>CM060560.1:137279053-138496891 GCA_030625065.1 Alectoris magna
CAGGGACATACGTTTCAATTGGTGTTGTTCTAACTTTTTATGTAGTTACCCCCATTCCCCATATATCTGGCTTTTAGAGAGGGAGAACAGTGTTGCTCACATTCCTTGGGAAAGGCTGTAAACAAGCAAACAAAAAAAGAAGTGAAGAATTACTTGTTTTATACACAAGTGAATAATCCCAAAAGACTTGTGGCTGTGAAACTGCTAGACTTTTCTTACACAAAGTAGCTCAGAGAGAGCAAGTTGTATTCTTGTTCCATTTGTTACCAAATTGGGTTCCTTGAAAAGAACGTGTTGCACAGGTAGGAAGAGCAGACCTTAAAGGCAGCAAGACCTAATTCTTATTTCTTCTCTGCTGTGAACAAAATTGGAAGCTGCACAAAGGAGTTTGTATGAAACTAAATAAATGCATAATGTCTGTGATTCTGGATTATCTGAGATTACAATTTAAAGATGATGGTGATGCATAGTTATAACCTAATTTGACGCATAGAACCTTCTATAATTGGTGGGTAGAGATAATCCCTAAGTATCTCTGACTCTGCGGTTTTCTAGTCATGGGAGAAACATTTGTATTTGCAGGGGAAAAAAAGTGAATTTGATGCATGAATTTTAAGAACATTCTTATTTATTGCTTTTCAGAATAACATATCACTTTCAAAGGTATATTTTTAAAAAATTATCTGTTAACTCTTCGTGCACGTGGCAATGGTATCTGTTAACTCTTCGTGCACGTGGCAATGGTATTATTTGGCACTGTGTCAACAAGCTGAGGCCTATCTTGAAGCACACAAGAGTAAAGTTAATTTCAGGTTTCTTCTCACTGCTCTCTTTCTGATTTACTGCTGTACAATATAACACTGACAGAGCTGCTTTTCCCTCATCCTCAGAGCTCCAGGGAGTATCTGAGATTGTCTGGGTGGGTGGTATAGAACTGCCTTCTGGGGTAGTTTCTGAAGGAGAGAGGTAGCATTTTAGTTGACTTTGCATGCTTATCAACAACAATAGAAGTAACAAGGTAGAACAGGCTCAGAAGGAAATGCTCTGAATTCTAAGACAACGGGCAAAAGAGTAAAAAGCGTTGACAAAACTGAATTGCAGCCAAATTTGTTGTTCAACTTTTTATTTTCGATGGCAAAATCAGCTTCTTCAGAGGCATTTGGGAACTGGAGGCTGAACTTAGGTTCTGTGCTGTGCTGAAGAGAGATGTGCTGTGTCCTATTCTCTCTTCTTTCTACTGTAAACTGAAGAGTCCATTTCAGTAAGATGCTTTTTCAGAAATACAGTCGAACCTTCCAGTACCATGGAAAAGCCGGAGGATCCTCTTGCAGTGATGAAAATTTATATTATTCTGCCTAATAGCCTTTTATCAGCTGGGGCTGTCTCTTCAGGCACTCAGATCTGTGCGTGATACCAGAATGTTTATGTCAGGCTTTATAGATCCTCACCTCGAAACTAGAGAGGTTCTGAACACTCAGGTTCCCAAGTTGTTTTGGTTGTAAGACACCACTAGAGCTAGGGAGATTAGGGAGCCCCAGGGCTATCAAGGCCTTTGGAGAAGAAAAGGCTACTGCCCTTAGGGCTGCTGCTTTTTGAATGCTTTTATTTTTCTTTTTTTAATCTGAAAAAGGATTAAAGGTTGGAAGTAGAAAATCAGAACATTTGTGAGGACAGCATTACTTTTAATTGAGGCGTTTCCACAGTATCTGCGTGTAATTTTTTTTTTTTTTTATCTTTGATGTGTATTCTCTAATACTAAGTTTTCTTCTTTTCTTCCCAGTAGAGTAAATATGTTGGGAGCTGGTACTTAGAAAGAATTCCCAGTGTTGCAGCAGTGCTTTATGCAGTAATCCCAGTCTCGGCATTGAATTGATATTAGATGTCAGAGTGTTTCCACTTCAGTACTGTTTGCTTCCTTACAAGATTCCATACCTATTGAACCAGAGAGATAAGATGAGGAGCATAAAGTCAATCAAATACTGAAACATAATCTCTTAACTAATTCTGTCAGTGTTTATCATGGAAATCCATAATATTCAGTGCAGTCATCCCAACCTTTCCTCGGGCCCTTCTCACAGAAAATTCAAATCCTTAGTATGATTTTTATTCATTAGCTCTCTATTTCTCCTCTGTCTTTGCTTCCTTGTTGTTGCTGCGAAAGGGGATAATTAAAACTGTACAGCAAAATAAAAATTTTCCAGGAGCAGCATGTGGCTGAATAGGCAGGATGCTTTGTCTCCTCTGACAGCCTGTTTACAATGTGTTGAGCTTTGAATTTCAGTCGTAAGAGCAGTAAGAATTCTAGATAACTCAGTCCCTTTAGGATATTAAAACCATAGTTAATATTTTAGCAAACTTGGAGATCTTTGCTGGGGAAAAGATGAGATTAAAAGACATTTTTCATCAAGCATTTGAGGCTCTAATGTTGAAAATGTTATGAGAAGGCAGCAGCTTTACCCAGAGGGATTCCTGAAGCCTACAGAAAAGATAAAATTCCAGTCATGAAAGTGAATAATGCACTAAAAAATTAATCCTCAGTCAACATATGATAAACTTTACTGCTCATCCTGACTAAGGACTTTTAAGAGCCTCATATGACTCCTGGCCTTTTCCAAACTGCTAGGGCTATCCATAACAAGCTTGTTCTGACCTCTGGGCATGAATCTGCACCGAGCAGAACTGGGAAGAAAGGAGGAAGCTTGGCATGTATAAACAGGAGGAGAATGTGGTTCTGCAAGACACAGATGAAGAAACAAAGACTGCAGCTTTATAAACACTTAAAGCTGGATGTACTGCTGTAGAGGCAGACTGGCCCACCACCCACACTTAGGCTGGTGTGGGAGTGTGCAGCTTTCCTTTCTTTTTCCAATATATTTCTCCTTTTCATTTGGATTAAAACAGGTACATAGCAAAACGCATTGCGGAAAAATTGGTCCAGATTAAGACTCTCTCCACACCAAGGCTGGTTTAAATCTAGATCAGTTTGGTGAGCAGCAGCGCAGGCACCTGCATTGGTGAGGCATGGGGGTAAATTGTAGAATCACAGAAGCATTTCAGTCAGAAGGGACCCTTGAAGGCCATCTGCTCAAATTCCCCTGCAATGAACAGGGTCACCCACAGGTAGATCAGGTTGCTGAGAGCCCTGTCCAGCCTGACCTTGGGTGTCTCCAGGGACAGGGCATCCACCACCTCCCTGGGCAGCCCGTGCCCCAGCAAAGGACATGCTGAGTCAGACCTCAGGGTGCGATGAGAGCTGACAGTTCTCCTACTTGCTGCCCAGCTGCTGATGGAACCACTGTGAGAAGAGCAGACCTAGGTATAAATTCTGGGTGGGATCTGCAGAGAAGAAAGTGAAGCAGGAGGACTGAGCTGATCTGTTGCTTTAAACTGACTTAAGCTTTTGTGAAACTTAGCAAAAAGCCTTTTGCCTCTTCACTTCATACGCAGAAGATACCGCAAAGATTAAAACGTGACTTCGCCGCTGTGCCCTGCCTTGGTTGTATGTAGAAGTCCATGCAAGCGTTCGCAACAGCTCTGCAAAGGATAAGCATTGTTCATGAGGTTAATCACTCTGTAGAGGCAAGGGAAGGGCAGGATTGTCTTGAGGGCAAGCCTGAACACAGACCTAATTTGGCCTGGGAGATTAAATTGACTGATCTAATGTTAGCTTGTGCAAGCAACTTCCCCAGCACCACCACCATCTTGTGTTGAAACCGCTGACCACAAAGGCAGCCCCTACTTTTCCTCACAAAACAGCAGATGCTGGGGAGAATGAGTTGGTTTATACAATGGGAAGACACTGTATGTGTTTTAAAGGCAGCAATCTCAGACAGGAAATAAAAAAAAAACATTTTTGAGACTGAGTCACAAATAAAAAATCTTTTGTATTTGGACACAAAAAGTCAAGCCAGCTCTGAGTTCAGGACAATGTGTGTGCACTAACAACATTAGTCAAAATAGGCAGAAAGAAGAAAACCCTCATGTTATGTGGACAAAAGCCAAAAGAAATAGAAAGGATCACAACTCATTTTACTACCAGTAAGATAGCAGTTCACTTTCAAATGATGAAGGAACCAAGCTCCTACAGGTGCTACCCTGTACACAGAGGGATGCTGAATGTTGGCTGGATCCTACACAACCGTGAATTCCTCTCTTGCCCAGATATTCCCAGTCTGCATCATAGGCCCATCAGCTGAGTGCAAAGCTCCCATGCTTTCACTTGAACTCTGCTGGTATGCATCTCTATTACAGCAAAGAGTTTTGGGTACAGCTATCAGTACTGCATTTCTTCACCTGATATCTGAAATCTACTTATGAAACCTTTGAAATAATGATAGATATTACGTCTCTTCAAAAAAATACAACTCAGTGCTTTTCTCCAGCACTTGCGTGTAAATACTACACATAGAAGGAGAGCAAGAAGGAACATGCAGACTCCTGGCAGCGCTCCCATCACAGGGCTGCTTGGGCTGGGGACTACAGCTCTGTTTTCCTTCATTTTTGCTGCTGCTTAGCAGCCCGGATCACTAACGGCCTCCTCCTTTCCACTTAGAGCAGTAGCCCCATACCTACCACTTTGCAGAAGTGCCTGCATTTCTCATTCCTCTAAGAAAACGGTATTTTGTTTTGTTTGGATTTTTTTTAATGTCTGAGTACCTCCTCTTGGGTATTTACTGGGCCAGTCCTGCACTTGCTATCCTCTCCTATGGATGCAGTGAGCTGTGGCCAAGTGTTGGAATTAGAGGATCAGTCAGGTTGTAGAATTACAGCCTGTTTCTGGGATCCCGTGCTTAATGCTTTCTGGTTGGTAGTAGGGGTAGCAATGCACAATCCACTGTTTGTCCCTGCTGTCTCACCCTCTTGGGATCTACTGTCTCCATATTTCTATATCTAAAGGCCCAAACCCAGCACTTCCAGTTGTGTTTCCTACCCCAACCACAGTTCCTGTAATCTCCGCCTCCATTTCCTCCAAAGCAGCTGATCACAGGGGGATGTTTGCCCACATCTTCCATGTGAGCAATCACAAGTGCTCACTCTGTGCTACTTTCAGATGGATCACATCCCACTAAAAACGTGTCCTTCATCTTAGGAATGTCTCAGCAATATCGGTAGCACTGATCAGAGAAAGACTGGTGATTCCTGTAACAAATGCAAGCTTCATTATCTTTCAGAAAAGTCCCTGCAGGAATCGTAAAGGAGATTTGTCAGGGGAAGATCAGAAGGAATGAAGGGAAATGCAAGGAAGATCAAAGATCTCCAGTCAACTCCCTTGACTGAAAGTTATGTATGCTGGCAATATGCTCAAGAAAATGCAGTAAACGCTTTGAAACAACAGTGAATTATAAACAGAAGGGTAAGCTGGGAATTTTCAGCTCACCTGTGGGACAGAAGTGGGTGTGAAAATTGGAAGAGGATGAAGGGAGATGGAAAGGCACAGATGAAACTCAATTTCATCCAGGAAAACTTTCACTCCATTGTATTAAAGCAGAAATTTGGAGGCCATTACAGTTCAGAAGAGACACTAGCTAAGCTAATCCCTGACTGCAGGAGGCTGTTAAATCCAGCAGTTTAAAGTTCTTCAGTGCAAAGTGCCCTGAAGCAGCCAGGTAACCAAAGGTGAAGACAGTAAGAGCTTATCTCTGAGCCATCAGCAGGTAGCTGGAGCAGAGCAGGCATAGCAAAGCAGAGCACTTCACAAGTGCTTCTGTGCATACTTAGAAGGAATCAGCTACCAAAATGAGAAGAATTCAAATACCAGCTTGGGAGGTGGCAGGAGGAAGGTTGTGATTTCTTTATACGTCACATCATAACAACACATTTAATTACACTGGTGCTGAGGACTATGACTATGGAGGTGGTGGGATGGAGAAGGTTGAGTACACAACAAAGGGACACAGAAATTCTGGTCAACATTTAAACCACCATGATATGCTCTTTTTATTCAGAAGTTCGACAATAGCGGTGATTTCATAATCCACTTAGACATCTTTGGATGAGAGCTGTTGTGTGATTGTAAAGGATGTTTCTTGTGTACATTTTGTATGTCTCCAACATCACTGTAAGAGTGCTCTTCTGCCAAGAGTTAGATGATAGATACAAAGCACCTTTAGAAAAATTACCGTTGCAAAGAGGAGAGAAGGAAAGACTATCATCTCCATCTAAAATTGCGGTGACAAGTGGTTACACAGTGGGTTTATGGCAGTTGCAGAAGTTAAGAGGCACAGGTAGAGACTCAGCCACGCACCACTGGAGTCTTGGTCCTTTTCTGCATCTTGCAATTTTTGTTTGTGGCAAACAGAAATCCCTCAGTCCAGCCCAAATGTCCCCCTTCCCCAGCAGCAGCACTTCAGAAGGAATCAGCAGGTTGTGTGGGCAGGGGAAACAGGAAACATCATGGAACAAAGAGAAGCAGCAGCCCTGTTCCCTTTCCCTGCAGCATCCCACAGGCTGGACAGCTGAGATGGCCCGCACATGACAGCCTGCTGCAGGACAGAAGAGCCAACACAGTCAGCAGGAGCGAACAAAAAAGTGACGGTATTTTCACATGCACTGACTGCGCTGATCAAAAAACAAGTCACTGTGCTCTGAGATGTGCTCTCCCAGCCGTGCAGCAGGGCTGTACCAGGGGCTGTTCCCCTTACCCTTCCCAGCCCACCAGCAGCTGTTCCTTGCTCAGCTCTTCTCAGAGCATTCCAGTGGGATTTGTGAGGTGCTGCTGACAGAGCTACTTCCTCCCTGTAAACGTTTTTCTCCTGCCAAACAAATGCAGCAGCATAACAAGGTGTCCTAAGGGCTTTCTGATAACCTGCTCAGAGGTGAGAAATTGCTGCTTCAGAAAAGAGCAGGATTAACAGAAAGTCCCTTTTCAGGGAGAAAGGAAAAGGGAGAACATTTCATGTGCTACTGTTTCTCGGCAGATGCAGCTTTGCCAGCACAGGTGGGACTATTAGAATCATAAGAATCACTGAGGTTGGAAAAGATCTCCAAAAGATCTAGGTGATCACCTAGTCCAACCCCAAGCCAACACCACCATGCCCACTAACCACATCCCTCAGTGCCACATTCATGCAGTTCTTGAACGCCTCCAGGGATGGTGACCACACCACCTCCTTGGGCAGCCTGTTACAATGCATGACCACTCCTTCTGAGAATAAATGTTTCCTAATATCCAAGCTGAACCCCCACTGGTGCAATTTACCACCTGGGAGAAGAGGTCGACCCCCACCTTGCCACAAGCTCCTTTCAGACAGTTGTAGATAGCGATGAGGTCTCCCCTGAGCTTCTCTTCTCCAGACTGAACAATCCCAGCTCCCTCAGCCACTCCTCATAAGGCCTGTGCTTCAGATCCATCAAAGCTTCACTGCCCTTCTCTGGACACATTCCAGGGCTTCAATGTCCTTTTCATAGAGAGGGGCCCAAAACTGAACCCAGTACTCAAGGCGCAGCTCCACCAGTGCCAAGTACAAATGGATGATCACAGCTTCTGTCTGAAGATTGGTAGCCTCCATCTCCGGTGTTAGCTTCAACCTCAGTGTTGTGCTCAGCAGGAGGCAGGCAGCTGGAGTGTGTTTCTTCAGCAAATGGTAGATGACTATAGACATCAAGGCTTGGGATAAGAGTTTTCTTCTTCATTACATATGCATGCATTATTTATCAATAGCTCTGGTAAACCTAAGACCCAGTTTTTGTCACAGGAAGTGAATGTGTTTCTCAAATTAATTTCAAGCACGTTGCAGGCTGCTCTGCCCTCGTTCCAGCTAAATGGTTTACCCAGTTGTCACCGTCTCTGTCGAGTACCACATGTGCTGCCTGAATGCCAGGAGGAAGCAGAATAAGTGAAGCTGCTAGGAACTGATTGTTTCAAACACAGATTTTGCATGCTACTACATGTTCCAGCAAGAAGAGAGAGATGATTTGCTCCCATATGTGCGTAGATGAGGCTATGTCCTGGTGATCTGCCATGCCTTCTCAACCTGATGCCCTCCTGCATGCCCAGCACCCCATGGGGGGATGATGGCTGCTGGTGTGGGGGGCTGGCAAGATTCTGACTTTCTTCCTCACCTAATTTGTGCTCCTTGAAAGAAATGAAAGGAGCTGGCAGGTGACACAGCTAATTGCAGGCTTGGAGGCAATTTAGGGCTGATGGGAAGTGACTCAAGTCACTGGGAGCTTGAAGGAGCTCTACTTCCCATAGCCATAGGTCAGGGAAGACATCTTCCTCTCACTGCAGAAGGAATCACAAAGCAAAATGCAAGCTGCTTGGAAACGGTGGATCTGGTGTGGAAGCCTTCTTGCAGTCTTTATCTTCCTCAAGACTGTCATGATATTTTTAATAACAATTGATGGCTGCATAAACTCACAAACATGTTTTCATTAATATTCATGAAAAAATGGACTGTTTTTATCTACACCTACACCAGTGTGTGGTAAGATGTATCCCAAGCCCAGCTTCTATGTTTAATCGCATTGAAACTTGATCACCTCTGATTTTTATGGGGAAAAAACAGTTCATTTTCAAAGGAGGAAAGCATGAAATGTTATAATTTCTGACCTGGAATTTTGGCAGAGCTGCTCCGTTCTGTGATATCAAAATGGATGGGGAAAAAGCCCAAATTTTTGAAATTTTTAATTGAGCTCTGAATATTGCAGCCATGCTGATGTGCGTTTCTACAATAGCACCCACCCAGACATTTAATGTAAGCACCCCACAGCCATTGCCCAGTAAATCCTCACCAGGGTTTCTGCATATACTTGAGGCATTATTGTCAGATCATGAAAGAAAGAAACTCAACTCGGACCCCATATCTGTCAGGGGGAAGTTTTGCACTGAGAGGGCAGTGAGGCCCTGGCACAGCTGCCCAGAGAAGTTGTGGGTGCCCCCATCCGTGGAGGTGTTGAGGGCCAGGTTGGATGGGGCCCTGGGTAGGCTGAGCTGCTGGGTGGCAGCCCTGCCCACAGCAGGGGGCTAGAACTAGATGATATTTAAGGTTGCTTCCAACCCAAGCCATTCTATGATTCTATGATTTGCTGACCCTGGCTGGGACACAGGGCAGGCAGGACTCTGCTTCCTTCTGGCCCAGACAGCTGCTCTAATTTGACCCAAATACCTCCATGCTGATAACCTTGTTAACCTCTGTATCCTTATTAACACACTGAGCAGGGAGAAGTAGGTATTTGCAGCACATCCTCTGAGCAGGGTCATTGCATCACACATTTAATGCAAAGGATTTGGCAACATGAAGGATGCTGCGAGACGCACACTGAGTCAAGTGTTTTTGTGGCTGTGGAGATTAGCAGATTAAGTGGCATCATTTTGTTAGTCACTTGGTGCATTGCAGTTCCTGGGGCTCCCCAGGAAGCGAAGCCTCCTCCCTCAAAAAAGCTGTTCTAGTGCAGCTACTTTACCAGGAAAGATCTAATCCCTTTCAAAATGGGGTTTCTCTTCCTCCTAATCAAGTTCTTTCGAGTCATGTGGACTTGAAATGGAAAAGATTAAGTTTAACCCTTTGGTAGTAGAGGCAAAGGGCTTAAGTTGACTTTCATTCTTGCTACCCCTGTGTAAGACCTAGGAAAGCAGCTGTCTGCTCACAGTTCTCTCCGAATTGAACACCTTTGTTCATATTACTTCTTTTTCATTTTTTTTTTTTCCATTTTCCTTTCTTCTTGTTTCATCGTGGAGTATCTAAACAAGTCTAAATTTAGAGTAGAGCTGTGGAAAAAAAAAAATAAAAAGGAAAAAAGACGATGTAACCAGGCAAAGGCATTAATTAATGTGACACCTACATGTCTGCTTCTATAAACAACGGGTAGAGCATGCAGCTGAGATGAGCAATCTGCAGGCAGCTATTTGCAGAGCTACTGGGTGGAAGGAAGGTCTGAAAGATCTTGTTGGGCCAGAGTCCTGCTGACATATGGGGAAGCTTTGTAGGCCAAACACGCATCCATTGTTCACTGCTCCTGAGGCAACTTGAAATGGAGAAATTTGGGGGTACCTGCCTATACCCCCAGAGCTACACTAAGGGTGAATCTGTACTCTGCAGAGATCTCAGTGAGGCGCTGAGTACGTGCTGTATGTATTCATACCAGGATCTCCCTGTGACCAGTCACTCAACAGCATTGCCCCAGTCGAGCTGCAGCATCTGAGGCTCAGTGGGATAGCGCCTGAGGCTCAGTGGGATAGCGCTAGCTCTGACACAGTCAGACCAGAGGAAGGGGAGCACACACAGGGGACAGCGATGGGGACAGAAACGGGAATGGGGATTAGGACACTTCTCAGCCCCCATTCTTGGGGCCTGCCTGCAGCACCAGCACTACTGTAGGAGCATGTCTGCAGCCCTTTTCACCCAGTAAACCCACTCTTCTATGAAGTTGACTTGCAGTTTTAACCCTCCTCTGAAACCTGATCAGAAGAGATTTGCATGGCCAGCCAGTAAGACCACAAATAAAAATGCTTTTCCATCACCGCCTCTGGCAAGGGTCCCATCTTCCTGGCAGCTGCTGGACAGGCAGATCAGATTCCCTGCTGCTGACAACACACCTCACGGCTGCCTTGCAAACCACACCAGGGAGCAGTTAAATCTCCTCAGACAGGCCGGAGACATCGTCCTCATATCTCCCAAACAGGATACAAGCTCCAGCACTATTGAGAAAGGAGCTTTTCAAGCACGATGTTTAAGCAGGGTGGAAAGGAATTTCTATACCCAAACACTTAGTGTAGGTGTCCTGATATGAGACAGAGAGGCACGAGATTATGAGCTCAGATAAATGTATCTGCTGTTAATAAGATCAAGTATTTTGTTCCCATCATTCTTTCTTTTAAGTTATTGAAAATCAAAGCAAATAATTCTTATTCAGCTATGATGCTGCTTTAAGTTCAGGATGATGGTACAGCAAAGACTTGCTTGGACATGCAGCAAGATCCCAGTGCTTCCAGAATGAAAACCAAGGGACTACCCATTTCCTACATCCTCTTTCCAGTCCTGATATCCACAGAGCAGAAAGGGCCCCAAGATATTGTCCTGAAGAATAGGGGGCTCATCCTTGCCCTTCTGCATGGGCTACCTGGAAGATACATACCATGGTGCCACGGGGAGGAAGTATCTGGTGACCAGCTTCAGGTAGATAAGCCTGACATCAGGAGGAGCTTCATGCCCAAGGGGTCTGAGACGCTGCCTTACCTGCTCTTCATGAAGCTGCACACTTTGTTCCGGGCTGCTGCCCTATCCCCCATTCCAGCTGGTTTTCTGACAAAGAGAAGTTTGGTTGCAACCAGTTGTGCAACCTGACAACCTGTGCTGCATGGAGAGAGGCTGCCTTCTGATCAGCTTTTTATGGTGCTCAGTGTAGAATTTCCCTTTCCTTGTTTTATCCCTTTATATTTACCTTGCTATGAGACTGCATTTCAGTTTGCTCAGGCATTCCCAGGTTAGGGTCATCACATAAATGCATTAAACAAATGAGGATTTCTGGTGTCTGTAACAAACTCACCTACAACACTGCTTAAACCAGTGTTTTGACTATTTGTTCTTTGGCTGATCTTGACACTTGCCAGCACCTTCTCCTAGCAAGATAATCCAAACTGGCCTCAGGTTCTAGTAAAACTAGAAACAAACAGAGCTGGTAAATCTTCCCTACATCTATGAACACAGCACAAAATCGCACTGGCACTTTTTATTGCACATGTATCTCTAATTTGCTCCACTCTCTGCCCCCATGTCTCTTGCAACCTTCCTCAGATTCTCACACTTCATTAAGGATCTGCTCTCATTCTTTCTCATAGGACTCATTTTCTTCTTCTTCGCTTACCTGCCTCCTGTGCCCCAGCTGTGCTCACACACTGCAGTGCTGGCCTCTGCAGAGGCACCTCCAAACACAGTAATCCCATTAAGGGCTCTCTAGTCACCTGGTGTTTTCCAGTTTTCTTTGCTGTTTTCATTTCATCTTTGAATTCCCTTTCCTTGCAACTTTAGGTCATTAAGGGGTTAAGTGAGGTATATCTGTTAGGTGATATCCATTAAACGAGATCACTCCAAATAAAGGGATTTGGGCCTCCCAGTTTAGCATGTTGCTGCATCTCATTGCCTTTTCTATGGGTGTTTCAGGATTTGCTCAGCACAGAGCAGGACTCTTTCCAAACCCATCTGGATTAAACTGGGTCCCTGCTGCAAATAGCACACAATGACTGGAAAGGCTAGCACAAAGACGCTGCAAAATCACTCACAATAACTCTTTGCTTATGGCTCCTTGAAAAGTGGAGAGAAAATGCTGTCTGAAACCCTGATTCTCCTGCCTTCAGCTCTCACTCAGATTTTCTTTCAGAATGTGAACTTCCATTGTCTCCTTCCTGAAGTATCCAGGCAAGTATCCTGCCAGGCCTGTACTCTACCCCTCATTTTTAATCCTGGTAAATGAGAAATAGGACCTTGATGATCAGACCTCATAGTCCCTCTTAGAACAACATTCTCCTCTTTTCAGGATGCAGAGAGAGGAGCAGGAAGAAAAATCAGCAGCAGTCTGACCCCTTGATCCCTGGTGCCAGCACCACCTTCTGAGTCTGGGGAAGAGCAATCAGCTCCTTCCATTCTCACGGGCAATACATTACACCCCTTGTCTGCAATGAGTAATTGCTGGAGGAAGACATTTCTCCATGCTATGCTCACCAACAGAGTCCTCTTGGGGCAGTCCAAATCTGTGCTGACTCCTTGTCAGGATGAGAGCCCCCATGGCTCTCCTTTTGGCCATTTGAGAAAGGTATTGGTATGATCCAGACCTGTCCATCCGCTACCTTCAACTACTAACAATGCCATTTCATAGAATAGTAGAATCATAGAATGCCCTGGGATGAAAAGGACCACAATGATTATCCCCTGCTACATGCAGGGTCACCAACCACCAAACCAGGCTGCCCAGAGTCACATCCAGCTTGGCCTTGAATGCCTCCAGGGATGGGGCATCCACAGCCTCCTTGGGCAACCTGTTCCAGTGCATCACCACCCTCTGTGAAAATAAATAAATAAATAGATAGATAGATAAATAGATAAATAAATAAATAAATACGCTGTACAGCCATGTGGTACCCCAAAGGCACTGTCTCTAGAATGTGAGTTTATATGTGCAGAAATTGATTTAATATATATATATATTTTTTTTGTAGATTTTAAAGTCTCAAAGAGTCATTTCAACCTTCCAGTGTAGTAACCCTTTGCACAGCACAGATTTAAGAATGCCATCTGGAAATTTCAGCCCTATCAGACCCACCATCTGCTTGAACAGGATCATAACGTAAAGGACACTTGGTTTAGAGTAAAGATTGCAGTAAATGCAGAAACCGGCCTACCCTGAGGTGAGTCAGCTCTGTAATGACTGAATTGCTCAGCCTGGGCCTTCAGTCTCTGCATCACACAGTTTAACCTCTATTCCATGTATCACCGTTTAACTCTGTATTTTCTCTGCTGCTTCTATTGTCCCATTTAACGTGTAGCACCAACACTGCATTCAGCAGCACATCTATAATATGTGCTTTGATTTTACTTCAGCTGTTTGACAGTCAGTTTCCCCCTTCACATTCTTAAGAAAAACCTAATGATCTATTGTGGCTTTGCATTTTATAGAAAACAAACCATTTTAAACATGGGAAAGACGATAGGAAGTGGGTTAACTCATAGCTGCAGAATCAGGCTGTTCAACAGGTCACTCTGCTCATTTATATCTTTCCATTGCTATATCTACAGTTATTTATAATTCATACTCCTCACAATGATAATGAGCTTTCAAAGCGTGCCCCTCATCTGTCTGTGCACTTTGCTGCTCGCTGCTTCTCATCACCTGCAGCCATCGGCTTCCTTTGATTCATTGGTCCCCAGACACCGATTAGGGGACGGCAATCTCAACCTAATGTCGCCCAAATGGAGAGGCTCAGCTATTAACAAAGCATCACTCACATGAGGAGGAAATCAGGTAATGGGCAGTCCTTCTGGCTGCCTGTCCCTTTCATCTCTCCTACACGAGGCGTCTGGACATTCCAACCCCACACAGCACTTGTACCCTAAAGTGATAGTGCCAGAGTGGGCACCCAGCATCCAATACTGTGGGTGGGTGAGATCAAAGGTCAGGGGGCTTTTTTGGTCCTGCAGCTGTGAGCCCTTTAAAGCAGGCCGGCCTGACCTCCAGCTGGAGAAGCTGAGACCCGTCTTCAGGAATCAGAGTAATCCCTGGTGATTTTATCCCACTCCACTTCCCTAAATCTGTGGCTGCTGCTGCTTGGCCAGGGGATTAAGGGGCTGCCGGGGGATTACGTAGCCACTGCAGCTTGGGGCACAGAGCTGCCTCCTGGCGCAGCCATTGCTCGGGGCACGGGGCCAGCAGCATGGCAGGGGCTGCACAGGGACCCCCGCAGGGCAGCAGGAATGGCATGGATCCTGCACATCCCGCCGGCCGGGCCCCTTGCTGATGACTGGCACATGGAGAATGGACCGCGGGGCCATCCTGCTGCTGCTGCTCAGCTTCCTCTGCCTCCTGCCCGCCGCCCAGCTCCAGACCAAGATACCACTGGAGACGTGAGTGCTTCCTCTCATTTTGGGGTGGGGTGTGGTGGGGTGGGAGGGGGATAGCATTCCCTCCAGGCGATGCGAATAGCAGTGGTGATGGCTGCTGGCAAGGATGCAGGACAGGAGCCACAACTTCAGCTCCCAGCTCTAGCACTGGTGTTGAAACCTCATTTTCCCCACTCACCACACAGGGCAGTGACACCCATCTGCTCTAGTTAAGCAGGTGGTCAGCTACTGATGCTCCAGGATGTGGAAGGCAAAACCAGCTCATGGACACCTTCATGCCAGCGCAGGTGCAGCTTGTGGTGATACGGCCATGGAGCCAAATGTAGGCAGCCCAGAACCTGTGCTCAGGGCTGCTTTCACGAGTGCCGCTGTGCAGCCTACAGGGATAGCTGTGGCCAGAACCCAGCCTCAGGAGACACGGGAGACGGGTGGTTGGGTGAAGGCCGTATCTCAGCATAAAAGCCAGACTGCTTCTGCTTTTACCTTATATATCAGCAGCACTGATCCAAGTGCACTGGAAGCTAATAAAAGCAAGGATCTGCTTAAGCACACTTATATTTATTCTATGTGGATGTCAGCAGGGGAAGCTGAGCAGAGGACAGGGCCCACAGCCCCTTGTCCCACCTGCTCTGCCCTGCCTTGCTGTTCACCAGGAAGCTCACAGTGTCTGGCAGGCCAAGCTTGTGAAAGCCTCACCTTGTTAAGCTGATATAGGCAAGTTAAGTCCTGTCAGGATTAAAAATGTAGGGGAGTTGGTAGGGCAGCAGCTCTGGGGCTAGGCTGGGATGATCAGTGCAGGGGAGTAGTTAGTGTGTAGAGGGGTCAACGCTGCTGTCGAGTGTGTGTGCTAGACCAACTAAAGTCATCTTGTGCCTTTTGCTGAGAATGAGAAAGTGTTTTGCGTTCAAAAAGTGCCATCAGGTCCCTTGCAGATGTGCTCACCAACACGGCCCACCTGATTGTTGGAACTGGATTATCTGTAAGGTACCTTCCAACCTAAGCAATGCCATCTATGGTTCTGTGATTACCAACTGTGGCACTGACTTCATGCAGGGAGCTCCAGGATACTTTGCCACCAGCTCCACTCAGGGTTGCATGCAATGAACCCTACCCTAGCAAAGTGCTTCTGATGTGGTGCTACAGAAAAGACACAGAGGCTGCACAGAATGATGCCATCCCACTCTGCACCTCTGCACAGCCCATTTGTCTCCATGGGTGACTTTGCTCCTTTTGAACTGCAGCAGTGTCCCCATGCTCTTTAATAGCAATAGAGATGGGTAGATTTAGGCTAGATATAAGGAAAAAATCTTTTACAGTGAGTGCGGTAAGACACTGGAAGAGGTTGCCTAGTGATGTGTTTGATTCCCTATCCCTGCAGACACCCAAGGTCAGGCTGGATCAGGATGTGGGCAACCTGATCTACCTGTGGTGTCCCTGTTCATTGCAGGGAGTTGGACTAGATGGCCCTTAAAGGTCCATTCCAACTCTAAGGATTCTATGATTCTATGGGACTTCAGAAATCCAGCTGAAAGGAACTTCCCATCAAAAGAGGCAGTTTCTCCCTAAAATTATTCCCCTCTTTTCCTCTCTTAGCTCCATCAAATAAATTTCAACCCCTATTGTAAAATAAAATTAGAGTTCAACCTCAAAAATAGAATTAAACCCCAATTGTAGAATAAAATTCAACCCCTAACAGCTTCAGGCTACGCAGAATAAAATTGACTCTCTGTGCCCAGAGTGAATGCTGCATGGAAATACCTTTTGGCCTTGAAATCTGTGGCATTAAGAAGACAGCCTGTCCTTTCTGCTGTTTTCACCACTGAATACAAGTGCAGGGATTACAGGCAGGCAATCTCTGGCCAAATCCTTTTCTGATGCGTGTGGTTATAATGTGATAGCCCTTTACTACTGAGAAAATGGTTGCGTCACTTTGCACAATTTGGAACTTGTTCATGTACAAGAATAAAGTATAAACAATAGAAAAAGAGCTTTTCTCCTCTGGTGCCAAAACCAGACCAACAGCTGAATTAATCCCTTGTGTTTCAAATCCACTCATGAATTTGACTGCAACACAAAAGTTGCCCTTTTCAAATATAATTTCAGGAGAGGAAGACATTGGCCAGAGGAGAAAAGAAAGTAAATCAGTAGAAAATGGATCTGCTCCACGGATTGCATGACGACATTTTGGGGACACAAAACCAAAAGCTTTTAAGCACCAGCTGGGTTTGATCACTGTGAAGCGACACAAAACTAAGTTAGCCTCTTCTGCCTCCAGAGTCATGCCTGCCCTTGCAGCACTTCCCTTGGTTCATCACCAACTTACCTCTTTGCAAAGATCAATTGGCTTTAATTCCAGCAGTGCAAAAATCTGCTCAGCACATCACTAGCTTCTAGGATACAGATCCAGCACAGAAACCACCTACCCTTTTCTCCTAGCCTCCCCTTGATTTATAAGCTGGCCATGGCACGGGATTTCTTGAGCCGCAAGGTCACTGAGTGTTTGGGCTGGATGCTCAGCCTCTCTTTGCCAGGGTGCCAGAAATGTTAGGAACTTCTGTGGGGAGAGGTGAAAATAAACCTGGAACAGGCTCCTGCCCTAACCACCTCTATGTATTTTCTCCATCCCCCATGGAACAGCGCCATGTATTTTAATTCCCCACTCCTCAGCCCTGTCACATAGAGCCCCTCTTTCCTCTCTTTCCTCTGGGTTTCCGACCAGTGCTCCCACACTCCGGGTGCCGGCCCTCCCTGCCTCGCTCATCCTTCTCCCTTTGCTCCTCCTCCTGCTGTTGCCTGTCCCTCACAGTGTGGGTTTTGCTGTGCGGATCAGCAGAACATCAGCCCCCCAACAGGCAGAGCAACTCAGACATGGCTGTAGGGTGCATCCTGAGGCCAGCACTCAGCACCTCTGGGACAGGCTTAGGAACCGTGAAAATGCATAAATCCCAACACATTCTTTCCCGAGTTATGCTGTTACTGGATGTTTCAGCATTCATGTGTTTAGGCTTCTTTTGCCATGGCCTCAAAGGCTAAAAAATGAACTTCCTTTTTCCTGTTTCTATGAAAGCTGAGAATCCCACATAATCACGTGGCTTCAGAGTTTTACAACCCAGCAGTTCCCTGAGCACTGAGGCTGGGTTTTCTGTGAAGCCCTGTGGTTGGCTTCTCTACCAACCTGTAATTGCTAAGCTCATATTGCAGACCCATCGTCTCAACAACAGCATCGTTTTGCTGAAGCTGTCCAACTACACCCACTGGTCTGAACTTAATATCTCCAACTCTTGTGCCCTGCGGAATAGAAAAATTACAAGAAGGGGTAGGAAAAAGGTCACGTGCATGGCCACAGACATAGCACAGAACAGAAAGTGTCAGATGACATGCCTCTGATTTATTTTATTTGGGAAAATAGGGTAAAAATCACCATCCCAAACTTCATGCTTAAGCTCTTTCTTTCTTCAGTAGAAGGTGAGGTCTGGAGAGTATTAGTTAATATCAGAACAGAACATCTCACACCAAAAAAAGAACTGTTAAACTAGCTCCTGTGTCAGGTTAAATACAGGTTCATAGCTCTTCAGGCAATAAGTTAATCACTACAGCAGTCAGGAAAGCAATCCAGGAGGGTTTCTCTTTGTGTTTTCTTCTCTTTTCTTTCCCTAGAAATTGCTAGAATAACTGAAATGCAGCAGTAAATCCTGGCCTCCTACCAGGTACCTGTAGTCTTTTTGCTCTAAGAATGAAATGAAGAGAGAAAATCTGCCTGTCAAAATAAGACACAGGCCACAATGTCCAAACAGTGTAGCTGTACTTACTGATTTCAGCTGGTGCTGGTTTACAGCACGTGGAAATGAGTGCCTTGTTCCCAGTTGAGGAGTGGTCGCAAAGCACACCTACTCACACTGTGCCTCCTTCATAGACATTGAGGAGGGGCGTAATGTTCAGGGCAGAAGTTTTACAGTGGCTTCAAATCTCCCTCATATCTGCCTGCATTTGCAATAGGAGAGCCTAACAGACAGGCTTCCTAGGCTACAGCTAGCTGTTGTGGTTATTCTACCATTGCTGCACTGCCTTTGCTCCTGTGTTCATCTTTTGTCAGCATACCACTCTGCCCTAACAGTGGTGCGATGTGCTGAGCAATCAGGACTTGGGGATAAAGCCTACTGAAGGCTGGGAGTCACCTAATGAGAGCCCCAGGTGAGGCTGCAGCCCATAAATAAGTAGTGCATGCTGGTTAAGTGAAGGCCATGTATTCCATTAAATAAATCTCTCCTGAGTGAATCCTTGCTGAAGGAATTGCATGTAGGTGGAACTGCTGAATGTGAATCATGTAGCAGATTTCTGATGAAGTGCTCTGTCAATTATGAGAGCCATCTATTTTCATTTGGATGGCTCAGTGTTCAGGCTGCTCTTCAACATCCTTATGTTCTCCACATGGAATGACCATCATCAGTTATTTACAGGATGGCATAAATGTGAGTAGTGTTTTACAAGGAGGAGGTGCATAATCTCCTCTGGCATTAAGAAGCTGTAGTACTTCCTCTAAGAGCAGTAAATTCATCTGGCTCATTAGTCTCTGCCCCACACTGCTCTGGGAACTGAATCCAATGGTGAGTCCTGACAACTTCTTTCAGTTCTGATACTTGAGATACTATCTGCTCAGCAATCTTGACATGAGGTGTCTAGCCCTTCACTCTAGGCTATGTCTGTAATCAGCGAAGACAAGTGTCTCCAGAGAACTCTTTATTTTGCTTTACTAACAGTAGAGGAAACCAGACGATGTCTAAGACCAAATGAACAACTTTCATACCTCTAAAGGGAGATCAGACTAATTCCACTTGGAATCAACAGACAGTGACCAAGGCCAGCAGCATTCACTGATACTCCTTGCTGACAAATGTCCTGCTTATCAGCATTTCTTGCCCTCCTTACTTCTTGTCTCACTCACTGCTTGGGAAGAAAGCATTATCATTGCCACTCTACAAGTTTATGCAATACAAGGAGCTTCGTACTTAGGAAAACGGAGTTTTCATTGTCAAAAGAAGTAAGCAATTTTACTACCTCTGAATTATTAGTACTGATTTTCCATTTTTTTTTTTTTTTTTTAGGGTTAAGTCTTGGGCAGATACCTTTGGTGGTGAGCTGTACTCAATTGTTACCAAGTATTCAGGCTCTCTCCTATTGCAAAAGGTAGGTGAAAGTTACGAGGATCCCACTGGCCTTGCACCCTCTCCCCACATAGCCTTCCAACCTTCCCCCTCCACAGAAAACCTGGGGTGGAAGAAGGCAAGCACACAGGTCTCCAGCCAACTTTCAAAACCATGTGAGTTCATGAGAATAGTGATGGCTATGCCAGACTGCAGAGGGTGATCCATGTCTTCCCTACTTTCATTACCTATGACCAAATGCCACAAAAAATGTCCAGTTTAAAAAAAAATGCATTTTCACAGTATTCCGCAAGTTCACCCTTTTATTATTTCACTCTCTCTTATACCAACCCTTCAGTCCTCTTTAACTGCTCATCAGGCACTGCCTCATCTGCTCATAACTCACGTGTTTGTCATCACCCCACAGTGCCCTCCCGTAGCTCTCCAGCTGGTACTTTTGTTTATTTCTGCCTCCTCATTTGTATTCCTCCAGTAACTCTTCAAGGCACTTTCCTTGCATTTGAATTGTCTTTAAAATCATCATTTGGAGAAGGTCTCTGAGGCAGATGTCCTGGAAGCTATGATCTTCCTGAAGAACAAGGGCCACTCCACTGAACTCTGCCAACATTAAAGGATGCAGCTCTAGGGACTTTAGATACATTTTCCCATTTACGCTCTCATAGAATTTGCCCTGTAGTATTTGATTCCTAAAGTCAGAGGTGAATGGCTGCTCCTGTTCTGATCTTTGATCCCTGCACACTGTTGCAGCAGGACTGTACTAATCATCCCCTCCTAATTACTACTCAGGGGGCCTGATGGCTGCTGAGAACATCTGAGGGGATATGTTCCCTGCTCCACCTCATATGGCCAGCCAGTTTCTTTTCATTTCTTTCTCTGGTTCTTCTATTCAACGCAAGCCATGCACTGCCTATTAGACCCTTTCGGTGACTGCTTTTTGTCCTTTAGTAACACCCACATCCCAGCGCAATAAACAAACAAACAAATAAATAAATAAATGAAAATCTAGATGCTAATGATCTCTGGAGGAAGGGAGAGCCCTTGCTAGGTTTTCCTGAGAAAGGCCTTCAATGTTTGTCATAGAGATATGATGATTATCAGTCCTTCTTAGAAGGAACGTGTCATCGTACAATACATACTTTTCAGCAGATATAGGTACCTCAGGCAAAAGTTTGCATTTTAGCAATTCTGAGGATTCAATTGCATTGACTATTCCCTCATGAGGTCCTCAAGCAGTAGTGCTAGAGTCAAAGTGATACGCTACAGCAGCTTGAGTGGACACCCAGTGTCAGTGGGCAGTGTGCACCCAGATTGGGTCTATCAGATAGTCAGTTTTCTGTGCCTGGTGCTGTACGGGTATTTGATGTCCAATAAGAAGTCTGCAGACTCCAGATTTATTTATTTATTTATTTATTTATTTATATGTTAATAGTGCTACTTTATAGTGTCAAGAACTATTGCTGTCACTGTCTTCTCCATGCTGCTTCAACACAGTCAACCTGCACCAGCCCAGTGAGTGCAGTTGCTAATAGATTAGGGGGTTTACACTCCTTAAGGTTCAGAAGTCAGTGGGACTTAAGAGGACAGGGTATAGCTTGAAAATGCCAATGTCATTACAAATCAATGGTGGAGGCCAAGGATAGCAGCCATGGTGCTGAGGTGGGTTCCAAAATAGCTGTGCTTTGTTGGTTCTATGTAGGTGTTGCAGTGGGTCATTTTACCTCCCTCTGTTCACACAGTATGCTTTGTCTCTCGGGATCTTGATCTCTTTGGTGTAGGGGTTGTAGAAGACCAGTAGATTGCTAGAGTCACAGCAGCCATCTCGAACAAAAATTCACTGCTCCGTTGGCTTTTAGTGTAATTCATTCTGAGAGAAAAGAACAGATGAAGAAGAAGCCCAAATGTAGCCAAATCCATCCTAGAATTCATGTTGAGGGGGGTCAAGGCATCTTCAGTCCTATCAACCTCAGCAAGCACAGAGTTGGACAACTTATCACACTTCCCAAAGCAGGGACTGTTCTGTAGGGCTTTCCTCAGCCGCTAACACAGTGCTGCAGACTAACCTCTTGCTAACAGGCAACGTTTTCATGCCTCTTGCATCTGTACCTAGTCACACCCCAAGTGGCTTCATGGAGATCACAGACTGCACGCCAGCCTAGCCAGAGGAGCCAAATGTGCCCTAGAGATAAAAATGTGTGTGATCCTCAGGTGTCTTTCTCATCTGGGACCGCTGCCTCTTGTTCACATGAAATATTTCTCTTTGTGCAAGAGTTTCTCTAGTACAAGGGTGGGGAGTGCAATGCAGAGTGCCAACAATTCTGTCCTCAGGGCTTTTTGAAGTCAATGGGCATTTTCTCTTTGAGAAAATACAGAGACAACTGCACCTTCCAAATTTGATTTCATGTTTCCCTTGTAAAACATGGTTGAAATAGCTGGTTTATTGTTCTGAGAGCTGTAATTCCTTCATTATCTGAATATTTTGCATGTTTTTGCACCTTCTTCTTATTTAGCTTAAATTTTCTTCTGGGGCTTAGTTTCCTTGGATTTCTTTGGAGTTTTTAAATTTGTTTCCCTCCAGAACAAACTAAATATGATATTGCAAACCCAAATGTTCTATTTCCCACCCGGCTTTATTGCTCCTGGAGAACTGGTGAGGCAGCAGGTGTCCCTTGGATTCAGAAGGGTGGGCTCTCATCCTGGAACAAGCAGCTTTGAGAAAGCATCCAGGTGGCTTTGGTCTCAAGCAGTCAGGATGTTACCAAATTAAACCTCAGAGGAACAAAAGCTTAAGAGCTTTGATTTGATGGCTGAAGCATTCATATTCACTTGGACATTATGCAATAGAGGTCAAGAGAAGCTCATGTACCAGTCTGGTACATGAGCCTGGCTTGCTGATGGGTCTGTACCAAAACACTGGTCAGGGTCTAGGACGGCTGACAGCAACATAGCTGGGGCCAAGCGGTGATGTGGGAGACTGAGTAGGAAGACAGTAGCATCTCCCACAGTTTTAACCTTTGGCTTGTTGGTTCTGCTAGCAATGGCCCTGTTGCAGCTGTTGTCTAGGGCCGGGGGCCACCAGCTGCAGCCATGCTGGAAGGTCCCTGTGTGCTTTTAGGCTTCTCCCCAGAGCTCAGCTTGTCTTTGAGTGAGACAAACACTGTTCAATCTCAGCAGACTCAGAACTTATTTTTCCCTCTGCTACATTAGCAGTGTATTATAGATGTTTCTGGGAATTCCTCTTGCTTTCTTCTGAAGCTGAGGTGACAGTTGCCTTCCTTGGTGGGTGGAGCTCAGAAAGGACAGCAGGGCTTTGCTCCAGATGTGTGATTACTATAAAGCAATGCAGGTAACTACGAAGCAAAGAATAGAAAAATAAGTTCAGTCATATTTCTGGGCGAAGATGAAAGCAATGTCTTTCACACCCTTAATATAGTTTCACTAGCGGTGAGTAATGCAACACTACATACTTCAATGGGCTTCATTTTAAGAAGGTGGGAACAAGAAAATATATTTGGTGACATATCTGTTCACAGTTAAAACTTTAGATACTGAATTCTAGATCTTCCGCTTTTAAGTTGCCACCCCCACAGAAGGAGAATCTTAATGAATTGTCCCTGCTATTTCAGGGAGTGAAGCACTAGAGGAATGTGAAAGAATGTGTTATTTCAGTTACCTGTTTGGTCCCTTCCCAACATCAGCTGATTGCAGTCCATTCTCCCAAGCCTATAGCTGATTCCCATGCTGATCTGATAACCTAAACTTGTGTTGCAGTAGTCAATCTTGGTTGGCAACAAGTACCAGTGATGGCACTTACCATGTTCTTCGTGCCATGGCATCTGGTAACAGTACTGAGATAAAAGGTACAACCCTGTTGCCTACCTCTGGGAAGTCTTGCAGTGAATATTCTTTAATAGCAGGAGCCTTTAGTGGCAGGAATACAGATACAAAATGGTTTTATGGATTGTTTTTAGGAAAAAAAAGTTCAAAGGGGATCTGAGCTCAAAACTGATTTATTCCTCACAATAGCCAATTGAAAATTTGCAAAAATTTTGCCACATCTTCCCAGCACTGGCTGGTCCCCAGGCCGAGATGTGTATGATATTAGCAGGCTGATTGAGCTTGCTTGTGATTATTTTACCTTGTAAACCTCCACTTTTCGATGTGTTAAAAGCACACTAAAAATAATGTAGAGGTAATGAACCCTGCTTTTCTTGATCTAAGGAATTACCCAAGGTAGTAGGTCACTTTGTGAAGAGCACGGTGGCTGTGCTAGTGCAGTCTCCCCCCATCACCACTCTCCAAGGAGAGATTAGTCTCCTCCCCCCGAGGAGGGCCTGATTAAAGTGTGTCAGAGATCACCTCCCTCCTGCTGAAACCATGACATGGAGCTAAATGGGGCAGGCACCAGCTGGGTGCGTGCTGCAGGCTGGTCATCAGCCAGAGCCCTCCCTCTGGGGCTTCTGAACATCCCTCTTTCAGCAGTGTGGTTATGTCAACCTCTGTGCTCAACCTGACCTCCTCAACATCATCATCCAACGCTGCCCCAGCTATCAGCTGCAGCAGACAGAATGTGAGGCCTGGCATTTTTAATCCAGTAAAACCCTTGCTGTTAATCACGGCAGACAGAACTAGCAGCCTCCCCGCCATGCCTGCTGCACACTGGTTGCTGCTGCTATTTCTGTCTGACCTCCTCAGCCTGCCCTGTCTCCAGGGCGTTTCCCACTCTACCTGTGCTTGGTTGCCTTCCCCAGTGATCAGCGAGCTGCTTGAACAAAAGGAACTCTGCTCACTCACCCTCAAGATGTGCAAAGTCCTTTCCCCACCACTTGCTTCTAGTTCAAAAGTGCCACTAAAGCTTCTGCTATCTTCTCATTCTTTTCACTTCCTCATACTGTACTTGCAAAAAGAGCACATCCGTAGTGAGATTGCTGCTGTGGTGCCAACACAACATGAAGCTTGTACGAGCTTTAACAAGACCAAGTGCCGAGTCCCGCATTTGGGTCACAACAAACCCATGCAGTGCTACAGGTTTGGGGCAGAGTGTCTGGAAATCTATAAGAGGAAGAAAAGGATCTGGGGGTGTTACTTAACAGCTGGCTGAACATGAGAGCCAGCGGTGTGCCCAGGTAGCCAGTGTGCTACTGGGCATCCTGGCTTGTATCAGAAATAGTGAAGCCAGCAGAACTAGGGAGGTGATCATCCCTCCGTATTCAGCACTGGTGAAGCTGCACCTCATGTACTGTGTTCAGTTTTGGGCCCCTCTCTACAAGAAGGATATTGAGGCTCTGGAGCATGTCCAGAGAAGGGCAATGGACCTATGAAAGGTCTGGAGTACAGGTCTTGTGGGGGGCAGTTGAGGAAACTAAGATTGTTCAATCTGAAGAAGAAGAGACTCAGGGAGGATCTCATCATCCTCTACAGCTCCCTGAAAGGAAGTTGTGGTGAGGGGGGATGAGAAGGGATAGTCTTAAGCTGCACCAGGGGAGGTTCAGGTTGGGTGTTAGGAAACATTTTTTTCTCGGAAATTGTGGCGAGTCATTTTAACAGGCTGCCCAGGGAGGTGATGGAGTCACCGGCCCAAAGGTGTTCAAGAACCATGTGGATGTGGCACCAAGGGATGTGGTCAGTGGGCATGGTGCTGGTGGGTCAACAGTTGGACTAGATATTCTTAATGGCCTTTTCCAACCTTAGTGATTGTATGAAGACAGAGAGGATGTGTATGTGCTACAGAGAGATGTGATCATGGGGGAAACTCAATTTGTGCGCTTCCACCAAACTTTTTGGTGGAAAAATCATTAATCAGATTGTGTTGGTTGCCAGTTTTTCCTCTTTGTTTCTGCTTGTTTGTTAGCTTTGGGACTTTTTTTGAAAAGAAGAAATAAAGATTGTACAATTACTCAATTCAGGAGCACTCCCGGGCTTTTAATGCCTGCATTAGGAGCTATGCTCATAATTCCTAGGTATATTGCCTTTTTAAGCAGTCACAAGCTCATAATTGGATTGTTTGCTTTTACTTAGCGCTTCATGTTCTGGTCAGGGATCTGCATGTTCACAAGTTATAGAGTAAAAAGGGAAGAAACACAAGAATGGGAGAAGAAGGTAGATCATGGTGGTTCTTTCAACACATCTTTTGTCACCGACAACAGTGTCCAGCTAGCAGTAATAGCTTCACCCCTCCTTAAGGGCCTCTTGCTCAGCAGGGTTTTCTGCTTTCCCTTGGACAGAAGTACAAAGATGTGGAGCCAACCCTGAAGATCAAAGAGGTGGATGGCCTGGAGCTTGTGAAGAAGTTCTCAGAGCAGATGGAAAGCATGCTCCGCAGGAAGGTGGAAGCTGTTGAGGTATGACCTCAACATGAGGTATGGCCCTGTGGGAAGGAGGTCCCCTCCCAATGACTCCAAAGCAGCCAGTGCTTGCCTCCCTCTGCCTGCACCAGGGGTGCGTGGGCACAGGGGTTGTGTGAGGACTTCCTTGCTGAGCTGAGCAGCTGGCTTCTCTGAGCTTTAAGTAGACACTGGTGGGAGGACGTGGGCGTTCAGACAGGGGAATGCTGGCTGCTCTGTCAGCCCAGAGTAAGAAATAAGACAAAAACAAAGTCTAGGAATAAATATGAAGGAATTCACACTTTTCTCCTTAAAGGTGTTTAATTCTATAACTGTTAAAAGAAGGGAAAAAGCCTCTGATAAGTGAAAATAAAGTTCATCCTTGCATGATGCCCTCTAGCCACTGAAGACTAGAGTAGCTTGTTTCAGCTGCTTGTAGCTCAGGGCAAATTCCTGCAGCCCCTGAGCAGGAGCTTCAAGGAAAACACTTGGATTTTCAGTGTACAAGGGGAAGTGTGGAGTAGGTGGCAAATGGGCTTCAGATGTTGCTGTGTCGTGGATGAGGAGAGCAGGTAATCATTACGGCCCCTCTCACAGCTAAGAATCTATCGTATTCCTTTATATTTACCCACTATACAAAGCTATTTCTGTAGTCACAGAGCCTTGACTGTTTAAGACATCCAATGTGGAAAAGTCATCCAGAAACACATCATTTGAATCTTGAAGTGAAATGTGGGCATATTTAGATCCAGGGCTTTGGCCCATAATGTTAAATTCACAGCCAGACCTTTCCAGTGTTTGGATTGCCTTATCCTTTGTGAAGGAGAACAAAGTATCTTTGCTGAAACTGTCACTAATTGTGCAACTCTGAAAACGTGCACATTCTTATCTGGATTCCTTCCCAGTCTGCATGTGAAGTGAGAATTAGTGCCCTGAAGCATCATATTGGAGAATACTAGTGATTATATTGGCACCATAAATGGTCAGATCTCATAAACAGCCATAGCATCACTGAGTCCTTTATGAAACCAAGTTACGGTCTTTTTTTCTCAGCAACAATAGCAGACTGAGACCTCCTTTTCTTTTGACAAGTTACTGACATCAGACTGGGTCCAAAATGCCTTTCCCATGGCTTTTTGGAAGGGTTCATGGAAAATGAAATATATCTGTTTGTCATCTAAATGAATATGTTTCTATTTGTGTGTATATGTCCTACAATGACTGAGACTCCTTGAGAGGCTTCTAGGGACTCCAGAGTAAGCAGGTGTAAATGCACTCAGCAATAAAAGCTGTGACTATACCTTCCAAGTCATAAAGCTGCAGCATGGGATGACAGCATAGGAAAGGAAGGGGAGTGTCTGTAGCCTTGTACCTGTGCTGTAGTGAAGGAGGCAGTCACGTCTTCTTGTTATATGAGTGCCTGTTGGTGGTGGAAAAGCTTCTGGGGACTTCCCACAGCGTCTCTCGTCTTTCTTTGTCTATTTGCATTAGAGATTGGTGGAAGCAGCAGAGGATGCAGATCTGAACCACGAGTACAACTCCTCACTGGAGGTGAGTTGGTCCCTGTCAGTGACAAAACATGGTGCATGTCCTCATAAGGACCAGGCAACAGGCTGACGTAGCAGCACCCTCCCACCTCTAGCACCTTGTGCAGCACACTTGACCTTCTGTCTAGTAGCCAGGTTAGGAGTATCCTTGTCTTCAGAATACTCAGCTCATCTAGAAACCAACATGACTCCTTAGAGAGATCCCAAGCCTAAGTAACACCTAGGGGATTAGACCCTTTGACACAGGGATGACAAGGATTTGGGAAGACACTGGGTTGCATGATGTTACAATAGAGGTTTTACCTTTATTGCACACCAGCATTGTCATTCTGCGACACATTAGTGCAAATTAGCTGGTGCTTCCCTGTTTACTTGCCTGGGAAATTAGCTAAAAATGTGTGTATGAGCAACAGGGAGGGTCCTGTTGCAAAGGTCATAATGTTACTAATACCCATAGCAAACTATTAATCCCAGTGAGCAGAGTTTCTCACCAGCTGCCATCATCTTTTCTTTAGCTTGCAAACACTCATGTAGACCTCCAGTTGGATGAAAGTTTGGTACTGCCCATGCAATTTGGATAATTGGCTTTCCCTTAGTAACTGTTTGTAACTAAGCTATGGGATTATTGCTGGTGAAAGGAATTGGAGTGCAAACTGATTAATGAAGTCCATTATCCACACTGTAAGCACTGAGTGCATAGCAGAAGTGCAGGCTACTGTTGATGCTGGGAAAGGCAGGGAATGAAAGTGCTTCACGAAACCAACCCAGATATCTATTTTGCTTCTTTTACCCACTTCTTTAAGAATCACATTATAGTCATACTTCTTGCATCAGCTGCATTCACAGTATCAAGGTACATGCCCTTTATTCACACACACAGTTCACACCTCTGAGTACTGATAGTACTTGAACATAATAAGCCTTTAAAGGGCCTCTTCCCTCAGATAAAGTGAACAAAACATGTGAAAAACAGCTGTTATCCAACAGGAAGACTATCCTGGATATACTAATGTGTCCGTAGCTGATAAATCCCCAGAGGGCCTTAACAGGGGAGATTTGTGTTGTCTTTGAGAGCCTTCTGCTCTGTCCTTTGCTCTTGATGAGCTTCTGCTCCCTGGAGTGACAGTGAGAACAAAATCCAATCTGAATGTACACCAGGAGTTAACTCCAGCACATGACAGTGGTAGAGACAGGGTGACTAAGGTCAGCACAGGCATGCTCTTGCAAACCTGTGAGCCAGACCCAGTGAGACACTCTGCCTCTCCAGACAGCAGCACAAATGCTATTGATTGACCATGGGAATCTATCACTGCATCCCTTTGCTCTTAGGAGGCTCATTGGCAGTTGGCTTGATTATGCTTACAACCGTCAATAAGAAACTGGGCAGAGACCATAATTTGGGCAGCTTGATACTTTTCTTTGGTAGTGGCTGTCATTTGGTACTCATCTTGATGCTAGTTGAAGCCCAAATTCTCCAGATTTCCCTTCTTTTTTATGGGTGAAAGAACATTCTTTATTTTTTTTTTCCAGGTAGTACTGACCACTGTACTCTCACTGTCTTTCTCTTTTTCATTGTCTTCATCAACAGTTTGATTACTACAACTCCCTTCTGATTAATGAGAAGGATGAGAATGACAATTATGTGGAGCTTGGAGATGAATTCATTCTGGAGCCAAATGAGCATTTCAATAACCTGCTGGTAAACACGACATATAGTGATATCCAGCTCCCTACCAATGTCTACAACAAAGGTAATGGATGACTGGCCTTCACTTTCTCACTCCTAGTAGGGTGGTGTGAAATGTAAATGGGAGTAATAATACCTGAAGAAAGGATGAGGAAAGGAAAAGGCAATTGAGAAAGAAAAAAAAAAAAAAAGAAACATGTCTGGAAAGGTATTTTCTCAAGACACAGTTACGCTTGTGTTGCAGTCTATCACTGTGACAAGGCTCAGGTGCAATCTGCTCTTGGAAGGCCTCTAAGTGATAGACAATCCTCCATTTTAGGCAGGCAGTGTAGTCTGTTAGATTTATCTCTATAACCAGAGATGCTATGAAAGGAAATGTGATTGGCAATTGCTATTCTGTACAAAGGGTCCGATCTATCAAGATGTTTAGGTGTCAAGAATCTCATTGATTTCAGCTGAGAAAATAGATCCCAAGTATCTTTGGGTTCTAAGAGCCTAACACTTCATGGAGACACTCTTAATTCCCAGGGAGCACAGTCACAGGGGAATGGTGACAATTCACAGCTACTACTGGGGCATGACTGTTCTGGGCTATTTGCGTTTCTCAATGAGACTTTAGTAGCTGCAGGAGCCCAGGAAGACCCTGAAGCTCATACAGCCTCATTTGAGCCCAGTCTGTCCTCTTTCCCTTGCACACTGATGCCATTCTACCTATGCACCAGGAAATAGTCCATCCTTAAGACAATGCACACGCTGCAAAAGCTGCTGGCTAAAACCCAGCTGTGACTGTCCTAAGTTCACTGCTGAGTTTGGTCAACACACAAAGATGCGTTGAACTGGCTCCTTTCCTGGCACCCCGTTCATTCTTCCTGTTGAATACATTTGGGAAACAAACAAAAAAATCCATTATTTCTTTCATAGATGGAGCTCATTTACAAGCGTCAGGACCAGATGGGGCTGGCACTGTTGACTGAGCTCACAACTGGTACATTATTTAGAGGGACAATAGAGGGAGTTTCATTTCTTGCCAGATTTTAAACGAATTTCATCTGGTCTGAGACCCCCAGACACAAAAACTTGCACACAATCGAGCCACCAGCAGGACTGGCTGCAGCTGAGCACAAGGTAGGCAGCTGGCTGCAGTGGTACACGGAAAGGTAGCCAAATGGCTGCAGTCAGAGACAGCAGAGATGCTGTACCCAGCTATCTGATTTCTTGTCTGTACAACTGGACATAAACCATCCAGCTGCTCTTGCTGCAGCTGGAGAACAAGCAGGATATGGAGGAGGAGGTGGTGGAGGCAGTTTCCGCAACCGGGGCTCCTCTCAGGAGCAGGCCTGGCAGCACTTGCTCCCTCTCTCATGTATGGCAGTGGGCTCAGCAAGCTTTTGCTCTTCACAGCTCTTTTGGCTCCTTTCCTTCATGAGCTACTTTGATCCCATCGCTGGGGAGCCACTGTTAAATTTTGCTACTATGATCAGAACTGAAATGACTAAACAGGAAGTGGTAGGTCAAATTCCTGTCCTGTTTGACATTAATGCTGTTAATCCTGTTGTGACCACTTTCCTACAATTCCCTTCTTCTATTGCTGCTGCTCTGTTTGGTTCCCTGAGGCAATGACTCAACACAGACACTGCATGTACACTGCTTCCTACGACTTCACACAAATCTGCAACTTTATATTGATTCTGATGAGATCGAGGGCAAGGGAGGACAGCTCAAGCTTTCTGAAGGAGAGGGAAAGAGAGGAAGACAAATGTGAGGAAAAGGTGGAGAGACAGAAACAGCATGTAAAACCTAGGGCTCCTCTGTCTTGGGTCATTGCATCATGGGGACTAGCATAAATTTAAACACTGCAGAAAGGCTGTTCCACTTAGTGGTGCATCCGGCAATTGCTTACAACAGCTCAGACCTGTCTGTGCTCACATGCTTATCATCTCTATTCTCTTAGAGCCTTCTTCCAACTGGGTGTAAGAGAAATAGGGTTAATGGCATATGGTCCAGCTGGGACCACCTCCAGCCACCAGGGATAACCTGCCCTCCATAGCTGGCTTAAACCACGCATTCTGCTCCCTCCACTGCTTCCACTGGAGAGCTGCTGGTGTGGAGACAGGAGTCATTGTGAGGGACTGTGATGAAGGGACATGACTTTGGGCAGATCAGGAAGAAACACCTTTGGAGAAGGCTGCACTCCTCCGGGGTCATCTTCATTCCCATCCCAATTTGCATCCTGAAGGAGGGTGAGGCAGGAGCGTCTCCCCTCCTATACATCCTTTTTTGCTCCTTTTCTATTCTTTTTCACTGCAGATCCTGACATCCTGAATGGTGTTTACATGTCAGAGGCCTTGAACCCTGTCTTTGTGGATAACTTTGAAAGGGATCCTACGCTGACCTGGCAGTACTTTGGCAGCTCCACAGGGTTCTTCAGGCTCTACCCAGGTAAGAGCGCAGCCATCAGCCCAAGTCTTTCAGCACAGAGCAGAATGAAGCGGAGCTGTGTGAGAGTCCAGGCTGGGGATAGAGTGTCCTCATGAAGGACAAGGCGTGGTGAACCAAAATTCTTACTGCTACCTTAGGCTGAAGGAATAGCATCCATAGAGGGCATAAAGCCTTATTTTTTTCCCAGGATTGCTCCCCAGATATGCTGCACTTGAAGCCCCAGAGAAGCCTGTTTGTAGGACTGTGCCTTGGACAGGCTGCCCTGCTGCTTTTAGTTGCAGTCACTGTGCCACAGCCCCTTTTCATGCCCAAGGCCACACATGTCCAAAACAGCTGCTCAGCCTGACTTACCTGCTCACCGGTTGTGAACACTGTGTAAGGTCACAGCACTAGAAGGAGGGCCCACGTGCTCGGAGGAGGCTGGGAGACCCTCCACAGCTGCAACGTGGCCTGGTGGCCTCTCTGTCAGATGGCTGTGTGCCCTTGCTTTATGTCCTGCCTGCCAAGTGCTATGGAAGGGAACAGAGGGCTGGCCAAGCAGAGTCTCCAGCAGGGAATGTAGGACATATCGCTCTCTCTGCAGCTGCTGCCTTATACTCTTGATGAGAAAAAAGATCTGGAGAACTACATCAGAATGTTTAAAGTAAGTGCAACCACTCCTCAAATTTTACCAGACTATATAGAGACACCAGCCAACACCTAACAATATTCATTAACAAAATTTTAATAGTTTTCTGGGAACTGCTGAAGACCACACAGCTCTGCTTATGCTTTTGATACATTGGCAGGGAGTCCATGCCTGTTTGTGTATATGCCAATTGTTCCCTTTGCTGCTCCCCTCAGGAATAAAGTGGCTACCAGATGAGAATGGGGTCATCTCCTTCGACTGCAGGAATCGTGGCTGGTAAGCATTGTGGAGAAAGTTGGTTCCTCCCTCTCCCTCTTTTCAAGGTGACACCTGGGGAGCTGCTGACCAGCAGTTGCATGCTGTTCATGCAAGAGAAGGGTACATAAATAGAGGCCTGACACCAGACAGTGCCAGCTTTCCATAGGGGATCTGACATGTGCCACATGGAAAGCACCACATGCTCATCCTTCCTCTGTCCCATCCTTCTTAATCCTGCAGCTAGAGGAATGGGGCTGTTTACTCAGAAAGGCAGGCATCCGCTGAGTTTGTCCAGCACATCTGAATGGAATAGTAGCGGTTGTCACTCTTGGCTGAAACCTGGACATATGTCTGCAGCTGTCCCAATTCTTGTCCATGTGTGAAGAGGCTGGGGCCAGTGGGAGAGGCAGGTGGGTAGCAAGAGCCCTGCTGGTGAACAGCTGGACCCTGTGGGATAGTCATACTCACAGTGCATGTTATGCTGTGGCTCACATCACCCAGATGCGTATGCCCAGAAATCCTCCACTCCACACTCTCACCATGGTTTCTTGTATTCCTCTTTTTATCAAGGTATATCCAAGCAGCCACCTCTCCCAAGGACATCGTCATCATTGTGGATGTCAGTGGAAGCATGAAGGGCCTGCGGATGACCATTGCCAAACACACCATTGTCACCATTCTAGATACTCTTGGGGAAAATGACTTTGTCAATATCATTGCAGTAAGTATGTCTTTGGTCAGGATGCACTGGTGCTACTCTCTCCCTTTTCAAGACCCTGGCCATGATGAGAATGGTCTGATTACCCAGAGAGAATCAGCACCAATAAACACAAGATGAAAATTTTTTCCATGATTCACAGCAAGACTGGGGGATTCTGAGCCAGATTAAAGGCAAATAGCCACTCACCTCCTAATTCTGAAAGCTAATTCAAGCACTACCTCTTTCACCAGGCTTTCCATCTGTGTTTGCCAAGGCACAATCACCAAGATATAAAATCTACTTTCTCATGTCAGCTTTCCCACTGTGTAAGTGGTTAGAAACTCCACTGGTGACAGCTCTGTCTTTATACAGATGGATGGACGGAGGGATGAATGGCGTTGGCAGATAAAAGGAAGGAAATTGTTAAGAAGATGTAAATATAGTCTATTCTTTAAAAAAATAATAATAATAAAAAATCACAGAAAGGTCAGGTGATGCTACACCTACACTAAGAGCCTTTTGGCTCAGATACGTTACAGCCTGACCTAAGCTCCTATTGATAAGCTGAGCACTGGTAACCATCAGTAAGCACCACATTAGCCTATGACAAATAACACTCATCCGAACCTTAGAGGAAAAGGTTGATAATGGCATCTCCTTCCTCACATACATATCAGGCTGGAAGCAGACACTGCATTAGTAATTGTAATTCAGTGGACGTGGGGTAACTTGATATGTTATTATTTAGCTGCGTGCTAGAGACATTGACTGTTGGGTTACAAAACCATTGACAAGGTTCATCTGCTGACTGGGGCTCGAAGTCTACAGAAGTCAAAAAGTATAAGCAAATATTATAATAAGCAATTGTAAGTGGGGGCACAAGCTTGTAGAGTGTGGACATCTCTACAGTGTCTCAGTGGGGAAAAAATTATTGTATGTATGCCCAAATGTAATACAGCAAACCCTATAATTAACAAATTATTTAAACATACATGAGTTTTTTATCAAAATTAGATTTTTCCTTGGTCACTACAAACAATTCTAAAGGGAAAAATTTATAAAATGTGTTAACAATTAATAATGCTTTTCAGCCTTCACCCAGCACATTGCACCAACTTTCTTCTCATTTTGTCTTTGCAGTACAATGATTATGTTCATTTTATTGAACCCTGTTTTAAGGGTATCCTGGTCCAAGCAGATAGAGACAACAGAGAGGTGAGTACCAGGCTTCCACTAATGCTATCCAGGCAAAGCATATCACTTAACGTGATAAGTGCATGGGGTTAAGATGCTTCAACACAAAACTCTAGGGACAAGAAACAGTTATCTCCTAGAAGCATGTAGATCTGCATTCCAGAAGCAAGCACCAGCTCAGTGGTGTGTGCTGGTTCTGGTTCATCTTTGCATAAAGACACCGTGACATTGGGTTAATTTGTTGCTAAATGGTGGCAACCAGGTAGTGCATCCCTTCACATCTTCATCAATTTTCTCTCCAAATTTCATTCCCAGCCTAGCTCTGGGTTGCAGAGTATGCCCCCGGAGGGTGACATCTCCTGTAGTGTTTCCCAGCGGACCCTTATATCTTTTGGACCTTGTCCATTTTGTGGAGAGCACTCTCTGAGGGTTTTGTCTCAACCAGATGAAAGCCAGTTTGAATGCTTGTTTTCTTCTTCCCTTATTCTGTTGCTCTCTAATACACAGGAATGGTTTTTTGTTGTTGTTGTTTTTCCTGAAGGGGTGGATAAAGGAAAGTCTAATTTCTAATTGGGTTTTTTTCCCTTGTGTGATGTTTCACGGTCCACTGGGAATTCGCAGTCCATGGGCTGTGCTCTGTAATGTGATGACACTGCTACCAGCACAGCCACTTCTCCACCTCCATCCATGGTGGTCTGACACTACCCTGCCCACCAGGATGGGCTCTCCGGGTCTCCTTTTCTTCCCCCCTCCAAGGACAAGCCTGCCTGCAGCTCACTACTGTTTTTCTGGGTTCTTGACAGCATTTCAAGCAGCTGGTGGACGAACTGCAGGCAAAAGGAGTGGGAACGGTGAACAAGGCCTTGACGGAGTCCTTCAAAATCCTGAGGGAGGTGAGAGGCTCTCTGCTGATGCTCACACAGGGCATGTGTATCCCTGCTCTCCCCTTTGTATCTGATGTAGCACAGTCATCATGATGCTGTGGGGGAGCTGATACAAACTACTCTCACAGGTCTCGAATTTGTGACAAGAGTGACCAGGTGTAGGTTTGTGTGTGATGCTACCAAACTTGCCCAAGATGGCAGCTGAGTGCCCAGGGGAGCAGTGCTCATGGATATGGGGACTCCACAGATGAGGGGACATCTCCTCACTTGGCTCCACTGAATCAGCCTCTCCTTCTCCTCATTGCTGTGTTGCAGTGGCTCACCATAGGCCAGGAGGATTTTGGCTGTGATAAGACTCATAAATAATTCATTGCCTTATGTGAACATTTGTGATTTCTGCTTGGAGGTAAATGTGTGACTGAATTCTATTCCTTAAGAAATATTAACAAAAAAAAGGCCCAAGAGCTGCTGGACACCCCTACCTCCTCACTGCTCTGTCTGTAGTGGGTTAGGTGGAAAGATGCCCATGTCCTTGGTGCTGTCAAAATATACATAGCAGTATGATGCTAGTGGCCCAAATAAGGGTGCTGATGCTAAAGGCTGAAACAGAGATCTTGGCATCCTGGGAAAGATTCTCCACTCCTACTCATTTTGCAGACTGTAAGTTTAAGCTCATTGGCTATATAGTGACCGTGTTCCTAATTTATGCTGGTGCAAGTATGATCAGAGCTGAATCCACCAGTGGTGGTGGCTGAGCTGACTTGGCAGTGGTACCTAAAGCATGATGAACTAAATGGCAACCTGAGAAGAGTAGTTTAGCATCATCACTGACGTAATTTGACATCTTTTGGGGAAGATAAATGCTTAGATGACCATGGAAACAGTAATGATACAAACCTAGAACAATTACATGCACTTGATGTCTGCTAGATTTATCTAAATGTATCCTCGCATTTTATGGCAAAATAGACTTTACCTTCATAACAAAAGACCCAGAGCATATGTAGGCTTGAGCAGTATAAATAAGAATACTTAAACTGTTGTTGCCCCAGAATAAAACTGGTTTCTTAAAGTCTAACATGTCACTGGTTATGTACAGTGACAACAGATTAAAGAAGCTTAACGCAGTTCAGCTGCAGGCCCTCTCAACCAGCACAACTTTGCAGGGCTCAATGGAGAAGAATGGAGCACAGCCCTGAAGACAGCCTCCTTGTCCCATCTGATATAGCAGGTGGCTCTGCCAGGCACATGCACCAAAACCAGTCTGGTCCCACAAGAGAGGAGACTGCACACCTCCACCTGGACCAGCATGGCTCACTCATTGGACTAGGCAATCCCCAAGCCTGCAGAAGGATGCCCCCTGCTAGCATGTGTGTGGTTTAAGGACTTTGAAATCTCTTAAAGCTTTACTAGATCCCAGTCAGTCATAGGGGCAGAAAAGGGTCTGCATCACCGTGTCCTGAAACAAACCCATGTTGCTGCTGCCTTAGTCATGCAGATAAGGCACGCAGCAGTGGGGCTGGAGTGCAGCCTGGGTGGAAGCAGCCACCCCCCTCCGTCAGACAAAATTCACATTCTCAGCCTGTAATCATAACTGTTCCTCGCAGATTGCCTGTCCTGTTATTGTTCACAGGAGCATACGCAAGAGAATGAAAGATGCTACATCATGCTGATGAAACGGGCTTTGCTGATTACAATAGACAACCAGTAATAATATCTATAATGAAAGTGACTGCAAAATTTCCCTGGTAATTTTCCTCAGTCCAATTGCTCTTAGAATTAATAGCCCGGCAGAGACGTATTTGGTGAGCTAAGAGTGGCAAAGGGGGGTGAAGGAGAGCACGGTCTCTCACCGTCCTTGTTTCCCTCCACGATGCCCTGGGGGAAGCAGGGCGTATTTTAATCTCAAATGCAATCCGCACAGCAGCTCCAGGAGCACAGTTAGCCAGAGCTTCTCCTGCCTCTGCCACGCTCCATAAGCCACTTACACTCTCTGTTTCAATTTAGCCACACACCACATAGTTTCACTGAAATATGCATCTCAGGGGAATGATGGTGCTAAGCAAGCATTCAGAAAGCATTTTCATATTCTCCAGTGTTAAGCGCAGTCTTCTGAGTTCCTTTCTGGCTTATCAAGTTCGAGTCTATCTCACTGCTGCCTTCTCTCTTCCCACACGCTGGGCACATCTCCTTGCTCTTTTCCATCGGGTGTGTATCTCTTAGTTTGGCCGCTCTGCCCTCCCTGCAGCAGAGTGCTCCCAGCAGTACCGAGTGCTGCAGTCGAGAGCTATTGAGCACTAAGCGGAGCAGAATAATTACTTTCCTTGTCTTACACTCCACAGCCTTTTCAAAGCAAGGAAAGACAACAGTTACCTTTCTTCAGACGCTGTCACATTGTTAATTCATAGGCAGCTGATCTGTCTCTGCAGTACTCCACTCTGGCCAACGTTCAGCCTCCTCTTCTGCACTGGAGCCTCCAATTATTCTTCCCAGTGTAAATAAATTGTAAATACATTTTTATGTTTGTATAGTCATGCCATATGTATATATGTACATATATACCTATGCAAATACACTCCCCCAAATCCTAAGGGCATAATACATACGTTCATATATTCATTATAGGTCCACCTCTTAGGAGAAGGCAGTGTAAAATCTGGGGCTCTTTTGGGTCCTCCTTTCTCAGGGCCCTATAAGTAAGTCAGCATTTTGAAAGCTGATCCCCTGAATACAAAGAAACCCTGGGTGCTGCTCTCTGAGGCCACCGCGGAACAATCTCTGCTCCTAACACCAAGCTGTTTTAGTGGCACCCTGACTCACTGCTGCACTCAGAAGTGACAGAAATTGTGAGATTAATTACGAGTAGCCCACTCCCAAATGGCCATAGGGAAAAAAAAAAAAAGAAGCAAAAAAAAAAAAAAAAAAGATTAAATTGGTAACAAATTGGCCTTCGATGAAATATGAATATATGAGAACTAGTGTCATGGAGAGGGTAAACCTGTCTGATGTAAGAAATCAAAAGAGCTTGTGGCCTCTTACATCCCACCTAGGTGGGACTTACTTCTGCATACTCATGGTAGGACTGTCAATATTTTTTTCTAGCACTGGTGTAGATCCTTAAGGACAACTTACTTACCCATCTAGTTTATTCCCCATGTAAAATGTACTTTCTGTCAGTACCTTGTTGCCCTTTGAGATCTCAGCAAGGTCCCAGCCTGGTCTCAGCCCACAGGACAAGCAGTCCAGCAGCTGCTTCTGCAACTCTTACCCTTTCTGCTCAGCACAGATTATTTGAACACTTTCAATTTGCCTTTTCTTTAACCCAACCCCTTTGTGACCCTTCCTGTAATCCTCTCTTTTCTTTCTTGCCACTTCAGACTGTACCCAGCCACTACAATACTGTTCTTTTGATGATAAAGCATAGGAGGCTATAAAGCATCTCTGTCTGATTATTTCTCTGCTGTCTTTGTTGTGTCTTTTTTGTTTTGTTTTGTTTTACCATCTGCCAATGTACTCTTTGTATTCCCTTTCTCCTCACCAGAAAGTTTATAAATCTTTTCTTGATTCCATTCACATTTTTCTGGACTTGGATTCTGCAGTACGTTTTCCAGGATATGCAAAGCTCAGAATTTCCTGTTTGCCAGCCTCTGCCGTTCTGCTTAAAGCCATCTCTTGTTTCTCCTTCAATGACTTTCTGTTTCCTTCCCTAGTGCTAACTTTCTGCCTAGGGGGGACTTGTCAATTAGCTTGAATGCCTCATAATTCTGTAGGCATGTCTGTGTGAATGGGGCAGGCAGAGGTGGAGGGGGACCACTCAGCCATCTGGTCAGATGGGTGTACCATTGTTTGGGGGATGTGTATGCCACTGAGCTTTGCTGATGTTCCCATTGCTTCACCATTGTTTTGACCAGGCTGAAACTGCAAAGTAAATAGCAATGAACAAATAAGTGAGCACAAGACACCATGACCCTGAATGAATTAGATCATGCCTGTTACTCCTGGCAACGTGACCGAACTTATACAGGAGAATACATGGCTCCAAGCCTCATTCACAGACTGAATCTCTAGCCCACACCCCTTCAGATGTCTGGTCTCTGGGCATCTTGCTCCCCATCTCACCTTATTTCACACTGTTAAGTCTTCAGTCAGAACAGGGAATTATGCTCAGAACTTTGTGCGAGTGTTTCCAGATCACTTGCTACATCTGCAGCCAGCCACAAAAGGATCCAAACATCAGGGATTACCTCTTGTTCATTTGTTTTCTAAATCTGTCTTTTTAATCTCTCTTTCTGTGACAGTGACGATCTCATTTTCTCTGTTGAAAATATCATCTACTCCAGTAATTAGGAGATTGCTGGTTCTGATACAGCATCTAATTTCTCAGTATCTCAGTATTATGAAGTCTGAAGAAGCTGTAAAGGAGATGTCTGAAGAAGTTTGCTGAAATAGTGGGCAACCCTAATAAAGTATTAATCTAATATTTGCCCAAACAAAACACTTTGCAGATTGCAAGTCTGAATAAGCTGCTTTTGTAATTACAAGGCTTGCATATCTGTGATTTGGACCTCATTCTGACGTCTCTTGCACCACCATAACCCTGCACTTCTATGGTGGAAACTTACATTTGCTGTTCTCTCTGAAAACCATTGGTATCTGTCCTAGGAATAACTTAGCTGAGATTCCTTCTCATCTTCCTCATCTGGTGGTTTATAGCACAATCCCACATGGCTGTGAGCTGCTTTTCCCTTTCCCTCCTTTGTACCTAAGGGCATCCTATTCTTGTTCCTGTTCAGCAGTCCCAGGCTCTGCCTTGGATCCCCTTGCCAAGCAGGAGACACTCCTGCTGTGACACTCCTGGGAGGCTCCAGCAATCCTGCAGCCTGCACTCAGGGCTTTTCCATGGTACAAGGTAAAGAAACTTTATGGACCATTGGAAACATCAGAGCCTGGGGACTCTGCAGAGAAAGATATGCATATGACCATATTACCTCACTGCTTAGGATGAGAGAGAATGGTCTCAAGTTGCACCAGGGGAGATTCAGGTTGGATGTTAGGAAACATTTCTTCTCAGGAGTGGTGATGCAGTGGCACAGGCTGCTCAGGGAGGTTGTGGTATCACCATCCCTGGAGGTGTTCCAGAACCATGTGGATGTGGCACAGAGGAGCATGGTCAGTGGGCATGGTAGGGATGAGCTGATGGTTGGACTGGATGATCTTATAGGTCTTTTCCAGCCCTAATGATTCTGTGGTTTTCTTTTGTAATCATCTGTCCAGATTCTGGTCAGTGATACAACATGATTATTAAGCAACAGAGAGCGATGGGATCGTACATGTGGTTCTAATAGTGGTCACTCAGAAGCTGTTTAATTCATGGTCACTGAACTAGAGTAATATTTATTTCAGTGATATTAAGAGTGGTGTGTAGAAGACAGGACCACTAACATAGATGTAAGGAGACATTATGGTGATATTAACACCAACTCCGGTATTTTATATAGATGAATAACCATAGAGGTAATGGTAAAGTGGTGAAATGACTGAGGAAATCTTGACGGTGATTAGATTTCTGGATATTGATGGTCATTATGCCAATCTGCAGTAGTAGCACAGTGCCATTCATACTGGTAAAGATACTTGCCTTTTGTCCTAACAGCCTTGCCAAGCCAGAAGAGACTTATGAATTGAAACCTGAAACACCTTATGAGTCCCAGTTCACACCCTGCACTCCATTCTGTCCAGCATTTGCTTTTATTTTATGCAATTAGTCTTGCCACTTCAAGCCTTTATTCCTAATTTATAATATACGTCTATTCTCTACAGCTTAAAATTGCTGCTGTTTGATATAACCTCAGCCACCCTTCAATTAGCCACCCATATTCTCTCCATCTCATGCCATTGCCTCATTAAGTTTTTGTACAGAGCTGTCATACCTTCCTCTTTCCATACTTTTCACTCTGCATACCAGCTTCTGCAGCTTGCTATGCTGATTAGATCTTTCCTTGGTCAGAGCACTGAAAAAGAGCACCGACATTTGTACCAGAGTCTTACCTCTGTATGCCTTAAATATCACTTAAACACAGATACTGGCCCTTTCTCATTACAGCATGTGGTCTCACTATCTGATGCATTTGTGCTCTACTTCAGTGCTGATGGCAGTAACCTTGTTTTTTCATGTGTTCCTGTTTCTCGTTGCTCTGTTCAGTAGATCGATGGATTTGCCCTGAAATAATGAGTCTGATTTCCCCTTCCTCTCACATTTTCTGCCATAAAAAGTGACAGTTGTTGCTGTCAAATCAGAATGGCAGTGTTTATGGTCAGTCTATAGCCATTTAGCATAAATGAATGTGACTGCACAAGCTGTAAAGCAGCAGTGAACTGCACCCTTCCTTCACATTGCTTTTCTTCTTATTTTACTTCTGTAAAGCTTCCAGGAACCACATTAGCTAGTAAGTGCTTTAGAAATATATATCTATATGCAACATCAAAACAACGTCCTTTTGCAAGGAGAGCTTTCTGAGCACAGGGTGAGATTTGCAAGAGGAAGACAGGATCTGGATCTTGGTGAATAAAGACACTGCAGCAACATGGAAAGGGTCAGTGCTGCAATAACTAACTAATGCTCTTCACTCTGCTTGCAGTTCAGAGACGCTGGCCAAGGAGGCTTGTGTAACCAAGCCATCATGCTGATCACAGACGGAGCAGTGGAGGATTACGAAGCTGTGTTTGAAAAGTACAACTGGCCAGATCGGAAGGTTTGTCTGGGAAGTGACAGGGCAAAGAAAGGTGCTATCCAGCCACGGTGGGAAGATGATCTAAGGTGCTGGGCAGAGCTGAGCATCCAAACACCTCCGTGCATCCTGCTGCTAAGGATGGACGGATCTAAGGATCCAAGCAGCCAGGCAGGGCTGTTTATAATTGGCCCTGCCTGGGAAAGCTTTGTCCGTTACCAGTCCATATGGTGGGCAGTGGAATGGCCCAGACAACCTCTCTCAGTACCTCCCAGCCCTCCTCGCTTTGAAAGTGTAATAGACCAAGCTCATCCTAAACCCTCCAGATTTCTTTGTTTACCTCATCCCAGCTAACAGCAATGCACAAAGGGAGAGAAGCAGCCTACCAGAGCACAGGGCTGTTAAAGCTGTTTATTTCAGGATTCACTCCTTTGTTGTTAGTCAAACACGAGAAATGGTGAAGCTTTCTTTAAATGCTCACATGACCAGTTGTTCCCCTGGGTAAAAGATTCCTGTGAGCTATAAACCTCTCTGCATGTGGTTGCTGAGTGCCTAGCAGAGCTGCTATCTTAAAATCAAGCAGAATTTGCAGTTCTGCCTTGTTATGCAGATGATCCTGGGTGATACTTGGCTTTCTGAGCTTATTGTAATTGGAAATGAAGTTCCAGCCCAGAAAACGCTAAACAAATGGAGCAAGAGGCTCCTGCTTCTGCATGAAGGCAGAGCTCTTGTCCTACAGCACAAGCAAGCACTCACTGCTGCATGGCAGGTCAAACCTTGACCTCTTGGCTTTGGTAGTGTGTGATGGCTTCTTTTAGGCTACCTTTTCTTTCTTGTTCCCAGGTCCGGGTTTTCACTTACCTCATTGGACGGGAGGTCACTTTTGCCCCCAATGTGAAATGGATCGCTTGCAACAACAAAGGTACTGTATGGTAATGGCTACCCAACTCCAACCAGTCACCTCACATGTGGACCGTGATTGCGGGTCCATGGACTCTCCCATTAGTTCCCTGCTACAGCTGGGGCCCAGGAACCCTTGAGTAGAAGATGACCTAAGGAAAGAGCAGGCCCTGCTAGTCTGCATGGAGTATGCCCATGTCCAGCTAATGCAAGTCCTTGGTGCTGAGCCACCATATTTTCCTGTCTTGGTGCCAAGGAACACTGTGACTGAGATTCCTGCCAGCTGTAGTCCACGTAAGTCCCTGTGCTTATTGTGTTCCAGCTGCTGGCTTTTGACAAGCTGTCTAAACCTCTGTCAGGAAGCCTGACATCTTTTGACTCAGATGTAAAACAAACATATTTTTTAAGGATTTTACAGCATTTTTTTGCAATGCAGGTTAACCCCTATACGCCAGCCAAATTCTTTTTGTGCCAGTGATTTCACTGAGGTACCAGGACAACTTGCTAATTCTGCCCCCAAACCAATGTTCTCTGTAGCCAGCATGAAACAGCATGAATGGGAAAGTTCATTCAGAGTAGATGAGTCATCCCTACCCATTTGAGGCCAGTTTAAAAGTCCAGTTAGACCAATCAGACATGGGAAAAGAAAGGGAAAAAAAGTCTTGTCTGTTTGGGCTTGACTTGGCCCTAGTACATCTGGTGATGGCCAGCAACCTGCAGTGCTTGCTACATCTGTACACTTTTTCAACAGAGAAAGGAAAAAGAGACTGAGGTTGGGGCCTGACCACTTGGGGTTATTGGATCTCCTTCTGTCTGAACAGTGTCCTCAACAGACTGTGTGAAAGACACGGGTATATTTGCTATTGAAAGTAATTGACATACAAGAGTCGCTGGTCTGTAGAGTGTACACACACTAAGGATGTCCAAGGTTCACATGTTTACGTGTTAGCACTATGAAACATAAGTAACATTTTTACTTTTTATTAGATGAAAAAGAAAAAAGGATTTCAGATTGCATATTCAACCATAGGATTAGTGACAAGAAATTCACAGTGCTGTTGGTTCACTATAAAATGTGAGAATGGATTATCCTTGAGAACAAATATATACTCTTCACACTTCAATTCTCACTTAGCAAACTCGATCTCCAAGGAAGGCTCACTGATCTTGGCTCTTCCATTTCAACATATTATACAGCTCTTCAATCCTCGTTTTCAAGCACACAAAATGTTTCCACATCACAAAGCTTATCAACTCACGAGCCATTTCACATGGCATTGATTTCCTAGAGATAACAATTTTCCATGTATTTCACATACTCTGCTACACCAAGTGTAACCAATGAGATCCACATTTAGCATTTCTAAACAGTTAAGCAGCTAGCATTTGACAATCTTTTGATAACTGGAAGACATTCTTTCCTTGTACTCTTTGTTGTATGTTAGACTACTATGGGTCCATCTGTGGAGAGAAAGCTCTGGAAATATGTAACTTACTTATACTTTTTGGTTCTGCTTCCAATGGGTGGTTAGACAAGGTCCCCATCCTTGGATGCAAAGCTAAGTAGAGCAAAGAGTAGAGCACCGTAGAAGAGAAGCTGAGAGTTTGGGCTTTACAGAAAATGGAACAGGGGAAGTGAGTGGCTTGGTGGAATACCTTCTTTGTGTATGTTTGGCATTCAGGACCACAGCCAGCCTGATTCGTGAATGTTTTTGCCTAAGACCTAAAACAGCCTTTTACATCTGCTTGTTGTGACTGCTGTTATATCAAGACTCTGGTCTTGAGTGCTGGTCCAGTGCTTTGAGAAGAGTAGAGCCAGTGCTTTTAAACTCCATGGAAACTTGTATACATAGAAAAGCATGGCTACAAGGAATGTCAAGGCACTTTTTGTAAAGAGCGGATAAAACTGCCTGGGTAGATGCAGTTTTTGACATACCACTTTCTAACTTCACTTGAACACTCATTTGTAAATGTGAGGGATGTGTCAGAAGAGTGACTCATGCCTCTGTTTCTCCATGAAGGCTACTATACCCAGATCTCCACGCTGGCAGATGTCCAGGAGAACGTGATGGAGTACCTGCATGTTCTCAGCCGTCCTATGGTCATCAACCATGATCATGACATTATATGGACTGAAGCCTACATGGACAGTGCGGTAAGGAATGACACCTCAAGTCTTTAGTCAGCAAACAGTAGGGCCTAAGAGCCAATCTGGCAAAGGTGTTAAACCTTCAGATAGTATGCTAGGCATATAGTTACATACTTGTCCCAGTTCCCATCTAAACATCTTATGTGTATCAGAGCCCAAGTGAAGTCCTGAAATTTATGCAAAACCAGGAGCTGGTTGGCAAACAGAAGTTACAGGTGTCTGCTGAGACAGGCAATATTTCTTTTCTGCTTGCTCCTGGAGCTGAGATGTATATATAGACTCAGGTCTGTATCTGCAGTGACCCAGAAGCCCAGGACTAATCACACAGACACAGCATGACTTACTTAAGAAGTGCTCCTGTGAAAGAAGGCTACCTTCTAAAGGATTATTCACAGGAAAGACTATTTACAGCTCAAGATATGGGTCATTGAGATTTACTTCCTCTAGCCCAGTACCTAAGCACATACGACTGTTAGTCACACAAAGATACAGATCTCAGTTTGGGAGGCAGGCAGGTAAAGGTCACCCACTGTACTGGCCCTGTGCTCAGCCTGTGGGTAATGGGCACATCTCACTTCCTGGGAGGGAAACAAAGGATCAGGAAGTTGGGGCTTCCAACACCCCTTCCTTGCCTCCAAGGAAGACTTCAGAAACTGGGACCACAGGCAGGTGCCATCATGATGTTATGTTGCCCGTGCACCTTTGAAATCCAAAGGACAGAAGGGAAAAACAAAGTTGATTATCACTGAAGATATTTTCCCCTACACTACTTCAAATAGAAGATGTTCCACAGTCTTCATCTCCACTTCTATCTGAATTGCAGAAGGGGAAAGTTACACTTCTTTTTGTGCTTTCCATGCTTCTAGAGAGATGTGGGGTTTTTTTTCATATACTGGCATCTTCACCATAGAGAGATTTCTGCATAATTGTGACAAATAGAGCTGACCAGAGGAAAAATTCCCTAGAAACAGTGAGAATGTTCCCATCTACTATTTCCTGGACAAAATTCTGCTGTGGAACTGCACTTACTAGCCTAAGCACGATCAGCAGCATCTTTAGGATGTCCACCGCAGCCCTGAAAGGAACTGGGGAGAACCCACAGTTTCTGGAATGTGTTTGTTGCACTTTTGTTGCTGCATCTCTTTCCTTGCCTCTTGCCTTGGCTTGCAGTTCTTTTCCTCTGCTCCAAACTCTCCCATCTTTGACTCATTCCTCCATTTGTGTATTCATTCACCTGTTCATCCATGTCTCCCACTAGCTGCCACAGTCCGAGGAGGTAACTGCTGCCCTGTGTTTTGTGAGCGTGCCGTGCCGTTGCCCTGTGCTGATCAGTGTGTCAGTGTGAGCACTCACAGCCACAGCTGGCCTCTACATCTGGGGGTGGGAGTCTGCAGCTCTGAGGAGCCCTCTGACACAAACAAAAGGGGAGGCAATGCTGGATGTACTGGAGAGCTGTGCTGTGGGTCCAGAGTAGATAAGGGTGTTCGTGTTGTGAGATAGCTTAGTTCACTGGATCTCTTCCACGTGTTTGATAAGTGCTGGGGACAGTAGTTTGTTGTGTATTAGCACAAGTGTTACTGTGGAGGGGAATTCTCTACAAAGAAGCATCCAGACCAATAACTCAAGACAGTAGGCTTAAATCTCCGTCAAGCAACTGCATAGATTATTGGCTGGCTGCTGTATGGCTCCTAGCATGTACACTAAAGGAGACAGGAGGTCAGTTCTTGCCTTACTACTAACTTGACCAAAGCAGAAATGGAAAGGAGATGCTACTGGCCTCAAGAGAATAGGTCCTTTTCACTGGTAGGCATGTTTGGGAGACTCTTGTGAATGTATCTTGCCTGTTTTACCTCCTTTCTTGTATGTTTTTAGAGCATGTCTTCTGCAGTAATGGGGCCCCTCTGCTTCCCCATTACGTGTGCACATCAACCGTACAGACAGCTCACTGTGTTGTCCTCTGTCTTTCCTATGCTTAGATGCCTGAGTGGCAAGTTTATATAAGCAAGCTGTGTGTGTATTTGTGCCTTTTAAACATTTGCCTGTGCTGTTTCTCATTCACGCTATTCATGTGTTTGCAATATAGATGATATTCGTGTTTTGCTCATATTTGTGTTATTTTTCTACATTCTGTGCTCCATGCGTTGGTGGTTTTTACACTTGTTGCATAAGTACCTATGTCTGTACAACCATTATGTGGCGGTTTTAAGTTGTGTCACCATTTCTACAGGTTTCTTCATTCTCCTGCTTCAACACATTTCACTGGCTTTCAGCCCATTCTCATCACCCCACATGAGCAAGCATCCATCCTACAATCCTCTTGGATACAAAGCATTGAAAAATGCTGCCATCTGTTTTCAGAGGGATGTGGGAGGCAGGGAGGTGTCTGATTGTACCCAACATCTGGGCTCCCTGGGATTTCCAGAGCCTTTTGCTTGGGTTATCTGCAGTACTGCGTCTGCTAACACATGGCTTGTTGTTCTCTGGCAGCTCTTTGCATCTCAGGCTCAAAGTCTGTTGCTCATGACAACAGTGGCTATGCCAGTCTTCAGCAAGAAGAACGAGACGGTGAGTGCAACATGGCCTTCGCCTTCCTTTCCACCAGCGGAAGTGTAAGACTGCAGCAGGCCTTTCTGGGGTTTTAGAGCCAGCACTTCTCTGAGAGACCGCCTGGTCATTAGGAACTGCAGTAGACTGTGGGCAGGATGTGCAGATGATAATTTGTCTGTCAGAATGATAGTCTGTCATTTCCTCTGAATGCTATTTATTCCAAATGCCACTTGAACATGACACTCCTCCCCATTTTATCCCTCCATTTTCAAAGCCAGCCTAATTCACAGCCCCATAAGATTTGAGACTGAAAGTAATCATTACTTTGTCTCGTCTGTGCATTTTATTGCAGACCTCTACATTTCACATAGACAGTCCTTCATAAGTCCAATAACCTGTGTTTGGTCAAAGTGTCCTTGAAGAAAGGCATCCAGTCTTGACCTCTCCATTGCAGTTTCTCACTCTGTTAAAAACTGGTGTATAAATTCCACTTTGAGTCTGTCTGGCTTCACTCTCCCATCATAATGGCTTTCTCTGATGAATTAAAAAGCACATAGCCTCTGGCATTTTCTCCTGGGAATTATCTTCTACACTGCAATAAAATCAAACATGTCTTTATTTTGATAAGGTAAAAAGGTTGGACAATTGGGGTGTCTTTGATGAAGGCATTTCCTCTTGATTTTGAAACCCTTTACACACTTTTCTGTACCACTTTTAGCTTCTCAGCCTCATCTCAGCATCTGGTTCCTCACCATTGCTGTACAAGGCATGAACTCTCCGCCCATGTCCTGTGAACAACTGTCTGTCTTCTCTGCCTTAGGCCAGCCTTAGCCTCTATTAACACAGTACTGCAGTGGGAGCTTCTGAGCATTTTTTTTCCTCAGACGCTTATAAATAAACAATTTCCCATTTTGTGGGGATTTCATGCATTCATTTGTCCTAGATTGATAATTTTGTATTTGGCATTCGGTTCACTTAGCCCAGTGACAAACGAATATGTATTGCTTCGCATGGTTGCCTTGTCCTTACTGTTATTCACACATACCGAATGAATGCTTTTGCCCTCAAATCTTGTGTTCAGTCATTTTATATTACTTCTGAATCATAGTCAAAAATGTGGACTAGCGTTGGGTAGAAATTCTTCTATCCATAAACATCGGAGCAACCCTTGAGATTTTCTGACATATGCTAGCTGGTTTTAAATGAACATACACAAGTTTGGAGAGGTTAGTAGGAAGACAGCAATGTGTATTCAGGCAGAAAACTACCCAAATTTTACTTCTGAAAATGAATTCTTGTTTTCAAGCGATCTCACGGCATTCTCCTGGGTGTGGTGGGCTCTGATGTGCCATTGCGAGAGTTGTTAAAACTTGCTCCACGTTATAAGGTAAGATTGAGATAAAACTTGCTATTTTATACAGCAAAGCCATTAGTCATTCTTCCATGGGCATGTCTCTGAAAAGTCCTACAGGCAGAAGAATGAGCATAAAGCAAGAGCAGTTGGTTGTGGTGATACATCTTAGGAACACAGGAAATCATTCACCCTTTACGGTGCCTCAGAAACACAGGGACTGGATGATCCAGTGGATTCACAGCTGGTCACAGAGTCTTTGCATTTTAATGGTCACCAGCTTAGATCCCTCAAAGATGATACGGATGAGATAGTCCATCTCATAAAAATTAATGTTTCATATCCAGTTCCCACTGGATAAGCTGCCATATCAGTTGCCAAAAAATAAACTAGTTTCCCTGTCAACGTATTCTTGGCAGAAAATGTAACAACTGAATGGACTTTGGAAACCAAATGGTTTTGTTATGCATAGTGGTCTTTTTTTTTCCAGCTCAGCATGAAAACTTCTTGGCAGAGCAGTGAACAGGAAGTTGGCTCTCACTCACTGATGCTATACCTAGACAGAGTATTTGCTCTCCAGAATTAGTCCAAGAGCTTCCACTAGTTCTGTGCTCAATATGTCTTAAAAAAGAAAAAGCATTCCCCAATAGGCAAACACTCCAGAGATGCGCTGTTTAGTTTGGTTTCTGCTGTAAGTTCTGTGCAGTGACATGTTGTTCAATCTGTCTGCATACCAGGAGATGTTAAACTCATCCTAGAATCACCACAGAAATCTTTTCCAATTTCCAGTTTCTCCTAAAGAACTATTAGACAACAACTACCAGTTAGGCAGCTGTCCTAAATCCGATTGCTAGAGACTCACAGGAGTGGAAGTGCTGTCAGAAGCAATGCATCTGTGTGGCACCTCAGACCTAGATGCAGGGTTTGCAGACCATTTGCTCGTAACTACAGCAAACTGCCTTTCAGGCAGCCCAGGAACTGAGAGTATTGGGGTGCCTATGCTCAACAAACCAGAGACAGCTGGTTTGGGCTTGCGAGAGCCTTGTCCAGGAGCTTCAATTTTTATACACATTCATTTTCTCTAGAATTCTTATACTTTTTTCATTTTCCTTCCTCCGTGTCACTCGGAAGTCATGTGTCACAATAATCTTTCTTCTAGACCTAGAAGGGGAGCGGCCCTTTACTCCAAGCAATGCCATGGAAGGAAGGAAAATATTTGAAGGGTTTCTTTACATCAGAGGCAGGACATGACTTCCCAGAAGCTAATTCAATTTCAGACCACTCTGGAAACCTCATTTCTTCACCTTGACTTCTCTGGCATACTGGCTACAAAGGACCAGTTTCAGAGCTACCCTGAGAGCTCACTTGAGTCCGCGCTTTTCGACTTTAATAGGCCAGCATGGAAATTTGATGTAGTATTGACCCAGTGCCTTGGATTCATCTGCCATGCTGACCTCCATGCAATTTGAAAAAAAAAAAAAAATTCTTTTATATAGAGTCCAAGTTTTGATCTGAGATGTGTGCAATACATAATCCATTTCCTTCAAAAAAAAGTGCAGTGAATGACTTACCTCCCTGCTTTCCTACTGTTAGCCCTCCAGGATTGTCTCTTTAGGAACATAAAGCTGTTACATTTATTTTTGAAGACAGAAACCTTAGCCACTCTTGTTTTCCTTCAGACACCTCTTGTTTTGGCAAGCACAGGCCATCCATGGGTTTTCAGCAACTCAGAGTCAAGCTGGAATTTGTATTATGTACGGGCTTGATCTGAGTAATTGCTCTCTCGGAAATCTCTTGCAGATCAGGTCAGACGGTGCCTGCTCTGGCTTGATTATGCTACTCCTTAAAAAGCATTTTAAAACGGGAGGCCTATACAACTGGCTGAGGCTCAGAGTGGTCTTGCCAACACCAAAACACAACACAGATCTCCTCTGCAGACTGACCTGGCTTCTAAGGGAGGCATCTGGGACTCCCCACTCCAGCATGGTTGGTCCTCTCAGAGCAGAGATGATAAACGTTTTAGGATGAAGACTGTTTTCTGCCAGTGAATACCTTTAATAAGAAAATATTTCTCAATATTCTGAGTTGGCCAGGGTACTACTGGCAATCCTTATGCAGCAGTTTTTCTAGCTAAAGCAGAGCTAATTATTCTCATGCCTCTTTCTCCAGCTGGGTGTCCATGGATATGCCTTTCTGAACACCAACAACGGCTACATCCTCTCACACCCAGACCTCCGTCCTTTGGTACGTACAACTGGGAATTTAAGAACCTTTACCAGTATGGAAGAACTGGCTTTCAGGGATTCTCCTGACTTCTCATGTTTTATTGATATACCAGCCTCAGGAACATGAGGAACAGTGAAATCAATGCCACTCCTGTAGATGTATATATGTATTCATGTGTATAAAGTGGGAGGTACCCTGCCTTTCCTCTCTGTAAGAATGCACACAGGTGATGTATTTGTGTATTGCTGTGTTGTGGGTACACATGTATTTGCATGCATGCAGCATTTCACTGCTGGGCTGAAGGACCCGTCACCCAGGCACACCTCCTTCAGGAAGATTCAGCACCCCAGTAATAGCTGTAGTGTTGGACATGTGGAGAACCTGAGGCTAGCAGGATCCAGCACCACAAATCCTGGTAACGTGTAGATCAGAGACAATTTAGGGACCAGTAGACCAGCTGGGACTTGAGGATCAGGGTGGGCACAAGGATACTTCTCACTTGTGGTGCCACCTGGAACTCCAGACCACACATCTCTGCAAACACCCAGCAGGTTTCAATACCCAGGCATGCTATGCATTTGATACTTCACACACGTTCCTGTCAACACAAATCTCCTCATGCACAGCAGTAGTAGTTAGTATGGCTACTGGTGAAAGAAAGAAGTGCCACCACAGGGCTTCCCAGTAGCCATCTTCATAATGGCAGACCACAGATGTGGGGAGTTACTTACTTCATTAAGTCAGGAGGAGGAATATATCACGTTTCCAGAGGGTCAAGGCAAAGCCAGGTAAGGTTACTGCCTTCTCCTCCACCTGAAACTGATCTCTCTTAGTCTACTTCATGCCTTTTTCTTCATCAGGAAGATTATAGAGAAATAGTTGTCTTTCATCAGTTAACCCTGAGGCGGAAAGCCTCCTTTTTTCTCAGTGAAGCCAAAGCCTAATACCCATCAGAAAAGTTCTCCTGCTGGTGTAATAGTGTTAATGGGATTACACTCTTAGCTTTGGGGAAAAAAAAATTGGTTTCCTGGAGGTGAGCGTATTGAAGTGTATTCTACTGACCTATTTAGCTTAATATTCTAACAAACCAGGCTGTACCCTTTATCTGCAAGTACACCTATGTTCATGCTTGTCCCTTTCTCCTGAAAAAGCCTTTCCCACCTGAAATATCCCAATACTGCCCGCATAAAGAAATACACAGCATAGGACTGAGAAGGCACTTGTACCCAAGTGCTGCCTTCCCAGTCAGAGAATGAGACAGTATTATTCTTCAAATTTGATTCAGTTCTTCACAGGTTAGTTTAGAAAGGCTTAGTTTATCTAGACACTTTCTTGAATGTTTTTCTTCTTTGTTTTTCTTTCTTTCTTTTTTTTTTTTTTTTTTTAAATAAATACCAGTATAAAGAAGGAAAGAAACTGAAGCCTAAGCCAAACTACAACAGTGTAGATCTCTCAGAAGTGGAATGGGAAGACCAGGATGAGATAGTGAGTATCAGAAAATGAATTCAAGCTTTTTGTAGCTCCCTCTTACTATTACTTTGCATACCCGTACAGAGTTAGGAGGAGGGAAGAGGCACTCCTGTTTTTACTGTGTGTAACAACTGGCCCTATGAGAAGCTGGTGAGAAGAGAACAAGGCCAGCGCTCCCACCAAAGTGCATGCCTTCGTTCTCTATATGAGCTTTTGGCCCCACAGAACAGGGAGGGAAAGTACTTGCAGGAGGAAGGAAGAAGTTGGAGGATGCTTCAGGGAGTCAGTCTGTGCATACATGGCTCACATGCTGGCGGTAGCTGCTGCACTTCTGGATTCAGCTTAATACAAAGCCAGAAAAGCTTAGGAGTATGGAGATGTCCCATGATGTTACTTGTACATGTAGTATGTGAGGCATAGCGGAGCCCACTCAAGTGACAGGATTCACAGAAAGGACAAAAGTGCAATTCAAAGAGACTAAAGCTTGCAGTCGCTTCTAATGATAGACAAAGAGCATAAGGGATATATCACTTAAGAAAATGGTTTTCCAGAAAGCACCTTATTGCACATGTGGAACTACTGAAAACAATAGCTGACCAGAGGGAAATGACTTGAAAATGCCTTTTCTACTCTCTCTCAAGCAGAACTATTAAAAAGTGGTCAACAAGAAACAGCATGCATCTCAACAGCTGCATGTTGCAGTGTATCTGAACTTGGAATCCAGATACGACAGGAATGTAGAAAGGCTCCTCCATAGATGGTGTTCTTTTACTCAAAGGAATTAAGAGAGAATAGCTACTTAAGTTACTAAGAACTGAATTGGGAGTAAGATAGAATTAGCTGTAGGACACATGCTTCTGGATTACAGGGGAGACTGCTGAGATAAGCAGATCTGGTGCTATAGATACCCACTTAGACAGGTGGGACTAAGAGCCCAGGAAGGGGATCACCGTAGCTATGGTTGTCAGTGGAGGGGCAAGCACTCAGGGCTGTGCTGGGGGAACACGGAAAGTGGAAGAGTGTGGCAGGCTGAGAAAGAAAAGGAGGCTGAAATATAGAATCAAACTATCATAGAATCATCAAGGTTGGAAAAGACCTTTACAGTCATCTAGTTCAACAACCCACCACTAATATTGCCCACTAAACCATATCCATATGTTAAGTTAAGCATCTTATCTCTTAACATCTCAATAAGTTAAACATCTACTTGTTTAACATAGAGAATAAGGTAAAAATAAGCAGTTCTATATGCAGTGGACTTGTCAAGATACGGGTTTTCCGTGGCTTTGTGTGGGTTTGCTGATCTCTTCTAGCAGTTCTGCTCCCATGGTAGTTTTCTCTCTGGCTGGAGCCACTATGGAAGCTACTTCTCTCTGTTGCTGTTTCACAAATACATAAATACATGTAAATATATATATCTATATATACTTTTCGAGGAAATTAAAACTTTGCTACCATATTTATTTGGCTGCCAGGTTACTGTCTGACCAAATAACACTGATACCTGAATGCTAATATGATGCACAGTGTAAGGTTTCAGTCCTTACCCAATCATAACAAAATGTCAAAAGAACCATGCAAAACAAAGCCACTTTGTGTTCTTCTGCTGCATCTTCCAGAAGAAAGAAAGGTTGTAGCCACTGAGAGTAGAGAGACATTCAGTGACGTGAGCAATATCTGCAGTGTGACTTCAGCAAGTTGAGAGTCTCTCAAGATACACCCACTGCAGCAGAAAGCTGCCAACGTTTCAACACTCAGATTCACAGCTATGGTATTAGATCAATGACAGACTCAACATCAGTTGCAGTGTAATCTCAGCAGCACTGATAAGCAGCAAAATCAGACTGGAAAAATATGCCTAAGTGCTAATGATGTGTAATACAGCCAGCTGCTAAAGAGAAAAGGAAGAGGGAACATAGCACTGTCTGGAAAAGACAAATTGATGTAGAATGGTGCGACTTGCAGCTAGGAAGTTTGGGCTTGCTTGTAAAGAAATTCTGAGCTATTCTCAGTGTGAGGGGAAGAGGAAAGGTTGAGAGATCATGCCCAGCATCGGGAACTAACACCCAAACAGAGTTTCTTCAGCCTTGACAGAACATCTGAAGAGGAAATTAGCGTGCAAGGATGTTGTGACTGAGTGGCAAAACACCTAGATGTTATGAGAACCCTGAGGAGAATTGTATGTCTATTGGTTTGAAGCTACATGAGTGAGTGGGGAAAAGGAATCAGCAACACTCATTGCCTGTGATGGTGACAGCACAGATCCATTGCTCCTGAGATCTCGCACACCAGGACTGTGGCTGCTTTTGAATATTCAGAGTAGAAGAAGCTAATGGGGAAGAAGCAGCAAGATTGGACTATGGCACCAACCTACAGCCACTGCCACCCCAGGTGGGGCACAGGCAGGTAACCTGCCTGTGGACAGGCTGGGGCTGAGGAGATCCGAGATGTCATTCCCACTAATTTACTTCTCCGCTGCTCTATGGTGCAGCGAGGGATGGCTGACATTCAAGAAGACATGGATGAAACAACAACAACCGAACTGAACCCAGGACCCAGAGAAATTGCTTCAGGCTGTCAGACCAGAACAGAGTATGCTGTGGCTCTGGCAGGAGGTTAAGCTCTCTTAGCTAGCAAGGAGTTACAGTACCAGTCAGTGTTTAGATTTCCAAGACACAGACTTTGGAAAACACAAGCTTTATATTCTAAGCCTGTAAATAACCCACATCAAACAGCCATAATAAATAGAGCTGTGGTCTTGCAAAGCAAATGTAGTTGAGTCTGGCCAGCACCTGAATGGAAGCCTGTCTCTGGAAGTACGGAAACAATTTGTGTGAATGAATAAGCTACTTCCCACCTTTTTTTTCTACCCAGGCTGAAGCAACAGGCCGATATGCTCTGGCAGGCTGAACCTAATGTCAAACCCTCTGCACTTATAGAAAAATTTCCTGGCTCTTTCTCACAAGAGGCTGGGAGTCACTGTGAAAATTATATTTTGTCTTTGGAACCTGGATTGAATGAAGTAGGCTATCACACAGCCTTGCGTTACTGTGTTAAACAGCTGCTTTGTTGCACTCAGAAGTGGTACTCTATACAGTCTATAATTTATAAATCAGTTTAAAGAAATGCCAAGGAGCTTTGTAGTCAGCCTGAGGGAGCCGGTGGGATTCTCAGGTGTCTCCTCTTTCAGGCTCTCAGAGCATCGCGCTAATGACATTCTGGCTGCCAAACGATGAAGGCTGAAACGTGGACCGACAGTTTCATAGCTTCCAGATCCTTTCCTTTAGCTCAAAAGACATATCAACAAGCTTTCAGCATAAGCCGTTTTTATTCTGTGTCACTGATTGGACAAGGATCCTGACCACCAAGAGCAGGTTTTCAGTTTAAAAGAAGTAAAAAAAAAACAAGCTATGGGGGAAAAAAAAAAATGACACCCACCCTTTCCTGTCAGTCTCTGTATGTTATCAATGAGCAGCTTTATTCATTCCCATCCTGCACTACCCAGAGATGCTAATGCTGATGTTGTTCACCTCTGCAGCTGAGAACTGCCATGATCAATGGGGAAACGGGCTACCTCTCCATGGATGTGAAGGTCCCTGTGGATAAAGGGGTAAGAATGACCCTACTCAAGTCACACAAAGGGAGGGGAAACAGATTCTGAAGAACCATGAAGGATGTGGTTTTAACACTCAGCATTTCTGAGTGTGAGGATTTTATTGTTTCACCACATACATTACACATGCTAAAGACATAAAATAGAACATCGTTAGAAGTGCTCTTTATACCTACCAGCATTCTGCATGCGCAAAGGCACTGGAAATGCCTCACAGCTCCCTTCTTTGTCCAGGCAAAGCCAAAAAGCACGCTGTTCATTGTTTATAGGGCTGTGAAATGAATCAGAGATCTTCAAGAGTTTAGAGGTGGGGAAGATATGTTGAGCTGACAAAAAGAGGTCTGGAGGCTTTTTTCAACTCTCTTTCCTTACCCAAAAACACTCAAGAAATCTGTCCCTCACTCTGTCAGAACATGTTTTCCTTTATCCAAGTCTAGGATTAAATTTCTACGCAAATATTTACAAGCATTTTATGAAAACTTCTAGTGAAATGGAGACTTGTGAACGTTCCCTACCAGCAATAACGTAAGGTTGTACATCTTCCCCTGGAATCAGCACAAAATTGTCTTGTATATTTAGGTTCATTGGTACTTTTTCATTTGGGTTTATTTAACTTTCCCAAAGAGTTTGGCTTCTATCACTTCCTCTTAGGAAGTATTCCAGAGGCCTGCAAGTTTAACTGCCCAGAAGTCTTCCAAGAAAAGTTTCCATCTTTTTTTTATAGACTGTTTTTTTTTTTTGTCAGCCATCAGGCTGGCTGGTCTGCTCCCATGCTAAGCCAGTCAACACCAATTCCAACAAGCCAACTGCTCACAGCCATAGGCTAAAATTACGGCGTTTCTCAGTGAAGATACCCCTCCATTTCTTCTGAATGGTCGTTGCTAGATATTGTAACTAAATTACCCATCTCTATTTTTGGTGTTTACAAGTATCAGGTACTGTCAGCTGTCAATGGGTTTACCCTTCCCCAGCACCTACATTTGAAATACACAATTTTCAGTCCAAGCAGCTGAGCAATTATTTTTGTTGCCTTTGTTTCTTGTATCATTTCTGCTATCTAGCTACCAGAGCTTCACTGAATTATTTGAGTGCTCTTTCCTTGTTTCTCTGTAGAGCACATCTATTCTCTGCAATAAGATATTTCTGAACAAGAAGCCCCAGACCTCCTTTCTGCTGGCCCTTCATTTTTTCTCCATCCCACAGTTGTCCCAGAACTACTGCCTACATTTCCATTTCCATGTTTCTTAGCTAATTTTTTCCAGTTGCCTTTTTTTTTTTTAAAGAAAAAAAAACACACTGAATTTCCCTCCTCCTTTTTGCCTTTATAATCTTTAGAGCTGCTGACACAATATACACAATATGTTGATTTCTTTTACCTTACAGATCACTGTACATAATGGCTCCTAAGACAGTCTCTCTCTCTCAATAGGTCGTCTTCTCCTGATGCACTGTTTACTACTTCTTTCTGTTTAGAGTACTGCAGTTGGTTCTCACTCCAGATCCCATTTAAGGTCACATTAAATGATTCTTGGGAATAAAATTTCATGAAAAGTTGTTTCAAGTGCTTTATGTAAAGCCAGATACAGCGCACGTCCTTTATTCTCTTCATCCATTATCTTTGTTATTCTGTTGGACAAGAACAGGGTCTTCCAACAAGATCTATTCTTTGTCTGTCTAGATCGCTTGTTTCTTTAATTTAACCTCTTTTTTTTCACCCTGTCTCTGGGCACCCTCAATAACGTATCTTCTGAGTCATCCAAAGATAGCATTTTAGTTCAGTATTTTAAGGGCATCTTTCTTTTTCTGAGGAAAAAAAATACCAAAAAGTGGCCTTGGTAAGAGATATTACGTGTTTTATTCTGCAACGCTGTGAGCCTCATGAAGTATAATAGGAGGCAGAAATCGAGCAAGTTACAATTTCACTATTATCTGAATACACAGAGTAGGGATCAGAAGTGAAATTGCGTTTCCCACTGTTGCTGTGCAGGCTGATGAAGCAGAGCAGCAGTTAAAACAAAGAAAGTGCTGACAGAGCCTGGAATCACAGAGACTGAGGCAGTCAGTGGAGTGAAGGGCTGAATGAAGGGGGTAGGAATTATTCTGTCAGCCACACAACAGCAATTCCTCAGGCTGATCTTGGGAAGGTATCGAGGGCAGAGTGAGACAAGAGATATAAGGAATGAAGGTGAAGATAGAGAGATCTGATGGCAAAAACTGCCTTTGATTTCAGCCTGGGGACAAATGGATGGGCCTGTGGCAAACATCATTGATGGCATCAGTCAGGAGTGACTGCCTAGAACAGTCACAATACCAAAACTTGAAATGTATGTGTTCCCAGATCTTGGTTGCTGGAGTTAAAGGGACTTTGGGAAACCACTCAGAAATGGGGCCTGATTTTTGGGTGGTCCTGTGTGGATCCAGGAGTTGGACTCAGTGATCCTTGTGGGTCCCTTCCAGTTCTGGATATTCTGTGATTCTGTGTGCAGAAGTGGGGCAGCAGGTAGGGAGTAAAGGATGTGCAGAGCAAATGCTGCTGGAGGATCTCAGAGCAGTGGTACCCCTGGGCTGTCATATGCTGTATCCTTGCCCACAGATCTCCTTCTTTGCTCTGCCTTTTCCCCATCAGATCAGACTATAAACAGGGAGTTTCAGTCTCTGTTGTACTTTCCCCATAACCACCAAAACACCACTGTGCCACATTGCGGTGCCAAAGGTTATTGTAGCCCTTCTGGAACATCTTGGCTCAGCCAAAGTCTCCAATTCTGTTGCAGTACACAATTACCATACATGGAGAGAGAGGGGGGAGAAAAGGCTGAGCTGTTTGCCACCTCCTCACTGTAAAGATAAAAAACTCAGCTCTTCTCCATTTCTCATCTGCCCAGTGCTGGCCTGTCCTTTGTGCACTGTACCTCTTCTACAGCTGCATGGCCTGAGCAGGTTAGAGCAGGCACAACTTTCCCTGGGGAACAGTGAGTTTTCTGTATTCGCTTGCTGTCTCCCACACACATCCTCTCACCTCATTTGCAGGCTGGGACTGGGATTTTAAACATATTAGGGTTCCTATACTGCCTTAAGGGTGGGATAAAAGTTTTCCAAAAACTTTTCTCCTTTGGAAAAGAGTTCCACTTTCCTATAAGAAAAGGCCAGTCTGGCATACAGCTGAAGTTCTGAAGCAGCTTTCTTGAGTTGAAATGTCAGTCAGAAACAAATATTTTCATATGAATCAAAATGGCTTGGATTTGAATCAGCACTTTTGTTTAATTTTAAAATGTAAATTGTTTCTTTTATGGGTGTTTTTTAAGAAAATTGGAATATGTTAATGTTATGTCCCAGTTTGGCATGAAAGCAAATGTCAGGAATCTCATCATTTCCCACAGTGCTGAGAAGAGCTGGCCCTAGCTGCCAACCCAAGCAGTGAGTAGGGTTGCCATCCTGCCTCTGTTCCCACCCCATCCCTCCTTCTTACCTGCCCCACTGAATCCCAACTCCTGCTGGGCACCATGTTGATGTGCAAAGCCATCAGAGTTGTTTTGTGCAGTAAAAGAACAGCAGGACTCGTGTGCTAGCTTGGAGGATGTGAGACGGAGGGCAGCTTTCCTCCATCCCATGCAGAAGCCCTAGAGCAAAGGAAGGTTTCACTGAAGACATAGATGGAAAGACAGGGATGCTGCCTGGATCTTGAAAGTCACAAGTTGTTAAATATTCTAAATTCTACACATTCATCCCTGCCTCCAGCCCGTCCTAGAGAGCTGTGAAGTACTGGGGATGATCAATTTCTTTTCCTTAACCCCAAAGATGTTAATCTCAGATCTCCGTTGCCCCTGTAACCCTGATCTGTCCATGAGCTCTTACTTTCTTATTCATTCTCATTCCAGAAACGAGTTCTCTTCCTCACAAATGACTATTTCTTCACGGACATCAGTGGCACACCCTTCAGGTGAGCATGGGCTCTTGCATCAGCAATGCAATACATCAGAAGTCTGCCATCAGAGATGGCAAACTGGTCATAAAACAGGCTGTGACTCATGAGTAGAGCAGCATGAATAATTGACTTATTTGTTCCTATCGCCATCAAAAAGTTATTTACCTGAAGTTCAGAGCCCAAAAGCTACACTTCAGGTGAAGCACATTGTTTCAGTTCAGAAAAATGGAATATATTCAACTTTCAGTTCCACTGAGTCTTTTTGTGTGCCAATATTGGTTCTAAACAAAAATATTATTGTAAACTGAAAATGATAAAACTTCACATAAGAAATCAAGCTAAACATTTTCATGTTTTTTTTTTTCTTTTCCGTGGCTGAAAAGGTTTAAAATTGGCACAGATTTTATATGTGTTACTGTTGATTTGAACCTACAACTTTGCCCAAATATGTTGTCACCAAAAATGTCTCCTAGCCCTACAAGCAGGTTCCTTAGCCTCTTGTGACACAATCAGATCTCACTTTTAATCCTCTTTTGATGCTGTTCTTTTCTTTAATTGTTGTGAAGGGAGTTAATGTCTTTAAGGGCTGCAACTGCAGGGAATGCAGTGTCATGTTTCAAGATTACAGCTCTCCTTGCTGACCTTGCTGACCTGCCCTCTGCTCTCCCTGCAGCCTGGGGGTTGTGCTGTCCAGGGGACACGGGGAGTACATTCTGCTGGGGAACACTTCAGTGGAAGAAGGTAAGTTAATGTGGAACAGCCCCACTGTTCCAACAGACAACGTAGCTACTCTAAAATGTACTACTTCACTTCTCCTTCACAGCCTCCATCTGTCTGTCTGCTACCTAATTGAATTCTCAGTGCGTTATTTGGTTTCAGGTTTGCACGACCTCCTCCAGCCAGACCTGTCTTTAGCAAACGAATGGTAAGTGGAGGAAATCCTGTCAAAGACAGAGAACTCTGTCATGAGATTTTGACAAAGTTCCCAACAGTTCTGTATGAGTTCACTACCCTTAGTGGCCTAGAAAAAAAAGCAACGTTGTTCAGGGACGACAGCTCTGAAAAGAGCCGATGGTCACAGGGCAATGTAGCGGTACCTTCAGACCTCAGTTCCATCTCTTCCTTTGGGGGATCCCACCAAGGCCTTGTGCAACACCCAGGAACCATTTCCTATGATTTATTCTCAGTATTCTGTACTCCAACTCATTTTGTTCCTCCTCGTGATGCTTGGAATTGTGCTGCAAAACTCACAGCATGTCAGACCTGTCGGTGAATTTTGTAGCAAACTTAGAGAGAAACGTGTTTTAAAATCTTCGCTTATTTTTGGTTGGCATTCCTCTGAACTAAGTCTAGACCTAATTCCTAGAGAACACAAAGGTGATTTATGACTGCTGTTTCAATAGCATGCATAATTTAGAGTTTTGCTTGGTTTGGATAGAAGACAGGGTAAAACATGGCACTTTCCATTTACTGCTGTGAGCTTTGGGATTTTCATGAACCCAACATTCAGTTACACTCAGGCACGTGAACCCAGCCTGTATCAAAGCCAAAATAACTATATTCAAGAAGCCCCGCAGTCCTTCACACCTCTCATTACACTGTCAAGTTTCATAGGCAGAGCACTTGAGATGCATGCAGTGACTTCTTCTACTCCTAACTTGGGGTGTCAGCTTACCACATTTTACATATTCATTTCTCTTAGACTTTGCTCATAAATCATTCCTTTCAGCCCCTTAATGAGATGCAATTCTCTCATATAATCCCTTCCTTTCCCTTGTCCCAACAATGAAACAGTCAAAATTGGAAGCAGGATTAGAAGGCTGGTTTCTTTTATTATGCAGACACCCACGCTTGTAAAACATTCTCTCATTTCTCCCTAAAATGCATCCTACAGCAGTGTCCCATTGGAAAGTTTTTGTTGACACCGTATCATACTGCACGCTCATTCCTCATCTCACAGTTGCATCTCTGTCTCTTTTTTTTTCTTCTGTTCCCAACCCAGTGTTACTCACACTGCATGTGCCCCCCTGCTTTTCAGGTCACTCCGTCACATTGTTTTTGTGTATAAATATACAGGAACACATATTACACAGTGTACAATATTGATAAATCTGCTGTAATTATTTGGGACTGATGGTACGTTACATTGTGAGCTTATGCTCGTAGTCCTACTATATTCATGGCCTTAATAAGCACAGCCATCAATTGATGCTTGGTTTTATTGGTAGGGCTTCACTTAGAGCCACACTGTTGGAGTTTGAGTGGTCAGGGTGTGCAACAGCAAAATCTTTGCATCCCAAGCTTTCTTGCTGAATTCTTGTTTGCAGTTATTATTCTCAAGAAGCATTTGTTTGATGGTGATTCCTTTTTGCCTTTTTGGGCTTCCCCTCCCCTACCCACCAGGATTTACTGCATCACAGACATCGATCCAGACCACCGGAAGCTCAGCCAGCTGGAGGCTGTGATCCGTTTCCTCACGGGAGAGGAACCTGACCTGGAATGTAAGTTCTCACCATCCCAAAGGCCCTGCTGGGTTCTCCTCTACCTGTCACAGAGGAGTGAGGAACTGTGAAGCTGACTGGTGTCAGACTGAGTTCCTGAGGCGCCTGTTCATGCAGGCAGGGCTAAACCTAAGCCTAGCTTAATACATAAGTGGAAATGAGCTGAGGATCCACTTCCTTGTCTTCAGCAGAGAATTTTTTGCCATTTCAAAGCTGTCACATAGCTTGACTACACTGAGATCTTTACATGGATAACAGTGAAGATCGAGAGGCTTGAATAGGATGTGGTGGGGGCTGAACACCTTGTTTCAGGCAGACCAGCCAGTAGGACTAGAAGGGCAATGGCAGGAGGAGCCAGAAAGCTTCTGTGGCTATTCTGCTCCCCAGAGCTCCAGTTAGCATCCTCTAAGGGCTGCACTGCGCCATAGAGACAGATGATTTCTCTCAGAGAAATGTTATTAATTTTGTTTTCCAAACACAATTTGTAATTGATGTGAGGGGGAAAAAAAAGTGTTACAGAATGATTACCTTCCTTGCTGCTCATCCCTCGCAACAGGTCCAATTCTCCATGTGAAGTGCAGCCACCTAAGCAGTTGATGTAGCACCACTACATAGTGAGAACTCTGTTGGTAGGCAGAAATGGGCAACTGTGCATGGGATTTCCCTACAGCACTTTAGCTTTATAATGTCCTTCAGTCCACCCCACTCTCCATGGCTTCAGCCTTATTAGTTCTGCAGAGTGCTGAATCAGTATTTTGTATATAATGCTTCAGAAACCTCTGATACAAGGATTTCAAGGATTTGAACCTCTTAAAACTAAACCTAAATGTAATCTGTAATCTGATAATTGCCCCTCTCTTATACTGTGTGAACAGACCCCTCCTGGCTGTGTTTGGAGAAGGCTGAAAAGAGATGTAGCAGCTGAAGAGGCCAGGAAGAAGGAGGAAAGTTTTGGGAGAGCTGAGTGGGAGAAGAATGCAGATTGGAAGTGCCGTGAAAGAAAAAGAAGTAGGATTAGGACACAACCCAGGCATGTGGGGCCTGAGGAAGGAAAGATCAGCTGGTGACCTCTGATTTTGAGTTCCGAATGACACGGAGATGGAGAAATGTATCCTGCTAGCTGTGATAAAGAAAGATTAGGGGATACCTGGAGGCTCAAGCCAGAATGTGAAGCCAGAAACACTGAAATGGAGGGGATGGGTCTGCCTAGAACAGCACTGGGAGGGACACATCTGCAATATGATAGCCATCACATCCTCATGGCATGAAGCAAATGGAAATAGGGCAGCACAGAAATGAAGTAGGTCAAATAAATGGGATTTCACTAGTCACTAGGGGCTCAGAAGAAATCTTCTTGGGTGGAATGGGGTAGATGGTATCCTCACAACAGGGCACCCAGAAGAAAGGTTAAGGCAGGGGTCTGAGGCCTGATGAATAACTTCATTTGAAAGCCTCTCATCTGCTTACACTTTCAAACCTAAACCCTTCCACTGAGCTTGCAGGGGAACCAGTGTTATGATCTGAGCTGTAACACCTCATCCTGTGCTCTTCTCCATCTAGGATTGCAGGTCATGTTTTCAGTCCTACAAATGGAGGCCTCATTTGTGCCTGTTGCTCCACTGCCCTGGGTCAGGCAGATGGTCCACAACAAGGAACTCTCTGAGACATCTACAGGGACACATCTTTCTCTTCTGACTCTTGTTCACCTTCCTCTGTAGGCGATGAGGAGCTGGTCCAGGAGGTGCTGTTTGATGCAGTGGTCACTGCACCCATGGAAGCCTACTGGACAACACTAGCCCTCAATATGTCCACGTAAGTGACTGAGAAATAAGTATGTGTAACACACTGTTGAAGCTGTGTTTCCAGATGGTGTGGAAAACAGTCACAGATCCCTGCAAAGCATATAAGAAACTTTAGAAATAGCTCAAAAAACTGTTAGAAGTAGCTCAATAGATTTAGAAATAGCTCAAAGGTGTCTCTCAGGAGAAAACTCCAGCTGGTTGGGCCCTCTAAAGGAAGCCTGTAGTTTGGTGAGGGCTTGTTTTGGTAACAGAATATTAATGCCAAATGTTTGAATATTACTGGAAGACAACAGTGATCCAGATGTGTCACTGCAGGGGGTGTTCAGCATCAGTTCTTCACCATGTTTAACTCAGATGCACAGCATTTATCTCTGTAGTTGACAGTTTGGGATCTCAGGGCACTTGAGACTACTTCAATTTAAAATCAGTATGAGTTATTTCCCTATGCATCAGTTATCCCTTTGAATGACGGCAACATGGTTTGGCTTGACTTCCACATGACTGTAGCAAAAGCTCCATCCCAACTGACAAGGAATTTGTTCCCCTACCAGCAGTGGAGAAGAGTGTTTGATCTTGTGTCTGTTGTTGATGCCTGATGAGGACTGAGACTCAGGAAGGAAGAGGACAGGCTGGCTTCAGCAAACATGCTATTTAATACTCCCAGTGAGGCACCCAATGCTTGTAGTATCTGGTATCATGCCACACAGATCTACTTTCAGCAAACAACATGCTACTCACAGTGGTGCGTGGCCACAGGACTCCTGCTCCTGTTTAAGTTACCAGTATACCTACTGCTGAGGGAGATTGAGCCAGGGCAGTTGTGCTAAAACACCCAAATACCAGCACTGTTGTTCAGCAGCTGCACCAGAAAACGCCTCTCATCTGTTCCACACCACACTGCAGCACTCCTCACCGTGCAGCTCTCCCACCAGTGCCCTTCATAACTCCAAAAACCACATACAAATCAATCTACAGTCAGTCTGCTACCCTACCTGCCCTGTGCATGCCTGAGACAGCCATTTTCTCCCTGCAGTCTGCCTTCCTCGATTCAACCTACATGCAGGCAGCCTGGAGCAGAGTTAGCAGGAGATCGGCTTCTTTTCTACTTCCAAAGAACCAACTGAGCAAGCTCCCAATGTGTCAATCTAGGCACAAGTCTAAGCCTGCCAGTTGTTAGCTGGTAAGAACTTGCTGTCATTAATGTGTTTTTATTCCACAGGGAGTCTGAGGCAGGGATTGAGATGGCATTTCTGGGCACTCGGGCTGGACTCATGAGGAGTGCCCTGTATGTGGGCTCCGAGAAACTTTCTAACAGGTACGGCTCTAAGCTGCACTAAGGGTTTTCTCTGTGTCTCTGAAACCACAACCAGGCTTAGAAATGTATCTGAGGATACAAAAAGGAAAGGAGCAAGACCTTGGTGGCATGGGAGCTGATTTACGGAATCAGGGTATTAGGTCCTTCGTGTTGCTCCGCTCCTTTTGATTTTTTTCCTAAAGTGCTGTCCCAAAGTGCATTAATTTCACTGTAAAATAAAAAACTTCTATTATTCCCTGACTTCAGTCAGCCAACAGAGAAAATGTCCATCATTATTATATACCCCAAGAGCATTCTGTAATGCAAAGGCTCTGCACTCCAGTGCCCTATGACATCCCAGCTTGGCCAGGTTTGATCTTTCTGTCTCAGTTCCTCTCTGTTTTATTCTGTTCTGGCTCTCACATGGCCCACATCACATTACTATCCCAGTGTCTTCCAGTGATGCATTAAGTGATGTGACTGACATCTGTCATCTATGATTCATTCACTTGTCCCCTCCCTTAGGGCAAAAGTGCATGTTCAGTGGAGGTTTCTGACATGGAAAGGGCATAGATTTTTGTTGTCGATGAGTTTCAAGCATGCAGACTGATACATGCTGCTCTATGAAAGGACAGGTTGCAGAGGCAGATGGAACAACAGGATGGTGGTGGTGGTCCTTAGCTTCTTGGCAGGTGTTTCGCTGTCTCCCACTTTCTCAGATATGAATCATATGTCCAAAGCAGACAGCTGCACTGTGCCTGAAGCGCACACCCCAGCAGCCACTCTTGACTTGTTTGTGAGACAGTCTTGGATAACTTGGAGTACTCAGGCTTTGGTGTCAGGGAAGAAAGTGTTATAGAAAGCTAATAGAATAACTCAATACCCCACGCTGCTCATCAGGAACGTTGCTCAGTGCTTTCGAACAGTTGTAGTCACTACATTTCAATGACAGATCCCCGCATGTCACAGGAGAGGCACTTTGGGGATCTCTTGAAAGGAAGGAATTGTACAAATGAGTAACTGTTGTTATGACAAAACATTCAGGGAAAGGAGAACCTGAAAACAAAGGGGATTTGTGGGCCAGGAAGGAGAGCTCTCCAGGGAAGACTATGACCTGATTTTTACCAGGGCTCTCCTGAGCTGCCTGGCAGGCCATACCCTCAGCAGCCATCCTCCGGTCTTGAGAAGCACCCATTTCCTCCAGTTCTTCAGTCCGCGCATGGCTAGGAGTTCAATATCTAGCATCTCGTTCCCCGCCCCTCTCCCCCCCCCGGCCCTGCCCGGCGCTGCATCCCAGGGGAGAGGTGGAGGAGGAGTAGGGGGACATATTCCCAGCGCTCAGGGCCGTTGCCATGCCCAGAAGCCGCGGCAGTCCCCTCGCTGTCCACCCGCAGGGCCGCGACCTCCCCTCGCCTGTCCTCGGGGCTGGCGTGGGGGCGGGGGCGGCGCCGCGGGCCTCAGCCTGGGCAACAGCGGCACCTGGCGGGCGGCTGGCAGAGGCGCTGCGGCCGCGCCGGCCCCAGAGCAACGGGGAGTGGGGTGGGGTGGCTGCCGGGCCCCGGGGCTTGCAGAAGGAGGCTCCCCGAGCAGAGCTGCCCTGTGCAAAAGGTGACTGTCCGTTTTCCTCCGGCAGGAAATTCCTGACTCGAAAGAACAAAGAGAGTATCTTCACCATGGACCACTTCCCTCTGTGGTACCGCCGGGCAGCTGAGCATCCCCCCGGGAGCTTCATTTACAGCATCGTTTCAGAAGATGACTCAGGTAACCTCTTGAATGCAAGAAGAGAGAAGAGAAAGCTTTGGTCTCGTTCCCTTTATTGCCTCTCTTGCACAGTGAGAATTGTAGAGGTCAGGCCTCGTGGTGTTTTGCGCACCCTGAGTACAGGCAGAGGGCCAGAACCATCAGAGCAATGGCCAGGACTGACAAGGAGTCACCAAACACTCAAGGAGTGACTTCAGAGGGTGTCATTTTTTATTATTATTTTTTTTTTTTTCCATCACTGCTTTCCATGACCGGAAGGGATGGGTTTGTTGGGGAGGAAGGTGCAGGAAAGGGGAGGAGTGCTTTTCCATAGTTTCCTCTTCAGTGAGGGTGTACGATTGGTGCCCGATGTCTTTTCCATCACATTACTTGACTGTATCACCTCATACTTAGCAAAGGAGTGCAAACACCAGAGAAAAGCAAGGAGTGGCTTTTTGATGTCTCCTGCTTAGGGTGTTGATTCCTGTGATTTTGCAGAGCCAGCCAGGACTTCCTCAAAGGCTGGAAGAGAGCAGAAGAGCCTGGAAATTAAAAATCAAAACAAAACCCTCTTATGAGACTCCTACACAGAAGGTGGAAATCCCCTCTGCTCCCCGGCCCCTAGCACTCAGTCTCTGTCACGGAGCTCGGCACTTTAGCTGTCAAAGCTTTTTGTGGCACAGTGGTGGGAGGCAGGTGGGTGGAAAAGCAAGAAGCAAAATGGAGAAAACAACACAGGGAGACAGGAGATGAACCAAGATGTAAAGAGAGAGAGGTGGAAGGTGGAAACACTTGAAAACTTCCACCAAAGCCTCTTTCTCTGCATAGCGCCTTTACATCTCACTTAGGTGGCAAGTGAAGAGAAAGAGGGAGGCATGGCAGGAGAAACCTTGCACACAACAGCGTTTGCTCTTTGAAATAGACAATAGAAAAACAGGCAGGAACACCATATGGGGCCCTCTGGGATAACCATAACCCAGGCCCCTGTAGTCAGTGCTGGCTAAACATTTGGGATTGCAGCTTGAGGTGGCTTTCTTTTCAGTTGGAGGTAGTTTCACGTGGATAGAAGGAGAATAAAAGAAGCTGCCCCTGTTTTTTGTATAACGTTCCTATTTTCAGAAACTTCAATCAAATCCAGGATCCCACTTGCCTGAAAGCCCTACAGGCACATTATAAGAAGTAATGCCTGCCCCTGAATACTTTATGCTCTAAACTGTAGAGGTGATTATTAGTCACTTTAGAGGTGAACAGTTCAGCCTAGTGAAACTGTGATCTATGAGATCATTCAAGATGACTGTGAAGAGTCCGGAAAATAATACCCAGTTCCCCTGAGCTACTGTGCTTACTGTTAGAGCAGACTCTGAGCATTTCACTTGACATCTTTAGAAGCAAACCTTTTGGCCAGAAAAGGCCACCCAGTTTCTCATGACGTTCTGGGTGATTAGATTATTAAATACCCTTTCCATGCTTTATGCAAGTTTGTATATGCCCACCGTGTGACAAGGAGTTTTCATGGCAGATGCTTTTGTGACCATGCAAGGGGCAAGAGCCTGATGACTTCTGTGTTGGGGAGGACTCCAGTGGGGACTGGCTGCAAGTCATCAGAATAATTTATCCAGGGTACCTCCATCCAGAGTCCAGAGGTCCCAGAGACAAGACAGCAGGGAAAGCTCTGCAGGCCACATAGGACTGTTCTTGCAGCCCAGATCTCTCATGTGATGGGTGGGGGGTTTTTTTGCTTATTGTTGTGTTTTGCTTATTTGTCCCATTCCGTGGGTGAGCTAGAAATGTGGGATTCACCACAAAGGCATGATGAGATGCAAGGCATGTCAGCATAAGTTAGCTGGGTCTTTGTTTCGCAGAGGCTTTACCAGTTCTGACATCCTTGAACAAGTTAATCTGACTTCAGTCAAAAAAAAAAAATAAGCAAAAAAAGAGTGAGAGACTCCAGGCTAAACTGCAGTAGCCACTGAATCATACTCAGGATATGCTGGGTACCAACAAGAACGATGACAACAGAAATGGAAAACAGTAATAAATGCTTGAGCTCTTGGGAAGGAAAGGATCCCTGACCCATCCATCTGAGCGGGAGTTTTCCATCCCGCATGTGAGGAAGGAGTCAGTTGCAGATTAAATCGATCATGCTGACCTTCAAACTGGCAGTTTCAAAATAGGTGCCCCAGCTGAAGCTAACCTAATCACTTGAAAACACAAAATTGAATCTGTCACATGGGCAATTGCAGGCTGAAACAACTGCGCTAACAAAGACAGAGGACACGGGGCTCAGTTGCTTAAATCTATCCAGCCATGCTATTTTAATTGCCCCGTGGGATACAAGAGACCTGCATGGGGCTGGCAGATGGGACACAGGACCTGCAGGGACACTTAAAAGAGCAACTAAAACATAAACAGGACACCCTTGGGCATAACAAAGTTTAGACAGCTGAATATATCCTACAAGACTTTGTTTCTAAAATGGATTGTACTCTGGAAGTACGTTGAGTACTGTGTCTGTCTCTCCAGTTTGTAATGCTACTCTGTCTTGGGCAGCAGAGCTAGGCATAAGCATGGCCTTTGCCGTGTAGGGCTAATGTCAGAATTCCCCGTCCTTCTTCTACTCTGCCTGCAAAGCTTAGCTGGTACATGAAGCAAAGCAGCCTTCTGGCCTAAGAGCTCTGCCTGTTCAGAATGGAAGAGGCCCGTCCTTTACATTTTATGCTGAGGATACCACTTCTATCATGAGATAAACAACAGTCTCCTTATTTATTAGCCCTTTAGGTCTCTTAACGCAGTTTGGAAGATGCATTCCTCCTAAGTTTTGGGTCCTTCAGTGCTAAGGCATCTGTATGCACTGACCTGGATGTGAATCCTGCTGCATTTTCCTAATCTCTGGTGGTGAATTTAACCAAGCCTGCTGTTTTTTTTGTGTTGACAGAGGGTGGTGGCCTACCAAAAGTGGTGACGGTTAGCACGGCAGTGGCTGTATCTGTCGATGGGAAGATGGGTATTGCTGCAGGTAGGAAATTTCTGGTTTTTCTTCCTATCTTGAATGAAATGGTAGCATCTTGTATTGAGAGTGGGAGTTGAGAGCTGTTTTCTTGTCATTCAACGGAAGTGACGGGAGCCACAAATGATTGTTATTTTGAAAACTAGGCTAAACAAAGAACATTGGAAAAGGTACAAATGGCTGACATGTCTTTGGAAGGGAAGCTGGCTGTCTGAATGGAAACTTCCTGTCTTCAGCGCCAGTGACTTTGTGGACTGAGACTGGCTCTTTTCCTTGGAGCACAAGCAGATTGAGAAGTCCGTGCAAATTCTGAACTGTTTTGAAAGAACAGCACTTTCCTACATCTTTATTGTTATCTCAGCTGAAAAATAGCTTCTATTGGTGGAATGGGCTTGCTGCTGGATTTCCAACTCATATGTGAGATTTCTAAACTTCTCTTTCTATATGAGCTTTGGTCCCCATTTGACAGACCTTCAACAGACTCTGCATCTACTCTTGGAATACTTGTAGAGCACAGTATTTCCCTCAAAATCCAAAAGCTTTTGAAACTTTACCATTTTCTGTAGTAATTGCTTCAGAGAGGAGGCTGTATTGTAGATACCTTCAAATCACAGTCAGCCATTGCTTTTACCTAGACTAGATAAACCTAGGGTGCAATGGATGATCTTCAGTCTACTATTAAGTTAAATTATGGCAATTTAACTTCATCTGATGAACTCCTCCTTAATTTCCAGGCTCTCAGTAAGTTCCAGTTGAGAGTTGTACTCTCACAGTATCACATGGGGTTTGCGAGAGTACTTACAGTCTAAGGGAGTGATGATACAAAATAGTGCTTTTCAATTCTATTCCACCACTTCAAATCCAAACAAAGAAATTTATTAGGAAGTGAAGCCTATCCAGAGACTCTTGTGAAACAGAGGTGTTTGCAGTGCAGTCCATTTTAATTAAGTGTTCGACTCGTAGAAAATACTCCCCAAACTGATACTAGCTGACACTTTACAAGTACACTGGCAGAGAATGAAATGGCATTGAGATTGTGCTAAGTGTGCAGCTCTGGGGCATTTTTCTAGTCATGAATTTGAGAGGAGAAAAAAACACTTTTTAAAAAAGATTATTCTTCACAATTCTTTTTGTTTCGTTTCCTGACCTGGGAGTTAGAACAGAGGCACACAGACAGTTGATTTGGCACTCAACATAAATGCAAGGAAGGAAACTTCTGGGTAGAAGAGCTAAAGCAAGAACAAGTGGCTGTAGGAGCTGCCCCTGACAGAGCCAATTCTCTTCTGTCAGCAGCACTTCCCACAACCCCTGTGGAGATTTCCACCCCCTCAGTTATCCTGGATGCTGAATCGACTGTCTCTGTGGACATGCTGTGAAGGGGCAGAATCCTCTGCTGTGGGAAAATGAGGGTGGAGAAAGCAGCAGAGGGCAGGGGGAAAAAAAACTGTCAAAACAATAATCGCAAGGTAAAATTTCTGACATTTGTGGAAATGATACAGAGCAAACCGTTTTCCTCATTCATAATCAGAGAAGCATAGAAGTGAATTCTGCATTGGTTTTGTACCGCAGAGATACCACGGGTCCTTGTCACAAGTAGGCATATTCGGTGACGTGACCACAATCATCTGCTGCTTACTTTCACACGTGGGATATTCAGCAGCACCGAAGGAAACATTTTCTCCCAAAAGGTCTAAAATCCTTTGGGCTCCAGCTATAGCCCTTATTGACTTCAGTGGGAGTGCAAGGGTTTCCTGAGGTACATATATCCCATCTGCTATACTGGGCAGGGGTTTACAACTTGTGGGGCTTCGGGGAGCAAAGTGGCACTATATATTACCCTTTGTTTTGTTTCCAGTAGTGAATAGGTTAATTATCTGAATCTTTCACAATTCCAGTAGCCATTAATAAATAAATAAATAAACAAACAAACCCAAGAGTTATGGTCACACTACCCATTACAATTCTACTTGATCTTGAGGATAGCAGGTATGAGAGTAAATGTATAGGTCTCCCTTTGCTCCCTGCACAATAGTGCTGAGTGGCTAGGACCCGGTTCTGGGGAACTTCCCCCCTCAGTGGAGGCTGCAGCAAAGATGATGCTGCAATACTGTCCTGCCCCCACACTGGGTACAGGAGAGAGGTGAGGGAATGAGAGTGAGCGGAGGCACAACAAGAGGCAATCAGAGCAGAATGGGATGCAGATTGTTATTATTATTGTTATTCAGATGGCATCAGCCCTCGGTGAGCATGGTAATTGTGCTCATGTAGAGTCAGGAAACTACCAGAAATCAGTCTGATACCCAGCACTTGTTCCCAGAGAGCCAAATATCTGCATAGGCTTGTACTTTCTGGATAAATGCTGTCACAGTTCTGTAAAGGGGGGACAACAGAAGGCTTTTTAAGTGCCCCTATAAAAGTGCAATTTGTATGAACTGGCCTGTCATTCTGCCACTGATTGTTACTGTCATTTGCTTGTCTTGATGGTGCTTGGGGGGGATTTGTAAGCACGCTGAAATGTTCACTATGCGTGCAGTGAAAAATTAAGCTCTAGGATTTACAGCTGTGCCTTTGGGGAGGGGGCACCCCCCTGTGCCCCCGCCAGGAGGATGCTGGTGACAGGGCCCCTTTTGTTCTGGCAGCTGAATGGCAGTCCCCAGCCAAGGCAGAGAAAGGCAAACTCCTAAAATCAAATGTCCAGGAAGATGACATCGGCCTGGGCTCTGTCAGAGAGCGAGGGAGCTGTCAGCTAGGATTAGGGAGCAGCTGGGCTGGAGGGCTGAGAATAGAAATGGAGGGGGAGCATGGGGCCTCCGTCCCCCTGGTTCTGCATGGCTTGGTTCAGCCAAGCCCCCGAACCTGGGGCATGTGGGACATGAGGCGGACGTTTTGAGGGCTGGAGATACCCGCAAGTATTTCAGATAACACAGAGGAGCAACTGATGTGTGTTGGGTTAGTGTGGTCTCAGAGTCAGTGGGAAGCCATGCCGGCAAATCTACGGCTATACCTGTTTCTTTGAGTTAATACTATCTACCTGCTATATTGTGCTTTGGCAGCTCAAAGCACTATGCAAACATTAACTAATGCCTGGATGATTAATTAGAATTAATTAGCAGGTGGCTATTCTCCTGGGATGTCAGTCCAGTACCTTTCACAAGCTCTAACTTAGTTGGAAATGAAAAATAAGGAATCGTGATGGCACTCTCCTCAAGCCAATTCCTGCCCCAGATAGCACTGTCATCTGCTCCCTCCACTGAGTCAGTAGCCTGGGGCATTATGGTCCTCTGGGGGGGTGGGGAGGGGTGTGCTGCAGAAATCACATGTAGTTGCTGACAACAGCTTTTAGTGATTTAAAGCCCTAGTGAAACTGCTGGAATCTGTGCAGGAGTTTAACTGTCACTTTGGTCTGGGTATGATGTCTCTTTTATTGCCTGACCTTTTCTCTGTTTGAGTTATGTGGTGACCAGCTGGCTGCCAGTCAGAGCAGGGACAGGTAAGGTCTTCTTTCTGGTGGATCGGTTTCATGCCATTGCTGTCATGTCTCGGGGATGGGAGATGGCTGATACCAGCAAACCATGGGGCGTGCACAAACTCCATTGTCCCCAGTAAAACAAATAGGGTATCCAGCCAAGCAGTTGAGAGAGCCAGGTTTGTTGTATGCAATACCTCTCACCTCTGTTTATATTCAAAGGTAATGTTCCTTCTTATTTACAATGACTGTGGCACGCTGAAATTGTTATCCAACAATGATGACAGTTTGTACAGATGTGTTTGGAAAGAGTCCTAGGCAAGCCCAAAGAAGACTGAAAGAAGAGAAGTATTATTCTTATTGTACAGAGGGAGTTTGGGGACGCCGAGTTATTAAGGCCAATATTTTCAGAAGAGCTCTGGACTCACAGCAGGAGCAGATTTTCAAAAAAGCTTAGATTTTTTTCAATAGTCAGTCTGAAAAATGGATAATGGAAAGTAATTTTGCCATTATACCACTGGTTAAAATCCAACCTCTATCAGTATGATGGAAGCTCTTCATTCGAAAAGCATTTACTGGCCAGCTTGACGTCTCTCCATCCTCTTCCTTGGTCCAATTTTGGCTTCCTGCTGGCTGTTACCAGCGAGCAGAGGGAAGAGATGCAGGTGCCTTTTTCAGCAGTTCTGTTGCTGTGGCATCTTTTCAAACTAATCTACACGCAATTCTGTATTCCTACAGTTTTGCTGTTTGGGTGGATAAAACCTCCTCTCTGTTCCTCTCCAGAAAGTGACAGTTGCACCTGCAGAAGCAGCTAGGATGCATGGAAATTAGCTACAATGACATGAGCACCTTTTGCACTGAAATAGCTGCATCCAAGCAGGAGGATTAAAGTGATTTTACTAGGTTGACTTGGAAACCAGCATAATATTACCAATACAAAGTCTGAGAGCAGCTGATCTCCTGAACGTGTGCTGCCATATTCAGAAGGAATGCTGTACTTCTTTTAATGTTGTGTGTTGTGCCAACATTGTCCCAGCGGAGAGATGTCAGAGAGCTTCTGAGACACCGCATGGGAGTCTTTATGGAAAGGCACGATCTTCTTTGCATGCAGTCGTGGCATGGGCAAAAAGAAGGGACACCCGACTCATTTTCATCCCACTACCTGCTATTGCTAGTTTCTGCCCAGTGCCGTTCCCTCCTGGCACTCCCTGAAGCCCAAGCAGTTTCTCAGGCAGCCCTTTGATCTGACAAAATGAAAGACATCTGAAGGGGCAGGCGCTTGGAGCTCAGTTGTAGGAAGCGTCAGGGGCAGTCAGTAAAGCAGAAGCACTCATGGTTTTAGTGCTACCAGCAGCTGTGCCTTCTCCACCTCTCAGGAGATCCGTCTGGAGGCTCTTATCAGTGAGCGCTCATCTGATTGGCCTAAGGATTGAGCCAGTCTTCTGCAGGCCAGGTTATTGGCATCACACAGTGCCAGTGGCATGCCAAGAGCAGTATCTGTCCATTTTTCATTATGTATAGATGTCTCCACAAAAAGACAGTAGCTACTGACAGTGGGGTCAAATGCGTTTATTTTATCCTCTGGAGAATGCAAAAAAATATGTGTGTGAGATATCTGCCATAGCATTCCTCCCACTCTGGCTGGACATCAGCAATTTTCTTTTAATCCATGGTGTGTGTGCTGCCTGCGTCAATGGTGAGATCTTCAGAGCAGAGACTGTGCCTCCCTGTGCACAGGGACATTGCCTGTTGCGTACGGAATGAGCCCCCTGGGCCCTACAGCTGTCCATCCCCAGCTTTGGAGCCTGTTCCAGGCCACAGCTCCAGCCCGGGAGCCCGTTCTCGCCTGCGCGTGGCAGAAATCTTCTCGCCTGAGGTTATCCATCGCTCTTGCCTCTGTAGCTCCTCTGATTGCTATGGCTGTCACGCTTGAAGGGAAGAGAGCCCTTGACACTGACTCAGGAGAGGCTTGCATATAGCTGGATTTTTTAGATTGACACCCGACGCCTTTGCCGTGTTCCCTTTGCTTGCAAATTATTTGATATCGTTTTAATTCTGAGCCGAATTAGAGCAGTGCAAGGGTTGCCATAGCAACCGTTTCCTTGTGCCTTTTGGTCTGACTCATTGCAGACAATTACTCTCGCGCTCCAGGATTCACAGATGTGATAGGAGAAGAATCATGTGCCGGGCTTTCAACTTTTTTCTTTCTTTTTTTTTTTTTTTTTTTTTTTTTTTTTGCTTTTAATTTCTTTTCCCATCCTCTCTTGCATTAACTCCTACCCAGCCACAATCATCAGGGACCTGTGTCTGCTTGGGGCCACGTGGGCCTGTGGGATCATCTTGCATGTAGAATATGTAGATGCACAGTGTGTGAGGGAATTTGTGCCTGTTTGTGTGGTTTTGCATACACTAACAGTTTCTCTGCAGTATGTTGCGTGGTTGTGATACCTGCCTGCACACATAGCGCCAGTGCGTATATTCATGCACGTATTTGCACATATTCCTACATGAGGTGTGGCTGTACACTTGTGTGTTCTGTGTACACATAGGTACATGCATGAGTAATCTGTGTGGATGTGGTTTGTAATGGGTGTGGGTGAGTGGCAGCAGTCTGCTGATATTCAGCAGGACAGAAGACCCTGTGAGGGTCACGGACAAGCTAGGGCCTCCCATTCACAGCAGTATGAGGATCCTCAGCCTGCCAAGCAGGGAGCATTAATGCTTCTCATCAAGCTGAGTGTAAGGCCAGCACATTGCCTCACTTGTGCTTATCCCCCCACAGCAACTCACATCTGTGCATTTGAATACATGGAGTAAAGTGGTGTTGTCCATGCAAGGACTATGGCTTTGGCACAGCTACAAATGATGTCATGAGCTGTATTAGGGCCTGTAGTTCGGCAGAGGAGCAGATCCTAAAAGGGTCACAGAAGCAGTCTGTGGATGTGGGGATGAGGGTGGTAAATACAGCAGGTTATAGGAAATATGATGTGAGATGATTTGGCCTAAATTCAGCCAAGGCATAAGCAGACCAGTTTTACAGGTTGAGAAACTTAGCAGGTCTGAGGCAGTTCCAGTCTATTCCTGAGAAGTATGACTTTTAACACCAAACAGCCTATTTCCTCCCTCTTCTGCAGCGCTATCCCCTTAAGACACAAATCTCCCCATCACAAAGCTATGTAATGAGGCTCCTGCTGCCAGCCCTTTCCACTCACAAGACCTTTTTCTTCTCCTCCTTTCCCTCACTGGGATACAGAAGTCTCATTCATAGGATCACAGGATACTTCTGTTGGAAAGCACCTCAGGAGGTCCCTTGTCAACATCCTGCTCAAAGTAAGGTTAGCTGTGAGGTCAGACCAGTTTGCTTAGAGCTTCATTGCAATAATATTCCTGATGATATTCTCAGAAACATTCCTTATTCCTCCCAAATGCAGTTACAGTCTGCTCTCAGTCTGTATAGAGGCTTTACTGATACCAACTCTCTTTTCCTCTGCCTGCTCTGCTCCTGCTCTGTTTCCAGGCTATCAACAAACCCTTATGGCTCCTCAGACCAGAAAGGTTGCCTACACCTTGTTCTGCGTGTGAGTAGGGTAGTCTGCTTCTGACTTTTGGCACTGCTTTCATAAAAGAGCACATGGCTAGAGTGTGTGAGGGGAGACTGGTCTGCTTTCTGGGAATGTTGTGGGCCAGTGTGTGATTCTGCTACCCTGCATCTGCCTGCTGCCACAGGCAACTGCTTAGGCTATTTAAGCTGGCTCTGCAGAGCCTACATGGAATGGAAAAGAGACAGCAAAGAAAGCGATGTCTTAGAAGTCAGGAAGTGTAGGGATAAAGTGAGGATTGCTTACAAATCAAGCTGAGCTAGACCCTGCAATGGAGATTTAAACTAACAGCAAAAGATTCTGCAGCTATTCAATGAAAAAGAGAGTAAGAAGTGGGGCCCTTTCTGGGGAGTGAGAGCAGTCAAGATCAAGGAGACTAATAGTCTGAGCCAAAACCAAAGAGGACTGTGTACCCAACTTATTAATAAGGACAGCTATATTGTCCTTGGGGAAGGAACAAGCTGACTACTGGAATAAGCAGCTCAAGCTGCTTAGTGCACTCAGTGCGAGGGCCTGGGTGCGCTCCATCCCTGGCAGAGCTGCTATATGGAAACACAGCAAGGGTTTTTTGCAACTCTGCCTGCAGTTGTGACTCCATGCTGGCTGGAAAAATGAAAATTCAGCAGTCAGGATTAGGGAAGGGAGAGAATTGCCAGTCTCAGATCAGTGCGACCTCTGTAATGCTTGGATTCAGGGAGGTAGAATTGAGTCCACATTGATGGCAACAGCAACGTCACCTGTCCATCTAATAAAAGATTAGTCGTAGCTCTCCCCGGTGTTCAGCCACATTCAGCCTTTGCTAGCATTAGTCTGAGACCCTGACACGAATAGGAGTAGGTAGTGAGGAAGTGTCCTGATGTCTCAACACTAGAAGGCATTGCTAGTACAGGGAAGGACCAGGATATCATAGAGAAAGCTTTATTTGACCTTGTCAGGAGTACAAGAAACAGAATGAATTTCAGTAGTATGACAGACAAGGTCATATGCTTGAGAGCTAATATTAGAAATCTGTGTGCAGGGAACTCTGTAAGATCTGGCAGAGCGCACAGCAAGCAGGACTAGAGGCAGCCCTTGTCTTCTGGAAGCTGCTGGGTCTGTTTTGCCACATCTCAGCAAGGACCCTCAGTGTAGGCTGTATTGCCCTCTGACACCCACAGAAAATTCAGGGAACCTATGCCTACCAAGTCCAATCCTGAAATCCTTGCTGAAAGGCAACCAAGCATACTCAGTGGTACCCAACAGCTCTGGTCATGCCTCAGCCACATCCTCCTCTGCTCCACCCCATTCTTCATCAACCTTTAGTTCTCAGGATCTGTTTATCAAATTAAGGATTTATTTATTTTTTTAATTCTTCCTTTCGGTATCTAAAGGGGTCTATAAGAAGGAAGGGAACAGACTCCTTAGTAGGGTCTGCTGTGATAGGACAAGGGGAAATGGTTTCAAACACAAGGGAGGGGGAATTTAGATTACATACAAGGAAAAAGTTCTTTACAGTCAGAGTGGTGTGTCAGTGGAGCAGGTTGCCCAGTGAGGTGGTGGATGCCCCATCCCTGGAGACACCCAAGGTCAGGCTGGACCAGGCTCTGAGCAACCTGATCTACCTGTGGGTGTCCCTGTTCACTGCAGGGGGGTTGGACCAGATGGCCTTTAAGGGTCCCTTCCAACTCAAACAGTTCTGTGATTTTACGATTCAGAAAGAGCTGATAAACATATCGTGAGAGAATTGAAAGGATCATGACTTCAGCTGATAGGATTGCTGTAATAAGTGCATCCTAATGGAAACAAACTAAAGGACATTGCTAGTATCAAAACAACATAGTATAGAGAGGCCATGAAGATATTTAGGGTGGAAAACGAAAGGAGGGTTTCTAGCCATTAGGCTAATGCAGCTTTAGAACAGCTTTCCAGCCATAATCTGAGGTAAAAAGTCCCGTGGTTTTAAGCTGAAGTTTGGTACGTCTGCCAGAAGGTGGTGGTGCACCTGGAAGGCAGCAGGCTGAGCAAGGCCGGCTTAAAGCCCTCCCTCAGCCTTTGGCAACGCGATGGTTTCTTTGGATTGATTTGGGTATTTAGGGAGTAAAGAGGAGTGAGCAGAGAAGCCCCTGCTTATGATAATGAGCCTTTAAAAAGCAGATGGGGATGTGGGGGCTGGCATGCTTGTGGCAACTGAGAAGTGACAGTTGAGGAGATCAGAGAAGGGAGGATCTGAAAAGCAGCTGGTCAGAGGCAGTCGCTGAAAGGGGATGATCAGTCAGAAGAGAGTGAAAATCGGGGAGAGAGGAGGAGTGACAGGAATCAAAGGCATTATGTCCTAGGGAGAGACCTGAAAGATACCGTATGAAACCAGAAGCGAATTAGAAAGTGGCAACTGCTGGAGGGGCACCATCAGATTTAAGTAAAGGACTTTCTCTTACCAGGAATCACTTCAATGTGGAGAATCTTGTCTGAAATCTGGGGAAGCAGTGCTACAGTAAAGACAGTTGTAGAGGGGATCAGAACCAGTCTCCTGTTAACTAGCTCTCTCAAAATGATATATAGGGGTTTGCAGTATCTCTTCCATCTGCCTGCATCTCTAAGTAAGAATGATGCTCTCATAGCCTAGCAAGTGTATTGTGAGATGTGGGTGGATGTAGGGAAAGGTGCTATTTACTACTGAATGGCAAAAGCTAGGCATTGCCAATAGTGCAGGGCACAGATTTTGATGGCTAAGGAGTGTGCTTCTGTAGAGAGGACAAATGGGAAAGAACGCAACACATGCCTATGGTATTGTTCCAAATCAGAGGAAATTCTTTATAGCAAAAATGAACTTAATGAAAATCTGCTTATCTTACAAAAGAAGAAGAAGAAGAAGAAGAAGAAGACTGAGAGATTATCTGATTAGTGTACAAAGTACCCTCAAAGTAAGAGATACTGGTTACAGTTTGATTTTTGATCTACCAGGGAGAAGCATAACAAAAACCTATGACGGGAGCTGAATTCAAGTACGTTCAAATGAGATATTAAGTATGAATGCTAACAGTGAGCGTGAATAGTTACTGCAGTAAGGTACCGAGGGAAGCAAGGAGATTTTGTCATCTCTTGAATATTTTCAAATCAAAGGTTTGCCTTTCTGGAAAATTCGCCTTAGCTGCATGCAAACACACCGTTGGACTTTCTACAGGATAACTTCTCTATTTTTTTTGTTTCATAAGCTAAACAGATTGAGCTCTTTAAGCCTTTCACAGCAAGGCATTTTCTGTCACCCTCAAATAACGTTTGTAGTTCTTTCCTGCACACTTTCCCATAGCGTGCAATACGCGGAAGGTCAGACTGGATGATCTAAAGTCCCTTCTGGCCTTTATACTCTCTGAATCTCTGCCTCTGTGAATTCATTAGTGCTTGCAAGCTCCCAGAGAGCTGCCAAAGGCAAGCACTATAGAAATGCAAAGCATTGTTGTTACACTGGATATTTCCCTTGAGCTTTATGCAGAGCTGGGTGAATATCTCAGTGTATAGTCCATGCGTTTTTTCTCCAACGAAATACCTGCATTTGCCACTCTTTCTGTGCCCTTTACATGTACACTTTCTGCAGATGTTCTTAACAAGCAAGCCTATTCCCGAGTTAGAACAGAGAAAAAACAAGCATGAAGGTCCAGATCTTGACCTAGCGCTCCAAGCAAAGAGCAGTACGTCGTTGTCCTGGCTTAGAAGCTCCAAGGCAAGACAGGTTGTTATTCTTAGCATCATGCTTTGCTTTCTCCTTTGCTCCAGGTGCCCTACCCATGGCCTCTGCCTGGCTGCAGCACAGTGCCACTGTAGGAAGGAGAGGTCTGGCCTCTTGGTTGCTTCTCTCCCACGCTCTAAAAGGAGAAAAACTGTGATGCTGCTGCTTTACCCTCGCCTTTCTAGGGCTGCTGCTGTTGTTGGAAGCTCCCCAGAATGACACAGGAAATCTTTTATTCAATTTCACCCCATTCTGTAACTGTACTCTTTAGGGAATGCTTACTCTTTGTCTGTATCACACAGTATTCTCAGAGAGAGGGCTTTTTGGTGCTCAGAAATACCATGCTAGGACTTGCACCTATCTAATAAGAACACGGAAAGTGATCCTCTGACCTGTGCTCCCTACTGGTACCAACGAGCACTCTGAAAGGCTGTAGAGCGATCTGCCAGTGAGCAAGATACCGAGGAGGCACTGTATTTTATATAGGCATATGCGTAATTACATGTTAATATATAGAGAATTATATGTCTGTGTGAATGGGTACGTATAGGGAGCAAATACGTTTGCCAAACAAAAGATAATCAAATAATAGCAGAAAATCATAGACTGCTCCCAGGTGATCTGTGAACCAAAAGAGCCGAGAGTCATCAGATGAGTGTGTTGGCTTTGCTTTATTTTCAGTTCTACATTTCTGATTATTATATGAACTGCTCAGTAGTACCTCTGTGTGCTCCAGTACCTACACGATAAAATTAGATTAAACAATGCGTCATGGACACAACAGTGTTGAACAACAGTGGTGATTCTCTCACAGCACATACCTTTTCAACAGAAGAGATGCCTTGGCTGTTATCTGGATTCTACTTCCAGTTTCTCTTTGAAGGTCAGGCTGAGCCTAACAGTGTGACTGAGTACAGCAGTGTGAGTATGGTGGCACGAGGGTTTGCTTGTGGCAGGGTTTAACACTTTTTGTGATTCCATGTGCCACACAATTAGCTTTTTCTCACGGGGAGAGCATGTGGTGAACTGTGTATACATAGAACTGCGAGTGGAGAAGTAGGGAATTTAAACATCTTAGCTGTGTGTGATAAACCTCACTAGTGAGCAGCTGGTGGAGAGACTCATCTTGCTCCAAGGGTGACAGCTTGCGTACTTGGGGGTGCAGTAGGATTAGATAGAGATTTCCATTCATTTTAAAATAACCTTGATCAGGAGAGGCAGAAATCTGGAGATGCAGCAACCCATAGCTCACTATTTGTTACAGTAAGTTTCACTGAATGTTATGCTCTAATTTAAAAAAATAAAAAAAAATAAAAAAAAGCTTTTGGAATCAAATTTGACCTGAATATAACTCCATTGGCTTCTGCGTTCTTACACTAGGGATTAATTTGGCCCTTTCTACTTTTATGTAATGAGCTGATTGCCACAGTATCTTATCCTTGTTACACAATCGCCCTTGCCTGGCTGTGTCCCTGGAGCTGCCTCTGTTTGTTTCCAGATCCAGGGTCTCACCTTGACTGCCTGCGTATTCAGTCCGCCAGCCTCACCCTTACTGCAGGCAGATGCTTGCCGAGGGCTCATGCTGATAGTATTTGCATATGTACATGTATGTGCATGATCACTCCAAGTTCAAACAGCATGTATAGGGAAGCGTATGCATATAGGGAAATTCAGAGGCTTTTTTGTTTAGCTGGTTGCATCCCTGCAGTGTTCGCTTTATCAGTGAATAGAGGAGGGGGGAAAGTTACTATCAGAGATCTCATTTAAACAAGAACGAGCATAGGAAAATACATTCTTTATTATTCTTCTGTAACAACAAGCCAGAAATATAATATACCTTTAAAAATTTTCTGTCTCATGCCAAAGAAACCTCCATTCAGTCGTTTTAGAAAATCTCGTTGCTCTCCCTCAAACAGTAACAAAAAGAAAAAGAAATTACAAGTGCCATCTGTTCCCTGCAAGAAATGTGCCTGCCTGTACCACAGGTGGGTGTGTGGGGCCAGGGGGTGACGGGGTGTAGGGTGGGGTGTTTTTGGTGAGCCTGCCAGCCCATAAGGAAAGCATGGCCCTGGCCTGTTGGTTGGACCCGCCTACCCCAGAAGACCATTCCCTGAAGGCAGGTGCCTGCTCTTGGCATTGGTACAAAGGGCACATTTACTGATGTTCCCCCATGCCTGCAGGGGCACCGGAAGCCCCCGCCCCACACACCAGAGGAACACATTGCCTGGACTTACAGGGAGAACTGGGGCTCATTCTGTGCCTGGCATCCTGCAGGAGAGCATAATTTCTGACCCTGTCAGACATTGTGTTCCCTAAAGATGCTTGCTGACAGTGTGACGGCTTTCCAGGTGTGTTTGGAAAGAGTAAGAGCCTGTTTGCCGGTGGTACAAGGAGGTAATTTCCCAGTGAACCCCATTGCTCTGCTCTGCATGAAAGAGGACAGGTCTTTGTCCTTCCAAGTACAGTATTTGCTTTCCAATGGGACTCCCCACAACATCCAGCCTTCGTGCATCTCAGCAATATTCCTTTCTCCCATTTCCTGTCTTTCTCCTTTCCTTGATGGATTTCTAAACATAGTGGTCCCTTGTATAGGGTTGAGATGAATCCAGAGTTTCTGCCTTATAACTGGAAGAAAAGAGGAAAGGATGGGCGTATCAGCCCCGCAACATGAAAAATAGAAAATGTTATTAGCAACAAATTAAAATTTGTTGGGACAGGAGGAGGTCACAGGGGAGGTGCAGAGAAAGGAGGATTTCCCCCTTCCCCAGCCCCTGCCTCCCTCCTACTCATTTTGCCTCCAGTCTATTCCCCTAAAAACAATTTCACTCTCTCTCTTGCTCACTCACACACACACACACATACACACATATACAGATCCCATTGGTTTTGTGCAATGTTTCACCATTATTTGATGCAAGTAAAATATAGATCTATAAATATACCGCTCTGACTCAAGTCCCATTTCAAGTATGATTGCGGAGTCCAGTATGGTAAAGGGAGAAGTTCCCCTGAGAGGGAGGTTGGGGGGGATTTGGATCCAGCAGGCAGAGTCTAGTCCTGGCTTGCTGGGAATGTGGAGCAGCAGTAACACACATAAGGAGTCTGCAGTGCACCAGTTCTGCCCTTCAGAGCGGGCTATGGCTGCGGCAGATGGGATGGTTTGTGTGGCTGTACAGTGTGCATGGGAGAAGAGTCCTTCCTCCTCACATTTTGCCAACCCCCCTCCTCCTCCTTGTCTTCCTCACAAGCAGCATGCTGGGAAGTGGGAGTGTAATGTGTGCCCACGCTGGTGGGTGGACAGTTTTCTCCCAGTCCTTCTTCCAGGGTAGCCTGGTCTTCTGCTTCCTGGAGAACATCCTCGTCTGTCCCATGCAGCCCCATGTCATGCTTAACACAGTCCAGAGCATCATGTCTCTTTGCCTCTGGTGGCCCTGTGTAGACCAGGAGGAATTTTGCAACTCCAGGCTTTGACTGAAGACTCGTCATTGCGTGCCCATGGGTCAGTGCAACAACTTGTCTGGGATCAGGAGGGGGTGAGGAACTGGTGTGCATCACTCCCACGGGGATCCAGCAGCAGCGAGCAGGAGGGCTGTGAGATGTCCAAAGGCTTCGGGATCCAGCTGGAGCAGGAGGGAGAGGTGAGGTGCCCTGGCAGTGCCACCTGCAGTGCCTGCTGGCCTCTGAACACGGGTGACTCGCAAAGCACCCTGCCAAGCTGGGCTCACTGCCAGTTTGTTTCCTCATGGCAAGGATCGCACCATCCACAGGCACTGTGGATGCACGACCTCCAGTGTCATCTTCCTAGCCCAGGAATACCCACTGTGATGGGTTAGAGCAGGTTACCATGGCAATGTGCGCTCTCCCCTGGAGACAGCATTTTATCCACTTCCAGCAATACAAAATGAGTCCTTATGTTGGGTTTCCTTCATTTTTTCCTCTCTCACTTTTTTCTTCCCCTGTCAGGTTGAAAAGAGCTGAGACTAATAAGAGGCACTGCAGTCTGAGGGCTTTAAAATCTGGTTGAGGGAAGACACTCTGCATGAGAGCAGCAGTGTGCACAGTTGTACATGGGCATGCTCATACAGCTGTGGCTGGCAGTGAGCACAATGGTGATGGTGAGGTGATCGTATGTGGGCCGTGCTGTACACCATGCCAACTCCTTTTCAGGCTCTCCCACCCGTGCCACACTATGGTCTAGATTTCAGTCTTTACCTTAAGACCCTCCAGAGTTGTGCTCCTTTCTCCGGTTGCCCAGCCACACTGCCCTAGTTCGCACACTATGCTCTCCCTCTCTGCTAGCAATGTCAGCTCTCAGGTTGTTTCTTTTTCTCCCCTTCAGCCCACATGACCCCATAGCAGCAATCACACTGCCTGGACTGGCAAGCCATATTCTCCTCAGTGCCTTCCTGATGGCCCACATTTGCTCTGTCGACCGGACATTTCCAAATGGAGGCTTCATATCTTTCCTTTCTCCATCTATCAGAAAATACATAAAATGAATAACAGAACCTCCTTATTTTTCATGCTCTGCATTTGTTTCTACCAACTCATGCTGTAACTTTAGTAACTCTGCCTCTCCCTGTCCTCTCCTCCCCATTTCCACCAGCTCCCTACTGTGGCTGAGAAGTTTGTGTTAGCTCCTCAGTGGCAGAGTTCATGTATTTTGTCCAAAGCAGAAGGTACTACACACTGCTACAATAAGAGTAAGCTGTAGTGGCTAGATGGATTCATGGCTGCATGCACGGGGCATATCAGTGTGTGCAAATGTGGCTCTGCATATGCAGACATAGTATCTGCTTGTATGGAGCTGAACAGACTGTGCGTTCCTATCAGAGTGAGTCAGGAAGCATGTACAGGGGGATGGCTCTCTCTCTCTGTGCATCTAATAATGGATGATGAGGCAACTGGCAAATTTGGTGCTGGTGGGGAGGAAGAAGAGGGGCTTTGTGCTCTCTGGCAGCATGTTAGAGTGATGTAGGTATCTTTCCACCTTTAAAAGTGAGAAGAGAAACCTCTCTCTGACTGTTATCACCCCAGAGGACCCTTCATCACTTCTGATGCACTCTTGGGCACACTGCGGGCAGCAAGTTACAGTCATACAGCAGCAGTGACCCTTCCAGTGGGGTGTGGACACTTCTGGTCCTGCTCCTCACACAGACTTTCATATTGCTGCTCTCTCTTGTTTCCAGACAGCTCTTGATGGGATACAAGACAACTCAGGACTGAGGCTGAGAGGATGACACAGGTTCCCAGAAGGTGCCAGCTGCCTCCACAGCAGGCATGCAAGGGAAGCTCTGTGTGTGGGCATGAGGCACAGCAAGCACTCGAGGTCTGACTCTACTTTATTTGTCTGGGCCCAAGGGTGAAAGGGCACAAATGGGCCTGGGGCAGAGGAACAGAAATTAGAGTCAGATGCCCTGACTCCCCAGAAGCATGTTGCACTGCTTGGGTGAGTGGAGCAATAGCACAGTCTGTCTTTCTGTCTGGGAAGATGTATTTTGGGAGGACCCCATGCTTGCTTGACTGCTCTCAGGTACCTTTGTTCATTGCTGTCCCTTCCTTCCTAGAAGTGTATCATGCCACAGAAGAGATTTGTTTTTGCTCTTCATGTTCACCCTCTGTGTCACCCATGAGGGGTTGCCTCTTCTTCAGCTCCCGGTGATACTTGGCCATGAGGGAGGCATAGATGCAGCCATAAGCGGCCGCCACCACCATCATGATGCAAACAATGCCGCAAACCACCCCTGCGATGATCACAGTGCCAATAGCCCGGCGTACGCTCACAGGCCGGTATCGCTGTTTCTGAGGGCATCCCACACTGGGCTCCACTTCTGGTTCTGGGCCCGATTTAGTTTTGGAGGGAGTCGGGCTTCCTTTTGTGCAGGGTGGGCCAGTATTGTCCAGCACAGTGGAGCTGTTCTCATCATCCAGCTGTGAGCAGTAGTTAAACATCTCCATGGGTACCATTCGCATATCCTTCCCTTTCAGCTCCTTGGGCAGGGTGCATGCCAGCTGGTCGATTTTCCCACCTGTCCCAACAGAGATAATAGGAGTGAACCACAGCTTCATCCTGATGCAGAGCTATGGCATAGCATTTAAGGACAACAGAACTAGATCCTCAGGTGAGATAAAGTTCCTATATTCACACCTGATAAGGATTTGTCCTGCAGGAGTCAAGTGCAGCAGCAGGATGTTTTTCTAGTGGAGGACTGCTTCAGTACAGCTCTGAGGCCGCACAGAATCACAAAATCATTAAGGTTGGAAAAGACCACTAAGATCACCTAGTCCAACCGTCAGCCCGTGCCCACCATGCCCACTCACCATGTCCCTCTGTGCCACATCCACACGGTTCTTGAATACCTCCAGGGGCAGTGACACCACCACCTCCCTGGGCAGCCTGTTCCAATCCCTCACCACTCTTTTTGAGAAGAAATTTTTCCTAATGTCCAACCTGAACCTCGCCTGGCCTAGCTTAAGGCCAGTACCTCTCATCTTAAAAATAATCCTGTCCCTCTTGTGTGAATGCATTACTGAGTAGACAGAATATTCAGAGATCTTCACCCTGCCGCAAAATGCAACCAGTCTTTCACAGTATGTATCTAGAGGTCAGGGGAAAGACTGAAGGCAAGATGTACTGCAGGCCTCCAAATGCTACCAGATCCACAGCCCTCCTGAATGGTGGAGAGCAGGAGAAATGGCTGCACCTCCATGCACCAGACAGGTGTGTACATGATATCCTTTAAAATGATTGTTCTGCTTGATTTAGAGATGTTTTGCATGCCTTAGGCCTCCATCAAGGGAATGGCTTGAACCATGGCAGCTGACTAGGATACTTCTACCTAGATGGAATTTGACAGTAGAGCTCATGATGCTTTATATCTGTGTAGGCATCTTTAAGACCAAGATGTGAAAGCCCTCTGAAACCATCTATTAAGTCAGTCTCGTGCTTTTTACTGAGTTATGTAAGTGTCAGCAGAATCATTTTAGAAAGGGGGAAATTAAAGAAAAAGATAGGGCCAGGCTCTATCTTCTCAAAATAACAACAGATACACAGTACCATCTTCTAACAACTAATCCATCCCCCCCTTACGGAAATAGTGACAGCTGTTGAAACAAATGCTTGAGTGAGTTTGGGCAATTTCTTTGGGGGGAAGACGGGGGGGGAACAAAAACAACAACAAACAAACAAACAATCAAAAACCTCTGTATGCTTTTTATGGGCTGTGTGATATGAGAGTCAAACAAAACAACAACAACAAAAAAGGGAAAAGTGACACTCATATGCTTGTTTGATTCTGCTCACACAAATGCATATTTCAGACTGCAGTCTAGCCATAGGCGTAGATAATCTCTTTGCAGCATGGCTGTGATCAGCAGGGATGTGACAGCTGACTGCTGCTATCCACATGATTTGAGACCCTTTCCTGCTCATTGGCTGCGGTGACAGAAGGTCAGGCCTTCAATCGTCATTCCTGTAAGACGTGCCATTTTGCTGTGAGTCGCAGGTCCTGAAATTATCCATCAGAATTCCTTTCTAGACCTTTCTAGCCTCCAAGGATAAGCTGTAAATACAAACTTATCAAAAAATACTCATTTTGAAATATTGATTTAGGGACTGACTTATTAATTTGAGCTTTTGAATTTGCCAGTATTAGTTGTAATGTTTTCCAAAGCAACACTGTTCCTATGGTTCTTTTTTGCTGAAAGCAGACCCAATGCTTCACAGCCAAATCCAGCTTATAGTTCTCCCAGCCTACGGAGAAGACCTGGACAGTTGTTTCCAGGTTTGAAAAGCATTTCTTCTCTTTAGGCACAAAGGGTTAGGGGAACTTACAATCCTAAAGTTTTGAAGTTATTTGAGGAAAGTACTTTCCTCTCAAAGAAAAAAAGAAGAGTCATCTTTGGGATTCAAAACAAAATGAGGAACTGAGGAGCCTGAGGCTGCAGAGGATTCTCAAGCCTGGCAGCATTACTTTATGAAGGTGCAGCAGTGTTATGCTGTCAGTCAGCTTTATAGCACTGTACTCTTGCTCCTTGGCTAAGGTCCAGAATTTAGGTCATTCTGATCTGCCAGCTGTGTCTGCTTGCTTTTCCTCCCTTCCCATGGCAAACTAACACCTGCTTGCTCCACTCCCCCTGCGCGAGCACCTACCTCGATAGGAGAACCACTCCATCCAGTGCTTGAAATCCCGCAGGTTGCAGTCACATTCCCAGGGGTTGTCCCCAACCTGGAGCTGCTGCAGGCTGGTTAGCGGCTCAAAGGTCACCCTGTCCAGGCTCTGCAAGCGGTTCGACCTGAGCGAGAGGGAACGGAGAGCAGGCAGGTCGTCAAAGATGCCCGAGGGTATCTGGGCCAGGCCGTTGATGGAGAGATCCAGCTGGCGCAGCAGGGCCGTGTGCTGGAGAAGGTCCTTGTCCAAGGCCCTGATGCTGTTGTTCCTCAGCTGGAGCTCTGTGAGGTTCCCCAGGTCACTGAAGATGTTCTGTGGGAGCTGATCCAAGAAGTTGTTGGATAGATCCAGCCTCTGCAGGGCAGAGAGATTGGAAAACACTGGTCCTGGCAGGATGCTGAGTTTGTTGTTGAGAAAGAGGAAGGTCCTGGTATTTGTGGGGATGTCTGAGGGAATGGAAGAGAGGCCCAAGCCACTACAATCCACTTCCAGGATACCACTGTTACACTTGCAGGAGGAAGGGCAGGCAAAGAAGGACTCTGCAGCACACAGTGACAACCAGCAGCCGAGCACTGGGAGGTGGAAAGCAGGGAAGAGGGAAGAGAAAATGCATGTGTTAGAACGGTGCTTTCCCATCCTCAGACAGAACCATTCTGCACACAGCTACAGCCACAGTATGGCCCTCACAGGGGTACTCCTTGCCACAATGCCCCAGACAAAAGGAGCATCCTCACAGACAGATCCTCCTACTGCTGGCCTGTACCCTGCTAGCATGAGTTTCTCGTGAGCCTTTTTTTAATTAGCAAGCAAATAAATATCCTTCCAGTTTCACAGGACATTGTGTCACAGAATTGGAGGGTTGGAAGGGACCTCTGGAGATCATCGAGTCCAATCCCCAGTGATCCCAGATGACTTTGCTGCCAGAGAAATCAGAAGAGAATGGAGCAGAGAATGGAGAGGTTACCTCTGACAAAGGACAGCTATTTTGAAATGTCAGAGCTGAGAGAGGGAAGTCAGTGGAATATATTTAAGAAGCTCTATTTTTTAAAGGAGTAAGCATGTTAATGAAAAGGTTTTAAGGCAAATCAAAACAGAACAACCTACATCTCAGTTTTACTCCTGCAGTTTGGGTCATGGTCTTTGAGACATCAGACTCAAGTCCAAGTTAGTCTCTAACTCAGGTTATCATTTGCTCTCCATATCTACAGCATATTGTGCAGGCCTTTTGGAAAAAGACTTTCTTATGAATTAGATTAACTCACAAAGGGATGACCAAAGAAAGCTATTAGCAAGTAACAATGAGACACTAAGCCACCAGGCACTTTGTGTGTGCCATTGCTCTCAAAATAGTTTCTGAGTCCCACAGCAACAGCCCCACAAGCACCTTCTCTAACCAAAATTACTCATAGCAAAGGAGAGATGAGGAACAAATTCCAGTCTTGAAACTGAAGAAAGGGTGTTAGGGAGAAAAAAAAAAAGGATTAGCACACACTCTCTTTCTACTCAAAGGTAAGATCAGATATTCCACAAGACAGCATTTTTTAGAGCAGTTCTGGATCACTGTTCCAGTAATGGATTCAGATCCTGTGAGAAGTGTCAGGGCTGTAGTTGTCACCCCTTCCTGGGAGGCAGTGGCTTTTAAAACTCTCATTTCTGTGACAAGGAAGCATCAGCAACAGGAAAGCAAGCTTTGTGCCTCCTGTCGTTAGAGGAGTGGGAGTTATGTTTAAGCAGACTGTGTAAAACATTTGCATCCTTCATCCCAATTCCTTTTGTAGAGTTGAGATTAATTGCTTCAGTGTGGGAAGCAAATTCAGCTCCCTCGCTTTTTTTAAGGTGATGAGTTTGAGCATTTGACTAAAACTGAAATAAGTTTGTCCCTGCATCATGCCCTATCACTTTGCTTCGGAGAAGTCACTTGGGCCTGGTGGTCTTTAGCAATGAATGGTAGCAGAGATGGATAAATTTGTTGTCTTGCTATTCTTTCCTGGGTTGAAAACTATGCCCTGCCTGCATTCCTTCTTTTTCATCAGACAACCAGCAAGCATTTTATTTTTTGTCCCAAGGGGAATTCTGAAAAGACTGTCACAGGAGAGGTAGCTGGTGGACACCCAGGTTGAGAAGAAGCTCTGGCTGGGACAGGTCTGCAGACAGGTGTGCTTCTCCTCTCTTCCCTCATGCCACTGTCTCTGGAGTTTAGTCAGCCCCCATTGCCCATTTTTTATATCAGCTTGGCTTCTATCAGTGATGCTGCCTTCATACTTGAGTCCTGTCATCCTGTGTCAGTTCTTTTTGTGTTCCTGGTGATCCTTGCGAGAATTGGCATATTTTTGGACTGACAGCCTGAGGAGAAATGCACAGTTTGGATGCTAAGCTATATAACTTTATTAAGGACCAAGGGATAAGCATTCATACAGAATCTCTCTGCTCTTTTTTTATTACTATTATTTTTGTTTTTAATCCATCTTTTCACAATTCCTTCAAGAATTTTTCTTTTTGCTCTACAGTTGAGATCTCAGGCGAACATCATCCCAAGCCATGCCAGTCTGCTCTTTTAATGATAATTATAGAACATTACAGTGAGATATAGGCGAGATCTTTACCCTGAGCTCCTCTTTGCTTTCCTGTCATGCAGTGGTTGGGGTCAACAGCAGATACTGACATGAAAGCAGATCGTAGCCTGTGAACTGGCACAATGCAGGTACTGCCTGGCTGGGTGATATTTAATTCCATTCAGAATACATTGCTCTCTTGTTGTAGGAAGAGAATTAAGAGAATGAGAACTAGAGTGAGGAAGGGAAAGAGCCATGAGTCACTTGAGTGACCCTGTCTTTTCCTGGATGCTTAACAAAAGTACACTATTAATAATAGATTGACAGCTGTGATGATGAGATAACACTTAGCTTCTTTGTATACTGAGAAAGGCAAGAGCAGACTGTAATGCTATACAGGTAGCCTTCTGTTTGGGGCTTATCTCCCCAAACACTTACCCACCACTGGCTCCCAACTGCTTGCCTGCGGGGTGATGCCAGTGGTGGATAGTCTCAGGCAGCCAACTGTGGTTGCTCAGGAAATGCACTTATGCCGAGTTTCTGCAGCCATATAGGATTTGCCAAAAATGTCTGTTATTACCCATATTCTGCTTTGTCCCAACATTCCTGCTGTGGGCAAGGCTGCCACCCAGCAGCTCAGTCTGCCCAGGGCCCCATCCAACCTGGCCCTGAGTGCCTCCAGGGATGGGGCACCCACAGCTTCTCTGGGCAGCCATGCCAGAGCCTCACTGCCCTCTGAGTAAACAATTTTTTCCTTATATCTAATCCAAAATTTCCCTCTTCTAGTGTAAAACCCTGCCCACTTGTTCTATCTCTATTAGACAGTATAAAAAGTTGGTCTCCCTTCCTCCAAGTACTGGAAGGCTGCAGTGAGGTCTCCCTGGAGCCTTCTCCTCTTCAAGCTGCTAAAAACTTTTTTTTTCATAGGAGAGGTGTTCCAGCCCTCTGAGCATCTTCATGGCCCACCTCTGGACCCATCAAACTCCACGTTTTTTTGTGCTGGAGGCTGCAGGCCTGGATGCAGTACTGCAGATGAGACCTCATGAGGACAGAGCTGAGGGGCACAGTCCCTCCCATTCCCTGCTGGCCACCCCTCTGTTGATGCAGCCCAGGATACTGTTGGTCTTCCAGGCAATGAGTGCACACTGCTGGCTCATGTCCAGCTTTCTATCCACCAGAACCCTCAGGTGGGCCCACTTTTCAAGCCTGACCATGTCTCTTTGGATGGCATCCCTTCCTTCTGTTGTATCACGTGTACCACACAGCCGGGTGTCATCATTTCCTTGGAAACATTGTACTAAAATCATAGAGAGGAGAAAGAAGTCTGATTTCATTTTCAGTCCTTGCAAGAGGTGCATCCACTAGGATGTGAGCAGAGACCAAGAAATTCATCCCAGTGGCTACAGCGCAGCTTTACAGGGAAGAGAGGGAAGCAATAGGCAGAACCTGAAACTCTCTTCCAGCCCTGCAGTAGGATGAGCAGCATGTGTTTTTGTGTTAGGTGAAGATGAAGTTACTTTGTGAGGTGTTTGGTGACTCGTGTAGGTGGCAGAAAGCTGATCCAGGAATATCAGATTAAGTCAAGATTCAGTAGTATTCATTGTAAATAATTCATACGGCATTCTGGTCTGTGAGGATGGATTACAAAAATGCCTGGTTTTTTTTTTGAGAAGGAAATAATTCCCTCAGCTTTTTACAGTGGCTGCCCCACATTCAATCAGGAGGGCAGGCAGGAGGGAAACCACAGGCCTGGGCATGCAACAGTGATAGGCACTCCCTAATGTCCCCAGGAGCTTCTCTGCAACATGGGAACAACCCTTGAAGCCCCACATCACTCTGACAGTTCTGCTCTGCACTCAGGGATGCTGCAGCAGATGCCTCTGTCCACTGGGAAGATGCAGATGCTGAACTTTTACAATTCAATTTGAAAGATATTTTCTTTGTTTATTCTTTGATTTTCACTGCAACTGGCAGTGCCCAGTAGGAGAATTCTGCATTTGCATCCTGTATTTCCTTCTAAATTCTGTCATGACTTCTGCCACGGGGAGCTGGGAGCCGTGCTCGGCAGCCTACATACAAAGCCCTGCCACAGTGAGGAGGCTGTAGCTTACAGCATGCTGATCTGAGGAGCATTCGGGTGGATCTGTGTGCGGTGGTATCTGTCTCGCTGTTTCTCACCTGTCAGGCCCACTGGAATTCAGAAGCAATCATCACACACTGTCCCACTTTAAGCCCATCTTCAGCTTTAGAGTCTCGTTCTCCCTCCCAGCTAGCCTGGCCTCTAAAGGAATCAGGAATTAGTTCAAACATCTCCATTCTTAGCTGTCCCTCTCCCCTATTCTTAACCCTGCTGCGACCTATTTTCTTCCCACTCCCTTGACAAAGAGGATCATTGTACTGAGTACCTGAGTAGGCATTACTTACGGCAAGCCTCCTGCCACCTCATAAGGGACCTGCTCCTCCACCGGTGGCCGGCACTCATAGGCAGCATCTTTGTCCTCTCCAGCGCGCCTTCACATCCACCGGTCAGCCCGGCGCTCGGCCCCGGGGTGCGGAGTAACCTCCAAGCCTGCCCACCCGCTCCTGGTGGGGAGAGCAGAGCAGAGTGGGTAGGATACAGTTCCTGGCCACGGGACACGGGGCTGGACTCACTGCTCTTCTTTCCCCTCCCTAGCTAGAGTTTTGCCTTTTGGGCCCCAGCCCCATTTCAGAGGAGAGATGGAGGATGTTGCAGGAGACGCAGCCTGATAAGGGTGTGACAAGAATTCACCTTCACCCTCACACTACAGAAATAAGGCCTGATTTTCAGAGGTGCCAAAGAGACAAGCCTGTGCTTGAGCAGCCTGATGCGGCAGCTCCGTGAGCTGGACATTCAAGGTCATCCTGATGCATGGCTGAGGTGACTCTGCCAGGACAGCTCCCCGCCACTCGCCGCTGTGCCGGCTGCAGCCACCTGTGCATCCCCAGCGCACGCTTGGGCTCACGGAGCCACCGAGCGGCAGCCAAGCAGCTTCTCCCCCCCCCCCCCCCCCATCTTCCTCACCAGCGCGTCCTTTCTGTTTCAAGGTAAAATGGATGTGGTGCCTAGAGCAGGGCTGGGCAGTGTGAGGATCTCACTGCAGCGACTGTGGGAGCTGAGGAGCCTCCAAGGGGAAGGGAGGGCCTGGGGCGGGGGAGACTGAGTGGGAGTGTTGAAAAGAGAGGAATTACGGCTTAATTAGGAGAAGGAAAAATGCTCGGTCTAATTAGAAACCCAAAGACCATAAACTCTCCCCTGACAATAGTGACTGACAACAGGTCCCCCCTTCCCTTCTGCTTCCCTCTTGGATAGCTGCAGGCAGAAACAAGGGGAATACTGCAGACCCCCCGAACCCCAGGTGCTCTGTGACATGCCCCCCGCAGTTGCAACAGCACTCAAATGGATGCATTTCTACCAGGGCACAGAGCAAACCACCCCCCGTGCCCCTGAGAGGCTCTGACAGCCTCCATAGCCATATTTCAGCTGGGTGCTGTGCTCCCTCCGGGACACTCTCCCCATGCACGTGCCCTCCCTCAGGCTCCCGTGACGGATCTATTCTGGACAGGGGTGTAAACCACCGGGAAACATTTAAATCAGCATCTTGGTGAGAAAGACAAGCAGGCTCAGTGCCTGGTCTCATGCATGTTGCAAGGCTGTTCCGCTCATTTACTGAATACACCAGCTAGATGCAGACCTCTCGAAACACCAAAACCAACCCACTCCAGCCCACCGCAGCCCCCCAGCACCCCACAGAGCCAGGGTTGCCTTCCTGCAATCCCTGCTGGAGGAGAAGCCTCAACAAGGAGACTTCCAGCCTCCCCCGTGCCGATGGCTGTGTCCTGAATGCCACCCCAAAGCTTCCTGTCTCCGGGAGCAGTGAGGAGGATGAAAAGCCGCCAGCACTTACCTGGAGGGGCTCTGCCCACAGCCACTTCCACCTGGCTCCCTGGGCACCGCACGGATGCTGCCGCTTCCTTCCCTCTCCCTCTGTGACTTTCACTCCCGGCAGCAGGCTTTCCGTGTGCTCTATTTAACTCCCTACAGCACAGGAATAAACGGCAGAGTTAAGCTGACAGCCACAGAGCCTTATCTGGCTGCCGGATAGTGGGAGCCGCTCACTTCCAAATCCTGTTGCCGACTGATCGCGTCCTTGCTTTCAGCATCTTTCAGGGGCTGCCTGCCACGCTCTGTCTTTCCCTCTTCTCCACCTTCACTCCATCTAACTTTGTCTGGGTTATAGATAGCTCTGTTCCTTGCGCTCTTGCCTTTTGGCTCTGTTTTGTAACACCCCATCTGTATCAGCTGGCTTAGCTCCAAGCAGGGGGCTAAGCTTTGGGGAAAAAAAACAACAAAACCAGCTTGCTTGGGTGCTTCATGACACCGTGATCCCCCTCAGCCCAGGTCCCCTCTCCATCCCAGGGCTGGGGTTTCCCCCCGCCTGCTGCTCCATTCCACCACGCCAACCCCAGGCGATGCCGAGGGGCTGATAGCAGCACTGCGTACCCGAGATTGGCGACAGAGTCAGGGTTTGTACCCCCGGTCCCTTCTGCTCTGGATGGCAATGTCCATCTCCCACACCCATCCCTGGTACCTCACAGGCGCCTCTTCCTACGAGACAGTGCCAGGGCTTGAGCACCGAGTGCAGGGTGGGAGGAGCAGCAGTGTATAAATAAGCCCTCTCCCTATGTTTAGAATTTATTACAGTGCATAGTGATTAACACCTGTTCAGGCTTTAATGCTGTCTCCTGTGCTGCCACATGCACAAAGATGGAGGTACCTCGATAAACCCATGATTATTTTCAAAGCATGTCACATAAACACAGTACTCCCTGCCCTACAGATAGCATCCGTGCCTCTGTGCATTCACACACGTTTCTAAGATTTAAAAGCAAATACCATCATATGCATATGCAGACATATAGTTGCTAATCTAGCTTGCATTTACAAATATGTCCATAGAGTTGGGCTTGCACAGGTACTTGGGACTCTTCTATGACCCATATTCATGTCATCCGTGTCTTGCACGAAGCTGCCTACTTCTCCCAGCATAGCATCTGTTCAGGGGGCAGAGCATGAGATTTGGAATAGGTAGGGGTTCCTGAATGCCGAACTGAGAGGGCCAATGAGCTTCTGCATTTCTCCTTTGAAGTCATGTGTCTATGGTAAATGCAGCACTGGGAACTTCACAGTCCTGGAACAGCCTGGGACCTGCCTGCTCCTCAGGGCTCCCCAGGGCATCACCAGAGCTGTCTGGTTGCTCTCAGCCTTACAGCCAGGGACTTATCCAGCAGTGAGGACTACGCCAGACCCAGGAGTGCCCCAGCCCATGAGGAGAGGCACAGTGCCATCCATTCTGAACTGACACAAAACTGACTGGGAGCTTAGTGATGGTATACACGGCTGCAGCTCCGAATGCTCTGAAGATACCCAAAGGCTCTACAAACCCAACGTTAATCTTTCTCCCAGGATTACCAGATGAGTCCTTCACCCTGGAACAACCTGTCAGCCAATTCCCCTCTGCTCCATGGGACACAGCATCCAGAGCTTCCTTCCACACGCTTGGAGCTGAATCTCTTCTCCAGATTCTGGAGGAATGAACAGCAGAGCCTGCAGGGCTGATGACCTTTGCTTCTTGCCATTTGGTATAGGAGAGTAATGTGCAACTTTTTTTAGTTTCAGCTCAAAGCAGCAGAATGAAATCATCCATTTCTTGCCGTGGGCTTCAGAGGCCAAAAATACACTGAGCTGAAGTGCCACTTGGACATTTGGCCTGCTGTCAGACTTCCCAGAGGACTCTGATGAGGATTCCCCTAATTAGCTTAACCAGGGAACTTCACTGCTGGGGGGATGCTGGGGACATTTGTAATGACTCTCCAGTGCTTGCCAGGGCATGAAAGGTACAGCAGGAACTATCACTGTCTGGTGCTTCCTTCTCTCTGCCCAGATACCAGTCATGTTTGCAGTATCATCCAAAGCCTTGGCTTTGCTAAGCAGGATCCTAAGGAGCACGCTGTGATGGTGACGAGGGCTTCTGTTGACTGCATCCAGATACTGCTTTAGTATCTTCCCGATTCAGCTTCACGAATGACTTTTAGCATGATAGTAGGTATTGTTGCTGTTATTTTGTACTTAATGAACCCCAGAGACAAAGCTGTGGCCAGAGCCAGTAGGCAGGTGAACAGAATTATCCCATCTTCCTGCAGGGATGTGGAGGCTATAGAGACAAGTAGTTGTCATAGCATGTCACTAGGATGAGCCACGGTCACAAGCAAGGCCCACAGCCTCTGTCTCTGATTCTACCTCCCCGTCCTTTGTACTAACCAAAGATTGGACCATGGCTCAGGGATCAGACTCCTCTAACAGACTGGCTTACTAGCACTGGCAGGGCATGTGGGTGACCTATATTATAAAAGGGTAGGTAACAGAGGCTACGACAGATGCCAGTGATAAATTACCAGAGTGCAAGCAGACGTTCATCCCTCCCCCACGCTCTCCCTGATGAATGATGGCAAAGTCCCTTCCCACTGCTGAATTGCTTTAGCCTTTATCAGAAAAGCGGCAGGGCAAAGGAGGGCATGGGGGACACTTAAGGAAGATTATCTCTTCCACTCCCCTTTTCCCGTTGCTTTTAGGTTTCATCTTTTATTACCGTTGCCCATAATGAAGGGGAACAGTGGTACCCTAGAGCCCAACGATTAAAGCATGCTGTCCTGTGTCTCTTCCTCCATCGGTACTTGGAGGATGAGAGTCTGTACACAGAAGGAAGGGAGACACGTCAGCCATGTCATCTGATTGCAGCAACTGAAAGTTCATTAAGCAACCTGGCTGATGAGTCCTAGTGGGGAGCTGTACTCTTCTGCAGTACCACAAGTGGGTTTCGGATGCACTGTGCATGATGCCCATTCTTGATCCCTCAGCAGACCTGGGTCAGTTCAGCAGTGAGTTCACACTGAAACCCATCATCTTAGCAGCAGCTCCTCATTTATTGTTTATTTAGATTGCAAAAGCACCCAGACTTGGCAGCCAAGCTCAGCACCACTACAGAAACATACAGTGTGTCACTGCCCCAGTGCGCCTTATAAGCTAAATAGCTGGGGGCTTCATTTCCAACACTTGCTGATTTATTAACATAAGCGTTCAGGACTCATTAGTGTTGTGCTGTCACAATCGATGGAAAGCACATTTTAAATTCACACAAGAAGCCCAGCTGAACAAGAAACGGTGCCATCTGACTTGCAGCAATCGATCACAGCAAAGCAAAACACCTCATACAGAAAACTGTAAAGTAAGTAGAAAGCATGCAAAACCCACTCAGTGTTGTAAGGGGATCTGCCACATTCCTGACTTCGTGTGAATAAACCTCACCCTATTCACTGGGATGTGATGAGGTCAGAGATCTTCTGATCTTTGAGATGACAGTGTGTAGGCGCCTCTGAAATGCAGATGTGATTGGTGTTAAACATTTCCTCCCCAAAGGCTGCCAAGGAAGGTCAGCTTTATTCCCATTTTATGAAGGGGAAAACCATCTTAGAGGTTACAGTGGCTGTTGAGTTTGGCTGTTGGTTTCAGCTGCCCAGATCTTGGTACTTTGTCATGGGCCCACATCAATTCCCAGCTCAGGATTTTCAAAGCTGCCAAGTGTAGTGATTGCTCAGAATTGCATGGGTTTGTGAATGCTCTTCTGCACTGCAGAAATGTGTGGGGCTTATCAAAGTTACACAGAATAAAGGAGTTTTGATGGGGCTTTCCCACAGTTATCTGACAGGCCTGTGCCAGAATCAGGAGAGAAGCCAGGTGTCTTGATTCCTCATCCCGTACCTTAACCAGGAGACATTATTTGCATCCAAAGTCTTCCTGATCAATGCACAACAAGGAGACTGAGGAGGGCCAGAGCACCAAGTGAGGGCTGGACCCAGGGCACCAAGCCTCATTAAACCCTCTGAGAAAGCACAGAGCATCCCGAGGGGAGCCAGGGGGCAGCACCAGTGGGGAAGACCCAGATTGTGGTGAAGAAGTGGGATTCCTTGGGAGTCTGTGGAAGCAGGTGGGGAGACCGGGATATCCAACACGAGAGTGACAGGAAAGTCCCAGCACAGCAAGAGTATGGCATATGGAGGAGGCCCAGAGCAGCAGCAGGAGGAGAGCTGAGGGGGCAGCTGGCAGGAAGAAATCCAGCCATGTGTGTGCCAGCATCTTCTCTGAGCGCGACACACCACGTGCATGCTTCCTTCAGCAGGGAAGCGGGTGAGGAGTGGGAGAGGGGCTCAGCAGAGAGACACGTGAGCTGGCTACCCAGTTTCCTCCTCTTTTTTTTTTTTCTTTTTTTTTTTTTTTCTTTAAAGCAATGTTTTCTGTTCTTCTCGCGCTGTTGGCAAAAATTGATAACCAAGTGAGATGTGGAGGGGGGTTCTGCCTGAAGACTGAGATAACATTTTCTGATCCAGCTGGGAACAGTTGGCTGTGGGTGGTGGCTTGTCACCAGCTCTGCCAGTTCTAATCCAGATCCCAGTTTTTCTCTCAGCTGTGAAGAGCATTCTCTACAACTTTAATTTCCTGCAGGGGTTAATCCCGTGGTCAGTAATAGCTCAGACCCCTAATCCTCCCACTCAGCCCTTGGCAGAAGGACTGCAGCCTCTCCCAGCTCAGCAGATCGGAGGGAGGCCCAGTTTGGCTCCCAGTTCCATTTCTGTACCTCGCAGGTGTCCTTCAGCTTGCTGGCATTTAGAGCACTGCACTCCCTTCCTGCCAAGCCTGAGGATGGGTGGTGGGTGGGTGGCTTACCCCACGGAGAGCCTCCAGGAGAAAAGGCGGCTCAGTGGGAGAATCCCAGTGCTGTGCTGCTCATCTCCCTCCCCACCCCACCCCACCCCACCCCACACACAGATACCTTCCACATTTCTCACTTAGATGGTACTCTGAAATTGAAATTAATTCTTTCTTGGTTTTATTCTGCTTGTGTTCAAGAAAAAGAGTATGGGAAGGATTCACAGGGGCTCAGAAATCTCAGTATGACCCAGTCCTGTCCTTAGGTCTCTCACTGGGGACAAAGGATGCAATGAGTCTGTACCAGGGAAGGTGCCAGCCTGTCTGGGATGAAAGATGCATTTACATGCTCAGAGTACGAAATGGAGGTGCATCAATTTAGCAGCCAGATAGGAAAATGCAAGTTTCGGTATCAACCATTCACAGCTCTGTCTCCGGGCAGATGGACATCTGTCAAATAGTACAGCCAGACAACCAAGTCGGAGGGCCTCCAGATCAGTTCCAAGAAACCTGTTACATCTTATCTGGACCAAGGTGCATCAGTCGTAAGCCTTTATCCCCGTGCTTCCCAGTTAGTACAGTCAGATGAGGTTCGACAAGCCTGGGTGATGCCATACATACAGAGCGTCCCACACTTCCTTATCTGCAACTGCTGTTATCTGCAGTACCCCAGAAGCTGCTTTTGCCTTTTTTTCATAGTCTGCATTCTTATATTGGTCAGGCCCCAAGCTCACTAGCCTTCCTAGCGCTTGGCTCACTACTTTTGATTCTGGGAGCTGAGATACCACATGGCGAAGAAGCCAGAGTGATGGAGGATCGCTGCCACCCAAGCTGCTGAGTGTCACTCCCACTTTTCCTCCTGTAGCACCCTGTCTGCATGTCCCTGGCTACAGTCCTTCAGAGTCAGTCCATCAGCTGCAAGGATGGTAGCTTCCTGCTCGGCGGTTGGAGCGGGAGGAGGGAGAGGGGGCAGCAAAGTCAGTGACTGGGGTGAGGGAAGTTCACTGCTGTCTCACTTCACAAGCCCATGCCCGTGGCATATTCCTAGGGGCAGAGATCATCCAGGCATGATGATCAGTGGTGGGGCAGAGCACGAGATGCCAGCAGTAAAAATCCTCTCTGCTCTTACCGTAAGGGGATCGGCGACCCAGCACACACACAGCTCCTGGCAAACCTCCCAAGGAACGGCTGGCTCTCATTGTTCACACATGATGCGTTTATACTGAACTCTGAAGGAGACCTTTTGCTGATTTCTTTTTCTGCGTTAGTGAGTTGCATGGATCTGTTTCACTTGGTTGCCACCGTGGCCCCAGTACTGTGGTGTTGCCTGTTAGAGTGGCCTGGAACTCTTCTTCCCTATCATCCCCCATCACCCTCCCAGCGCATTCAGGAGGGATGTTCCTGCAAAGTCATCACAGACTGCACAGGGTCTGAGGATACTTGAGGATTACCGGGACACACTTACGCTCTTTACAAGGTGGGAACATTGCCCACAGCTCAAGAAGACATGGTGACAGCTATCAGAACCTGGGGCTCCACCTCCTCATATGCATGTGGGCCTGCAAACACAGCACAGCCCGATGCTGCAGGGCTTGCTGGAGCTGGAGGATGTCTCAGATCTGAGGTGAATTTAGTTTTCTAGAGAGTCTGAAGCTACAGAACAGAAATGGGCATGGCAATGTTCACATCCCATCCAAATCATTGGATGCAGAGCAGGGCCCACCTCAGACCCTACGTCCTCAACATGGGCATCTCACCACAAAACCTTAGGTTTGCAGAGCGGCCAAAGGGAGTTTCCCAACTTCCTCGCAGCAAGGAGGGGCACAGCAGCAGCGCCTGACCTCAGGCTGCAGCCTTTGCCTGCCATTCAGGCTTGGATGGCCCCGGTGTGAATTTAGGTCTCCAGTTGTCCTGTGACAGCTGTGAGGCACTGCTCTCTACGAATCCCCAGAGAAGGTTGTGGTGAGGTGGGGGTCAGCTTCTTCTTCCAGGTGACAGCGATAGGACAACAGGGAATGGCCTGAAGTTATGCCAGGGGAGGTCCAGGCTGCATATTAGGAAACATCTCTTCTCTGAAAGAGTGATAATGCAGTGGCACAGGCTGCCCAGGGAGGTGGTGGAGTCACCATCCCTGGAGGTGTTCAAAGACTGTATGGATGTGGCACCAAGGGATGCGGTCTGTGGGTTGGCAGTTGGACTAGATGAGATTAGAGGTCTTTTATAACCTGAATGATTCTATGATTTTACAATTCAGTGTATAAATACCATTTATATATGTCTTGTTTTCCTATTCATTAAAAAGTCAAGAAACTTGCTTTCATCAAAAAAAAAAACAAAAAAACAAAAAAAACCAAAAGGCTATACAAAAGAATATGCCACATGGTTTGCAAAGGCAGTACCTAAATGAGTTTATCATCTGCACAGCCTTAATTCAGCCATTCATACAAATATGCATCACAACATAGCCTTTGCCCACCCCAGCAGGTACTCCTTCTATTTTTTCACAGGGCTCCGTGCCAAACTCAGTGCAAACAACACATGATACTCAGGCTGACAATGAAGATGTTGTAATAAATAAGGCTATTTTTATATGGACAGCTCAAGATATTAAACTGCAGTTTTGGCAACTGGCCACAGTCTGTACACTCCCAATTTTGTGGGTACCCCACGCGAGACCCTAGGGGCCATTTTGCAGAACTGCTGAGTACTCACAGCTGTTTTCCAAATGCTGGCAGCGTAGCCGGCAAACTGGTACGGTCTGAAGGAATTAGTGGCACTGGGAGCCAAGATGCCCCAGGATCCAGTCCTGCACCTGCTGCTCCTTCCCTGCCTAGCTAAGGGGAAATGTCCCTCTCTCTTTCTACAGCAAGCAAATAACCACTCTCATGCCTCATCAACGGCTTAAATTCTCTTTCGTCAGTGAGGCAGCTATAGCAGAGAAAGTCTTCAGAACAGCACATGACAATGCATGATGATGTATTGCTTGAAAGGCTGGGATGTTGGGCAGTAAACAAACGAAAGGGGCACGTGCTTAGCTGTACCAAAAAAAAATAACAGTCTCCTGCTTCCATCCTTGAGCACCGTGGGTCCAGCTCTTCAGCGAGGCAGCCTTGTGAGCATGCAGGGAGATGGTACCAGGGGCCGCAGCCCAGCATAGACAGCATGCTGCTCCGAATGCTGACATCTCCTAGCTTTCAAGTGCTTGTTTTAGCAATGTGAATAAAACTGTATTTCATGTAAACCCACAGCTCGCAGGTGAAGCAACCTTCCCTTCTGTCTATCTGACATACATTTGAACTGGTCTATAGAAACGCCTCTTGGTTTTAGCATCCCCTAAGACACACAGAGCATTCTTGCTAGCCAGCACTTCAGTACAGCCACAGCAGGAATCAGGTGTGTGTTGGGAGGTGTTTCTTACAGCAAGGACAGGAGAAGCCTGGGATGCTAACCCCAGTTCCTTCCTTTCTGACAGCCAGAGCACATGTGTTAGTGTGGCACTTTGGAGCATTACCCAGCTGCCAGGAGCATCCCAGTATGGTCATCTGAATTACTGCTTGAGCCACCCAAGGCTGGGACAGATGTCAAGCACTGTGAGCAGCTGCTTGTAACCAAACATGGCAAGTGAGGGAAACTCAATCAGCAACAGGCGGGTACAGATCAGTCACTGCAGACCTGCCCAGAAATACCCTGCCACAGCTTTGAGCCTGTCCCTGTGCTGCCCCACTCTCAGCTCCAGGTCTCCTTGTGGCCTGCTGCTGCTGCTGCTGCCCTCCCTGCTGTGCTGGAATCACACTTCTGCCTTCTGGAGTGCTCAGCAAATCCTTTGCATTGGGGCTGGAAGAGCCAGAAAAGGGGCAGGGAACTGGAGGTACCCGGGCTGAGTGCACCTTGCTAGCATGTGGCATTTACTTTGCTGAAGGCAAGGGTAAAGCCATAATCCAGTATAAAAATTATGTAAGAGGACTTCCCCCTTCTCCTTGCAAACTGCCCCTCTGCTGAGGATTTACCATAATTCCTCCGAGTGGACAAGATATGCCAACAGAGCCTGCGCTGATGTCTGATGGGGAGACAACTCCCTCAAGCATTTTGCTCATGTGGAATAATTCCCTTGCAAATGTTGTTTGCCCACAGCAGTTAGAGAGAGATCCTCCCCCTGAAACGGGCGCAAGTGACAAAGCTCAGAAGAAAAATGGTCTGTGATCCCAGAACGGCACCCCGCCTCCTCCCTGCCAGAACATCCCTTGCTCTGTGACAGGTCCCTCTGAGTCTCCCAGGGCTATCTTCCAGGGTTCCCTTCCCTGCGTGGTGCCCCACTCCTGCCACAACAGCTCTTCCTTCCTCCTGCCATCTCTGGCAGATCCACAGCTCGAGTCCTACTTGCCCACACCTGGGATGTGCTGGGGCCATCCCCCCTGATGATACAAATTGTGGTCCTGAGGCATAGGTCTTTGGCCATGGCCTCTGTCCAACGCAGGAGAGGCCTGAGCTCACACGTCTCTCTTGCTTAGGGTGAGAGGTGATGGCAGCAATGTGCTGGGCAGGCAGTGGGAGGAGGGGGCAGGATGCCCTGTGCACCATGTGTGTGTGCACGTGTCGGTTCATGCGTCCATATGCACACATACGTGCACGCTACCACTCACACATATTCTTCCCACCACAAGCAAAATCTGTTGGGGGCTTCAGCTCATTTTAGACTCAATTCTCCCCCCTTTTCTTCCTAGTAGACCTGCCCTCGGAGGCAACACTGGGAAAGGCTGTAAAGTCCCCCTGCGCTGTATTTTTGCCCATTTCTCCTTAAAGTTCAGAATCACAGGCTCAGCCTGATGGACACAGCTTGGCACTCATTTTGGGGTACACTGGTGTAGGGCAGCATCCACCTCGTGTCAGCAGGCATGTCCCTGAGCTCTGCCTGTGGAGTTGTACATGCACACACACACGCGCCCACACATATGCACAGCATCCCAAAGCATGTTTGCTGAATGCTGGACCCATCACCTGCCCAGTGCTGGTCTAGGAGAAGGTGCATCCAGCTGCCTGCACTGAACTGGGCTAAAACCAGCACCGCTGCCCTTCAGCCTCACGTTAGCGACTCCGTGGCCCTCCCGAAGGAGGTTGGTTCGAAGGGGCAGCCCCACCGATCTCACATAGGCTGGGGAGGAAGCGCGGTGGGGAGACGGCTCTACTTACAGGGACGGACGCTCCTCTGAGACACGGGGCTTTTCCAGCGCACCCTGGGCAATCCCAAAGCAAATCCAGCAGAACGTGCCTTGTCACCCAGCAATCGCTCGGAGGGCTCTAGGTGGCAGGGGCTTGGTGGCCAGCAGGCCAGCTGGCCGCACCACACGTGGGGCTGAGGAGCCGCACGCTCAGCGGGCAGCGTGGGGAACGAGCTGTAATCCCCCGCGAGCAATAAATAGAGGGAGAGAGAGCGAGCGGGAGGCGAGAGAGGCTGAGCGCAGGGCTGAGAGTACATCGGCAGCGGCAGCACGGGGACGCGCACCCGTGGTGCCGAGGCATCACCCAGCCGGTGGGCAGGGTCCGATCCGGATCAGCTGGAGGAAGGGACACGGGGGCTTTCCATCTCTCTCAGCCTATCCTGGGGGAAGAGCCGTCGCTCACCTTCAGCCTCACCGTCTTCCTCCTGCCCCCTCGCTCCTTTCCCTCTCCCAGTACACGGGGCCGAAGGGGGCAAGGAGGTGCCAGCTTGGGGGTGAGGCAGATTGATGCGAGTCGAGAGGCTGCAAAAGGAGCTCTGAGCCGGGCTGCCTCTTCCCCGCCTCCTCTCGGTGTGATGGCTGATCACAATGAGCCGGGAGAAAGGCAGGCGAAGGGACACCCGCTGTGTTGGCTGCGCATCCTATGGGGATGAGGCACCCAGTGGGGGGGGGGGGCACCAAGGGGCTCGGAGCGAGACCCCGTTCCCTCTGTGCTCTGGAAGGCAGGGTGTGTGGCACAGGGACTTCACCAGGCACGGCTGGGCGCATCCCAGCCACTGTCACCCCTCCGTCCTGGGATGGAGCACGTCTTGGCCTCTGCTTCCCAGGGGGGTTAGGGAAAACTTGACAGGGGGACAGAAAATGGTTGTAGTGAGGGGAATGGTGAAAGAGGGGAGCACTAACACCCACAGTGTGCTCCCCTGGGTTTTGGGAGTGGTGGGGAGCACAGGTCAGACAGGATGGTACTCTGTTTCTAGTGGGTGGCAGCCCTGCCCATGGCAGGGGGCTGGGACTGGATGGGCTCAAGGTCCCTTCCAATTCCAAGCTGTTCTGTGGTTCGTTCCTAAGTTGTGCTTTCCCCTGCCCACCATGCCACAGCCTGCTGGTGAAGGTGCATGGGAGGGACCCAAACCCAAGCCCCTGCCTGTCCCAGGCATCCCACTGTGCTCCCACACCCATCCTGCAAAAGCCAACCCCTTCTTGCTGGGAGCCCCAGCAGCTAATATTTGCCAGGCTTTGCTGATCCACTTCTGTGTGACTTTGGCTTTTTGCTACTTTCAATGTGTCTTGAAGTTATTTTTTGCATCTATTTTTTAGCAGATTTTCTCAGACCTAATGGGGCAGCCCCACTGCTGACTTGGAGGTGGAGAATGGGAATATTTCAGAGATCGGGAGCGGGGAATACAGTGGGAAATAAAGGCTGCCCAGGCACATTCTTTCATTGGAAGCACAGTTTTTATTTAAGCATCAGAGCAGCTACCATGAAAACAGGTTCTGAATGGCAAGGTACATCTTGATAAGCGGTGCCCGGGATGTAATCTCACAACTCTTTGTGGTGCCTCTTTGTGATGCGGCAGGCCAGAGAATTAAACCTTGAGAAAAGCTCCTTATGAGAGCAGCATATGGATAATCAAAGAGACAGGCTGGAGAAGGCAGACAGAACGAGAGACGGCAGAGGATGAGCTAATGAGGCAGACATGCTTGGCGAAGGAAGGAGCAGGTGGAGGGGAGGCTGTTCTCTCCGCACTGAACCAAGAAGCTGGTAGCAGCGGGTGCTGGCTGGGCCTGCAGGTGGGAAGCTGCCTGCTGCTAGGTAGCTCCCCAGCATGATGTAGTGGCAGCCTGATATGCAAGCATGCGGCATGGCTTGTCCCTAGGTTTTGTTTCATTGCTGGGAAACTGGAGGCACCCAAGTTATTTGCACGTCGGTTGGAATAAAATGATTTGCCACGGTCCCTCCAAGGACTTCACGGCTGTTGCTGTGCAGCACACAGGGCCATTCGCAATTTCATGGCCTTGGATCTTCCACTTCTGCAGCACACCCTGCAACCAGAGCAAAAAGGGCCCTTAGCAATCAGTTAAACTTCAGTGTGAGAAGAGAGTCTTTTTCCAGTCCTCTCCATCTCAGCTGAGCTGTCCATCCACGCCGGGGTGATGAGGAGTGGTGGTACCAGGCAGGAGCATGGGGCAGTCCTTCCACCATGGCTTCCTTTGATGGGTGCTATGCAGACAGGCAAACCTGACTGCGAGTCGAGAAGGGGGCAGACCTTGCAGCTCTGCCCAGGCTCAGGATGTGCTCCTCTGCCTGCTGGGCAGAGGCAGGGATGGCAACCAGGGGCTGAGGTCCCTCAGAAGAACACTCTGGGGATAGATGTTCCCACTGGCAAAAACATGAGCCACTCCGTTTGCATGTAACCTGTGCCATGCAAGGTTAGCTGTGTTGGTGTCAACTCCTCTTTCAGTCTCATAAAAACTATAAGGCCTGGATAATGCTCGGTGGCACTGATGTGATCTGCTGTGATAAGGGGAATAGCTGTTTCCTGAGACGCAATGAAAGATAACGAGGAATCTCAAGTGAGTGCTGTGTCTTGTCTGGTTTGTGCAGTGCGGGACTTAGGGCTTAGGGCAGCTGTACAAAATGACCCTTTTCCCCCAGTCACTGTCAGCCAGAGCTGTTCTGCAGCAGGCAGGGCTGGGTAAGGGGCATACCCGTGAATGGGATTCCATAAGCTGTGCGAGCAGTGGGACTGTGACAGGAAGGACTCTGACACTGCTACAGAAGGCAGAGCTGCCATGACATGGCTGTGACCCCAGCTGGTGCCAAGCTTTGTGCATGCTGCATGGAAATCACCACCTCAATACTCTGGTTTTAATTCACACCCATCCGAATGAGAGCATCAAATCTCAGCACCAGAACAGCTGCCAGGGAGACCCTGCTTCTTCCAGTGTGAGGCTGTGCCTTGCTTCAGGAGCATGGTGCTGGGAATAGAAGAGCAATTAAACTGAGAAATTAGGGCACACTTGATCAAGAAACACACATGCTGCTTCTTGGAGTGTGCACTGGGCTGGGCTGGGGTAACTGCAGTACTACCCCACACGCTCTCATCAAGGGGCATTAGTGGTTTTGTGCTTCTGAGGTGGCTTAAAAGCAATTTCAATCACTGTTGTTTCCCCTTGAGAAGGGGGAGGTTTGCATCCCTTCCTCACGCTGCCCTACTTTTTGCTGATTGATACTGGGTTGTGAGGAGATGAGACGGGGAGGATCAGAGCAGCCCATTCCAGCTGGACAAACCCACAAAGGGCAGAGATGAAAGCGCACAGGCTCTCTCTGTTGTTTTTTTTTTGGGGGGGGGGGATGCTGTTTCAGTGGTGGTGTTCTCAGGTTGTAGGTCGGCAGTGTTCAGTGAGACGGAGGTGTCAGTGCCTCAATGCAGCAGGCAGCGTCCCCCTCGGCCCTACCTTGTTAAAGCCTTGACTCTCAACTGCAGTCTGTTTACCCCTCCTCTCCTAACTTTGTCTTTCTCTCTCTCGCACGTTCCTCTTTTTCTCCTCCCCTATTCCCACAGCGGTGGGCGTGCAAATCAAGCTGGAGTTACTCCAACGCAAGTTCTGGATGGCCATGCAGCAGGTAGGAGCACCACTGAGCGTGCAGGCAACGCAGTGCTCTTGGTCAGCTGGGCCAGGGCTGCAGTGCATCATGCACAGTGGTGGCATTTTCATAAGGGCTGCAGTGAAATTCATATTAAAAGATTTTGGAAGTAGATTAGTTGGAAGTCACACGTTTCCCTAATCCTCTGACAGCACTAATGCCGCCTGAGCCCCGGGTCTGCTCCACAAACACTATGGTGATGGTGTCAGCATCCCAGCCCAGCATTAGCTCTGCTGCATATGACATTTAATTGTAAAAATATGTCTCTGCTCATCCTGCCTTTCAGAAACCTCATGGAAATCTGAAATTTCAGGAACACGGGGGAAAAAAAATCTTCTGCCCTCTTTTATCATCTTGATGATGGTAACAAAATGCTACGAGCTTGCCAAAATACAAATGATTTGCTTCAGGGATAAACTTTCACTGTTGTGCTAATTCTGTACCCTTGCTGCGCTGTGAGGAATTACTGAAGCTGTCCTGTTCTGAGGGGCAGGACTGGGGAAACACCGTCCTACTAGCACTGGGGGCTTTCCCTCTGGGTTTTGCCTTTTGGTGGGGGGGCAGACCTGGGTCTGGAGCAGTGAGCAGCAGACCTGGATCTTGGTGGTCAGCAGAGAAGAGCCAGAAGCTGAGGGCTGTGGAAACATGGGGCTGGGAGGGTACTCATAGGGCTGGGCAGCAGGAGGCAGAGGCACCCCATCTTTTGTGGGGCATACCCAGGTGGCTCAAATACAAACACGGGCGCAAGCCCATTTCAGGTGTTAATTGAAAGTAGGGGTGCTTATGACAGAAGCTGAAAGGAGGCTTGTGTGCCAAGCACCTGTACACAGTGGTTGTAGGAAAAACCCTGCCGGGCTTCCTGTGGCCGTAGCCTGGCAGGGACAGCACTAACAGCTCTGTTTCCTCTCTCCTGCTGCCCTGGATGTGCTGCACCGGCTGCCCCCAGCCCAATGACACCGATGTAAGTAGGCACTGGCTGGCACTGCTGAGTACACTGGGTGCCAGTGCATGGAGGTCATGGTCTGCAGGGAGTCTGAGGGTCATGACTTCCTGGGGCCTGCAGTCAGGGGAGACGGCCCCAGCCTGTGTGCCCCACATATGTGACCCCCAGGTGGTCATGCTGACTCCTTATGGCCGTATTTCTCTGCTGTGCCGAGTAAAGGCAGTGCTGAGGCTGTGCTTGCATCTGTGGGTGAAGCCATCTTCCCCTCAGCCTTGGAGAGCCACTTGGAGCTGTACTGCAAACAGTGTGACGATCACTGACACTCCCTCAAAACTGAGCACAGGGATGGAGACCTGGAAATAGTGAATTTGTTCTGCTAAATTCAGGATGAGAAACAAATCCTACCTTAGAGTAATGGCTTTTTTGTACTTTGAAATTTGCTTCTTGGATATTGAGAATCATCCAGAAAGAGGCCGGGGCTTCTGCATAATAAGGGCTTTGCAGCGAGAAAGGGCAGCGGGGGAGGGGGGAGCAGGCAGGCTGCAACACGTCAGCATCCTCCCCTGGCCCTGGAAGACCTCTGGCAGGAAGGGGACCCCATGTACAGAAATGGCAATGTCGTGTCAGCTTCCCTTTCTCAGCGAATGGCTCTGAAAAATAACACAAAGAGACAGACACAGGCAGCCACCACCAACTCGGAACAATTACAGAATCAATAAGCACCTGAAGGGTTTTGTTACTCGTCACTTAACCCCTCGTGTCCCCACCCGGTTCAGTGTTGTGAAACACATGTCAAATCCGGTACACAGAAATCCTAAATGAAACAAATGGATGGTGCCTGGGGCTACACAACCACCATTCACATCGTATTTTATCATTAGCTGTCCTGAGAATAAAGAAACCAACGGCAACAACAACAAAAATCCCCGCCTGAGAATAATCCTGATCTAAAATACCATGCCATGTATTTCCCAGCAGATGCTGAAATGCGTGCTGTTTCCTTGCCAGCACACAGCAGCCTCTGCTAGCACAGCAGAGCTGGCTGCTGCCCCTTCCCTTACCAGCCCTGGCTCTGCTCTGGGCGCAGGGTTCTGCTGAGAGCGTGCTGGAGCAGCGAAGGGGACATTGCCCAGTGGGGAGGCACAGCACAGGAACTGCACACAGCCATGGACCGGCCTGAGGGTGCTTCTTGTCTTGTTCCAAATGCCACCTGACCTGCAGAGTTTCATGGGATGCTGGTGTGGAGACCTTGTGCCTAGCAGTCCCAAGGGGGAGGCTGGAAGATGAGGTCGTGCCGTGATGTAATTCCTGCTTTTCTTTTCCAGTGTAGTGCCTTCGATGGTGCCTGTCCACTCAGTTGTCAGGATGACGTAAGTTGCCCACATTTCCTCTCTGTATCTGTAATGAGAACTACTGATGGCCACGGATCTCCCTGTCTCTCTAGAAGTCAGGTGCTGCCTGCCATCTCACAAGAGGTTGCACAGCTAGGGTAGGACAGCTTAGATATTCCCCTAGCTTAGATATTATCCTAGTAGTGATGTCAACAAGGAGGTGTCAGCCCTGCCCATGGCAAGGGGTTGGAACTAGATGATCTTTAAGGTCTGTTCCAGGCTAGGCCATGCTACAATTCCATTCCAGCTGAGCCCACCAGGGACATGTGGTCTCCAGCCAGTCCATCCAGCCTGCCAGAGAGAGAGGCTAGCAGCATGACATGTGCTGGACAGTCCTCTTTGCATTTATGCCATTGCTCTGAATGTCTGAGGCATATTGAGGACAAGATATTGTGCCCTGGAGAGTGGAATCATCACAATTATCCTCTCGTGTTCATCTAGGACCGTGATTTTTCCATGAGACCTGCAGGTTTTCATCTGAGCTCCGTGCCTCCGTTTCCCGCTTTGCAAAATACAAAATGATAAAAGCAGCACAGCTACTCAGTGGTGAGAAGAGGGTGATTTAATGAGTGGTTATAAAAATATGAATTCTGAAGATAGAAAACAGTAGAAGAGGGATACCCTGCAAATATCCTGTCAATGCCTACAGGATGTATCATCTCTTTAAACCTGGTTCAAACTGTGTTAGCCCTACATACAGCATCTCTGTCGCAAGCTGAATACCTCAAAAAGGGGAAGCAGAGCAAAGTCAGTGCTCCGAAGCCTGTGTTAGCTGCATGATGGGGCAAGGCATGGCAGTGTCGGGGCTGAGCCCACACACTTCACTCTGCAGAAGCCAGCACAGCACTACCTCTGATGTCACTTCTCTTTCATCTCCGCAGCTTCTGAATTGCTTCCTCATTGATAATAATGGCTTTATCCTCGTTTCCAAAAGACTTCCAGAGGTAAGAGTACACGAGAGAAGGAGGGGAGGGTGCATGGCATGTTCATGGAACCCCAGTGAAGCCCAGCCTTGTTACAAGGGTGACCAGCTCAGCTGTGTGGTGAGGGGACAACACATCCTAGGTAAGGCAGGAGTTTGTGATGTTAAGGAAGGAACTGGTCACGTCATCCTTTTGTTTGCTTTTCTCCTGTGGATGTGATTGGGACAAGCAGTACATCTATAATGGAAGAAAATCTGTCTTAGCAGCTCTAGTTCTTTGAAAGTGTTGGCAAAGCAGTAGATAAGGGAGAATGAATGGCAGACCGTATTTCAGTTTTTCAAAAAGCCTGTAGCAGAGTATCTCATAAGAGGCTGTTCAAGAAGCTGTAGTTTAAAAGTGGAGCACAAGGTAGTGGTGTCATTCATCTCAAAGCAGCTGGGACAGAAAAAGGAGGAATGAAACAGGATTTTGGTAATGAAAATATGTGTGTCCCATAATTTTCCATCTGGACTCACCTTGGTTACCACGCTCGTAATAGGCTGGCGAAAGAAAAAAGTGAGATTGTGAATCCAACAGACGATGCACAGTAATTTCAAAGAAGCCAAAATGAGGACTGCTGGGACTCACAAAGCAAAGTGAATCTGCACCGTGGTAGCACCGGGGGGTGATACAGACAGATATAAAGATATAAAGAGGGCACACTGCAAGGAAAAACCAACCTCTCTTCTGTCAGGACAGTGACCTACCTGGCACAGTGAATATTTCAGTAAAGGTCCCTATTCAACAACTTGTTTTGCCAAAAATAAAACAAAGAAAACTTGAAAAAACAAAGAAGGAAAATACTGCAAAGATGTATTGGCTTCCTACTCTCAGTAGAAGCCAGGACCTGCTGTACGTTCACTGTGGGTTTGTAATCACTGTTTTGTCCACTGACTCCCATGGCATTTTCAGAGGTGCTCTACTGAGTCCTACCTTGTCTATAGATAAAGACATTTATACCTTACAGGCACCATGTCTACTCTTCACTTTCAGCATCACCCACCAGGGTCCTGCATTTTGTGAAAAGCAGGTTTTTCAAAGTGCTTGTATCTGAAAGATCTGACTAGCAGAAACATGGCAGGATAGTGAATGTGGGTAAATGATAAACACCATCCGCATGCCTCTAAGGGGCATTTGGGCAAACACCAGAAATGTCATCTTCTCCTCTGACCTTGAAGGTTCACTGCAACTTTTCCTTCGCAGATGACTTCTTTATCTCGTTCCAGTTACTGCGTTTGTTTCCCAGCAGAACCATGAGTGTCCACACTCTTAAACCCCAAAGAGAATTCAAGACAGCAGCAGCATTAAATCAGTAGTCTGTGCTTCGCAGCCTCGCTAACTGAATGATGCTCACTTGGTGCTCTGCAGCCTCCCCTGTCCCATCTCACACCCCGCCCTGTGGAGATCCTTTGGGCTTCTGTAACCTCTGCCTGGGGCTTATCAATAGCCAGACCACAGAAAAAAAGGTATTAGAGGTGACATTTTGTGCTGTGAACCTCTGCAATTGCCAGAACATGTGGAAACCTGCCCAGAGCTGGGAATAAGGACCAACATGTCAGAGGGACTCTTGGGAGAGCCCCATCTGTGGTCCTGCAGTGGCCCTCTGCCCTTGTCACAGCAAAGAATGAGAAAAGCTGTTTCACGCTCAGACACCTTCAGCAACATCTGGGACAATTAAAATCCAAGTGCTCAGAGGGGAGTTGATGTTACATACCCAGTTGTATAATGAAACATCTTTTAAAGCTTGTTGGGAAGATATTCGTAACCATGTAGATGATCATCGTATGATCTTAGGTAAATCTATTTAAGATTTGTTTGTTTTTGGAAATGCCCCACTCAAAAAAATGAAGTCATCTGTCATCTGCTAGCGCTTTCTAAATAACTAGGGGCCTATCAAAGGAAAAGTGAGAGGAAGAGTAAGATGTCCCCCTAAACTGCATGGATGGCCCCATCATAGATGGGAGCTACTTGTTATGTCAAACTCCACGAGCCAGGAAGAGACAGAGGACAGCTCATTTCTTCATTATTATTATTATGAGTGTTTTATTTTCTTGCTTGCAAACAAAGTGGTGAACTTGGCAGATTCTGAGCATTTTTTGAATGGATTTGTCATGATTTAGTAATCAAGAAAGCAAGAACTGTTGCTTGTTTGAAGTCTCTACAGCAGCGGTTCTCAGGTCTGGGGCTAAGATATTTGAGGTCACTGACATCAAAACATAAATGGGACCAGAAGACCACAAAGACCACATTTAATCCACGCATGCCAGTGGGATCTGGGGACTGCTGACCGGGCTGGTGGTAGGGGATGCCCTCCTAGCCAGCTGAAGGACAAAGCTAAGTGCTGCCTCCTTACAGAGCATGTGCAGTGTGTAGTGCGCCTCCAGACAGTCCAGGTTAGCTGGAGCAGAACAGAAATTTTAGTCCAGACGTGGAAATTTTACTCTTGATAGCTTATGCCTTTTTTTTTTTCTTTTTTTTTTTTCCTATGCTTGCAGATTGGAAAATTTCTTGGTGCAGTGGATGGCTCAGTAATGACCCAGCTACTGAACATGGGCATGTTCAGGCGGTAAGCAGGGGTGCCTGCTTCATGCTTATCCTTGCTCAGCTGGTGTGTGGGGCAGAGCAAGTCAGGCTCTGCAAGCAGTCCTACTGAGCAGTGCAGGATGTCTGAACAGGCATTTGTGGCTCTTATTTTGCTACCAGAGAAACTTCAGCTGCCCACATCCTCCCTTGACAGGCTCAGCCATCGTCGCCCCACAGTGTGTTTCTTCTCTTCTCTGTTCCTCCAATGTCTTGACACACTGAGATATACAAACTCAGTCTTAGTGTTGCCAGAGAACAGCTGCTCCCTTTTCAGGGCACAGTACTATGGAAAATGCTTCCTGGCATTTGAGGTGAAAGCACTTCATTTCCTCCTGCCACTTGGAAGGCCTTTCCATGAGAGGCTGCCTGAGAGGTCCCAGAGGTGGCATTGCATTTGTCCGAGAACATTCCTTCTCTTATAAAATCTCTTATAAAATCTCTCTGATCACCTCTCTCCATTCTCCCAGCACATTTCAAAAGTAAATTCAGATATTCAGTGACTCGAAAGCAGAAACTAGGGGAACTTATGGAAGATACAATTATAATTCCCCAGCTTGAGATTCTGCTTCACTCATCACCTGTAATTAGGGATACATTGCCTCCCATACTGACCCAGTTACATTAATCCAAGGCCCATATTTCTCCCTTTTCAAAGTCCAGCACAGACCTAACAGCAAAGACATATTTAAGCAGGCCGCTGCTTTAATTCTTCCACACAGAAACTTTTTTGTAGAATCCCAGGTAGGACAAAGTAGTGTAGACTGGCATGAATGGCCCATAGTTAGTTGTGCTGCTTGCTTTTGACTGCCTGCTTGTTTTGTTTTAATTGCAGGGTGACAATGTACGATTACCAAGCAATGTGCAAGGTGCCCTACCACCACCACAGTGGTGCCCGGCCGCTGCTCAGTGTACGTATCCAACTGCACACAGGGATTGTCTGTGGAGGCTTTCTCCTTGGGTGTCTCCAACAAAGTGGTGTAGTGCATGTGGTGTAGCACATTCCCCAGAAGAGTTTAAGAGCCATTTTCTTCCGAGTGCTGGTTATGCCCAGACTCATCTGAGACCAGTTTCTGAGGCAGTAATGGCCACTGACAGTGGTTTCTAATTTGATTGTCCTACACTGACAATCGGAAGAAACAGGGAGGGGGCAGGAACCAGACTACACCAGGCTTCTTCCGTAATCTGCGACACCAGCTTGCAGCTGGAATGAGCAGAAATGCTTTCACGGGACGTGTTTTCACTCGGCAGTCCCAAAGGGAGAGTTGCCCTGACAGCGAACAGAGCATCTGAGAGACAAAGTTGTCAGCCTTTCAGGGAAGCGTGAGTGGGCTGGGAGTAACAGAAAGAAGGGTCAAAGCTGCTGAGAAGAGCTGATAGCTCAGAGAATAAACTATCAAGAGGTTGCACTTGGGTGCTGGTGTTTTGCCAGCACCCAAATGCAACCTCTCTTTAGTCTGATACAACGGGTAACGTTAATTCCTCTCTACCTTTCTAGCAGCCTTGACCAGGCAGAACTAAGTCATTAATCAATACTCAGTCCAATTCAAACTAGTTAAAGCAACCCTAAACAGAGAGGTATTTATTATTGTTATGATTTGACTGTTGAAAGTGTGGTGCGTTGGAAGTACACCTAATGGCATGACATTGCCATTTTTTTTCCTAGTAAAATAATTTTCAACAAAATATTCTTTTTTAATGGCTGTACTGAAGCTGCATAGATAAGATGTTGTGATTATAGAGAAAATATTTGCTTGATCAAGAACTGAAAAAAAATGTAAAAATACATCAGCTGCCAAAAATAGGCGAATTGAGAAGAGACCAAAAGAATGAACCTCCAAATTCCATCTCTCTCTTTGTCCCCTTACCAAAATCCTCAGAAAGGAAGAAGGAAAGGTACATTTATACATACACAGTGTTCAAAGGAAAAAAATCAGTCAAATCTCCAATCATTTTATTACCTGCTGACTTATTTTCCTTGAAGATAAGCCAATTAGCAGTAATTAAACATTCTCTTGTGTCCTATGACTGCTGCATGTTTGGGGTTCCAGGACATGAGTGTGAGTTGGAGAGATGAAGCATAAACACGGTTACTTACCCTGAAGTGAAGAACCAGCAGGATCCTCTGCGGAGTAATTGGCCCTGGGATGATGCTGGATTTCCAGTCTGTAGCACAACAGATGGAAGATGATTGATAGAAGTCATGCCATGTTGAGGAAAGGCTGCACGAGATCACAGTTAAACTTAATCAATTGATAGCAGATAATACCAACTCCTAGACAATGCCGTAGCTTGTCCCAGAAACACCACTTGCAATTGGAATATAAAAGCTTCCTAGACCGGTGGTGCCCCATTTAGCTGTATTTCTCTCCTGCTCTGAGCTCTCAAGGTCGTCCATACTGGAGAGAAATCATCAAGCAATTACATCTTCAAAGTCCTTCACACAGTTGTGATAAACTCCCTGACCCTGACTGGGAGGGGTGAGAAGATATTATTAGCAGCAAGGCAGTTGTTGCTTCTGATGTATTTGAGTGTTTTCCAGTGATGCCCAGACCTTGAATTTCCAACCTTCAGGAGCTCTGAGCAGTGGAGGGAATTGGTCTGAAACACGGGGTCCCGCGTAACAACTGTACACTCTTTGACCAATCCTTATGGTGTGTCTCATTTTTTCTTTGTTCTCCAGCCAATTTATGCCTTTCTAGCTGCACTGAAATGGCTGATAAGTGATTTCCTCATGTGAGTACAAAAAGATATGGGTATTTGGGAGGCTCAGACTAGCTGGGGTGAGAGCTGAGAGGACTGTGAGCGGAGGCTCCGCATAGGACATCGCTGTCAGCCTTTTTGTGACATTCAGCCTGGTGCACTGCTCCCGGGAGGCAGAAAGCTATTACTATTCCCATTTCACAGAGGCAGAGGCGGAGGCCCTGAGCAGGTCTGGGATTTACCTGAAGTCACACAGTACAAAGCAGCAGAGTCAGAAATAGGACTCGGGTCCCTGGAGGCCATGCAGGTCCTTGATGCTAAGTCCTCCTCCCTGTCTCATTCTCCTATGACAAGTGATTCCCCCGCAGGGTGAGGGAGGCCAGAGGGAAGGCAGGAAGCTCCAATCTGAGTGGCAGGTGAGGGAGAAGAGAGGGTCTTGTGTCAAGCTCTGGATCAGGCATACTTCACACCACAAAAGGAATAAAAATTAAAGCTCAAATCACTATCAAGCTCAGATTAGGACCAGAGCTGCTCAGCTTTCTGGACGTAGGCCGAAACAATGACCATAAACATCCCAACCCGAGAGGCAAAAAAGATCCAGGTGCTGGGCCTTGAGCCTATTGGCACAGCACAATTCAGCATGGCTTGTGGCTAAAGTCAGTGTCACCACCATGCTGGCTCCCCACGAGCCACCTGTGCCCCTCTGGGGCTGCCACCTTCAGCCCTTCACCAGTGAGGTCCCTGCACAGTATATCCTTCAGGGAAAGCCCACTCAGTTATTCCACAGAACAGATCCCACAGCACAGATCTATGCACCGAAAATAAATGAATAAATAAACCCAACAAACAGACAAACAAATTAAAAATTCGGACTTGCACTGCCAGGAAACCCTCAGTACACTTGTTAGAGGTGATACTCGCTGAGCCGCAGGGCCATCTCGCTGATACTTGCATCCTTCCAGGCTGCTGAGAAAGCATCCCCTGTTTTTGCTCTTTTGACAGCTTCCTGTTGGAGTTTAACATGAGTAGCTTCTGGCACTCCGACAACGTGGCAGACGGTGAGTATGCGGCAGTCCAGCCACCCCATAGCAAGTGAGTGTCACCACTGCTGGTGGCAGCAGGAGCTGTATGGAGAAGCCAAGCCTCATGGAAGAACACACCATCCCATCCCACCTCCCTCTGCAGACACTGGAAGTCAGCTTCTAGGTCCCAGCACCACCTTGTTTCCCTCCCACCCCCGTGTCAGCCTGCCCAAGCTCCAGAACCTTCAAGGAGAAGTCTGTGCAGCACACAGCTTTCTCTCCTCAGTGTTTTTGCAAGGACCGGGGAAGGTTTTTCTTTCCAAGCACCCCACCCTGCATGCATGTATATCAGCCAAAAAGTCCTCCAGTTAGAAGGGTTTCCTGTCTTTCATGGTGGTGGCTCACAGGATGGGACACAGCGATGCTGCATCAGCAGGCTTTGTGGAACTAGCTGGAAAGCCTCTAAGATTCAAACAAGAACAGCTTCTTTGCATCCTTTGATTCAGTCATGCTGTGGGTTTCTCTGTTGAGTCACTCTGAATGGATCAAACAATACATAGAGGGTCTTCGCTTTCCCACTGCCTTTAGAAGCTGGTGGCACCTGGCACCACACAGCAGCTATGTGCAGCAGAGGAAGCAGAGGGGTATGGGTTAGGGGTTGAGGTTGAAATCTAGTGACCTGCACTGTAGCTACTGTGCTGCCCGCTCAGAGTGTTCTGAAAGCCTCTGTGGTCTCATCCCTGCAGGCAGGGGTTGTCAGTGGCCCCGAGGTAGCCCTAAGGGGCAGGCAAGATGTGCTGTACACAGCACTGTAGATGCCATCACTGCTTCCTTACAAACTATCAGCACTAGTGGTGCTATGGGTGATGACAGAGGAACCTTCCCTGCTAACTGTGGGAGCTTCCTGGTCTTAACAAGGAAACACTCATTTTCAGAGAGCAAAGTGTCCTTCGAGTCAGAGAACCAGCCCAACACCTGGGTGCTGTCAGTTCCACTTACTTCCTCCAAAGGGGATCTCCAGACACAGCAGTAGAAGTTACAGCTTTCCTCTGTGCGGCACTGATGGATGCTGTTTAACTTGCACGGAGTGTCCCCCTGCAGAAATCAGTGAGAAGAAGTCAGATGAGCAAGTACAAGATTTCTGATAGTGACATTATGAATGGTAAATGGCTGCAATTTAATTTTTGTTTGAGGACATGTGATGGGCAAGGGAGAGGGTTCTTGCCGCTGCACTACTCATCACTGTTTCATTTTGTGCTTTCTTCAACTCTCCTGTATCATCTCCACGTCTGCTGTGTGCAAATTCATCTCCACTGTGCTGCCATCATGTGAACCTGTCTCATGGCTCCATCTTCATTGTTTATGTGCATGCCACTCTTCCAGCCAAGGCTGTCTTCCATCACTGTAAGTAGAACCAGCGAGTAGCAAAAAAGAGGAGGATCTAGCTAGAAATCCCAGGCTAGGAACAACAATTTTGCCCTTTTTGGACAACAGGGAATTTGCAGAAAGATGTCATGGTGGCGTGGCAGTGCCCGACTCTTTCCCTGCACTGCTGGTTTAGCTGGCTGAGCTGGGAAGGGACGTGCCAGCCTCCTCAGTGACTGCAGGCACAAACAAAACCATCACTCAATGACTGTAGAACAGATGGGCTTAGCTTAGCTGCTGTGATGTGGTTTGTCCCTCACACTGGCTCCCAGCAGCCCCTGTCTTTTCAGGTGTTACACCAAAATCAAAGCTGTCCCATGCCTTCTTGCAGGACCATTTCTGTGCGTCCCATAGTCTCTATATATTAAGAGGCCGTTTAAGTCTCCTTTTCCACACCCCATGGTTTAGCTCCTTCTGATGAATACCAGCCCAGCCCCAGGGTAATGCAGAATTACTTTCAAGCAGTTTAACTGATAAGTATATGCTCTAGCTCATAAATCTACTCCTGCAGGAAAGTTAGAAATCCCTCCAGACAGACTCCAGACTGTGGCTGTGTTTGTATCTCCCTGCTTCCATACCTAGCTCACGTTTGCCGGTTTGTGCTCTGCCCAGCAAGATGTATGTGTGAGACAGAGATAGAGAAACAGAGACAGTTGGAATGTGCCTCACGCGTGAAGGAGAGGAAGAGGAGGGGAGTGTGGCTGATGAAAAACTGAGGGTCCATGCACAGGGGAGGGAGTGGCAAGGTGAAAGGAAACCACTGGAGCTGGAAGGAATGGGTTGCACATGTTGTTAGGAACAGGCTGAAGATTTTTGCCAGGGATGTTAACATTTTCTTGACTGCCTGCCAAAGCTGGTGAATGCAAAGCCTACGGAGAGAAGGAGACATTTTGTGGTACAACCGAGTACACGTGAATTGAGGGATACGTACCGAGGAATTAATGTTAGGGGATCTAATGCTCACCCCTGCTCAGTGTGCACCGATCCCATTTCCGCTTCCCAAATTCTTGTGCTTTTTGGGAGGGCAAGGCTTGCCGCTGGAGTACGGGCGTGATTGATTCAGACTGCGCTCCTTGTGCAAATCTGCTTCCCAGAGATGGTGAGAAGACACGTTTGCTTCCACAGATCTCTCACTGCTCTCTGCATCTCCCTCCCCTCTGTGTCTGTAAGGGCTTCTGCTTTTATGGACATCACCGCAGATTTGAAGGCCTTTAATTAAGCCAGAGATACTCCCAGCCAAGACACGCAGCCTAAGAAAGAATATTTCTAGAATTCTGGAGCTCAGAAAAATTCCTTTCTGACTACTGCAAGATAATGTACTCAGAGCATATTTTACAAGCTCATCAATTAAATTCTGTGTTTTGTATTTGTATCTAAGCAGCAGATTTTGTCTCATCTGTACCAGAGTAAATCCACCGACATGGGTGCAGATATTCGTGATGTATGCTGGTGGCAAAGGGCTCACAATCTGGGCTGTACAATTCGCAGCAAGGAGCAGGGCCGCCTTTGCTATTCAGAAGGATTGGTTGCCAACTGTCTGACAAAGTCTTTCTGGAAGTGCAGATGGCAGCAATGACAGCCGGGAATTAACTCACGTTTTGCTATAAAGTTTGCAATTTGTTATCAGCTCCTCCAACTGTTTACTAAGCCCTGACCACCAGACTCTCAGAGCTGCTGATAACGTTTTGATGTTCAGTGTGTACATGCGGAGGTTCAGTCCCAGCGTGCTGCTGATGCTGCACATGCTGCTGGGCCCGCTGAGATTCAGAAAACTGCTGCGGCTGCGTTGCTTCCAGGCAAATTAAATGGCAGTAGGCTTAAGCATAATCTCTGTCTCAGGTCCTGTCTTGGTTCAAAAGTCAGAGATTGTAAAGCGGCTTGTTTTCATTTAGCCTGTGCCAAGAGGCTGATTTAAGATGGCCTGTGCAGGAGCCGTGCGCCTGTTTAACACAGCTTTAAAGTACATCTTAGTGCATGCGATGAGGTTAACCCAGAGCAAGGCAACTGTAGATGCCCGTGAAAGGTTGCGGGCAGAAATGCTAGCAGCCAGCCCACGCTGCCAGGGCTGAATTGCTCTTGCAAGGGCCAGTCCTGCAGTGCTCTCCATCACTTACCTCTAGTCTGGTGTAGGAGCTGAAATAGAGCTGGGATATACGTGTGCAGGTCGAGCCCGTAAGCAGTGCTGGGCTGGATGAGGCTCCAGGTGCATTCTGGATGTGGGTTGGACATCTTTAGCTGCCTTTCCCAGTAAGGCCCTGTTCTCCAAACCCTCAAAGTCCAGCACAATGACCCTGATTATTCATCATTACTTCTATCCTGTATTTTGCAAGCCTGGGTGTAATTCACCCTTTACCTGTGCTCCATCCTTCACACCACTTTTTTTGTGTTGCTTAAACTCCGTCCACTTTAATGACACTGCACCAACAAGCTGAAGCTAAGGGAGAATGAATTGCTTTGCTGGGGATGTGGGAAAAATGAGGACCTGGATAAAATCTCTGTTTTGTCAGGACCATGACATGAGCAGCATGATAAATTCTTGCAGACAGTTGTGCAACACCTGTGGGGCCGAGGGGTCAGGCCAGTTCTCTTTAATGTTTCCATAAATTACATGGATGCAGGACTTGAAGGTATACTAAGTTTGCAGACAACTCTAAATAGGGAGGATCTGTTGACTCCCTGGGGGGCAGAGAGGACTTGCAGAGAGATCCTGACGAAATAAAGGGCTGGGAAATTACCAACTGCATGAAGTTTAATGAGAGCAAGTACAGGAATCATCCCTTGGATATAAGTACAGAGGGGGGGGGACCAAGAGGTAGAAGAGTAGCCCTGCTGAAAGGGATTTGGGGGTTCTGATTGATGGCAAGTTGAACACAAGTCAGCAGTGTGCCCTGGCAGCCCAAAGGTCCAACCATATCCTGGGGTGCATCAGGGCTAGCACTGCCCCCAGGCAAGGGAAGGGGCTGTCCCACTCTGCATGTGCAGCCACACTTTGAGCTCTGCTTGCAGGTTTGGGTGCCACAACATAAGAAGGACATAAAACTATGAGAGCATCCAAAGGAGGACTGCGGAGATGGTGAGGGGTCTGGAGGGCAAGGTGTGTGAGGAGCAGCTTGGGGCTGAGGGACAGGTTCTTCACCAGAGAGCAGTGGGCATGGAACAGGCTGACCAGGGAAGCTGTCACAGATGTGGGGTCTTGATGCAAATGTTCCCAAAGAGGTGTGTGCCTGTGATAGTCTGGCCACAGGTTATGGAATTAGATATTTTCCAAGCCACTAGTATGGCAAATTAAGTCTGAAGGTAAGGGTTCCTGCTCCATTCTTCCCTCTCCTTTAGTCCATCAGGGATTTTCACTAGCTAGTTTATGGTCACCTGCTCTGTATCTGCTCTGAGCTGAAAAGTGCTAGTAGCTTTTGTCAGCAAAGCATGAATGGAGATATTACCAGGAGTGCTGAACACTGATGCCGAATTCAAGTCCTGTCTGCTTCTGGATCTGCAAAAAAAAATGAACCCAAGCATGGTACTGAGAGGTGCTCCCACAGCCTGGGAGGATTTCGGTAGGAGGTGAGGCATTTTTAGAGAGAGGTGAGGAGAAAAGCACAAGGTGCAGCTGTGGCGGCTCTGTGTTGCAGGAAGGTATTTAAATCTTTGTTGTATTCACCCGGGGAGGCTAACAGAGGGGAGGCTGCAGCTTTCTTCTATAAACCTTCTGTGCAGCCGCTGCAAGGGGTGAGCTGGTCAAGAGGTTCTGGGTTTGGTGACCTGATGTGAGTCCTTTGTGCCCAGCCTGAGCTGGTGTGGGAACCATCTCCCATGCATGTTGTTGGCTGAGCCGCAGCAGCTCCTCCTCTGCAACAAAGCTTCACACTTTCATTAGAGACATTCCCCTGTGTGCCATAGAGGCAAGAGCTGGCTTTCCCACCTCTGACTGCAGAAAAAAATTGCTAGGCTGGCCTGATTGAGTGAGGAGAGGAAGATTTTGCTGAAGTCCTAGAAAGGAGAAGGGAGGCTTGGCGAGGCGGCTCACGGGGCCCACAAGCATGGGCACCAAAGACTGGGATGCTCGGGGCCCTGCGTATAACGCTGCATGCCCCGAGCCAAGCAGGACACGAGGCCTCAGTGAGGGCAGCAGGCTGGCAGGCCCTGTAGCCTCTCACCCTGCTCTGCGCAGGGCCAGACGGTGCGAGCAGCGGAGCAGCGCTGCACACTCTGGTTTTCCCGCACCACCTAGTGGGAGTCGGGATGGCTGCAGTGCTCAGCCGCTGCTCCCCGGCCCAAGCCCAGGGTAGGCCACGGTCAGAGCGGGACAGGCGCTGCTGCTGCCCTAAGTCATAGAATCATTCAGGTTATAAAAGACCCCTAAGATCATCCGGTCCAACCGTCAGCCCTGTTAACTGGGAAAAGGAGCCAACCCCTCCACCTCACCACAACGTCCTTTCAGGTCATTTTAGAGAGCGATAAGGTCTCCTTGAGCCTCCTCGTCTCCAGATTGAGCAATCCCAGCTCCCTCAGCCGCTCCCCACCAGACCTGCACTCAATACCCCTCACAGCTCTGATGCCCTTGTCAGATCACACTGAAGGCCCTCAATGTCCTTTTTACAATGAGGGGCCTCGCTTGTACTTGAGGTGCAGCCTTCACCTCATACCTCAGTGCAAACCTCTCCTTTGTGGTCCTCTGACCATGTCTGTTCTCCTCTCCCTCCCCCCCACGCAGCCCACAAGCACAAGAAGCACGACACGCTGCAGCCCTGCGACACAGAGTACCCCGTCTTCGTGTATGAGCCAGCTATCAAGGAGACCAACGGGCTGATCGAGTGCGGGGACTGCCAAAAGTAAGAACTACAGCTGCCCTTCTCTTAGTGGGAATCATAGCGCCCACACCCAAGCAGGGCAGCACTGGCTGTGGGAATGAATGGCAACAGCCTAAGAAGAGCCACTTGCCACCGTGCCCAGCACATGTCCCACACTGTGTGTGCAGCAAGAGCATCCCCAGAGAAGGGAATGACCCCGCTGCAACTTCTTGGTAAAAGAGAACAGAGCCATCTGTTAATAAGCAGAGGTGGCAGGAGGAGGAGAGGAGGGAGGGAGCGTTTGAAAAAAGGTCTCTTTCCATTCTGCAACTTTCAGAAAGGAGCCCTTTCTGTTTTCTCACATTTCTGGCACATGTTTTCTCCTTAAAATTTTCCTTTTCGCAGTGCTTTCAGCTTTCCTTTCCACTTTTTATTCTCCTTTTTTTTCTTCTGTTTTTCTACCAAAAAAAAAAAAAAGTGTTAAACCAAAAGAAAGCAAAACACGGGTACACATTTTACGTTCTGTTTTCATTTTAAGAGAATGAGCAGTCAAAAATAACAGAAAGGCATGGTGAGAAGAGCCATTTTCAGCAGTCGCATGGCACCCTCAGCACTCACGTGTGGAAAGGTGAAGAGAGGATGAATTTCCACTGGCCTGGCTTTTCCTAACGTGCTGCTGCACAGACCCACACAGAGGCCAAAGAGATCTGACTGGAATCCCTCATAAAGCAAAGCAAAGCCCTACCTGGTCTGACTTCAGTCTTGGACTGGCTGCAGGAAAGAATTAAAGGTCAGGAAAACAGCCTGTGCTAGTCAGCACGGCTTGATGAAGAACAGGCCGTGCCACGCATTGCCTGAGCTCAGAGCACGAATTTGCTGACAAAGGCTGTAGGGGGAGTTCTGCAAGGCACAGACCAGCTCCTTGCCCCATGGGGATGCAGCGTGCCCAGCCTGATGCTCCGCACTGCAGCAGCAAGCTGGGGTCTGCTCTGCTCCCGTGCAGTTAGAGGTGTGGGCTGAGGTCACAGCCCTGAAGCTGGGTGTGTCTCTTGCACCTTTCATGCAGATGTTCGAGGGCAATGAGAGCCCCAATATGGGCTCTGTGGAGCGTTAGCTGATGACCTGCTCAGACACACAGGGTTTCCTGGTGCCTTTTAGAAACTCCAGATGGTTCCCAGTGCAGGGAGAAGCTGGGCGCTGCTTCATTCTGATGAATGATGAATCCATTGTGATGACAGGGTTAAAATCTGCCTGTCCAACCTCCTGGAGCAGTCATCACTCCAGAAGGAATGAAACAGCCTCAGCGAGTGGCAGCATGTGACATTCAGCACCTCTAGAAGCAAATATAAAGATCCCTGGAGGCAAGAAGCAGACACTGGGCAGTGAGCTGTCAGGGAAATTGGTTCTTCAAAGCAGTTGAGTCGGTCAGGGCATCCTCACAAACCTGTATGTCCACGGCCCGACCCAGAAGCCCTCTGCCTCAGCCAAGAGCAGGAACAGGAGCAGCAGATGAGGCACGGGGTGGGAGGTGATGCAAGCTGGTGAGGTGCCACCATGCAGCCACAAGCACACGCAGCCTCCTGCGTGCAGAGCCATGCCTGAGCTGCCCAGGTATGCGCACGTGTGTGCACACTCATGCACAGTCACACACACGTGCGTGCCCTGCCCACATCAGTCCTCCAGCTCCTGCATAGCCCACATGCAGGTACTCACGTGGCTGTTCTCAGGCAAAGGCTTGCATTTGGGCTCATTCTCACTTGCATGTGCTCATGCTCACCCCTGGACCTTTCTGCTCATCCCTCAGGGAGGGGAAGGGACAGACAGACTCAAAACTGCACGATGATGAAGCACCCATGAAGTTACTGGGATCGTTCATGGCTCACTCAAGTAATGCGATGTTCAGCAGAACTCTGCCCCTTGAGGACCACACAGTCCCTCATGTTGTTTGAGCACAAATACAGATTGGCTGAATGCTGGCACACCTCCTCATGGAGCCGGGTCTTCCAGCTGTGCTCCTCTGAGACACGGTGCCCAGTTCCATGCTGCCTGCATGTGCCTGAGGGGTGGCTCTGCTCGGGATTGGTTTTTGGTCAGTTGGGTTTTGCTTCTGATTTTGGCTTTTTTGCCTTATGGAGCTGTGCTTCTGAGCTGGCTGGGCACTCTTCCTTAGCAAGATGTACTCCCCACTCCTCCCCTGCCTTCTGCTGACACCCCTTCCAGAGCTGCTTGCTTTCCTTTGGGTTTCTTTGTACCAGGCAGTGGTGGTGCCGTGCAGGGTCTGGCTGCCATTTCTCCGTCACTCTCTTTTCTTTGCAGGATGTTTGTGGCCCAGCAGATTGCCAGCAGCAACCTGCTGCTTCTTGTCACCGATGCCACCTGCGACTGCAGCATCTTCCCACCTGTCCTGCTAGATGCGAAAGAAGTCAAATATATCCTTCTGCTGCGTGCCTTTGGGTTCAGGGCTGGTGAAGGTGGAAAACCTGTTCTACTGGCAGTTCCCATGGGGAAAAGTGTGAAGGGCACAGCCTGCCTGTGAGATAGCAGGAGGCAAGGAAACAGAGCAATGTGGTGGAGAGGAGGTAAACAGTGCTGCTGCTGGGCTCTCTGCATGCATTTCTGCCATTCCCAGCCATTGGTCATTCCTTGCCTTCTTTTAGCTCCTGGAAGCCTCCCAGCCCACGCCCCTGCACCACTCAGCTGGGAGGCTTCTGCCCTTCCCTGGCCTACCCTGCTCTGACCCAAGGCCGTGCAGAAGCACCCATAGGTTTGCACCCCGTTGCTGTGTGCTGCAATTGTTCCTCGTCTCCCTGCCTGTGTCCTTAACAGCCCTGCACACAACGCATCGGTGAAGTGTGACCGCATGCGCTCCCAGAAGCTGAGGCGGCGACCAGACACGTGCCACGCGTTTCATCCCGAGGTATGGCTGTGGGCATTGCAGTGGGGAGCCCCACACCCTGCACACTTTGTACACACAGCCGCTGCTCCCACACACATCAGCTGGGATATAGAATAATAGAATCAAGGTTGGAAAAGACCACTGGGATCATCCAGTCCAGCCGCCAGCCCATCCCCACCATGCCCACTGACCACATCCCTCTGTGCCACATCCACACGGTTCTGGAACACCTCCGGGGATGGTGACCCCCACCACCTCCCTGGGCAGCCTGTGCTAATGCAGAACCATTCTTTCTGAGAAGAAATTCTTCCTACTATCTAACCTGAACCTTCCCTGGCACAACTTGAGGCCATTATCTCTCTATCACTAATTACCAGAATTAAGAACACAACCTCCTTTCAGGTCATTGTAGAGAGCAATGAGGTCTCCACTGAGCCTCCTCTTCTCCAGACTGAACAATCCCAGCTCCCTCAGCTGCTCCTCAGAAGACCTGTGCTCCAGTCCCCTCACAGATCCACTGCCCTTCTCACACTCCAGGGCCTCAGTGTCGTCCCTGCACTGAGGGGCCCAGAACTGAACACAGCACTCAAGGTGCAGCCCCACCAGTGCTGAGTGCAGAGGGATGATCACCTCCCTACTCCTGCTAGCAACACTTTCTGATACAAGGTGGGAAGCCACTGGCCGCCTTCGCCACCTGGGCACACTGCTGGCTCATGCTCAGCTGCTGTTGACAAGCAACCTCAGATCCTTAACCTCTGTGCAGCTTTGCAGCGCTCTTCCCCAAGCCCGTGGCACTGCATGGGGTTGTTGTGACCAAAGTGCGGGACCTGGCACTTGGCATTGCTGAAGCTGATACAATTTACCTCAGCCCAGCGATCCAGCCTATCCAGATCCCTCTGTAGGGCCTTCCTACCCCGAGGGTGGGCTTTGTGCTTCCCACTGGCTGTGGCTTCCCAGGGGACTTCCTCATGAGGAGAGAACATGCTGGGGATGGGCTCCCTGTCCTCCCCCAGTGCCAGCAGGGCCCTCTGACGCCTTCTCCTCGTCCTCCAGGAGAACGCCCAGGACTGTGGCGGTGCTGCTGAGCTTTCTGTCTCCCCCATGCTGCTCCTCCTGCCCCCAGCGCTGCTCCTGCGGTGACGCTGCCCTCAGTGGAGACACGGCGAGGGACAAACTGCCGGCCCTGTGGGGACATCCTGGTGACACCGGGGATGGCAGTGTGCCATGGGAGGCACAAGGCTCTGCCAGGCAGATCTTGCCTTAGGAGAGTGGGCATGTGGGAGACCCTGCCTTGTAAGAGAGGCTGGGGTTTTGAGCCAGTACAGGGCCTTTGGGGTCCTCAGTAGTGAAGCAACTTCTCCTGGTCTTGGGATGGTCATCAGCCAGGACCCTGGGCTCAGGACACGGCTCTGGCCCTGAATTGCACTGACTGCCTGCGGGCAGACCACAGTGGGCAGCACAGCTTTGCCAGGCAGCTGCACCTTGCTGAGAATCTGCTCCAAGCACTGCCAGCACAATGCGCAGATGCATCTCTGGGTGCGGGTGTGCATGCGCGAAGGGCTGTGTGCTGCCCACCAAGGAGAAGCTCCTTCCCTTGGGGCAGCGCTGCCCTGAGGCTGCCTGTGGCTGCCCGAGGCCCTGAGCCTGATCCTGGCCAGCAGGCACAGGCTGCTTCTCACAGAGCTTTATGAACAAGGGGTGGGGAGCATCCATCTTTCCGCTCTTTTTGTATGAACTGCTCCATACCATCTCATTAAAAAGAGTATATATGGCATATTTTAAATAGATATTTAAGCTTTACCGTGTCGTGTTTGGTGCTCATCGTAGCCCTACAGAAAGCCCTCTCCCTACCAAACCCATCGGGACGGGCACAGGTGGAGGCCATGGGAAGGGGGCTGCTTGCTCAGAGGCCCACAGGTGTGCTCCAGGGAGTGCTGGGGTCAGGGAGTGCTTCCCCTCATAGTGCTGGGTCCTTTTGGGGACGTGGTGGCTGGGTTTGCTTCACCGGAGGCAGTAAAGAGGAGAGGATTGCTCACTGGGAGTGGATCAACCTCTAGAGGTGGATACGTTTTCCCTCCTGCAGATCCAGTGACCTTATCAGAGACAGGCACAGCCAAGGAAGGTAAAGTGAGTGCAGAGGGAAAAGGGGCTCTGTAGAGATGCAGAGCTCAGGCAGCCCCAGGGCTCAGGGCTGCTGCCCCCAGCACGGCTGCCCCTTGCTGTCAGAAGTGATTAATGGCCCCAGCACCGTTCCGCTTGGAGAAGACGTGTGTGCATGCACTGCCTGCCATGGCTGATTTCCAGTGCATTCAATCCACAACAAACACACTCTCATGAACAGACCTGTACTGGAGGAGTAATTATGTCCAGCTCCCCACTCCTTCAGCCACCAGCTGGCAGAAGCAAGGAGAGCTGAGGACGGAGGCTTAAGCGGCAGCTGAGCAGCACCACACTGACCCGGCTCAACTTTCTGCTGCGGATCCTCCAAGGTCCTGTCCGCCCCTGTAAGCAAACTGCAGGCACTGGGCTTTCTAAAATTAGAATTCAAAAGGAGGAAAGTCCCACCGAGTGCCCTTACCACTTCTGGACGCTGTGGCTGACACCCCAGCTTGAGTCACGCTGCTGTGGGCCATCAGGTACAGCCAGGCAGAGGTGATTTCACACACAGAAAAACAGGAAAATCAGCCCAACGGCACATCAGCTGCTTGCAGTTGTGAGGGAGCCCACCCAGAGGCTCAGCTGTCCCACAGGGACTCATCTCACAGCGTTGATGGGCTTGACCCAACAGAGCGCAGCCCCAGCCAGCCACGAGGCCAACCTCCAGAGCCGTGTGCAGGTTCAGCACGGCTGCAGACAAACACAGAAGGTATCTCCCGGGTCTGGTTTGGGTGTAATTTGCCTCTGTTAGGGAAACACATCAGTGCTCTGGGAACCCAGCCAGGCGTATGATTTTCTCATCTCATTTGCAACTGGAGCAGCTCAGCTTTTATGCCAGCTGCTAAGAGCCTCCGTGCCCAGTTGTTCTGTGCCAGAGCTGAAGCTGCTAAAAAAAATGAGATCAACTTGAAACGCTGCTGCAAACATCTCTGAGCTCAGAGGCAGCAGCAGCTCCGGTGTTCCAGTACAAGTGTTACCAGAGGAGAGAATGGCGAAGCAAAGCTCTCCGAGGTGGCTCTGAGTGCCAGAACTGAGCTGAGCAGGCACAGTCCTGCAGGTGCACATAGGATAGCCTGGTAAGTGCTCGCTTACAGAGCCCAGGCCTCCTTCCTGGGGGAGAACAAGGTCCCCAGGTGATGCTGGACAGAGGAAAAGGCAGAGCAGCCTCGTGGCAACATCGAGTGTGTCACCGTGGTCATCCTCGAGCACTACAGCAGCACAGGAAGAGCACACGAGGAACGCTCTTTCTGTGCTGCTGTAGTGCTTGAGGATGACCACGGTGACACACTCGATGTTGCCACGAGGCTGCTGTGCCTCCTCCATATAAAGCAGTTTGCACCTTGGGATCTCCTCCAAGGAGCTGCTTTTTTAAGGGGCTGTCTGAAAGCATATCAGCCGGTGCTCAGCACTTCTGGAAATCAGCCTTGAGAAGTGAGGCTGGAGCACTCGAAGCAACCACAGAAGTGCCGATCAGCAGGAGAGGTTGGCTCAGTGCTTGATGGCACGCAGCAGGTAAGGAAAAAAAAAGAGAGGGAACTCAGCTTTGCTAATAGCTTCAACCAAAACAAACTCAGCTCCTTCATACTAATCATACGCCAGATTTATTTCCAGCTGCCCTTAAAAAGTTCGGCAGCGGCCCTAGAGGCTCACCTTGATTGCAGCATTTCAATCTGCGCCCACGACCTTGGCGACCTTGGCAAAGAAAGAAGCGATTTCAGAGGGAGGACCAAGCGCTGCCCCAGCCATGCGCAGAGGCAGCAGGGTGCAAAGCTTCAGACTGCCCAGGCAACTTTTAAGTATCATTTCAATATCTTGAAACACAATAAACCCGATCCATGTTCACGCGGGGTATTATTAGTGTCACTGGTGTAATCTAATGCTGAAGTTCTCTGTGCTCCCTGAATTTGCTTTGCATTTGAAAAAAAAAAAAAAAAAGAAATCCATCCTGAGCCATGTAGCTGACACGGGTTATTTACTGGCGCTGGCTCTCTTACAAAGGGTGAATCTGGAGAACGGGAACTGATAAACAGCACAGCTGTATGTGCCCAGACTGAGTCTGAACCAACACGGGAGGAGGAGGCGCATCTCACTGAGGCGGCTCACAGATGTTTGCTGACAGCTGCGCAGCAGAGATGGAGGAGCAGCAGGCTCTGTTCCAGGCATGGAACTCCTCTGGTAGGCAGCAGCCCCACTCCCTCACCAGCTTAATGCGGCTCCATCCCACCCCACCAGCCTGTGTCTGCTTAGCAGGAAACACCCATCCCGTGTGGGTAAGAACTGGGAAGCATTTCCTCCACAACAGCAATTCCAATCTAGCCTTCCTAGAGAGCCCTTCCAAGCTGAAAAGCCCACACCAGGCAAGGGCTCCAGCACCCATCCTCCTCCTGCCCAACTGCCCTTCTTCTGGCTCCCCGTTCCTCCCACCCCTTTTCCTTCCCACAAGCTCTCACCACCTTCGACCTCCCGACGCTGCCCACAAACCACCAACCCCGCTCCCCCCACCCAGTTTGGTTCTTGGCCAGTTTGTTCCAGTCCCTTTTCTGCCAGGCAAAGGGGCACAGAGTGATGGAAGGGGGTTAGGAAGAAAGGGGTTGGTTGCACAACTCTGAAGCATCACACCCAGCCCAGAATGACCCAAGCCAGACAGACAATATTCCATTTGGTTCTTTTATTAGCAGAAGTTAAGAATACAGCAAGTAGTAAGATCCCATCTCATATGGAACCATCACCAGAGTCCCCAACCATCAAAACCCTAGAATGTGCTTCATTGCTTTCAACAGTAAGCAATTTTTAAAAAGAAATATACTGAACAAGGCCACTATTTAATGGGGAAGGAAAGAAGCTGTAGGTCCTAACTATTCTATGGCAATAACCTGCACACAGAGCAAGCAAGCCTCTGACTGCTGAGAGTAAGGCATTCAGGTGCCAACCTGGGAAGAGTTCTCAGCAAGAGCTACAGAAAAGTGCACAGCTAGGTTGCTTTTATTGGAACACACAAACTTCTTGAAGGGAGAGACTGACCGGGTAAGAATAGCAGGTGAGTACTGTGTTTCTGTAGTAGTTCTGTGCTGTGTAGGACCAGGTTACAATCACCCTTCAAGGAGCGAACGTGGGATGACGCAGGACGGAGGCTGCCACTCCTGCTGGTACTGGTACAGAGGCATCCCCCAAAGCACCCTTCAGATAAGTCTGATGCTGATATGTTCTGTTCTTTCCTCAGCCACCAGCCTAATTCCTGCTGGGCACCATTCTGTCAGGGTGCCGGTGCTACGAGCCCTTACACCCACTTAATACTGCTTTGTTTCATTTCAGTACCACACAGCCCCATGATAAGCTTCCTCCGGGCCCACTGGCTTCCAGCACGGCGCGACCCTACTGAGAACACACACCCCTCTACGCTCACAGAGGGCTGCAGCACCTCTTCCTGCAGCTGACCCTGCTCTCAGGGGCTTGACAAAGGCGCCAGCCCAGGGCCAAAGCCTCACTACCCAGCCAGCTGTAGGAAGGCGCTCTGCTTCCATCTGACTCCAGCAGACAAAGCAAGTTCCCAAAACACACTTGGTGACACCCAGCACGCTGGAAGATCTTTGCGATCCACATTTTTTTTTTTTTCCCCTTAAAGGATGAAAATTAAAACTTGCAGAAGCAAAAAAAACCCAAACAAACCCCAAATAAAAAAGCCTGTGAAAACAACCTTCTACCTTCCTTCTTTGTGAACTGCAGCACTTTATGAGCTGTTGAACTCATCTGTTGGAGGTAATTGCTCTGAATTTCCAACTAAACACTCCAAGCAATGCTTGTGCCATAACAAACAAAGCGTTCAGGTTTCATCTTACAACTCCAAAGATTCTCCTCCAGTCTGGCTTCTGACTGGGCTCCAGAGATCAAGCTACATCAATTAAGCAAGAGAAAGGTATATACCTCCCTTTATATAGGAGCTGTGTCTGCTCCACAGCAGCTCAGCTGAACTTTTAGTTTCAGGTTTAAGAAATACCAGCAGTCCCATTGCTAAAGCATGGATGGGAAGCAGACCTAAAGAAAAAGAAAAAATAAAATAAAAATGGAGCTGCATTGGGTCAAGTGTGGATTTTTTTTTCCTCCTAAGAAAAACCTGCAACCCCCCTTGGTGTATGGAGCCTGACACATGAGAAGGTAACGTGCTGGAGGTCTGCAGTAACTGTTAACTCCGAGCCCTGGAGCACACGACTTCCTCTTTCCAGTCTACCTTAGCCCCATCTCTGCTTCCCCTCACATGCTCAACTACCTTTTGACAAGTGCATTACCACCCTTTGCTCAGACAAAACAGCGCAGGCCCTCAACTGGCAATTCAACAGGGGCCCCTGGGTATAGGCAGGCACTGATGGGGTCAGACCTTTTGCCAGTTCACGTGCGGTAATCCCACCCCGCTCCAATTCAGATGCTGAGAACCCAAACAGCTCACTGTGAGATCCAAAGCCACGCAAGCTCGGAAGGCAGTTGTCCCACGCACTTGGGCACGGCCCAGACTTATCTTTTGAGCTACACGAGTGGAACTCACTAACACTGCGACCTGGATGTCAGCTCGACGACTGCAGCCTTCCTGACACTTTGTGAACGTGTACTGATACCCGCCCCGAGTGCTGGCCAGGACCCCGCATAGCCCAGGGCATGCTGGCCATCAGGCAAACCTGCACGACCAACATGATTCACTCCTGGGAATTTTACCTGGTCCTTCTGCAATCATTTATTTTTGTGCAAAATTGAAACAGTGTGTGGTACTTGCATGTTGCATTCTTTACAAAACCCTCTTCCCCTCCCACCCCCACCCGTTGTTTAAAACATTTATATAAATTTTATTTAAACAGAAAGTTAGAAATCTTATTTACAATTTGTTTTGTTTTTTTTCTCCCAAAAGAGCATCTAAAATCAACTCCCAACCCCTCCAAGAGGATATAAATTTAACCTCGATTTTTTTTTTTAATTTTTTTTTTTAGAAAAGGAAACTGCTAAGCTAGCCCTCCCCACTCCTACAAATAAATATGGCATTGAACAGAAGCCGATTTGGAAAGGGTCCTCTGTAGCTCAATCTGTAGATCCCAAGAATAAATTAGGGTTTCAGAATTTCCTGGTCTTCAAATTGATTCATTCCACTGCTTGAGGTATAGAATTTATCTCGGTTAGTCAGAATCCCCATGAAGCTCCATGCTCCATCAGCTGAAACTCGGATTCTTCTTAGGTATTCGTTTCACTAGCCTGTAGGCTTCAGCCACCCCTGTGGCACTGTTTTGGTTACGACCTCGGACTGAAGCCTGGTCTTACTGCATCCCCTCTTCTTCTGTGCAGCCTCCTCCTACTGTGAAGCGGAACTCCTGGAGGTTGGAAACCCCGTGGAAATGCACAAAAGCGCCAGCCACTACAAAGACGTGGAACAGCTGATGGGAGTGGAACTGTGAAGACAAAACACGTGCGTTCAGCTGGGTACTTGGGGTTCCAGGGCCACCCCGTCTCCAAAAAAGCCATACAGTCAGCAGAAGTACACAGTAACATGGAGCAGTACCTCAAACCGCAAGCTGCAAAGTTAAGTTGTGTATTAAGCCCATCCCTCTGCTACCATTAGCAAAGAGCAAATTCTCCACACGCGCAACTCCACGCCCTGTCCTCCAGTCATCTGAACCAGCTCATCGATCTACATGCACATGATATAAATGCCATTAGCATTATCTCTGTCAAGGGCAGGGAGAATTTCAAAGTTCGGGGCAAAAGGCTTAAAAAAAAAAAAAAAAAGCATACTTAAAATTAGGTCCTCAACCACACACACTGGTTGTTTATTGATGGAACACAACTACCTCATGTAGCTACTGGCTACAGATCTCTGCTCTGGTTACAGATATAAGTTTTACTGAGTAGATTTTCAGAACGTAGCTATTTTATTTCTCTGTCGCAAAGAAACAGAGCAGAAAAAAAACACTGTTAAAACGCTGAGACAACCAGATGTTCTCAATGAACACTCAGGATGCTATTGATTACAGTACAACAGAATGAAAACCAGGAGGCGGATACATGACAAAGCATGGCCTTGTTTTGGGAAGCCGTACCAATATGGGCGATGCTTGTGAAAAAGTCTATAAATGCGTATTTGTGGGCTCCAGGGGAAGCTTGGAAAGGAGCTGGCGGTACACCAATGCTTCTGGAGCCGCTCTCATTATCATAACAAAGTTTAGCTTGGCCACTTAAACAATACTATGCCTCTGATGTTTAGATCTAGCAAACTGGTGCTGTGCAAAAGCCACTCACAACCCAGGCCTGACCCTCACTTCTAATCCTCTTTAGGGGCATTAAACCACTCTAATGGAAGTACAGCGGCCTTACATCTCTCCCCAGAGGATCCCTCTAATCTCTACTGCTGCACCAGTTTTTTCCTCCGCATCTTCCCCACAGATCTCTACTCCACAAGTCTTCATGATCCTTACCCTCACCTCAAGTTCCCACCCTACCCACTTGCCCACCACCACCTTCCCTTCTTCTGGGCTAGGGATCCCTCCAAAGTGTATCAATTCTATCCAGTGTTTCCACTGGCCTCACATGGTGAAGATGCAAAAGAAAGGAAAGGATTGCAAAGTTTCTTACCTACCTATTAAAGCTGCTTAGTACTCACGCTGGAGTAAATTAGCACGCCAGCAGATACGTCAGACCAGCTAACCTGTGATAACTCAGCAAGAAAGGCACAAGGCAAGCTGGGCTCAGAGAGCCCACAGCCGTTTGGCCCCTTAAGAGGTACAGGTCTGATTCAGAGGTTTAGTATTTGCAGTAAAAACCATTGACACAACATCCTCCAGCCTCAAGGGAAACCAGCTTTCATGTTGGTCTCTTCATCCAGTCATTCTGTAGACTCACCCAGATGTCACACTTGCCAGGGAAGAATCTCTCCGGGATGCGGGCAGCATATAGTGCAGCACCAGTGATGTACAGGCATGCCATGAGTGCCAACCAGCCTATCTGCCCCATTGTGGCTGCTTTCAGGAGCCCCTCAGAGATGACAAAGTGCAGGGTGGGAATAACCCCACTAAGACCCAGACCTAGAAATACTCCTGGGAGGTAAAGAAAATGTGGGAGAGTCAGGTTTGAACACACTGGCAGAAAAGGGAGACAAGAACAACAAAAAACCCAAAAACAATGGAAGGCAAACTGAGTATTTGCCAAAGCAGCAGAAAGGTGACAACTCTTGAAGCTGGAGGTCCCAGGGTAACTTTAATAGGGGGGGGGGGGGGCGGGAACGGGACTTTAAATAAGACTCAGCTTTTCTTCACGTAACAGAAGCTACTTAATTGTATGTTCCAGCAAATAGTAAATTTTTCGTTTAACAATCCTGTCTGCCAGCTTTAGTGTACATTACACCAGTTACTCATCTGGGACTGTAGAGGGCACTGAGACTACGTGAATTATGTCACGCTGTACCACAGTCTCTCAAGAGCAGGGCAGCAAGGAGAAACAAAGACATTTATCATATTCAGTGCAAGTAATCCTAGGAAACAGAAATGTAACATCTGTAACATCTGAGGCTCATCTGCCACACATGCGAAAGTGGTGGTCTACTCAGATTTCAGAAGTACTGAAATCTTGGGGGAAAAAAATGTGGGGAGGACAGAGGGAAATAATCACATCCTACCCATAGATTTTAAGTTTGGAAGGCTAAACTCTCTGAACGTACATCAATAGCTTGTGCAGGACATCTGGATTTACTGTAGATGGCACGCTCAGGTTAAGTAACAAGAAGTACTAACATTCACCCCAGCTGTGTTCATGCTCCATAGCTGCCCACTGCAGGTCTCTTTTACTTCCTACCTCAGAACACAAAACCAAGCTCATTTTCATTCCTTCAATCGTGTGACAAGAACAACTAGGCTCTTTGCCATAAAGTATTTTATCCAGGAAAATCATTCAGATTAATTCAATCATGCACTGATTTGCTAGCCTGGTGTTACAGAGACAAAACAAAAAGCAGAAGGAAAATACACATACACAAACCAAGCAGCCAGCCATTTTGAACGAAGTTGGTAGGTACAGCTAAAGATACTGCCATTCTTACAGCATGTGTTACTGCCCATTTCAGGAATACACTTCAGGACTTGCACCAGCCCTCATCTGTGCATTCAGCAGGCTGTAAGCAATGCTGAAAGAAAACCCATCAAGTTTGCAGTCCAAGACTATTAGCTTTCTCTAAAATTGAGCTCTCTCTACATCTCCTCAAAACTGCTCCTTCAAGTGACAGGTAGGAAGGAACAAAGGCAGACAAGAAGCAAAATAGTTGATTTCAAGTCTTACCTGCCCTTACACCTCGGTACTGAGGAGTTGCAAACATGTCCCACTGTGAGACAATTATGGCTGCGATGCCCAGGACACAAATCACAATCAAGTAGATGAAGCAAGGCTGAGGGTTGCAGTAGAACGAGTAGTACAGCCACGGTACAAAGCTGCCCATTATGAGAAGTGCAATGCCAGAATAATCCAGCCTGGAAGGAAACAAAAAATCAGTTGGATGGGAAACGCAAACCTTTAGGAGTTTTCACATTAATACTCTTCTCAGGCAGATCAACAGACTACTTCTCACTGAAGATGAAGTTTTTCCTCACTACTGCAACTTACTTTCTGACAACAGCTCCTCCACCAGTGCATTCTTACAGTAATGTATTACCTTCATAGCACACAAGGTCAGTTCTGGACAGTCATCAGCAACATATTGAGCAGCCTTTAGATCAAGGTCTTTTGAAGGAAACTCAGATTTAAGCTTTGGATGAGGAAAAAAGCAGTGCAAAGTACTATGAACACAAAGAAGGGCACACAGCATGTTGGGAGAGCACAGCCAACACAAACTCTTCAGAATCTGACAAGTATGAGTTAGGCATCAGCTAAGTGACCACTGGGGAATATCGTTGTAATTTTTCAGCCAAGCTGCTTTTCTAGACACCAATGAAGAAAGGAATTCCCACAACCACTGCTTTTCACCACACCCTGACAAAATGCTCCTACCAGAGAAGATGGAGTTCTTCGCTAGGGGATTTTAATTGCTGAGTTACTCTAACGGTGGTCTTGCAGATTACCTAATCCCAGGTTGAGTAATCTTAAGAAACATGAGATGCTTAGCAGCTAGCCAACAAAAGAATGTGCAGCAAAACCAAATTTGATACACAGTGCTGTCTTACATAAGATTCAGTTACCCAGAATAATGAAATGACAAGTAGCGACAGTAGCATTTAAAAGAAGTTCCACAACTAAGCTCTAGGTATATCACTCGCAGCTGTAAGACACATTCACACACCTGCCGAACAACATAGAAGGAAATAGGTCTAAGTCTAAAACAATACAAAAGCCCATGCCGAAACAAACAATCAGACTAGAAGAAGCTGCAGTGAATCAGTCTCTGCTCAGTTCTGTTCCAAAATATACACAGCACACATGCAGTGAACCACTCCTACACTGGGGCGGCCAGGCATGAATTCCAGTCCTGTTTTCCCAACTGTTTCCTATTTGGCTTACCCTGCCCTCCAGGCACTTACTTGGAGAAGAGCCGGGAAACACCTTCCGAGTGGCAATAAACTGTGTGGAAGAGCCATGAGAAGGAGAGGCAGAGTATAGCTCCCAAGAAGAACAATCCAACAACCACTTTCTCCTGCACGGGTGCTACAAAGGACATGTTTGGCCGGAACATGTAGAAGATTCCCAGACACAGGAAGAACACACATCCTGACAAACCATAAAGCAGAACGATGTCAATTTTGTGCAAACTGAAAGCTTTTCTTTCCAAAAGCATGGCTTTAACGGGCAGGTGCAGTAAGTGGAGGCATTGCATGGTAAATATTCCGCACACAGGCAGAATAACGAAGTTCTTCCATACTTCAGTTACACTTTCAACCAGGTTTTTTGTTTCAGACTGAAGCGATTCAGACTTGCACAGACTCTGTATTTTTACTCATTTTGCAAGAATCCTGCCATCTACTTGCACATTCTCAACAACAACAAAAAAAATCTGTATGAATATAAATGAAGAGCGTATAGTTCAAAGAGCTTGCAAGCTGAAAACCACTCACACAAGCTGCAACTTCATATTCCCATGACAAAAAAAAATCTTAATGCTTACACACTTGGGGATAATGAATATTTACTGGTAATTTATTAATGATCAGGAAATTATTAACTCGTGCAGTTGAGTGCCATAATTAAGGACATCCCAATCCAACCTCAGTGGGAGAAAATAAGGAGAGGGACACCAAGCTAACTTAACAGGTCACTGTTGGAATGATTATACTGACCACTTCACATCAGCTTCTATCTTGATCTCAAATAAAGAAAGCAACAAAACCAACCAGCATTAGAGCAAACTGAACATACCTAGAAGATGTGTCCAGATGTTGCCAGTCTCTGTGTGTATTCTGAAGATACTCTTGAAACAGGCCCGGAAGGAAGGCATGGGTGGTCTGTGTCCATGCAACAGGTAGTCGTTGTCCTTTAGCCAGTCAGGTAGAACATCATGGGGAATGACTCTCCATCGGCCCTCCCATACCTAGAGGTTAGAAGGTTTTGATTAAGTACAGGAAACTTGGCTCCGATAAGGCATGGCAAACATCAGAAAACCCTTGTTAGTGAAAGTGTTAATGTACGAGTGTAATAAATAGAAAAGGCTTTGATGGGATGTCCCCGGGGAAAAGACACACTCTTGAAATACAATGCTTAAGTCACTCTTCCCTATTCAAAACATTATCATTATGAAGTTTAGCTGCCTCACCAGAAAAATGAATACTTCAGTACTCCATTACACAAGAAAGATACTGGACTTTTTGTTTGTTTTACTGCTAATTAAGGGAGAGCATTAAATTCATTCCCATGTTTGTTTATGCAGCAGATTTCCACAGATCATCTTTCCTACTTAATTGAAGGCAACTTGTTCTCTCCAACAAATAAACACCAGTAAAAACCCTTTCTGCCAACCACAAGACAACCTGACTATAGCATCGGCTAGCATTTGGGGGCACTCTAGTAAAAAGGCTGTCCATCAGCACTACAATAGGCTAGAAAACATGAAGTGGCAAGAGTCCAGTAAGAAGCATTCAACCCTCTATCCAGACTGGAAAAAGATCTCCCACACTCCCAGAACAAACGGTGACAGATTTGTTAGGCCAACAGATCCACGACTGTCAACGCCATTAGATTTCTTCTTTAAAGAAGCTACTCTTGCAGCTGGCTCCCAATGAAAAACATATATACATATAGCTGTTCTTAGCACTGCTTCAGTGTCATAAGATACAGGTCGTCTTCAGTTTAGCTTCAGAAGCAGCACCGCCAGGCAGAGGGGTATCAAGGAAGTGCTTTATGTACCGGGGTTGTTTCTGCAGTGTTGGTTGGATTTGACGTCTGCTTAGTAATACAGGAGCGAAACTGGAGGATCCTGCAACACTAAGTTTAAAAAGCTACATTCTTATCTCAGTTTCAACATCAGAAGTTTTTTAAATTCATTCTCCTTGCTCCTCCACAGAAGGAAAACTATAATAATCAGAATAACCATCCCAGTTAAAGACGAGGTGCTTAAATATATTTAGCAAGACAAATTAACTTTGTTAGTTAATGAAACAAAGGTTTCAGTCAAGGTAGGATCAAGATTTTACAGAATTCACCTTACAAAGCATCTAAAAAGTAGAAAAGATGCGTTGCAAAAAAAAAGAAAAGAAGATCAACCACAGGCAACTCAGGTCCCTCTGTAAAAATAACACAGAATAGTTCATAAAACCTGCAGGAACAAATATACAGAGGGACAGCATGTGTCTCGTCCAAGAAAAGGGGTCCAAGACTGATACTGCCCACACCCTGTGGCTTAAAAAATAACAAATCGAGCCAAGGTCAGCAATTACAAAAGCTACAATGGATTTAGTTGGATAACGTTTAATACATTCTTGTTTTCTATCTGAGTCAGGGACAAAGCTTGTTCCACAATGTATGCGAAGGGTGTCAGGGAAGCAAAATATCTGTGAGTCTGAAAAAATAAAAATGACCTTGTAAGTGAAAGTACCTTAAAAGGAGAAACACTGGAAGGTGGCTTTTATTCTCTGTACACACAAGTGTTTCTCAAAAAAAGGCTTCTCATGTTTGATCATCTTTTGAGTCTTTTATAATCCCTACTGTTCCATACTTCACCTTTTTAATTTATGACAGTGAGATCCCAAGAAGCTGTAACGTTACTAGTTATAACAAGAGACACCCATTCAGGGATGGTATGTACCTGCTCTTCCTCTTCCTACAGGCATAGTCTGCCGTCCAATGGAACTTCCTGAAGAAGGAAACTACTTTGGCCGTTTCCACATGCTCTTACCTTACACACAAATTCTTCCATTCTCTCCATGGCATGATGGGCTTGTAGAAGAGGTGACATACCCATAAACCCTTCATCTTCTTGAGGTGACTCATCATTGTGGTTACTATCCTCAGAACTCTGGGTTGGAGAGAAAAAAAGTTTTGTAAGAAGATAAACAGTGAAAGGAGTAGTTGTTTTCCACACAAAACTCTGATTATTTGAGGAGTTGGCAAATAAGCACTCTTCTATCCTCGTACTGTACTGAGGAAGGAATTCAAAACAACCAGCCAAAAAATTATTACGTTCTCAAATATCTGAGAACAATTCACATGCCTGGTTCATTCTGCACATGCTTTCACCAGGTTTGGAACAAAGCAGTGCTCCTCTTTACGTTATGCTTCATTAAAGTCCAGATACGGAGCCTCAGGCTTGCAGCCTACTCTCCTCTAGGGAAGAATCACTACCTGTTTTATCATTCAGTGCCACCACATATGCCTTAATGCCACTATAACATATCTGGAATTTTAAAATAATAAAAGCAATACAGGGAAAGAAATCTACTCACCTTGTTATAAGCTTTAATTTTTAGTTTGAATCTGAAGATCTATTCTTTTTAAGGTCATTTACTCATTGGTTGGAAGTTCAAGGTATTCCAAAAAATTAGTATGCAACTTCTTTCATTTGGACAAACGCACATTAATCAAATAAAAGCAGTAACTGCAACCAAAGTTGTGAGCAAAATTAAGAGAGAAATATCCACCATCCACATCCCCAATAGAAGCTAAAAGAATTGTGAAAACAAAGAAACGAAACTACTGAGCCTAGGTATTCAGTTGACATTGTTACTAATAAACACATAGGAAAAAGTTAGCAGGTTTGGTAGTTTTCTACCCTATGCTCACTTGTCACACCATCTCCATATCACAGTAACTATAGTTTTCCATTTTCGGGGAAGAAAAAGTGGCAGACAGAGAGACAGAAAGAGCTTTACATGTTTGTAAAGCTTTTTTTTGAGCCCTACAATGCTCACAGCCCATCAGAGACTCCATTCAATACTCCAGATTCCAAGATAAATAAGTCTGAGAAAGCTAAAAAGGGGAGAATGAGCCTTCTGTACCACTCAAGCTTGACGTACGAAGCTGCCACATCTCATGACCAAGTCAGGAAAAGCCCCACAAGAAAGCCAGGATGATGACTGGCCTCCTCAATACCACAAGCTACAACGCATTCTCCTTCCCTTTCCCACACCAAGATCAACGTTTAGTTATCACTGATTTAGTCTAAAGTGACTGGGAATCTAGCATATAACTTTCTGTAACTTATTCATGAACTAGTACCAGTAACGTTCACGTCAGTGTCCTAGGTTTTGAGTAAAGAGGGAAGATCTTGCTGTGCAGGTCATGCATTACAACTCTCCTTCAAGTAAGGCCTTCTTAATTATTTCCATCAACAAGTAAACTGAACAAGTTGCCTAAATGTTCCATTTTTTTAACAAATACAAGGAGTTTTTATAGATCTGAAGAACGTTCATCTAGATTCTCCACCCTTATTTCCCTCCTGCCTCCCAACGGAGGAATGATGCGTTAGTACTTATTCACCCAGTGCATGCAGCTGTCACTAGAAGTTGCCTCTTCTCTGAGGTCCCCCCACCATATCATTCTTAACCCAATTTGGTTCATCCACAATACGGTTCTTTGCCATCCAATATGCAGTGTATATCCTTTGTACACTATGTATGACCTCACATTTATCCACAATAGAACAACTGAATTGACTAAACTCATCATCTCACACAACTCGTATCACTTGCATGGTCTACTCATCTTCATTTACCATTCCAGTCTATAGCACCTCTGAACAAGTCTGGACAGCAACTGCTCATTTTATATAAAAAAAAATGTTTGATACAAGTATTGATTTCCTATAGGCAAATCTTAGAGCAGTGTTAGATATACTCTCACAGTCTCGATTACCCCATTAATTCCAATGAAAAAGGCTTCAGGCAACGTAACTGTAAACAGGTTTAAAATTATTCTAAAATAGGTATGCGTCCTGTTGGTCTAGAAAGTGCAATAATAAAAAATTGTTTCATTCTGACTCAACAAAATTCACAGACATATTTCCCACACTTAGTTTTACTGACCTTCTCTACTAATGGATCTCTCCTGTTAGGCTTCTCAGTTTTCAGTATTATAAATAATTCACTCAAGGCCTACAAGAGATGCTCATTATGGGAGCCTGCACAATCTTAGAAACAATCTTAGAAAATTCTAGGGCTCTTCAGACTAGGGAAGGGAATGCTCCAAGAAGCCTTCCATTATCTGAAGGGGGCCTGCAGAAAAGCTGGGGAGGGAATTTTTATAAGGGCAGGTAGCGATGGGATGAGGGGAAATGGCTTTAAACTGGAAGAGGGTAGATTTAGACTAGATATTAGGAAGAAATTGCTTACTGTGAGAGTGGTGAGACACTGGCACAGGTTGCCCAGATGCCCCCTCCCTGGAAGCATTCAAGACCAGGCTGAATGGAGCTTTAAACAACCTGGTCTAGAGGGAGGTATCCCTGCCTATAGCAGGGGGCTGGAACTGGATGATCTTAAAGGTCCCTTCCAACCCAAACCATTCTGTGATTATATGAAACCAAAGAAATCAAGTTCCAAGAACACGCCTTACAGAAAAGCAAGGCTAGTATGTAAGAAGTACTACTACACCTTTAACCTACCCTACAGTTCTCTCCCCCAGCAGTACGCAAGGACCAACTGGAATGGGTTGATCAAGTTAGTAATCATCAGTTTACAAAACCAGGTAGACTGAAGGAAGAAGGTCCCTTCCCTTACTGAATCAAAGCCTGTATTCACTGCAGTCTATCCAGTGACTCCGAGCCAAAAGAAGTTCATTTCCCCCTCTCCCCATACTCCCATTTCTAGAATGATGGGAAGGCTTAATTTGAACAGACTGTAAAGCTCGAAGAGCACAGTTATTTATGAACTAGTCCAAAATATTTGCATTTTGGCAATATGCCTACAAACAAATCATTAGTGAGCTCTTTAATGATAAAAAGGAATTCATATCATACATATACACACACACACACAGAGTCCAGATTACTGCCAGAAAATGGAATTGATTTTACTATCTCCTTCCTGCCATTAAGCTGCAAAATTAGCATTCAAGGAAAAAAAGAACTAAAGCTCAGCTTCTTAGTCCTTTTTTTTTCCCCCCTGTAAAGAGGAAAAATGAGGTCTGTTCTGGAATATCTGTCCTCTCTCGACTCCTTCCCCCCCCACGTCCTACAAGAATGAACAGTAAACGGTTTTTTGGAAGCTAGAAATGTATATCTGGAGTGCAACACCAACACCACTTTTCATTTGGAAGTCTGTAGGAGACGACTGACCTTCAATTCATCAGATAACGACTGAACAAAAAACACCACCTTTCTGTTCAGAAGGCACGCTGTAAAACATGCGATGCGACAAGCTCCTTCATATCTTAGGATTTCAAGATTTTCTCTTCTTTGGCTGACCATATTAAAAATACTTCTACAATATAAGCAAGCATGCACTTTAGGACACGTTTTCCACTGTTTCCAAGTTCTGCCAGAGAATCACATTTTAAAACTGAAGAAAACAATGGGTTTTTCTTGCTCAACACCTTGCAAAAAACAAGAGGCCCAAATGAAACTGTTTCTAGTGCAGTATGGTACATCTCAAACCAAGTACTTCCAGGACTGTTTTTGCCTTTGTACTTTCCAGATTACCAGCTAAGAAGATTTCTATTTGACTAACATTTCAGTTGTTCTTATTTATTTTGCACTGCCTAATTCATTCAACTTCTTTCTTGCAAGAGCATTCTCAAGTTTTCAACACTGAAACTCTGAAGACTCTGAAGTCCTTAAGGCATTTGGAAATGTATGATTTTGAAATAAAAACCCTCCTCAATCACTTGTAACAAGCAAACTTGTAATCGCCAGCTGTCATTCTCCTGCTGTACACAGGCAGCAATGCCTAGAATCAATCTTTCATGCAAACCAGAAATGACGACTTCTGAGTACTTAGACTCCACACTACGCTTAAGCATCTGGACATTTAAGTCTATAGAAATGCCTAGCAGTCTTTCCAATTTTAAAACATATCACATTTGCAAATTCATAAAGGGTTAAAACTAAAGGCAAACATAGTACCCAGTGTTAAATCAATTATGTAACAAATATCAGATCACACAGCCAAAGACCTTGCTACAGACAAAAACACAGCAAAACCTGCTCTGGCAAAGTCAATATACTTCCAGCTACTACAGCTCACCCTTCTCATAGAAGGGGTAACAATTTTTATACTGTCCCCTTTGTATCTGTTAGCAGATCATGTCAGAGTCAGTCAGAATCCTTAGAGTCAGAAGGGACTTATAAAGGCCATCTAGTCCAACTCCCTTGCAATGACCAGCAAAACCACAGCTAGGTTGCCCAGGGCTGATCATGCCTCACCTTGAAACAGATGCCCTATTTGCTGATACACTCCCTACAGGAAAGCCTGCCAGAAGTCAAGCTCCAACAGCAGAAGAATATTCCAGAAACCCCCTTATCTGCTTTTGAGAAAGATGGGTTCTACACACTGCAAGTAACAGAAGTACAGCTTACTGAGATCTGCAGTTTAACATCAGTTTAAAGCCCTACTGAAAGCTTGACAGTTTGTGTGACTACTATGTCACCCAGATGACAAGCAAGCTCTTTTGCACTTATAGGCTACAATTTTTGCCAGAAAAAATGCTATCTGTTCGTTAGAAGGTGCAAAATGAAGCAAGTCAGACTTAAATCAACCTTAAAAGCTTATTTTTATCAGAAGTGATCCTCTTCTTCTCCTCTCAATCTTTTAGTAAAGTGCTTCTGGCATTTCTCTGACCCTTGGGTTGATTAGCAGATCCAATGGTAATCCAGCAGAAGTTAGTTGCTCACGGTTTTATTAGGCAAACTGCTAGATAATCGAGTTGCTTCACATAACCAAGAGATTTAAGGAGCTCAAATTAGTGCAACAGCAACACTGGGAGCATCAGCTCCCATTTTTACCAAGGTCCACTACAGAATACCTTATGTAGAATACATCTGTGAGCAGAGTTCAGTTCAATACATACCACTTAAACACTACATTATTCCCAGTCCCTCCTTCCGTACTGTTATCCAGCTAGAAAGGAACATAAGGACTTGGTTTAGCTTTCTGTAGTCCACACATAACTAATGCCTGCTGTATTCTCCAAACTTTTAGCAATTTTCAGACCTGCATGTTCAGAAGTGCAGCAGTTTTCACTGGTTGCACCCACAGAATTTGATGGAGAAGTGCACAGAAGTACACGTATTGCAGTTATTGGTGTTGCCGGTTAATACATGTCATCTAAACCCTTAAAGGGGCACAACTTTCCCGTGTCAGGGTTTCCTTTCAGACACTCACTGCTCAATTACTTGAGGGCCACACACATACCTACGTAATATTAAGACTGGGAGCTAATGAAAACCCAAGTGTCAAGGCTCAGTTGCTTCTGACTTCAATTCACTGTTGACATGTTGCTGGTGCCTTAAAACTACTACCACAGGAATATCCTAAATATGATTCTGTCTGAATGTGTTTTAAAGTTCTTCTTGCTTCCTTCAGCTGACAGCAGATGTTCCCCTGTTCCGTTCTCTTCTTGACCTGCATCCAGACAGAACTCTGCCTCAATATGAATGCACCATTGTACCAAGGGCAAGGTAATTCAGAAAAAGCAAATGTCTTGATTAACACTAAGTCACAGGACACTATACAATCCCGTACTTGTGTACAACTCTCTTCCTAAAATACAAGTTAGAGGACATCCATCGCCTCATTCGCAATACCACTGTTATCCACTATATTAAACTGAAGTCACAAAGTCTAGACGTGAACTTGGAGCTCTCTTGCTCTTGTTTATCTTGATCTCATCAGATGAATGATTAATAGTGTTTAACATGACATTGAAGTAATTTAATGTTTCTTGGGGCAACGTGCCAGATTCAGTAACTCGAGAGCATGGGGTATAATGGCCAAGATGCGTTGAAGGCTGTAATATAAAAATGCTATTTTTTCCTGACTGCAGTCCTGTAACATTCTTTTCAGTTAGCCAGATCCCTTTCTCCAGCAATTCCTGCGCACCCATTCTGTCAACTGACCTTTTACCAGCATGCGTTTTGCAAGGAGAAAGCAGTGATAGGTGGTACTACGCACTTTCTCCCAAAAGCCTGTTACACATTTTTCAGGATTTCATCAGCTTATGTCCTTTAGATTATAGGTAATTAACTGGAAAAAGTAGAGCACTTCTCCTGGCCTTCCCTTAACTTCTGCACACACTGGGTTATTTTAAAACAGTTTTGTCATTTAGAGTTCACATTCTCTTAATCTGGCAGGGTTATAAACATGTACACACCAGAGTTTCCAAAAGGCTAACTAACCCTCCACGCAGGGTGTGCAGAGCTGTTTTTGCTGTCACGGAACCAAAAATGTCTTTCATTAGCTCCGTGCCAAAGACCCTTGCAGCCTATTGGTCAAAATGTTAAGTACTTGAGGGTTCCTGCAGCTCAGTATTTTTCCTTTGTAGGTCACCTTCCTATAAAAGCTACACTCCATTTAATGTAGCACTTGGAAACAGTTTTACACAACTCGTCATGGGTGACCGCTTGCTGGTGCTCATTAAAAACAAGCGCTAACATTTAACACTTGTTTAGCAAACAGTTCTAGGATAAAAAAGAAAAAAAATCATGTTGGCTTCAGCAAGTACTCTCTCATTAGAACGAGCTCCCTCGTTAAACATCTTGAGATGAATAGGGCTCATTAAACCTAGGTGTAATAGCAACTACTGACTTTCTGTCAGTGCTCAGTACAACGGACCAAGGACCTCAGTGTCCACACATTCTTATCAGTGCACTTCCCAGAAAAGCCAGCAAAAAGCTCATCTGCTGCAGAGGGTTCCCACGTGCCATTTTCCACTCCTTGACCACTATCAATCCTGGCAGAGAAAAGGGGAAAAATAAAAAGAATCACAGTGGGCTTACGGAAAAGAGCGCTCAGGATAAGAACTACTGGAACACATTGCTGAACTTAACAGAAGAGCAAAGTCAAGCAATTTAAAGCAGTCAGCAGAAAATGCAGGCTAACTCATCAGTACAATACTAATTTCTCCATATTGCTCTGAAGGACTGCTGCATCCCTCATTACTGCCCAAGTCAGCCAGATAAGATCTCCACGAGAACTAAGGCAGAAGCTGTGGAATCTAACCTTTGTCCAGGAAAACAGACATATCAACGAGCTACAAACAAAACTACTCCCTCTCCCTCGCCTCACTGCAACACCCAACACAGCAAGCAACAGCCACAAACCCAGTGGACAGGCAGCAAGCCCAGCAGAGCACCAGTGCTTCCCCTCACAAAGAGCTAAGGCTCTCCAGACCGAAAGGAGACAGCTGAACCCAGCTGTAACCTAGCATAACTTTCTCAATAACTCATACGGAAGCTTTCTGGGAGAAGGGGCAGATGCACAGACATGGCAGTTCCCCATGTTGCCAGCCTTCCGGGCAGAAGACTGTCTTCTCGTGGTTGACTAGGTCAACAGTATTTCTTTTTTTCCCCCTGCAGACATTCAAGCCCTAAAAGCCTGTTAACATTCAGGAACATTAGTAACTGTCAGTGAATGATGCACCAGCATCTGACCAATTCCAACCAGTAGAGCCTGGAAACCATCACCAGAGATGCATCAGATGTCTTCAGATTGCTTAAACTGGAACACTTGCAGATATTCTGCTCTGTCTATCAAAAGAGTGTTCTGCTGCACAAGAGAGTGCATTTTGTAGGGGCAGACACTAGATTCAACTACTTGCTTCACTGACTGGCAGTCTGAGTAAGATACGCATTACTTCCAGTGCTTAGAACAGCAACTGAAGGAGAAATTCAGATGCTAAGATCTTTGACCTGAAGTAAAACACCAATTTGCTTTCAAAGAAGTAACATTCTTTCCCAAGAGCTGCAAAAGCAGAGGGATGCAAGAGGTCAAAGAAATACACAGAATGGCAGATTCTGAACATAACGTGCTTTAAAACAAACATGTTTTGGTGGGATCTTGAATTCTATTATGCCAGTCCTCTCCCATACACTCAGATGACAATCTCTAACAACAAAACCAGGAACACAATGCAGAAAGCAAGAAAATCCAGAAACAGTTGCCAAGTTTCTCATAACAACTCCAAGTACCAATAGGAAAATGCTAGCTGGAAACTAAAGCTAAATGGAATCAAACAGATCAAGAAACATGCAAAGAAAAAAGAACTTCAAGCAGTCAGAATGTAAAAATATCAGTTCTAGAAAGACTACTCTTAAAGCCCCCACGTGTAGGGTTGGCCTGCAAGACTTCCTGGGACTTTTCCACTGCCCGGGCTTCTTCTGCCCATTTAGATAACTTCAGAGCTTTGTGGAACTCCTCCCAAACCCTTACTACTGGTTACCAAACACTTCAAAGTAGTATGTCCCCGCTTCACAGGCCCATCTCAGCACCACCCAGTGCAACCACACAAGTCAAGAACTTCTTTACGGTGAGGGTGACGGGGCACTGGAGCAGGCTGCCCAGGGGGGTTGAGGAGTCTCCTTCTCTGGAGATATTCAAGACCCGTCTGGACGCCGACCTGTGCGACCTGCTGTAGGGAACCTGCTTTGGCAGGGGGGTTGGACTCGATCTCTAGAGGTCCCTTCCAACCCCTACAATTCTGTGATTCTGTGAAGGCGGGACAACTGTACGAAAGGAAGCATCAGCCAGGAATATAAAAGCCTCATGGCTGGAATAAAGGCAGAGAAAATGGTTTTTCTGTTCAGCTCCTATCACCGATGGATTAAAGTTGAAAAAGGAGAAAGTCAAGCACAGGTTTTTAGGGCTGCATAAAGAGCTCATTCATCAGGTTACAAAAGTCACTCTCATCTGACTGCATGGGCTTAAGAAAGCCACAGTAAGAGGGATTTCTTCAGGAGCGATCACTGCTGGAATTATGCAGGCAGTTGAGACATATCAACACATATGCACTCCAGGAAAGAACAGAATTACGGGATCAAAGAGGTTCAACATGTAATAGGTATTAGTTTTATGTGATCCATACCTTCTTTTAAGTATCACTACATAACTGACAGATGATAGCACTGGTAGAGGCATACGGGAAGCATGCTGAAGTATTCTGAATAATACCCAACTACCTCCCAGGAAAGGCAACTAAAATAATCATGAAGGCAACTAACTAGTACCTCTTGTGGCACTAGGGCTCAGACAGTCTCCTCCTATGCAGGAAGCGAACATGCAAATAGGCAGAGGAAAGGGATTCTTGCAGAGGAGAGCTTGAGGCAGATTTATTATAAATAACAAAGCTGCAGCGAGATAACTAGGCTAATAGGATCAACAATTAGCATGCAGGCATAAGAAAAACAATGTAGTTTCATAACAGGACAAAAATATAAGTACTTTTACACTAATGCCTCAAGTCTTACACCCAGTAAATTTTAGGGAAATAGTGTAACTGTTAAGATATAACTGTCTGGTAAAACATTAGTTTGTCATAATAGATCAATTTAAAAGCGTAGGAAAACACAGTGGATATTCTTACGCACGCACACCTTCCCTATACAGCTCTCATCCACTCTTTACCAGCATAGGATTTCCTAGATTTTTGCAACTACATTGAAGCAGAAAGTATTTGGCCAATAAAATACTAATAGCGTTGGCATCACTTGATTTCTCCTATAAAGTTTGTTTAGCTTGTGTGCCTGGGCATTATTGCCATCTACAGAAGAGCAGTATCCTTACTGCACTGTTAGCTAAACAAGGGCATATTCAAAACCAAAGGCAAATCATCCATTTGAACTTATTAGTTAGTCACATCTATGGAGAGTATCACACAGCCAGTAGAGCAAAAAACTAAATCCTAGTTTGCATGTCAGTGCATTCAGATAACAGCTGTACTGAGGCTTATACACAACGTAGGAAGACATACTATGGTCTGTTCCAAATTATTTAGAACAGTGCAGTACACCACATAAAGACCATTCAGCAAGCTAACACTGCTACGCTTAACGGCAGAGTGCCGATGCTCCATCTGAAACATCAAGCACTCAATCTTTTAAGAAGAAAAAACTCAAATGTCTTGTTTTTAAAACGGTGACATCACAGAATAGAAATAAACCTTTGGGCTGCAAAAAAAAAAAAAAAAAAAAAAAAAAGATGAGAACACACAAAGCCATATTTTGCAAAGAAAGCATTGCAGTCCAAGAAGGAAAAGCTAGGCCCAAGTGGCAAAAAACAAAAACATTCTATGGCATCATTTTAAGAGACTGGGAAAGAAGTCAGGCAACAAACAAAAACAGCTAAATATTCATAGCAAACCAAAGCTCAATCAGCATATACTTTTGTCATCAGAGCAAAAGCATGTTAAGAACGTCTGAAAAAGGTAAAGAGTAAGTCAGAGTACTTTTTTTTTTTAATTTGAAAGAAAACTGGTAGAATATATACTCATCAAAATACTCTATACGTGCTTTCTATTTCACTAAGCAAATGTACAGAAAGAATTACAAACCATAATCAGTTCTGGGCTTTTACTTTTGTCTGCTCCATCTTCAGATAACTCACATTATTCAGTCAGAAAGCCGAGACAAGAATGAAAACAGCCCTACAGAAGTTGACACCCAACTTAAGAGTCAGATAAATTAGATCTGTTCCAAATATCTGTTAGTACAATTCAACTTATTTTTTTTCTACCCTAAGTGAATTCTGCTATTGGCTAACACATGTATAAACTTTCATACAAATTTCACGACTTCCTACATAATACCAAGATGACTGCATTTATTTGCTTTTATCATGATTCTGAGAACAGCTTGTAGAAGTTATTGCACTATATAACCATTGGCTTGGCTTCTTGGTCATCAGTATTTGTTCTGACTGACTTTAATTACAAGGACATCTTAAGCTAAATGCAGTAAGTGCTCACAGTAATAAAGTTAAGACAGACTAATACAAGCTATCACGTCATCCAAACCATTATTGTGGTCCATACACACAACCAAAATCTGTGGCAAACGCAATTACAGCAACAGCGCATCCATTCTGCATTAAAGGCTATGTTATGCAGTATCAGCATGTTTTTACTACTGTCTAAAAAAAACAAAAACAAACAAACCATACAGCTGTCATAATTAAAATGATACAGTACGCTCGTAAAATCATTATAAATTTAATAGTGAGCCTAAGATGAATGCTTCTTCCACTTAACTGTCCTGATATTCAGCTGCGCATATCCTGAGAGAAGTACTAATTACAGTTCTAAAACTCCCTAACCAGAAGGTACTTCTGCCCAGTGCTTGGATGTTACCTTTGTACATCACTTAATTCAGTTGTGGAATGCCCTTCTACAGGATGTTGTGGCTGCTACATTCTACAAAGACTGACACGCCAAAAATTCAAAACTGTTGCCACTACCTCAGGAGATGCTCAAACCACCAACTGCTAAAAGCTAGCACAGTAACACAGTTCCCCATCCTTGTACTCTTCCTTACAAGTCTACTGCTGGCGACAGGACATTGAGTACTGCAGTTTTGGTCTAACCCAGATGGCTGTTCTTCCAGCAAGAATGCTTGCAAGCACTTTTCTGTCCCAATACCCAAGAAAATAGCAATTAGCCAAGGTTCAGATTATATAAAGCAAGAGTAAATGTATCTTCTTTTATTTGTAACTGCCAGTTGCAGAACAGAAATCTTTTGACCTGAGCGACATCTCAGCAGGGAACAAACTATTTCAAGCCCTATTCTTTAAGGTAGGAATACAAAAACAAAGCTGCTAAACTTACACTTCCCACAGAATTATAAGATGTCCTGCGTTAGAAGGGACCTTGAAAACCACCTAGCTTCAACACTCCTGCTTTGGGCAGGGCTGCCACCCAGCAGCTCAGACTGCCCAGAGCCCCATCCAACCAGGCCCCGAGCACCTCCAGGGATGGGGCACCCACAGCTTCTCTGAGCAGCTGTGCCAGGGCCTCACCACCTTCTGAGTAAACAATTTTTTCTTAGTATCTAACCTAAATCTCCCCCTCTTCCAGTTTTAAACCGTTCCTCCTTGTCCTGTCACTAATGCCCAGTCTTAACTAGGGGAAGACGTATGAAAAGCAGCTGAGGTCCCTTGGTTCGTTCAGCCCAGAGAAAAGGAGACAGAGAAGAGGCCTCATCACAGGCTATAGCTGCCTCAGAAGGGGAGTGGAGGGGCAGAAGCTGATCTCTGGTCTCTAATGACACCAATAGATTGGCATGGATCTGTGTCCAGGGCCAAGATGGGTATCAGTCAAAAATTCTTCAGGCAGTGGAACAGGCTCCCCAGGGCAGTGGGCATGGCACCAAGTTCACTGGAGTTCGAGAAGCATCTGGACAATGCTCTCAGTCATATGGTCTGATTTTGGGTGGTCCTGCGTGGAAGCAGGAGTTGGATTCAGTGACCCTTATGAGTCCCTTCCAAGTTGGGATATTCTATGATGCTCTCATACATTCAGCTGAGTATTTCCGGTATCTTCCTGGTTTTATTTACAATTATTTAACAGGCATAACATGGTTGCAGAATCTCAGTTCATAGTTCTGGAACTTATTTCAACCAGTGAATGAAGCACACGCGTAAAAACTCATTTATCTCAGCCACTCTGACAGATAATCGTATAACTTACATTTTCCTGATTAGAAGACAGAGGTGGCTCCACTAAAAGAAGCCTCTGCTCAGAGCTGTCCTCTTCAAAGGCTGTCTGTGTTTTTGCAGGGTTAGACATGTGTCCTTTTCTAAGCCGTAGACCTGGCTCTGGAGAACCAGCATTATCGAGTTCCGTTAGTTCATTCATGAGATGCTGGGAGCCTTCTCAAATATTCTGCTTCCTCTCGATCCGGTTTGGCTGATTATGCGTTGGCTCTGAAAGACAGAATTTGTATAACTAAACTGATGTTAAAATGAACAGCGTAAGAATTGGCTGGAAGAAGAACACGCCAAAAAGCTGCTAGACAGCTATGATAATTGCTTTCACACAGGCCTAAATTTCCACATAATCATCTCTATAGAGTTTTACATTGCTGGACAGTGAATTCTTATCTTGTGACCACTAACACTTGTATTCTAACACAAGTTAAGCACAACTTTGAAAGACGACAGAAAATGCATCCCAGAAATTCACAGCGCATTTACAGAAGCACAGCTGTGTTCTGACAAATCTTTTATATTTTTACAAAGTAGAAAAGCTGGGCTGTTGATACTAGTCATAATTAAAGTACCTGTCACATGCATTCTAAAGCTATCAGTTTTGTGACTCATTTCAAATTGCCTGGGCTCCACTAAAACTAGAACATTAAGCACCGATACAGCTGCATGGATGGCAGCAAGCACACGGAGCACCCGCAGCAGCTAGCTCTAGGCAGAGTGAAAGTGGGGTAGTAGTACACACAGCAATCACGTTGTTTCCACTGCTTAAGTTAGCATGCTCACAATTATTGCTAGCAATGGGTTTGTACCATAACTCACAAAAGGAGGTAGACTAAACAGCTTTAGATGCCATTCATTCCATCCCAACAAACGAAAATTGATCATTCCCATAGAAAACCATAAGCCAAGCTATCCACACAGAAAAGTAACTGTATTTTACACTTACAACAATGCGAACAGGATGTGGGGCAAATTGAACTCAAGATGCCAAAGATTAATTAAATGTCTACATACTACCTGACGACAGCTTGTTAATCAGTTTTTTATCCAAGAGTACTATTGGTTACCTATTTATGTTGTACATCAGTACCCAGTAGTCACTGGGACAGTAAGCTGAGAGTTACCCATCTGGCACCACTTGTCTTGGGAAGCACAAAACCGGGGCGTTTTGAGCCCTGAGCGCCACGAACCAGAAGAATGAATTAGTGCTCAACTGACACTGCAGAGTCACTCATTCATGAATGAGAACCCACTGGTCTCATACCAGCAATTGCTCGGTCTGATTCTGTTCCTGCAGCATTTAAGTACTTAGATGTGACTAACGTATAACATTAAGATAACATCTAACAAGTCTTAACTTGCCAGAGTGCATAATTAGACTGGAATTTTAGAACCCAGCAAAAGACTCCAAACTTTGTCATAATGTAAGAGGGCAAATTAAAAACATAAGACGAGGGTTTGATATTGGAGGTCTCGCAATAAAATGTCACCTCCACCAAAAGGCCAACAAATAAAGCAACCCCTTCCTGTAAGGGATTAATCTCATTTATATATGATCACTGCAAGATAATTCTCAGTTCTGACAAATGCGCTATAGTTAACTTTGCTGTAGCAGTTTGTAACATTATCTCCCCTCGGCTGCCTGGCAGTCTCCAGGGAAGAGAGCTGCTAATGAGCAGGTACAAGACTGAGGAGCCTGTGCACACCTCGGCTGTCTGAGCTCAGCATGGCGCACTGCCTTCACCATCCAGGAAGGTACAATTACAGCACAACAGCAGAGCAGATGGCACGTGCACCTTTCTGTTAGCGTGCTCCTACATGATCAGTAACCTCCATCAGAGAGGTAGCACCTCAAATGGCCACATCTGTTTGCCAAGTAAACAGCAAGTTTTACTAGTTTTTTTCTTCCACCAGCTTTAAGCAATAGGACTGCTACTGTGTGCTGCACTGTCTGCTACGTTGCCTAAGAGCATGTCCTTACATCACCCTGCACCTCTATGACATTGTGGGAGCAGCTCAAAGACAAACAGGCACAGTACCGACACAACAGGCTTGGCCACATTTGGCCAATGCATTTGCGAAAGGTTCTGCTAATATGAGAAGATGTAAGAACGCCAAAAGACTTCTGAAATCAGGCCTTGAAGATTTACTTAGCCAGCACTCACTGCCGAGCAATCACTGGGGTTAAAAATAAAAGATGCATTTTACCTCCTGCCAGTCAGATTTGCATTCAGCAGCAGAGGTGAACTTCTGAGTGTCATAAAAATAGAATTCATTGTGTCTTGAAATTACAGCAGAACTGCTCAATGGACTAAGATGTTTCTGCGTTGTCCTTCATGCACTGCTATTTCCATGCTGAATACACCCACTCTTACAGGGTACAGTTTAAGTGTGGCCAGTAACAACTAGACAAAAGATGGCAGCTAAAACACTCAACAAAGAAGGCTTGCCTTTCCATTCTGTCCCTAAGAGGAGGCCGGTCATGAAAACAAATGCTGGAAAGCTATGGGACACTCGGGGTGTTGGATGAGGTCGTTTTGCATTTGAAATTACAAACCTCAAATTTAACGCCTTAATGTTTTTGCAGCATTCAGCAACCTAGAGCACTCATTAAAATTAGTTCCTATTTAAAAAGGAAGTTGCCATGTACAACAAGAACTACTTAATGACTGCATATATAACAAGCACAATACGCGCATCTAGATCCATTAATTCCCGCTGTGTTTAAGATCAGCTGAGAAAAGAATCTACAGAACATGGTATATTTATTTTAATGTATGAAAAATTTTAAAGGCTACGTCAGCTTTTAGAAAGAACGTAACACTTGAATATAATCATAAGTTCTAGAAGCAAAACCCCAGCACTCTGCCAATCTGTTGACTCAATATGCAGCTGCCACCACAAGCTGCAATAGCCCAAGTGCTCCTCTCTCCCAACTGCTCGCTCCACCCCAGTTCAGAAGAGGTCAGCCTCACAGCAAAGGCAGTCAGCAGCACTTTATGGCTGGAGACGAACTTATCTTTCTGAGAACAAATTCAGAACTATTTCAGCAGTTCACAGAGATTGTGCAACAGCAGAGGAGTCAACATCCACAGTTACTGAGCATATGTAGGACACCAAATACCCCCCAGGTGTCATCCTCTAGATGACAAAGCAAGAGTAGTTACACAAGCCTAAGCACCACAGAATGACGATGCTGTTCTTTGTAAGACCTTCCTGGATATTCTCAAGAGAAAAGACTGTAAGAGCTTAGTAACCTTCCCCAGTAAGTCATACAGACCACCTAAGCTTTCAGAGCTTGCCTATTACGAGGACTGGCTTTCTACCTTGAGTTAACAATGCATCCTGGTAGCAAAGCAAAGAAAGCACTCTAAGGGTAGTGCTTGCAGAGGGCATTTGTAACTCCCTTATTTGTGATAGAACAGACCCCAGATGGTCACATTACTTCCTACCACCAAGGCAAAGCAATCTCTCCAGCTCTCAGCCCTTGCTAGCATGTCCCTCCTATAAGCAGCACAACAATCCCATAAGACCTATTTCATTCTGTTCACAATTGCTATTTGAAAGAAGAATGAAAATGTCACCTCGCTCCACTCCTCTCATTTATCAACAGCCTGACAGAAACATTCTGGCTGTTTTGCAACGGATGGGGATCAGCACAAAGTCACAGACACCAAGTTAAAGAAGTGAGTTCCTCTTAAGTTTAAAGCAATGAGGAAATAAGTGAAAAGATACAGCAAGAACAACACAGAACAAGGCAACATGCCTAACCATTACTACGTGAGGATAGCAACAGTGATTAACTTCACCAGTTGCCCTAACGCTTGACCATCGTCTGGATCAGCAGCCACCGAGGAGCCCCAGTTGCAGTGAGGATTTGGAGAGTCCTTCCCAGTAACTGGGAGGCCCCCCGCAGTGCGTCCACTTGTAGGTGAGGTCCCCAACTTCGCTACAGGAGCGTCCAGCTTTAATATTGTTGAATAAACAAGCTTACACGACAATTAGGCAGAAACATTTAGTTTCATTCTCCCTTTGGATTTCACCTCAAGCCTGGTCAGGGCTCAAGGAGAAGCCAAGGAAGTCTATGCCCTAGTAGGTCTTGACACTATGCTTCTAAATAAGGAAAGGTTAACAAGGAAAGGTTAATACTCAACACTTTATCTAAGCTATATCTCTTGCTAATTAGATGTTTTGTTCAAGATACATATTTTGTTAATGATCATACATATTTCACTAATGATCAGATACCGATGATACAATGCTGGGTTGTGAGATTCATCTAGACGTCAACTTTGGTAAGATACCTTTAGTTCACATCTTAGTGCTTCATCTGCTTAGAAAAACAGTGGCATCCACTATGTTTTTTCCTTGCTCATCCTCCTCATACTATCCCTCAGACTAGTATGAGCATTATTAAATGAGCAGTAGAGGACTAACCTTCATAATATTAGTTCATTATTCCCAAAAGAGCTTAATTATCAAAAGAACAAAAGGTCATGAAAATTTCAGGCTAACATCATTTCTCACAATATTCATTAATGTATAAAGAAGGGCTTAAGTGCACAAAAAGCCTCCTTAAGAGATATATTTCAACCTGCTAACTTCTCTTAGAGAGGTCCTGCATAAGCAGTCCCTCCCCAGAGATAGAGTAACAACAGTATTATTCAGTAATATCATCTAAAAAATTATATCAGGTGATGCTGGCATCGTCCTTTCGCCCAAATCATACATCACATGCCCTTGTTCCCTAGAGCCACTACTCATCCTCAATCGAATTTATCAATTGTGAGATGCTGGCAGGTTGTTATGGGTTGGGCTTTTTTTGGTTGATTTATTTTGATGTTCTTTTTGTGGTGGTGGGATGATGATTTCTGCCTGTGTAGTATCCTGGTCCATTTACTGGGGAAAGAAGATCAGCACCAGTGCCCATCCAGACAAGAAGTGGGAGCATGCATGCTGGGTAAGGGGGGGAGGAAGTCACATGAATTAGACTGTTGTTGAGCTTCACCTGTAGATGTGGCCCTGCTAATCCATGCTGAGTCACTTATTAACTAGATGGGGTTATCCACTGATTGGCTGCTTCCATTGTTGCACATAGAGCAGTGCAGAAGAGATACACGTTCCATACATTTCAAACCCCCAAGCTGAAAGATCACAGCTGGAAAGTTAACAAAACAATAATATCAAAAGATCCAAAAGCATAGCCTGAAGTAAGGGATTCTTATTTCCCCCTTCAAAAAAGTAAACGAGCCTTTTGGTGACTGAGCCATGCCTTTTTCAATCAAAGAGTTAAGGACTTGCAGTCTACCAAGTATTCTCCCAAACTACACACTCTAAAATAACACAAACAAGGGTGCCTACAAACTGGGGAGGCAAGATGATCATAGAAAACCTTGTTTTCTTAACGTACCCTGAAGGAAACTTATGAGCTAGGCTATAAAAATTCTTTGGGAGGAACAATGAGGAAGCAATGCAGCACCCCTCCTCTTAGATGCAATTTCCCTAGACAAAGAGATACCTACCAAACAAAGATTAGGCTCCCGCCGAGGGTCAGCGGCCAAAAAGCTGTCTTTGTAACTTGTAAACTGTCACCGGACACTTCAGCCTAAGCTATTTCACAGCAGGCTGCAGAGGCAAACAATCAGGCACATTCTGATGTGTTTGGATCCAAAGAAAGGAAACGAGCCAAGAGCCTGCCTACATTAACTGAATGCATCCATTTCACAGGATCCCATTACATTGTTACAACATTTGTCCAATTTGTACCGCAAATTGGACCCCGGTTTTGTAACTGGGTGAAGGCATTGTGTCACAGGTCGGCCCACCCCCAGCGCCCCACGTCCGGCTCTTACAGACTGGATGGCTGCTGTAAATTAGTTTTACTCTTCAATATACCAAAGCCAAGAGAATTGTCACTGAAGCCATATAAAATGAGGAACAGAAGTTCAAGTTCTTTTCACACCGCATTCCACAAAAAGCCACAGCCCAGACCTGGAAAGCTTTGGTTCATTTTTCATTCAACGGCTTGGTTTCTCCAAGCGCAAGATGTCCCATCTTCATGCCCTTGTGTGATTTTATTTCTACGGCATCTTACTAACTCGGCACCAACTTGCTTCACAGTTGCCCACAAAAAAGAAAAAATGAAAGATGCAGTTGGTTTTTGTTAGCAACACTTCAGATCGCAGATTGTCTGAAGGTGAGAGACTGAAATCAGACATCACTACTCATCTTAACCAAGATTTTTAGAATACAGCCTTTGAACTCCTGCCTCAAAGACACCCAATCCAAAGAAGACTACGAAAAACAGTCTTTGGAGCAGGCACCAAAATCCACTGCTACACTGGGACGCTGAGCTTACAGTCACTTTTCCCCTCTACAGAGAATCTTTGCATGAGAATGGAAATGGCACCAGATCAACAGCAGCTGCGATCCAGAGAGCAAACATTCCTCTGTGCTGGCAGGTAAAAGCACTCTTCTCCCAGCAAGTGTGGGATTCCATCTCTAGAAAGTGAAGTGAGATCCTTTACAATGCAGGCAAACACTCTAACGCCTGGAGCAACTGTACAAAAACAACTACTTCTGCCTTGTTGTTAAAAACAAAGAGGAATACACACTCTAGGCTGCTAAGTTCAAGCAAGATGCATTGTAAACAGTTGTTTCAGAGGTTCCCAGGCTTGCCTGAATGGCTGGTTTAGGAGATATTGCAACAACACAGATGGAAGGGCTGGCTGCTCTCAAATGCAGGGAGCCCCACACTGCTGCCCATCTACCCCCAGCCCCAGCCACTTGTCACAGCCCACCCCAGGGCTGTGTGGAGAAGCGCAGGCCCAGGGCTGAGAACAAGATAACCATTTTCTATCAAACTGGCAAGTTGGACTGGCTCAGTACACCACTAGATAAGCAGGAGGGGCAATGTGACAGAGGGTTGGACCACACACTTAAGATTTTAAAGCTTTCTGTGTTTTATAGGCAGTATTACTTCTTACATACTGATAGCTCTCCATTGACCAAGTCATTGAGTTGTCACCTACACACATGCCATGGTCTTTCCTGCAACCTACTAACCAGCTGCAGACCACACCCGGCCTAGCAAACCAAACACTTCACCAAGACTCCTAATTTGAATGCATTTTTTGCTGATACTTTCTTAATCCCCAAGACCCCAAGAAATAAATTTTTAAAAAAGATCTGCTGTAATAAGACTGCATGTAACTTGTATGAGTAAGAAACATATTTAGTCAAATGGGTGATGTTCCAGACAAGACCAGGTAAAGTCACTTCTATGATGTGTACCTTAATAGACTTAACGCAAAAGACAGCGAATGTAGCCTGTTTTCTGAAAAGGTTATCACAGCTGAGAGTCAAGAAGAAGCCTAAGCAAAACTTTAGTACCTGCTGACACCTAGCACCACTCTTGCAGAGAAGCAGCACTATCTGGAAAGAAACGCGGGACATCTCCAATTTTGAAACAGACCAAGGACGCTGATAGAATCCAAAACGATTACCCTATAACAAAGGAGAGAGAGCAAAAGTACTCCCCATCTACTTATGATACTCAGAGCACTACTAAAACACTAAGAACCCAAACTATTGCCTGCATGCATGCAAGCCCTTAAAGATGGAGCCTAAACTCAAAACACATCTACAGTCTCTAGTGAGGCCAAGGCACTCTCACAAGAAGTCATCTTGCTGCAGTTTGTTTTACCATCTCGGCATAACAATTTTTGCTGGCATAACTGCTTTCCCTGCAGAGGCTTTTTTTTTTGCTATATATAGCTGTGGTCTGCAGTCTAATCAGCACAGCTACTTTGGTATAAAGATTAAGTTTGAAATATCTTAAGACCATGCTCCACGCTAATTTTCAGGTAACCAGGAAGCATTTGGGGAGCAAATACGTTAGACATGTTGCAAAGCAACGGTATTTACAGTGACAGGGAGATGAGCAGCTGTGCAGCCCTGTAACATAACATGGCCACTGCTTGTACTGGCCCTAAGGGACTGAGGCTGGACAGGCTTGCTCTACAAACTCTCCCCAACGTGCCCCGGAGCTCCATTTTACTTGGTTTAGCTGGAACAGCATCTTAGCTGACTGACTATGGCTTATTTATTTTACTTTTCTTCATCTTTGTGTGACAAAAATCACATTTTAAACAGATGGCAGTGACGAGTAGCTTTTCTCTGTAGAAAGTTATTTACAAGGATGTAGACAAACACAGGACTGGTATTACAGCAGTGGCCTTGAGGACAGACAGGACACAGTGCAGAGGAGTAAAGGCACAGGACAGAGATGAAGCACTCGGGCTCCCAGAGACCCTGTGCCTATAAACTACCCACTAAGGGTCTGGTAAGGAAACAAGACAGACCTGGAGCTGGACAAAACTGACTTTAGGAGCAATGAAGAAATGGGAACTGACATACAGAAAGGGCACAGTAGACAGTAAATACAGATGCAACCTGGAGCTGTAGATCAAAGAAGAAAGAAAAAGGTGTACAAGCTAGCAAACATACAAAAAAAAAAAAAATATCCCAAGTGGATCTTAGAGGTAGGAAGAAGAAACGGGCAACATCACTATCATATTCCTCCCGACAGAGGACTCCACGTGACATCACAGCGGTATCCTCCCCAGCAGCACAAAACTGCTGATGTAAAGACTCAAAGCAGCAGCGGAAGGGTGAGCGTCACTGAAAGAAATGTGAGTGAGCATTCACTGAAAGAAATCAGAGTTTGAGAGCATTTTCGTGGCATTACACAGGTGTTTTTTTCCCCCCTGTAAGTATTCCAACTACATTTTAAAAAGCCCCTTCTTTTTCTTTAAGACCTAAATCTAGACTAATGAATCTTGAGCTAGACAGCTAAGATTCTTATTAAACTAATAACAACGTATCATTGGCTTCACTTACACACACATTATTTTCACACGCAAACACACAGAGTACTTCCTCTTCGCCCATAAACAAGAATGTACCAATGTGGGCGGAGGCTTCAATGTCTTCCCCCATTTTGCAATTCTGAAAGCATTATTAGTCTTTAAAGCACTACAGGAAAATTACAATAGAACAACCAAGTCTGAAACAGCCCCAGGTAAAGCAACCAAGTGGGCCATCTGAACTTGTAATACTCTTTCCCTAGAGAGAAATCCTTGTTACAGGGTGACCCAGTCAATGTTGTTTTTGCACCAAAGTGCCTTCCGCTTATTTACATACATTCCTATGACAGCATCTAAATACAAAAAACCAGTCGGCTAAGCAGTCGCTGCCTGTTTTCTATTTTCAGAAAGAAATTCGGGCATCACAGAAGACAGCTGATTTCTTTAAGAAACCCTACAAAAAGGAAGCATGGCCAAGTCAATAAGCATCCACGCTCTTAGGAGTAGGAAGGGTAGGAATTTGGGTTGATTTCCTGGATGCGGGCCCAGACAGGAGGAACACGAGCAGAGAGCAAGAACTGGGTCAAACTACTGAATAGTTATTTGTCCTAGTTTCTAAAATACTCGCTGAAGGTACTCTTATCCTAGCCCAACTGCATCTGCAAGGGACCTTAATACATGCAGAATTATTCAGTTAAACTGTTTAGAAAAGGGGAAAAAAATGCCTCATACTGACACAACACCTAAAGAAAAGAGATCACATTCCAGAACAAGCTTGTTATCGCTCCATAACAGAAATAAGTCATTCAGTATGCAGATACTGATGCAGAGACTGACTACTGCATCCACAGCTGTGACTGAGAGGCAAAGCAGCTCTTCAGATTCATCTGCCATGTACAGCCAGCCAGCCACCATCAGTACTGAGAGAATGCAGGCCAAGCTTCCCAGAGACGCCAAAGGCTCATCTGTATGCCAGGGATGTACATGGAAATCCAGCCAAGAATTCTATATGGGGGGGTTAGGTGTAAAGAGAACATAAATACTGCCAGATATACTACTGTGAAAGGTATGAAACATTTTTACAGTACCGACAGCATTGATAGTAATGGCACGGATGCATCCAGGGAAAGAAACATACAGTGACAGAGGTGTAAATCCCAAGAAAATGGTTGGTAAACCATGTGTGAATTTATTAACATTAAGAGAGAAATAAAATCTTGGATGACAGCTGACCTGCCCAGAGGTACGGTCATGCTCTAACCTACAAAGAGAAGCAACTGTAGGTAGGGAAACAACGCTATGAAATGACACAAGCCTTGCACGTATGTAATACAAAACCTGAAGTTTACTTTTATTGTGTGCTAGGCAATCAACAGTTGTTCAAATCTTTTACATCACATTTTGTACATTCAGTAAATGGTTTGCTCATGATTTTCCATTTAGTAGAGGATTTGCTTTACAGTAGCGAAGTTCTGTTTTAAACCAGTATCGACCACTCGAAATCCCAGTAAGATTTCAACACAGCACAAGGTTTCTCAATCTTCGCACCTACAACAACAAAACACCACCCAAAACAACAACAACAACAACAACAAAAAAGCAAAGACACACAACGTTTTCTGTTAGCCAAGCAAAGGTCACAGTCAGCAGATAGCAACCTCAAACACAGAAGGAAGCTGTATCTGATGCAGCAAATAGCCAACCATGCAAATCCTTGCTCTGAATGAGGATTCATAGGGAACAAGGGATAAATCTATTAAGGGGTGTTAAGCACCAGAAATCACCACTAGCTCTAGAAGTCTCTAAACAGCAGTGCTCCCCAAAGGCACTCAAGGAGTCATCAGGGCAGTGCCTGCTGGCAAGTTGGAATGACTCACCTCCTTCCAGAGACTCAAACCAAAACACTCAATTTGCCTCAATTTTGACTGTTCAATGCAGATTAGACAGTCAGTTAACCGATTAGGATTTCCAGCTTTTTCAATGAATAGTTACTCAGACGGTCAAGCAGCACTTCGATGCCAGAGATTTCTACTGCCTCTCAAAGTGAGCAGTTGTTTAAGGCAGAAAAAAAAAAAAAAAGAAATAAAACACCTCAACACCCCACCAAATATCTAACATGCCATCACAATCTTCCTTCTGAAGTGGAGAAGAGTGACTATAGTTCAAGTCGCATCAATTTTACACTTTCATACACCTCAATTATCGACTCCAATTTAGAAGCCAAGCTTGCCACACTAAGTGCCATCTCATTTCAGAAAACACATGAATTTCTTATAAGCCTCAGTCCTGAGAAACACAGCTTAGAACAACAAAACAAAAAACTCTTGAACCTCCTTTGCCGAGTAACACGCAGCAATTAATCACTAAAATACACATTCCCCAATAACACCCAGTATTCCTAACCTCTGATTTCTTACTGCTGTCTGACAAACAGCTGTTACTGGTCAATTTCTCACCTCTCCTTTCTCACTGGTTCTCGGGCTTTGCATTCACGTTTAGGAAAGTTACTGTCCAATCTAAGGAGGATGTGGAAGCAACATAATGGCTTTTTATCCACTTCAAACCAGACAATAAGTTTACACAGAAAGGAAAAGATGCTTAGTTAGTGTTGTAGAGCAGCTATCAAACATTTACAGTTGTTAACAAAATGCACGCATGCCATTTAACTTAGAATCCTTCTATTCCTCCCCCCAAAAAACAGCTTTGACTTCAATGAAACTGGCCAGTTGCCTCTGAATAAGCATGAAGGTATATCAGCACAAGACCAGGAGAAGTCAGAATTTTTTCACCATCTCAGCTTGAGCACTCCCCATAAAACGCTCAGTGTAACCCCAGATATCATATTTTAGTCAAGCTCTCAGTTAAACAAGTACTTGTTTAAACTGATTTATTACTGTCAGATACATTAACCTGCATGTTAATCTGCCTCAAGTCACAGATACAGTCAGAAAGGAGTTTTATCAAGCCACATACAGTGCTGCTTTTGGTTCACCCAGGAGTTTGAAACTGGAGCTTCAGAGTGATCATCTATGACAAATATTGCAGCATGAAAACTGCAAGGAATGCTTAAGACTTTTCCTGTGATTCATTGCCATTTTCTCTGCACTGTTTGATGGCATGTTGTTAGACTCTTAAAACCACTAAATGAAGTTTGCGTTTATCTTAAGATCTTGTGTCACTGGAGTTGTAAAACACACAGCACTCAAAACCAGCTCCAAGCTGACATTCATTGTGCCCCAGTGGTGGGGAGAATGTTTCTGACTTCACACAGCCCACTTCACCCATACTTCACTTAGTACACAAAGCAGAAAAGCAAGCTCAAACATTACACTTACTGCAGTACATCCAGTAAGTGCTTTGTATATTCCTGTACAAAGCTGAATACCCAACGGCTGTTTAAAGCCTTCACAAAAAGCAGGACTAGTTCTCACTACAGACCACTTGCTTCCTACTACAGTCAACTCTCCAGACTACTTACCAGGCCACCTAAGACTGCCAGAACAATCCAACCAGAAACTCAAAGGCAAAGAGAGGCTGAGGACAAGCAGCCTTAGCACACAACACGCATGTAGTGACCGGATGGCCCCACACAACACGCCCATGCAGCTCTATCATTACCTGTCACATCCCCTGAAGAGGCAGTCCCAAATGCACACAGCAGTAATGCATATCTCCTGCACCTTTCCTTTTTATGTCTACCTAGTAATTAACTTTAAGTGCCAGTAATTCCCAATTACTCCATCATTAGCATGACTAAATGCCATCCTACGGTAGGAATTACGCAGCTACGCTTTGGTCAACCCCAAACACCACCATCACCTGCGACTTCGAATGTTGTAACAAATAATGTGCTTACAAACTGTTCATTTATGACAAAGACGTAACTTAAATTACCATCTAATTCTGGAGTCCCTTTGGCTTTAAATGAGAAAGCATTCAGAATATCCTGTTACCTCAGAACAGTGCATGCAAGGAGCGAGTACCCAGTTTTAAAGGAGCTTCAGTCCCCACATTAGACATAGCCTCTCAGAAAGCACTTTAGTCCCACCTGAATCTTACTGCTGTATGCGCTGTATGTACTGCTAAAGGAACAGGAATGTGGAATTGTACCTCTTCAAGGATGACCACAGACTGCACAAAACACTCATACGAGTCTTGCAGGCACATAAGCCCTCAGGCACTTACATAATAATGAACTGTTGAAATGGAGCCAAGACATTAGTTTTCAGAGGAAAACAGTCATGGGTTCTGTGATCACGCTTTGTTTCTCACAATGAGTTTACTGTGATGTGTAACAAGGGGCTGCTTTGAACCGCTTAACTGGTACAGAAAAAGTCAGCTGCAGAGGGCTTGCACTGAAAAACCAGAAACTAATGCTCTCCTGCAAGCATCTTGTGCCACTCGTCCTATAGCATTTTAAGACTCTGCCGCTCAGAATCCAAAGCAGAACAAAGTTGCTTACCATCACACAGAGCTGTACAGTTACATCAGCTGACCTTATCCGAGTTGGTTTGGTTTTTTGTTGTTGTTTTTTTTTGTTTGTTTGTTTTTAAGATTTGTTTTTCAGCATTGCCCAGACAATCTTATGTATCACCTCCTTTTCCCTATGCTGACCGCACACTGGAGTCCTTCCAAATCAGTTGACATAACTGGCATTTTCAACAGCCATCACGCGCTAGCTAGATCTGTTGGACAGAAACATTCTGCAACTGCTGTGAAACTTGCTCAGCCTCTCTCACTCTCCATCAAGGAGTTTAACCTGAAATTCTGAGTTTGCCCCAGTGACGGGAAACAAGAAATATCCTACCTGTACACCTCGCACTAAGGAAGCAAGTCCAAATTCGAGGAGAGTTTTTACAGCTACAGCAGCTAAAATCAACAGAAAACTCTATTTTGGCAAGATGGCCCCGCTTACTGAATCAACCATTAACTTCCAGGTTCCAAAAATGGAAGGTTTAATTATTGATCTTCCTTGTTTGCAGTCCCGGTCGATGTAAGAATGCCAAGGAAGCCATGAAGAATTACACTCTACCTGGAGGACAATCTGCAAAGAGAACCAAGCAAACAAAAACTACCCACCTCTTTCTGCCTCTCACTGGAGTGAAATGAGCAATTCATAATCCTCGGATAGTCAGAGAAATTTAGCATTCCTCTTCCATACCAAAAGTATATTTGGAAATTGCCTCTTAGATACCTTACAAATCACATCTAAGCTACCTAGCAACTTCCTCTGCTGCATTAGTGAAGCCCAGAAAAAAAAAAAAAAAAAAAAAGAAAGATGGATTTTTAGAACACGTTCTTTATTAAATTGTTTTATTAGTGCTGCAGAATGAGTAAGGTTGCCAATTATTAAAAAGGTCACAGCAGGAAGTCAGAGAATATTCGCACTGAAGCACAGACATTAAGGTTATCAGGACACAAGCATTCTCCTCTTAGCTCGGACCACTAGGGTCACGAAGCTGCTAAGTAAAGCTTTGGGTGACTTCATGTTTTTCTCAACTCTCAGCACATCCACCTCAAAAAAATAATCCCTTTTGTTCCCCGCTGAAAGTACTGCAGGCAGAAAGCCAATGGTTGGCACTCTGTCACATAGCTACTTTAACAATAATTATTAATAGGCCTTTCTTTACATTTCTGGTACCATTCCATTAAAAAAAAAAAAAAAAAATTGCCTGGGAGATTAATACTAAGAACAGCAGAATATTGCTGTTATCAACCTTGCAATGCGATAATGCCGTACTAGGAAATACATAAGGAGGCATAAACAATCACTCAAACTAAAGCAAATAAAGCCACCACTTGCAAAGCACATGGTTTGTTGTGCGCAAAGGAGTCCTATCACGACCCATAACGTCGGGCAGCACCAGGTTCCACCACCACTAACTTACCATCACTAGAACCTGACTATGGAACGCATGCCCACAGATTCCACCAGCTAAGGACAGCAAGGCTTAAAGCAGCCTCCAGTTTACCCCCAGGCAAAAGCAACCCTAAATCACACAGAGCAGCACACCAGAAAACGCAGTGGGGGTAATTCTTCATCACAAAAGCATGCCCAAACTGTCAGCTGAGAGAAGCTGAAGTGCATATTCAGCAGTGCTTCGGGTCTGGTCCTACAAGCCATCCACTTCCTCGTTCCAAAGGCTAAAATAACTTTCCCTGAAGGTAAAAGCTTGCCAATACTCTCAAGACTGATAACTGGTCTTGGCTATACTTTGCACTGCATGGGTCTTTAAAACAGCTCCCACTGCATACTGGGAGACAGATCTAAGCATTTCTAATACAGGCAGGAATTTTATCCTTCAGATTAAATCTTCTTGGAGCCAGAGGTGTCATTCGCTCTCAGAAGACAACTTCTACTGCCTGTGTTTGGTTATTCCATTTTCATCACAAGTTCTCCTTTTCACAAAAACTCAGGAGCCACGCACAGACACGTTGGCTTGGTGCCCTTATTACAGCAGCAGGCCCCAGGACACATGTCCCACCAAGTGATTTGTACAAGAAATCAGACTGCAGAACTACATGAAGAAAAAGTTCCATACATCAAGAAGGTCTGTGGCACGTTCCTTCCTAGGAACAGCCCTTTTACTCAAATATCCATACACATCCCATTTACTAAACCACACAGCAACATTTTGAGGAGATTAGACTAGTCAAGCAGCAAGCACATGCACAAATAAGGAGCTAAACAGCAGCCTCACCAGAATGGCATCATTACAAAAAAGAGAAGCCCACAAAGGACTCTCACCAGCAAAACCACCCAGGAGAACTGCTTAGTGTACCCAATGATCCCCCCCAGCCAAACCTATGGCATATAAGCTGTCACCCTCTAGTTCTAAACAGGGCAGCACAACTGATCTCGGCTTTAAACAAGGAATAGCAAGCAGTCTCCGCAATCCTCTGATCAAGCAGGACCAAACAGGTTGAGGAAAACAATGTTTAAATTGGTTGAGAAGGAAGTAAGTGAGGTGAAAAGGTGTGAAAAACAGCTTTCATGTACCTATAAATCAATCTGAGAGTACCTTTAAATAAGCAGATGACCAGAACTGCGTTTTAAAAAAGAACACTTCAGAATGTTCTACAATTCAGAGAGAGTGGTGACGTGCTGGCACAGCTGCCCAGAGAGGCTGTGGATACCCCATCCCTGGAGGTGTTCAAGACCATGTTGAATGGGGGCCTGAGGAACCCAGTCTAGTACCAGGTCTAGAGGTTGGAGGCCCTGCCTATTGTGGGGGGGGGGGGGGGGGGGGGGTTGGAAATACACTACTAACTTGATGACCCTCGGGGTCCCCTCCAACCCAAGCCATTCTATGAATTCACCTTACGTTGTCTACGTGCTATGCTGTAGCACCATGACATCTGTAGCTACCAAAAGTTGAGTTTTCAGCACTATGCTAAGATAAAAAGTAACCATTATGAAATAACATAATGCCGGAAAGAAAATAAGGCAGAGCAAAAAAGGAAGCGTTCTTTCCCCACAGCAGATCCCCACAGAAGTTTGTAATGCAGTGTTCTGTTGGCAACACTCATTTTAAGTATTTCAAAATGGACTTCCAACCTACCCCACAAGCATACTGTCTGCTCTCATTTGCTGTTATCCAAAGGCATCTCAGAGCCAACGATTACAGCACTGCCTATTCCAACACCGTCTTCCCGTAAATAGCGCCTATTTTCTGTTCTCACAAGAGCATAATTAGCCCTGTTCATAGCAACAGCAGCTGGCACACCCCAGCAGCAGACTCCATTGCACTTTCACAGCTGCTGAAAACTAGCTGAACCACACTGTCAGTTTTGCTACAGTCCAACTGCAACGGCAGCGGTAAAAGCTGCTGCACATCCCTTCCGGAGAGGCCAGCTGCTTACTGCCACCCCCACTGCCACGCTGTGACGTGCTGAGTAGCTGTTGCATTCAGAATGACTGTCACTGTGCCCTGAAAGTAAACCTTGATGTTTGTCTTCAGACTGGACTAAGACAGATATTTTATTTTTGCATCACACCATTGAGAAGAACTTTCCAGAAAACATAGGTACTCACCAAGCGGCTCAGGTTTACAGTTACCTAATGATAAAAGCCTGAGTCTTACTGAGCTGTAGCCAGATGGAAGGCAGGAGGTCATTCTTCTCAAAGCTCTGCAACAGGAGCTATGTGGAAATAACTTCTGCTTCTCGCTAATTTACATCCCGACCCGTAATGTTTTACTTCAAAAATCAAGCATTCTGGTGGTTGGAACGTATGCACATAAATAAGCTAAAGTTAAACATGTTTTCAGAAACCTTTCTCTGAAGAAGCAAAGCCAGTGCCAAGTTTGTTGGCACTGGTTTTATATATTCTTATAAATATTCTTATTTTTTAAGAAAGGATTTCTTGATTGAACTTGCCTTGACAAAGCTATTAGTTCATAAAGCAAAGACAGGCAGTCACTACAGCAGGTACAGGCAGCTGCAATAGAACGTCTTGCAGGAAGAACTCAGAGCTTTATTAGGGGATGGTACAACTCAGAGCAGCAGCCTTCCCCTTAAACACTGTCCCAAGTACATGTCTGCCATCACTACCAAGATCTTGTGCAAGAACATCTTTTCAAATCTACCCACACTGTCTGCCAGAAAATTCACTGAATGACTCAGACAGACTTTCAGATCATAAATACTCAGATTTGCTATTTCCATTTCAGAACTACTTCTATTTAAGCATTCAAATCGCCGATGGCATAACAGCAAAACAATCCAACAACCGCCTGAAGTTTCCTTATCAAGATTTTCCTCATGCACAGACACTAATGAAAGCAAGCCTTGTTTCTCAGCACAGCATATTGGACAATACAGTTACACAACCAGAAACCTGCAAAACTCACACTTGAACAGCCTAACACTGAGAATGTTTCTACAGGAAAGCTTGACACAGCTCCTTGGATAATCAACAGAAAGTAAAAGATACTAACAGAGATCCAAGCATTACAATCACTGGTATTACATGCCCTGCCAATTCCCATTAATTTTCCCTTTATGACAAATCAACACAAACTCTTGCCTCGAGCAAGAGCAGGCTTTCCAAAGCCCGGCCTTTTCACCCTGTATCCAGGAGCAGAACTCAGGTCCGAGTCTCACGCATAGCTGCCCCAAACACCACTGCCTGCCCACTTGGGCGAACATACAAGAGGACCACCAGTTCAGCAGCAGCGATACTACTCCAGCAACATGTCACACATAGGAGTGGTGGCACAGAGTCCTGCGTCCAGCTCAGCTGAAGGCCTGATGCAGTTTAAGCTCCTACACCCATCCCATTTTACAGCACGATTTCGACAAACCAGGCGAAGTTGGGTTGCAGCTTCTAGCTCTGCCACTGCCCATTCTGATTCAGCACTAGCAACCGTTCTCCAGGGTTTTCATAATGAAGCTGCCAACAGCCTTACCAAGAGATTTATTTAAAAATATTTAGTAGTCAGCTCAGAGCAGGGAATCATTGCTGTTTTAAGCAACTAACTTTACAAGTCCAACACACCAGCGAGCTTCCTGCCAACTGCCCACTAACACACACAGTGTTCGCACAGGGTGAAGTGTCACAGGACAGCTGAAAATGACACGTTACACGTTCTCTCCATGAAGCAAGAGCAACAGTATAAAATAGATGTAACCAGAACTGGCTGGTACCCCTACAGGAAGGGAAAAACCTAAAACACGATCACTTCCCCTTCTGCATATGCAAAAACAATTCAGAACTAAAGATTAAAAAAAAAAAAAAAAAAGAGAGAGAGAACAGGCAGTGTTTTATGACCGGCTGCACCCATAGCTCCATGACACACATCGGTCTGTCAGTCATTTTTGAAACAGCCTCGTTAAGCAGGAGCTCCAAAAGGACTGTGCAGAGGACTCTGCGGTGATTCTGGGACAGACCCATGAAGAGCACAGCCAAAGCACAACCTGGAATTCAGAGCTCCCGGACACTGACGGCAGCCAGGCAGCAAACACAGAGCTTAAGTTATGCTCTGGGACCTTGCCAGCTTATGTCCAGCACAATCTGCCCAGAGGACACAGCTGACATTAAGGTCCATATTAAGGAATATACAGAGTTTGCAATAGGCAAAAGCACCTGAAGAATTCAGCACAGGACTAAGACATAGAAGGATCTTTAAATAAGGAATAACATCTACAGCTTTTCCACTGTGGCAGTTGCATGTTTACGTGTCTACATACACAGAGCAACAAAGCCCTAGCGCCAAAGTAGTTCCAATTTCACTTTAAGGGTTTTCTCACACATACACTAACCCACTAAAGCCACTAAATCAACTGACTTATGAGGTTAAAGCAGACAAAAAAAAACCAAACCAACCCACAGGCTGCTTGAGGAGCTCCCTAGGAGCAGCAGCTGTCACTGGGCTTTGGCCTCCACCTGATTAACATCTTTCACCATCTTTCTTATCACCCCTGACGCACAAGAGACAATCGCCTGATTACTCCTCAGAGGAAAACAACTTGTAAAAAAGTTAATGAAATAAACTCTCACTCGGGAACACGAGGATTGCGGCCGCGCTGCTGCCCAATTCCTGCGTTCCCTACCGCTGAGAGCCGCAGTGTTTATATCGATACACATACGCACACCGTGCAGGCAGGGCAGGTTAGGGCAGGGCAGGGCAGGGCAGGACCCCCGCGTACCACGCTGTTTTTCCCCCCTCCGCCCGAGGACCCCAGGGCCCGCAGCCACCTTCCCGCCCCGACCAGCAACAAGTGTCCTGTGGCCGAGCGCTGGAAGCGCTCCCCCACTCCCGACCCACCGGCGGCCGCAGGCCTACTCCCTCAGCCCCTCCGAGCGCCTCACCGCAACGCCCCGACCGCCGACCCGGCGCCCCCCGCCACAGGCCTGCTCCCCACCCCCATCCCCGCGCCCTACCCGGCCCCGCGGCGGGACGCTCCGAAGCCCCGCGGCCCCGCCGCTCACCTGGCAACGTGCGCCCTGGCAACGGCCGGCGCCCGCCCTGGCGCCCGCGAGGTGCCGCCGCCGCCCCGCGCCGCCCCCCTCCTGCTGCAATCGCTACCGCCTCCCGGTCCTAGCGCGTCATCATCGCACGAGGCCGCCGCCGCCAATCAGCGCCTCCCCCCCGCGCCTGCGCGCCGCGCACCGGAAGGAAGGACGGCCTGGCGCGCCCCGATGCTTCTTGGGGGATGCAGGCGGCCCCTATCGGGGAAGGGAGAGGTGAGGGCGCCCCCTCCGCCGCCGGCAGCCGGCTCTGATTGGCGGTGACGTTTCGGCGGGCTTTTGTTCTCCGCCGGCGCTGTTACCATGGCTCGGGCGGTTGGTGGTGGTTGGGGCTGATAGCGCCCAGGAAGGGCTGTGCCTGGCGGCGCATCCTGCCTGCCCGCCCGCCCTCAGCCGCGGGCAGAGGGGGTTGTCCCGTGGCACCGCTTCCTGCGGGCCTTGTGCGGGCGGCAGTGTCGGCCTTGGCCCCTTAGAAGCAAAATCATCCCTGTAAATCCGTGTTTGAAACACTGGCCCCGGATACCTACCAACAGAAGATAAATATTCCCCAAAGCCCTGTTTCCAAAAATACGAATCCCTACCGTCTCCTTTAAAATATGTCCCGTCTCACGCGTTCGTTAGTACCTTCAGGGTTTTGAAGGGAGCGGCGGCATTGCCACCCACCAAAACGGCCCTACTGCCTGTGTTTACGGTTTCATCGATCAGAACCGCGTTCTGACAGCACAACAGAGGAGCAGCTGCAGTGCCCGGCTCCTGGCTCCACCCTGCTTGGCAGATGAAACATTTCCTGCCCCGTGTTTCAGTATTTCATCTCTAAAATGGCGCTAATGAATTTGAAATACTTTTTTGAGTTCCACTGGCAAAAAAAAAAAAAAAAAAGGAAAAAATGCATGGTAAAACGACATGTCATTTTCATCTGTCATTTCCTGTCGCTGTAACTTACTGCGGACTCGGCCAATGGAGAGTGAAATTGAGACAGGAGCGCTGTTTCATTAAATATTAAATAAACGGGATTAAAGTGGTTTATTCTGGTTCAAGAGCCTGTAAAGCAAAACAACAACAACAAAAAGGCAAAGCGAAGCTGTGCTCTGCCACAGTAAACAAACGACTCATTTGGAAGGACGCATTTAAAAAACAAAACAAAACAAAAGTGATTTATGTACTTCTTGGGCATTTTTAGGTAATTCCTGGAGTTCAGAGCATTAATATGCCATATTCATTGCCTTAATTCCTTTTCCGAATGTTTTTTTGTTCTAAATACAGTCCTGCACTTTGTGCAAGTAGGCAGCTCATTAGTTAACTCTGTTATTGTTCTTGAGCAAGAGAGAGCAAATTTGCTTGTGGTAAATGAAGCTCAGAATAATGACAGTGAATTGCAAAGCGGCTGCCACTCTAAAGCCCTCAGCTGATGTTTTCCTGGCCAGAGAAGGGGATACTGGCTGTGAGCAAAGCTGGGCTACAGTGCCTGTGACATTCGGTGTGACACTGGCTCTACTCCACATCTGTTTGCTTTGGTTTGTTGTTGTTTTCCCTGAAAGACATCATTGTAATGTGCCCTTGCACGATAATGCCTCATCTTGCTCTTCCTGCTCTGGTCACAGTGCTCCAGCAATCATGCAAAAGACTGACACAACTATTTGGCACTCTAGGAACAGCCAAAAGACAAATCGTGATTCAGAATAAAACTACCCTAGGGTAAGGAAGAGCCTGTACATTTTTCTTACATGATATGCCTCATTTCAGCAAGCCTTTAAACTGCTTCATCTCCACCGGCAAAAACAGCTACTGCCTTCTGTGTTTCCCAGAATGGCTGCCACCCTATGACACCAGAGCTATGCAGGGCCTGGGGGCAGGGGGCTGGCATTACTATTTCCCTGGCCCCCAGTGACCTTTGCCTGCTCATTCTGTTTGCATTTCCTTACCACAGTCTTCCCTATCATCTCATGCTCATCGCGTGCTCTGGCAGCGTGCCAAGGGGTGGTGCTCACTGCTGCAGCCAGCGTGATGGCTGATGGCAGTGCCATGGGGTGATCAAACCCGGCTCCCTCTGAACACACAGTGTGGGGAGGTAACTGTGGCATTCAGGTGGCCAACCTGATTGTCATGTTTCTCCCTCCTGGGCAATGTGGTCCCTGAGTCACTGCCGGGCCATCTCAGGGGCGGACTGTTGGCTGAACATGACCCAGGTCCAGCCTGCCAGTCCCAACCCATGTGAGAAGAATAAATGAAATACAAAGAAGAGAGAGGCAGAAATTAATCAGCTCTGGCCCCAATTGTAAACTCCCTCAGTTGCGGAAGACTCAAGGAGAGAAGCAAGAGTGGCAGACCAGTGAGGATAAAAGATAGGGGCAGAAGTGATATCTTCCTGTAAAGACAGAACAGCCACAACTATTAATGGGATTCCACAAGAAAACTGTATGATGTCTTAGAGGCTTCCTAGTGCCTTCCTGGCCACTGCTGAGAGCTCCCAACACATACTGTCTATTGGGAAGGAAAAATCAAAACAGGCTCTCTCTTAAGCCTTTATGCTTTATTTTAACAAATCGCTTTAAAAGGTAATCCTAGCTTTGGTGTTCTCCCAGAATATTACATAATAATGGAAGTAAGGAAAACATTTTGGTAACATCTCTTTTTATATGTGCTATGCAGATGCATTGCCGTGGGTATGCCAGTGGGCAGCCCTGTTCTCTGCCAGTGCACAACAGAACTGGCACCACTACACCTGGAGGACTTGTGTAAGATCTTCATGCCTATGGTGCCCAACAGATGCACGGTCCTGCCTCATGGGTTGTAAGGCCCTGGTCTAAGTGACTCTGGCATTGCAAGCTGAAACTGCACCTGTGAGGAACTGGCCTCCCATCACATCACATCACATCACATCAAAGGAGAGCTACGGGCACTCTCTTGCTGCGCTCCTCAGAGCTAAGGCAATGCTCAGAGATCAGTGCTTAAGTAAGGTGTATTTCTTCTAGAGGTGGTTGTGGTGGAGAGGCATGGCTGCAGAGTGTTACATCTGCTCATGTGGAAATGGAAAGAATGCTTTGGCTTTCCCACTTACAAGGAAATGCTGGCTCTTTATAGAGGACAGGTGGCATAGTCCAAATTAACAAATAGACAGAAAGCATTACAATGGCAAACAAATGAAATAAAACCGAGTAACTTTCTTGGCACACGTCCCCTGTACACTCCAGCCACTTCTCCAGGCTTTTACACAATATCTTGTGGTTAAATACAGTGATAGTTTTCTCTGGAAAAGGGAGGAGGACTTCTTTATCACAAGGCAAGAACCCATGAACCCTTTCTCCATGTGACTCACTGTGGAGGCATGCAAATTCTGGCCATTCACAGTTAAATTTTCCAGAGTCTACTCACTCCAGTGAAGACTGAGCCCTAGTTCTGCTAGCTTTAACCTTGCTTTGGTTTCCATTTTATGGCTGCTCACCTGTATGAGGAAGAAATACAGAAACTGCTTCTCCCAGCTCATAGAGGCTGAATTCCTGACCCTACTGTTTGTTCCCCTGTTCTTTCTTTGAGGAAATGCTATGAGTAGGTCATGACCTTTTGTATCCTAATGCAAAAAATAGATTTCAACTGTCACTTAAACAGAGCTAAGAAAGAAGAGGGAATGGTAACCCTGCAGGAGAGGTCTGACAGTTTGACAGGCAGGCATGAGCATGCTGTGATCATTGTATTATACAGTGGCTTTTTATCACTGTTATTCTGGGATTTACAACGGCTGATCATGATTCTTTTTGTCCTTTCCAGTATGTGTCCTGTTGGCCACAGAAATCTGTTTTGCTTATCTTTGAGGTTGGTTATATTTAGACTTCAGAGCTGGCATGCTCATGACATGGCCCAGTCCCAAAGCCACCAGCTATCTGCACTGGAACTGGGGCTGGGACAGAGTGCATGCTTGATGGTCTGTGCATCCATCAGTCCTTTTGTGTGGGGTGTAAGTGCCTACACTGCCCTGGCAAGGAGTCAGGGTATGGCCGGGATACATTTGTGGACCAAAGTTCATGCACATCTGGGACCCATTGTTTAGATGTAGCCAAAGTCTAACTTCGAGGAGAGGGGTTCTCTTGATGGGAGCAATATTGTAGTAACATCTGCCCACTGTCTGCTGCACAAGAGGTCTTTCAGAGCATGCCGCCCAGTGAACTTTATTTCACAGAGTTTCTTCTGGAAACTACTTCATCTGACTGTAGTTAATGTAGTTAAACAAAAGCTAAATGAAAATGAATGCCCATATAAGCAGCTGGTTCTGGACAACCTTGTGACAGATACTTGAGAAATGCCCTTTAGTTGCTGGAAGGTATTTTCCCTTGAGATGTTCTGCGTATGTGTCCACTGATGAAAATCCTGCCTGTATTTCTGTAGCCACAGGTGATTAGGAATTGCTCCCGCAGTGTAATTCAAACCTACCAGGCTTCTCCCAGGACAGGTCAAGTGAGCAGAGAGAGACCTTTGCATGTTTGATTGTATATGACTGAACGAGATCTGCTTCATTTGTGCTTTATCAGGGCTATAAAACTTGGGTCTGTGTAGACAGCATAAGGTGAACTTAAACTACAAGCCAGGTTCCACGTTGCTGTTTCCTGAATTGTGAAAGGCAGCAGTCTCTCAGTTACAGTGAGCTTTGGGTAGGCGCAGGCTTCTTGGAGACAAAGAATAGGAACCTCCAAACAATGCAAGTGGCTGAGACTCCAGTGGCATTAAAAGGTTCGTTATTTTTTCCCCACATCCCTGCCATTACCTTTTTTTTTTATTGTAATTACTATCAAATCAAAGTTTCGGTTTGTTCTGGTGTCAGCTGTTGCTTAGCTTACTTTGCAGCAGAGCGTACTAAGGCCTCATTCATTCACTTTATAACTTATATATTACCAACCGGTTGGAAAATGATGACAGATTAGCATCCTGTTCTGCTCCGTTTAGGAGCTGATGTTCACTGACTTGCAATAACCGCTTGTTTGCGTAGTGCCTTTAACTCCAAAATATTTTAGTTTTACATGACTTACGGGTGGTCATTTCTATCAGCCTTCAAGTGCAGCGACTTCAGGGTTGGAATGTGGCAGTCAGTTAACCAGCACACGCTATAAAATAGCACATTGTGTGAATATCTTATCCATATGAAATTGCAAACAGAATTAAAGCAGGCAGGTATTTGATTCAGAAACCAGGCTACTACCCCTCAGCCTACACAAGATATTCAGTGGCCACAAAAACAAGTTCCGTGTTTCACCTCTGTTTTGCAGAACAGCTTTTCCTCCTCAAGGCTCCTGCTGTGCCCCCAAACCACCACTATGCATCAGAAAAAGGAGGTATTCTGTTCTTTGTTTTATATAGGAGACTGGAGATTACAATGCAAAGAAATGAAGTAACTTGAAGACTACAGAACAGGTCACTGGCAGAGCTCAGAATGAAGCTTAGCTTCCCTTCCCCACATGCCTCTACAACTTGGTGTACCTAACAAGACACAGCTTCAAACCCATCATTTTTGAACTTTCACGGTGAAGAAGCAGTTCTGCTAGTTTACTGTTTTTCTTTGGCCTTGCATCAAACTGAACTTGCCATGCTCTGACTTATTTTATACTTACTGCCACCCCGAGGGGGTTGGTTCTCTGATGTGTGGCTGCCAGAGAAATAAAGTTTTAAGCTAGTGTGTAGTGGAATCACATTTTTGGACACAAAACTATCAGAAGGATGAGAAGACTGAAACCTAGGTCTTCTAAAAAAAGAAAAAGAAAAAAGAGGGAGGGAAAGAGTAGTCACTTCTCTCCCATCTCTCTATGGTCCCAGTCCAGTCCAGTAGGAACTACTGGCTCCAGGCAGGCTGTCCAGAGTTCTGGGACAAATAGCCAAAATCATCGTATTTCCATCCAGACAAAATCTGGGGTGGAAAAAGAAGCACATGCCCAGGGACACCCAAATGAATAGCAGTCCCTAACAATGCCAACTTTTCCTCTCCCAAAGTTGTTTACACCCACAAAATTAATTGTGGTGCCAAACAGCAAGGAGAGCTGGGACTCCCTTAAATGTGTGGTCTTTATTGGGAAGGCCAAGTGAAATCATTTGGAATTATTAGACACGTTAACAATGCCTGAGGGTGCCGTATACAAATAGCTGACACCTTCAAGGACTGATGCAATGAGGATGGACAAGAACATGAAGCGAGGATGGTGGGAGGAAAGGTCTTTTTAGATGTATCCAAGGTAGAGCAAGTTTTATTACTGGGCTAGAAACGTATAGTATCCCAGGAGTGAATAGCTCACACATTTGATCTGATCTTGGGCTCGGTCCAGCTCCCACTGAAGTTTAATGGGAGTTGGATCAGGCCATTGCACTCACATTTTTTTCCATGCATGGAAAACTATTTCCGTTACTTTGAATTACAATACCACTGGCTTTGGATTTTATATAATAAAATAAATCTAGGCCACTGTTTATATTCCAAGAAACTGCATTCTGGGATGCCAGCAAATATATGGCCTGTTGGAGTAAAAAAAATAAAATTAAAAACTGGACACACTGGTTTAAAAAAACAACGGCTCCTAATTATTAAACATAATTTTTCTTCCTTCTGCTATTCTGGAGTCCTCAAATATTTGAAGTATGAAAGGTACATATAAATTCTTCTCCGGTGGTTGAAATGGTGGAATCTGTAAAAGTGCAATACTTTATAAGAAACAGAGGTTTAATAAAAAAACAATAATCTTCACGACTGCCTCTTTGCTTATTGGCATATTTTGTGCATTTTTAAAATTTACAGTTAGAAACTCCCTTGGAATGCCAGTAAGAAAGAGGATGTATATTAGCAAAGCCTTGTATTTTTGGGACTGGCTTCTCCTGATTGTTCTCTGACTGCAAATGAGCTCTGCAGATGCCAGGAGGCGCAGGAAACGTCTTGTGCTAGAAACGGCATTTGTTCCCTGCTTTATGAATTGGACTCCAAAGCGGTTGGACTGGATAGCAGGCATCGGTGACGGCTTCTGCCCTGGTACAATGTTACTATACTCTTATATACCAACAAAAAGTGCACACAAAACTTTGAACAGAGAACATATGCCCACGTTCTGGGAGCAAACTTAACTGCAGTTAGTTTATGGTGGGGAAGAGCAAGGCCCCCAGATTCTGAAATACAAAGCAGCAAAATAAAGAGCCCCAAAAAAGAATAAAACAAAACCACACATATACACAAGCAACAGAGGGAAAGAGATTTAATTGAGGGGTGTTTAATATTAAAGAGAAACTATACATCTGGGACGGTGGTGAGGAGGATTCAACAGAGCCAAGCAAGGTGACCACCTGCACCCACTCTGAAGAGGAAAGATGGCAGCTGCATCAGGAGCACTTATGCAGTCATGTGCTCAAAACTTCTGGCAGAATATGAAGAATATCTCCTTTGCAAACATCCCTGGCATTGGCAACTTTTCTTCTACAATTACAAGTTTCAGCATGGGATTAAAAGGAGAAGTTCTCTCTCTTGTATGCTGCCACGTAGACTGAGCTGGACAGCCTTCCCCTGTGTCCTGGCGTGCCGGCACGGAGGAGCTGGGTGCTGGCTTCACTTGGACTCCCAGCCACAGGTCTCACTTTCCCTCCTTACAGCAGCATGCAGACCTTCCGCTGCCATGCTGTGGGCTTTGCAGCATCCAGGAATGCTTTACACGACTGTGGAGTTTAAGCTGTGTTCTTGTGCATGAGCCTTGGCTAACTTTCGCGTGACAAAACCCTTTAGAGGGATCAAGATTTGGTTCCAAAATCCCCACTGGGGTTTAGTGGGGTGGCAGGGCTTGACACTTGGACAACCAGGATTCTGCCACGCCTGGCTGTGATTTCAGATGTCCAGGAACAATGCAAAACACTGAGATGCAATGCTGAGATAGAAGGGAGAACCCACCCTTCTCCTTGCTGCCGATTGGGTTTCTGTTGTGAAATGGTGTGTGTGTGTGTGGGGGGGGGGGGGGGGGGGGTTCACTCTGTCAGCACCTCTGTGGCATCTTCACCCTGCGCGGAGCCTCCGAGGGGAGATGCACACACAAACTCCCCGGCAGAAGGGGAGGGATGACAAAGCAGCCAGCTTGACAGGGGAAATCTCAAAACCAAAATGTCTCTTAAATAAGCTTCTTTAATTATTATCATCATCTGTTTATTTATACAAATATAAAATATATTTATATAGATTTATATAATATAGATTTGTTGCTTTGGCGGCTCTTTTCATTTACAGACGTACTGGTCAACGATCTCTGTGCACTTTTTACACTTGACGTAACAGCACCAATGGAACTTGCAGTGGCAACGCTCCACCTGAACGCTCTTGAATTGGTCGTAGCCCCGTCCACAGCACATCAGCTCACACCCATCCATGCCCTCTGAGGTCTTGTTGCACAGGCGGCCCTGCGTGCCCAGCGAGCCGGTGGTCTCATTGCGCAGGCAATAGTCTGGGCTGGGGTCAACGTAGACCAGGTCCTCCTGTGTGGGCATGTTGAAGCGGTTGTTCACAAGCTCCAGCTTGCCCTTGCGACTGATCCGCATGGCGGCCGCGCTGTCGTACTTCTCCTTCAGCAGGTCACCCACTTTGCGGAAGTCTGCCAGCTGCAGCCAGCACGTCTTGAGGCTGCAGGAGCCCGACACGCCGTGGCACTTGCAGGCCACGTCCGCCAGCTTGTAGACGGCCTGCGGGGAAAGGAGCATGGTCAGCAACGCAGCATTCTCACTAACCCAGCAGCTGGCATTTGGTACAATGAATCCACAACCACATTTTCATAACAGCTTTGATTATACCCCCCTTTTCTGCTGTTACATCCTTCAGAACATATAAAAATCTCCTCTTCTTCCAACTGCTATCTGGTTCCCTAAATATTTCTGGCCACGCTGCTGTTAACCATGGCTTCCCTCACCCCACCTTCTTTTCCTCCGGCAGACTCCTGACTTGATGGCATGGTCAGGAACAAGAAAGACCATGAGGAAGAGTCCTTTCCTTGTGCTTCTGGAAATTCCCCATGCCCCATGGACCACCCTACTGCATATTTTTCCCTTCACAGTTGATACAAGGGAACACCTGGAAACCTGTTCATTTCCTGCCAACTAAAACAGGAACTGATGCTATCGCACTAGGAATAGATCTGCGTCCTTTTGGAATAAATATATGAACCCATGCCTTTCCCTTCTCTCTCTGCCGAGGATCTCATTCCCTGCAGTCTCCAGAGGGATCCTTGTTTTTCAGAGAACAAGGAGCGGAGACGGTAGCCACGGCGTGGAAGGTGGAACACCTTCAAACAGACAGAGCCTTCCACATATCTTCGATGCCTTTACCAGTGTCCCAGAACAGCAGATACGCAAGCCCTAGCTGCAAATTTGCGCCATCTCGTGTCCATATACTCCACTGCACTAAAATCACTGGTGCAAAGCGGAAGGGCATTCGCTTCAAAAAGCAAACACGCTTTCTAGTATTGTCTTCTCTGAGATACTTTAAGTTCCATTTTTGGAAGTCTAAGAGAGGCGTAAGATGCATCATGTCCCTGAAAATGCAGCACCTTGTACTGCAAGGAAGGACACCAAAATTAACAAATGGTCTGGAGAATTTATGCCAATGAGTGTAAAACCTTCAGCAGAGCAAGTACAGCCCTCGCTCTCCTTCTCCCTGCACTAGCTGGGAGGAGAGAGAGAAATTGAAAAACATTTTAGAATAACATAGCTCAAAACCAATGAAAAAAAAAAAAAAAAAAGCCCTCAAGTGCAGGTCGGGTTTGTTCTTTCCATTAATTTCAGATGCAGGTACCAAACTGCTGGCTATGTGAGACCCTGTCAGCGCTAACAGGAACTCGGAGTTTACAAAGCGAAGAGTTGGCATCCGTGTTCAGTCAGAGCTACCAAGTGTTCAGCATTTGACGTGCAGAGCTCTTTACGTCTTACATACGAGGCTGACATCTGCTCTCTCATGGCCATCTTGCCTCTTGCACGTTCGCAGGGCATTGCCTCTGCCAAATCCCACATGCCAAACAGAGCTATTTGGCATCGGCTGCAGAATTACCACCAGCTGCAACTGGGGTGGGGAGATCAAGGAACGTGAGAAAAAATAGGATGTTTTGAAGAAGTCAGCGATACGTCTTCCAGACAGGCTTTCTGCTGAAAAAAGCAGCCCAAGTCTGAGGCTCCTTCCCTGCCTCACTCATTGACAAAGAAGAAAGTTTCTCAGCTCTCCACATTCGCTTGCCAAGAAACAAGCGATTAAAGAGATCCTGCAAACAAAGCCTTCTGCGTATGACTGCACGGCGGACTAGCAGGGAGAGGTCAGAGTTCTCCTAAAGCAACTGTCGGCTCCTGCTCTAACAAACACCTAGTGCTTCTCACAGCTAGTGAAGATTCAATTGGGCTTACTGGCTAAATCACAGCGAGGCCAACTCAGCTCCCAAGAAAGTCAATGGGCTGAGTCCTGAAAACAGAGGAGCTTTAGTTCTGCTCCGTGGAGCTCAATTTGTGGAGGCAATCGCTCACAGTGCAGAGTACCAGCTACAGGCTGGGAGTTAAGCGGTCGTCTTGGCTTGAAGGGTAAGTGTGGAGGACCAACCACACCGCTACTTAAGGACTCCTGCTGCACTACAACCAGACAGAGCTACAGCTGAATTTCCCAAGCCCCAGACACTTACTATATCCTCACTACATTGCCAGTCTGCTCGTTATGAGCTTTAGTTAGCACTTTTTGGTTATGGTTCCGTCAAATCCCAGGCCACTCATGCCTCCTTTGCCCTTGCATATGTTTTTATAAAGTATTATGATTCTTCCTAATCCTAGGCTTTGTTCCTTTAGAAAAACACTGCAACCCGATCTCTCTCAGTGAATGTCATGGGGCTGAGTTCACTCCGACTTGGCTTTAAGCAACTGATGCTCAAAACATCTGGCCCGTGTGGGTGACGGCCGTGCGGGGGAACATGAGCGCTACCAGTTACCACAGGTAAGCATGGCGCCGCTCAGCCCCCGCCATCGACATCCCGCTGAGGTAACCCCGGCTTCAGCCTCTAAATGGCTCTCCCCTCTCCCCTTGGCTGCCTGGATGGGGAGAACACAGAGGAAATCGGAGGGCTCCTTTCTGACTGGGCGAGGGTCAAGGTAAAGAATAACAGACCCCACGTGTACTTCTGAAAGCAGGGTCTGATTGATGGCCGCACCACTTAAGCAGGTTGAAAATGCGTCTAATGGAAAGGCTTAAAGCCCCTTCCCATAAGCCCAAGTTCTCTTCCAATTCTTTTCTTGCAAGAATGGGAACAGGAAGAGAATTAATGGGGAATTCCTATGTGGTCAATTAGCCAGACCCCCTTCCAGGCTCTCCTGGCACTGGCTTGAGTGACTGATGACTGAGGCCTGCCATATGCTGACTCGGTAAATAGTGCAGAAGGACTGACCACCACAGCCCGCCAGACAGGGGCGACAGATAAGGAATGGGAGAAAGAAGAGAGGGTAATGGAGACCAACTGGAAAAAAGAGACAGATGGAAGGAAAGAGCATATTGAGATAACAGCCAAAGACAAACAAACAAGGGCAATAAAGCCAGGAGCACTACCACACGGACTGCGACGTGGAGTGAAGGGGTGATGGGGTCAGAAGTGCCTGAAAGATAAAAGGACTCTGCTTCCTTCCCGGCCCCCTCAGCTCCTCATGAGAAGTGCTGAGAGCAGGGACGATCCTCTTTCCTGCCCTCAGAGTTCCACAGGGTTCAAGAGGACTGTCTCACCTAGAGGAAACTGAGCGGGAACACCTGCCAAAAACCTGACTGGAAATCAGAAACATCATCCATTCAAACACAGGCTGGGAAGTGGGAGCGAGGCTGCACAAGGGATGGCAGCTGGTGGTCACTTAGCAGTGCTCACCGCCACATCCCCTTCCAGTACTCCTTTCCTGCAGCAGCAATTTCAGGAATATGGAGTTACATATGCACCTTCTTCTCTGCAAAACCAGAATCTCAGAAGTGAAAACATTCAGGAACGTAGGACTAGCTGGGACTTCCTTGGCTATTAAGTACAATCTCTTGCTATTGTAGGCACTACTTCAAGTAACGCTTTTCTTAAATGTATTGAGTGCCCTTTTTAAAGCAATTAGGTTTTCAGGCACCATTATTCTGATCACTATTCCAATGATAAAGTATCTTTTTCTAATTTCCAGCCTAAGCGTATTCACTTTATGCCCATTTGCTCTTGTGCCAAATTGGCCTTTTGCTTAAAAAGTACTTTTCCTTTGCTATTATTTCTCCCACTAACATAGACATCAGTCATATCCTCTCTCAGCTTTCACTTTGCTAGGCTAAACATGGCAAGCTGTTCTAGCCTGCTTTCTTAAGAAAAGATTCCTATCCCACGGGTCAAGCACAACAACCCTTCTCTAGTCTGAGGTCATTTTACTTGGGAATATGAGAGCATACAATATTTTGGGGCCTTACAAGAGCTTAATACAATGGCATTACTATTCCTCCATGTTTTACCAAAAGACTTTCCTTCTTATGTTGCAGGGTACTTGCTACCTTAGGAGACACACTGCATCTGCTGTCAGCCACAGCTGACAGCTGCGCACAACTCCTTTCTAGTTTCCTAATAAGTAAAAACGTTTTTCATACCAGGACCTTGATTGGTTTTCATACCAAGGACCTTGAAATGATTGTTTTGATGTAGTTTTGTTCGATGTGAAATTAGTTTCTTCTCTGTATTCATAATATCTGCCACCTCTGCATAATCAGCAAATTTCATCATCCCACTCCTAACTCTTGTGCCAAGGCTAAGAAGCAAAAATATTAAGCATTGGTCTTGAGGCAAGTCCTTGAAGAACTCTGCTAATTAAGCTTTGCTGAGATCAATATGCATCTTTTCTCACAACTTACCGACACCTCGCCTTGAACCAGTTTCTTATCCATCTCACAGTCACTGTATCCCTTAACTTTTCCAATCTAACCAAGTGTTTTCATGTGGGAAATACATGAATTATCTCATAGAAGTTCAAATAGTCATTTAGCTATCATTTACCTATTGAATCTATTTTGCCCTCCAGTAAATCAATGATGTTCTAAATGACTGCATGATCAATATTTGAGAAATTTGAGATGTCCTCCTGTAAACACTACCAAGGTCACTCTGCTCGTGCTACTAGGTGCCAGCTCTTTCAGAATGCCAGGGCACTAAAAGGTGTGTCTTGCGGGCTTTAAGCTTCCCAATTTTTGCTTCCACTTTGGTGGTGATCATTTCCAGTTCCCTTTGCTGCCACGTCACCGTTAACATTTCCAAGACCTCTGAGGAAAGGCTGCCTTGTACTGGCTAGACAACCCCAGAACTCATAGCAAAGTCATTTCAGATTTGTCTCAGGCTAGATCCATTCATATTCATCTCCTTTCCTGATCCCAGCATCTATATTCCTCACTGCCCCCAAACCTTCATCTAGCCAATCCACACTGACACCACTGTCCCATTTACTCTAAAGCCCTCCATTCTCCCAGCCCTTTGCTGCTACTACTTGACTCCCATCTGAATCACAGAATCTTAGGGGTTGGAAGAGACCTCTGGAGATCATCCAGTCCGTTCAACCCAATCCAAAACGCCTTTCTGTCAGCAGCCTCCTGAACAATCCCACCCATTCCAGGTCTGCTGGCTCTGAATGTCAGTACTTGCTGTTCAGCTCCTCTTCCCCTACCTACCAGAGAAGAACTGCCTCCTCCTGCCCTTCTCACTTCCATGGGGTGCCAGCAGCATCGCCACTGCCTGTCCCCAGGGCACTCTGCCTGACTGTCCCCAGAAAGCACAGTCTCAGGAGGATTTACAATACTACACTGCAAGCACTGACTTCTCTAGGCAGAAGTGCTGAGGACAGAAAAAGACCTCTCTGTTGAGCAGCAGGCATATGGTAGCCCTTCCCAAGAGCAATGCCTCGTCCTGACTTGAAGCTTCAGGTAAAACACTCACTTACTTTGGGGAGCAAAACTACTCTGTCTTTAAACTCAGCCCCATCCTCACTGAACAACAGCTCCTTTCTTCCAATCTCTTTCAATTTACTAAGATTAAAAAAAAAAAGAAAAGAAAAACTTTTGCTGTTTCTATTACTGCCTTTTGCAAGGTCTGACTCAGCTTGACTTTTCACTGTTCTCACTTCATCTTTACACTTTTTGACCTCTAAGACAGAGTTTTTTTTTGTTATTTATTTGCTATCAGTTCTTTTTTTCCATTCTTCGTAGGCTCTCGGTCTATTCCTAACAGCTTCTTTCTGGTAGTAATTCATTCAGTGAGGTCTGGATATTCTTCCTACAAGCTTTTTCCTCTTGCTTGGCATGCAGAACTGTAATGGCTTTAGCATCTTTGACTTGAAAAAGTTCCAGACCTCCTCCACATCGAGTTCCTCGGCTGAGTTTACTAACTGGCTCCCTTACTTTATCAGTTTGTTCTTTGAAATCCATGAGCTTAATTACACACCGGTTTATACTTCCATTCAATTTAATCTAAACGACTTGTGTTCACCTAATCTAAGGTTATTTTCTGTGGCCATCTGTTCTACAGAGTCTACCAGAAACAACCTTGAAATATCACTGCCTTTTGCTGGGCCCTCAGGAAAGCTTTTGTCCAAGTCCTGAGCTAACTGGGGACAAAGAAATTGTCTCGAGGGTCTTGTCTGCAGAAGCACAAGCACTGCAGCACTCCAAGCAGTTCAAACGACTTACTGCACTTGTAGTAGGCAGCACAGAACTGGTTTTAGCTGTATCCCTAAGGAAGACACAAGTTTCCTCCATCCAAAACCATGCCATCGTTTGAAAATCACAACTCAGTTTCTACCACATACAACAGCAATAGTAAGTCATGGTGATGTTTCAGCCACGCTGCAAACCATCTTCTAACTTGATCTTCTAACTCAGATGTTACTGAAGTTCAGCCATCCCTCAAACCATTGACCATTTTCTATCCCTGGTTCTCTCAAGGCAACAGGACAAGCTGTTAAAAAGGCTGGTAACATACACACCCTGTTATACAAAGGACGCTTATTTGTAGTAATCCAAATTCATGACTCCAGACATACAAGATGTTCAAAGTATGTAATGCAGTGAAGACGTCACTTTTACATTACTATTCCATGAGGGATGCTTGTCCTTTCTAAGTAAAAGCAGATTCTCCGCCCTCCCAAGCAAAACAAATGAACAGAAAATTTGAAGCAAAACAACTCAAACAAAAACCCGCTGAGTTCCATAGCTCTCAAGTCCACCCTTTTCTGCCTCCTGCAAATTAAGCAAATGCACGTACACTGGAAGCACTAAAAGGGGACAACTTCACCTATATCTATGGCATCAGTCAGACCAACACCAGAACCTGGCACATAATTTTGGTATGTGAGTTTTAAATGATACAGAACAACTAGAAAGGGTATATACTAAAGTGATATGGAAGCGATTTGATGACTGATGAAAACATCTGCAAGCGAGAGAGACACAGGTTCTCAACCAAGTTTGTCAAAAAAAGAAAGAGTGGTGAATAAACCGCAGCAGATAAATATCGCTAGGGAGAGGAAATTCTGATTGGTAAAGAGTTTTTCAATCTAGCTGTGAAAGTCAGAGGAAGAACTGATTGGAAGCTCACCACAGATAAATTCAAATGACAACGAGGAGCAGTGTCAAAAGAGTGAGGATGATTAATGAGAGTAGCATACTATGAATAAGGTGACGGATTCTCCATCTCAAGTGGTCTGCAGAGCAAACGCATCCATCTTCTCAGAAAATGCCCGTTGCCTTGGTGCAAGTTATTTATTTTGCCCAGTGCTGAGGTAACTGAGCAAGGTGTAAGTTTCAGAGACAGCCAGGCAGCCTGATTCTACGTTTGCCTCTGGCCTTACGTTCCCAAAAATCTGAATGATGGCAGCAGCAGATTTCTCCACACACCAGCAGGCCGTTCTCTTCACCATCACCCTGCCCTTTTGGCAGCTCTGGGAAGCACATTTCTGAGACGTAAACCTGGAAAGCAGGCCATGAGAGCACCTAGTTTGTTTGGCAAGGGCTTACATGCCTGCACATACATGCTGCCTAGCATCTCAGCAGGCCCCAAAACTCACAGACTTTAGACGCAGTGGAAGTCAACCACTAAAACTGGAATATCATACTGTCAATATTGTTTGTGCTATACATAAAAATGCAGAAAATGGGACCACACATCATTTCAAAGGAGTTACTGGGGCATCGCGGGACTATCCCTCACCAAACCTCCAAGTAATGAGGTACCCCGTTATCTCACAACCTCTGAACCTCACCAGCTGGGAAGGGTCAGTGTTCATCTTACCCTGCGCCCAGCCTCATTGTTCTGCAGGTTCATCAGCATGCGAGCCTGCTCCTCAGAGCCTCTCACGTAGTTCTTCTCCCTCTCCTTGGCATCCACAAACTCCTTGGCAAAACGGTACCCGTACTCCACGTTATCCCCGCAGCCGCCCCACAGCCAGTCTCGGGGCAAGTCCTTGGGCCTGGCCGTGCGGCTGCAGCCACAGCTGGACAGCTCTCCTTCACGGCAGGCACGGCTGATGGCGTTCACCACCCCGGCGGCGCTGACGGCATAGGTGAAAGCGGTCTCTCGGCTACCTGCAAGAGAATGCAAGAAGCAAAGTAATGACAGATGAAGCTCTTTTAGCAAACGGTGTACAAAATTAACTGTTTGGCCAAGTGTAAAAGAACCAACCTGCTCTGGTGAAGGGAGAAATGCCCTAACACAAGCTGACATCCCTTTTGTGTTTTCTCTCCACAGTAGTAACCCCAGGCAATTGCCTGCCCAGTGCTGCCAGTTTCTGCGTGTCCAGGAGCAAAACCAAACCTGATTCTGACATGCACCAAGAAAGGGGCTGAGATTTCTGATACAGCCTGGAAGAATGTGTCTGTCATGACTTTGTAGTGCTGTTCCACAGGGACTATTATTTTTATTACTCTTATGTTTGCCCAGTTAAGAGCTCTGGAAATGCTAAGCCTTGCCCAAAAGAAACAGAAATGCCACAGGCAGGGTCTGCTCAGCCTTCTTTCCCTCTCTACTTCAGGTCAACCCTTAGAATCATACAATCATTTTGAGTTGGAAGGGACCCTTAAAGGCCATCTGGTCCAACCCCCCTGCAGTGAACAGGGACACCCACAGGTAGATCAGGTTGCTCAGAACCCCATCCAGCCTGACCTTGAGTGTCTCCAGGAATGGGGCATCCACCACCTCTCTGGGCAACCTGCTCCAGTGCTTCACCAACCTTATTGTAAAATACTTCTTCCTTATATCCAATCTAAATCTTCCCTCTTTTAGTTTGAAACCATTTCCCCTTGTCCTGTCAGAACAGACTCTGCTAAAAGAGTTTGTCCTTTCCTTCTTATAGACCCCTTTAGATATGGAAAGGCCGCTCTCAGGTCACCTCGCAGCCTTCTGTTCCCCAGGGTGAACAACGCATCTCTCTCACCCTGTCCTTGGAAGGGAGGTGTTCCATCCCTGGGATTGTTTCTATGGCCCTTGTCTGGATGCCCTGATTTTAACCTGGAGGAACCAGGTTATTTATTTGCTGAAAATACAGCTGATGCCACCAATCTGCCAAAAGCCATTGAGAACAACCAGTGAGGTCGGGGCTGTGCAAGGGGAGCACTTCATAAAGCCAGATACCAGTCTAGAAGTGCTTCACCTCGACTGGGACAAGCATGTTTAAGGGGTACATCCAGTTTCATTTTGGTTAAATATGGTCAGCTGAGACTCAATTCAAGATAAACTGTAGGAAACCATTTTTCCACTCAAAGGCGGAAGCTCTCCCAACACGTACAGAACCACAGTGCTGGAAGAAGTCAGACTTTCCCATACAGACAACAATAAATGAAAAGATTCAGTGAAGCCTAAAGGTCCCTTCCAACGCAAATGATTCTACAGTTCTATGACTTTCTGCTTGCACACGCATGAGAAAGCCCTGCTCAGGATGCATCCCAGCAGCTGCTCCAGATCTCCTGCTCTCTGCTACTGGCACAGGTTCACTGCAGCCAGAGCCGGGCACCAGTGCAGCCATAACACTGCAGCATGGGCCAAATGCTGTGAATTGCCATAGCTCTGCAAGGGGGGGCAATCCACACCTGTGCTATCACCATACACTGTAATAAATACCTAAACCAACACCTCCAGAGTTACTACATGCATCACCATGCTCCCAGGTGGTAAACAGTACAACTGCCAAAGCTTATGGAATAAGCAATCTGATGCTGGTGGGCCATAAACGGCGAACCCCACCAAGAGCTGACCCTCAGATGCTCCCCAATAAAGTAAGATGCTCCCACAGGGTAGGTGCCCCAGGAGCAGTTTGTCACCATGCTCAGTGCCAGCTCCCTCAGCGGGACCCAGCCGATGCCTTTGGTATGCTCTTGTTCCAATTTGCATGTGCCAACACTCTGCAATTAATAGCGGCTTATCACCAGCTTAGTGGTAATGACCCAAGACAAAGGCGAGGCTGTGAATGGCACCCACCTTGCCGAGCAACTTGGGATTCATTCTTTTTTTTTTTTTCCCCTAAATGAGGGCTGTACACTAAGGGCTTCTGCCATGTGCACAGAGTGATAAAATGCTGCAGGACACAGCATGCAAGGGAGTCATTAGGAAGAGGACTATGCCCCAAGAGCCTTCCCAGACCGAGAGGCAAAGAGGGGTGACTCCCAGTCAAGATAATTCAGCTGACACCAGCCCACAGGGCAGTTGTGGTGCTTCTGCAGTAACTAGTCCAGCTTTTTACACGGCATGGCTAGTTTTAAGGTAATGGTCCACTGTGCGGCTTTACCACTGTGCTCACGTGGTGGGAGCCCTGCAGACAGAGCAGCTTTCCTGTGGGAAGCCACACTCCTGGTACTGGGAGAGATGGAAACACACACGGGGACAGGACCTCCCGGGGCTGCAGCTTGCTCAGCAGTGGCTGCATGACTCCAGGTGCTTAGGATCCCTAACGCCGGCTGCAATTCCTGCGGTGCGGCAGGCTGGCTTTGCACTTTCACTGCCCCTGTTTAAGCACCCACATGTTTCAGATGGAGCGGCAATCAACTCGTGTGCAGTCTCCACATCTGCATAAGGAGCCCAGGATGGTGCAAGTTCCTGGATCTGCACAACAAGTTTGGGATGGTGATGGGAGAGTCTGCAACAAGCAGCAGTAGTTTTTCTTCCTGGCTGTATGCGAAGCAGAAAAAACCATGGCACTCAGCTGATGCAGCTTTGATTTGGGAGGCAGAATCAGATGCATGCATGAAACCCTGTGCTAACAGAAAGCAAACTGGTAGCCAGTAGCTGTGGGCTTACACATCCTTTGGTTGGACTCCCATTTCTGCTCTTCTAACATGCTTCCAGGCTTGAAAAAGCATTAGGATGTCAGCCCGTCTTCTCAGAACCTACCTTAGTCCACACTACTACAGCATCACCTCAGTGCCGTGTTCTTCCCTAAACCTGTGTCCTGCGGGTGGGTGCCTGTCACTCTGCTGCTGACAGCTGGTGGCTGTGTGGGCTCTGGCACCCCCCTCTGCCTGCTGGGCATCAGGCCTCCCGGAGCTGAAAGAGGGAAACAGGAGAACCGACCCCAGCCAGGAGAACGAAGCAAAAGAGAAGGAAGTGTGTTGCTCTAGCTTTTTCTAATGGAAAAGCTGTAGCTTCAAAAGACTAAAGGGAAAAAAAAGCATTTCCCTGAAGTGTTCCTGTCTCCGGGAAAAGTATTTCTCTTTGTTCTTGTCTTTTTATGACTCCTTTTCTCCTTTTTGCATTTGAAAAGGCAGTAGAGATAAGATCTATGGCTCCAAAGAGGACAGACCGGCCTGGAAGCCCCCTTCACCCATTGCAGATTTCTCTGCGGGAGATGACAGGCTGTGTATTCCCTCCTCCCCCAGGGACATGCCAACATGGACTTCTTGGGTGCTCTGCCCTCTTCTACACAAACACAGAAATAAGGAATGTATCTGTATATAATGTATGAGTACGCACATACGCCATCTAAAATCTGTCTTGACAGGACAAGAGGCATCTTCAGAAGGATGAATTTTGTACGTCAGCAGATACAGTTGTTGAATAAGCCAGGAATTACATTCGGAAGCTAAGGGTGATTCTCACGATAACACAAACACTGGGAAGAATCAACATTAAAATGCTGCTGACTTTAGTGCTACCCATTCCCCTGCAAATCCCTGTCTTTCTGGGCTGCACTGCCTTGATAGCACACACAGAATGAAGGCACAGTGACTGAACACAGAGGCTCCCATTCCTGCACTGAGCCAAGCGCTGAGAGGTGAGAAGCAAACCAACCTTCCAGGTTCCTGAGTGAATGCTCTCCTGAATTTCTCCCAGGTTTTGGACTTGGCCAGGGTAGGTTCTCCTCCCCTCAATAATCTAAGGCAGCTCAGGAAGTCATGTAGCATATGCCATGCCCACAGCAGTGGGTGGGCAGCCTCAGATTGCTGGCACACCGCACACCTTCTGGGCCCTCCTTATCTCCTTCCCCCTCTCCACATCTCCCTGGCATGCCTCTGCAGATATTCCAGTCTCCAGACCCTTCTCATTCCATTGGCACCACGTGCAGGGATAGGGCTGTGGTCCAGGATTGGGTTTAGGGGCTGAGAACAAGAGACAGGCACACAGCATGAACCCAGGGAAGAATGGCTTTATAGCTGACACGACCTGCGAGATTAAGGGGTTTGTTTTCTTATCTTAGCATGTCACTATAAAGTCAGCAGAAGTAAAATCAGAAGGTAGAGCCAAGAGGGAAGAGGAGAGGCAGCATCCTTTTCCATAGCAACTTATCACACACGTGGACATCAGCAACGAGTCTTCAGAAACCCTCCAGACTGCCTCTGGTGTCCATCTCCTTGCTTTGGAGAACCAACACCACCGCCTGAACACACTCCCTTGGAGCAGGGATCTAAAGGATCGAAGGGGTCCCTTCTGGGACAGGCTCTTAAATGGTGGGCAGCAACAGGCCACTGCCTCGCAGACACCAGCAGGTCCCTCCTGGAGATTCCCCAGCACAAACCAAACAGCAGTGGGACCATGGGACACAACCAGTGCATGCTCACACCACCTCTGTCCTCATCAAACCCCCAGACTACTCCGACTTTAAGCTAAAAGCATCAAATTCATTTTGAAAAGGAGGTCATGGAATCGCAGAAGCATTAAGATTGGAAAAGACCTCTAAGATCACCCAGTTCAGCCATCAGCCCATCCCTACCATGCCCACTAACCACGTCCCTCAGTGCCACCTCCACAACAGATCTTGAACACCTCCAGGGGCAATGAATCCACCACATCCCTGGTCAGCCTATGCCAATGCCTCACCACTCTTTCTGAGAAGTTTTTTTTAATATCCAACTTGAACCTCCCCTGGTGCAACCTGAGGTCATTACCTCTCAACCTACTGCTGTTACCTGGGAAAAGAGGCCAACCCCCACCCTCACTACAATGTTTCAGTGGTATTACTCATCTCCCAGCACCCATCTCTTCCCCTCCTCCCATATGCCCACTGATCTTTCCTGATTGCTTTCCATCCTTCACCTCCCATCCGTATTTCCCCTTCAGCTCACACTATTATTTTTTTTTCAGGTTTGGAGCATCCCTGGGATCAGCCTGGGGCTGCAGGAAGGTGCTGGATAGGAGGGCTCTTTCCATACACCCTTGTGGGGTCACAGAATCACAGAATGACCCGGGTTGGAAGGGACCTCAAGGATCATGTAGTTCCAACCCCCCTGCTTAGCAGGGCCATATACACATTTACTAGATCAGGTTGCCCAGGGCCCCGTCCAACCCGGCCTTGAACACCTCCAAGGACGGGGCATCCACAACCTCCCTGGGCAGCCCGTTCCAGGGCCTAACCACTCTCCTAGTAAAGAACTTCCCCCTAACATCCAACCTAAATCTTCCCTCCTTCAACTTGGATCCATTTCCCCTAGTTCTGCTATTGTCAGCCCTTTCAAAGAATTTACTCCCCTCCTGGGTGTAGGTTCCCTTCAGGTATTGAAAGGCTGCAATGAGGTCACCCCGCAGCCTTCTCTTCTTCAGGCTGAACAAGCCCAGCTCCCTCAGCCTCTGGGAATCTGCACATTTCCTCGTTCTTTGGGACATTGAATTACACAGGAAGGAGTGACACCAGACGGGTATTTGCTGTCCATTCCCTCTGGCTGAGTTGCAGTTTTCATACCCTGAAGCACAAGCCCTACTGACAACCTGGAATTGCACACTGCCTCATCTGGCCGCCACCCTTGCTATCAAACAGCGAGAGATGAAGGGTGCACAGATGCCTTGGATGTGTGTCAGCAGCTGAAAGTATGTGTCAGGAAACAGCGTTTCCCAAGGGAGCATCCCGGGGAAGAGGGGATTTGTTGGGGTGTGAGCCGGACAGATGGGCAGAAAGGCTGGGCTTGGGAATGGCTCTGATGGGCTGGGTTAGAGACTGACATGCAGGAAAATCCCTGAAATTCTCCAGAGAGACGCGTAAGAATTTCAGGATTGAATGGAAGCGATCACCCCAGCGCCCTTTTGCCTTGACATTAAAGCTCTGAAGCTTTCTGAATCTGAGTGAGCCTAGAAGGCATTAAGAGATGCTGGGGGCAGCCGAGGCTGCAGGAAACCGTTCTCCATCCCTTATTAAGTGCTCTCCCTGACCCCAGAGCTGAGAAGTAGCGCTGGCCCTGGATTCTTCAGCGTCAGCTGTGCGGGTGGGACACAGAACCCCTCCTTACAGGGGCTTGAGTATGTGCATGTGTGTGTGTGTGTGTGCGCGAGTGTGTGTGAGTGGCCGTTTTAGCACCTTTTCTTTATTGTCCTGGCCGTCGGACACATCAAACCCAGCCCGGATTTCTCAGTTTCTTGCCATCAGATGATTGCATTTCAAAAGGAGCCGGGACAATGCAGCCAGGTCACACCTCAATTCAAGTGCAGCGATGGCCTGCCAATGTGCCCCGCACAGCCAGCAGGGGCAGGAATTATAAAAATCCCTTCGGTTTACACAGAAAACAGCAGAGAAGGGAGGAGGGGGCTGATCCCAAGGGGGGAGCCCGTATTTCCCGCATCTCAGGGCCACACTCTCTGTCCAAGGGCACTCCAGATGCTGCGAATGATAATGTAGGTCCATTGTTTCCAGCTCCAGCTTCTCTCCCCACCTCCAAACCAGCGCACAAACAAAAGCAGCCCGTGTCCCACCTCTCTGGCTCCAGCGGTGGCTCAGTGTGAGCAGCACCTGCACACCAGGGAATGGACAAGCTAACGGCAGCATTAGGAGTGGTGCTAACAGGGCGCATCGTTTCCACGCGTGTATTTAAAGGGAGAAGGCTGCTCCTACCTATTTTCATGACCCGGCCGAAGACGGAGGTGTTGTCCACCGTGCTGCAGTTCCACCTGCGCTGCCGGAACTGGTACTGGCACTCCTTGATGGCACTGCGGGCCCCCTCGCCGATAAACACCATGTGCTCCTGGTAGAGCTGGCACAGCTTGCGCTGCCCCGGGGACAGCCCCGGCAGCTGGCTGCACACGGGCTGCGCGCCGATGATGTACATCTCCGGCCTCTGGATGGGGTTCATGGCCAGCGACCTGCACGGAGAAACGTCCCACGGAGGTTGCGGTCCCACAAGCGCCGCCAGTCCCAAGGGCTGGATGCGCTTTTCGCCTTCCCCTCCCCGCGCTGCCAGATGTGAGTCTTTCCCAGGGCTCGAGCGGGAGGAACCCGGCATGGGAAGGGGGTACAGAGCTCGGCACTTTCTCTGCGGGAGCGGAGCGGGAGCCGCTTCGCACAGAGCGCCGGCAGCGGTGCCCTCGGGCCGGGCTGCGCCCGCTGCTCTGGAGAAGGGGCTCCTTTGGCAGCGGACAGGAGACCTCACCCACCCTCTCCCCCATCACTCCCTCACGCAAAGCCCGACTCCGCACTGAAGCCCCCCGGGACGCCGGCATCCCACCTCCCCAAAACCGGGAAGCTTTGCGGGCAGGCAGCGAGAGCACCCCGCGATGAGGCACTTCGCCGCCGCCGCCGCGCTCCGCCCGCCCCGGGACGCCCCCGGCCCTGGACAAAGGCTCCGCTCGCAGCCCCGCGCCCCGCTCGCTCACTCACTCACTCACTCACTCACCACCAGGAGTTGGCGTCGGCCACCGGCGAGGTGCAGCTGCAGAGTAGCGCGGCGGCGAGCGCCAGCCTCGGCCCCGTCATGGTGGGCTGCGGGCGGCGGCGGCGCTGGGGCAGCCCCCGCGGAGGCGGCCGCCGGCACGGGGCGCCCTGCGGTGGAGGAGGAGAAGAAGCGCTGAACCCTACGGCGGGGTCTGCGTGCGGCGGGGCGCGGCCAGCGCGGTCCCCGGCCCCCGCCCACCCCACGGACCCTCCCCCGGCCGCGCCCCCCCCCGCCCCCGACGGCAGCGGGGAGCCCCCTCCACCCCCGCCCCCGTCCTCCCTGCCGTCCTCCCCCCGGAGCTTCAGAGTCTTCTTTGAAGCGTCTCCCCCCGCCCCAGCGCCGGTGGTCCGCCGGTGCCTCCCGGACGGGCCGGTGCCCGCAGCCCCGCGGCGGCAGGTGTGCGGGAGCCGTCGGGGCGCTTCAAAGAGCCGCGCTCGCCCCGCCGCCTTTGTAATGCGGGGGCCGGCTCGGAAATGCTCCCCCTCCTCTCCGCCTCCCCGAAACGGCCTTCAAACGCGGCCCCGGGCAGGGGGAGGCTCCGCGGCGCTACGGGCCGTGCCGGCACCGGCGCCGGGGGGCTTTATGAGCAGGAGGCGGGGAGCCGGGTCGGGAGGTGGTGAGAGATGAGAGAGCTCCAAAGGCCCTCGGGTCCCAACAGCCCAACGGGGGCAACCCGGCAGCCCCTCAGTGTACCGCCTTCAACACCCGCAGAAAGCACCCGGACCCACGTGGGTACCAACTTACTAACGCTCCTTACGCCGAACGGAATCACGGCTCACTCCATCCTCACCACCCCACCTGACCCCATGCCACACACCACAGACAGACCTCCCCACGGCCACCCCAGGGTCTGGGCATCATCCCTGGCCGTCCCCTCCCGCTGTCCCCAGCCAGGCCCAAGCTGTTCCACGGGCACCCGGCCTTTTGTTCTGCCTCACGCAAGCGTGGCCCAAGCCATGAAATCACCAGACCCAGCGGCCCAGCCCTGCTGAAGTGTATTTTTTATCGAATTCCTCACGGTGCAATAGCTGCGTTTGTTTGCGGCACGCTCCGCTTCCTGCCCTTTCCCAGATGTGCTCTACCTGCAGCTGGTGGCCCGCCTCACCTGGCAGGCAGATGTGTGGCCACCAGGGCCGGAATCGGCTTTGGAACAGAAAAGCCTTGTGTGACCCACAGCCTGTGCTCTGCCTGCCCCAACACAGTGGGATCCACTGGGTGACCGTATTCACACTTTCATACCCTGCCTCTCCCTGCTCCCACAGCCCCGAGAACGATGGAGGGATGGCGAGGGCTGCGCGCAGAGCCACGGCTGGGGGCTGCTTCTATAGGGAATATGACAGAATGGAAAGTTTATCTCTGCGAGTCTGGAGAGGAAGGAAGTCGTGTATGGATGAATGGCTTTTCCATGACAAACAATGAGGCTGCACAGACACGGTGTGATGTCACCCTAAGAATTTCCAAGCTGCCTTCAGATATAGAAAATCCTTTCGGAAGAGCGCGTGCCACCTTTCCATTTCTATACGGCCAGTGGGAAGAATTATGGCAAAAATTAAAAGAATAAAGAAGAAGATAAAAAAGCCCTGGCTGTTTCACACACGTACACACGGCATGCACCATGCAAATAAACAATGCAGAGGGAGAGGTGCATCTCTGCGTTTTGCCCCCACTGCGTCTCCTTGTGGGTGCTGAGGAAGGAAATGCTGAACTGCAGCTCAAGTCTGCCGCTGGCACAAGTGGCTGTGGATGGTGGAGGTGGCAGCAGCTTCCAAATCAAAAGCTGCAGGGTGTTTGGCCGGTGGTGTGAAGACCATCGCCAATTCCCCTTCCTTGCTGCTATCTGTTGCCATTCATCCTACAGGTCTTTAAAAGGAGCTTTTCGTTCGGTAAATGAAAGGCTTGGGTTAATGCTCTCAAGCCTCTGCTGCCCTAGGCAACTGCCTACCGTGCTCCCTAAAATTAGTACCTGTTTGCTTTTGTTCAGTGTTCAGAGGTGACAACTGCACCTGAAGCATGAGTTTGCACGCCAAGTGTTGGAAGTCACGCTGGAGAGCCCTTTCCTGATACCTTTCCTGCCACGTGCACTACAGCAAAGATGCAAGGCTCCAAGAAAGAAGGGGAGGTGGTGTCCGTGAGATCATTCCCAAAGATTTGGCAGGAGGTGAAAAAGTTGAGCCCTGGTTGGAAGACAGCCCTGATAAGTTGGAAAAGGAGAGCAACTTAAGCAAACTCCTTGTCCTATACTGACTGCTTTCCAAAAACTGGGGATGTCCCCAAGCGTGACACAGATCTTTACTGAGTGCTATAAGCAGAGTTGAAGGAAAGCATCTCTTTCCGCATGACTTTAATGATCACCATTCCTGCATCTGTTCCAGCTTCTCCCAGGCTGAAGAGAACTGGACGTGCATTCTTCCTGCTGCGATCACGAGCCTCTTTCAAGTTCCTGTTTATTTCTGCGACTTGACTGTGGTTCAATGTGTGTTTCTAATGCCTTGCGCATCCAGAAGCATTCACTACTCTCTCCCTCTGGACTTACCACATGAGACACTTACACTTTGGGAAAAATATTCACCTAAGTAGAGTCTCCTGTATTTAAGGAGCCAGCAGAGAGACACAGGGCTCCATTCTTGGGATGGAGGGTTTCCATGTGTAAATCTGTGCTGTGAGCAGCATCAAGAGATGTACTGTACCATACCGCATTACTCTACCTTTACTTCCAGCAGCCAGGCTTGTTTTTAACCACAGCTCTTAGCGAGGCTTCAGAAATCTCATCAAAGTTGCATATCTGCCCATTCCACTCGATCAGTTTTACACAGAATACAGATTGGTCCCTTGCAGCTTTCACCCAGAAACCACATCATCTGCTATCCTCACAACCCATAGCTGTTGGTGATTCTGCTGCTCCTCGCTGACAACCAGTCCCTCCCTCAGCACTGTGCTTCTGTGGTGCCACACTGCCTGACCTAAATGTGCTATTTTATACGTATTCTGATGATTACTTCACCTGCAGCAGTCACTCCACAGGTCCAGCTTACAATAGGTGTAGCACCCCAGTGCCCATCTCTCTCCCTGTGCCATTGCCTTGCCCCGCTGACTTGGTGCATGCCGTCTCTCTCTGCTGGAAGGGCAGATTATTCCTGTTTATGTTCTGCTCATTTCTTTGGTACTTTTGCGCTCAGTTTGATCTCCTGACATGCTCATGCGCTACCTTTTTCTGCATCTCATCACCTGCCACCCCGCTGACAGATACAGATTTCCTTTCACCGCTACCTTGCTCTTTCATTTTTCCATGGCTGCCCTCGCCAAGGGCACTTGGTCTCAATGTCACCAGGCCGTGTCGTGCACAAATGCCAAGACATAGCTGCCAGCTTCAGCAGCCTGGTGACAGCTGGAGAGCAAGAACGGAGGAACAGAGCGAGGAAAGGAGAAGTACTGAAAGGAACAAAAGAGGTTAGACATTAAAAGGGATCTCAAGACATGTTTTTCTCCTAAATTCGTGGCTAAGCATCCTGATGCTTAATAGAGGCAGCAGCAAAAAGCCATCCCTGCAGGTACACGCCTGCCTGGAAACCGTCCGTGTTTATGATGGGCAGCCCATCTCACCTCCCTGGTGGGAGTGAGTGCCCACGAGTAGGTATCTGAGCAGGTATCTCAGGCCTGGCAGGACAGCATGGCAAAGTCTGCTGGTGGCACCAGCAAGGTAACACAGATGGCAGGCCAGTTTGAGGACACCACTCCGCAGAGGCTGCAGAACAGGCCAGGGGAAGGCAGTGGCGGGGTGGCTTTAAGTATTTCCCTCCTCACTCTCACCTCGCAAAGCACAGGGCGCCCTTAGAATCACAGAATCATGAAGGCTGGAAATAGCCACTAAGGTCATCACATCCAACCATAGACTCACCCCCACCATGCCTGCTGACCACATCCCTCAGTATCACATCCACATGGATCTTGAACACCTCCAGGGACAGTGACTCCCCCACCTCCCTGGGCAGCAGTATTAAAACAACAACAACAAAGCACAGAAAAAGCTGAAGCTATATACAAAGTCCTGTCGACATCAGATTACACTGATTTAACCAATTTCAGAACTTACTTATCTTCTGTACCACCACACTTCTATTCAGTGTAAGAATATCCTATTAATGCTGCACGCAACAGATTTAAGCTAAACCTGTTCAGACTGTTTTGGAAATAGACTGCATATGCATTTGTACCAAAAAGATCATGTTATATCTCACCTCTATTTTAGTACCAATCGCATGTACGATTCTAACTCCAGGAAAAAAAAAAATAGTGTTGTGCTTAAGCTCATTTGTAAAATGCTATTTTAACATTATTTATGGTCTTAAATAAAGTTTCCAGATACAAATTTTCAGCAGAATGTGCGCTCATGCAAACTCAATCTGAAAAAGCTATATCAGTACATCAGTGCTGTGCAGGTTAGTCATCCTTTAAACCAAAAGCAAAGCCTTCCAAGTTAAGATCTGCACCGATTTAACAGAACAGTGCAGCTTAATCATTCATTTACTTTCTTTTAATTAGGTAACAGGAAGAAGGGGCTGTGTGACATTTCAGGGACAAACCATACAATCTTACAAATAAAGTTTCCGAGCATCCTAAAAGCTGTTTGCTTTATTTGGGTCCCTACACTGTCTGCAAACTTACCAGGCAAAGAGCTGTGATTCTTTCTCTAATTTCCAGTCTAAAAGTGTTCGTGGTCAGCTCACACCCATTTGTTCATGTTGCCAGCTCATCCCTTAAAGCTCTGCACGCCAAGCCTGAGGCTGTAGCGAGCAACAGGGTCCCACAGGCGGCAGTACCGGGGCCACACATACCTCTGCCTCCCACCCTAGAAGCTCATGTACTGCAGGACACTGCCCTTTCAAGGTGATGATGTAAGCAGAAGTCAGCACATCGACACTGATACACACAGATCCAGTCCCACACTCCTGCCTCCCCAGTTCTGCAAGCCTGCCCTGTCTCTCAGCAGAAATAAAACAGAACTGGAAAGATCCTCAAGTCACTGGTGTGATCCAAAAGCGATTCCAAGAAAAGCTCCTTTTTTTTCTGCCTCTCTCCTCACCACGAGCTGCAGTGTGGCTGCTTGCTGATGGTGCAGGCACTACTAGAGTGGAGCCCCATCTCTCCTCCCACAGCTCTGCCAGCCCAGCAGGGCTAACAAAAGCAAAAATCTGCTTTGCATCTGGAGAGGCAGCGCAAGGTGCCATGGGCTGCTCTCCACCCTCCCTGAGGGCTGCAGAGCACACCGCCCATTGCACATCCTGCATTGCACTGGAGGGGCTCTATCCTGTCAGGAGCTCAGCTTCCAAAGGAGGAATCTGATTTCAGAAGCACCCCTGGAAAGCCAAGCTTCCCCTTTTCTGCTTTTGACACACACACACACACACACAGACACACACACACACACACACACACAAATGTCGTAACCACCACAATCAAAACTCCAAGGGTTTAATCATCTGGAAAATGTAGGTGCTTATCTAACACCTCATCTGCTCAGAAAGTGCTGCTCGAGCCTGATGTATGCAGCATGCACTGGGGAACCTGGCCTTCAGCCAGAGACGAAGGAGGGCTGGACCACTTCTTTTGACACAATGTGGGCTGATGTCACCCGTGAGCAATGACACAACTGCAGCGTCAGATGGTGTGTTACTGTCACCAGCTCTAGGGATCGTACTAGTAAAAGGAAACAACTACAGACAAGTTCTCATTCATGGTCAAAATCCACACGTGTATATGACTATGCACCAATCAGAGGGCAGGGGGCTTGCCCTGGTATGGGTCTTCAGAAGTAGCCATAGTTGGGAAGGAGGCTAAAGTCCTCTTGCATGAGCAAACCTTACCGTGGGCACAGGACTCCCCTCCCCGGTCACACGCTGCACCACACCTTTAAGCTGGCTGTGTTTTTGGCACTTAATGTGCACCGCAGTGGCATTTCCAGCAGGGAGCACACACAGAGCCTGGGCACACAGCCCTCGCCACGGTGTCTCCATCTGGAGCGAGCCGGGGCTCTGACCTCCTGTCTGGTGACTACAGCAAGTGTTGGGTCAGGACCTTGTCTGCCTGGAACTGCTGCTGATTTGCTCTGCCACCTCGTCTGGGGTTCTAACTAACTGGGAGGCTGGAATTTAGTCTCTTTATTCATCCAATTAATTTCAGGACCAGTATCGTGACATTGCCTGTGGATGCCGTGATAGAGCCTCTGCAGGCTCCAATTCCTTTACAGATCCTTCAGTGACACTGTGTAAATACAGTTATTAACTCCATATTCACAGTGACACCTCACTCAGAGTGACCCAATGCAAGAGAACAGTCTACAGGTGACAGCTTTTTCCAAAGAAAGAGACATGTTTGTTCTTTCCTCGAAGCTAATGGAAAAACATGTACCCGATTAAGTGAGGTTAGGCCTTCCAATTGCCACTCAAATAGAGAAAATTAAAACTACCTATTTTATGCTGCCATGCAAAAGGATATTGACAGTACTGGAAACCTTTATGCCACTACATTGAACATATTTATTCTCTCTGGACATGATGTTACCAAGTATGCTGACTAGAAAGGTCCAGGGAATTTCTGTAGGTGGAACGGCTGCGCATCTGGAGTGAAATCCAGCTGGTGACTGGTCACTAGTGGCATTCCCCAGGGATCAGTGCTGGGGCCAGCCCTGTTTAATATCTTCATTGATGATCTGGACAAAGGGATTGAGTTGCACCCTCATTAACTTTGCAGATGACACCAATCTAGGAGGAAGTGTCCATCTACCCTCAGGGTGGGAAGGCCCCATGGAGGGATATGGATAGGCTGAATCGCTGGGCTGAGGCCAACCGTACGAATGAACTTCAGCAAAACCAAGTGTCCTGCATTTTGGTCACAACAACTCCATGCAATGCCACAGGCTTGGGGCAGAGTAGTTGGAAATCTGAATGAGGAGGAAAAGGATCTGAAGTGCTAGTTGACAGCTGGCTGAACATGAACCAGCAGTGTGTCCAGGTGGCCATGAAGGCCAACAATATCCTGGCTTGTATCAGAAATAGTACTGCCAGCAGGAGCAGGGGGCGGTTTTCCTTCTGTACTCAGCACTGGTGCGGCCGCATCTTGAGTGCTGTGTTCAGTTTTGGGCCTCTCAGTGCAAAGAGGACACTGAGGCCCTGGAGTGTTCCAGAGAACGGCTGGATGGAACTTGGGGTGAGGAGTTTGGAACACAGGTCTTATGGGGAGTGGCTGAAGGAACTGGGATTGTTCAGTCTGGAGAAGAGAAGGCTCAGGGGAGACCTCATCATGCTCTACAGCGACCTGAAAGAAGGGTTTGGCCTTTTCTTTCAGGTAACTAGTGGTAATGGCCTCAAGTTGTGCCAGGGGAGGTTCAGGTTGGATATTAGGAAAGATTTCTTCTCAGAAGGAGTGGTGAGGCACTGGAACAGGCTGCCCAGGGAGATGGTGGAGTCACTGTCCCTGGAAGTGTTAAAGAAATGCGTGGATGTGGCACTGAGGGATGTGGTCAGTGGGCATGGTGGTGTTGGGTTTGGGTTGGACTAGAGGTCTTTTCCAACCTTAGTGATTCTATGATTCATGGTTCTGTGATCTTGGCTTTGACGAACAAATACAACAGCCATTTAGTGAAGCATTTCCTGCAAAAATACTGTAATTGTAGAGAAAGTGAGGATTGCTTGCCTTGCAGGTGAGGAAAGCATGTTGTGTTGCATAGGAGGGTGCTATGAATGCTGCCTTGTATGCTTGTTTGTTTCTGTAGAGCACAGAAAGCCGGTGAATGAGGATATATGCACCCACCCGTGGGGTGGGCACCATGTAGGAGGAGGGAAGGAATTGTCCAAGTCTCTATTTTGCAGGGAAAGCAAGAGATCCTAGTAAGGATTTATGCTGTTGCAGCAAAATAACTTCCTCACTTGGAGCAGAAGCCAGATCTCTGATTGTCTTTCCTTCACTAGTGCTGACAGAGTGTGCACAGTTCTTCAGTCAGGCCCGGTGCCATGCTGTACCAGGAGACTCATCACCAGCAGACAATCATCAGCATTCCCAGCTCCTCTTCCACCAGCCCTGGTTTTTCCAGTACTCACTGCCTCTCATAACCTATTTTGAAAGCTTTACATGAGTGGCCCTCATACTGCTAAACACAGAACAAAAGCATTGTCATTTGTGACATGAATGTGTCTGAAAATACAGTGGTGTTCGCATTCACAAATATGTCCTAGAGAAGGCATGCATACAAGACGTCTGAAAAGGAATTTGTGTGTGGTGCATAACAATTATAATGTGTTTTCATTTACTCAGTGTCTCCTCCACACACAAGGGAGTGTAACAGAATGTAACTAAACTCGCATATCCTTGCGAATAAGAGCATTTCATACAAAGGTTAAGCAAAAAAATCTGCTTAATGTCACTTTGGGGATTAGAGAATACGGAGTAAAACAAACACGCAGAACAAACTTTGAAGGGTTGCTTCAGGAAAAGCACGTGTGTGAGCGTGTGCCATCACATCTGCATATTCAATACGTCTTGCTGGGACAGCTAGGGGAAAATAGGAAGCTGGAAATTTTCAGTGTGGGAATTAGATGGAAGAATGCGAACCACGCGAAACAAAACACGGCGGGGCTGCCAGCTGACTTGCTAAAAAGCCAATGCTGTCTAGGATCCAGCGAAACCCAGCAAGGCAGCGTCCCCAGCAGGCCCGGGCCTGAGGCCTGGGCCCATCAGGAGCTGGGAAGCGCTGGGGGCTGGACTGCTGGGTACGGCGCGTCAGGCAGCAGAAGCCCAAGCACCTAATGAGGCAGGGGCACACCTCTCACCCAGGCCTTTGGATCTGGGTTTCGTCATTGATGAAAGTGGGCTACAACTCCCTCAGAGCAACCAGAACTTCTGCACGGCTCATGGTATAATCGCTTACATAGAGCTCTGACTCTGCCAAACAACACGCACTGCAGACGCAGAGGAGTATTATTTAGTTACCTGCCGCTTCCCACGTCCTGGCAGCTGTTGCTATTCCATAAATATTTTCAGAGGTTTCTATATATCTAAACATTTTTTGCTTACGTTTCCTGCTTCAAGGCATCAAGAATAATCTTCAGACGAAAGGATTCGCTGTTCCAAGAGGAATATAAAGAATACAGCCTGCGTTTGCTGGCAAAAAGCACGGAACAACAACACCAACAGGACTAGGAAAATAGCAGATCTCAGGGGTGAAATAGTGGAAAGAAAGCTGCTTTTCCATGCAATTTAGTCAGCCTGTACGCTGGGGAAAGAAAAAAGAAGGACAAAAAGCAGTATTTCTATCTCACATTCTCCCATGCGTACACATTAAGAAAAACAAACAAACAAACAAAAAAACAACTTGGGAACCATCTTGATTAAAGAAAGTTGTATTCTCATTGCACATGACAGGGTCGGGCTACATGGCTACATGGAAGACTAACAAATAGGTGGCAGGCCAAGGATTCCTTTTACTGAAACAAGTTGAAAGAACCAGCATAAAACACTGACTTTGTTTTAACCATTGAATTTCCACCCCCAACACTATGATCTCCAGACTTTCCCCCACTCTGCTCGGATCTGCCCTTCAGTTCACCCTCACATTTTCAGAGACTTTCAAGATTTTTTGTCACATCCTGCCATTTAGGCCAATTTAGCAGTTTGAATGAGGTTTTAGAGTGTCTGCACGTGCCAAAGAGCAAAAGCTAGAATTGTCATCACTTCTCTATGCATCTATTAGAACAGCAGGAAAAAAACAAAACCAAAAAAAACCAAAACAAACAAACAAAAAAAAAAAAACCAAAGCAAACTAACAAAAAAACTTTCAGGAAATCAAGCAAACCTGGCAACGACACTTTCTGAACTATTACTTCTAGTAACACAGAATCACAGAATCATTTGAGCTGGACAGGACCCTTAAAGGCCATCTGGTCCAACCCCCCTGCAATGAACAGGGACACCCACAGGTAGATCAGGTTGCTCAGAGCCCTGTCCAGGCCTGACCTTGGGTGTCTCCAGGGATGGGGCATCCGCCACCTCTCTGGGCAACCTGCTCCAGTGCCTCACCACCCTGACTGTAGAAAACTTCCTTATTTCCAATCTGAATCTCCCCTTCGATGCTAAAGTGACTTTTCTTTGGCCAGAACCGATACAAATCTCCCATTCTATGAAACACAATTTTGCTTTTTTACCCTACATCCTGTATGAAATTATATTTTGTAATTCTCACCTGCAGTTTCTTCTCCTTCACACTGTGCTCCTTCACTGCATTTTTCCAAAACAGTACTACCTTATTTTTCAGTTTTCCTCTAAAATCTTAATTGGAGCCAATGTTCATTGGGCAGGTGACATAACTCTGTCCAATTCTAGTGAACTGCCAATTTTAGAAGGCTATTTACTACCTGAAAATGTGCCGTTGGCTGGGGTCCAGGGAGGGAGGAGTTAACAGTTAAAATCAACACTGCAGTAATCCTTGGATACAGAAATACTGTGTTTTAAGAACCATATGGCTACATCCGTACCTTGGGCTGAGCTCACCTTCTTGTAAGGTTACCTCTGACTCCATTGAAGAGCTTATGAGTTACCCTCCCATGGACCTCGCTGCCAAGTGCCCCTAGAGCAGGACCTGTGCAGGTGTGGATGCTTCCCCATCCTTGGAGCTTCCGATGGAAGGGATTGTTGGCAAATGTCCCTAATGGCCAAATAACCCTTGCTCACAAGCTGGCCAGCGCTGCTACATCTACCCTTCTGGCACCGCTTTTCTCCTGTCTCAGCCAAAGGCCAGAACATTCTCTCTTGTTCCAGCTGAATGTAACAGCATTCACCCTTCCCTGCTGGGTTTTGGCCTGTGCAGCTGCTGGAGGCAGCCTTCTCAGCGTGCTGCTGTGACAGTGCCACACGGCATGTCGGGCACACGTGTCCACGCTGGAGCTGCAGGGCTGCCTGCTTCAGCTCAGCTCATAGTGGTCTCAGAGTTCAATCCTCAGGAATGGCTTAGGAAAGCAAGCACTACCTGAAAGGCCTCTTTGTTTTTCTGCCACTGTTTTTAATAATAATGATTACATCAGATACTTCCCACCATCTTGATCGTCTTTGGTACTGCTCGTAAAGGACAGACAAAGCCCAGCACTTAAAATAGCACCCAGTACAGTGAACTGCAAGCGCTGAGGTTTGAGATTTTACACCCTGCCCTCCCAGAACGCTTTCTCTTTGATGATTTTAGCCATCGGGTACTGAGGTGCATACAAGCTACAACGGGTGTGACACACATGGTGGAGCCGTGGCCAGGGCCCCAGCCACTTATCTCAGCCCCAGACAGCCCTGTCACACAGAAGCAGATGATAGGTGATTGGTATACGACATCCAAGCACAACTGCCTGGACCACAATCATTTTGGTTCTCCCAGTAATCCCTTCATTTGGACTTGCTTCAATCTGCTACAGCAGTGACAGTCAGTGGCCACTTTAATGGCAAAATGGGGAATATAATCCACAAATCCCATGCTTTATATCCCCTGACCATTCTTCCCCATATAAGCAGTTATATTCTTGGCAGCTATTGACTGAGAAATGAAATCAAAACCTGGATAAAAACCTCTAATCCCATAGGCTCCAATTCAGAGTTGGTGTTTGCACTGAGACATCAGCTCTGAATTTCACTGCAGTACACTACATTTTGGATAAGAAACCCCCAATGCCAGAATATACATAGCAGAGCGGAATCGCTTTGTGCAGGAGGAACCGTGTAGTCCCAACACACAGACTCACACAGCACCTCACCTTTAGAGACACAACACCTGCCATTTTAAAAACACCCCTTCCTACACTATTTTTAAGGAATGCTTCGTTGTGACCTAAGCTTCCCAGCAAAGCTCTGCAACACTGAAGGATCCTAATGTTACAATGTCTAAATAACACAGTGACTAATTACACTTCCTTGATAAGGTCTTGTCAAAAAACGATCGCGATCGGTACGAATTCCAAAGGGAATCCATTCTCTTAGCAGCTCCATCTTGATTTACAGAGGCGCATATGAGTGCCATAATAAATGCATATATACTTACACGTCTAAAATATGCACATGACACATGTTCTGCCTACACTTAAATGTACTCGTCTTAATAGAGATCTTTGTCGGTAATTACTGGTTACATTCACAAGAGTTGTAGGGGATCATTTCTTCTCCGCGTTCAAGCAAAGAAAGCACCATGTGACTCACGCCATCGCTGCTCTCTGACACCCTGCTAAGCGCTGCAAAGCCCAGCAGCAGCACCCCGCCTCACGTGTAACGCTGATGCCGCATATTCTCTCTGCAGCAAGCCAGCACCCTCATTGTGCTGAGCGATATGGTATTGCGATTTGGGTATCAGCAGTGCCAACGGGCCGCCTTGGCCTCCTCCATACAACAAAGCCATTTCCCAAACAAAGTCTCAAGAAGTTCCTTCCACGAAGCCAACTGGAACTTGTTTAACCCAATGGGCTGTCTCAGGCCAAGCTGAGTTTTGTGGGCACGCTGCAGGTCTGATGGAGAAGGTCTGGAGACCAATTTGGGAAGGACAACTGCAGCCACCTGGAGTGAGGCGGACACCAGAACCTAAATTCCAAAGCAGTGTCAGTGTTAGCTGAACTCCTCCTTAAGCCACTTAACTTTTTTTTTTTTTTTTTTCTTTTAAGGAAGAAATTTCCCCAGTGCAGCCTGGGCTGTGGAGAAACGCTTTAAACTGAGAAGCAACGCAGTGGTGGGCTGGACAAAAGGATTGAAAAACGCAGCACCAGCCAGCCACAGGAAATTAGCTAATGGGATTTATCAGGCTACACCCAAACAGCATGGGCCTGCGACCTCTGCACCAAACGCCAGCGGCCGACATCCATGCCTTGTTTTTTTTCCAAGGGTGGGAAGGGAAGCACCAATGCTTTGAATACCAGCCTGGATCTCCAGAGCCATCTGCATTAAAAGACGACGAAGGGTTGCGCTGCACTGTTGGAGTGGTTTTGTGCCACTTCTCTCCTGCGGCCCCAGTGGCCACCACCTATTGGTAAGAAAAAGCCAGAAGCCAAGAAGATTCCTGAGGTGTAAATTCTTGAGTTTTCCATTCCAGGAAGCTGTAAAAACACAGAAAGCACGTGGAATGGAGTGGCAGAAGAAAAGAGAGGCAATGAATCTGCATTTGTTATCTCTTAAATGATCGATTAGAGCCAGGCATGGAACAGAACAAAATGCTGTCCTGCAAGCTGAGAAGCAAACGAAACAAGCAGGGAGAGACTGAGATGGAAACTGCAGAAAGACCTGGCGGATGCTACGCCCAACCACGCACTGAGAGATGCACGACAGAAGAACTGCTCCCAGTCACTGAAGCCACGAGTGAATTATGCAGATCCTCCTGAACCACCGCCAAGCTAAACTGTCCAGCCTCCGCCGAACACTGGTATAACCGAGGGAAAAAAAGAATGAAACATTTATCTGGCAAGTGCTTTCAAAAAGAGAAAGCGGCTGTTGGGAGCTGCTCAAGGGGCTGGAATGTCAGACACGGCTCCAGCGGGACAGATTAGCCGTCAGAACGCGCAGAGGCAGGCAGAGATTTTTAATAAAACTCAGTTTATCACATGGCAATTACCACCTCTTATTTGTACCATGAGATCACGACAAACATGGCACATGTTTCTTTACCCCTGGAAGCAGAAAGTCAGCCGGACAGCCATGAGATAAATTGCCCCTTTTTGTGTATTTTTACTTTTCATTCTAAACCTCTGTTCCCAAACATCTGTCGCTTAGATAGAGCAGACAATAAAAACCTAACCAGGAATATACTTCATATCTTACCCCACAAAAAAAGAGTCCAAGCTCCAGGGCTGTTCCATTTAGCACCTACATCTGAACTGTTTGCAAGGAGCTGAAGTATAACGTGTGAGAAGGGGAACTCGGGGGCCTCCAAAAATGATGAGATATATTAAAAAAGTATTTGGGGTTAACTTTTATGCCTTAAAGCATGCCTTTCCCCGCTTCCCCCCAAATGTGGTTTTAAAGGAAAGGCTGAGGGATGGGAAGTGCAGCATTACTTCCATGACAGGATTCTGTAACCAAATTTGGGATAATACGGCAGCAGCCTTCATTAGCGCGCTCTCAGAATGACTTGTGTAACTCGGTCGTGCTTTGCCAGTTATGAGTAATGCAACAATCACCAGGAGATCCCAACACCACCTCTGTGCCACTTCACTTCCACGTGCTGCCGGATCTCTGCTGGAACCATCCTGCTTCTGAGCGGTCCTTCTTCAGCTGAACCTCCGCTCTTCTCCAGGTTGAGCAAACCAAGTGACCTCGGCCGCTCCTCACACATCTTCCACGCATCTTTCACCTGCTCCTCCCTTCATCTCGACTTTCCCCTTTGGCTGCAAGTTTCAAGATTCGTAGTGCTGCTGCTCAGCACCATTCACCTGATCATTTTCCAGTTAATCCACTGGTTAACCACCACCCTTAGCACCGCAAAATCAGCCAAATCGTACCGCAAAGCTCAGTTCTCACCAGGTGACACCTGGCGTGGCATCCACGGTCATTAAAACCAGCCGTGCCCTGCGCCGGATCACCCAGGAACACAGATTTGATCGGGATCAGGCCAAGGCATATAGCATGCTCCTGCTCAACAAGGCAGAGTGCACAGTGCAGAGCTGCAGCCAACACTGGCTTTGCGCCAGCTGCAGGGGTGCAGACGATACCCGATCCAGCTGGGGCTGTGCTGGGCGATACCTGAGCCGGCAGAAAGTCTGCTCATAAAAAGTTAACGTGCCAGGAGCTCCGCGAGCCGACTCGAGCAGGCAGAGTGAATGAGCAGCAGGTCAGCGCGTCCCATTGCGTAGCCCGGGAGTTGTACTGCTGGGCTCTGTGTGCCGCCACGCCACAGCCACACGTCAGTGGAGGTGCGCGTGTGCGCCAGGACCTCACGGCAGCACTGGGGCCTGTGAGTTCATCAGCTGTCGCTGCCCCTGACTTGGAGCAGAAAGAAAAAAGGCAGAATGAAAACTGTGCATTGAACCTCTGATGTATCAACTAACGCGTGTGAGGATGGAGCCACGGGTGATTCTGCAGCAGACAGATGATTAAAGTTGAGTCCGTTCCTACAGACAGTTGAAAGTCTCACTGTAAATGAACGTTGTCAGAACCAGGCTAATTTCAGTATCACTTTAGCAATCCAAACAGTATTAAGAATGCACCCCACCGTGTTGAACGAATACAAGCTTTATTTTTGCTTCACAGCACTTTGGCACGGAAGACCAGCTCTTCTCCTTTGGAGGCATTCGGAGAAGCCTTACCTGCTCTGCAACACCACTTCGTCCGTTTGTAGCACCCAGCGACAGCGCTGGGCCCGAGCCCCGCCGTTACCCCCACACGAGGATACAGACACACAGGAAACGTGGATTTCCAACACTCATTCCCGACACGGATGGAAATCGCTCAGCTCACGGGAGCGCTCACACCGTTTCCAAGCCAAGTTCTTCCGCGGCCTGGCCCGGCGGCCCTACAACAGCAGCCCTCGTAGTGTCCCTATAGCCGGGCATAAGGTTCCCCGCGCAGCAGCCGGGCTTGCACACCCCCATTCCGCATCGGCTCCTCGGCTCCCTCCCCTCGGGGCCCTCAGCCGGGAATCCCCGCCAGCCCCGCGGGGGGGTGCGCCCGGCCCGGCCCCGCCGGCGGCGCGGCAACGGTTAACGGCGGGACGCAGCGAATGGGCCGCGCTGTTGCCGGGGCGACGGCTCGGAGTGTTCCGGATCGTACCATTGCGCAAGGGCGCGGGGAGCGCCAGCAGCAGCAGCAGCGCCGTCGCCGGCCCAGCCCATCCCAGCCTCCTCCTCCTCCTTCGCTCCCTCCCCGCCCGCCTCGCCGCGCCTCCTCCCCCTCCTCCCGCCCGGCCGGAGCGCGGCGCCGGGGCCCAGCAGCGAGCGGCGCGCGGCGGAGCGGAGCAGGCGGCCGGCGGCGGCCGGGCCCGGAGCGGCGGAGTCGGTACCGGCGGCGGGGCGGGCCGGGCCGGGCCGGGCCGTGCCGGCGCGACCCCCTGCCTCGCTCGCTGCCCTCTCGCCGCCGCCGCGGGATGCGGGCGGCCCGGGGCCGCGGGCTGTGAGCGGCGGCGGCGGCAGCGCGGAGACAAAGGGAGGCGGCGGGGCCCGGCGGCCGGCGCCGGGGCCGGAGCGCGGGGGGCCGCCGCCGGAGCGCACCCGCCCGCCGGGAGGCGGCACGATGCGGCACGGCGCGGCGCGGCGGCAGCAGCGCGGCGGCAGCAGCGGCGCGGCCCGCCCGGCGCGGCGGTAGAGGCGGCGGCCGCGGGGCGCGGGGCCGGGCCGGGCCGCTCTCGCGGCAGCAGCGTCTCCCGCGGGCCGGGCCGCGCCGCCCGGGCCGGCGATGTGAGGGCGGCGGCGGGCGGGAGGAGCGCGGCGCGGCGCGGAGCGCGGAGCGGAAGGCGGGCGGGCCCCGAGCGGAAGCGGGCCGGGCCCGGCGGCGGAGCGCGGCGCCGGCGGGGGCGGCCGGGCGCGGGCGGGCGATGGAAACGCACATCTCGTGCCTGTTCCCGGAGCTGCTGGCCATGATCTTCGGGTACCTGGAGGTGCGCGACAAGGGCCGCGCGGCGCAGGTGTGCACGGCCTGGCGGGACGCCGCCTACCACCGCTCCGTGTGGCGGGGCGTGGAGGCGAAGCTGCACCTGCGCCGCGCCAACCCCTCACTCTTCCCCAGCCTGGCGGCGCGGGGCATCCGGCGGGTGCAGATCCTGTCGCTGCGGCGCAGCCTGAGCTACGTGATCCAGGGCATGGCGGACATCGAGAGCCTCAACCTCAGCGGCTGCTACAACCTCACCGACAACGGGCTGGGCCACGCCTTCGTGGCGGAGATCAGCTCCCTGCGCTCGCTCAATCTCAGCCTCTGCAAGCAGATCACGGACAGCAGCCTGGGCCGCATCGCCCAGTACCTGAAGGGGCTGGAGGTGCTGGAGCTGGGGGGCTGCAGCAACATCACCAACACCGGGCTGCTGCTCATCGCCTGGGGCCTGCAGCGTCTCAAGAGCCTCAACCTGCGCTCCTGCCGGCACCTCTCCGACGTGGGCATCGGGCACCTGGCGGGCATGACGCGCAGCGCGGCTGAGGGCTGCCTGGGTCTGGAGCAGCTCACGCTGCAGGACTGCCAGAAGCTCAGCGACCTCTCGCTCAAGCACCTGGCCCGTGGGCTGGGCCGCCTCCGCCAGCTCAACCTCAGCTTCTGCGGAGGCATCTCGGACGCGGGGCTGCTGCACCTGTCGCACATGAGCAGCCTGCGCAGCCTCAACCTGCGCTCCTGCGACAACATCAGCGACACGGGCATCATGCACCTGGCCATGGGCAGCCTGCGGCTCTCTGGCCTTGACGTCTCCTTCTGTGACAAAGTGGGGGACCAGAGCCTGGCCTACATCGCGCAGGGACTGGACGGGCTGCGCTCCCTCTCCCTCTGCTCCTGCCACATCAGTGACGAGGGCATCAACCGCATGGTGCGGCAGATGCATGGGCTGCGCACCCTCAACATCGGCCAGTGCGTCCGCATCACCGACAAGGGCCTGGAGCTCATCGCTGAACACCTCAGCCAGCTGACGGGCATCGACCTCTATGGCTGCACCCGCATCACCAAGCGGGGCCTGGAGCGCATCACCCAGCTGCCCTGCCTCAAGGTGCTCAACCTGGGACTGTGGGAAATGACTGAGAGCGAGAAGGTCAGGTGAGAGGAGGGGGTGCCCCGAGACCTCCGTCTCCTCTGGAGGAACTCACAGACTGAAGGACTGACTGACTGCTGCAACAGAGGAGAGGAGAGAGGGGCACGCGCACAGCCATGCTACCCACGCACCCTGGCACTGGAGGGAAGAACAGAGCGAGCGAGTATCCTTGACCCCTGTGTGCTGCCTACCCGCCCTTGCTCTGAGGAGAAGGAGGAAAGGGCGGGGTGGGGGGGCAGGAGGAAGGAGAGAAAGAACCCACCCTTTTTCCAGGTCATGCCTCCAGCTCCACACTGGGGAAACAGTGCTCTCCGCAACCCTACCCCATCATCCTCCCCCCTACAGAAGAGGTAGAAGCCCACACTTATGCACTGGGGCTAGAGACACCCCTCTTTATCCCCACTCCCTGATTCCATCCTCTCCTGCACTAAGGATGGATAAAGATCGAGACCCTTGCTCTGCCATGCATTGAGAATAGATTATTTTTGATTTATATAAAGGAGAGTGGGAATGGAAATGGGAACAAACAATTACAACAGCAGGAAAGGCTTCCTAGCTACACTTATGTACCTGGCCACCCAGTCATCCTGCACTGGGCACAGACACAGCTTTTGGTTTTAAAAAAAATAAAAGCTCTGAAAAACAAACCCTAACCATTCCACCTCTGCGCCTGCCCCTCCCCTGTCAGCTGGGAATTGTGACAGAAATACTGCTCCCTAGGTACATGGATTTTTTTTTAACCTTTTTTTTTTCTTTTTTCTTTCTTTTTTTTTTTTTAAAGTCTGTTTTCAATCTCCAGTTCCATGTTGCTCTCTGCTGTGGGTAGATACATTCTCCCACTACCCCAGTTCTCCACTGCACTGAGAATAGGGACAGCTACAACCTCTCCTTTTGTAGGCGTGTTTCCACGTCATCCTGCACTGTAGCTAAAGGAAAAGCCCAGGCACTCTGTTCTTTCTCCCCATCTCTGTGCTGGAGATGAAGATGCCATATCCTCCTACCCCGTTTCTGTAGAGCCTGGACGTGGACCTTGCTCTCTTAGATCTTCCCGTGCACTGGGGGCCACAGAGTTACTGAGAGACTCCACCATTCTCTCCTTCTCCCCTCCCTCTTCCTGGCAACAGGGATAGACATATCCAGCTACATATCCATTCCTCTTGGATGATGGGGGCTGAGTGGGAGAAGGGGTGGCCGGCTCCCCTCGGCCTGGGGGACTTAAGGAAGAATCTCCAGCTTCATTTCTGCTTCATTTGAGATACTGTGACCTGTTTTTATTTTGAAACGCGTTAAAAAAATTACTGCTACAAAAACAGCCTCTTACTCTCCCATCTACCCCTCGCTTATGTCCTGTAACTGGTCCCGGTTTTCCTCATTCATTCTCCTCTTTACAGTATTCATTTGCCTACACGGTTTTATTTTTAAAGACAATTTGAAGTTGCTGTTCTTGTGGATTTTTAAGTACATTTTTTTTTTTTTCTGCTGAATATATTCTATATATATAAATATATATATGATGTCTGGCTACCTCGTTTTAATTTGTTACCTTTTTTTTCCCTTTTTTTTTTTTTTTTTTCCTCCTCAAAAGCCCTGGAATTCTTACAGGAAAGAGATTTTGAGACTGAAACATTTTTGTGCCTAGACTGGAATAACGCCCCTTCCTTGGGTTTGTTCTTCATTTTCTTCCCCTCTTTCCCCCTCCCCCCCCCCCACCCTTTTTTTTTTTTTTTTTTTTTTTTTCTTTTTGAAAATCCTTGTTTGCTTTTGAGCTTACCCCGCTGTGTCCCACCTTCACATTCTGGTTGTGCCTCTCCCTTCCCTCTATGCTGGGGATCGGGGACCCAAACTGTGCTTCAGCATTTTGCCTCTTCTAGCACAGACGTGTAACGTGAGAATCCGTGCTGAGGATCGGGCTACTGCTACGACAGAAATGTGTACAATGCAAGTTCGTTTTTTAAAAGAAATTATAGAGAGATATATGCAAATCCTTTCCCCTCCCCTCTCGAATCACCTACAAAAGGTCACTGTGCGAGGCTTCCTGTTTGTGGGCGAGGAGCGAGCAGCCTGCAGGCCCCGAGGCTGCAGCGCGAGGGGAGGAGACTGAAGTTCATCTGTCTTATCTCTGTTCTGTCAATAAAATGGAGCTGGTTCTTTAGATTTTTTTTTTTTTAATTATTATTATTATTATTTTAAAGAGAAAGAGTTAAGGATTGGGTTTTTTTTTCCCGAACAGAAAACTATCTTTTTTTTTGGTGGTTTTTTTTTTTCTTTTTTTTTTTTGTTTTTTCCTTTCTCACGTGTTCAGAATCTCAAACCCTCCACAGTAACAGGCCAGACCACGGAGTTAACGCAAACCCAGAGACCCCTATGGATTAATTGTACTGTTTGTGAATTTGTATAAAAATAACAAAGATCCTCTTAAAACATTTTATATTCTTACAGTAAAAGGTTAAACTGATATTTATATAATAAAAAGAGGAAATATGAAGTATGTTTTTGAAAAAAAAACAACAACAACAAAAAAAAAAAAGCCGTATCTGTGTCGTCTGTGCTTCTTGACAAGAGGTGCCTGCCTGTCCCGGTGTGCTCGTGGTGCTGAGGGGGTTGGGGCTGCTCGTTTCCACAGCTGCTGAGGGGAAGGAGGTAGGGTCTGGTCCTTCAGTGCAGGACGCCGGGTAACACTGGCATTAAAAGGCTCTAGGGAAGGTTTGGTTGGAGCAGCGCTGGCTGCGGGAGCTCTTCAGCATCAGTGGAGCGAATTGGTGTTGAGAAGCTCCTTGGTGTGAGGTGTCTGCTTCAGCTGGAGTTTCTTACCTCATGAATTTGGTATTGTGCGTCAGGGGAAACCTGATGTTTGAAAGGGAGAGCGTAAGGACCGATCTGTTCATTCTTGACAGTCCCAGGTAGATGGCAGAGGGGGTCTGTGCCTAACGTGAGGCCCACCCTCACCGCTCCCTGTGGAACACCCATCAGATATAAACGTTTCCCAGCAAAGCCGTGCAAGCGCACGAGAACCTGGGACATCTGACATGGCTCCGCTGGTTTCCATTGCCCAAGCGAAGATGAAAGGAAAGAGGAAGTAAAGTGGGAATGTAAAAAAAAAAAAAAAAGTTTGAATAATCGAAGGTGTCCTTTGTACTATACCGTAATCTTTCTCTTTAATGTATGACTTTTAACCTGACAGGGTCCCTTTTAGACTTGCACGATGTGGGTTTTTTATTGTTGTTTGAGATGGAGCTTAAGCGGTGTTTATAGGGCATGAAACAAAGCTTTTCTCCCTCTAAGTCCTGCAGCAGGGCTTTCTCTCCCCCGCTGCCCCTTTCCTTTCTTAAAGGAGGGGTTGGGGTAGAGAGAATGCGAAATGGTGGAAGAAGCCAGAGCCATTGTTCGGGAAAGTTAAAAGAGGAGCTGTCCTTGCTTGCTTGTTCAGTCATGCATACTGAATCTCGCCGTGTGAGGGTCCCTATGGAAAGGAGGAGGGTGATTCTTCCCCTCTTTTTAACATTCCTCTCCAGGCCTGGCTGTATTTAAGCTGCTTTCCTCCATGCCGAGGAGGGAGGGGGATGGTCTGAAGTTCCTGTACATTTGCATTTTAAGCACTTCCAGCACTGAGCAGGCCACTTTGTTCCCCGTGCGCTATCCTGCTCGTGCACCCTGCTCGCCGGGCGCTGCCCCGGGTGCTCGGCCGCCCAACCGAGGAGCTGCGGGGCCTGGCCCCGTGCTCACCTCTGCCTCCGTGGCTGAGGCTGGACAACACACGGCTCTTTGTTCCCAGCCCTAACCACCCTTTCATCTCGGTGCCGCATTTCAAAGGGGAAAATCACGTTTCAAGAGGGCTGCAGTTGTGCACCACCTCATCCCCACCCTAAGGAGAAGGGCCGGCACCTCCAGACTGGGACTTTGGGGTCTGCGTTGTCTTCTTTCCCTCCCTAAGACTTCCACGCTTTCTGCTGGGAGTTCATCACAAAAGCTGCATTGTTCGCACTGGGGAAAGCCACCACAATTGGATCTAATTGAGCCTGACACTATATCCATCTTCCTTTACTTGGAGGGAGGTGTGGGGTCTTTCTTTCCTGCATGAAGAGAAAGGTCTACAGTAACTTCCTGACTGAAAAGACAATGTACGAATGCTGTGACAGGAATTCCAGATCAGGTTCCCGTTACCTCTGAAACGTAAGTGTTCCCGGGGTAGCCACCAGTTCTAGCGAGGGATGGGGAATGATGGATCTCACACGACAGTTCCCCAAAAGGGTTGCTTCCACTGGATTTGACTAAAAATGGTGTCTCTTTATTAGGGGCCATGTTTGAATGGATAACAGTTGGATGTCTGTGTCTAAATGACTAGAATGTGTGTGTTCTTCAGTTCTGTAATCAGAAATAGGACAGGATTTTTCTCCTAAACAACAACAACAACAAACCCCCCAAAACAGAAAACCAAAACGACCAAATACAAGGAAAAAACCCCACCAAACTTCCTTTGCCTACTAGAGGAAAAAAAAACAAAACAAAAACAAAGCCAAAACCATTGCCCCATGGCCCAGCATGCTGTTGAAATGGAAGCCAAGCCTAAGGACGCTGCTGAAACCAAAGCTCCCTGAGACACCGGGGACTGTTCCCACTGCAGAAGAAGCCAGTGCTTCTCATCAACTGCTGTGCTCCTGTGCCTGGGAACGACAGCTCCTTGGGCACAGCCTTACTGTACTGTGAAGCCAGAGTGGGAAGAATGCATGTTTTCACTAGTAAAGAGAAGGGTTTCTCCAAATAAATAATCCATTGCCAACAACCATAGACCAATTACCATATGACTCCTCAGGGTAACAAGGAAAGTTAATTTTCACTCTCTAGCCGCTCTTGAATTTTTGAACATGACTCAGTTGGCAGCCGAGGTCGAAAGCCATAAAAGCGCCGTTTGGAAGCGGGCTGGAAATCTCCTGTCTGTGTCCCCACACTTCTCAGAGCCGCACCAAAGCAGCGAGGGCTCTGCACTGCCTGCCCCAACCCTTGGGTCCCAGCCCAGCGAAAGCACCACCAGCCTTGCTGGCTGAGTCCTTGCCCAGAAGAGCGGAGCAGAGCAGGTGTGACACGAAGTGGGGATAAAGGGATGGGCAGCAGAGAAGATGGCAGCTCACAAGCTGCAGCGAAGCACCCAAGTGTGCAGGTCCCTGGCTGCTGCAGCAGCTGCGTCCCTGGCCAGAGCCAGTGGCTGGCTTCCAGCCATCCTCCAAAAGCACATGTGGGGAGGGGGAGATGGGAGGAAAGAAGCTCCATCTGGGTCCTACTGCCCTCGGACCAGCATATGGGAGACCGGCACGTGGAAATTTATACGTCTTATACGTTCCCACCCTGTGCTGCAGTTTTGGCTGAATCCATTTGTCACAGAGATTTTGGGGTCGTTTGTTTCCCTATTAATAAATCATGAAGGTCTGGGGACAGGTGTAATGCAAACTGCCTGGGTCCATGCTAGGATGAGAGGTTGTCCCCATGAAAATATAGCTACTGAACATGCCCTCTGATAAAGGGGGAGATCCAAAATGAGAGCACGGTGGCCAAGGCACCCAGACTTTTCAGATCCAAAGGCAGAAGTCAGCACAGGCTGTCTTTAACAGTTTAAAGGTAGGTAGATACCCTTGGGGTCTGGCAGCCTCGCTACATACGTGCACGGGCTGTTTCTAGCAAAGTGAATTCTCTGCCTTCTCTTTTTGGATCCTCTACCTGAAACCCCGCTACTTCAGCCAGCAGCAATTTAATACTGCCTTCCGTGGAGGAAAAATAATCGATACACCTATCGGGGTGGCTCTGGCCCATCCAAGGACCCCTCACTGCTAAGGACAGCAGTGAGGCCCCACGCCATTGCCGCTGGCCGCATTGCGTAACGCTCCCTGCCTGGCCGCTGGATTCCCCAGCCCAGAGCTGGAGCAGGCTTATGGGCTCCTCTGCCAGAGCTCAGATTCCAGCCACATTTGGCAGTGACACTGAGTGCTTTTCCCCCCGTCTTTAATTAAATCTACCAAATGCATTAGCTACATGCCAGTCCAACCTGAAACGGTGCTGTCAGGATTTTGAAAGACCCAAATCCGACCTGCTCTTGTGACAGAATGATGAACAGAAACGAGATTTTCCTAAAAGGCTTCCTAAAACCTGGGGTGTGCTTCGGAAGGAGTGCAACAGTTTCATAGCGGGGACATACGCCCAAAGCAAGCATTTCCACAGGAGCTTATGGAGACGTGTGCCGCCAGGCTGCTGTTCTGCTACAGAAAGAGAGATGCGCACATAGACAACTCTTTGTCGTTTTCCCAACCTCGATTCTAGCGCCTCAGCCTCCATGAGGAGCTGCCCCACCGGGACGGCTCTCGGCCGCCTCGGACCCAAGGGAAGGGAGGGACGCGGGGACACCGGGCCGCCCACCGCGGGCAGCCCCCGCCGCAGCCCCGCGCCGCGCCGCCAGGCGGCAGCATTGCCCGCCGAGTGCCGCCGCCCGCCCTGGGGAGCCTCCGCAGCGGGCTCGGCCCCGGCTGCCCTCAGCCCCGGGAGCCGCGCTCAGCCGCTGGGGAGGCGGACGGGGGCCCCGGCTCCGCGCGCTTCACCGCCTAATTAATTAATTAGCGCGCGCTGGAAAACGCGCTCCGCAGCGCAGGTAGAGTGCCGAGCACAGGCAACGCCGCGTGTGAGCGCGGCAGGGCGAGGCCGGACGGGATGTTTTGTCACCACGGGGTCACCTGCGGCGCTGGCAGGAAAATGGGCAGAAAGGCTGCAAGGAGAGGGGAGAGATTTTGTGCGGGCGTAGAATCAGAGAATCATGAAGGTTGGAATGACCACTAAGATCATCTAGTCCAGCCATTGACAATGATGCGGCTGCTGGAAGCCCTGGCACAGCTGCCCAGAGAAGCTGTGGGTGCCTCATCCCTGGAGGGACTCAGGGCCAGGTTGGATGGGGCCCTGGGCAGCTGAGCTGCTGGGTGGCAGCCCTGCCCACAACAGAGGGTTGGGGCTGGGTGGGCTTAAAGGTCCCTTCCAACCCAAGCTGTTCCTATGGTTCTGTGACTGTATACAATCCTGGTTTAGAACCAGCACTGCCTCACCCCTGCTGCACCAGAGCCAGGCTGTGGCTCTGCCACAGGAGCACCAGCAGCGAGCCTCCTCACTGGCTCCAGGCTTAGTGCTGCTACCCAGAGCAACACCCGAGGCAGTCTGCATCTCAGCCTTTGCAGCTTCACACTAAGAACGTCATGATTTTGAAAGTGCACAAGTATGAAAATATGAACAGAGTAGGATAAAACAAATTAATGCTTGGATTATTTTAGTTCTGTTCTGTTGCGCAGGGCTTGGTTACGTTGCTGGCAGCTGCTCAGTGGGATACCTCCGTGGTGATTAAAGTACCAAGGGCTGTACGCACATGTCCTTCTTAGCACCCAAACTTGAATCTATTTTTCCTCCCTCTGACTTCTAACGCTGCTGCTACAAACACAGTTATAGTGTCTTTTTCAGAAACAGCTGTACCCAATAATTTCCTAGAATTAGTAATTAGCTTATGCATGGCTCATTACATGCACAGGCATCAGAAAGGGAAGTATGATCACTGATGGGGAAAGAGGTGGAAGCAACTCACATTACGTCCACGCCTCCTGCCTCCACAGTTCTCCTGGCTGCCGGCACCTGGAGTAGCAAAGCCTAAATGAGCTTTCCAGCCTCACGCTGCCTTGAAAGGGGGGATCAGGGCAGAGAACATCAAGTGTGGGGCCAATTTCCTATTGTCCTCACAGCAGGGTCTGCCATCCAGAACCCCGGGAAGTGCTGATGTATGAGCACAGGTTGTAGGAAAGCTCCAAGAAACAGTGACTACTCCAGCAAAACGTCCCCTTCTCTCCAGGTTCTTCAGCTATTGCAGCTTTTGTTTCAAATAGGGCAAGCCTGGAAAACAAAGGCAGAACTGACACACAGCAGTGCCTCGACAGTCCTGGAGGCAGTCGTCTAGTCACAACAGGTACGGCTCAGATTGCACCAGCTGCTCTATCTACATCTTCACCAGGACCCTCTCTGCAGTGACTCGGAGAGACCACCCGTGTGGATCAAAGGCGCGGGCAGCACATGGTCCTTAAGGCCACAAACGGCATTGCCCATCACGATTTTCCATCCCTAGGGGCACCTGTCCATTAGCAAAACTCACACAGATCACACCAAAGACCAGCGGGATGGCAGCGGCTTTCAGTTTAGAGATCCAGACCACAGTCCTGGAGAGCTGTGTTTGGGCTGCCGGCTTCTTCCCCATATCTCCGGCTGCTTTGGATGCGGCGTGCTGGGATGACACCTCCCTGCACACCTGCCAGGAGCACGGGCAGACATGGGGAGGCTGCATGTGAGCGGCTGGGTGTAACTTCCACCCTGTCCCTGGTGCCAAAAACAAGCATGTTAGAGCTAATCTACCCCTGTCTCAGCTCAACTGCTTTTCTGTGACTAAGCCCCTTATAATGGTTTTACTAAAATCCCCTTTTGATGGAAAAAATCCCAGCTGGAAGTTTCAGGCAGCAGCACAATGTGCAAGTCTGCGTGTCCCTTTCCCCAGCTTCACAAAAGCCTCTAATCGAGTGGAAAATTTGCTGGAGGCCAGAGGTTTAGGCCTGCAATTATTTTTTAAGGGATTATCAGGAGAGAATGGGGGTACTTACGACCCTCCCTCTCTTTGTGTTTTGGTTTGCGCCGCTTTCAGACAGGCTCAGCCAGAAACCTAAACCACTGCAGCTGGATCCAGAGAAACCACCAGCATGCATCTCTGCAGCGAGCCTCTTCCCAGCCCTACAGCCAGGACCCGGGCTTTGAGCCCTACTGCTGCACTGCACACCTACAACAGGAGCAACACCGCATTCTAGAAGTCCTTCTTAATAAATCACTCAAGAAAAAGCAACTGATTCCAGTCCTGTAAGCCTTGCTGAACTGGGGAGAAAAAAAACAAACACAAAAGCAGACAGGGCTATGGTCCTGTGGACAGGCCATGAGGCTGGGCTTTGGCTCTGCAAACGCATTATGCAGGAGGTCTTGCTCAAGTCACTTACAGCAAGTTCCAAAAAGCCTTGGCAGTGAAGCTTTGTGCACTGCAACACCCAGCTTTCCAGAGCCTCTCTCCAAGGGTGGGACCCGGGTTGGAGTCCTTGGTGCTTTCACAGCCGACACACAAGATTTAGACACTTCAGAGGCTCCAGAACAACTCCTTGCCGGGCAGGGAGCCACATGTTGTCAGCGCTGCTGGCTCTCCTGCCTAAGGAGCCACATACCTTGATCAGAGCTACTGGGAAGTGCCTGCACTCACACACCATCCAAACCATCCAATTAGGCGCTGCTCCTCTACTGTCCAATTGCTGTGCTTGCACCTGTGTACAAACAAGCCGTGCCAGCCCTGGAGGAAACAGCAGCATGCCTCGCTTCTAAACAGCAGACAAAGGAAGCCATGCTTAATTCCCTTCCTCCCTTTGCAGCACCCCAAACCTACACCTCCCAGAGGAGGCACTAACCATGAGCCCTCAGGTGAGGGCCTGGAGAAAGGGCCACTATTCCCCTTTCCTATTTAGCCACACTGGTCATTTCAGATTTGTGGCAAGAAGAGCACGCAAAGAAAAGAATGACTGTAGATCACCAGCATTTACTCTCAGGGCCCGTCTTTACTTCTGAAAAGCTTTCTGCACATTCCATACAGCAGCTGTTGAGTAAAGCACAGAAATAGGCTCTGAGCTTCCAACCATATGGTTGGTACAGAAGATGTTTCAAAAGAAAGCGGCGGCTGCCACCGCCTTTTGGATCTTATCGCATCCACGTGTGCTAGGTGTGCTCAGAAAACACCTGGGGAGGCTGAGGGGGCAGGGTGTTCTCCTTCTGGATCACGATCAGACTCGAGCAATTTTAGGCAGGCACGCAAGTACAGCACTCAGCACCCGAGGGGTGTTAAAACGAAAAACAGACAAACAAACACGGAGGAAAAGGCAAATGAGGCATTCGTGGAATTTAGATGCCCCCAGGAGCTAGGTGCTGCCTAAGGTGGGGATTTTCATTTTGCAATTTTGAATGCTGCCTAAATGTCATTTGTTTTGCTTTGTTGTTGTTGTTGTTGTCGTTGTTTTTATCAGGTTTCTTACCTCTCTCTTCCTCATTCTCTCCATCCACACGCACAGTGCTTTTGCAAAGAGTTTTAAGATGGTAAGATATAAAGGCTAATGGCCCAGCATTTTCAAAACTGCTCATTAAGGTTGATATGCTTTAAGATACGCCGTGTGTGTCTACCTTTCAGGAGACGGATGAGTCCGCTCTCCAAGACTGGAGAGCTTCAGCATCCAAAGATAAGGGACTCAGAATTGCCAGTAACTGGTAGCATCGTATGTGACCTGTATGATTCATTAGCGTCGCTACAAACGTAAGGTCGGGGAGGAGTCAGCTCCGCTTCCGCTTTCTCACTCCAGTCAACTGAATGTGAGCCATAAACCCACAAGAAAGCCATCCTGCCTAAAAAGCGAATCTTTCACCCAGCCATCTACCCCCAGGTGCTGCAGGCAGGCCTCCCTTCTGGAGTTCCCAGTCTATTTTTACATAGCTTGCCATCCACGGATAACCTTCAAGAGCCCTTCTTAAAGTATCACTGAAACACAGTGGACTTCCACAGATCCCTGCCCAACATCCTGCACAGGGGCAGACTCAAGTATACTTAGATCATTCGTCACAAGGTTTATCTCATCCGTTCCCAAAACTCTCCTGTCAAGGGCGTAGCCTGCTGTCCCCTATCTAACCACTTCCAGTTTTCTTATAATAATTTTTCTCCATATCCATCTAAAATCTTCTATATTTCCTGCGGATTAAGCTTCTCCTCCCCCTCCCCCCCCAGCCCCCAAGTACTTTCCACAGCTGGCAACAGAAAAGGCTTCATCACTCTTCTGTTTAAGGCAACCTCTTAAGGCCTGGCATACTGCTCCTTCCCCTTCAGGCCTCTCGCTCAACTCTGTGGATGCACCTCACAGTACAGCATGCTTCATCTCTGTGCTGGATTTGCTTTGTGAAGAGCCCAGTTACAATGCTACACCATACAGTTGGATTTTTGGATGTATGATAAACATGCCTGTGAACCATTACAATCCTCCCAAACATTTGCAGACTGCAAGACTTTGAATCCAGAATCCCGACAATGTAAAGCGACTTCTGCACAGGGATGTTACAAGATTTCACGTATTACAATATTATTATATACTATAAAGATGCTATAAAGACAACTTGCCACTGTAAGTTGTTAAAGGAGTCCTACTACAGGTGGGTAATTCAGCATAGTCCCTCTGTCCCAGCATTCCCACTACTTTCTCTTACAGGTTCCCGCAAGCCTCACTCCTTTATCTTTCAGTGATCTCTCATACTGCTGCCCCACTCATGCAGCAGCAGCGATCTCCACAGGAATCCCCAGAGGATGTAGTTCTGTCCTCTGCCCAGGGGCCACTAGTGGTGACAAGGTGGATGTGCTCAGTTCAGTAAAAAACTGTTTTCAAGGCACAATTGCATCTCCAGTCTCACTGCAGCAGAGCAGAAGTACTGAGCCGCCATGCAGCACAGACAGGATGTTGCTCACCCAAGAACTTAAAACTGTGCCTTACACACTGCACTGCCCTCATGGGCATCAGCAGCAGTGGAGTGAGGTAAGTGAAGAGGCCTATATAGGGCTTCAGTATTTGGGAGTCTATATGTCCAGAGATTCCTGAGTGACATGGGAGCTAGGATTGGAGGGAATGGCCTCAAGTTGTGCCAGGGGAGGTTCAGGTTGGATATCAGGAAGAACTCATTCTCTGAAAGAGTGGTCAAGTGCTGGAACGGTCTGCCCAGAGAGGTGGTGGAGTCACCATCCCTGGAGGTGTTCAAAAAACATTTAGATGTTGTACTGAGAGACATGGCTTAGTGTGGAAATATTGGTGGTACACAGATGGTTGGACTAGATGGTCTTGAAGGTATTTTCCAACCTTGGTGATTCTATGTTTCTGGTGAGTTGCACCTCTGAGGAAAATAAGAGAATAGATTCTGCTCCAAGCTCACTGCATGACAGCACAGAATCATCACAGCTGGAAAGGATCACTAGGATCATCCAGTCCAACCATCAGCCCAGCAGGTAGGTCCTGCCACTTGGCTGCACCTCAGCTGCTTCATGCATAGATCGAGAGCAGTATCACATATCTGCAAGAATGAAAAGCTAACTTGTGGAAGTACTTGAGACCTTTGCAAGGAAGTCACCATGGACATCTCAAATATAATCCCAGATATCTCTGTGCCCAAGGCACAGCATCATGAAGTTGTCAGAGCCTCCCATCAACCATGGAGGAGGTCCTGGAGCGTGTTCCTTTCTGCCTGCTTCCATACTGTTTCCCTGAAGAACAGTCCTTGTAGAAATAAGTATTTGAAAGTATTTCAAAACACAGCTTGAGTCCATAACTGCAGACAAATTGTGTCAGGTGGGGTTTTTGTGTTGAAAGAACTGTCTATGTATTCAGCTGCATATTGCTGCAAACATTTAAAGAAGCTGCTTTATCCAAAAAGGAAGGACAAGTTCTTACTAATATGAAAGCTGGGGGGTTTCCACGGTTGCTGGTGTGCCAGCAAATGATCCAGAGCCAGAAGAGATAACCACGGTAGAAACGATAGGAAAATCTACAAGCATTCTGTGGGCCACCTACGCAACATCTGCACATGTCTCATAAACCAGGTGTTACTCCCTGGAGCGCATAATTTGGGCATGCATTCAGCATGCCACTCCTAGCACCTCCTGCCTCGGATGGGATGTCACTCCCACCAGAACAATGTCATGCACTGCCTACAGCTACGTGTAACCCCGGCGCCGCTAACCCCACTTCAGAGAAATCTGTCATTTACACAAGAATATGTTGTGTCAGTATAAAAGTAGCCCACAGCTGGGAATCAGCAGGAACATATTTGAGGTATAGCACTCAGAGAAGGAACAGAAAGCTGCTTTGCCCACAGCTGCCCAGAAGCAACCGTGGCAGGTTAAGTCAAAGACTTGAAGGGAGGCGGCACAGAGAAGCCAGGGGTGAGGCTCCAAAAGAGCCACAGATGTGCGCTCCAGAAAACAGGCTGCAAAGCACTAACTCCATACATCCAGCAGCAGTGCAGCCTGCTTGCTCAGCACGTGGATCCTTGCACGATTCAAGACAGGAGAATTTCTCCTCTGTGCACCAGCTGTTCTCAGAAGTCAAAGCTGAAATCCAAGCAATAGCTCCTCACTCTTTCCAAAAGCTAAACAAGAAAAAACAAGTTAAAGAGAAAGAAAAAAAGCAATCCCTAGTTAGGAGCCTGCTCCACCACAGAATGAAAGAAGTGCTTACTTTTCTTGAGGAAGAGATTACATTTCTTGTACCAGGCTGAAGGCGGTCATGAAATGGGGCTCAGCGCATGGATGTAGTTCTGGAGGATTCTTGTTCTAATAAATAAGCATAACTCTGGGGGAAACCTCTGTCAATACAAATCCTATGGAAAATATTGCTCCTGTAGACAGAAGAGACCAGTTCTGTTTGTGTATTCAGGCACTGCATACATGAAGATATTTTAGAGGCCTCTATACTTAGCCATTGTGGTTTCGATCTTTCCCAGGCCAGAGGTAGCTGTGTAAGCATATAGTCAGCATGGGCTAAACAAGCACATTTAAAACCATACTATTATTACCAAGTTAGTTAAAGAAGACTTTTTGGTTGTTTTTCGTTAAGTTCTGTAATTCAAGATGAAATCATCAGAGAAAAAAACCAACACTCTTCTAGCCCTTACAATGAGCTGTGCTTCTTTTCAGTACCTCCTTACACTTAACTGCAGCCAGACCGCCTCAGGTCACGAGCTCATCTGATCTCACCCTGACAGTAGGGCTGGGTCCTGCTGATACCCCCAGGAAAACCCAGGGTCCCACAGGAAGCGATGCGGTGACTCAGTCAGTGTCACTCTTTCCTCTGAGTCAACACCGACCCAGTGTTTCACTGCAATGCTGGAGGGTGCTGACCCGCACGGCGGGTTGTCTTTCAGAGGAAATAAATGGGTGCCTGACCACGCTTGTGGTTATTAAAGACAACATGTTGCTTTACACAAACATTGGCATTTGGCTACGTGACCGCTCCTATGTGCGTAATTACACTTCTGCCTCCCTCCGCTTTATGCCCTGAATTGTGTCAATAGCTGCTGTGTTTCACTCAGACCTAAAGGCACTTCAGAGGTTGGAGAAGCAACTCCAGCAGAGCGCAAAACTAAAAGCCTCAAATTTTATTGCAGCCCCCACCTCTGGTTGGCCACATAACCTTGAACATGTCCCTTCTACCTTCTTCCTCTACCTTGGTTTCCCCACTAGGATTGCGAGAAGAATCTCTTCTGTAAAGTGCTTTCAGTTACTGCTGGAAAACTCCATCTAAGAGATCACCATAAGGATGAGTTATGCAAGATGGTACTGCTAATTTGATACACTTATTAAACAATCTAGGATTTTTTTTCCAGTAGAAAAGGTATTAGGGAAACTTAAAGGAGACTTCTAAAGACAGCAGTGAAGTTTTCTGCATTTGATATAATTGTGACCTATGATCTTTGTGTAATGCAAGATGTGCTGAATTACAGACCAGACAGGTATTACACCCTTTGATGTACAGGAGTTCAGGGATGCCTACACTACGAGGCAAGTAAGCACTCCAAAGGTGCTGAGCGTTAGCAGGATTCTTGTCCATAAGCAACTCAGCTGCCTATAATTATCTGAAGAAAAATTCCTCCTCTTCTTCCCTAATCCCAGTACCCTGATGACATGCTGCGTTGGCTCTGTGGACTAAACTTCAGAACCACGTAACATTTACAACACAAAGTCCTAAAAGCACATGAAAAATACACCTGGTTCTGGGATTTGGCACAAACTCAGCCCAGGTTCACTGAAAGGTTTGTGACCCTTTTGAGCACAGCTGGGACCAAGTTACAGTTTTGCACCACGCTCTGTGGCTCAAACAAAGAGATCTGATTGCACTCCGAAGCTTTGACCAAGATACACTTGGAGAGTTATGAGTTCATGCTCTCAGTCATAAACTTGGTTCCAAACTCAGCGACTGCAATCTGGCCTGAACGAGAACAGATGGAGCATCTGCAGTCACCAGGATTTCAGAAAGGATCGACCTGACTCTGGTGGCAGGGACCTGACAGCCAGCCTGACCACTACCAACGGTGAGACAGCCAGGAGCATGCCAGCAGTGCAGTTCAAACCAAGACTCACTTCGAAGCAAATCTCCCATCATTCCCGCTGTCCGTGTGCTGGTCTGCAACTTGGAGCAGCCTCTGAGCTGGCAGGGCGGATTCCTTTTGGCTCAAACTGAACAGGCTAACATGCCTGAGGAAGACACCTCACACTCCTTCATGTCGTAGGACCTAATCAGAGCCAGTCCAAGACAGGAGCCCCCACCACGCTGCTATGTGGATGTCTTCAGCACCCACTGCTTCACCCTCCAGCCCCACTCTTATCTGTCAGCATCGGCACAGCCCCCTGAAACCGGGGCTTGGCTGCACAAGAACCAGAGTGCAGGATACCAGCAGTACCCAGTTCCTCAGGCTGTCTGTTTATGAGCACCCTCTGCTGGATATCACCAGGCTTTCTTCCATCCAGGCCAGCTTTGCTAGCACACTACCTTGGCCAAATCAGCAAGAAACTGGGGGTTGGAGGCAGGGGCCTGAGCATCCCCAGGAAGCCCCCTGTATACGGTCCCCCTGTATCCTGCTGCGTTGCTCCCCATGAGAAGGGGAACCTTACAGGCTCCAATGCTGCCATGTTTCCTGCTGGGCCTCATGAGGGCTTGCAGAGCCTATCTACCTGCTGCAGCGCACATGGCGCACAATCGTCATCTCAGATCTATGGTCAGATAGGAGAGATGGCCACACTTGCCACACATCAACCCACAAGTGATTAGAAGCTCTGGTCACCTCTGACTCCAGCCATGTTTACAGAAAACTCTTGATGCAGAGGTGCTTGGGAACACGAGGCTCTAACTCAGCATCCATCCCCACGTATTCCAAAGGCAGGCACTACGCGTCCATGAGGCCAGCTTAACCAGCTGCAGATGGAAGGTCGTCTGGGAGCAGGAGGCCCAATACCTCCTGAAACGGCTAGAATAAAATCCATAAATCGTAAGAGTTTTATCCATATAAATATCTAATCCTTTCTGAATTCTACTAAATTCTTGGTCTCAATTATTTATGTGCTGCAAGAAAAAGTAAGTTTCACCTATGTCAGATGTTTTGTTTCAATTGGAAACCTTGTACTACGTAAAAGTACACACAGGAATGCCTGGTTTACTTCTCTGTGCCTCTACGTTTATATACTTCTGTCACGTTCCTTTTTATTACTCTTCACTCTAACTACAGACGCATAATCTTTTCAAGTCTCTCCACAGCGCTAAGCATTTTCATCACCTTTTTCTGCTAAATATTTGTAGCAGAGTGACCGGAAACGAACACATATGATATTTTATTTTTAAGAGTGGAGGCCAGGCCAGGCAGAGAACTGCACATCTTCCACCCAAAGGGAGCCAGCGGGTCCCCATGTGCAGCAGCCTTCTACAGTCACCTCAAGTGGCGGAGGAAGCGACACCGCAAAATTCACAACTGCTGGAGCGGTTCCGCTCTCCAGAGCCATGCCAGCCAACGTCAGCTGTGGTAACGCAGACGAAAAGGCATGAAACCCCATTCCCTGCCGGAGAACAAAGTCTCCCACTCATTCCTTCAGAAAGTTAAAGGTACTCATTTCTGAGGGACTTGTGGGGTGGGCAGATATGTTCACGGCAGTTCTCCAAAGATAGCTCAGAAATAACCTGGGAGGATCCCAGATGAAGGCTGGGTGTCTTCTTACATCTGTCTGGTTTGGGAGATGGAGTGTAAACAGTGGCACATTAGCTTAGATTAATTACAGACTGCCGGTATTTTGCTTTCATGTAGCGAGCTCCGGGAACATAACACCGCTGATAATTAAATAGCGCCTTCCATCAAAAGGCTTCCAACTACCCAGCAAACCGGCCAAGCTGTTAAGGTAGGGCTGCTGGAGAGGGACACAGCAGCGGCTTACAGGGACATGGGAACACAGAGCACCAGCTCAGGAAACAAAACACTTCTACCGAAATTACAGAAGGGAATTATTGTGCGTTCTACATCACGTGCTCCACAGCAAGACCTGGGAGGATTAGGAGGAGTGCCAGGAGACCTCCACCAGTCACACAAAGTTTTATATCCCCCCAATAAGACCGTCTCTCCCGTGATACAACACCCAATTTTATTTTATTTTTTTCACTCCCGCAGCACTGGTACAGCACTTATAAGGGGAAATATTAAATAAAATAAATCTCCTACTCGGCCTTCTGCTGCCATGGGGTTTCTCTGTGGCTTTGCTAGAGAGTATGAATAAAGTCCTAGCTTTATTTAGGAGACAACAGCCTTCATCTAACATGGATGAGAATATACAGTATAAGAGACGGGTGCAAATAGAAAAGAGCTTGCGGCAGTGGGATTAACCTTCTGCCTTACCACATTCCCTCCTTCCCCACACACATGTTGCTCCTCAGTCCTTTGGGACTTTGTGCTGGGGTCACCATCACAGCCCACCAGTGCAGTGTAGACACTGGGAGATGGATGAACAGATCTGCACCCTTCTTCCCACACACTACATCCCAGCGGGGTACCACCTCCCCTCTCCTAGCCCATTTCCTTCTCTGTCCCTGCTCTTCCCAGACCCCAAGGCACCTTTTCCATTCTTCAGCCCCCTCCTCATCCTCCTGCATTCAATATCTGCAAACTGAGGGGAAGCTCATGGCCACTCCTGTTGGCACAGCTGAATGAACTGCTGCTTTAAAGAAAGACCGCTCCCAAAAACCGCAGCCCCAACTTGTCAGCTGTTCTCTCAATGACACCGAGAAGCAAGAGCCGTGTAGAAGGCAAAGAGCTGCCAGGATCTATTCACCACACTATGTTCACTCTTGCAATGGGCAGCAGGACAGGTGAGGAGCAGCAGGCCTAAGTTTCTCCTCCCCACAGAGTCCTCTGGTAGACCAGGACTCTGCAGTTTGGGAACACAAAATCTCAAGACTTGCTGTTCTCTGCAGGATGTTTCTTGCCCTGGAGTCCCAGGCCACAGAGTATGGGGGAATCACTAACACACCTGTCAGGAGGTATCCTGAATGGTAGCAGGGGCAGGGAGAGGGGTTTGAGGGAGAAAGAAGGAGAGCAAGCTGAATACAAGAGCAGTGCTTACTTTTGAAGGGTTAATTACATTATCATGGCATAAGTTAATGACCTGAGATGGACAGGTACCATCCACCTGGCATCTCCTCACCAAATAAAGGTACCTTCACGGCATGTGGCACACACAGGACTGCTTTCTGTGCTACTGCTGAACAAAACCCATGAGCATCCAACCTTGCTGAGCAGCAGGTGGAGCACATGGCCATGGTTGTGCCTTCTGCCCACCGAGGCTGGGAAACCCTCTGCCCCCAGCTCTGCCATCCCCAGAACAGCAAGGCAACTCAGCCACAGCAGCAGTGCCCACTTGAAGAAAGCACAGGAAAAACAGAGATACGAAGCTGTCAAACACCTGCCCAAGAATCTGCTAGGAATGTTCACTCACCTACCACCTTCCTAGGAATCACCAGGCAACCAAAAGAGCAGGACAGACACAGAGCCTGTGACAAGAGCTGAAGTATTTCTGTTTTCTTAACACTTTGCTGTTACAGAGAGGACAGAACACATCTGGCAGGCTCAGATGGTAACGACAGTCCTCTGCCCTCCCAGCTGCTTGCATCCTTAGCGAAGACCATGAAGAGAAGGCACTGCTCCACCCTGCCAGCACTCACAAAGCCAGAGATCTCAGCCCTCATCCTCATATTTGAATCCTCCCAAATACATGTGAAGTATTTCATTGTGGTTGGTATGACGTGCACATCAGGTGGCTCAGGGACTGTGGGTCAGGCTCCTGGTATGTCCGCTACTCTACACAAGTGGAATGTGATGATCTTGGTCTGTAGTGTGGGCCAGGTTTGTCTGGCACCATGAAACAGAAGGCAGGAGTTACTTCGTTATCTCTGGATAAATGTTAGACCTTACTCTGAACAGCCTCCTTATCTCCCAGTTTAGTAAGACTGCCATAGGCACAGGCATTCCTCTCACTTCTAGAGAAGAACGAAAAACACATTCAGCAGCCAGAGATGTGACTGCCGGGTGTCAGACATGCAGGCAGGAGATGTTGGCTTGCTCTGGGCAGACAATGAGGGCTTCACCACCTATTTGTCAGGGTAAGTTCCCCAGGAGGAGGCCCCAGCTCTGTGCTACCAGTGCAGCCACACTGGGCCTGCTGAGGTAGAGACCCAGGCTAGCTCATGTGCTGCACCTCAACATTTCCACGCTCTGGAAATGTGGAAGGAAGACAAGCCTCAAATCAGGGCTAGAAGCTGCAAATCTAAACTCTCTCTGGGCACTAAGTTGTGTCTGTTCATCATGCATTTCTTGGAGGCCTACCCTTCTGTCCCAGTATATCCAAAAGCCCAAGGATTGCAGTTGTCAGTGTGCTGCCAGAGCTGGAGTTCCCCCTGATATATTTAGAGCACTCAGTATCGCACCAGCTCCTCTACTCAGTAAGCCATGATACTCGAGCATGATATATTTTTTATTTACTTTTTAAGGTGTCCTATCCAAAGAAGGTCTTGGATCTTAAATCTGGCTGCTGAACAAGAAAACGATGGTTCTTCAGCGTTATTTTCTTGCTGCAGTTAGCTTGTTTTTTGGTTTTTTTTTAGAGAGAAGGTTTTGCGTCTCAATTTTCAAGGACGAGCTCCTGATCGAGACTAAAATTCTGGGTGAGACAACTGCCCAAATACATCTGACCCTAGGCTGAAAATAAAAGCTGGCTTCCCACCGTAGTTTCCAAGTAAACTCCACCAAATGACGCAGTGCCCCATACTGCATTTCACAGACACTGCAGATATATTTAGTGTAGGATGCCCCTCCCTAAGCGCAGCTCGGGGCGCAACTGACTGAGCAGAACCCAGACAGAAACACGGGAAAACGAACCCGGCAAACCATTCTCTGCATGGGTGGTGTGGCTTTTGTATCTTTGCTTTGCTGAAACAAAACAAAACGAAACAAAACCGCCACCAACAAAAACAAAAGAACTCCACGAGAGGAGTTTTATTTTCAGGTCAGGCAGCAAACCCAGGAACCATAATTAGGTTCTGGGAAGTAGAGGTTTAATTTATTGGTGTTGTCAAATGCCCTTTGTGTTTCCCTCCAAGCCCAAGAAGGGAACGTAGAGGACACGTGCTTTTCGGGCGTGCTGCAAGAGGAAAGGGAGGCAGCGCTATGTGAGCATCACAGAAGGAATGAACACGCTGGGACTCCCCTTTCGGAGGTGTAAAACCAAGAGGCCACTGGCAATACTAGCAATATTTAGGTGCATAAAGAAGCACACTGCCTGCTTTGGCTATGTATAAAAGCACCTGAGGAAGATGGAATAATACATTATTGCAGATTAGAAATTAAACAAGAAATCAAGCCAAAAGCTAACCATAAGGTTGCACAAACAGGAGAATCCAGACAATACCCTTGTCCCGCAGCTTTCCCTAACAAAGGTGATTCTTCTGTAAGCCTTTGGGAACCTTTTGTGTTGAAAGAGGAACTTTCCGTTCAGAGCTGGGCTAAGCGGAGTGCGATTCATTAGGCAGACCTCAGTGCAAAGCACAAAGCAATTTCCCTTATTGTTTTCCTCATCCCCAGATGGGAGGAGGTTGGATGGGGCCAGGGAAGGTTCATGGCCATGAAAAGACTTTAATGTCTGAATGGTACCACAAGCACAAAGACAAAAAGATTTCTCAGAGCTGCACTGCTTCATTCTCCTGCAGCAATTTAGGAGGTTGAGCTGAGTAGCTGCCTCCCAGATTTCCCAGTCTTTCTTCCTTTCCCCCTGAACAGTGCTCTCACTCTCTCAGCCTCCTTTCTGTGGCCTTCCTTCAGCCAGCAACGCCTGAACGCAGCTTTTTGCTCCCAGAACATCATTGGTGCCCCAGGCCAGCCTACAAAGAAAGGAGACTATTATTTAAAGAGGTGCAGAGAGGAACTGGGATGTGATCTTAATCACTGACCCTGGGGTATCCTACAGCCCAGTACCACAATGTGCTGAGACATGAATAACTGCTCCTGCAGGGAAGGCTGGGCACTCTGGCCATACCTGACAATGATCCAAGAGTTAACCAGGTTTAGAAGACCTTTTGCACATCGGTGTCCTGTTTCACGGACACACAACCGCAGAGAGGAATAATAGCTTGCAGCATACAACTTGAGGAAACCTCAGATTTTTGAAAAGCAGTAAGATCTTTCTCTGATTTGAGATAAGCAATTGTCCATAAGAACTCCTGCAAATATTTCCTGTCCTGTACACTGTTTCTGCACACGCTGCTGAAAATCTGATACCTGAACACACCAGGGTAACAGACAAAGCTTCTTATCCCTGAGTGGATGAGTACAATTCCTAGAAATAAATTTAAGATGCAAATATTCAAAGTGAAGATGTCAAAATGCGGGTCCCTTCAGTAGCGTTTGCTATTGGTAGTTATGAGCATTTCAGTTATTAAAATCCCTTGTTAGAATATTCACAAAGAGCACAGAAGAATCTTCACAGTCAAATGCCACTTTAAATACTGGCCAAAATTAGAAGAAAAATTAAAACGTTCACCTGGCTCATCATCCTTCCCGTGATGTAATGTTTGTAACAGGCCCGCCAAGGCAATCCACAGGGGAAGCTGCCGTGAGAACCACTCTCTTCCCCTTCAAGAACATGTCTCCTGCTCGTTTAGACTAATTGATTTCACACACAGTTGTTTATGTGTGTGGCCTCCCTTGATTTTCTCAGCTCTCTTGGCTCCAAACAAAACAGCTTAGGGACGTAGATGGAGCCAGTTGCATTTTGGAAGAGTGGAGATAACACCTCAGAGCCAAACAGAAAAAGGCATTTCTTGGTTCAGAGACTTTCTCTGGATTACGCTTCGACGCAGCTTTACAAAAGCACGCTTCTGGGGAACACCACGCAACTGCTTCAGAGACAGCGCGCAGCGCCCGCGAGACATTCCCCACCACAGTGGGAAGGGGGAAGAAGTAACTTCTGAGCAGGAACATATACGGCAGCGTGCAGGATATCGAACAACAGACAACCGAGTAGCTGTCTCACGTTTTCAAACGTCCTGATGTCACACAAGAGCTTGTAGCTATGCTAAGAGAGCATCGGAGTTCTGCTTTGTGCATGGATTCTGCATCAGGAAGCCGTGCAGTGAACTACCAAACACTGGTTAGAGAGGAAAATTTATCTTGGGCAAGAAATCTGGATATTAATTTGAAAACACAACACAGAGTAAGGAAGATTAACTGCCCTCAGCCTCTCCAGACCAGCCATGTGGACGCGCCGCAGATTCAATCTGCAGTGAATTACAAGTCATCACACACAAAGTATTGGAGTAGCCAGCCAGCAAAACCAGTGGAAATATACTTTTGTGGATCTGGTCAGAGAATGGAATCTCTGTTCCCCAAGAAAGTCTGGGATTTCAGCATTTGCCTTCATCCCAAGGAAGGATGAAAGGTCAAACTATTATACTATTTCATGCCATGAACAATTCCAAATGCTTTTGATTTGAAAATGCAGGGGAAAAAAAACAAGGTATTATTGATAGAAATAAAGCACACAACACAAAACACCGATGCAAAACAAGAGATTTCAGTATGTTGATCTGAAATTTAAACTCCTGTTTCAGGTTTCAACTTCAAATGACACTGAGTGGCAATTGGAAACAGAAGTCATTAGGTTTTGAAACATCACAATGAAAAAACGTTTTCCTTCTGAAAATGTCACTGTAGACCAAAGCATGCCTTGTAGTCAAAACCTATTATTTTACCAGCTCCATGTTTGTTCCTGTTGCCTGCTCGAGTAGTGGGCATGTGCTCCAAGGATATGGATGTCCCCAGTGTCAGTATGCCCACCGGGACACACAACAAGGTGCGGTTGGCCTCTGCAAGGAATTAGTATGTCATCACCTACACTTACACACTGGCTTCAAGCTGCGCCATGGGAGGCTCAGGTTGGATGTTAGGAAATACTACTTCTCTGTGGTCAGGCAGTGGAATGGGCTGCCCAGGGAGGTGGTGGAGTCACTGACCCCGGAGGTGTTCAAGGAACGTTTGGACGTTGCGTTGAAGGACGTGGTTTAGTGAGAACTACTGGTGATGGGTGGATGGTTGGACTGGATCATCTTGTAGGTCTTTTCCAACCTTGGTGATTTGGTGATTCTGTGATTCTAGACTCTGTCATATCCTACTCTGATACATTACAGAGCAATTACTGATTTTAACTTCAAGGAAAGGGTCTGTAGTGTCAGATGAGCTCTGGACAAACAGAACCCCACTTTTACACACCGATGATGGGGAAGATCTGGATACAGCCCTAAATGCCCCACAGAGCAGCACTTCTTACTTAGCATGCTTGATTACAGAACTCTTTCCCATGGTCTGCTTTGCAAAATCTTGGAAAGGACAAGGCAAATGGGACTCCGGAAACATTATATCACCTCTTAACACTTGTTACTTATTAAATATTGATTCTTTACAGAAAGAAAAAAACAACAACAAAAAACAAAACAAGATCTGAACTGAAACTCTAGGAATCCTCAACATTTCTGAAGATGTCTTTAAGCAAACATAAAATCAACAGCAATCTCTGCCCTGTGCAGACATAACCAGTGTTTTCTCAAAAAGTGGGGACAACGAGAGAAAGCAGTATAGCACAAACATGGGGTTGTGAAGTTCAACCAAAAAGGCACCCATGCCAGTAATGTCTGGTTTTCCTGACAAATGGGACGAGAGGAGCATGAGCCTGCAAGTCTGCACTGCATTAACACCACACAGCGAGTCAATCTATGGCAACTAGTTACAGGCACAGGACCTCAAGTTATAAGTCAGCAAGGTGGTCTGGAAGAACACTAGTACACGCTGAGGTGTACTGTGAGAAAGGACTACCAAGGAAAAGAGTGGTAGGATCAAGTGATACATTTAACACTCTTGGCACTGAAAGTCAAAGGCTCCTGCCCGCTTGGGCAGAGGAGATGAGGGGATAAGCAAAGCTCAGTGAGAAAGAGATTTCAATGACAACAGCGCTCAGCAGGGCAGCAACATCTGCCTAAGATCCAAATGAGGATTGGATTTTGTGAAAGTGACTCCACAGCTTTCAACACCAGACCAGGCCTGCTCCGCTGAGAGACTTGCTGAGTGACAGTCCATGACTTGGGAACGGGTATCGCTTGGGGGCTCTTTCAGTCCCACAGGGGATCCTCCTCCTGGGCCTCCCTCATCCCTGCACGTCCTCTTGCACAGAGGTTTGATGGATAATCCAAAGAGGGATTGGGGCTCAGTGAAGTTGACACTTCTTTTACCAGGAGGAAAAATGGGTCTGCATAAATACGGAGCCTGCATAGGTGAAAGGCAAAGCGCTTCATCCCTCTATGCTGTGATGGTGAGTGGTACTCAGCCACCTTCCATCTGCTCAGCTTGGAGTGACTGCATGAAGCGCACTGCATGAAGTTCACCAACCCAGATCTCACACAGGTTCACAGAAAGTGGCAAGGAACTGACAGAGCCTTATCTCTAATGTATTTAAAATACATTTCCTAATAATTCGGCTTTGACCATAAGCCAAAGTCAGGCTTCATGAAAACAAACCAACTCTGTCTAAACATTACCACTTTTCCTATTGCTTGCAGCTTGGTTTTATGCTTGACTTCAAGCATCATCTTGCACCTCACTAAGGCCTGGTCCAGACTACTATCAAGTTTACCCCACAAAACTTTGATAGTTTGTGGAGTGAAAAAAAAAAGAAACACCCCAATTAACACCACTGTGCTGCCATGGATCCCGGCAGGAGCTGTTGCTGCTCCCATTCATGCTCCCGGAAGGTGTCACAAACAGGCAGGCAGTGCCAGTGCTGCTCTACCATGGATGGGATTTAACAAGAGCGGTCGAGTGCAGGCAGAGGCTGATGGGAGTCAACTGTTCCCTGGAGGCGCGTCTGACCTAAAATGGCACCATTTTCTTTGAAAATACGTAAGTTTTACAAGCCTAGTGGACAAAAAAAGTCATGGTTGTTATGTGCAGTAGGTTCTTATGCTTTTGGAGTGCCACTGTAGTTATGCAGACTGGTAGATCAACTAAGCGGGTTGTGCAGAAAACAACTGACTCTCTTCAGGACTGCACAGGCCCCTCAGAAAGCAGCAGAGATGCTGAAAGAGCCTGAGCAGCTACAATAAAAACTGCACATAAACAGCGCTGCACTCACCGAGCTCACCCAGCTGAAAACTTTCTCACCATTAATAAAAAATCATTACAAGTTCATTTTGTCCTTTGGCAAAACTCCCAAACAGCTTGTTAAGAATAGATGGAAATGGGGAATAGTTATAAAAACAGAGGAGAAATTGTGACAGGGAATTGGTAGTAATTCACACAAGTGCTAACTCAGTTCTACCTGAGTGGCGGGCCGCGAAGCTCCGCAGGTGGAACAACAGCTGCAGTCACACACAGGGCGGCAGATGTCAGTGGGAAATCTGGTTCGTGCACGCTCTGTGCTGGAGCAAGAAGTGACATTCTGGTTCAAAAGCAGAGGTCTCCCCTACAGCATGTAGGGTAATGGGGCTACCCCACGAATATCTGCATCCCCTCAAGGCAGGACTGTAAAATTCCAGTTCATTTTTTAGTACATGTGGCTGGGCAGAATCAACGGTGATGACAGCCACGGGGTACCCAAAGCGTCCCAGCTGTGACGCAGAAATGATAACGGCAACACATTTACTAAACAAAACCCCGGCATCCTGCCACATCCAGTATTTATGGTAATTATAGCAAGTCTGTTACTGCTGAACGTAATCTGGAAACCTCTGAGCTGCTCTATCCGTAAAAAGAGAAGGAGAAAAGGAACTTCGTTTTCTTTTGCACGGTATCAGTTTTTTATGACTGCAGCCAACGCTGGAGTACTTAGGAACACCCCAGAGACCAATGAACCTGACAGCCACAAAATGATATTTTCTGAAAAATGTCCTATTAATGGCGTACTTGGGCTCACACGTTTTTCTCGTCATTCTTTGATGTGTAACAAAGCTCAGAGAGGTTTTAACAGCTAAGCGAGGATACGCTCGGTTTATTTGCTTTAGAACTGACTTGCACGTAACAGAGGTGCTACAGTGCTCCAGGACTCTTTGGAACAATGATACTGAAACAGCCAAGAAACATCCAAGGGAACAATTGCAAGATAAATTTGGGGAGAACACTTTAGTATCAGTATCAGTATGACTGTTATTAACCCTTAGCCTAAACACATGCTCTACCCAACAACTTCAGTCTCCTTCACCTCTAAAGCTTAGAAAAAGTACACTCTGCTCTCCCCAAATCCTTCAAAATAAAACTACAACTTAAGCTTTATATATTAAAAAAACCCTACATATAAACTGGATATAGAAATATGTATGTGTAAGATACAACGCTGCTCTCCTTTCCTTTCCCTAAGAGAAAAGCTATCAAACCCTTCAAGCATTTTTATGACCTAATGAAAAACAAAAATTCTACCCAAACCCTTTATTCAAGTCCCTGCATGCAACAGTGCCACAAGTTCTCTGGCCACAACAGATGCCCACTCAAGTGAGATTTACCCTACTGGAGCATCCCTTCTAGAGACCTACAGAATGCATTATTTTATCTGATTTCATTTTTCCTAATGCCGTTCCAGCTCCTGAGACAAAGTCTTTCAAAACTGACTCGTCACTTTGAGTAATCAATTCCAGACTGTTTAAGCCTGCCCAAGTGTCAGAATGAGCCGAACCCTGGAAAAAAAAATAAAATCAAGATCTTTGACAGCGTTTCAAGCTGGATGCCCCAAATCACTAGTCTCTGCTGAAAACCTTGGCCTTCGATACCCTTCCTCTGAATACAAGGGCATTAAACAGAAGGCCACCGGCTTAGCTCAAAGAGTGACAGAGGAGGCCAGGATTCAAACCATCTCTCTCATGTGGTAGACCACAGCATTAACTACACGACAACCAGGCATGCCCGGAAAAGCAGAGATCAATTAAGGGTCTCTTGCAGGGATACGCAGGACACTACTGGTCTGATCCTGCCGTTTTTATGAAGATGAATAAGGCTGCCAGGTTGGGGCATATTTACTGTACCAGATTCTGAAACTCTACAGAAAGTTAATTCTGCCCAGCCCAACAGAAATAGGAATGCTTCCTCTCCCTGGTTTTTCCCTCTCGCCAGCTATTTTGAAGCAGAGGGGCACATCGGTAGGCTCCCAAACAAACTGGGACTAGTTCCAGCCCAGGGAAGCCCAGTTCCATACAAAGCAGAGTAAGGAAGACACATCCATCAGGAAGGACCTACACACCAACACTGGGTCCAGCAAGGCTGCAAGAAGCACAGACCCTTTAGAGGCAGCCATGGAGCTCTTCAGCTTGTTGGGAATCCCTCTGGGATTGATCACAGCCAGAATGAAAACGGCTGTGGGATGTAACGGGACAAGGGGAGATGTCCCACAGCCCACTGCAGCATACATAAGGGCAAGAAAGAACATCTGGAGATGACAGAGACCCTCCAGCCTGAGGGCTTTGAGGTCCCTTTTTTGCACAGTCAGGTTTAAAAATAAAGCCAGAAGCAGGGAGGATGAGCTGCCCAGGACCTAGAAAGAACCAGTGCCTGCTGGAGAGAAGTACTGAGCAGCAAACCACGGGCCCGAGGCCGCCAGGAAACACTGCAGCATGAGCCAGACCCGCAGCTCAGCCACAAGAGAGCAGGTTGGCTTTGGAGGGATGAAGCCAGCCAGGGAGTTAAATATAGACAGGTAAACAGAGCAAGGGGAAGAGACAGGGTTCACACAGCTCCTGCCGCCTGCCTGTGCCCAGGCCTGGGGAGGACACCCCAATAAATGTGCAGGGTGCAACCACAGACAGGGGGTGCCTCCATGTAGTCCTGACAGCCTGCAGAGCTGTGTCCCCCAGGGACCTGTACGTGGGCTGCAGTCCCACCAGCTGGGCTCTGATGGATGTGAGGCTGCGCGCAGACAGAAGGTACCAGAGAAAATGCAAGAAGGCCACAGAGATGGTGTGGTGCCAGAGCCCTGCTGAGCAACCATGCTGAGGGAAACGGGCGTGAAAGAAGAGGCTTGGTGATTGCTTGTGACACTTAATGAAAGAAGAAGGAGTTAAAGTCTTGCAAACTCAGCCAAATTTTAACTTGAGTCTTCCCGGCCCAGAGGACTCGAGGGGATATACAGCACTGCCTTCCTCCAGCTGTCTGCAGCCTCGCTGCAAGTCATCAAACTCCACAGCGTGTTTCACAGCGTCCAAGGACAAGTGAAGGATCCCCACAGACGGGCAGGCTGCGGCGTACAACAGTCTCGGCTTGCAAAGCGCTTCTGCGAAGAAAGGCTGTGTAATTACAAAGGACGTGAGAGCATCCCTACTTTGCGAGACAGCTGCACTGAGAAGCGGCAATCTGCTTTCAATGACCCTGCTGCTCTGCCTCCCTCTCAGCAGAGGAAGATTTGTGTAAGCTTTGTCAATCTGCACACCAACGCTCGAAGGGGCATGGATCACCATGACCCGGTCCTGCCATGATTCTGTACGTACGCTTCCATCCAGCTATCTCTGCATCCAGCCCCATCACTTGTGAAATAAAGCGTGTCTTCCAAAAAGATAGTCGGTCGTTATTTGAGGATTTTAAGAGCTAACATTTCCTTTGGCAGTTTGTTCTGATGGCTCATCACGTCAAACACGTTGCCTAGTGCTAACACGAACGCACATAGCCAAAACATCCATCCATGCACTGTTGTCCACAGCTCTCTCCTTGAATCAAAAAGCTCACTGAGTACCAGCTAATTTCTACCGCTGAATGCATTCGGGTATCACACCAACCCATCTCCCCAGTTCTCTCTCTGAAATGCTTATTAAGTTCACATTCCTTAAATCTCCCTTTAGAAAGGATTGTTTCCAGTCCAGGAACAACTCCCACGACTCCCCTTTGCACCACCTTCAGTGTTAATGAAGTTGTATCCCTTTTCCAGCAAGCCAACATCCCTTCCTCTGTAAAAAAAAATGGAAGCACATCACGGACTGGGCATGCATTTGACAACATGCCTTGGCTATCCACATCCCGATTTAAGAAGTACTGTGCTTAAAAGTCTATCTGAAACACTTCTTGCGTGCGTGTCTAATTAATTTTTAAATGATGAAATGGTTTTCACCAGAACTTTGATCAGCCGTTAGGAAAAAGTTCTTCTGAACAGAAACAATTTATATTCATTTAACTGAGCAACAGTACCGTTTTCAGAAAAGACTGGTTTCCCTGCACGCCTCGAAACCCAAGCCCGACAACTTTGGGACAAAAGACTCAAGATCTAAAGCAGGCCAGGAACACAGAGGCCTACTGGACTAGAAAAAGAACACTGAAGGTGATCCCACTGATCTGTTTGGGTTTCTATATTTCACAACGTTTGATTGTCTGCTAAGCGTCCAGACTCCTGGAAACTTTAGTATACACAAATGTGAATTTTTCTTTAAAAAGCCGTTTCTGGTCTTTGAAGAAAAAGTCTTGAAAAGACTTTTCAATGACTTACCACCTAAAAACAAGTAAGAAAAAAAAACAACTTTTTAGACCCGGCACTTCCAAGACTTCGATTTGTTCAACCGATCTCATGAATTTTTGCAGATTGGGAGGGAAGGGGCTGGAAGACCCTCAGAGGTGGAAGCCAGCAGCAACAATTTCAGCTTCAGCATGCCCCGAAAAGAAGCTAGTGATGCACACAAGGACATTCTAGCTTTGCATACAATAGAGACTGAGCAAAGGACACAGGGGCTGGTTACAGATACCAAGAAGAGAGGTGAACCAATCCCCGTGTCACGGAATGAGCTGTGGGGAGACTCACTTCCAAAAGGAAGGAATCCCTTGCTGACGCTCCTGGGCACAGAGCGTGAGTGAGTGATGGAGCCTGGGAGCTCAGGAAATCCACGGCTGGGCTGTGGCCAGCTCTCCTGTCCAACTCTGCCTCCTACCCTCAGCTGGCAGGCAAACCTTTTGCTTTTCCCCTCGTATACTTGGCTGATTTCATGAAAGGAGGGGAAAAAAAAAAAAAAAAAGAGTGCTTGGGCTAGCTTTGCTGCCACACATGGTGGCTTATTCCACGTTTTGGATGCGTGAAGAAAACTCCACCTGAACTCCTTCAGCACCCAACCTTCACTTTGTACAGATCCATGTGTCCACAGATGGGACACTGCTTTAAGAGGAGTTTGTCCCTCCTGTGACCTCCGAGAAAGCCCTCAGCAGGAAAGAACATTCAGTGTGTAGCAGTCAGGAGAGGAGGTACTGGGGCAAAAGGCAGCCCCTGTGCACCACTTCAGGGTACTATGGTTAGGCTGCAGTTGGATGATGATCTTTAAGGTCTTTTCCAACCTGAGTAATTCTATGATTCTATGAAGTGTGGTAGGGCACACTGTCAGAAATGTGCACTTGAACCTGATGGATGTGCACCAGTTCCTGGCTACAAAGAAAATGAAGAAGGACATAAATACTGGTCCATGTGTGAGCAAGAGCACTGCTCTGTCACAAAAAGGAGGCAAACACATGAGTAGGTGGGTGCAGACAGAACAGCAAGGGTGATGGTGAACCCTTGCTGGAGAGCATTAGGAAACAGGAAAAAGTTGCACAGGGAGCATGACAAGGATGCTCAACAGGTGGCAGAAGAAAAATGCAAAGAACATGGGGCAGCAAAGCACGCCACAGCACACAAGAATCTATTTGGGCAAGTTCTTCTGCCTATACCACTATGAGAGAAGTACTGCACCACGATTCTCAGAAAAAACAAGTTTTGTAGAACAGCATGCTTGTTATGGGCACAGCTGCGATGCTGGCACCCCGGTGCTGGGACACCAGACTCCCCATCGCTACTTGAGCGTGTTTCCAGGGCACGAGCACCATCTCCCGCGCTGCTGCCCTCCTCGAGGCCGCTGCCGCATTGAGGGCACGAGGGCCAGAGCGACAGCGTGGGCACGGGGCTCGCAGGAGGGCACGGGACCTCGTCCCAGAGGAACACCCCTTCTCCTCTGGGCGTACCGCCCGCCTTACCGGGTTACACCTGCTTTGCCAGTCCCGCCCGTCCCATCACAGAGGAGCGTCCGGCCGCGGCCCCCGGCCCTTTCCCTCGACCCTCCGCGCCGGAGGTCCCCGCCCGTCCCCAGCCCGCGCCCCGCTCGGCGCCCCCCGACGGCCCCCTCCCCGCCGCCGGAGCAGCGCGGAGCGGCGCCCATCCGAGGGTGGGAGGGATGTGCGGGGCTGCAGAGGGCGGGCGGCGAGAGGCGCTGCCGTTTTCGGGGCTGCCGGAGCGCGGCGACCCCCGGCGCCGCCTCTCGCCGTGGACGGGACGGGAGCGGCCCGCGGAGCCGCGCCGCCCGGCTGCGGGACGCCTCCCTCCCCGCCCTCCTCCTCCTCCTCCTCCTCCCTGCCCCGCCGCCGGCCGGGGCCGCCTCCTACCTGCATCTCCCAGGCGCCGTTTCCCCGAGCGGCGGCGGCAGGTGAGCGGGTGCCCACGGCGGACACGGGGCCCCGCGCCCCCCCGCCGCGGCGGCCGGAGACCGCTTGGGGACGCACCTGCCTCGGGGGCCGCGGCCCCCGCGCCGCGCTGAGCCCCCGCCGGCGGCGAGAGGGGAGCGGGGGGCGGCTCCCGGCGCTGCCCTCCCCGGCGGCGCTGGGCTGCGGGATCGGCGGCTCCGAGGGCGACTCCCGGCCGAAGTTGGTGGCGGCGAGTGCCGGGCCCGGGAGGTGCCGGCGGATCCCGGGGGCTCCGGCCGCCTCCGCCCCGCCTCCCCCCGCCCCGCGCCCGCCCCCTGCGCCCGCCCCGCCGCGGGCACCGCCGCCGCCGCCGGCGGGAAGGGGACGGGCGGCGGGCTGGGGCCGGCCCCGGGGCGCCCCCGGCGGGGAGCTCCGCGCCGACGGCCCGGAGTGGTGGACTGGGACGGGATGACTCCCCCAGGGCACTGGGCCGGCCGCGGGTCGCTGCCGCCGCAGCTTTTGTCGTGGGGCGCGGACAGCCGCCCGGGGGGCACCTACCGGGAGCCAGGGGCGGTGTGGAGCTGTCGGGGGGGGCTGGTTCCCAGCGGGCAAAGCCACCCCGTGCTCACATCGCTGGCATCCCGTCGAGGGACTCTCCCCCGCATCTGCCCCCGTTACACTCGACAGATTCATTGCCAGATTCTGGCTTGCCCTGATTGGAGCAGGGGGTGGCCGAGGGGCATCTGCAGGATCACCACGTCTTGACATGGGGATCGCTGAGCACGGTGCCCAGCCCTTGGCATGGCTGGGATGTGAGCGTGCACAGAGTTATTTGCCTGGCCTCCGAGCTGGGTGGCAGCCCAATGGCTGCACAAAGCCAGGATTTACACTTGTTGCATTGGGATCCCTATCTCAGGGCCCCATGATGTCCACAATCCAAAGTCTGTGTAGAGGGAGCTGCAGAGCCTGGCACAAAGCACAAGGAACAGCCAAGCCCACGCCTCTCACAGCCACGTGCAGGTGGGCGTCAGGATGGAGTCACACTGGCGAGGCACCTGGCCCATGCTTGGATCATGCTGCTCCAGCCACGTACCCATTCACGAGCGTCTGTTTGCAGACAGCCCCAAGGATCTGTGTGTGTTCCCAGTGGGAATGCTCACGTGAGCATTTGGAGAAGAGCAGGTGAGGGCTGGGGCCCAGGATGCACGGTGCCACTAATTGCAGGCTCCCCATGTCTTAATTTACAACCAGCCATTCCCATCACAGTGGTCATTAGAGATACTTTCTTTTAATGTGAGCAGGGGGGTAGAAGAGGTGCAGCTGGAGGTAAACAGTAACCTGGTGCTTGTGGCAGGAAATAAGGACCCATTGTCCCCAGTGCTACGTAACCAGGAAGATAATAGCTGGGACAGCACATACCAACTAATTAGAGGGGAAATGCTGCCCTGAAATTGCAGCTGGTTGCGGGAAATGTTGGGTACCAGCTTTTATCCCGCCAAAGGTGGAGCTGCTTTATGGTGTTCCTCTGACAGACTTTCAGCTTTGCACATTCAGGCTTCAGAGAGCAGATGTGGCAGGGCGCTGCCTGAGGAGCCACTGAACTGTGGGGTCCCCTTTGGGCAACCGTAGGTGTGACGTGGAGCATCACAACCTGGGGCATGGTGGCAGGTGGCTTGCTCTGTTGAGTGACATGCTTTTCCACTGTGGTGTGACAAAGGACAGCTGGCCACGGTGAGCCAGAAGGCCTGGGGTGCTCATCGGCACCTCTGATACGATGCCACTGGAGTGCTGGGGCTGCTCCATGTCCTGTGACACCTCAGGGCTAGAGGTGATAGGAGGGGACAACAGAACCACTACAGAACCAGCAGCAGGGATGGAGAAGTAGAACTGGGTCCTTGTGGAGCTGGGTGAGGAGAGCAGACCACCTATGGCTTTACACTGTCTTTGCTGAAATATCTGTAGTAATTTTCTTTCGAGGAAAGTGGTTTGTCACCTTCCTTTCATCTAGTTTCCCCCCCGAAGTGTGCTTTATCCAGCCCACTGCAGGTCATCACTGGAAGGTGGAAGAGACATGTGGACGTGGCCAGGGCTGCTCCTCACTGGGCACCAGGGGCAACAGCTGCCGGCAGGAGGGGCTCCTGTGTAGCATCAGTTGTTGTCCAGATGTTCTTTGCAAGATGTCGTGATGTGATTAAGACTCATTGATTTAATAATGAGTTGCGTCCACGACTGGAACTGGTTGTGGTTTGAACTTTACAGTCAAAGTCTCAGCTGTGACTAATGTTGATGGGAGACAGTGTCACGGCACACCAAGGAAGCTGCTACATCTGATCAATTGCGAAAAATGGTTTAATGCAGCTCCCTGACACCACAGGCACTTCTATGACTCCAGTCATCTTCATGCTGCTCCTTCCTTTCTACCACAATAGTGGTGTTGTCGGGCCCTCTTCAGAAGCAGGAGACCTTATCATCAGAAAGTAACATGGCTCCGACTTTTCATAATGTAGATGTTGTCCCAGTCTAGCTTTTGTTGTGTTCTAAAGCCCTTATCCCTTTGGGTGTTCCTTCTGGCCTTAAGTTGTACCAGGGGAGGTTCAGGTTGGATGTTAGGAAAAACTTACCCGGATGAGTGGTGATGTATTGGCACAGGCTGCCCAGGGAGGTGGTGGAGTCAGTGTTCCTGGAGGTGTTCAAAAGCCATGCGGATGTGGCACTGAGGGACATGGTTAGTGGGCATGGTGGGGATGGACTGGCAGTTGGACCGGATGAGATCAGAGGTCCTTTCCTGCCTTAATGATTCTACGATTCTGTCCCCCTTGCCTCTGCACGATAAACTTCCCTGTAGTCCTCTCTGCATGCAGTGGAGTCCAACCCCAAGCCCAATCCGTGTCACCTTTCAAGGGGTTTCTGCTACTCCTTCTTCCACCAGAACGGATGCTTTTTGTCCTTTAATTAGCTCCACACTCCTGTGGTGGTTTTAGAGGCAGTGGTACGAGCAAGCTGAAGGGGGTGAATTTGTTTGGAGGAGCTGAACAAATTTCCAGCAGTGAGACTTTCATGAGTCAAGGTGGAATTCATGGAATACACATCTGGAAATGGAAAAAAATAGATATCTCCAGCTTCTGCCAAAGGAGGGTTCATTCCAGACAGGTTACCTGATCTGACCTGCCTTGCAGGTGTGAAAACCTTCATTGACCCACGCCATGTTCTCTACCTGCCCCTGCAAACCCCAGAGGAAACCACCACCTTATTCCCTGCCACTGCCCTCGTGGGAAGCAGCCAGTTTCCTCGAGGCGTAAAGCTCATGACCTGAGAATTTGTGGCACTCCACAAAAGGAAATATAGACTAAACTTCTGAAACATTTTCTCACGTTGACGTCTTTCAAGCTGTGGAATTGTCTCCCCCAGGGACACGTGGATGCTCCACTCCTTGAGTCAGTGAGACAGGATGGGACAGAGCATGGGGGTACACGTAGTTGAGAACCATACTGCCCCGTCCCTGGGAGAGACAAGGCGGGGGGAGAGAGGAAATAAATTAGATGACTTGAATCATTTCCAGCTCTAATTGCTATGATTGTGCAGTAGTTTTCCCAGCCCCAAGTATAACATTAACCATCAGAGCACGATTTCACCCATGGTCAATTAAACCAGGATTCATCTGGTCTGACATCACCCACTCAAATCCATCCTGGACTCAGGGACACCCTGCACTGACCAGAGGTGGGAGCCAAGCAGGGAGTCCACAGCATGAACCGAAGTCGCTGCCATCAGAGATGGGTGCCCTAAGCACGCTCTTCCCCTGCACTGGCACAAGGTAATGCAGCAACCGCACAATGTGTGTTCACCTTTCCTTACCTTGGTGATGCACTCAAAGTATCCCTGAAAGTAATTCCTGCATCTGGCGGTGCTGCTGGTGGCTGCACTTCTCTGAGGTCAGAGACAGCCAGCAGTGCTCATTGGTGTGCCAACCCCGTGCGGTGGTATGCGGCCCCTGCACAGGCACTGCTACACTGCTACTGGGCCATCTTCTGCCCAGTTTGATCCTGCTCTGGGAAGCGCAGCTGTGCTGGGCCTGTCAGGCACCCATAGCAGGACTGAGGGTCTGGAGCTGCATTTCTGGATGCTGAGTTCCACAGGCTGGAGGTCAGGGCAGGGCTCAAGGGCTTCTCCTATTGCAGCCCTCTTCCTTGCAGCTCCTTTTTCTTCTTCCTCTTGTCCCTGTATGAAGGGCTGAGCTGAGCCATCTATTAGATCTTAGATACCTAGAAATCAAATAGTGAGACCCTCTCTGTGAGCCGTGGGGATTTGAAGGACAGTCATACCCAGGTGGACCTGGTGGTTGCAGTGTGTGAAGCCGTGACTCGCTGCCACCACATAACCTGGCAGCCAGGCCAGGAGAGCATGCAGAGTTCATGCGCCTCAGTCAGTGCTTTAATCATTACACTGGCGCTCCCAGCAGCGGGCTCCAGGGGCTCAGTGAGTTAAAGTGTAACTGCCCTCCTCAGCGCCCCCCAGCCAGTAGCTTCTGCCAGCAGGACTGGCCTTCCACATGAGTCCCATCAGCTCCCAGTGCTGCTTGGCAGGGATGTAGGGCAGGTCCAGCCCTGTGGCACTGGGCGAGGGTCCTTTTGGTACCTTGAGGGGTGACTAGGACCATATCAGGTTTCACCCCATCCCTCCCTCCTGTTGGCCAGGTGGATGTTGTCCCCAAGCCAGGAAGACGGGAGATGTCCCTTGCAGTCCTGGGGCTACGTGGTTAGTGGGGGCTCAGGCCCCCGGCCATAGTCAGACAGTGAGGTAATCTGCCCCGGTCCCGCTCCTCTCACACCAAGGCCCTCAGTCTCTTCTGCTTGGCTTAAACTCCAAGGCGAAGAGTTGTACATCCTCTCCAAAATTTTTATCGGCATGAGTTATGACAACTCTGGATATTCTCGTTGTCTGTTGAAATGGCTGATCCCTTCCTCAAGCCTTACTTAATTCTTGGCCTCAGCTGCTTCCTGTGGTAATGAGCTCCGCAGCATAATTAAACACGGTCTGTGATAGTAACTGCACCACTGGCTTCAGCAGGGGCAGCAGTGTTTACCTCCTCACCGGGTCCTCCATCAAGATCAGTGTTGTGATGCTGAAGTCCTGCAAATCCAGTGAGTTGTCCCACGAGGCTCTGCCAGAGACAAATGAGACCCCACAGCTTCCCTTTGTTGTTATGCACCCCTCTGCGCTTCACCACTTGCTACTGGCACAGCAGCAGCCGCCTCCCTTCACAATTTCTTTGGCCCCTCATTTAAAGTTTCTTCAATAATTTCTACCTCTGAAAGCAAGGCAGGCTTCTCTCCTTCACCGGGAACAAGAAAGTGGACTAGTCTCCTGATAACCACCGGGATTAGTGCTGCAGAGTAACCACTGATTGAGAAGGAAGCACACTGCCCGCACATTGTGTCTGTTTTCCTGTCGACTATGCAGAGCAAGTGGGCTTACACCAATGGGGAGAGGCTGAGGTTGGGGCTAATGGAGGCAACCCCTCTCCCTGCCTGGCGCTGGGACCCGTCTCACAGCTGTTTCACCCCCATCCCTGGGTTCACCACCCTGACGCTGCAGGGACATTTCCTTTCCATAGGGATCTCCCACCTGCATGCTGGAAATGACTGGACGATCAGTGGGCACCTTTGTCCTCCCCAGCCGCTCCCTTGCTTCTCCACATTGCCACTGGCACGGGGTGATGCAAGCTGGTTTCTGGGGCGGGTGACACGCTGCTGATGGGGCAGGTGACAGGGAATGTGCTGACAACACCAAGCTGGGAGGGTGCGACCGGTTCCCCCTGAGGTGCTTGGGAAGCGGGCAGAGCCTGGACAGGGAGGGTGGCACAGCACGGATGGACGCCCTGCATGCCTGCTGGGTGTGCAACTGCCATGGTCAGAGCTCATCCAGCCCAGGGATGAGCGCTGAATAGAGGCAGAGAAACCTCAGGGTGCTTCCTGCCTCAGGGAAGTGGTGGAGTCACTGTCCCTGGAGGTGGTCAAGGAAAGGATAGGTATAACAATGAGGGACATGAGTTAGTAGGCATGGTGGTGATGGGTCAGCAGTTGGACTAGACGGCCTTAGAGGTCTTTTCCAACCTTTGTGATTACATGATATTCTGTGGTTTACTTCTGGGTCCCACAAAGCCCAGAGATGAACTACAGAGCTTAAGCCAGGCTTGGGATGGCCTCCGTGGATGCTGGCTTTGCTGCTCGCAAATCAAATGACAATAAAGCCTTTGTGTGAAAGCCATCATGTTTTGTTGGCTGCAAAGCATCCTTTGATGACAAATCTCTTTGGTTAGTAGTCTCACCTTCACAGTGTAAGCCCAAAGGGAATATAAATACAATTCTTAGACATTGTGGTTTTTAAACAAACATATTTAGCATGGGCAATATGTGGGCTTACACAAATACCAGCATTAAAGCACATAAAATAGGCAGAGAAGGAAACTATAATAACTGAAGCACCAGCACAACCACAAGAAACGAAAGAGGAAGATAGCACGTGGCAGAGGATGGTTCTTTTCATAGGCACTCGGATATTGTGTTGAACATGGTCGGAGAGCTGAGGCATCAAACAAAGGGCTGCACACAGATACTGCTGTTCCTTTGGCACATTTCAAGGGATCAGTCAGGAAAAGGTACCCGTGCACGTATTAATGCGCGGAAGGAGCTGAAGACATATAAACCAGTACGTTTTAGTTCAGATTGCAGTCATATATGCTTGTAAAGGTAAAATCAAGGACAGAGCTGCCCTGTTTGGTTTAAGTTATATTGCTTTTGTGCTCTGTACTCTCTCTGGTCAGTTTCCTAAAGAAATCACGTCTGAATTTGCTGCTTGAGATACAAATCCTCCAGGATACACAAAACGCCCACTGCTTAATGCTGGTCATGGCATCTGAAAGTTAAGCCAAAACTCACTAAATGCTTCAGCAGATCCTGGGACTGTAGTCACACACACCTGCAAAGAAAAAAATCCCCAAACCCCATGATTCATGCTCCCAAACATGATATTTGCTCTCACGCACAAGGCCTTGTTTTCACTTAGGAGGCTTTTGGCTTTTTGTTTAGCCCATTTCATTCTTCTTTCTGAGGCTTTCCAGTTCACCGAAGCTTCATTTTTCTTCACTTCTCTGCAGCAGTGAGAGCTGGCATTCTTTTTTTGTACATGCAAGTGTACAAAAGTGCAAATGTTCTTTCCATTGCGGGACTTCAAGAGCTGTGATTTGAAGAACCAAATGTCATGAAAGATTATAATGTCTTGTTTAACACCTTCAGGATGTAGTTGGTCTGTAATCCATTCTGTAGAAGTGCGAATAACCTGTGCACAGAGATCTGCAAAGAATGAGTGAGCTGTTGGGTGCAAAGGGCCCAGACCTATCTCTGCTGGTACTTAAGGAATAGATATAGTTGTGCTTTAGAGGTGACCACATCATTCATTGTCAGAGAGCTACGGGAACCTTATCAAGCACACAGCAGCTAAACCTTCAGGCTTCTCTTGCCCTTTTTATTGGGCTTAGCTGCTGAACTGAGCTGCAGGTGGTGGTGTGGACAGAGCCCCAGTGAGGGCAAGGGAGGAGATGAGCTTTAATTTCTCCTTTTGTTAGTTTGCCCTTTACCTTTTCTTAAAGTTCCTTAGATTTTCCCTGTTGGCACTTGATGGTGTCAGCACTTCAGTGAGGATATGCTTTGAGACACCTGAGCAGCAGGAAGAGCTTCAGGTCTGGCTCTGAGCTGGGCAAGAAGCCACTGCTGCCGCCCTGACTCCTCACACGGCCACGGAGTTCCCAAATGATCCCACACAACACCAGGCTGCAACACACCCCGCAGCCATGCGGCTCAAAGGTCTCCATCACGTCTGAACTTGCTGAGATAGCATCTGAAGACTGCACATGTAATGATGAGCACAAGTGATACGGTTGTGCTGAACAAGGTCTCCGACCAGAAAAACAAAAACAGGGAAAGTTGGCGTCATCTCCTCCCTAACCCCTGTCACTGCTCAGCTGTAAGCAAACGCAAAGAAAAGCTCTGGGTCAGCGTTAGCTGGGATGGCTTTGCTGTGTGGGCCTTAGACTGGTTTCCCAATGAAGTCATGCTCCAGTCTGTCACCTCACACAAAGGGAGCCTCTGGGTCATCCGTGGTGATGTTGTCTGCAGCTCTATAGATAGCTTTGATCTACTCTTCTGACAGCTGAACATAAATAATTGTGCTGCCACTGTTGTTTTTAGGAGTCATCGCTTCACTCACAGTGGGATCAAATGAAAGCCTCCAGCCGTAAGGGCCCAGAGCAGCCTTCCACTGTCACCTTAAAGACACTGTGCCCAGCTCAGCTTCAAATCATTGCAAAATACCCTGGTGACCTCACAGCACTGTATGACGGGAAGCAATCCCAAAGCGTGCAGAAGCCACAGTGGGCCAAGCAGTTCAGTTCCTGTCTTGAGGACCAGCAACACCCCTTGCTCTGGCCTACAGCTCCTCCATTTGCCAGATCCATCTGATGATAACTTTGTGGGCCAACAAAAGTAACCAGCAAAACCACCTTATTGAAATACAGAACTGTTAAGCGTAAGGTAAAAAACTAGGCACTGTTTTCTGAGGTGCACCCAATCTGACAGTACTAAAAAATTGGGAGTGAGTTAGCTTCCAAGCAGGAAGGCCTTGCCATGGCTGTATATCATCCGCAGCTGAAATTCCCGTTTGCCCATATATTTCTCTGTTGTAAGACCTACTCCTATTCAGAGAATCAAAATAGCAGTATGACTCCTCACTTATCCTGGCCCATTTTATTCCTCTGGGAGCCCTGAGATTGCAAAAACATGAGTATTCACTGTGGACAAAAAGGACATCTTGGGAACGGGGCCAAGCTCCACACAGGCCCGTTAATACCTCTGCTACCACCTCAGCTGCAGGCTACTAGAAAGCATTAAACAAAAAACAGCAACAACAACAAAGAAGGAAGGTAAAGGAGGGCCAAGCAATCTCATTGCCATCTTCAGTAGGAGATTCCTATCTTCTGCTGAGCACCTCTAAGGAAGTTGGTCTGCCCCAGCTGTGCGCTGCCCAGGACAGGCAGAGCCGGCCGCAAGCTGCACGCTTTGGCCAGAGCTTTGCATTCATCCCCACTCACAATAACCCAACACAATGTTGTTTCCTAAGAACAGAGCGGGATTTGCTGCTGGAAGTGACTTAGGGAGGGTTTTGTATCTAATATCAAGCGACTGCTGGAAATGCCCAGGCTGCAGGCTGCCTGGCAAAGGTGGAGTGACAGTGTTCTTGAGCTTGCATGTTTGATCTGTTCCACAGTAAGTGATGTGCAAAGTGCCCTCCTGCAAACGGTATGCTGGCTCGGGTAGGCATTGCCATGGCCTGGCTGCTCTTCACACGGCTGAAGCTTGGACAGCAAACAGCCCTGAAGCCACACCATGCTCCTTGGCTGCAGTGAGACGTGTCAGTGTGTACCCTGAGCTCAGGAGCAGTAATTCAGAATATCCTTGATAGGCACACCTTTGCTCAAACTTTAACAATCACCACTAAAGACAGGAAGAGCGGAGGAAGACCATCACTACTGCTCCACATTGACATCAAACCGGATCTCCTCCCTGCCCTGCTAAGTCTTTAGCTCCCTCACAACCTCAGATGAGTAACCTGCTATAGGAGGGTTCTGGTAATAGAAACCAGGTGGGGGCAGTTCAGGTTCAAAGACCCAAGCGTGGGGAGGTGCCCATGTGCAGGCTGCCCTCAGCCCACGTGTGGGGTAGGATCGGTGTGCTCACATTGTGAGCTGCTGAGCTGTGGGGGCTTTGTGGCCTTGCACATCCCTGGCACCTGTTTGGTGGAGGAGGGTCAGACAGCTCAGCCATGAGCAGGAGACAAGCACCATCACAGGCTGAAGGCTTGGGCGGGTACAGGTGTGTGACTAAAGGGAATTAGATCACATTTTTATACTTGCAAAACGAGGCTGCGCAAAGCACCCAAGTAGGTGCTGGATGCATATAGCCCCAGAATAGATTTTTCTCATTGACCTAAACAAAGAAACAGAGAGATGATCCCCATTTTAGCTCTGGATCTGGATGATATATTTTTGTATGCTCTGCCAGACTAAATCCCTTCTCTAGGCATTTGTGAGCTCTGGAATTTGAAGTCTGGGTCTTCCCAAATGTCAGGATCTGATTCATTTAAGACTCAAAACAAAGCAGATTTGAATTTACGTCTCCTGAAAAATATGGCAATTCTTTCTCTGAGGCAATTCTTTCTTTATAGGGGCAGCCTCTCGGTGTTGTAGGTCACTGATGTGAGGGACAATTTACAGAATCAAAGTAACGAGAGGTTTGCAATGCAGAATGGGTGGCCTTGGGAAAAGCACAGATAACTTCAGTGCTGAGGCTTATGTAATTGCTGGTTTGAAGAAATCAGTTCATCCTGCACGTATAATGAAAGAAAGGTCCAGAAAAAAAAAAAAAAATGGATGGATGCCTCATCCCTGGAGACACTCAAAGTCAGACTGGATGGAGCTCTGAGCAACCTGATCTAGCTGCGGGCGTCCCTGTTCACTGCAGGGGGGTTGGACCAGATGGCCTTTTAGGGTCCCTTCCAACTCAAACGATTCTGATTCTATCATTCTTTGAAATTTGGTTGTGTAAATGCATAACCAAAAATTGCATCATAGACCCATCAGGCAGGGAGTCATGTACTTTCCAATTTCCAGACCTTTGGCATTGCAAGCTTAGTATCCTTTAAACGTGGTTTCCAGTGTGCGGCTGTATGTATATATGTACATATTCTATTGCAAAGATGTACACAGATGCACAGAGATACACGCACACGTGTGCATCAGCGTATTGGGCTACAGATGATGCATTGTCTGAAGTTAAACACAGTTTTCAAGTGTTATATAACAGAGTTTAAGAGCGTTCGTATACATTCCAAGGCTTGTGGTTCTCCAAACGGTGAGCCATTACAGAAAATGAAGGGTTTACTCCAGCTGAACAAAAATCTTTTTAGGAAAGGCTCCGAGCTGGGTCAGCAGCCCTTCCTTTTTCCCAACACAGAAGGAAACCAAGTGACGTAACTTGCTGTGTCACGAGGTTTGCATCCACAGACGTTTCGGGAGCTGAGTTCCCACGAATGCAGTGACATGAGAAAGGACTGCGGATCCTGGGCCTGATATATAACTTCTTGGTGACTCATTCAGGACTGTCCCAGTGTTTGCAATTGTAACGCTTTGGCAAATGTGACTGATCACACACTTAGAAGCACCCAGATTTTAAGCCCACACCCACAGAACCACTGGCTGTAGCTCTGCTGCTACAGCCTTGCAGGGCCCGGCTGGCTCACTGACCAGATGGATCATCAGTGTATTCAGAAGATGTTTGGCTCTGTCTGCTTGACAAGGAATTTTTTTTTTTTAACAATTGTTTTTATAATGTGCAGCTACAATGCATTTGCTTTCTTGAGGCGTGCTCCCCTTCTTTAGTTTTAAGGCCTTTTGAAACAGCAGAAGGCAGATTTTAGCTACTGGCCCATGATTTTTAAACATCCTGAACCCAGTGAGAATAATGTCTACTCGATATCTCAAAGCCCCAGCCTAAAAGTCATTAGCCATATGCAGATCACCTCATTAGCTCAGGCAATTAGTTTGCAATGTCTGTTTTGGGTAATCCTGCACACGCGTAGTGCAGCTGATGTGTCCCTATAGCATCAATCTGCATAAGCAAAAGGAACCAGGGCAGCACAAATGCTGTTGGAAATAGGAGCTCCAAAATACATTGCTCTTCCCATTGACTCTCTGAGGTGGTTTCAGCAATTTCCCTGACTGGTTTAGTTTAGAGATGAGACAGGGGCAAGTGTCACACTCCTCAGAAAGATGCATGGGGACATGAGGCTGCTCCGTGAGGCCCCTTGCACTCTAACCCAACTTTGCAATGCACACCAAGTGAGAGAGGAAAACACTGTAAAACATTCTGCATGTGTTTGATCACAGGACTGATCATTTTCCATCTCCACTGTGGCCTCGCCTGTTTTTTGTCTCTCTAACAGCAGTCAACACGGACAATTTTATTTAGATGCCTTGTTGCGTTTTACTGCACAACCCATGAAATGTAACCTGAAGCACAAATGCACAAAAGGGATTTGGCATTTTTGCTCTGTGGCACGAACAGTGTTATTGTTAGGGGCCATCCCAAATAGGGTCCCGCCTGCGGGGACATGGCGAACAGCTTGCCCAGCAGCCGGGCCCAGCCAGGCCCTGCAGGCCCACAGCCCTGCTGCCCACACCTCCTTGCCCTGTGCTTGTCCTGGGATGGGACACTGGGACCACTCGCCAGCCCATCATTGTACAGCAATCAGTCAAATTTATGTGGCATGTGGTTTCATTCAGCTCATCTGGGCTCCCCTGTAAGCCAGGCACACCCTGGCCTGATTGGAATCGTGAAGGCCCTTCCTGGCCAGACGCTCACCCGAACACAAAGCGGACTAGGCACCAAAAGGCCAATGGGTTCTTCCTCTCAAAGCTCCTGAGACCCTTAATCCCCATGTATCCTTTTTCCACATGCAGCTTTGTGCATTTGATTGAAGACCAAGTGATAGGGATCCAATTAGCAGAGTGAAGGGACTCTGCAGGCCCTGAGACCAGGAGGCTTTTTGCTGTAGTATGTGAGGTCATCCCCAAGGAAACAGTTAGTTGGGGTCTGAAGAGCCCCTCAAAATGATAAATCTACAGCAAGCAGGAGGGACGTGGCCAGCAGAACATCCCAGAGAAAAATCTGCTGTGTGAACAGACAAAAGAGGGAAGAAATGGAGAGGCTTTACAAGTGAAATTCATTAGAAATTGTCCTGACGTGGGGAAGTCATCTCCCAGGGCTTTGGGATAGCTGCAGAGAATCTGGTGGAGTGCGTTTAAAATGGACATTGTTCTACCACTGGGACCTGGTTTTGCAACGCTATTCTCTTTTAGAGCAGTTGAGAAATGCGAGAAAAATGAGATTTTATAGTGACATTACTCAGGCGATCTCCTGCGTCCTCAAAATGCAGCTGGAAGCAGAACACCGGGTTGAACCCGTTTCCTCCAGCACTGCAGGGGGCACAGGCCACCCCTGGTGACAAAGCTGCAGCTCTGCAGTGGCTGATGGTGCTGCGGGGACAGGACTTGTGCTCAGGACTCACAGAGAGCAAGCTGTGTAAGGCAGCCTTGCTGGCCTTTGCACCTCAAGTCTTTCCAAGTCCATACGACTTGATCCTGAATTAGGCTCAATGTTGAATGTGCATCTGCGATTCAGTCACTCTTTAGCAACCTTGGAGTCACGTTTATTTGGAAAACAGGTGAGAGAGAGACAAAGGGAACGGCTCACTGTAAACACAGTTGCTTCATCTCCACTTACCTGGCTGGTGTGATCCCAGGGCATGGGGGACACCCCTACAAACGGTGCTCGCTCACGTTCATCTTGCAGCAACCTGACTTGTGCCCACCCACCCTGCCAGGGGCACAGGGCAGCCCCAAAAGGAATGGAGGGGCAGCGGGTCTGACCCCAAGCCTGGTCTCGAGGAACAAGCATGCAGCCGCCTGGTCCTCTGACTTGATTGTGTGCAGTGAGAGCACTGAGGAGAGACACACCGGGATTCGCTGAAAATGAAGACAACGGCACAGAATTTTTAAATAATTTTATAATTTCCTGATGAACTTAGTCTGTGAATAAAAAAAGAAGAAGAAAAAAAAAAATGAACAAAGTGTTTATATTATCAAGGCAAAGTTGAATATAACACATTTTCTTTGCAATTTCATTATCCTGTCAGTAACATGACTCCAGCAATAAAACACATACAAGTTGAAGGCAGCGTGCGCACTTGCATCACGGACATCAATGTCTCCCGCTGCTGTTATTTCCAAAAGGAATCCAAGTACACCAGATCCCATACCCAAAGCCTGTCTCCCCCTCCACTAAAGTGCAACACAACTCTTCCAAAGCAAATGAGGGATCCATGTCTGCAGAGCGGACGGAGTATCCCATCCCGCAGCGGCTTTTTTTAACCCCAAACACTTGGTGAGCCAGAACCTGGAGTGGGGCCCTCATTATGTACTGACTTGGAGGGAAACAGCAATGTGCTATTCTAGTGAGCTCAGAGCTGCACGTTAGACTAGCACAGAAGTTATTTCCCAGTTCATGGTCCCATTTTTCATTCTCCTTCAGAATCTGAACAGATAAAGGCATTTGCCACCAGAACTTCCCCAGATGTACTGTAATAAGCATTTCAGGACTGGCCTGGTGCAGGCACCCTGAGCCAGGCTGCTTCCACGTGCTGTGGACTGAGGGTTGAGGGCAGCCTGTATCTCACGGGGACTGAGGCCTGGCCGTGCCCACGGAGATCGAAGGAAAGATGCCAACTTGTACAATTTAACTTCAGATTTGGATTTTAGTTGATGACCACATTTGATAATAAAAGAGATTACATACGACTGATGAAGAGATCCATTTTTTTTTTGTCAGCCCAAATTGAAAAAAATAATGTTTTGAGCAACAAAGCCACCAAAGCACTGAGAAAACAAGGCGGATACATCTATTTAAAAGCAAAATTGATTTACTTCATTAAGATCCAAACAGGAAGTGCAAAATGAGGATAAATAGCGCATGCTAATTAACTTTGAAAGAAAAAATACATTCACTTAATGACATTCTTTACCCGGTATCACAGGTAAAGCAAAATGTGTGGGCTTTTTTTTACGTTACATGCCAGTTTATCCTCACACTGTTCCTTCTAAGCAGCTCTGAAAATGGACCCACATGCCTACAGCCAAACTACATTCGCACGTGTCCCTTGCATGTTGGCCAAACCATCTGGTCCAATTACATCAATGGTTCACATTGTAGGGGACACCCGATGATACCAGAAAAGACCGATCTCCAAAATCCCCTTTCTTTCTGCTCATTTCTGTACTACATGAGGCATGTACAGTCTAAAACCGGGAAAGCAGGAATTTACAACACATAGTTCATAACATTTCCAAAGAGGCCAAACCTCCTGGACCTCAAAAGCCTACAAGGGCAACTGGTTATAATTATAAGCCCACAAATCCTTTTCCGTACAGTCCTGAGAGGAAGAGTCACGGCTTTGTTGTTTCGTTACTTGAATTCCTTTTGATGAAACTTAATTTTTATATATTTTTAAAACACATCTTTTTCAGTTCTACTACTATCTTTTTTTTTTTTTTAATCCGACAACAGACACACATTGTTGGTAACTGCCCCAGCCTTAGGACCACACAGACAATATCAACAAGCAGAAAACAAAACAGGAAAAAACGCCCCTGAAAAAGTCAGGAGAGATACTGATGACAGGGTTACAGCACTCACCACACACACTGGAAAAAGTCAGGATTTCTGTGTTTATGCATTTGACACTAAAAAGTTTTGAAACAGTTTTTCTTTTTAAAAAAGTCAGCGGATACAGCCATTTTGTTCAGAAGGATTTGCCGTTGTAAAAGGTTCCTCCCGTTTATGCGGAAGAAACAATTAAAAACATAATTTTGCTTAAAAATCCCCCCCGACACTCATTCTCTTTGCCGTGCTGACGAGACTGATTGGCAGGGTGCTCTCGCCAGCAGTGCCAGACACCCTCCGCCTGACCCTTCCACCCCACCAGCTTCACTGGGGCAGTGTTAGTTATCCATTGCCTTCTGCTTCCTCCCCATTTCCCTGTTCCAGTGCAGACGTTGAGCTGAGTAGAGCTTTTAACATCAGATGCCTTGATTGTGCTATTTCCCTTTTCATTTTATTGGTGTCATTGAGAGATGCGTGTGTGACTTATGTAGTGAAATATCTGTTTTGCAGCGATACCGGTGCATGGCTCTCTGCATCCTTTGTGAAGAGCCTTTCAGTGGCAAAGATTGGCAATGAGTCCAGGAGTGGGGGACTCAACCCTGTTAACCTGTTATCAGCTGTAGAAATTTCCCCAAAAAACAACTGAGTGTTAGCAGCAGAATGGGTTGGAATTAGAGGACAAACAAAAACAGGAGCCCCTTTGGTTCAGAAAACAGGGTTATGCCTATAAGAATTATGACATCAATGCTCCCTTGTATAAAGTACTGAGACCCACAAAGTACCAGCATATCTGATAGAGGAGGTATATTCCAGTGGCACATACGGTTCTGTGCACTGCATGACCTCCACCTTCCATCCACTGGACTTGGCAAAAACCGGATGCTCCAGAGAGCTTGGCATTTTCAGAGGGAGAGCTGGTTAAAGGCAGTCAAAGTGAGAGAGAATAGAAGGAGCTTAGAGCTTTGTTTGGGAGCACTCCAGCCAAATCTTCTTCCAATCGCAAATAGTGCTAATGGTCTCACGCTGCAACTCCTCTAGTGTTGTAATGTCCTTTTAGTGTTTTAAATGAGGTTTGATTCAGAGGAAAATATGTACTTGGACTCATGGATATCATCAGCAAGCATGGTTGTGACATCCGCTTTTACACTATACCTGGACTACAGGCTTAAGCTATTTTTCAGCTCAAACCCAGCGAAAATTATCTATTTAATTTTCTACAGGCAGATCCTCAGGTCCTTACACCTACCAGTTTCTCTACAAATGACAGACTGGAAGAAAAAAACAACAACGAAGCAATCAAGACTTGCACAACTCCCACAGCAAATGGAACTTCATTAAAGAGAAGAACAAGTAAGTTTCCCCAGGCTCACTGGGATCCGGACAGGAGGCCAGGAGAGGCCCCTGAATTTCCCAGAAGTGCTGTACTGTGGGACTGTTGCGCTAGGAAACTGGATCTTCCTGGCTATTGACACCTGGATGTAAGACATCAGAGGAATTGGAGGGGGTTAGGCAACTGGATGAGCATCATGGCAAGTACACGTGTATGAATTTTCTGCCATGTGCCTGATAGGCGGTTTCTTGATGGATAATAATCACCAACTCCATTGATTACCCCAAGGCCAATGTTGTGGTACTCCATAAAACCAGAAGAAAAGCTTTTGCTGGTCACACAGCATTAAAGCACAGCCAGCAGCATCTCCCAGATCTCACAGTTCCTCAAACTATTTGCCATGACAAGATCTATATCTACACAGGATCAGAGAGATTATTATTTGAAATAGTTCAATGGAGATCAAGTTGGATCAAGTCTGTTCCCAACTGAGATCTTCTCTCTCCCTGAAGGTACTTTACTGAGGTCTAAGATCAATGTTTAAGTTGCAAGTCTAGAAGCCCAAGAAGATAACAGTAGTTAAGAACACTTGCAAAGGCCCAATAATCCTGCTGGGAAGAACATCAAGTGTGTGGCTTGCAGATAGAAGACCAAATGGCCGGTGTGAAAACTGGCCAGGCTTGATAAACCCTTTCAAGGAAGACACCGGGAGATGCATCAACAGTGAGATTCACCTGGTTTCACATGCATGGGTCCCACAGACAGCAACGTGCCTTTGCTGAGGTACTTTGCAACCAAGAAACACAGCCTCAGGCTGGCAGCTGAGTTAAAGATGCAAAAGAACCAGTGCCGAAACTCAGAGCTTTCCTGTGATGTATGGGCAACGCAGCACACAAGCGGAATTGAAATAACAGCCAGAAATGACCACCCCTTGCTTCCATCCCTCCCCCTTCCCCTGCAGCAGGAACACTATCAAGGGACATCTCAGTAAGAGGTTTACAAGCAGGAGTCATCTGAACCATCGATAAGGGAAATTCCACAGCTTCTCACAGAAGAGGGATTGTTTTACAGCAGGGAACCAGGGCAGCTGGAGATTTGACCATATAAGTTAATGAGATAGTCAGGAGCGGTGGTGGCAGTGTGATGATGTTAGGCTGATGGCCCTGATGGTTTTACAGGCAGCATTAAATTCCTTGAGTGAGTAATTAGGGGTGATGAAGAAAAAGCAAGAGGAAAGATTTCAAAACAACAGCTCCTATCAAAACGTGCTGACTCAAATAATAGGACCAAAGGGGTGGTTCTGGTATGAGGCATGGCTCAGTGGTGTGTACAGTCACTGTCTACATGCCTTCCGGTATTTCCCCCTTGCAAACATTCAGGTTCCCATTACTCTCCCTTCACATGAGGAAAAAAACAAACAAAAGTCTTTGGACACAGGCAAATACTATACTGAGAACTAAAGTTACACTTCCTGATTTGTAAAGCACCGTCAGTTCAAGAGATGGAGAAGGTGCAAGCCATCGCTTCTTTGGAGACCTAGGTATTTCTACCCAGCAAACAACACAGCTATGGATACAGTTGCTTCTTCTGAATCATTACAGTAGAATGAGTTAGGGTATGATTCATTTCAAATCAGTTAGTTCCCAATATAATCTACAGACGTCTAAGTTTTCAGCTTTGCCCAGTTTTGACTGGTTGAAAAGAAGACGGTACATCTTCCCTTATGGAAACTTTTGCTGACTTCCTTTCTATTAGAAGCAATTGGTCATTTCAAAGCGTAAAAATAAGGTGTGGAAGACCTACAGGGGAGTTATGCTACAAATCTGAAAGATGCAGGAAATTCAGTTCTTCTGAAAGGGTTTGAAACATTTTGTTTAGCATAACAGTTTAGTGATTAAGCTCAAAATGCAGTAAGTCAGATGGAATCAAACTCTGAATGGGAGGCTCTGAATGGGAAGTTTACTGAGAGACGGACGATGGATGGACGCTGCAATCAGCTGATGTTTCTAGAACTTGTAAAATCAGAGTTACAGCAATGGCTGCAGGAGTCAGAGGGTTCGCAATTAGCTGGTGACTAGAAAACCAAGATTTCATTGCCTGCTGTGTTGCTATTTGGTCTCCTTTTCCCCTCCCCCTGTTTTCTTAAGTAATATGAGAAAGCTAAAGGGAAAAAACTCCTTTAAGGAGTACATGGGGACACGTTAAATGGTTCTGTCCTGCAGATGCCCCCAGATGCATATAACCATTGGTAGCCAGGAAAAAAGAAAATGTGTCCTCTTTAATGCAGAGCCCAAGAACGAACACCCAAGTCCTACTCATAAAATAGGATTCTGAACTGCTACCACGACAAACCGACCTGCTATTTCAGGTCATATTACCTATCAGCAGGGGCTTTAATGAGCAACAAAGATGGATGGGAGCAAGATGAAGGCCTCTCATATACATATAAGAATTGCACTGGTTTAGCTAAAGCTGTGATTTTATACCTATCTACTCAGCTGGGTGCCAACTCCAGCAGAGACGCTCCTCTTTATAAGAACAGGTTCTTGCTCTGAACTCAAACTAATTCCATGTCAACCTAAAGTAACCCAAAATAAATTAATTTATAATTATAGTAAGAACTGTGTTGCTAATTTACCTAAATTAGTTTTTAAATTATATTTTTAAGCTAAATGATGCAATTTGCTCATGTACAAAATGCCTAAGACTATTCTGATGGCAGCTGGTGTTTACAAGCCTACAGCCTGAAAAATTAGCAATGGGCAAACTATACAAGTTAAACCTGGGAGCTGACTTGTTGATCGCACCTGTTTGAAGGGGGAGATCTCTCTATAAAATAAGAATTTAGGTGATACAGACCTATGGAGAGCAACCTCAGCTAAAAAAATGAGGAGCCAACAGACAAAAAGAGTTATCTGAAAATATGCCCCACTCAGCACTTCAGAGTCAAATCAGCGAACGATAAAAAGTAATGTTAAGTAAACAGGAAGTACTGGCATGCCTACCTTGTTTCCCAGCTGTTAGATTAAGTCACTAACAGAAAATAATTAGGAAACCTTCCTTTCCTCTCTATGTTATTTCAGAACATAAGAAACATTGAGACAGGCAGTGAGACCTGAGCTAGCTAGCTGATGCTGGCCATTTGTGAGCCATAATCAGAGCATACTCAAGTTTAGGTTTTAGCACTATGAAATAGAGGCTTTCAGCTTTTATGAGGAAAAAAACCCCAAAAAACAATAAATGAATGAAAGGCAAGGGCTACCCATCTGCAACCTCACAAAGAACTAGAACTTCTTGCATTCAGTGGATCCCCTTTTTGATCAGGAGACTCGGAAGCGCTCTGCTTAGCTGTATCCAAAAGTCCAATACCATCAACAAGTCAGCGGGGAATTGGATGCTAAAGTGAAAAGGCAGTGAGAAGATGAAGATAAGCATGACTCATTAATCATAGACTGGAAGAACCTAGAGAGCGTGTCGTTTTTAGAGGTTTTTTTGTTTGTTTTTGTTTTCCTTGCAAAAAGTGCACCAGAAGTTTCTGTTCCATTTTCTGTCTTTCACATTCCTCTCCACTCTCATGGCTCCTGGGCTGACTGGGCTCAGCCGTTGGCGTGCTGCTCCAGCGGGGCTAGCGGCCGAGGTCATGACGACTCCTCGAGTGCATTGACGACTTGCTCCAGGATGTCAGGGCAGTGATCCGCTATCTGCTGTAAGATGGCGTTGGCAAACTCTTGCAGCTCTGCGCTTTCCTTCTCGCCCTTTTCTAACTCGTCACGAAGCTGCAAGAAACACACACGACTACAGTCATTCTTTTGCTATGACGCATGTTCACAACACAATGAGTTCTGCCTAGCAGGCTCAGCTCTAAGCTAAAACACCAGCTTTAGGAAGGCAGCTAGCAGAATGCACCATGCAGGGCGTGCTCTCAGTTAAAGCCATGTCACCATGGCAAAACTAAGTGCCTTAACTACTCCTCAATAGATAGTTTTATGATTAACATCTGCAACGCTTCCTTTGTAGAATGTTTCTCTGAAAGCAACCGTACTCCAGAAATAAAGACATTATTTTGCTAGCATATCAATTAACTTGACTTTTATTAACGGATAACAGGACATATTTACCTCAGAATTGCTTCCTATATGAAATCAATAGAAATGTTACAGACTCCTGCCTAATACACTCAGTGTCAAACAGCATTCTGATTTGTCTGTGGAAAAAGTAACTTTCAGACACTGTGCTTCTTAACTCAGTCATACGATTGCCACACAAAACAAAAAAATGTGGTGGAGCATACATACTTTTTGCTTACTAAGAAAATTATACATTTTCTACTGGATTATTTGTTCAGAGTAATTGGCGCAGAATGAGACATGGAACTTGAAAACATTATCTTATTCATACTTTGTATTGTCCACAAGCTGTTTGTCCAACAGACAGAGTAATAAGCCGCAGCACACAACACAATGCAGTATGTGTGAACATGGCATTTAGCTCTGAATCTAATGGCACTGCCATAACCGGGGGCCCAGTGTCTTGGTGAAGAGCAGGAAACATCTGCCTTCGGTAACCTGTTTATCCAACACAGAATTGATAAATCCCATGCTAGCCTGTGAACTGCTCAGGAGAATCCTAAGTAAGGTTGTAATTTGTGGAAGCATTAAGGGATTACTGTAGTCACAACAATCTAAGGATCTAACAACAAGGAGAAGCAGCATCTCTTACCAGACCAGATGACATAGTTAAATAGATCGTATAAGCTTTCAAGCATACAGCTTTATCACACGCTATATAGCAAAAGCCTGCTTTGTTTTATCAGTGATAATGTTTCTTCTAATTCATTCCTTCCGAATGTAAGACAAGCATATTTGTAGCAGGTACATAACACTTCTTAAACAGGTCTGAAGTTCACTGCAAGCTTTTGCATTTAAAGTTTTGTTAACTTAAGCACCTGTAGCAACCAGCTTATCTATTTGTGAACCTTCCTTTACGTTTGATTTGTTGAGTTTCTAATACTACCTGGCAGTCTTGTAACATTTCTTATATTCTTGAGTTATTAATATTTTTATTGGAACTCTATTGTGTTCATATGTGACATGGAAAGAATGTCACAGTGGGATTTTTCATCTGTGAAGGGATACCTGGTCACCAGCATACAAAGCTCTTGATATATATTTTGTACTTTTGTAATGCTGCTTGTTGTAAGTGTTACAAAGGGACAGCTGTCAGGCAGCAGGACAACAGAGATCAGTTTACTTCAGTAAGAGCACGATCAGAGGGAAAGGTTACCTTCCTGCAGTTAAAATTCTAATCAGATAGATAGGATGTCTGTGCTCACTGATGGCATCAAGCAAAGCATGGGAGATTGCTACAGTGTACTGCAAGAAATACTGCATGAAAACAAACAGGCTAAGAGTGACTACAGAATAAACACTAATGCTTTTCAAGAAGTTATGGTATAGACTTCTGTAGACAAAAGTGAGAGAAAGGAAATTAAAAGGGTAAGCCAGCTCCACTACTCCCTTTACTAGGCAGGGTAGCATATAGTAAATTATTTGGGCTTTGTGAGCTGAATGTTAGTTTAATGTGCTCTTATGTGCTTTGTTCCTACTGGCTGGTGTGCTCACAGCTCAGCTATATGAATCTGAGAGGGGCTGATGCCAAGAATCACAATGCAAAAGCAACCTGATCCTGCTCGGCAGAACGACATGAGCTGGGGAAGGGGGAAACGAGCTGGAGGGGAGTACTTGGGGCTGTGAGAGGTCTCAGGGGTGCAGGGAGGGAATTCAGCAGTAACCCATCATGGGTCAGGAAGGGCACTCTGCAGGTCTGCGATTAGCTTAGTTCCAGCAGCCTGGCAGAGCAATTAGTTGGAAATTTGCAGAGGATGGATAAGCCTAGGAGAGGTCCACACAGCAAGCAGGAATGAAAGACACAGCCAGCCAGGAGCAGTGCCGCAGACTAAAAACCAGGAGATGTGGTCTAAGGAGCTACGTCCCAAGTCTCTGGTTGTCAGGCTAGTGAAACTCCAGCAATTCACATGGCCCCAAGCCACCTACTGCTGGGAAACTCATGGGGCTGGTTTTTATGCTGAACTCTGAGGCACAGCTGCCTTGGCTTTTTGGGCCAGAGCAATTATTTGATGGTGCCATTCAGCAGTAGGGTGGAAGGTTGTGGAGGCTAGGAAAGACTCGGAGCAATGGGAGAATAAGCAATTGATGCAATTCTGCTTTTCTTCATCAGTTTGCACGCAGACCATACTGGGCTCTCGAGCCACAAGCAGAAGACCAGGAGAGGGCACTGTTAGCAGGGAAACGATCTGGCTGACATGGGTCTGGCCCCTTGGGCCTTGCTCTACCACCCTGAGCAGAGCTGTCCTCCAGGCAGCCCAGCCAAGTCTCGCAGGTAAAGCTCCAGAAAAGGACAGAGTGCTTTTAAAAACCAGCAGAATACCAAAGCACCTCAAGGAGATTAACCTCCAGAAGTGAAGGGAGGTTGGTGGGTAAAGGAGAATCCTGCAGGCTGTGGTCTTCAGCCAAGCAGCGCTGCAAAGCCAGTGACTCAGTTTCTTGCTGTGCCATTAATTTACGTTAAAACATCTGTATTACAAAGATTCTTTATAAAATCAAGAGAAGATCAACAACATAAGCCCACACCAAAGCTGAAATAAGAAGTCAAATGTAATCAAACAAAAGTAACAAACTTAACCAGATGGAGAAATTATTTCAAAAAAAAAAAAAGAAAAAAGTTTTGGGCCATCAAGAGGAGACTGCTCTGTATACTGAAGGCAAGCAATAATACTTTGTAAATTAGCACAGACAGAAAGTCTATGCAGCTGTCTGGCAGATGTCTGCGATGAAACGTTTGAAAAGAGCAGCAATGATAGCCTTGCATTGAGTTTGCTAGTTTCAGAACATCTAAGTTTAATGATGGGATTTCTAGTTAAACAAAGCCATCTTAATTGACTGTGTGGCTGGTTACAGCATTTCTGTATCATCTATGTCATCTCTGTTTACATCATTCCTCTGAGAAACAGCTGTGAGCAGCATACGTCACTCCTCATCCAGACAAGCTTCTTAATGAGGAACATCCAGTTCTCCATGGTATAAATGGATCCACCTAGATGTCCGTCAGTCCAAAAGGGAATTTATTTAAAGTTATCACTGTCGGTCCTGCTCTTTGTTTCATAGAAAGCTGTGAACGCAAATGGAAACAGTACTATCTTCCCCATGTCATTTTTCCTATGAAAATAAAGGAGTGCTAACAGTGTTTTGAGTTGGCATTTTGAGCTCAGGATACTCAGTAAGTCTCATCCGCTTGCCTCACAGAAATGTCAGAAAAAAAGAGAAGACAAGGCCAGAATATGTTCATATGCCTAGCTGATGACAAGTAAAAGCAGACAACTTGGAAAGAAAGGGACAGAAAGGACTCTCGAAGTGCCTCATAGTATTTACACTTTATCTAGGGATAGAAGAACAGAAAGGACCTTTGGTGTCTCAGGGGAATGTACGATTGCAGATAACCTGCAATAGATTCAGACACCGTTCACCACGGCTGCCTTCCTGGGTTTAGAGCAAGTCATGATTGGAACACGTTGCCACTCATAGTTAAACTCCATTAGTGAATAGTAATAATAACTAAACGTGAATTTACTTTGCATTTGTACGTCTCTGATCCGAGATATTCCACAAGTTATTTAAAGATTAACTGACGTTTGGAGGGAAAATAACTTCCTCGTTAAGAAATGCAATGCTGTGATTTTACTAGGTGAACCGCAGCGTTGCTCTACAGAATCTCAGTAGCCTTTGCTTATCCCATAATGTATACAGGGCAACATTAAGCTAAGAATCTTCTAAATTTCTTGATACGGAAGAAGTTCCCTCTGCAAAGCAATAATTCTGCTGCTGAAAAGAAAAAAAAAAGGCAAATAAAAATAAAGCTGTGTCTCATTCATGCAGTCGAGTTCTGGCGATGGACAGTAAAACTGGATGTAGGTTATGAAGTGCTTGCAGAGCCACACAAAAGGCAAGTTAACTGCCAGACTTCCATAGGGCTACAATGCCAGGATCTGTAATTATGCTTTCCCTGCAATTCAGGTGCTTCTGGATCAGACTGTGGCTAGTCTGAAAAATACATTTGGAGCTTAAAATAACAGAAATAAGCAAGAAAAAGAAATTCAACTGATTTAATCTTAGCCTCTGCTTCGTCTGAAAATAAGTTCAACTATGGTGTACCTCAGGCAATGCTGAGCAGCTTTTGCGTCTTCCCAGACATACCAGTCTAAATGTGTACGTTTGAAGTAATGAGAGCCAATTACACACAATCCTTTATTTCTCAACTCTATCAGACTTGTAAAAGGGACAAAAGAATGGGCTAGGAATGTGGAAATCTCGGCCTGCCAATCCTTTCTTTTTTCTTTCTTTCTTTCTTTTCTTTTTTTTTTTTTTTTAAGTATATTAAATATATAGACATATATATTTAAATCAGAGCACTAAATATTTCTGCTTTTGCTATAGCTTCTGTCTTTCTCCTATCTTTGGTCAAATATTAAAAAAAACATTAATTCAAGGTTTTAAACTAAGCATTCTGACTTGTCTTTTTAAAGTAACGTAAGCATGAAAAATACATTTTAAATATCTCTAAAGGCACTCCAATAGATTTCACAACCAATTTTGACAAAAACACCCTTACAAATCTGTTGAGGGCTACTGCAGTATGTGTTTGTGTTTGAAAAATGCAGTACATGTGGTTTATGCTGCATTCCTGAGCATCTCTAAGCTTTGCTAAGAGCAGAAATGTTACTACTTCACTGGCGGTATATGAGCTTCAAAAGGATATAAATGGAAAGAAAGAATTAAATAATTATCTGTAAGTTATACATTGCTTTGGATGGAGAAGTTTACCTGCAAACCCTACACTTGCAGAGAACATCCTCTATCAACAGCAGTCATTTCACCGCTGGAGGAGAATGTTCTATTCATGTAAATGCTAGTGTACAATGCTGAAAATGAATGCTGTTACTCTGTGGCTAAGGAGGACAAAGAATAATGCTTGCCCATATCACAGAGCTACCTGCAAACTGCGCACAGCTGGGACAGGCAGACTGCATAGCCCTCATCCTGAGCAGCTCACCATTCAGCATCTTACAGGGGTTGAAAAGGAGTTAGGCAGCTACCTCCCTGGTTCACTTGTTTAACATTATCCTATAAGTCATCTTACTCTCGGAATGCAAGGTGGCGAGGCACTGCAATTACTCTGCAATGCCACTTCATTCTGCATCTCTACCTCGCCCCTTTGCTCCTCTGCTGGTGAAATGAGGCTGCAGTGCTCCACAGGGACTCTGCTCATTTACTCAAGGCGGTGACTGATAACTGTCTCATGACAGGGAAAACTTGACTAATCTGAAAAAAACTCTCCTTTAAGTAAGTCATATCTTATGAGTTTTGAAAAAGATTCTCCTTAAATGTTAGAAGAAAGGGTTGGGAGTCCAGTTACAGCTTTGTGAAACACAGAAGATAGGACAAAACTGCAAGAAGTTAGTCAAATTATTAAGTTATACACATCCATTTATTTTAGGAGCAGGGACTGAGCCTTTCCTACTCTTTTCACATTATTTACTTCTCTTTAAGAGGAAGTTTAGGATCTTGGATTTTGTTTATTACAAAGTGATGGAGGATCCTGTTAGCCCTGAAATTTCTGACAGATATTCCAAGATAGAAAATGCTGTGGAATATTTTGTTTTCATACAACCCAGTGAGGCTGACAGACAACGCAAGGACCCAGCTGCTCCTGCACGTGGTTCCCTGTATGCATGAGGGACATCTCTAGAGGCCTCCCCAGCATCCCTTTGCACAACCAGCCACAATCCATGGCCACGTCTCATGCCATGAGATTCTGCAGAAGACCTCCATGAGGACTGCAGCACAGAATAGACACAGAATAGGCACAGAATAACAGAACTTGTTAATAATATGAATGGAGAGGTGAGCTACCCTTGAAAAAATGAGGCAATGGTTCAGGCTGGTACACCACCTGCTTGTAGAGACTGCTTGAAAAGAGACTACAGTAAATTTTAGGCACTCCCCCACTAAACACCTGGCCTCATCCTGAAAGCAATGTTCTTCCCTTTGTATCTCTTTCCAAGATAGGACTAATTAGCGTTACTGACTGAGAGAATACATTTTAATTAAAATTAATGCTAATTCTTCAGTGCACAAATACAAAATGGATGCTGTTATGGCAGAATCTGCAAATGGATAGTGTTTGTGACTTCAATCAGTGTTTAAGGATTGTGACATCGATCCCAAGCTCTCACCCTCACCCAAAACACTGATTTAATATGAAGGCTTAAAATGCTCTACAATGTAATAATTTTAGAGAGTTCCTGCATCCGTTATTTTCCCAGATAAAGTCAGCAAACACATTTTTACATAAAGGAGTATAAATTGTTGCAATTATTACTTCTAATTTCTAACAGAGAGCAGAAGTGGGCTGTTTAATTTTAAAATATATTATGCATTCCCATAAGATTAGAAATTAAAAATAAATGACATAAATCAGGTGGGGGAGATAACAAGCTAATGGAAGAGCAGTCTGAGAGGAAAGACAGGGTAAACTCTGAAGCAGTGTAGTAATTCAGAATTGCTAAATGCCAAACCGCAAAGCAATTTCTTTACAGAAACTAAATGAGTTGAGTAATTTCTCACAGATGATACAGAAGTAGGGACACAAAAGGACTGCAAACAAAGAAGTACACAGGAAGTATATCAAACAGCAATTTGTAATTGAGAGCTAAGTTTACCCCACTTAGAATAGTTTGCACGACAAAATGTGTCTGATACTTTTAAAATTCACCAGGCATACCGTGCAATTTTAAAACTGAATTTTAAAGCTACCCGCCAGCAGTCTGGTGTCCTGTATGAAAAGCTTAACGTTAACTTGGCTGAGAGTGTAATGTGAATGATGTACAGTGTCATGACTGGTTAGCTGATGCAGCAGGTTGTGGCTGATACAGGGAAGCCACATCATCACCTTTCTCCTTCTTCTGCTTTGAGCGGCTGAGCAGAAGAGAAACTCCTGACTTCTTAGGAGAGGGTTAGTAAGTAGCAATCCTAAGATGGTGTGTGCTTTGACTGGAGCCAGTAGACAGGGAGAAGGGAAAACGTTGCTTCACTACAATGGCTCTTCTATGACAACAAAGGTTTTTCAAAAGCACCTCTCAGCTCATTGCTGAAGCAGTCACAGGTACAACACGGTGTCAGTAGTGGTGTGGGACAACCTTCCATTGCAAGTGCCTTCTGACAGAGTATCTCATGGAAATAAACCCGCTCAGCTCCTACAGGCTGCTGTTGATGCCCACGTTGCAATGCAAATGGTGCTGGAAACACCTCTGGGAAGAGGTCAGTTGCGCAGAAAAAATGGTGCCTGGGGGCTGACAGAAACAGCCAGGATGAAGCCTGGACACGTCAAAGGTGGCTGGAAAGAGCCTCCGATGGCTGGGAGCTAGGGAGTAAAACACTGCCTCCTCCTAGTCCCAGGGGTCAGGAAATTATTTTTATCAGATAAGTCCTTTTCTGCAAAAGGAAGTATTCTTTTAGGATGACCTTCACTGTAGGACCTGTTGAAAATAAAAAATTTCTCCAAAATAGAGAGAGCTGGTTTTGAAGTTATGAGAAACATTTATAACACTGGTTAAGCTATTAACAGAATAAGCACTGTAGCCTGTTACTAATATCTGGTTGCTCTATTTCGTTGTCTTTTTACTTTCTCACACTGCTGCCTTCCAGCCACAGCGCAGCACAACACCACCATTATATAAATGGTGGTTTTCATCAAGTCCCTGCTTCTTCTCCACTCTTTCCTTTTGTAAAGGTAAGAAAAACAAAAACTGAACTGTAAATAAAAATGTGGAGCATATCATTATGTTCTTAATGCTATTTCCTTTCATAAGGAACAAAATCCCTCACTCCAGGACAACCATCTGAAATACGGAACGTGGCAGAAGTTCTACAGAGCCCAATATTAACATAATGATATGCTTAGGACAAAGTGAAAGAAAATACTGTATTTAATAGAAATTGCTAGGATAATGCAATTATTTACAGTATATGAATGGAATTTTTATTTCTCAGTGTCAAGATTTGGAACATTCATCCTTCCTTCTGGTAACTCCAATTTTATAACAAGAAAAACGTTTAAGAGGACATGAACCGGTTGAAGGAGGACAGTTCCAGAAACAGCACTGGTTGAAATGTTTGGGAATATTGGGACAGAATTGACTCAAAGGAATATTTTCCACCAAATTAATAACTTAATGACATGGTTCCAAGCACTGTAGATTCCCCACCGTCCACAACTTAGTATACCCTGTTTACATTAGTTTTTGAGATACCGTATATTCATAAAGTATTGCCTTCAGGCCTTCAGTAAAGACGGACCAAAATTTTACTACAGTAACTCAACTTTGCAAAATGCCTTTGAAAAAATGCCAACAATGAAGAACTATATAGCATTCTGGCCACGTATTCTGATTAAAATCAATTGAAGCCACTAAGGAATATAGCTGAACTCAGTGGCAGCATACAGAAACTTTTATACATGGGAGGTACCAACTATCAATCAAATTTTTAGAGTCCATGCAATTATTAATCTGGCAACATACTCTCCTGAGAACCATGGCAAATGCTTTTCCAACAATGACTTGTACATGAGTTTCTGTGGGCCACTGTGGATGTGCCAGAAGAATATAAAGTTTATATCTACTTTGTACGCTAGCTTTAACTATGAAAAGAAGTCACAAAAAAACCATTTCTATTTGTACCTGAGCCTGTCCAGCAGGCACGAAATACCTTCAGAATACTGAAACACAATACAACACTTCACCAGTAATAGTCGCTGGAGTGGGAAATCGCAGCTCCAAAACCAACAGTATAAAAAATAATTTCTCCATTATTTATTAAAAAAACCCCCCTAAACGCTACAAACAAACCAGCCAAACAAAAACACACACACACACAAACCCACCCCAAACCATCTCATTGGTGAGAAGTGGATATATTGGGATCATTCTTCAATATCATTGGTCTTTAGTTAAATATATCCTCCCTAACAATGTTAACGCTTCTTAACATTCAAGAGGATTAATTTTTTCCCACTGAGGCTTGCGAAGCATTATCTACAAAGGATCATATTAGAAGGGACAGGAGTGAATTTAATGCACTGGATTTGAAGTAATTTACAAAACTCATTAAAATTCCAAAGATGCAAAACGGGCATTCTGTCACGGGCTTCTGCGAATCTGGAGAACTGATTTCTTTCTCCCCCCATGGGAATCCTTTAAACACAAAGGAAATTCTGCAGTCAGAAACAGAAACGCTCTGCAGACATAAATGAAAAATGCGCTTTGTAAATTGAAATATATCATTAGTTTGTATTTTACAACGGAAGTTTGCTAAATACAATCGAAGTGACCATGGGAAAGCAGAAGGGGCTGCTACATTTTATTTTAGCAAATGTTAATTGTGCACTGGAATCACGAATGGAGTCACTACTTTTAATACATGAGGGGATGGTAATGCAGAATTAAGACAATAATGAGAGGGGATGGAAAAATGCATTTTTTCTCTTCTCTAAGACAACTCAGATAAATTATTTTCTCACCATTTACAATGGAACACTTTCTTCAGTGTGTAACACATAAATATTGCTAGTGGGCTGGCAAAGTTTTATGAGACCAGTACAAAGAACTAGAAAGAACTGATGCTGTTTCAGTAGACTGTCTACCCAGAAGGACTTGTGAAAGAAAGCCCTTCCTATTTTCTTTACCTATGTCTCTTGAATATATAAACATAGGATATCTCAAGTTGGAAGGGACCCACAAGGTTAGCTGGCCCAACTCCTAGTAGATCATGGAATCATAGAATCGCCAAGGCTCAAAAAGACCTCTAAGATCATCTAGTCCAACCATCCTCCTACCATCAGTGTTGCCCAATAACCATGTTCCTTAGTACAGTATCTGTATGGTTAATGAACACCTCCAGGGACAGTGACTCAACCACTTTCCTTGGCACCCCGTCCTAATGCATCATCACTCTTTCTTTCTGAAAATAAGCTTTTCCTAATATCCAACTTGATCTTCCCCTGGCACAACTTGAGGCCATTCCCTCTCATCCTGTCGCTGTTGCCTGGGAGAGGAGGCCAACCCAGACCTTGCCACAACCTCCTTTTAGGTTACTGTAAAAAGTGATGAGATGTCCCTGAGCTTCCCCTCCTCCAGAATGAACAGTCTCATTTCCTTCAGCTGCTCCTTACATGACTTGTGCTCCAGACCCTTCAGAGCTCCACTGCCCTTCTCTGGACATGCTCCAGGGCCTCAGTGTTTTTTTTGTAATGAGGGGCCACGGACTCAACACACTACTTGAGATACAGCCCCACCAGTGAGAAGTACAGAGGAAAAATCACCTTCTTGCTCCTGCTGGCTGTACTATTTCTGATACAAGCCAGGATGTCATTGGCCTCCTTAGCCACCTGGGCACACTGCTGGCTTGTGTTCAGCCAAGCATCGACCAACACCCCCACGTCCTTTTCCTCTGCATAGTCTTCCAACCAATCTGCTTGAAGGCTGTAGCATTGCCTGGGGCTGCTGTGACTAAAGTGCATGCTGTCCTCAGTCCAGCCTTCCAGTCTGTCTAGATTCCCCTGTAGGACCTTCCTACTTGGGCCCATAGATCCCGATTATATTCAAAGACCACAATGGCTATATCAGGCTAGTCAGTTTCTTTCAGGGAAATCCAAATCCTGCCCACATACAGCCTTTATCTTTTTTTTTTTTTCTTTTTTTTTTTTTTTCAGAGATGGCCCCCCATACATGCTACAGGATTTGCCAACCATTGCTTCATCCCACCCTAACAGACAACATGGTTCAAAATGATGGCATGCGTTATACCAAAAAACTTTTAATCCTGGATCAGTGAGTACAGAATTCCAGAGGCAAAAAAAATGCTGACGTAGTGCGTAGGGGATAGCAGGCTCTGCAGGAAAAAAGAATGTGCCAAGCCTATAGAGACAAATGTAGATATAGGGAAAGGCATAGAGCACAGGCTGAATCAAGTAAATGAATGAAGATAGGTAGAAAGACAGAGACTAACTGTCCTGTACCATCTAAATCCTCTTACAGGCATATTTATCATTAGAGGTCTGGTCTTCTTTCTAAATTGTTAGATACGCTTCTGTTGGCTTCCTGTAATTTAGTTTCTGAGCTGCTGTCTCAAATTTTTGTATCAAATGAGTATCATTAAAAAGAATACCAGAACTGAAGCATTCGGGTAAGACTCAATATAGCGTTCACTGACCTGCAAAACCCCGTTTAATTATATAGGCCTTACTAGCTTCTGTACACACTGGGTAGAGTTTGCTGTATACATACAGTAGTGAACAATTTAGTAAAAGAACTGGCATTATAATCCAAAGGCTCCAAAGAACAAAAGTAGCCACATATGCCGTGTATGAGTTTATCTAATGTATCTGTAATATAGGAGTAAAAAAAAAAAAGAGGAAGGAATGAGAAAAAAGAGGATGTGGGGAGTGATCAATTACAGTATGAAACAAGAGATAAAAACTGCCAGGGAAGGGATTAAGGAAGGCAAGACATCACTAGAGTTGGGAGAAAGAAAGATTATTTCTGTAGTTGAATTATAGTTAGATTGACAGTCTCTGTAATGACTTCATCAGACTGGCCATTATTAAGCCCTTTCAGTTCTGTATTCTAAAACTGTTGGAAATACACTGTTGGACTTCTGAAACCACTGTGTGTGTGTGTGTGTGTGTGTGTGTGTGCACGCGTGCATGTGTACACGGATGTATGGCATATAGTGCCAGGGGTCAGATCTCAAGTGAGTAATCTCTCTCAATCTCTGGTAAGGTGGTAATACAAAAAGCAGAAGAAAGTACTGGCAGAACACACTGTTGCAGATGATAAAGACACTGCATATATTTACATAAAGTGAGTGACTCATAAAAATATGCCAATTAACATATAAATGATTTGTGTCATTAGAAAAAGATTTAAGATCCCGATGACTATGTTAAGTTATAAAGAACAGCTAAAGTCTGTTCGTAGTCAAAACATGGCAAAAAGGGTATCTTGCAGTTATAATTTCCATGACTGCTTAAGTATAAGTTCTCAAATACAGACATAAGAGCAAATAAAATTCCATAATGAATATAAAATGCCAGTGATTTCAAGAAGTATTGACTTCTTCCATCAGCTGAACTGTGGATCTTTGTTGGCTGTTTTGACACTTACGGCATGATTTCACAACGTTTTGGTGTGGCACATCATTATGACCTGTATAAACATTTCAGGCCCTTGCTCAGAGCTTAAGACCACAAACTCACCTGCTCCTGGGTCATCTTCTGCAGCTCTTTCTCCCAAGCTGCCCGGTCATCATCCAAGTGGTAGGAAGCAGGTGGGGTGAGTCCACGCAGAATTAAGGGGTCACGGTCATGGCAGAGGGCTGTCAGATGTCCAATGTACAGCTTCAACTTGCTGCGATTCTGATCAAGTTCTAAGAGGGGCTGAATTATCTGAAATAAGAGAACAGAAATAGTGAGGAACAGTCTGAGACAACTGAGACACAAGCAATGGTGAAGGCGAAGATCAGCGACTAGCTTACAGTCTTGTTCAGCTTCAAGGAACACAAACACCCTCCCTCCCCACAGTATTCCTATCCTATGGCCCTGCAACCATACAGCACAGAGACAGATAGAAATGAAGTACGTCAGGTAAAGGGGATATGGTGATGACAGCCATCTTACTGATATCTGAAATAACGATGCTATGGGATGAAAAATGAAGTGGTATTAATTAAATGGATTAAGCCTATTGATTATCCAGGAGGACTTCAGTCATCTATCTCAAATCCCTCCTTTAAAGATAATTTATTCTTCTGATACAAGGTGACTGGCAATAGATCATAGATTCTAGGTACATATGCATTAAACACATTTCAAAGAAAGAAATTTCCAGTGACGTAACGTTGCTTGTTTCTAAGATGAACATCACTCTGCCATAGAAACCACAGAAAGTATCTGAACCAGAAAGTCTTCTACAGTTTTGAAAAGGCAGTGATCTTATTCAAGCCAGATTCTATACAACATGATAAAAAATAAAATCAAAGAACTCTAATTGAGTACTACTTTATTTCATTTTACATTACCTAATCTGAATCTCTGTATCTACTCTTTTTCTTCCCCTTCGCAATCCTGGGAACCATCCATTTCTCACAAAAACTATCAGAAGAGCTATTTTTCATTTGTTTTACTAAAAAAATAGGGTCCGAGTAGATAAACACGTATGTGGAAATCCTCACTATATCCCTGCCCAAAGGAATGCACTTTCATATTTCATGGTCTTACGCCCACAAAAAGAGATATATATTCCAAAGCGCAGAATACAAAACTTTGTCTTTAAGGTTTGCAACAGATCAAAGAACAAGGCTTTGGGCCTCCACTTCATCAAACAAGGCACTGAAGCTACATGCAGTGATGTGCCCCAGCTCTGAGAGCTGGAGAGCCCGGTCACAGCACTGGCAGCTTGGCTTTGTGCTCCCAGGCAGGGGCTGCACCTGCTCTCTGCTAGCGGCCGGGGATATCTTTTCAATAGGACACCTCTGACCCCGCTAATGAATAAGGAGTGAGATAATCTCTGAGTCAACAGAAACAGGGTGCTGGCACCACTTTCAACAAAGCCTCTGGCTTCCAGCCCTTTTAATAAGGCTGTCAGGGCTCACTTATTTTGTTTCTAACGCTGTTCTACATGGATTAATTTCTGTAGAGCGAGAGGATCTGAGAGCAGTGGCTAAGCAGCTAACTAATGTCAAACTGCTTGTCCCACAGAGAGCCAGCTGCGCTCGGCAGCCCGCACCGGAGACACCGCTGAGACAGTGCTGGGGCAGAGGGGATGGACAAGAGACCTGCAAAGAGAGTAAGCTCACTTGCTTGTTATAAACCCTACTGGTATGTGTGGTCTCAGGGCAAGCTCTGTTTGCAGTTATGTGCATGTGTTAAAATACAATCTGACGCAGCAAGGCCGCAGATTGCAGCAGGGCAGAATGCTTCTCTCTTGTACAGGACAATGGGAAGGGATATTTCAGCAGCATCAGCACAGTCACGTTTCACTTCCATCACCTAGTACACCTGTCTTTAACCAATTACACCTATCAACTTTAGCCGTTTGGTCAATTTGCACTACCTATCCCAATTTCTTGTAATTAAGATCACTGAGATTATGGCTGTACACATTTAAAAATACATGACGTTTCTGATTTACCTGGTGTGTTTCCTATCCTACTAATTGGTTTGCCCACAGAGGGGAGAATGACAGAATATCCTGAGAAATGTCTGTTCTTAAATTAAAATGTGAAAATGAAGTAGTCAACGTCTGATAACCAGCTGTCCAATCAAAACAGCAGCTGCCTTGTATTCTCTTTCAGGTACCATAGTCTGTTCAGCATCCATCAGATGTGCAGATCCATCAGATCTGCAAAGAGCAAGACTTGCCAACATACCCGGCTGTGACAAAGAGAAAGCACAGCTCTCTAGCAAGTAGTGATGGAACACTTTAATAGAAAGAGCTGAATCTGACTGCTCAGGGATGTTCTCTCTGCCCCCTTACCTTGAGCAGCATGTTCCTCCCTCTCTGGAAATAGGCCAAATGAGGCGTGTGAAAGTTCTTAACTAGCAGCACTCCCAAAGCTGTTCACAGAGCAATGATTTCTCTCACTTGGGATCCATTAAAGCCTGCCAGTCAAGAAGGAAATGCCCTTCTATCTGCGTTCCTGCCATATCTAATTTGAACGACACAATTAGCAAAAGGCATTCTGCTTCCCACACAGCTGAGCTGCCACTGCCTTATCTCAAGAGGGTGTAAGAGCATTTGCTAAGTGGGAAGGCAGGGCAGTACTGGATGCATAAACCACAGCGTGTTCTCATGATCAGCTCAGTGCTGTAGAGCTTTCTAGGAAAACAGTGGATAAATGGACAAAATCCGGGAATATCTTCTAAAGCAGCCAATCTTCATGAAGCACACTGATATGTTTGGGCCATCCCCGTCAAAGCATGGAATGAAGTCTGCTTAATGTACCCTCTAGTACAGAATACTGCTAATGGCCAGCTACGTTTGAAGGGAAAAAAAAAAGAGCAATAGCTACATTGCTGTGTTTGAGACACGAAATGTCCGACAAATCCCTGATACAAAACCAAAGCGTTTCTACCAACCGATAAAGGCACTTGGAAAGGTATTTCAAAACAAATTCAACGTGGAAACAATGTGCTCAGTTTTTCTGAGGAAAAAGAAAAAAAAAGAAAAAAAAAAGATTAACTTCAAGCACGACAAATGTGAATCTAATTGTAGGTTTGCAAGCCCATCAGAACTATGATATGCTTCAGAAGGAAATTAATCCTGCTTTTTCGACTGCAGACTTGCCGGTGCTGTACTATGGTCAGCTTATATACGAGTGGCTGCATTTGAAAGTTTTTTTATGACAGAAGTCTGCATTCAAATGCGCTGCATAGATAAGGTACTTGTAAGTGGATCTGGCTGGATAGAGCTATCTAAATGTTTGGTCTCTTTTAATGTGAAAGATGAATACACCTCAGATACAGAGCCTACGGTGTCTACAAGTTTGTCTGAACAGCGTGTAACGTAAATGCAAAAACAACCAACCGGGCGGTTATGTGGAGAAGAAGGGCAATGAATGGGTGGTGTAAGTGCAGCAGTGTTGAACTGAGACAAACGCAACACTGACTATCCATAAACGTCTGCAGAGTAAAGTATGGTTTTAATCAATGTGTAATAGAACTCAGTTACCACAACCACTAGCTTTAAATTATTAGTTCTCCAGGCAAAAGGACTAATGACCCGGGCACCTTTCTCCCTGCTAACCTTCCCTTCTTCTCCAAAGGAAGCAACCACTTTTCCAGAACTAAGTAATTAACTTCATTTAATTAATTTCAGAGAATATATTCTACATTTCTACACACTGATAAATCTGCAGCTCCCACTTCGGAGCCAAAGAAAGTTTTACAGGCACTCAGAAGAGCTTGCCTGTTTTTCCATTTACATCAATTGATCTAGAAAAAGTTACCTGCTTCCAAAACTTCCTTTGAATTATGCATGTGGATCAACAACAGTCATCTTTTTCTTACAGAAATGTATATATGAATTCTCTGGGCAGATAAAAAGGAGAAAATGACTTCATATTGACACTGCAGCACCAACACTCTTGGCGCTGGCACGACTGCTGTCATTAGCTTTGCATGTGCTATCTGTGTTTTATTCACTACAGAACACAACAAGGCAGAGTAATGCAGATAAGTGATCTTCATTTTGCAATCAAGTAATTCAGCAAACTCTTTGTCACTTACTCATAAATCATAGAGGTCTTTGCCAACCTTAACTATTCTATTTCTCTAAGAAAATAAAATGGAACTGATAGGTTATCTCACAGTCAAAGTAATTAAAGTGAGGTTAAAATATAACTGGGTTTGCAAGCGTTTGGAAGAAGTGTACAGAGAAGGAATCAGAAAGTTTCCAAGGAATTCACCAGTCTGAGAAACACTCTAGCTTGCCAGCCTGGTCTATGGACCTTGACTGTTCTTTGTAGAAGCTGCAAAGGCAGAAAACAACAACAGCAACAAGGACGCCTTCAAAACCTTAGGCTGGGTGTGGCAAATAGGCTTTAAAAACAATCAACTTAAATCAGATAGCACTTTATTTCCTATCAAGCACATTTCAAGCAAACGTGGCAAATTATTTGCAGCTCCAGTTTTCAAACTCCGCCGCCTCCAGATGCTGCCCAACAAAACTTACTTCCCAAACTACATTTACACAGCAGAAGATGGGCCTGAAGTCTGGGTACATGGATGCATTTATTAAAAAGAAATTATTCCTAGGAGGACCTGAAAAATCTAACAAAAGATGGAATGGATCATAGTGGGTCCTCAGATGCCAAAAGGAAAACAACTCTCCTGTATCTGGGTTTTGTTATAGATATCATCAGAAAAGAAAATTTTGCCTACATAGCAAAATTTCTTGTATTGTGAGATACGGAAATAAACTAAGAAACAGAATGATACAGTCTGGAAATATTTGCATGGTAAATTGAATTACGCCTTTTCCCTGCTCAAACCATTTGTGTTTGTTTGGCAACAAATGTAAGGGTTCAACTACGATCATCGTGCAACCATTGAATGCAGTGGAGTTTTATGAGGCATGAATTTGGCTCAGAAAGTGCAAAGCTTTCCCAAATTCAGAACAATTTATCACTGATGTCTTCCCTTCATTATTTTAAATGGAAACAGAAGAAAGTTCTCAAAAAGACGCTGCCTGACCTCAGTTCAGTTCAGCTCAGTTCACTGCTGCGCAGATAGTTGGTTTCTTCAGGAGACCACAAAACAAAAGCCCAAGGACAGGCTCAGTTTTCTTCAGATTTGTTTTAAGGACAAAAATGGGTTTAAATCTAACCTTCATCATTTTCTCCTCATAAAACAAAACAAAACAACATGCGTGAGGAGCCGAAAGAGATTCCGGCTATTTTGACAGAGCTGTCTTACTCAGTTCATTTCTGACAGAATCAATTAGGAAATCATTTTTATAAAGCAAATTATTTTTGAAATTTTTATACACCATGAACAAATCCCATGGATTAATGATTTCCAGAGTTCACTCCCTTCGTCTTGGGAAAAATCCAGACCAGACGACTAGAAAAAGTACAAAAAGGGGAGAGTCATTTTTTATTAAGTTCCTTCATTTAAGTAAAATCTTTTCCCCATAACGGAGGTGAATCAAATAATTGCAGTGGGTTGGTTGGATTCCTAAGGCACCTAAAGTGAGACAATAGCTCAAAAATATTTTTCTACGTAACAAATCCAGAAGTGCTTTTTCATGACACTGACAACTTTTGCTTACATGGGCTGCAGAGTAAAATTTTGTGGGGAACCATGTGTGGAATAGCAGGGACTACTGCAGATCAGAACTGAAACACACTGGCAGGACTGTGTGAAGCTTATAATTGGCACACTGGGGAATACTGAAGTCCAGCAGTGAGGTACCTGGGGAGAGCTGAAGGGGTTCTCTACATGCAGCAAACCCAGCTTGAATTTTGCATGTTTCATCAGTCCTCTGCTTTCAAAAGCAAGAGCGTTTGCCCAAATCCTCACCTCCTAAATATAACTAATTGCACAATGCATACACTGCATCTCATTCCTCTGTAACAGTCCATATGGCTCTTTTCGAGCTGAGGCAAAGGAATGAGATTTGTGACTTAACTGCAAGATGATCAGAAAATACCTGTTCAAATGTTCTTCTATTTGTCTAAGTTCTCTTTTGTTTTCAAAAATCTCTTGGGAATCCAGCAACCCAGCAACTTGTTCTCCAAAAAGCAGATGGGGTAAAGTAAAGCAAGGTCTGCAAAGGATTTAACACCTTCCACTGCTCTTTAACATATTAACATACCCTTCATTTGAGAATCTTTCTGATAAGTTGTGTCAGTTACCAGATTCAGTAATAAATACAACTACAGAAAGCTGTGAAACTGGGTAATCAGACTTGTGATACTGGAAATTACAATATCATCAAGAAAAATAAAAGAAAGGTATTCCTGTAGCAAATGAAAATGGTTCAATGAGTGAAGTGCAAAGTGCTTGCAGCTGGTACGATGACACTGAAGATTTACATAGCATCCACCTGATTAAGCTTCTGTGGATATAATTAAGCCAGTGAAAGTTTTGATTTTACAGAATCCATTTCGTGCTGATTCCTTAATTACAAGAATACAGCAGCTTAAGAATAAGAAACAATAACTTGCTTCTATTTTTGAACCATTCGAGCTTTCTAGTGCTCATTCTCTAAATAAAAGCGAACAAGAAAGCGCAAGTACTCCTTGCTGTACTGTAGTTTGTCTGTTGCTTCTTCCTATTACAATGCAGAGAAGGAAACAGCAGCTAATACACTTTTGTACGAAACCAGAAAATTGTATCACATATACTGGGAGGATCTGTCCATGTGAATGCTTATGTACCAAGGACTGCATTCTTTCGTCTCCCTACTGCCTGATACATTGCTAATGGAAAACAGAAGGTATTTCTTAAGTAGTCTACCAGAGAACACAATCAGTGCTCTTCCTGTTCAGATGAACTATAACCTCCCTGTCCACGACACGAAGCTTTGCCTCGTCCCTGTCTAACACTGAGCCTTCCTTCCGCTGTTCTAGCTCCCCACCTACTACAAGACACTTTCAAAGCAAAGCCACATGGAGCCACAGTCTGTCTGGTTTACTGGTTTATCTGTTGTCACGAATTCTTTTGGCAGTTCTTCGCTCTACATTCAAATGCAAAATCCCATTAACAAATACGTTTATATACATACACACACATATATAATTCTTATCTATAAGCTGCATTAAACAAACAGATGTAGTTGGATTGCCTGTGGTGAGAATACTATGAGTTGGAACCTGGCATCTCTGTCAGTAATTACAAACTTCATCAGCCAGGAAAATATAGCGTCTAGATTGGCTACACGCCCTCATCAGCTTTTATTTCAGTCATATTTCTCTCAAGCTTGTTTTCATAGCTAATATATTGGAAAGCAGGTTTGGGCTTGATTCTTTCTCTTCTCTAACATCATTCATCCTTCCCAGTTTCTTTCCCCCTAACTTAGAATTAAAAGGCACTGGCAATGACAGCCCCAGCCTGGCGGCAGCTACCCCACTCCTGTCCCTGTCCTGTCGGAGTGCCAGAGCTCAGCTTCACTCTCCATAACACTACCAGCCGTGTATTCACAGTGTGCAGAAGCTTCTTCTGTGGTTGCATCCTGGCATGTGGATGAAGGCCATAAGAGACCTAAACGACTGAGTAATTGGGAGATAGTACAGGCTATTGCACAGTCTCTAAGTGACGACATACAGAAAAAGAAAAAAAAAAAAAAAAGAAAAAAAAAATGAGTACAGAATTCTTACTTACTACAAAGAACTAGCTGAGAGAAGAAGAACATATTGAGCTGTAAATCATCAAAGAAAATAAGATACAGACCTGGAATAATCTCACTTGGTAGAAATGAATGATAGCCTCTTTGCGATTGTTTTGCTGAAAAGCTCAAATCTCTACAAAAAGAAACCAGCCATCTGTTTTGAATGTTTTAGAATATAAGTATCTATTTGTGTTCTTCTTTGATCTCTAAGAATAATAGGAAGACAGTGATACAATCCAGTTACACCTCTGTTGTGAGTGCTTAATTCATCCCAGAACTGCAGATTACAAAATTCCATCTGGAAATCTTAGTCTTATCTTTCTGGGATCAGAAAGAAGACTAACAGTGTATCAAGATCAGTTCTTTTGTGCTAGTAGATAAAACATTCTTGGACAGAGAGTATATTCTTCCAACACAAAATAGTTATTAAGATAGCAAAGCACTATAGTTAAAGAAACAAGCTGGCAAAAGAACTGTTCCCAGAAACAGGGAAAGGACAGAAGTTAACGTCATTTTAAGGATAGCATTCTTCTCCAAACCGGTCCATTCTAGTTCAACAATGCTCTTTACTTACTGGCTAAAAGATTACAGCAAGGAACAGAATAAGGGTGGAAAGGAGTGGTTTCCAAACTGAATGATAGAACATTAATCATTAAGCAAGATATTAAGCTTGAGATCAGTATCACTTAAGTTGGTCACTCCACCATAATGAGACCGTGGCTTAGACTAAAATAAGAAAGCCACTACAAAAGGCTTTCCATTATTCAGAGTCATTACAGTCAAAGGAGAAAAGGTTATTTTCTGAAGAAAGGAAACGCTTGGAAGGCCTTGAAAAGAATAGATACTCATTTGATAGCTAAGTCAGGATTTTGAACTGTGCTTCCCAACTGCAGGAGCTGTCAGTCCATGCACTCTTCTTGTGCCTTCTGGCCTGGGCTCGAGTCTTTCAGGCACAGGAGTCTTTCAGGTTCATCATTAACGATGACACCCACACAAGCAGGACTCCGGAAGAGCAGGGATGGAAGGCAGATCCTGTGGTTAAGCAGGACAATGTTATTAAAAGTAACAATTAATTAGTTACATTATCTTATCTGTGTGCGTCCCACCTGGGTTCTTAGTTCTTACTACTGTAAGTTTTGCCCATCTGGAAAGTGGGAGTGAGGAGTCCTGACTGTTATAGTATGACAAAACGGATCTGGCAGCTTATCTCTCAGTCAGGCCAAGCGATAATGTTGAAATAAAATAAGATGATTTCATGTAGTTGCCTTCATGTTTTGCATAGGATATGTCTTTAAGGCAGAGATAAGGTGCACACTTTCACAGTGATTTTAGATGTATGAAAGATGAACTGTAACGGACACACAACTCATCTGTAGATTTTATAGAAGAAGGAATGACTCTTTAGAAGACAGCAGGAGGCAATAAAGAAAAGACAGCAGTCCAAGAGCTTTGTTCAGTGTGCTAGAATGGCAGCTCCTTGAAGTACTTATTTTCCCTTTCTGGGGAAGGAATAAGATCTTGGAAAGAAAAATAAGAAATATTAATAAATCAAGCTGAACACAAATCCAACACAATTTTGGGAACAAATTCAAAATGAGGTATTGTAATCACCATTATATCACTGTAACAACACGGTTTTAGGATATTGTGTAATAATATTACCTAGCACCTATATAGCACTTTTCCCAAGCAGAACTTACACTTCACAAAAACTTGAGCTCATTTTACGATTAGAGAATTTGAGACAGAGAGAAGGAGAACAAGCAAGTGGTGGGAGACAATGCCAGGAAAGAATTTATCTTCTGAATCGTGGTCTAGTACTGCATCCAGTAAAGTATACTGTAATATGAGTCAGGCATGAAAGCTTGGAGTTTTTGACCATTCTGCATGATCTAGCAATTAAAAAGACCATGCTGAAAATGAATCTATTTGAAAAGCATCCACAGAGAAGCTTATCAGGTCACAGTGTAAAAAGTGACAAGACTGAGAACCTAAAAGAAGTGTGACAGCAAGACAAGCAGCTCTCTACATGCTGCAAGCATAAATGTGCTTCACGTTGGGAAAAAGATCACATTTATGCACTTAATGAACGCCTGTGTAATCATTTGAAAATGGATATCATCACGATTAAGATAGCTACTTTGCTGAAGGAAATCAGTATATTTATTCAAGCACTGAACAGGTTTTAAGAAAATAATTTTTTCTCAAACTTTCCAAAGCACAGATGCTTTTATTTCTGTAGTGATCTTAATGAACAGATCATGGGGGTTGGCAGCTGTGGCAAAGGTTGCATTATGTCCTGAGATATCTTCTCCCAACATCACTACTTCTATCCCTCTTACTCTACCATGACAGTAGTCACAGTTATTCACCTGTCACCTACTTCTGCCACTCTTCTCTTTGAATAACTAGGTGTGCTGACTGATGAGGTATCCATTTGTTGGGCATTTCTTTCCAGCTGTAAAATAGAAATAAATAAATACCCCCTCAAAGACAAACAAAAGGAAAACTGCAAATGTTCATCATCAGCATTCCTAGGGGTGAAACAAAATTGCTCTGTGAACACTCAGAACACATGGCTTGCAAACTGATCGTTCAGTTGCCTTTTGCCTGTGTATGGTAGCATCAACTCTGCGAGCTTAACTATTTCATTCTTACTTCAACCCTTTTTAACAACTTTGTCATAATAGAAGGAATACAGACATGTCAGTCAAACTACACTGCTCTTGAATAGTGTAAGTGTAATCTGATGATCCTGAAATTATAATTTATACTTCTTGACAAGAAGTCTATGAAACTTACTTGAGTAGACTGTCAGATAATGAAAATGATTCAAATATTTTTTGGTTATGACTTAAGTCCTCTTTCCATCACAAACATCACCCGTGAAATCTTAAGAGGTGTCTTAAATTATGCTAATGTCTTCAGCAACCAACTCAGAGTGCTTACAATTTATACTTGAATTTGACAAAATGCAATGAAAAATGTCACAGAAAGAGACCTTCTGTCTGGCGAAGTTTTTACAGTAATAGGAATGTACTGATATTTTCATCATCTTTAACTTTTTTTTTCTTTTAACGTGCTCCAGTTCAATGGTAGCTCTTAGGCCATTCCGCTGTTACTCTAACGAGCGCAAAATTCATTTTCAGATTTTGTTCCTGGAATTCAGACACAGCAAAGCCAAATGCTTTGCTCCTTAGCAGGCATATCCATGACTTCAGATTTTTTTGGCAATCATTAATAGAAAATAATTCCACAGAATGAGTTCAAAAATCATATGGTGATGGCATCTCCTAGGTTCCAATTCCTACTGCAAGCCAGAGCAATGGAGTATAGGAAGAGGAATGCTGTACAACGGCATGCATGCTTAAAAACACACACAAAGTACGTATACATTTTATACTGGGATATAAGTCTCAGTTGTCACAGTTTCAGTTTGCTCTATCCTCTATTTTTGTCCTTCGCACTCTCACTTTACTGTTGCTTTTCCATATGTCCTTCAATTACTGCTGCTCTTCCATATGTCCTTCAATTTGATTGCCTTTCACTCTTTTAACAGCTTTTTTTTTGTGATCCTATGCTCACTACATCCATTCAACAAAACTAGTTCTTCTCATATTTGATTGGCAGAGGCAAGACAAACAGACTTCAGAACCATGCTCACACTTTCTCACATAGTGGATAGTATTGCCGTACTTAACAAGAAAACTACATGAATTGAGCAACCTGAGAATTTTAAGCATGGCAGCTTTCTTCGTTTCCACATATAAAAGACAGCATGCATTTCCAAGAATATACACATGTATGCACGCCATGTAATACATATTAGATATCATGAAGTGTAAATTCCTATTATTTCTGGATAAAAGTGAATAACTAATTAAATCATTGGTCAGACCATATTAGTATCTGAGGAAGATAAAAAGGTATCCTCATTAGAAAGGACATTAGAATTAGATACTGAGAAAACAGAACTCCATCTGGGAAATAAAAAGAGTCGTGAGAAATTCAGACAGCAAGGAACTGAGAGAATCATTCCTAGAGATAAAGGTTGGTATTTAGATGGAACTGCAAATTACCATTCTCTGAAACTATAGGAAGGGTGCATGCTCCATTTCAGGGGAATTATATCTGACAGTGCCGTCATGTACAGAATTGACATAATATTAACATTTTCCATCAATTCCAAAGTTCCGCACGGGAAACATAAAATAATGTAGTTTGTTACTGTACGTATTTCAAGATTCTCCACTGTATCTTCAGCATTCGCCAGAGAAAATCACATCCTCAAGGACCTAAAGTAACGTTGAAGAATTACTGTGAAGTCCTATACTACTGGGTACTTTCTAAAAATCAGTTTAACACACATGCATTTTATTTAACACGTGCAGGTTAAGTAATCAGTGGTTTTAAATCTTTTTCTTTTACAAAAAGATCAAGAACTTGTTGGGTTTTTTTTGAATGTATGTGGAATGCCATGGTAAAAATGGACTTTGTTAGGAATAAATGGCTCTGGAAGCATCAGTCACCTCTGTGTTTTCCCTTGTTGATGTATGCAAGACAGACTTAAGACTGACATGTTTCTCAGATGGGATGCCTGTTAGGTGAGGATGCTGGCAGCCTCATTATTTTGACTAGGGTATTCTGTAACACGCTTTCCTTGTTCTGCTGCCATAGTGTGGAAGCTGAAGAAAATGCCTCAAGTACCAAGTAGAGGCATATACTGTATTTAATTGGTATGTGGAGTACCTATTAATTCAGTAAAATAATAAAACATACTCTTGACACAGTTTCATTCATAGACAGATCAGCAAATGGGAGAAGAAAAGAGATTATTTTTTATCAATATTCACTACACAACCTTCATTTTCGCACTGCAATGAAAATCAGAACTATTCCTACCTTTATAGTGAGCGTCGTCTTCCTTTTCATCGTTTACTTACCTGATCATTCCTGTTTAATTACCATGTTTCCGCAAAACTTAACAAGCATTCTCTCTAAAACCTTTAGCATCACATACTAACATACAGCCATTGCAAGAACAGTGATTGGAGACGAATGTGAAATCAACAATGAGTGCAAATTAATGAAGCACTTTATCAGTTTTCCCACTGAAGAGATTTTCCCAGTTCAAATCCCAAGGCATGAAATTCAAGTTTGACATTGTCACAGTTGGATTAAATTCTTTAGATGGTTGACTTGAAAAGAGGGATCTGATCAGTAGTCAGACAGAAATGTAACCCCGCAGTTTAATTGAGCAAGGGTGAAGAGATGAGAGCAATTTGTTCTTTTTTACAAATGAAGCAATAATTTTCACAAATGTGAAATTCCAAGATCTCAAAGTTTTTCAGAAGAGCTTTCTTTTAAAATAATTGGTATGGAAAAATCAAGTTCTGGGAAAAGCTGCAAAGAAATGCATGTGAAATATTTTTAATAAAGGGTATGTGAAAAATTTTCATATACATTCTTAAACTGTTGTCATCACAGCTCAATCCTTTACAATATTTGTAGTGTTTAAATAAATTTATTCTACTTTAAAACTTTGAAAATGAATTCTATGCACTGTAGCCTTCCAATCCATATTTGATCTGTGTGGCTCCATATCAAGGCTCCTGGTCAGTAAAGGATGTTTTCTTCTTTGCTAGAGAATGACTCTGCCCTGTGCACTGCCTTCTGTGGTGGAAATTAGAGTTGTTGCAGAGACAGACAGCAGAAAAGATAAAAGTATGGGGGCAGATTTAGAGAAACAAAATGTTGTTTAAATGACAAAAAGCTACCAATTTTTCCTCCCCACCCCCCTCTTTTTTTTTTGAGAGAGAGAGAGAGAGAATGAGGGAGGTGGAAGGCAGAGGGTAAGCTTAAGGGGATTTTATTCTCTGCCTTCAAATTTACAGAAAATTTATATTTTGAGTCAGGATCAAGAATCATCTGCTCTGAGCTGATAAATATTTGTGAGCATTTTAGGTCAGCCTGCATGGCAGCCATCTCACAGATCTCAACATGCTTGAAACCTTTAGCAGAAACATTATCTGCAGGAGGAACACTATCTCCGAGCAAGTTTTTTACTAACCAGAATCGAAAAAGCATACGTACATTTGGCTACAGTGCAAACTACTTGGAAAAAGAATCTTACTGAAAACACTTCCTTCATGAAGTTAATGATAAATTGTGAAAGACATTTCCTGTTCTCTTGTACGCTCTAAGACTTTGCTTTGCATATAAACTCAATTACATGCCATGGAAAGTTCTCCCCACAACATCATGGAACAATGACATGATTATTATTAGAAGAAAATCAGCAACGACAAATAGGCACACAAGAAACACCCACATGCAGAGACTATGCAAGCAAGGGGGAAGGGGTGTGCCCCGGTTTCACAATGCACACAGCAGTGAGAGGGGAGAGTGACTGTCGGAAACTTTTCTAATGGCAAGAGAAGTTGATTCTCACCGTTCTGAACAAAATGGCTGAGCTAAGAGCATCTGACTGGTTATGCCCAAATACCCTCCTCCTCATCCTAGTGGTGCACAGGTGGCAATGGGAGAAAAGCCCCAGAGCAGCATGGGAATGAAATAAAGAGTTGGTTAGTATTTAAAGCACATACGTAAGTACAAATAGTAGCAAAAAGTGTGGTTTTAATTCCTTATGGAACACTCAGGGCTACCTTGAGGTACAGCTTCCTTTGCTCTCTTGCAGACTTCGCTAGCTTCTAAAATGCCCCTCCATAAAGGGAAGGTGCAGTTGGACTCTCCTTCTGCCTTCTCCCTGCCACCCTCCCCTTGAGGTCTTTGCAAGAAAATCCTTAAATATTTAAATTTTATCTTTTCATTTAATCTGTGAATACTACCCTGCATTCAGTCACAAACATGTACTACAATTACACTGTAGAAATGGCTTCATTTCACTACATACTTGCAATGCAGATATGACAGATATTCTAACATTTCCTCCAAAATAAATTTGGAAAAGCAATTTAATACGCAGCATTAACAACTGCACTCTCCTGAAGAAGCTAAAACCAACATTTTCCAAAAGCATACCAGGAAATTAAAGACATTCAATTCACAGTTCTTTCCTTACTATCTGGAGAATGGTATTAAAACAAGATGCAGAAGGAAGCTGCTTTGAAAATGAGAATTTTCAAATCTCATTTGAGAGATCAAATGATCATTCCTTTGATTATATACCTTGTTATTTTCTAATAGAGACTGAGAAAAAAAATAGTTATTTATTTTTGCAAGGTGAATATTGTGTTTTTTGCTTGCTTTCCCATTTTCTTTGTGTACATTATTCAATTCTGTATTTCACAAGGTTGGTGCTTAAAGGTCTAGAGTGAGATGCCTTCCCTCAGATCTCAGTAATTTCTAGATCAGCCAGAGGGTGAAGAGGAGTGCCAAACATTCTTTCACTTTGTCAAGGCAGTGATTAATGATCACTAATATTTTAATTAAATTGGAATGGATGAGATTACAACAAGGGATATGCAATTACGTTGGCATTTTCTGTGTTACCCGAGGGACAGGTAATCTTTCTGATAGTTATCAAACACACAGCTGTGCTTTGTAAGTGACACAAGAGGCTCCTTGCTGCCTTGGAGATGGTAAATTGATTTTCCTCCAGTTCATGGCCCATTGAGTTTGTGAGGGAGCGGCCTGTGCTCATTTGGCACACAGGCCAGGATTTCCTCATGGGAAGTGAAGGGAACTGCTCATATGCAATGCATGGATCAGAAAGCTGATCCTGGCGCATGATTTCCTGCTACTGAAGACAAGGAACAGTTCTTGGCACTTCACACAGTCAAGCAGCAAACCACGAGCTACTAAAACGTGAACATGCTACATAGGACTCTAGTCTTGCATTTCAAGGCAAGCAACATTTCTTGCTGCCCCCTCTTCTCCACCCACTTAATAACAGCTTGGTACCAGGAACTGTTTGTTCACATTTTGGGAGTTTTCAAGGAAGGTGGCACAACAGCAACATCGACTTCTGTTTTATAACTGCATGGTGGAATGCTATTTTCGTTCCAAGGTAATGCAAGCATGTCAGGGAAAATAACATACAACTCAAAATAAGCAGCCTCCACTGTCAAATTACTTTACAAGAGAAAAAAAGAGAGACTTTACCTGGTCTGGGGAGGGCTTGTGGTTGGTTTGATTGGAATGGGATGAGGATTTGAGGTGATCGTCCTCATAGTTGTCAGCCATCAGCTTCATACGGTTCTGTGTCTATTCAAGAAAAGAATTTCAGTTTAACTTTAAAGTGGTATAGGGACTAAAGAGAATAGGCCATTTATGCTATTCAATATATCCAAAATCCATACTTGGAAAAAAAATAAGATGCGCACATAAAACATACATAGGTATTTCTGCAGAAACATGAAGACACATTAAAAGCACTACACTGTGAAGCTAGGTTGATTTTGCAGTTAACCGGCTCATCTGGCCTGTAACCACTAAATCTGGTGCTGTATACATGTGTAGGAAGAAACTAATTTCTTGTTAAAGAACCTTGAGATTAAGATTCAAATACCAGTTTGGAGAATGATTCGAAGAAAACATCAGTTAGATGAGCTTAAGCAATTTTAAAGAAAGAAATCTGTTTTTAAAAGAAGAGTAAATGATAATAGTAGGAACGCTGAATATTGATTATTAAAAACAACAACAACACCACCACATTCAGTCTAAATATGCAAATCAGTTATCCACAGATACACAAAAGTGTACAAAAATCCTCAGACTGGTCAGGAAAATACGAATAACAGAAAAGCTTTCCTGTGAGGAAATCACAAAGTTAATAAATTTGTCTTGGGGAAGTAGAGGCGACATAATAGAGATCCGTAAAATTACAAACTCTATACAGTCAAGCAAAGAATTGACAAAATACGAAGCAAGTTTCTTTGCTTTTCTTAGATGTTCTTCAACTTCTCTGGAAATGTCAAGTTTCAAAGGTTTAAGCAGAAAATGTAAAATGCATGTGGAATTCTAGACTACCAGATATATCGAAGGTCATTTTTCAACTAAGTTTAAACACAAATGAAAATCCAAGGGGCACTTTGAGCTTGTACAAGGACAACTAACTAAGCACAAGTTTCTCCTGTTCTCTGTACTTCCAGGCAACAAATTGTTTAAAAAGACAGATAAAAATAAATCGAATACCACCTTCACATTACCATTCAATTCAGCAATTGCATGGAGCTTTAGAACATGCTATATGGTTGTGTCTGCAAAGGAAAATGTTAGTGATATGAAGCCCCGTTAACAAACAACTATCCTGAAAGGAGGTTCCTAAATGCCTACAAAAAAAAAAAAAAGGCTAGCCAGACCTGTATTACATATGATACACTATGATACACAGTGAATTATATACTAGACATATTAAAATCATCAAAGATTTACTAAAATTAAATGTCTTCAAGGAAAACTCAAAGCTCACTGTAAAAATGCCAGTTGTTGATTCAATCCCTTCATAACTGAATGATTTCTCACTGTAAACTATTGTTTTAATGAGATTCTCAATGCTAGAGAATGTAGATTTGAACTGCCTGTATTCAGATCATTATAGAGACTGTCCAGGGCTTGAATCTGGAATTGATTTTAGTTTGGATTAATTTAACAAAAGCTAATTGTAAATTGAGCTTAAGCAATAAGCAATTTAATCTTCATATTGTTCTGTTTTGTCAAACAAGGTTTGAATTCCAAGTCTGACTCATCATTCATAAATCACTACTTGAAATGTGCTACATTAATACTCAAACAAGCAATTCATTGTAAAGATGCTTTCTCCATATTTATTATTTTATTAAATGTAAGACTGGATCTTCAATCATTTCTTCTTAGCAGTAAGACAGACTGATTTCTTGGAAAATGTTGGCTTTTATAATAACCTTTCACGTGAATTTCAATTTGGATGTGAATGGATTTGTAAAAAAAGCAGAATTCTAGCAGAATATTAGTACAAACCATTAACTTTTCTGAGAAAAGAAAGTAGCTATTCTGCATGCTTTATGCTACTGCATGTAAAAAACTCTCTATTAGTTCCAATATAGAAACAGAACGATATAAAGATCTAATCATTTGAAGTACAGCATCTCTCACAGAAAATTCTGAAGCGGAATGGAAGAAGTTGCATGCATCTCCCCCTTGACTTCAAGTAGCATATCCTACTATTAATAGTTAGCAGGAGGCATGGGAAGAGGCTGGTTTAATCTGAAAAAGAGGAAACTTCAATTATTTTGATAGGAGGAAATAGAGAAGATGAAGCTAGTCTTCCTGGATGGAACTGGACAAGAGAGAGCAGATACAAATTGGAAAACAGAAAATCCTTGTTAGAACCCTTTTCCTAACTGGGATTATCAAACACTAGAACAGGCTGCTAAGAGGTTGTGGCCATCTGTATCCTTGGAGATACTCAAAACTCAACTGGATGAAGCCTTGAGAAATCTACCCTAAACAGACACACTTTGAGTGGGTGCTCAGACTAGATAGCACGTAAAGGAGCACTCCAGTCTAAATTATGCTTTAATTCTTAGAAATTGGGCTTTTCACTTCCAGATAATTTTAAAGTTATCAAGGCTGGTATTTTCAAAAGAGGGGAAAGATGAGCTCCAAAATTCCTCTTTGTTGCACAAATATGATTTAGCTGCTTAGCTCCATTACAGCCCTTTGAATATTAAACCCAGATGAATGTCTCCAGCATCCCAGTGATGAAAACATACCAAATCAGTGCACCAGGAAGATGTTTTCTGTATTGCCCTTTTAATCCAACCTGACCTTCCACTGTTTTCACTGTTATTCTAAGAGTGCATGTTTCTGATACAAAAGTCTTGTCAAGAAAACACCAAATTTGGTACTGACACACTTATCCTTGGAATGAGGCAAAAATTAAGAGATGGAAGAAAAGAAGTTTATTTCTTGGTGTATGCCACTAATGTGTTTTTCAATATTCATGTTCCAAGCAGCACTGCAGACCTATTTCTATCGTAATAGACAAATGTCTTGTTATGTTTTAATTCTCTATGTCAAATATGTAAATATAATGATTCTGCTTTTGGCCTGAGTGCTAAATGAAGAAATTCTAATTGAGAATTTTCAAAACAACTGGAAATACATAAACAGAGTTTTTTACCTATTGCTCCTCTCCAGAAAAAGAAAATATTCAAAAGGATGGAAACTTCTAGAGTATTGGCATATGACTGTTGGAATGGTTTAAAAACAAACCATTAACTTTACTGTGGGGAACCACTTCAACATCCTGCAGTCCTAAAGCACATTGTCATGGTGCTATTATACAATCCTCTCCTACCTTATGAGGTTATGGCTCAGATCCTAAAGCAAACACTTCTACATCACTGTAAGAAATATGAACAACAAAGTGGTTTAACCACAGTGTCCTGTGAGAAAATAAATGAGCAATGCAGACAAATCAGTTGTGTCAGGAGTGCTTTTGTCTAAACCTACAGAGCTTGCAATCAGAACTAGCGATGATAAGAACTGGATGTCAGATCCAAATTTTGCTTAAAAAAAACCTTTTGACATTACAGGTACTTTCTTCACCCACGTGCAGATAAATCACTAAGCTAAAAAAAAAAAAAAAAAAAAAAAAAAAGGACAAGATCCCATAACTCAAAAGGCTTCTTCCTTTTTTTCCCAGAAGGTTTTTTTCCTTCCTTTCTTTTTCAACAGATTTCCTAAATTTGTCTTCCAATCACACACACACACACACACACACACACACACAAAAGAAAACCCAAAAAACCCAAACACCAACCAACAAAACAATGCACCAAAAAGCAAACAACAACAAATGCACACCTTGCCAAGCCAGCAGTAACACCCTTCAAGTCTTCTAACAAACGCTGCACAAAAGAACAGTCCTACAAGCCTTTAGACTGGTGTCAATCCTCGAAGTTACTGAAGAACCAATGCACACTTTCAGGCTGCTAACAGACATCTGGAGAGCTTGCCATGAGAGGTCTGCAGACCAGAGGCTGCGAACCCCAGGTCCAGGGCATAATATTTGAAAAAAGCTTTCTCTGGCTATATGTGGCAGTGCTCGAGCAGAATCAGATCCTGCATGCCACTCTTTTTTTTTTTTTTTTTTTTGGCAGAATTTCTGCAATCACTTTTTTTGCCCCTCTGATACATCTGATGTATTCCTAACAATCACTCATTATTTAACCTCAGCCTTTGTCCTGTCCCTTACTACAACAGGTGGGTATATTAGAAGTACCATGAGAAAATACGACATAAACTTGTTTTTAATCACAAATGTGAATGCTCAGCTTCAGCACTGCTTTTAAACATGCTCTTCTGTCGTTTCGTGATTTCACATGCACTGAAACCATATATTCCCCGTGCTGTTTTTCTGGTTATCTTATAGTTTACTTCTGCCTTTGTTTTACACTGAAAAAATGTTTGGGTAAGCAAGGAAATTACCACAGAGTAGACAGGTTCTAATGCAGCCAACACCTGAAAACCATTGTTCGAAATAGCATTTGTGTAACATTTTACTGCCAAAACTGTAGCCATGGTGAACATTATTTAAGTCTCACCACCTTCCCACCTCATGGATGAACAGCTTCAAGGCAAACTCGCCTGGATATCCTAAGGGTAAGCTCAGTGCAGGCTACGCTGGTACTTTGTTTGTACATCTACATCCTAAAGAGCAAATGGATAGATTTTATCACAGCTAAATTATTATAAGTGAAAAAATGGACAAGAAGATGATCCACAAAGTGTAGGGTTAGATCAGTGACATATCCTGCTGGTAAGACCTAACAGAGTCCAACATCTCTTTCTAGTGGAATTCCACATATAAATTTGAAAACCACAGATGTAACAACAGACATCATTTATATTTTACAGAATATTTTTATTTGAAAGCTTGCACTATGTTGTATGTTCTAATGAGAACACATAGCTTCCTTAAGCATCTCAGCAGGAGAGCTGGTGTTCTGGTCACCATCACACTAGCGAAGTTTTGAAACCGAATTTTATTTGTAGGAATAGCACACCTCTATCTCTAGACATGACTTCTAATAAACAGCAGATACTAGCTCATAAGCTATGCATCCACTACATTAATCTAGGCAGCTTCATACAGCGCATTAACTTACTCAAAGAATCCTCATCAAATCTGTTTCTCCACTATGGAACACAGTGGAAACCATGACATCAGTGACTACTTTCCCATTTTTTTTCTGTAAAATACTTGAGTAGAGTCATTTCTGGCTTGCTAACCAGCCTAAACAAGCTTTATTATTCCTTTAATGTAAAGTTTAAAAAAACCCAACACATTAAGTAAATGTTAATATAATGACTGTACTTGTGACAAACGGATATGTGGTGAAGATCGTGTGTGTGAGTGAGTTAAAGGAACCATCTCATTTCTCTCAGACTTGAATGTTTCACTGTGAGCACACACGTACAGATGAATCATTCTAGAAACCTTCTGTCCACTAATAATGGAGAAATTCAGTGGAGAAGCTCTTTTTTGGAAGTCATTAGCTAAATCCAGAATATCTGAAAAAATTATATTCTTCTGTTCAGATAGTCCTTTTCTGCTTTGAGAACATGTGGCGAGCCATACCCTCCGTAAATACCTAGCCATCTTCCTGCTGGAACCTTGCTGCCAGAAACGAGAGAATAAACCCTCCCCACTTGTCATTAGATTGTGATGCCCTATGTAACTACCTTCAGCATATACTCATCTTGAGTATGGGGTCTCTCAGAGTCTGCATCAAGTATTTTAATGTGCGTGCCCTTCACATTTCTAATATTTAATGACCCAGGAGGCATTTTTTGAATTTTAAAGACATGGTACATGTTGAGCTGTCATTTTCAGTTGCAGGGTTTAAGAGACACATCATTAGTGAGGCTTGGCTTTCCTTTTGGCTATGTTTAGTGTTAGCAACTGAGATCCTACTATTAGCAGCAAACAAACACAATGCACAGCTGAATACAAATGGAAAACCTTCTTGTTATACAGTTCTGTATATCCCGGAGTACTGTGTTTAGTTGACACCAACAAAGAGCATATGCTGCATGCAGCTGCTGTGATTTTTCAAAGCCTGGAGGATTTAACACAGATCCTACCTGAGACAAAGGCTTCTCCATCAACTATTGGCAGCGTTACAACAATGTTAGATTATAAAGTGAAAGACTTTATCAGCCTAGTTCATTTCTGCATTTAATTATTTCATTTTTCTGTTCATCTCCCCACATGTGGTAATTACAGAGAAACTTCATTCTGCAGAACACATATTCACAAACCTTTGAACTAAACTAAAGGAGATCACTTAGATATGAATTCCTCTCTGAGGTTTGACATATGTAGATCAGATATATGTGGATGGATTTAAAAACTAAACTTTGAACTGAAATTTTCCTTGCACAGGAATGTGTTTCTTTATTAGTTCCTTAGGAGATGAACGAATAAATAACTTTGGGTCTGCCTGCTAACAGAGTTTATTGAAGTCTACCGCTCTGGATCCCATATACAGAAAAATAGTGGTACAACTGACAACCTAAATAAGGCCCCGTGCTTCGGATTCCTTGTTGTGTTATACCCATATGAACGCTACTCTCTGTGTTACTTTAGCTCTCTTGTATTCTCTTTAAGACATACCTAAAGCTGTGCTTAGGTCTGACTGAATAGTGGTCATATAATCTCTCTCCCATTTGTTTCACAAGAGCTGGAATCTGCCCAGACCCAGATTTAAAAGGTAAAAAAAAAATAAATAAAAATTAAAAAAAAATCAAAGAAAAAATTTTAAATAAATCCCTCTTTCTCTCACGGCTAACTACTATCAAACCAAATAATTCAGTTCTTTGGCATTTTTCCACCACATACGAGGATCTTAGGCAGAAAGATGAGTAAGGTGCGTTTCCCTCTATCTCAAAAATGTCTCAACAAGGGCTGAAGTCTAAGAACGCTTACCACCATATTGTAAACTCAATTCATACTGACTGGATGGTCTATGCATCAAAAGCAGGACCTAAAGGACAAATGGTATACTGTGACAACATCCTCAAAGAATCCTGGATCCCTCATACTACACAATCACCTCAGAATTATTTACTGAAAAAGACTCGGAGACAGCAACAGCGAGCAGAATGAACAGCCATTTTATTTCTTAGGACAAAATCACAGAACTGGCTCTATCTACCTTCCAGCAGTGAGCATTCACAACCTTTACAATCTAGGCTTAAATGAAGTTTTTTTTATGAGCCTGCCCTATGGTACAGCCTGTTCGGGCAAACCTGATCTCAGCTTCACACAGGAACAGAACAGAAGAGCCTTACTGGGCATCTCCTGCTAGGAAAGGCAGAGCAGTAGCCTTTGTTGCCACACGCCCTGCAAGCAAAAAAGACTCATTTATATAAATTGGTTTAACTGCAGCTTGTTGCTAAATTGCACTGCTACATCCATTCTCCACTGCACAGTCTTCATTACCTCTTTCATCAGTTAAGAACTGATTTCTTTTGCAGACAACACAGCTACCCTTGAAGAGCATAGGAGTCTACTTTATTATCCATTTTATGCTGGCTAATGAAATCTGAGTGCTTTGGATTTGCATCCTACATCTCGCAAGCATGGCCTTCAACCCTATAATAATCTCTTTCTCCAGTCCTCCTCCCCCACAGTGTCTCCAGGCAAGAGTCAGCTGGGACTAGTGTGAAAGTATGTTATGTTCTGAATGCCCAGCCATACGCATATGCTATAGCCAAACAAAATACATCATGGTTCAATTCTTCTTGTTTTTCCCTGTGTGGGAGCGCTACTTTGGGCTTTATTCTCCTCTACCCAGCTGTGGATGTTAATTAAGTTCCTGTGAGTTTCATGATCTTTGGGACTTCTTTCCCTCCATCAAATGCTACTTGGTGGGGACTACTCAGATAAACAGATGGATAGTGCTGTCATTTAAACTCTACTTCGGAGCGTTTAAGATAAAAGCTGGTCCAAACTAGCATGCTTTGTCCAAGCTGTAAATGTTTGGATGTGTTCTCTAAAGATATTCTGCAGTTTTCTAATACTACACATGCTCCATGCCTTTCTTCGAGACTTTGGGAGGACAAGCTTCTACAAACTCACAGCTGAACAGCAGTGAACCTCTTATATTTAGTTCATGCATCTGCCGTATGTTTAATGTATACAGTTTACTCAGTGCCTTTAGCTTACTTTGATGCGCACCACTAAAGACAACAGACTTGAACAAAAAAGTGAAATGCTACTTCTGTAATAATGTGAAAGGAGATACGAGTCTTTGTCATGGTCCTCATTATTCAAACTGTTGAAAACTCCTGATTGTACTTCTTCCTCTGCTCATTTCTCCCCTGTGTGTTTGTGGGCCTAGGCTAAAAATTACATTTTATATTTCATCCTTTGAAAGAAAATCAAAGACAAAAAAGCACTGAGAATAATAAGATGCAACGCAACGTGGAGCATAAACATTCCTACAAACTGTTGGTGATACATGTATTTTACGAAGTAAAATGTAAAATAAATAAATTAAAAAGTGAGTCATTTCTTACGCTAAGGTTGGAAATACTTTGCAGCATTACAAAGAATTGTGATTATTTTAAAATTGGGCAATTTAATCACCAAAGTTAAAAACCAGATAGGCTAGCCTTACAAAATCTATAAATATCTGAAGGAAAAACCTCTAAATTATCTATGTAGTATCCCATAGAACAGAAAAGTATTTCCATTAAAAACAGAAAAAGCTTTGTTTGATACAGTTGATGGGACTTTCTGTTTTCTTATGACATGAAATTTTTCTTTTTCTTTTCACTTGAGCTTCACTCCACACCCCGCTCATCTTACTCTCTTCTACCTTACTCTGCTCCTCTTCCCTTCAGTATTTTTTCTCTTTGGCTCTCCTTTCCAAAGTAAACCCATGTGCTTATGCTCAGCTTAACAAAGCTGTCTGTATAACCTCAAATACCTTACTCACTGTGCTTCTGTCATAGCCCTTCATCTAGTCTGTATTCAGAAAACATCTCTGACCAGCAGTACTGTGAAAACCGATTGACAAAATTTGACTTAGGAATATATATATGAAAGATGCATCTTACTGTAAAATTTTGAAACCTAGTAATTATTCCTGCTTTGATAAAATCATTTGTAGGACATCTGCTCATGTATATGTACATATATCTTTCCGACTTGACATCATTTGAAAGTTTTCAAATCTTTGTTGACTGCGTCCTTGTAATAAGTATAGTAAAAGCATTCCCTTCTCCAGATATTTTTATTTTTGAAGGTATTTAGCAGTGTTTTAACAACAGCTGTTTTAGCCTTACATATTTTCATTGTTATATGACTCATCACTTCAACTGCATTTGCCTGCAGCTTCAAAGAGTTGCTAATAGCAACTCTCCCCATCCCCCCCCCCCCCCCCCCCCCCCCTTTCTGCATGCTGTTCTTGGCAAAAAAGTAGTTATGTACAGATACAAATTCCTAGATTCTAAAGTGATGTGAGCTGCTCAGTATCACCTCAACACAGACCGTCTGTAACTGCCCAGAATCTAGCCCTGGGTATATACATGAATGTGTCTGTGTCTGCATGATATAAACAGAGTTGATAGAAACATTTATGAAAAAAAAAAAGATGTAAATCTTAGAAAAAAACATAGAAATGAATTTAAAAAGCAGTTGTGTATAAAAAAAGAGAAGAAAAAAAACAAAGCTATCTTTTTTGCCTCACTTTCATCCTTCAATCTAGGCAAAGTTCCCCATTTCATGGAGGGAAGAGTCGAAAGGGCAATTTCCTTTGACAGCCAACAGGGCATTGCTACTCTGAACTAAATTAATGCTAAGAATTTTCTTTGTATGGCTAATTATTAGGGCTGACATCCACACAGAACAGCCCTGCCTCGTAAGATTCATACAAACATACAGACATTACATTCCTGTCTGTCCGCACCATCTGTGCGTGTGGTCCGCAGACACAGAATTCCTGTCCATCTACACTGTCCTTGTGTTTGGTCCACAGAGGCAAGATTCCTGCCCAAGCACATAGCAGCACATGTGCAATAAAGGGCTGCACAGATGATTCCTCTCCATCTGCTTTGCTCTTGCACGCAGTATACAGGGCAAGGGAATCACAGTAAGCCAGCACTTTTTTCTTTTTCTTTTCCTCTGCAAAGGTCGCTTTTTAAAGTCTGCATCAGTGCTTAGATAATAATATTAGTTGGAAAGACTGAAGAAACATTTGGATTTTCTGCTGCATTTATGCCAAAATTATCAAACAGAAGAAGTTCTCTTCCTTTCCATGAAATTCATGACACACAATAAGTAGTTTATGCCAGTTTTGTCAGATGACTTCTCTAAGGTGTCTACAGTTCATACGCTATTCTTGTCATTGCCTTCTCTATTCCTAATCTGTTGCCTTTCTGTAATTTACGTTACATTATGCCACTATATATCAGTAGTGGTTCATCCACTGGGCACCATAAAGCATGCTGTAAAGCTTAGAAAAATGTTAGAAAATTCTGTCTCAGCTACAGAACCACCAGAAGGAAAGGTGTGTGGAAGAAGATGAAGAGTTCAGCCAATCATGCCTGTGGTGATTTTTGTCTTGACAATGATTTTGATGCAAAGTCATTAAACTTAGAAAAGGGATGCCATGTGTGAAAGAGTCCTGACAAAGCAGAGGAAGAAGCAGAGATGAACAGAAGGACAAGGGCAAACTGAAATGATTTATTTGCCACTAGAAGACTTAGGAGAAAAGGAGGCCTTCATATTGCTGCAGTCATATTCGTATCATAAAAAGGTTGCTGGGTAACAATGGAGAAGGACTATTGTACTCCAGTAATTTGGAAATGGGATAAGAGAGGAGAAAGAGATATCAAGAAATCTTTTTATCATCTGAATGATGAAAAAGATAGAAATGGACAATGAGGATCTAGAATTAGCTTGTGCTTAAACACATCCCTCAGTCTGTGCATCCTTCTTTCTCCAGTCCAGGAGCACACATTGATAGCTTCCTTGTCGCTTTGTGAGATATGTAAGAGACTTGAAAAGTGCATAAAATGAAGATTTGTCTGTATAAATAAATACATGATGTCCCCTCAGAAAGAAGAAAAAAAAATCCTAGAACGGGAAGGTACAGTACTTATTACTTCCACAGAACAAATAAACTCGTACAGTCTTTCAAGTTTTAAACAACTTATGTACTAATGTTTTCTTAAGGATCTCTATATTGCTTTTAGGAGGGTGGGTTTTTTTTTTTTTTCCCAACAACATTAATGTCAGCAGTTGGCAACAGTTTGGGTTGCTAGCTGAAATACAGAAGGCAAAGCCAAGGTTTATCTGCTAGTGTTTTGGAGATGGAGGGCACATTGGCACGGTGTCAGAAACTGCAGTTAAGTTTCAGCTTAATGTGAAAAAAGTAGAAAGATTCATTTCTCAAACTATTAAAAGGATTAAGTATAATACAACAGGGAAACCGAGTGTTTAAAATATTAAAGTTCCCTCCTAAATAAAAATCTCACTGTAAAAACAAGAGGTTGTTCAATTTCTATGAAAAACTTGGCCAGAGTTAACTGTGAGATCCATTTGTTTCTTGTTTACTCACCTACAGGAAACATTTGTATTCACTCTAAGGCAGAAATTGGTGGTAAACAGAAAGAAAGGGAACAAAAGACTCAGTTCTCTGACTGTGAAGTTGAAATCAAACAAAGAGAACAATACCCCTAATAAAATGGCTATCCCTTAACCAGGGTTGTATTCAAAATCAAAGACCATTACTTCCCCTCGACACCAGTACAGTGGTCAGACCTGATACACACTTGGAGAATAAGGTATTATGGAAGTTGAGAAACTGATTATCACTTCCTGACAACCTAAATTTGTGAGATGTTATTGTAAAGGTAAATGTACTCACACTTGAAACTGAGGGTGCTCGGGTACCTCACTGATCTTATATCTATATGATAAACGTGATTATGCCGTGTAAATTCAGACAGCAATCAGATAACTGAGTTTGAAACTTATTTTGCATTTATGCACAGTTCCTAAAAGCATTTCTTGGTATTGAAAAGACTCAAACTTCTGGTAGCACATTTAAAGCAACGAAGGGCAGGGCAGAGACCATTCCCTTATTTATTTATTTATTTATTTATTTATTTTTCTTCATTAAAGGTTCACTTAGATACAGTAGAACACAACTGCACTAAAGACAGTCTGTCAAAATTTCTACCTTGTATTTGACAGCATCGTCTGCGTACCCCCATCTGTTGGAGGGACTAGAAGCAGGATCTCCATCAGTATCAACTTTCTCATCCTTATCTTACAGAGTTGGCAGCTGCTAACAGAACCCTCACTGCTTGCCAAGTCAGAAAGGAGCAAAAAAATCTCCATTTTCTTTTTACACATATTCATAAATGTCAAGTGGCAAAAACATTACCTCTACGGAAAAACTACACACCTTTTCTTTGGTCATGAGTACTTTTTCATCTCAGAGAAAGAAGTGTAGAGATGTACTTCTTAGGGAATGCAAAATGCATGTTTTTATTCAGCACCAAAACCCGAGTGGCTCTTTTTACAATTTTTTTTTCTTTTTCTTTTTTTTTTAAGACTTGGATTCTTTAGAACATAATACCCTGAATTAAATAGAACTGAAGGGAGTCTGCAGCCATCAGCACCAGTCCATTTGCAGATGCTATCGTAAGAAACTGATACCTAATTTCATAAATCTATGACTGCTTTTGATAAACTTGATACGCTATCCTACCGATTTCCACAATTTAGTATGCAAATTAGCAAAGGATTAGAATCAAGAAACTTAGGCCTAATTGCAAGCATGTATCTCAGTTTTCCAACGGCAATATGAAACTTTTATTTTCCTCTGTATTATCTATTCACTAGCCTGAGATACGGTGTACTGGACTAGGCTCAATCAGATTCATTCAAAAAAGGGAATTATTTTCAGAATTTGATGGAGCATGATGAAAAACCTGCAGACAGAAATATTCCAGGGCGTAAGCTGAAAAATATCTGAGACTGCTGTTCATCAACAGCTCACTATTTACTAAAGCTCAAGTGCACTCTGTATTAAGATTTAACATTTCATTATCTGTTTTTGAGATGGTAAAAATTATAATTCTCTATTTTCCTTTTGCAACCAAAGAGTGTTGATTTATTGTGTTATTCCCCAGGTAAAACCCCAAATATGCAACATCATATACTGTGTGCTAGATCACCAATTTTCAGGCACACAATTCTATCTACCCTTCCTCCTTCAAGTAAAAAGCGCATTACAAGTTGCACAACTGTAAACCTGAAATCTACTTGAAATCTTCTACCAATCACCACATATCTATCTCTGGCTTCACCTCCTTACGTACTTGCTGCATTTATCACCTTACCTGTTACAGATCAAACACAAATTAAAACCAGTACTAAGGCTGGTGAAATGGTGTTAAGTTGCTGACTCTGTTTTCTACTAACTATTAATATGTGAATTGGATATCAGCTGTTCAATGGCATCTTTCATAGCAAACAGATTGAAAACCCTTCTTAAGGAGTATCCTCAGGAAAGTCAATAAAAGGCTGAATTGCCATTTATATAAGAGAGCACTGAAACCACACTTTTGCTAGGCTTTTCATCCAAAGAGAAGTAATCACAAACAAAACCTTGCTTTAAAGCTTGAGCATGAAACTGCTCAATATATTGTGTCTTCCTGTGGAACAGCACCAGCAAACATAGGAACAGATAATCATTACATACCAAGTTGGCACATTTTGACTGTAGATAAGGTTAATGGGACATAAATGTCTTCTAGACAATTGCCAATGCCACGTAAAACAGCTTTAATTGATGACAATTGTTATTATAGAAAAAGGGTAGAGAGTGATAGGACAAGGGGGAATGGTTTTAAACTGAGACTGGGGAGATTTAGGTTAGATATTAGGAGGAAGCTTTTCACTCAGTGGGTGGCGACACACTGTAACAGATTGTAACAGATTGCCCAGAGAGGTTGTGATTCTGTGATTCTATGAAGGTGCATCAAACAATGAAGTACAGGAAAGATGACCACCCACTCATCTTGGAAAATCACTGTACTTCTACTGTGCTACAAGAAGTCATTCCATATCTTCCTGTCTGAGAACTGAAATTTCAGAGTCAAATCCCTTTTTCTTCACACACAATATATTCCTGGGATTACTTCATCAGGATGAGATCTGATCTCATCCTCTCTGTCACCAAAACTTCAGAGTTCAGTAAACAGTTCGTCTAAATGACAAGATTTAAATGTAATCACAAACTCTCTGTTTTTCCGGTCAGCACTCAAACATCATCAACCCAAATACCAAAACAGTGATGCCAAACCAGCCTGGCCACAAGAACCAGTTGGTGGAAAGTCTCAAATATTTTTTCCCTGAGGCACATCCTGCCACTGGATAGCAAACAGGAAGTTGCTGTGCATGGATCCTTCCCAACTACCACACAAGTTGTAACTTTTAAGCAAAAGAAGATGCACCGATAATTTCATTCCTTGAGTTAATGACTACCGGCAGGCTCTCCAAAACTGCTGGTTCTGAATCTCACAAATTCATCAGCTAACGGAAAGACTGTCAGAAACTGACAGATTACTGTTCTCAACATAAAATTCAGAGCACAGTAATCGCATAAAAAATAATAAATTTGATCTCTTTGTTGTCTTTATTAAAAAGATCTGCTTCAACACTTTCTCTCTATTTAACAGCAAAATAATGCCTAATCAGATCAGTGGTTTGTGCCGCAACAACCACAGATAATCACCATATAATACAATTATGTGAAATGACAATGACTGTATTTACACCATTCCACCAAGCTCATGCAGTGTTCTTAACTCATTAGTAACACTTGTACAAGTTCCTCCCAGTGCAGGCTTAACCATCGTAGAATCATAGAATGGTTTGTGTTGGAAGGGACCTTTAAGATCATCCAGTTCCAACCTCTAGCTCCAATCCCCCTGCTACAGGCAGGGACACCTCCCTCTAGACCAGGCTTCTCACAGACCCATCCAGCCTGACCTTGAATGCTGCCAGGGAAGCCCAACCTCACCAGGCAACCTGTGCCAGTGTCTCACCACCCTCACTGTAAAGAATTTCTTCCTAATATCTAGTCTAAATCTACTCTCTTCCAGTTTAAAGCCATTTCCCCATGCCCTGCCACTACATGCTCTTATAAAAAGTCCCTCCTCAGATTTCCTGTAGGCCCCCTTCAGGTACTGGCAGGCCACTATAAAGTCCCCCCGGAGCCTTCTCTTCTCCAGGCTGAAGACTCTAGCTGTTTCAGCCTGTCCTTGTAGGGGAGGTACTCTAGCTGATACTGAGCTCCAGTGGACTGGTTGCCAGTAAATAGAAAAGGCACACCAATGGGATGCAGGGTGTCTCAACTATTAATGTAGATACATTATGCAATCCCGATTTTCTAGCAATGAACAACAATGCTTTAGTAATTTAGGACAGGACTTTGTAATTCTTGAATGAGGGAGACTGTAAATGTGGCAGTGGATGCTTTTAACTACTATCCTATAAATTTACATTTATTTATGCTACGTATAAATGAATTAAAAAGCTGTGTAACTATAATATGATGATCTTAATAATACAATCAATAAAATGGAGGAATATTTCTAATAGGCTGAAAGTTTTTGAAAACTGAGATTGAACCAGGGAAGAATCAGTCCATCAATTATTTTTATAATATTACAAATGTCTGTAAGGAAAAGGTAGCACGTGCTGCTTTGTCATCTTTCTTCCAAAGAAATTTTATAAGTCTCTGTCTCTCAGTGGGGAAGCAAACCTTCCTCTCCATGCAAGCCTACAGATCCATCATTGAAAGGCCCTAGAAACTACCTACTGAAGCCTTAGTCAAGGTACAAGCAGAAAACAGATATGGCTCTTCACAGTAGAGCCAACAGAAAGTTTATTTCTCTGGCATCATGAGGCCAGCTATAGCACAGCACTTGTTTGAATGTACATCGTTATTTAGCAATACAAGAGACAGAGGTAAAGGTAAAAGGAGGAAGGAGAAAGGAAGGAGACTGTATGTAATATAACAGAAAGATGAAATGTTGTCACAGAAGACTGCTGTCGCTGCACTGAATGTCGTTACTGTGGTAACTAATGATTAAAAATGATGGGAAAAAAGTCTGGAACACATGGCAAGGAGATGGTACTTTCTTTATTTTATTTTGCACTTCAAGGTTGTGTTGAAGGGCACGATGGAGCCTCACTTTCTGTGCCTGCTCGGTGTCTGTCAGGTTATTTGGGCCTGCTCGTGGTAGAGCTCTCCATCTGACAGAAATAATTACAGAGGAGCAACAACTGGCAAAGTGAGTGGCACCGTGACTGATAATCTGTGTGGATTACAGGCCTTCGACAAAAGCCACAATGTTTGACTTTGACAGCTGGCAATGCTCGATGGGAGCCAATTAGTGGATATATGTTCACTTCAGCCAGAAGTCTCTTCTGTTTCTAGTCAAACAGCTTCCTGACTAGGATGTGTACGAGTGCTTTCCCTCACTTCTACCTGCTCACCTGCATGCCAGCTACACTGTCAGAACAGCTAAAACCAGACTATAAGAACAACGTATTTCAATATCTTTATATATTAAAAACCGTAGATTCAAATTTTGTAAAGTTGCATTTCAACCTTCAGACAGTGGTGGTACAAGAACCTTAAAAAACATCACTTTACTGGGACTCTACATGAACCTAGACCATGTAAACGAGGCTGTGACTGTATTTTTAAGGTAACAAGTCCACCATATTTGGCAGTATTTCTCAAAAAGCTTCACTATTTCTTTAAAACTTCCTGGCAAAGAAGGTTAATTTGTCCATTGCTTTTTCAAATAGGTTAACCCAAAACTTAGAGAATACCAGCATTCAAAGAATAAATTCTGTTTGGCCCAATACATGCATAAACCTCTGACATCCAAGTCCCCTTCAAACTCTTCTGTCCTCAGCTTTCTTATCACACAGATTTTCTTTCCCCACTTTTTCATCTATTTCCACTCTTGCTAGTGCAAACATACAGATACTGTGGCAAAAGGATCAATAAAAGAAGACGGATCCAACTTCCCCGAATGACATCACTTATTTCAAACATTTACCTTGCTTTCTCAGCTATGAAGAAGCCACCATCACCACACACAGACAACTTAAATACATACTGTGACAGTGTCATGTTTTGAGAGGCATTTGCACTCATTAAACTCAGTGGGCACCACTGCACCACCAGGAACTCTCAGGTGCCCTTGGAGGACAGTGGTAGTTCTGTCACAGAAACAGCTATGTTTAGCAATTACCTGTAGGGATTACATATGTATCACATGAAAATGAAGCTATTTTGCTGCTTGTGTAATCGTACTCATCAGACATGGTTTCAAATCAGGGTAGCTATGTCAAAGGAAAAAAACAACTGTGTTATTTACAGAATCTGCAGCATTTCATTGGGAGGGTGGTAACAAAAGCCTCCTACAAGTGGGGTAATTCTGATACAACTCCATGGCAGGGAGAGGAAAAAGCTTGCCTGTCAATCTCCTCTGAACCATTTTTACCTTCTCCTGTTACAAAGAAAAATCACTCCAACCAGCGGAACTTCACTTTGGAAAAGTTCACGGCAAAAGAGTGTCAAGTGTCAGTGTGATGGGTTTCCAAGGAGACAAGTAACAGTGGAAAGCCACTATTTTCAGGGAAGAGAGGCTATTCTGGAATCTAAAATTCTTTCCTTTTCCTCATGATCCCATGAACCACATTTACTTGGGAAACAAATCCTTACAGTAACATGGGTTCATAAGGAATGTCAGCCAAAATCTGCAGGGAAGAAGCACAGAGAAAACAGTTTGGGACATGCAATGCTAGATGAAGTATATACTGAATACTGCATAAATACTAAATAATAATAGTACTAGTCACTGTCAAATAATTTTGTTCAATTTTTGGGAATGGTAAATAACAGCCTCTCAATTCATTCTGGTCTACAGAGGAAGGAATGACTATGATGAGGAGGCAGTGGCAGAAGAGAACGTATTAAAGATTCCTCTTAATGGCAAGCAGATTGACTACATAACCCGTACTCTCAATAGCACGAGGTTTCTTATCTCCATTCACTAAGATAGAAAGAAGCACTTTTTCAGAAAGTTTAGAGTAACTGAACAGTGAGAGTGTATACTGGACAAGTACAAAAGTCGAAGTATTAGATGAAATGGAAATTACTAAGGGAGAAGAAGTAGACACTGCAGATGTACATCTGCATAGAGGAACCACAGTTCTTGACAGTCTCTCTGTTCAAAATGAAAGCTATAAAAAAATAAAACCAAGATCAAACTGCTCATTTCTTTTGTGTGTCAATCATCAATAAGACAGGTGAGTAAAAAATTAATTTCAAGACCCAGAGAACACCATTTTAGGACAGAAAAATAATAATGAGATGGTTCTCAGAAAAATCTCATCCTCAAATTTACAAACCCTGATAGACTCTTTCTTAGTATAGTATGGTATAATCAAGTATAATGGAAGTTATTGGTGGTTATTTTTGGGAACCTGTGGGGACTGGTGAGGTTTTGGAAGATTCCATTAATGTTTCTGTTGCTGTCTCACATGACACATTCACAAACAAGTTCAGTTAAGTAAATGCCTCGTGTTCAGTGTTGTCCAGTTCTGGCTACCACACTTGCAGAAGGAAATAGACAAATCAAACACAATCTGAAAAAGACCAACAAGAGTGATCAGATATCTAGAAAAAGACACTTGAAAACTGAAAGAGCTGAAACTGTCCAATTCAGAGAAAAACACAGAGGAGATACTGTTGTAAACAAAAACAGCTGCTAAAAATATCTAAGAAACAATCTCTTTTTCCCATGCCCATAACAAATAGAAAAAAATGGTAATGAGCTTAAATTGCAGTAAGGGAAATTATGTATGAACAACAGCATTATAATGATAAAGATAGATGAGCCATAGAAAAGACTTTTCAAGATTGAGGGTCTCCACTAAGATTTTACAGGAATAGAATACAGGTATAACTGTTTCTGCTTGAAAGTGAGACATTTTTTTCTATGATTAAAATATAAAAATGTGGATATCAAACTTTTTGGGAAATTATACTCCACAGTAATTAACAACTGTTCAGTAGCAGAATAGATAAATAAATCAGGTGTGTTTCATGGAGATCTGTCCTGAGCTCAGCACCATTCAGTAATTTTTTTCATTAACAACATGCATGATAGTGTAAACTTTATGAAATGTGAAGGAGAAAGCTTAGCTAAAGTACAGGACCAAAACTGTAAATGTTTTTAAAAGATTATTCAACTGGTTCCATAGGTTAGGGAACATTTATGGAAGAAAAGGCAGCAAAATACAAACGTAACTCAGCAACCCAATATGCAGTGCAACATGGCATCACACCATCTAAAATGAAAATTTCGAGATTCCATCATCAATATCACTGAACCAAACTAGTTTTTGGTAACTTCTGAAGTAGTATATTAAAATAAAAATTGAGAATAATTATGAAATATTTATATAATAATTCAAGTAAGTATGGTGAATCATATAATAATATGAGGAGGGTGATTTACAAACAATTCAATTGGATAACACTCCAAGCTCAAAAGACAGACGCAGATACAAGTTCAGAGCCTCCTAACAATTTCATTACTATGACTTGACATTTATGGCATCGTAATGCTTAGAGATATTGGTCAAGTTAGGCCCCCACTGTGCTAGACATTGTATAAACACAGAAAATGACAAACTTTGCTCCAAATAGCTCCTAGTAGAAAACCCCAAACATTTGAGACTCAAAGCCCACAGACAGGAAAACCTCAGCCCATTCATGTATGCCTTCCATTTACAACTCAAAGCTACAAAGCAGGATTTCACACAGCTACAACAAATATATCCCGATTTTTAAAACTCTGTTTGACAAGAAAATGCATAAATGGTAAGTAGGCTCTTTTCTAACAGGAAAGTGGTGGACGTGCTGCCACAAAGCTCCTCAGGTCTCTTTCAATTCCGGCATGACACACATTGCAGGGACTTCTGTATGGCATATAAACTGAGCACAGTGGCTGGCGCTCGCCACACTACATCTGGACTGTGTTAGGCAACCGTCAGCTCTGTATTCTTGCATCAGCCCTGGCCCCCTCATGTGAGGCAGCCTCCCAACCACTTTTTCGCCATGAACCAGTCAAGGAGACAAAGTACTTTGGGAGGAAGTAAATTGGGACCACATTAGCTGGTGACCCTCGCCCTGCAATTGGCCTCCCTTCCCAATGATAGAGGAAATCCCTCATGCAAACTGACAACCAATATGAAACAGGCAGCTCCATTTACTGGAAAGCCTGGTCAATGCTGTGTGCCTCATTAGGAAATGGTCTCTATATTGAGGCACATTCCTGCAATTCAGAGCCTAGAAATTCTAAATTAAAACAACATTCATGCCATATCCTCTTTCCGAAATGCCTCTCTTCATCCAAACTTTAATTTCTTTGACTATGTATATTAAAGAACCAAAATGTCTTTGGCAGCGCTCCTTCCTTCTCTTTCATAGTAATACCCTTCCCAGGCGAGCAGCTTGGAATATGACACAATGTTGGGAAGAGACAGAGGAAAGAATAATCACAGAATCTTCAAGTATCAATATGACCTTCCACTGACAAATCTGTCTTCATAAATAGTTTTAAGTAAGAAAAAAATAATTTGAAATTGTAGGGCAGAAGAACATGGAAATTATTTCTTAAGATGTAGATTGGGACTTAATGATAGACTGCTCTTGTTTTAGGAAAGAGTTGCATCTTTATATACTCTAAGAAAAGTCAATTAACAGTGAGTCAGTCTGTTAACAACAGAAGCTATTGTAGCCACTCAGTGATAACCAGCACAAGCCATGAAAAGGCATAATCTGAACTCCAAACATAGACAACAATTAGATCCATTCACATTTACTATAGTGTGATCAGAAAACTGCATTTCTAAAGTGTTATCTCTGTCAGAAGCTCTTTTCTAGCTTGCTGTCAGGTTCAGAAATCAGGCTCATGGTGCGTACCACAGTATGCGTAACTCTTCACACAAACCACCTCCTTCCGACATTGCTCAGCACTTCTGTTTGCATCCTACGTACATGGAAACTGGAACCTCTTAGTCAATAGTGCTCGCTAGCCAACTGAAAGAACTGCCTTCCCACAACAAACTGTAAGTGTTTCCTACAAATGGGATGGACTGAAATACAACATACTTATCAGGGATCTCAACAGTCCTAAAATAGTATTAAAGACACAAGGAAGGAAATACTGAGTTCAGGATCCCAACTCTGAATCTGAAGGGATGAATAAACTTTCTAAGATCCAGACTTGCCTTTCAGAGTCTTCCAGAAGATCTCAATTAACCAGCATTGCTTGTTTTTCTTGAACAATGTTTAATACAAGTTTGATTTTTCACTCATGATTTCTGCTGGAATGTTAGGAACTGCAGCTAAACTTCTAAAAGACATTCCTGAATTGTGATGCAGTCCCCTGGAACTGCTAACAGAGATGGACCTTTGTTTGAGATGTAGAGTAGGATATACGAGGAGAAAGTTTGAACTGATGAAGAGGCATTGTGAACTTTTCCTGAAAACACAAGGCTGTTGACCTGGGTGACCTGTAATAACCAAAGAGGACCACAAGGCAGACTAAAAAAACAAATTATTTGCAAAGCACATGGAAAAATGATTTTCCCTTTGACTATATTTGTAATGAAAATCGTGGAAAATATCATAGCCTTTTCATAGCCATTTCTTCTGCCCCATCTCCTGTGTCTGGAGCTGCTGAAGTTGGTGATTTGAGTTGGTGACTTCAGTGCAGAAATGTACATATTAAAACTACTCATTCTGAAGAAATAAATGTGATGTCCGGTCCCCTATAGCTTATGGAGTTGGTGAATTGTCTGTTGATAGAATTACTGTCCGTGATAAGTAACTCTGAAGAGCTTTTGTTTCGATAGTTTTGAAGGTGGCAAACAAAAAAAGGATGAAAGATGATATACCCTTGTAACATAGATTTTGTCAAATCTCTGTTACATCAAATAAGCATATATCAAGTACAGCTTTTATAGAGTTTAAATTGTTTATCTATAAACAATTAACTTATACAGCTTGTACTTATACAGCTCATATACTATTTATACATAATGTTCATAGCAGAGATGTTTTGAAGAGACCATGATTTACTGTATGCTTTCATCAAGGTTCTTTTAAGAGGAGGAACAATTATGAGTCTTTACAGACAAGGGCAATTTTGGATTCAGAAATTTCAGAGGCATTTGGATATTCCAACGATTTTTTTTTTTTTTTAAAAAAGGGCTAATGATCCAAAGAACAGACAACATGTAAGTCCAGAAATGGACTCAATTCATACGGATCATAGCAAGAAGAATTTCAAGTTAATCTCTTGTGCATTTGTTTATTTTGAAAATGAAGTATGCTGCACCTATGCATGAAAGCACTTAGAATGGGCATCCGTCAGAGAAATGCCTTTGAAGGAACAATATATGATATTATGTGACTTAAGACACTATAGGAAATCACAATGTTAATATACAAACTGCATATACACAAGTATTTGGGAGGGAAAAAACCACAAAAACCAACCCTAAAGATCATTCTCTCCACCAACCAAGGATAATCAGAAGGAAATGAGGATGGACAATGTGCATGAAGGAGCTATAATTTTAACTTGAGACAAGAACTGCTATGTAAAAAAAAACCCGCCAATTTCTCTTAAAATGAGTAGTAACATATGTTAAGGCCGTTACACCTACAGACAATTACTATAAGAAAATAAGTACAGTTGATGTCAACACTTCAGAATCTTGTCCTAGTAGGAGGGCATCTGGATGAAGAGTGAAAGTAATTACAACCACTGCACAAAAGTAAATGAGTAAATGTTTTGTTTTCATGCTATTGTAAAACTGTACTGTCCTTGTTGCACAATTAAACAGTAAATAATTGTCATCTTAAAAATACATGACCAGTAACCTACTTGTATTTCTTAAGGAAGAAGCAGAGAAATCCCTTATTAGGGACCAGACCTGCTTTTGTCTTAGATTTTGATAGCAAGAAACATAACATGTTTGACAAATGAAATACTCATAAAACTTGATGAAGATGGAATCAGTGACACTGAAGAAGTTGATACTGGATTGACAGTAGTACTTTATGCTCTTTCAGGGAATGTGGCCCGGGAAGAACATAGCACAACCCACCAGAAGTGTTAAAGTGAAAAATCTACACACATTCTGGATCTCCTATTGACAGAATTGCCTTCTGCTTCCTCATTCTTTCATTGGCACCCTATTTTTCACTTTTCATTTAATTAAAAGCTTGAATGGAAATATAATTTTTCTGGTTACTTTGCTTAAACATAAAGAACTTGGAAACAGGAAAGGAACAGAAATAGAAAGGGACCAATCTCTTCACTAGCTTGAGACCTCCCAGACTTCACTCAAGTAGCTGCCATTCCCTTATAGTGCTTCTGTCATAGATTAGGAACCACAGCAGAGACTGTGTAGTGTAACAGATGCATTTGACCTTTACAGCAAGAATTTTCTTCAGTCTGTGCTTCCTCCCTGACAAGAAAAATACAGGTCACCAGAAGTAGTATCACTGCACTTCCCTGAGCCTCTGGAAGTTAAAGAGAAATGTCTTTTTAAATCACAGTGTCCTATATATTGTACCATACATTTACTAATGAGGCAGGGACACAAAGAAACTTCCCTTATAATTGAGACTGTTTCATTCCCACCATGTTTTATAGAGCTCACGATCAGAAGCTAGTTTGAAGTTGGTATTTATGTACTTTTTTTTCCCAACAGATGAAGAGATTATGTATATGTACTAATAGTTCCAAAAATGAAGATAATAACTGCACATTATGTTATTAACTGGTTTCTTTCCTGTCCTTCCTCTACTCACCTGCTGCTTGAGCTGTTGCACAAGGCGGTCTTTCTCTCGTTTGAGGGCAGCCACTTCATCTTGAGTCTTCTTCTTAGAGGATGAAAGTTCTAGCAGAGCAATATTGGCATCTTTTTCACTAATGGCAGCAAGAAGGGCTTCTTGTCTGAAAAACACATGTAGGTACATGATCATGCTGTGAAACTGAGAGGCTTGAACATACCATAAACATTGTAGCAGCACGCAACTCCACTGAGCAGACATTAACAGGGTTATTGAGGTTATACGTCCAAAGATGGAGCAGGAAGTCAGGACCCACCTGCCCCCCACTCCCAAGATGACAGTGCTGATACCAAAGTATTGCTTATAAGACAAGAAAAACATATTATTCGTTATTATTCTGCACTTAGCTGCTCCATTTTTAATAACTACCATTTATTGCTTCTTCCGCTGAAGATTTTCATTCCTTATACTGGTTTACATTTCCAGAAAGGATTTTGAGAGTGCACACAAAAATACTTGACTAATCGTAAGTCTTCTGTGTTATATTACATTATGTCACATTCCCTATTCATGCAGCTATTTTAGAAGGGAGGTGGCATGCGATAAGTTTATTGAAATCACTTGAACAATACGGAGTATTCCCAGAAGCATATGATGACACGGACACTTTTGTGCTACAAGACAGATGTTGAAATGGATGCCCTCAAGCATGTTTGAGCTATTCTCTGACTTTTGTTTGCAAGTAGCCAATATAATAATGGGCTCTTTGATGTATGTCTTGAGTAATCAAAAGAAAAGTCACAGACCTTTTGCAGCTTTGAAGAAATATTTTAAGCAAGAACGTTCCATAGCAGTGTAATAACCAGATATAGAAACACCACTTTACCAATAGCAAAAAAACTCTCACAAATATCCCAGTGTTGCCTTGAAACATTTTGCAGGTACTGGAAAGAGGGGAGATGAAGACAATAACCCTGCCAATAAAACAGCAGTTCTTGAACTCAGAGGGCTGCTATACATTAGGGAAAACAACTGTTTCTGACTATAATTCTCACTTCTGATTGCTGTGGCCAAGTCAGGATATGCAAGAGAACATACAGGAAAACTTGTCCAATAGGGATGGCTAGTCCCTGACCTCATAACAAAGAGACATGCTGTTCCACTGTATGAAGGAGTAGAACAGAGGTCCTTCCTAACCATGGTGTGAAAGACATCATCATGCAGGAGCGATGAAGAAAGAGGGAGGTGGAATATTACAGATTTTCTATCCAGCTTTAATCTAAAGAAAGATTTAATTGTAAATGGAGTCAACGTAATAAAGGTTCCAAACTCCCAAATAATCCAAATTTTGACCTCATTCTAAAGAAGGTCATAGTAATGTTAGTAATTTCCGAAAAATAATTTTCAAGAATAATAAGGGGTACTAAAATTATTCTGCTAATCATGTCAATAGTAATTATTATACTAATGACAGTGCCATAACAGTTGCTTATTAAAAATATAAGAAATGTTGAAGAAGCTCAGTGTAAACAATTAAGACTGATGTTAGTTATACCAATACATCCATTTGTTGTCAAGATCTTTTTATAACCAAGACCCATTCACAACCTGTTGACTTAGGATCACAATGACAGACTGATAAGGATAGTAATGACATTAAATCTTTTCTAATTCATCTATTTCTACTCCTTGAGGAGACTAAGTTAGCTTTCTCATTTTCCTTCTGTATCTTCCTTTTAAACAACTTAATTGTGGATAAAACAAAATTCTTACTGCAGAAAGTACTCATTGGACTCCATGTGAAAGAAGACATGACAGAAAATTTGGAAAAAAAGGAGAAATCCAACCACTATCCTTTAATATTGATGTTTTAAACATATGTATCCAACACAGTGGACTTCTAAGCCTACGGCTTGGAAAGGGAAATGATTGGTACTACTTGAATAAGGAAATTTTTATGTTAGATGCTAAAAACTTCACAGATTTTTTGATGTTACTGAGCATGGAAAGATGCATCTATTACTGCAGTGTTTCTGAGAGTGGGGAGTGGAATAATTCCATCAGGGACTTCAGGGCTTAAATCAAGAGTGTAGGGAGACGCATTCCTAAATATGTAGGAAGTAGTCGTATAGTTTGAATTGGCTGCAGCTGAGCTTGATGAAGAATTTATTGTCCTGGATACACACTAATCCCTCCTCCAAACTGTATTAACAATGGCACATATATTCACTTCTTGACCTTGCTCTTCCAAGAAGTTTGAACAATAGTTTTTCCTCTTAAAATGCCCAATATACATCATTTTAATAGAATGGGACCAAGAACTGACTGCATGTGCAGTTATGCTGATACATCTGAGAAGACAGTAGCTTCTGAGCAGCTCAGGACTGTAACCCTTTAACCCAGCCCAGCAGTAGCCAGCTCGGCACTTCGGACCACAGATTAAGAAGAGTTTTGTGAAAGGCACATGGACTCCACAGCACCAGAGTAGAAGCCACTAGTTTCATAAGCAACTTCTCTTTGGGAATTGTATGGATGGACATAGCATTTAAAAAAGCTCTTGTTTTTACAGGTGAAAAAAACAAAAAACACAACATAGCTCTCACTTGAAAGGTACGGAGTTTTTCTAAGACAGTGGGTGAACTGACATGATTCACTGATAAGAAAATCTATGACTGTTTCCCCATGTGATAGCTGGGAATGGAATAACAACTTTTTCCTATGGATTACAGATCTAGGTAAGAAGAGGATGATGAAGTATGACCTGCCTTCCTTCTGATTCCAGATCGTGAGCATGTTCTTAAGAAACATTTATGCCAGTTTAAGCTGAAGACCTCTGTCACTGCACAGGGAAAACAAACTAGAGCATAAAGAAGCCTCACTGCTAAGATGTAATCTCTGTTTGTCCCCTCTGTTGCTCCACTGATTACTACCCATATACACGTTTGTTACTGTAAGAATTTCAACTGAAGCCATATATCTAGTATATATATTTTTTAAAAAGAAAAAAAAAAAAAAAAAAAAAGAACTGTGTATTCCACGAAAAAGACAAGAACGTGTTTCAACAGACCAATTTTTTTCACCATCTGACAGCAGAATAGACTTACACAATGGACTTTCTGTGGATGGAATTTCTCTCTGGATTTATGTGTTTCTTCTGCATGCAAACAGAGTAAGTTTGCTTTAAGTGGACTAACAATACATCAAAAATGACAGATCTGGTGCCTAAATCTTGCCTATATTATATAGTACCCAGACTATAGAAAAATCAGCACCTTAATTTATTCCTTGTACTTCATGAAATGATACCACAAAGTCAGGATGCTTTAGATGCTTTAAAATAATGGAAAGATACCCTAAATACATTTATTCCATGAAGAAAGGAAAAGGTGTGCAGCAGATTTCCAGTTGCAAAATCAACGTTGTAGGTGTGGGAACAACTGATAATGGCTGCATTATTACTACAACTTTGTTTTTGTTGCCTTTCCTTTATGGAAAAGTATCCAACTCTGGATGTCTGCCTGAAACATGAAAAATATCAATAGAATGAAGTGACAAAATATGATACACGACCTCTGCTTTTTCTAGCTATCGGTATCCTGGGAAAGACAGACTGGTTTGGTGTTCTGGTAATTTTCACTTTCTTTAGAGTAATCTGTTTTGATTCTAAAGAAACACTTATTCTTTTAATAGTAAATCCACAATCCTCGCTGATGATTCAGGACCAGAGCCAAGAATATCTCTGTAATAGTAGCCATGTAGCCTTTACTCCAGTATGGAAATTTGAGGTGCCTCAAAGATCATGTAAGGCTTACCTTCTACAATCAAATGTTTTGTTGCTCATCTCTACTTAAACGAAAATTCCAGGACAGTGAGATAATGGATAGCAATCTGTCACATATTTATTGCCGTGTAACCTTCACTACAACAGCTTAGAAAAAAACATCCTACTGTTCAAAACTTCAGTGCTGAATTATCTGTGATATGTGGCTGTTGGTCAAGAAATGAGGTGAAAGTAGTTGTGTCTTTCTGAATGTTTTCTGGAACTGAAGGAAGACAAAGATTGTGCTTGCCACAAAACCCAAGATGTTGATTTTTTAAAATGCTGTGTAACACCAGAGTCACTACAGCTCATATAAACACAACCCACATACGTTAGGTTGGGTATTTCTGTGCCAATTATAACTCAACAGGGGGAGCATTGTCTGTAGAATATAAGAAAACAGCTTAAATTTGCACCAGGTGAGGTTTAAGTTGGATATCGGGAAGACTTTCTTAATGAAAAGGGTGCATGGGCATTGGAACAGGGCCAGAGAAGTGTGGAGTTCCCATCACTGAAGGTATTTAATAGATGTGTGGATGTTACACTTAGGGACGTGGTCTAGTGGTGCACTTGATGATGTTAGGTGGATGGTTAGGCTTGATGATCTTATGGGTCTTTTTCAACCCAAATTATTCTATAATTCTATTTATCTCTCAATTTCAGCAGACACTGCAGCCTGTTCTGAACTGTACCACAGCTCACAAGATGTAAGGAGGCATTAAGGTGGTTTCATTATTAACGGAAGAAGAAAATTTAGTGAAAAGATAATTAGGATTACCACTGAACTGGACAAAAAGAAGCTCACTATAGAGAAGTGGGATTATTTTTCCCCCATTAATGCTGAAGCCTTTCATTGAGAGAATCATGATCACCACAGACTGGAGTGGTACCAAGACCACTAAGTTCAGTTCTTAAGAGATGATGCTGGATGTATTCTGAAAATAAATATGGCAATACACCTGTCCTTTGGGGTACTTCTGATTCACACCCAGTCTCCATTTTCTCAGCAGTGCAGCTGGATCTGAGATTTCTTACAGTTGATACCAAAGATGCAGTGAGACCAACAAATGATTCCAACGCTAAGACACGGATGGATTCAGCATACTGAAACACCACGTGGAAGGCAATGATGATTGCATAGCAGAGAACTCACTGAAAACTGCCATGACTGAATTCTTCTGATGACAAATATTGTAAGCCCATAAAGCACTCCTGAGAAAGTTGTCCAGTAACATCTTCTGGCCATCCTAATGCTTTTGTTGTGTCACAACAGCGAATAGTATGCAAAGACACAACTCCTTCAGACCTTGAATTTAAATGTCTAACTACAGGAAGATGACAGGACAAGACGGTAATAGTTTAAATTTCAGCTAGGTTTTCACTACAGGCCTTGAATCAAATCAAAGCTTTAAGAATGTCCCTTAATCAAATAATTATTTCTTTTTTTAAATGAAAGCTTAAAAATGTACTTTTTTTTTTTTTTTTTTTTTTTTTTAGAATTATGTATTCCTAAACACTGCAAATTGTAGAAATAAAAGACATTCAGCAGAGCAGTATTTTCTAAACACAGAATCACACAGAATGACCCGGGTTGGAAGGGACCTCAAGGATCATGTAGTTCCAACCCCCCTGCATAGCAGGGCCACCAAACATACACATTTACTAGATCAGATAAAACCTCTCTGTAGCACAGAACAAGGGGCTTAAAGTCATAAAGATGCTGAACAATATTATTCTTAGAGAATAGTTCAGCTGCACAGACTTTAGTACAAACGGCAGGTGCTAGTAACTCATATACATGTTTACAGAAGCCCCAGAAAAATACAAATACAGCACATATGAGATTTTTTGTATGGGCTTGGATGAGGATAAATAAGTGATCTACTGCTTGAGTGACCAAGTGTTTGAATGAGGCTGGAAAATGAGAAACTGCAGTTCATGTAGATTCAGTTACCAAGTACCATTATTGCCAAAACAACACAGTGTGCAGTGTAGTCATATCTCCTTACACATCTCCTTGGAGTACTGGAGACACTAGTCTTGTTTAATTCCTCTTTTTCCTCTTCAGTGAGCCACAGCATATTTTACTTTCTAACTACTCAGAGACCCTCAGCAATGCAGGACCAGTGTGCTATATTGCTGGATAATGAGCTGTAGCAGGATAAGTCCAATAAGAAGAAATAAAAAATGTTCATCTAGAACATTGCAAGTGTTTTAACTACCAGAATAGCCAAACTTGTCCTCTGGCATAGAAGTAATAAAATTAAGATGTGTAATGTATAAACAGTGCCTTTATAGCACTTGGTTTCAGAAGACCACGCAAGTTCTTCACAGTTCTTTCCTATTAAAGAGGAATTATTTTGGTAAAAACTATCACAAAGTGAATTTAAAAATCAGTTTTAGACTATACAGCATAGTTCAGAGGATTTTAATACACAAATATTTATCAGCTCTATCATTTGGAGGAGTAACAGGCTGCAGTGTGCACTGAATTAATGATGCTTCAAAGTGTAACTATTTTAAATCTACTTGAAATATGTAAACATAGTATTTCAGTGAATAACACAAATTCCAATTAGAAATGTTAAAAATACACTGTTCTATATCATTGAAAATTATGAGACTTTTTCCTATGTGGGGTATTTCTCAAAGTGTAAATGAGATAATATAAAAGCAATATTGAGATCAGCAGTGGCACTGAATTAATATCACTGAGGAACTGGGCTAATTCGATCAGGTCTGGTTTCATTATGGAGATCAAATCTGTAGGTAGGCACAAGCTCACAGCAATCTAGCCAGCTCCTTCAGTAGATGCTTCTGCTCTTCTGTGAGAAATGAACGACCTCCAGAGTTCTCGACTTGGTATATTAAAATAAACTGTAATTACGTCTGGCATGCCTTTAATGCACAAGGCTTAGAAGTGGAAAGGTTCTGCTATTTCATAAACTGTTTAGTCTCCAGCTGTACAGGCATCAGCTGCCACAGAAGGAAAGAGCTGTTAGTTGGACAGTGCTTGTATCAGTTGTCTGATTTTAGTCCACTGCAATCACTATTCACTTAAAGCCTACAGAAAATACCTATCAAGCTTCTAATTCTCTTCTATAGCAGACATTTGTAAGACTTAAAACTGCCAAATCAACATTAAAATAAGAACTGTATTGTTTTCATATGATTTAAAAGAAAACAAAACACCTCCCTGATGACAACATAAAAAACAATCCAGGCAAATTACGATGTTTAGATAGATGGTAAGGCGACAGCTTAGAAAATGAAAGTGGTAGGACATGGTATTTAGTGACTTCATGAGTTTGGTAGAATAACACTGGTTGGTTGGGTCACACACGATAAACTAGTAAAAAGTAATTAGTAAAATAGCACACCAAACAGCTGAGCCAATGGGTAGTTATCCTTGGACTAGCATCCTTCTCATACTGCCCTGTCAACACATACACAGTGGTAGTTCTAAACTCAGAGTTTTTTTCTCACTTTTTTTCCTTTTTTTTTCCTTTTCCAGTTAGAGATCATCTTCAGAAAATTAAGAAACTCTGCTCTGAACCACACTGAGAGTAAATTTCAGATTTCAACACTCTGAGACCCTGGTAACTGAAAGCCATCATCCCGCAACTCCAATTTCCTGCAACTGCAGCAGCTCACGAGGAAGGAGGCAGTTCACTCAAGGTTCTAGATACTAAAATTAGGTTCTTAAATAACTTGGAAAAGATACAGGCAGGCAGATCAGAGAAGACCATTTTAACACGCTAATAGATCAGCGCCTTATTTGAAGCAAGTTGCCAAATACTGCACCATCTACAATTTCTGCAGTATTCAAGATGCAGCCATATGAAAAGTACAAAGTATAATCCCACAGCAAGTAAAACATTCATCCAAGAGAAACAGTAGCAACATCTTTCTGCAAAGAGGTGGGAAAAAATCTAACTTGGCAATATGTACTACCTGCTCTTTTAATTACAGCTGGCAGCAATCGAACCTCAAGCTGCAAATTAATTTCCCAAACACAGACTTACACCCTCACTTGAGAGGTATAATACTACTCCTTCCACTGCTGTACTTGCTTCCCGAATCAAAAAGTTACCTTTGTCTTGTCTGAATGGCGTTTCAGCAGTTTCTCAGCTCTGTGATTTAAACCCTCACAGCTGCCTTATACGCTCAAAGCCTACAGAAAATGCTGATCAAGCTTTCAATGCTGATAATAATGGTAAATCGTCGTTACAATAAGAACCATATTGTGTAAGAAAGAAATGTGTATTCAGACAAACAGAAGAAAATATGAAATTGTCTGTCAACTTGAAACTTCCTGAATTTATACCTTCTCACTGCTCTTTTCAGTGTCATCACCTACAAGTAAACACAACTGGAAAACAAGAGATAAATACATAAATTATTTGTGAATAGAGCTGCGTGGTGCAAGAGACACTCCTTCAATTTTTCTTTGCATGAATGGTGTGAATAGTGAATGTTGTCCTCAGATGCAGGAAGCACTATTATCTGTCCTGTCTCTGTAAGTAAATAAATAATCATGATACTCATAACTTACTTGGACTTTCCTGTACTATTTGTCTCTAACATCCTAAATGCCTAGAATCATCAAAGCATCACTCCTAGGATTGACAGACAACACTTTTCCAAGTCCTTTCCCTCAAGATGTCGAATACAGCCATGACTTATCTTATAAATCTTTTGTACCACCCTTCCTGCCAATGATTTAACCCTTCTTTTGCTTACAGCTTTTCAGCTTTATTTTAATGTTTTGGCAGCTGAAGAAAAGATCTGTGTTTACTAATTGGTCATGTCTGAACATTCAGAATTTCAGTGCAGTTCTAGACTGTGTCTGCCAGAGACTCCAATAGAAAGTCTTAAGCATTCACAGAAGGAATTTCCAATCAACTCCTAATTTGTGAAGCTTTTACTGATTAATTCTTCCAGTGAGAAGGCTGCATATCACAGCTGCTAAACTGAAAGACCATGAGCCTTACCTATTTGTCTTTGAAAAATGGCAGCTTCTGAAGACGGCACAGTTTAGAGAGAACTTTCAATGCTGGCGCCTGATGTCATAGGTGATTTGTTCCTACATAGGGTAGGATTGCTTTGAGAAAATTATCCTTGTGTGACCAGCCTTTGGCGTGAAAACTAGAGTGGCAGGAGTACTCACAAGTCTTCCAAGTTCCACAGAGCTGGCTTTTCTGAGGAGGAATTCCTGAAACTTGCCCTGACTTTCTTCTTCTGCATCTTGACAGCAGTGCAAATGGAGCGTGAATTAAGGTATAATTTTCATTGAAGCAATACAGGCTACCAGAATACATCCACCAGATTTTGAAAAATGACCTTATGAGAAAGTCAGCACTTGTTTGTTTTCCTGTGACATGGTCCAGTACAGGTTGAGCTCTGGCTTAGCATGTGGTTTCATAATCAGCGTAAGACGATATCAGACACGGCTCTTACTGAAAGAAATGGCTCTGTCCTTCCATGTCTAGGCTCCTGCCCCCTCCTTAGTGTCAGCACAAGGGATTGTGTATCCCAAAGCTTGTAGATCCAGTTAGAACTTCACCCTGCCTAAACAGGAGAAACTCAAATCTGACCACAAGTTCCTTAACCCTAGAGGAATTGTAGTTCTTCAAGACACTGCTACAGCGTCAAAACCCTCAGCTGCCAAAGCCGGTGCTGCCAAAACTAAAGAATGAAAAGTAAATCATCGCATTCACATTGATTATAACCCATTGAACAACCACAAAGTGAAAACAATTGTTCTTAAATTATGTCTGTGTGAATTAGACTCCAGGTGAAAGCTAGTAGAAGGAAATTTCAGGTCTGTCAGTCAGATAATGACTACAGTACTGCAGTCTTAGTGTGGTTTCTGATCAGGCGAAAGGCCAAGCCATGGCTTACAACATAGCTGTTTTGAGAAAGCTACCTAACCTATAGACTTGAATCAAAGCTTTTTATTAATATAGAGAATTCACCTCCTTTCCAAATAACTATCATTGATACCATCTCCAGTAAGTGCAACGATCACTTCTTTTTGTCTCTGCTTTCTTTCCAGAATTAATATACTCACTCTGATCCATACCTTCCATTCTTTGTATTTCGCTAGCTTGCACATTGGAAACTAAGGCAAAGGTATTCACTTAATTTTGGGACATCGTACACACTATTGCTAATCCTAGCCCCGTCCTAAGTGCATTGTGGTTCCATTTCTTTTCCTGATTTTTTATTTCTGTGGATATAGAATATGTTAGTATTGGTTTTAATTTCCTTTGGAAGATTTAATACAGCATGAGTTTTGTCAGTTCTCACTGTATTCTTGTAATATCTGACTCCATAAGACAACTCTCTTGTTCAACTTTTAAGATGATGTACAGACTTGCATAATCCTACTTTCCTTCTGGATGCAGACAGACAGCTGCGTTTGTAACCCTTCCTTATATTCCTTTCCCTTCGCTTGGGGTGCAAGGACCTCAGAGTTTTTGTATTTTTCAGTTGGGTAAATTCCCCATTTCCTCTACATTCAAATCCTCAAGTTCTTCTATTTTTAAATAGACCTGTTAACTAATACTCATGATTTTTTCAGCTTACTGCTTTGAAATTGCAATCTTTACTTATTTTCCTTTTTTACTTATTTTGTGTAGCTTTTAAAAATTTCTATGAAAGTACATTCGGTTCATGGTTACTCCAGCTGAAGTTGGTTTTGGTGATTTTTTTTTTCTTTGTGATCAACAACCCTTACTATAATCCTGAAGTCTTAAAACAACATTAATTCTTGGTGATCCAATCAATATTTTATCAAGAAGTACAGTAATTTTTGTATTCAATAAATGGAAGTCTCTCAGAAAAGAAAAACAAAACGCATTTTTCCACTGGTATTTACCACTGTGCACGAAGTCCAGCAGGCTATTCTCCACCCTATCTGTATAACTTCTTCTATGGTTCTTAGGTTGTTTTGGCTCAAAATAATGCTATTTCACTCATCCTGTCACTTTCTTTCCTCATAATCTGCTGTATCATTAATGTTCTTCCATTTCTAGCTTTCCTAAACAACTTGTGCTCAGATTCCAGATGTGTGTATTATCCTAATATGCATTAATTACCATTTACCCTGGTGATATCTGGTTTTACCTTACATACTAGATATGTAGAACTACTTCCTTTTGTTGCTTTTTTTTTTACAAACAACTCAATTTTCTTCTGGCTTTCGACAAATTTTCTTGCCAGAGAGAAAGCAGTTACAGATTGCTTTCATTACCCACCATCTATTTGATGACCAGCTTGGTTGCATCTTTCCTAACTTGTCTCTCTCTGAGGGTTCACTATATCCTTGTGGAAGCCTTTCTTCCAGAACCACTTTCTTTCATCTCTGAAAGATGTATTTTCTTGAAGGTCAGCCACTATATAGGACTGTTTACATTAACAAAAGGTGTCTTAGCATTTGGTGATAGTAACTATTGCAGCATTAATGCTAACATCTTTCCATCCTAATTCTAACACTTACTACCTGTGCTTCAGTATCATAGAATCATAGAATGTTTTGGGTTGGAAGCGACCTATAAGATCATCTAGTTCCAACCCCTCTGCTATCTATCTCCTGGTTCCTGCTGCTGCTCCTGCCCAGGAACAGATTGGAAAGAGAGCATAAGAACTGCAAGGTGTCGAGATAAGGCTAGGCATAGTGGCATCGGATGAAAAAGATGATTGAAGCAGCACCATTCAGCATTGAAGCATCATTTTGCTTCCTGCTCCTGGCAGTTTCAATGACTGCCATGTAAGCAGTGCTAAAAAGGTGTTTCTAAACAAACAGAAGTTGTTGAAAGGCTTGAGGACAGGAACAGAGCACATGTCAATGGCTATGGACAAAATTTGGGTGTATATATATATATATATATTTCCATAATTGCAACAAAAGAGGCCTGTGAAGTTTCATTTCCTTTCAATTTTTCAGATCCAGGTTAGGTATAACTACCTGCAGACTCCTAGTGCAGAAGATATGTTTGAATTGCTGCTACAGTATATTCTGATGAGCTCTAAAGACAAACAGCTTTCCATATTTCCAAACTTTTCTAGTCTAAAACAACTGGCATTTAACAGTAAGTAGGAAGCATCCTGCTCACTTCTTCCCTGTTTTTATCTCTGTCCATTCCCTGTTCTTAATGGGAAGAATGAGAAGATAATGCAACTACACGCTGTAAAAACAGTTTAGGGTATCCAGTATACATACTCTATTCCAGGACAAGCACCACTAATCCTGATCTAAACCATAAAAATAGACTCTTGAAAACCCTTTATGATCAGATTCCTGCTACTTGCAATGATACATGACGTTGTACAGAGCTTTTCTTTGTGTACAGGTTTAAAATTCCTAAAAAAAATTAATGAAGATCAACAATCTCAAAGTAAGCTGTCACTGTCTGTGCTTTATAATGGGACACAAGTACATGAAACTTAAGCAACATGTTGAAAGCAAGAAAGCAAGTCATTCATGTGTGAGGGAATTTGAAAAAAAAAAATATTTCCGCATATGTTCCAGCTTCTAACACCTCTTCTACTGAACAAATTTGAAGTTGTGTTTACCCCATAGTTTAACATTACATGGAAACTCCCACGAAAATCGCCGCATTGAGGGAACTTTATCACATGTAAATTTACAGTTGGAATCCTAGAATCTTAGAAAAAATTAAAAACTCAAATTTCAGGCACAGGAAACAGAAAGGAATATTATTACCTTGAAATAAACCAGCTTGCTAACATGCAGAGACTGGCTGTCATGAAATTTTGTCTGCACTATGGATACAAGAAAGTATGGAAGCTTTCATTAGCTAAGCTATTGCCTGTTTTGATATAGTTTTATATCAATTCCTTTAATTGGTTGTATCATTACTAAGAAGTGTAATTTGGCAAATATATTTCACTCTGAAAGTAATGCTTCCTGCTTATTTCCATGGAAACTACAACAGAGAGCACAATAACACTATCTGATAGAGCAAATCCTCAGCTACAAAACACTGTTTTTCAACAACAGTCACCACTATTAGCTCTGCATTTTTGCCAGCAATGAACAAGAGCCAGCATGCTGTACTCATAAAGATCTTCACGGCTTGTCTAGAATGTAGCTTGTCTTTCACACTGCTGTTGCTACTGCTGAAATGCACCACACTCTGCCTCATTGTGCTCACATCTACTGTTTGGTCTCCATAAGCACTCAGCATGCATTGTCAGTGCATGCAGTGTCAGTGGGTGAATTTTTTTCCACGTACAGTAATTCAGTGACACACCTTTGCCTCATACAAACTTTCATGTCAGACTACCCTTCTGCTGCCATCTCTTGCACGGTAATGGGATATTGATGAAAAAGTTCAGTCTCTACTGGCATACCACCAACATCTGCCTCTGATCTCATGGTCCAACAGAACAAAATAGGAGGCATTAGGTACTCAGGTACTGAGACTTGTGGTTAGTTTAATTTCTTGTAATAAAATATATTGCTAAATTTCAAGATATTTAAATTCTATCTACTTTACGGAAAGACTGAGCGCATTTTCCAAGGCTGATTTCAAGATGAGAATGTTAAGGAAGAAACGTGAAAAAAATGAAAAGCAGGGTGACCACGAGTGAATTGGTAACTTTTAATCGTGAGACTATCCTAAAATACTGGGCATTTTGCACACATTTCTGAGCATTTTCAGAGGCGTACGGACAAATGAATGTACAAGAAAGTATGAAGTTGCTTTATGCAGAATAAATCTTTTAAAAACCGATATGGAAAGACCACCAACACAGAAAGGTGTGAGATTTTCAGAACAAACAACTGCTAACTGCAGAACACATAAACAAACAGTGAGTCGGAGCAGAAACACGGGGTAGTACTTAAAACAGCACTGGAGCTGTTCTTCATGCCTACCACTGGTGGTCTGACAAAGAGCACATCACCCAACTGCCTCTCTAAATACATATACAGTGATGTCCTGAGCTGAAAGCTATCAGGGTCTCTTTTTAAAAAAATATATTTACTTCTAGCATAAAGGAAAAAAGGGATTATCGAAATCATGCATATATAAAGATGCCTCGGTTTTGCTGTGGGTACCGTGATCACACCCAGACCTTCACTTTTTCACACAAGAAGCTGAAGGAGCCACGCACCACTGAAGCACTGAAGTTACTCCTGGGGAGGATTCCCTACCGCCAGCCCCAAGCAGACACAGCACAGAGCTCCCAAGCAAGACAAGTGGAACTGCCCTCTCCCAGCAAGCCTGCTTTATGGATTTATGGCAGCCTCTAGTTAAAGGCCCATCTGGGTTGGACGGGGGGGAGCCAGGACAACCATGTGCTGGTTACATTTTTGCCATTCCTGCTGCGGTATGGCATGAATAAATCACAGGGCTGAGGTCAGAACAGCCAGCCCATAAAGTGATTCATGGACCCAGCAGCACATTCCCCTAGGACTATGTACTTTATTACAGTAAACCTCAGAACAAGATACAATTTCCTGTCTCAAGGAGCAGCCTTTAAATCAGGACACCTGGACAGCCCTGTAACCACTTATAGAAACAATAGGCCTCGGCCCCACCACCGCGGCCTGCGCCCGCCACGGGCCTGGAGCGCACAGCACTGACTGCCGCCTCTGGCATCGCCCCCTGCTGCAACACGTCGCTGCGGGATGAGGCTGTGCAGCAAAAACCCACTGATATCATCCTGTTCTGCAGCTACAGCCCCCAGCCAAGAAATAAATACTCTCCCTCTTGCTGGTTTCCTTCCACGTGAGCTTTTACTCATCTTCTGCACTGTCAGACTTAGATTTAAAATGCTAAAGCACTAAAGGAACTGAAATGTAACTTGCTGGTTTCTCTATTAGTAAGCAGATCCTTCACCCAGAGCTTTTTCCTTTCTTTCTTTTTTTCCCAAGCTGAAGAACCTGCTATGCAATTTCAGTTGTAATGTGGATGTATCACTGCAATCGAGGGCTCTGATCTGACTTCTGGTTTTGGCACCTGCAAAGCAGCAGTGACAGAGATGATGGTATTGTTAGGCTCCTGAAAACTCTCAGTTTCAGCGAAGAGTAATGCTAAGCAACATAATAATGTTGCTCTTATGGCACAGGTAATGTTTTCAGTTGAAAAAATAACAGAAAACTCATTTTAAGCTGAGAAATAAAGCAGAGGGTATGTTCTGATCCAAATATTCTAAACATTCTCTAGACACTGAAATTGCATAGACGTGCCAGGCTGCCATTGACCTGCTTTGTATTCTCATAGTCTTGTGGACAAAGGTTAGGCATGTGCCTGTTGTACTTTTGCTGTTTCCCTTTGGAAACAACAGGAAGCATTGCAGATGGAGGCTTCCCACTTTCATACAAACTATGACAACTAAAGCTGCACTGAAGAAAAACTTCATTTGCCTCCTTTGAATTCATAACAGATCACATGAACAAAAGTTTGACTTGGGGATATTCAGTATGTCATTCGATGAGGAGCATGAATAAGAAAAGGGAAGAGAGCTTCCCTTCAGTGCTTCTTGGCAAAAGGTAAGACTTTATTCTCTACACCCACTCTGCAAATGGTGGAATAGACCTTAGAATTACCTTCACTCTTCTTATTATTAGAAGATTATTATTTCAAATATTAAAAGTTATTTCAAATATTAAAAATCACAGATATAACAAGGTAGCATTTCCTGAGATGCTGCTTCTTGTAAAAAAAGCCAGGAATAAGAAGCTTACACATGCTGAGACACACCTGAAAGACCTCTGAAGACTTGCAGAGAATGAGAATGTGGCAGAAAGTGGCAGAGAAGAGAGAGTTTTAGGGAAATTTAGGGGAGAATTCAAACACAGAGGGCAATGAATGCTACTGAACTAGTCAAACTTTTTTTTAAAAAATATCTAGATAAGGAAAAGAGAAGGATCAATTCTATGACCAATAAAGCAGATGTAAGTAATACTATCAAATATTACCACCAAATTTGACCAAGACTAAACCCTCCTGTAGCTATTTGTCTCATGATTACTTTTCCTATAAGTGAAAACAGTAAGGAAGAAAACACCTGCTTATTTTATTTTATTTTATTTTACTTAAAGGGTGTCCTTCACTGTTGTAGATTGTTTCAGAGCATAGAGCAGGCAGAATCAAGGCTTATTCATAGATTTTATCCCGTCTGATTTCCTGTAAAGAACAAGAACTTATATCGTATCCAGTTATTCCCATTGAACCTGGTAACTTGCTCTGCAGGATAAGAAAATCTCAGGAAGACATCCACATGTGATTAAAAGCCATGAAGAATTAGCTGTTATCCCTGTGAGTCTGTCCCAGTGGTTAGTCACTGCCACTGTCTAAAAGTCAGGTCTCTTTCTAATCCTATTTTTCTGGCCTCATTTGCTAGATAACGATCCTTGTTTTTACCATCTGGAATAAACAGCACTTTAATATTACTATTCCTTTTTAGACATTACAGCTATATAGGATATTGTGATTAATAACAACTTACCATAAAGTTGAAGTAAAATTCTCATTCTATTACTAGTCATTAATCCTACTTTTATGCAGCCAAGTTATTTTTGCTGCCAGTATCACACTACATTTTTCCATAACGTCCCTACATCTTTTCCAAGTCATTCCTTTTTAAACAGTGTCTAATAGTCTCCATATTGTTGTAATTTGCATTTGTAGTGTTCAGATGCACTTTGTGTAAAAATATTCACATTAAGAAGCAATTTTAATTGCTGTACATGGCTGTTCTCATGATTAGGTAGTGCTACAATGTTTTCTTTATCATCTGGAGATTCGACTTTATCATTCTATATTTATTTCCAGGTCACTGATAAAATGATTATTAGCATCCAGTGTGGTACCAAAACTGATGAAGCTCAAACATAAATAACTCCACTCTGTTTTAACTGTAAGTGGTAAATGCTGACAGATAATGCTCACTTTAAGCATGCTGTCTAACCAGACTCAATAGCATGATGTTGGGAATTAGCCATTTAGAGAAGCCTAATTAAATTTAAAGCCAAAAGTTATTTCTATTAAACAAGTGTTTCTTGGAGAAAAGAAAGGAACGTTAACATGTTTTTGTAAGGAACATGCTTTTGAAAGAGACATTACATTTACATGACATATCTTAAACAAATCAAGCTGACTGGTATTAAATGTCTAATTGTTTCTTTACAGCATCAGAGCTCTTTATCAGCTTATTCATTATTTGTCTCACAAATTGTGATAATTAATCAACTCATAGCTAGTTAGTCATCCTGCCTGCTATTCTGCAACACTTCCACATTACTATTTCCTGAACTTCTAGAATTTCACCAGAATTCCAGTATTTATTAAACCTGCAAGAAGCCAAAATTCCCTCCAGCCAATTCTGTTTAGGGTTCTTAGATGCCAAAAATTTTGGCCTGACATCCCTAACACATGTATAATATCTTCAGCAGTTTCTTATATTGTATATAAAGAGATACGAAATGCCACAGCGCCTTTCTAAGAAGAAAGTCAAAAATATTTCTGTCCAATTCACAAGTGATCCATACAAATAAGAAAAGATGTTACAATGTCAAATAATAATTTAGGCGTACTGCGAATGCCTCAAAGAACTTAGTGAATGGAAGAAAAAATGGAACTGAGCATCTGTCTTGACTTTGTTTTCCCGACAATATTAATTAAACTGGCTGTTTTACCACCAACCAAGCCCAGCAAAGTTTTAATTAATTATTAAATTCACCATTTAATAATTAGTTTTTAAGAATTTGAATGCTGGAATCAAAAAAAGGTTGGTCATTTCTTCACCGCTGCAAATTCAAACGGTGTTCTCTCTGTAACCAATGACACTATTCTCACTGACTTCATTTACAAAGAGCTGCATTAAGGGGAAGGACTCTCTCAGCATTCTAAATGGCTTTAAATATTCACTAAATATTAATGAATTTTAACTGTCTTAATTGTCTTTAATTAATGACTTTAATTGTCACATTTATCTATTTAAAAACACACATAAAATCATACTTAAAAAAAACCCTCATACACTCCAAAGTTGCAAAGTGAAATTTGCAGTGATGGAGAAATGTAATCATGATGCTATCTACCTGTAGGTATGTTTTAGGTGTTTTTTTTGCCATTTATCAAATGAACACATAGGTTTGACAAAGAACCTGTACGTCATTTTATATTGGCAAGCTTAGTTATCAGAATAGCAATATAATCAGAGACTGCGGCAGGAGAACACCTTAAGATGCTTAACAAAATCATCTTCAGATGACACAGAAATTAGCACTGGCAGATCCCTAGGAATTTTCTAGCTAATCATTTGCAGCAAAATTTTAGTCGTGACATACAGAATGGCTTCTAGGGTGGAGTGAAAAAGCAAGTTTTTATTTTTAGGTTTTATCTAAAAAGGTGTAATCCTCAATTCTGTTTTTGAAAGCTCTGCCAGGTAACATTCTATTGTCAACTTGATTTCAATGAATAACAAAGCAAAAGGAAATAGGAAATATAATCTGTATATTTTTTTTTTCCGAATATTCCTTGCTTTTCTACTTACTGATGTTTTAAGGACAAAAGATAACTAAGTAGAATAATTAGTAGAAATAAGAAGTTCCTCCTCTATCCTTTCCATTTGATGGCAGTACTCTATATAGTCTTCTATTCAAATGTAAAATTTTACATCTCTTTCAAACAATATTTGTTTGTGCTGCTTATATCTGAAAGCTCGGCTGTGTAGCAGCAGCACGCATGTCAGAGATGCCGTGAAATGCTAGGATCACACCAAATTCAATAGGTTTTTCCTGGTAGTATTTTTTAGGTTACAGCAAATACTAAGTGGACTTTTTTTTTTCTTTTTTTTTTTCCTCCAGATGAGCGTGTCCTCTGAAAGCTCTACCCGTGGTGTGGCAACCAAAGTTTACCACAAGCCATAGCAAGGGGATTAACACAGACGGCTTTCATGTGGTTCCAGAGCTGTTCCTGCACTCCTCAGAGAGCTCAGCGCCTTTTCGTCTCACTGCAAAGGGAACTGTGTGCTCAGGGGCGTATGAAAGCTCCTCTTCCCCATCAAGATGCTGACAGAGGCCAGTGCATGTTCATAGCAGAGGTCACATTGAGGGGAGGAAAGCAAAAACAACCGGGATGGAACAGACACCCTCTTCACAGAAAAGTCAGTCATTCATGCTTTCAGTCTTGTACACCTCACTGCAAAAGATTTTGAAGCAGTTCATTTAAAAATAGTGCATGGAGCCTGCTCTTGAAGCAGAAATAAAATACACGCACTAAATATAACCTATGCCAGACTACTAGAAAATACTGCTTTGTGGCCCAGTGGCCCAAAAGACACTCTAGGAAAAAGTATGTTTTAGAACAAGAAGGCTATCATGCTGTAGCTGTTTTACGACATTAAAGTTAATGGCAGCTTTTCATTAATATGGCAAGTCAATATTATTTTGTTTAAATTAGCATTTTACAACCTTTTGATGCCTCGAGTTAGCTACCTAAGCGTAGATCTTTTTATTCCTTTTCCTCTAGCAAAGACAACTGAAAGCAGCAAAAGAATGCTACCTACAGGAGAATTTATAGTTCTTAGTAAGCCCTCCACGGTGAGGAGTGCTGGAACCATAAAGCAAAGCAGTGGAGGAAGAAAATAGGAGTTGAGAAGAGGTCCCATGTTCTCCAAGAGCAATGGGAATGGGTGGCTGAGGACTGCATGACCTCAGACAGTGCATTTCTTCCTCTCAAAAAAAAAAAAAAAAAAAAAAGCTATTTATAAGCAATGAGCAATTCAGCCATGAGAAACAAGATCAGACAATTTGCCTCCCCAAAGGACACAGTCAAAAGTGGTGTTTATATTAATTGACATCCTCTCTTTAATTTTCCGTGCAGTTGAATAACTAAAAGCTCTCATAGTTCTGTGGTGTTAGCACAATCATGAAAATTCTAATCAAATCCATCAACGTAAAATGAGTGGATCCAATACCCTGTGAGTATATAACACCCACCCACACACATATGGGACTTCAAACAAGCACATCTCAACAAGATGGTAACTCTCCATATTTCTAAACAGCATTTTCTTATAAATTCTAAGAACTTTTCCAGAATCAGAATAGGCAAAAGAGGAACATCCAGGCTACTCAGCAATTTCGGGAGGAGAGGGTGTGGGTAAAGAAGAAGGGGGATTTTTCAGCTCAATTTGGTACAAAGCTTGTTTGCACAGGGCTGTGCTGGCCTCATGGTGACTATTCATAAGAGATCCCCAGAAGAGCTATAAAGTCTGCCTATAGCCCAGGTGCTATAATTGCTGTCTGTCAAAACAGAGCTGTTTTCTCAGCAAACATTTCAGAATGCCCAATGCTAAGTTGATTAGTTCGGGGTTTTCTGGGGAGGCGTATAAGGAAGATAATTGCAGAGACAAAACTTTGATTTCATTAAAACGCTCCAGAGAGCGTTTAATTTCTCAGTAAAAAGAGAATTCCTGCCCTCTGAAGGGAAGGGGAAAAGGCTGTAGAAAGGAATTTTATAGCTAATAACATCCAATGTAAGAAACATGAATCAGTCCAAGAACCAAACAGATCGAAGTGCTATCCATAATGAAAACAGCTCCACTGCCCCTTAAGCACAGTGTTCACGCAGTGAAACAAGGCTGCCGAGACAGCTCCCTTTCAGTACATCGCATTCAGCATAAATAAAACTCCTTCTTGGGGAATTCCAGAGACCTACACACAACAGCTTTGAGAACCTCCGTCTTCACACTAAACCTATTTTGAATCCAGCTTGTTACGTGTTTGTAATGGGGAGAGACAGATCTGGCTCCCTCAGGTGCTGGCAGCAATGCTGACCACACAGAGCCTATTCAAACCACATAATGAGATCATCTACAGGATTTTTAAACAGGCTGAGCCTGTGCAGGTTCCAGACACCTGAGTATGTGAACTCTATAAAAAACACTTCTCGCACGAAGCCTCGCGCAGAAATGTTCGGGCTGGGAGAGGGGGATAGTAGGCGGAGTTGGCACTAGGGAAAAAGGAAGGAAATTAGGAGTACATAACAGGGTGAGACTTCAGGCATCTTTTGCAATTAAAGAAACTCTTTACAGGCCCTTAAAGTGGCAGAAGGCATTACTCGTGCATTTCAGCTGTGACTTACAACTTCCTATCTGTACAGCACGGCTAAGAAAGGCAACACAGATGTAAGTCATCTAAAGCCATAGTAGCCTCTTTAGGAAGGACTTGGTGAAGCCAGTTCATAATGGCTCTTCCTGTACATTATCTGCAGTTCTGTATTTTCCATCAGAAATCATTGCTCCTGACCATCCACAGTATTAAAGCAACTTCATTTGTACTGCTCAGGTTACATCAATGTCAACACTTACTTGAAGTCCCATGGTTTTAGGGGTTTGGACTTTAGCCATAAAAATTCACTCCAGTCTGAAATGTGGCAAATTAAGGCTCAGCCCCTCCTCATTTCCCAAGTAGTTTAATACTAGATTATTATTATTATTATTATTTAAAAAGCTTCTGCAAGCATTTAAGATTTGTTTTTCTCAAACTAGAAATGCCTTCAATTGTTACTATATTTGACAAAGGTTAACTGTGAAATCTCAAAATGCAATTAAAAATTCTTAATTAAAAACATCTTGTTAAATCCAGTGCAGCATTTGTTCTTACCAGTGTGCACCTCCTTATTTTAGCAATAATTTGTACACTGAATGGCTACACAGTGCATGACAATGGGTAATTAAAATGGTAGCCCTAATAGTATGGAGAATAAGTAACAACATTTTAAGATTGTTTAGAAAGAAATACTGTGGAGGTAACTATGCTTAAAAATTGCAATCATGTTAATAAAAAATAAAATAGTGCAATGGACTGATTTAATACTGACTACATAATTGAACAATTTTTTAACAACATCTTAAGAAGCAGTAGGCTAATATTATTACTGGATTTTTTCATTCTTGTGGTCATTTTCAGCACTCAGAATGCACCTGTGAAGCACAAATCATGTCAAAGGCCTTCAGAAAGTTCCCTGACCCTCTTAAAAAATCATTTTCTTATGTTATGTCTCTCAGCATTGCAGTGCCTCAAATCAGACTCTTTTTCCAGAAGAAGTAGAATTCACCATCCAGAATTAAGTGCACAGGTTTCTGATGCAGACAAGAAGGATGTCAGGCTCCTCAAAGTGGGATTCATGACGCGACAAAATGGTGAACACGTCAATCAACAGGAGAGAGATCTAGGACTTGTTTCATTCCTCTAGGAGTGAAAATTATCGCCCTAAGGGGGTCTATCTGTAAAAGGGGATCCATAAACACACCTGAGGATACAGTTCTGAGACACGTTTGTGCACAACCAACTGGATCAACTTCTTTTACAGCATATATGGGAGAAAGGAATGATGGCAGGGGAACGACATGGCAGTGGCCAGTCTATCCACACCAATCCATTTTTAGTAACACTGCTCAGGCACTGTGAAATCACGTTAGTTTCTCCTCAGTCTCAGAAAGTCCAAACCCACACAAGAGAACAGCTGCTGGAGTAACCAGGCTATGTGGTATGTGACCATTTCAAGCAGAAGAAAACACAAAACTGTCAATCTTTGCAATCTCACGCAACAACATTCCTCAATTCACATTAAACTATCATAAATGGTATTTCAGGTTTTTATTGCTTTTCTTGTGCATTTATGATTTATATGCTCTTAAACAAAGTTGTACCAGGTAAGCAGAATGCTCTCTTAAAGGTGTTGAAGACAGTTTTGTATTTAAGAATGGTGAAAGAACAGATGCACTCTGCGGAAGCGGAAATTCTACAAAACCTCCTTTGTACATCCAACCATAGGTGAAAGTCAGTCCTCTGCACTCTGAAAACAAATGCATTACAAATAAGGAAACCAAGAGTGCAGGTAAAAAGATGGAAGATCTGAAAGGTACTCAAGTTTTGAGCTTCTGCAGCGGACTTCAAAATGACAAAGGGCACTTTTGGAACAGGACAAAAGATTCTGTACAGTAAATGCGACTATGAAAGTTTGAATGTGTAAGTTAATAGAAAAAAAATGGATCTAGGTATAAATACAAAATTGCATTAGGCAGATTCTAGCAGGTTTTAAGAGCAGTAGTCCAATATGCTGATTTTCCACTATTTCCAACTAATTTGCACACAAATATTTCTCCTTTTGAACCAAGGGATGGCTACCTCAATGAAAATGCAATGCCTCCGACTCCTTTTATATAACGTTCCAAAATCAACCGAAAAAACCTGGGTTGTCCCACTTGTTGTCCCATTGTTGTCCCACAATGAAATACACTTATACAACGCAGACTAAATGTTCGTTATATCAAGACCCTTTGTTACATGCTAAGAATAGAGTAGTCATGATTTTTGTGTCTCTCCAAAAAATAATAATAATGGACGCTTCATGTGGCTTTCTACTGACATCCTTTCTCTAAATCACAGGTTAGTGTATAAAAAGAAGGACCATGTGAATGACGAAATTAAAGTCTTATCATTTAAGCGGCTGCCGCTCACTTTGATTTTTCTGTCTATCCCTGTTTTAGTAAGTTCACCAAGTTCAATCCCTTACCGTTACAGACTACTGTACTATATAATCACTTCAAAACGCAGTTAAATTTTCTCCCCAACCCGCTATGGCTATCAGAAGACTTTCAGAAATGTCATCAGTCTGCTGTTTAAGAGAACAGAATTCCAACTGCAACCACATGGAGATCCACAGCTTTCACATGAGAATATTTTCCACGTACAAAATGGAGAGGCTTACAATTCAAGCTTACTCTTCAATTTGTGATTACCAAGGATGCTTCTGTCAAAGTCACATTACGCTGCAAGTTGTGGTAGAGTCATATATAAAAAGATGAACAGTCGGTAGGAGATTTGTATGCCAGCAGAGAGGTAAGTACTTCCAGATCTCTCAACTGGCATTTATATGGCAAGTCCTCCATATGCTCTACAAGTTACAATGAAAATTACACAGCTCAAAGTACTGTATGCACCAATCTGAAATACTACCTGCAGCACTGCTTATTTTAAGCATTAAATTGAATAGATCTAGGGTTGGGATACAGTCAATTCTGTAGCTCTTCCAGGATGATGGATGTAAATTCTCATGTTCTTACACTTCAACACATGAAAGGCCCTCTGCGATAACCTTTTCCACTCTAGAGAAAATTTTTGAACATACAACTCATGTCACTTTTTGCTTATAAATAAACAGTAGCAGGCAGGATACAGTGGGGAAAGTTCACCCTGCAAAAACTGAGATGTCTCACTGCTTCAGCCACAAGACAATAAAAGAGATTGGTTGAGATTTTTACAAGTTCTGACGGCTAATTCCACTACTGCTGGCTGGCTCATAGGATTTAAATATCTGCATCTCAAGTTTTATAACTTGCCTCCCTAAGGAATTACTAAGCTTTTTTCCAGAGTCTGTTTGGAAGGAAAACCATTCAGTTTGGAAAAGACGGGGCTAATGTGCTTACTCTGGGGGTTCTGGTTTTGGCTTAGTCCCCTCTATTCCCTGTCAGACACAACAAGAGTGTGCTTAATTGCTGGGAGTCAACAATTTTAATCCATAAAGTTCAAACATCAGGATGCCAAGGACCAGACTTCACTCACAAGCATTACAATGTCAGGCTCTTATTTCCTGAAATGAATGGAAAAATCTGAGGTAAAGTAAGATAAAGTTACAGTAAGGAGGAATGCAATCAGTGATCGCAGTTGTAGCAAAAGGGAATCAGATATTTCCACTGCAGGGAAACCTAAAGCAAACATCAATTTCAGGTTGAAAAGAAACACTGTGTGATCAAACTGCTTAAAAACTACTCATAGGCACTTCTGAAGAAGCTGCAAATCTGCTTCCTCCCACTGATTCTTGCTTTTCATCTTTTATTTAATTATTATTACTACTATTATTACTGATGGCCAGGGTAATTGAAACAATCTCAAATCCAACTGAAACTAAGATTGGATTCACTTTGACACTTAATAACACACAGACACACTGCATGAAGGAGCATTCTTACAAGAAACAAGGTTAAAACCACGTGATAAAAAGATTTGCAGATTTTTAATATTAGCCCATACCTACTTACAGAAGAAAGAGACTTCTGCTGCAGTGTAAACCACAATGTCCTTAGCATCTTCCTTCAACTATGCCAGTGATTCAAAATGCACTTGACTCTAAGCTGTCTCATTCATTTCAATACCTCTATGGATCAATTTCAGTTTTCCCATGAATTTGGTGTAATTCTATTTCTCAGTTTCACATTATTGAGCGTGAACTTCTCTTTCACAGTCCAATACTATTCTCTATTACTCATTTCCTGCTCCTTAAATGAACTAATATTCCTTTGTTGCCTGTATCTTAGTTTCTCTTTACATTTGTTATACTCGTTTTTGGCTTTCTTTATATTAGCATTAGCTAATCTGGGCACCAAAAACAGAAACACAGCGTTTTACCATGACATTTTCGTACAATTTTTTCAACTACCTCAGTGTTCTCCATAATGTTTTTACAATTTCCACCTTTCAGATTACGGTGGCAATCACTGCCGTGCTTTCTTTTTGTTTGCATTTTTTTTCAATTCTAAAGAAGTCTGTAACGTAGCATAACGTGTATACATTTGTCTGCTTGCGTTTCTTTGGACCAGAGCTTTAATCTCAGTTTTCATTTTCAATAGGACAGTAACAGCCACTTGCTGATACTACTGCTATTACCATCAGTTGAGAGATCTGATTTTGAAGTTCTGCTGTTTGAATTAAGATTTTATTCCTAGTACATTCAGTGATGTAAGTCTGGATTCTATTGTTATATGTTAATAAAATGTTATTGCTTATGAGAACATACCAATGTGAGAAATGTCATAATAGGACAGATGAATTATCCATCCAGTATAATACTTAGTCTCTGAAAGCATCAACTCAGCTGCTGTTAAGGGAGAGCGCTAATTATTTTCTGCTGCCTGCTCACCTCATATTCTGTCAACATTGAGGATTACAGTATTATGGATATTAGAGGACACATCCCTGTCTAATCTCACTCTAGTATCCACTTACGGACCTGCTGACCATGAATCTGTCCAAACTGTGCTTGAGCTTGACAACATTATCCCTACAGCATTCTGTGGCCACAAAACCTCACTATTTGCTGCATAAATAAGTGCTTTTACATGTTTTCAACCAAACTTTATTTTCACTGAGGAAAGTCCCATTCTGTTGCAAAACTTGCTTTTTAACAGTCTTGTGTAGAGCTAATCTACAGATTCCATAAACTTGTAAGCCATGATCCTACTGTCCTCTCTCCAATCTTTTTGATTCAAAACTAAAACATCACAATCTTTGTAGCCTCTTCTCATAAAGCAACTTCTCTGTCCTCTCTACATCTTATCTAATGCTTTGCATCCTCACCTATGTATGTGTGGAGATCAGGAATGTCACAATACTGAAGTCATCCAAAGGTTTTACGTAGAAGCAAAATGATATCACTGTCTTCTTGATAACCTTGCCTTCCAGTATGGAAACTTTATTCTGGTTTTCAGAGCAAATTAGCTATACACATGACACACAATGATAAAATCGCTGAAATTCGCTTTCTTTATCTTTGATTTGCCTATAACCAATGTAGAGATAATAAATACCTTCTTAACCTCTGTAACTGGAAAATAATTTGGAAAATAATTTAGTAATTTTGATTGCTTTACAAAAGATAGTAATTTCACACCTCATTTCCCACTAAGAGAACAGATTTCTGTAGCTTCTGGAAAGAGAAATAGCTGAGAAAAAACCCCACACTTTTCTTCTTATTATTGTTAATGTCCTGAAGGAAATTACATCATTTACTCTGTAATACCACTGTGAAATCTACACAAACGTGGCTGTTTATACATGCAAAATATAACTGCTGGTTAAATACAACACAACAAGCATTACAGCCATCACTCATTCATAAAAATAAAAGACAAGTGAGATAATTGCAAAACCCGAAAGAATCTTAAGAAGTGGAATTAAAATCAACCTTGAATTATCATAGCAAATACACAGCATAAAAAGGCTGAAATCCTTGAAAAGACACACAGCTTTCCTATAGTCTAACAAGCTCTGCTTTTATCCAGAGAATCACCTTTTTTTTTTTTTTTTTGACTTGAACAGCTGTATGCCTGACCAAACAAAAAGATCAACTGTAGAAGCTGGTGTTTATAACATTACAGGAAAATCTGAAGACAAACCAGCTAATTCTACTACAAACATTCTAATAAACTGTTAATGTGCGGCCCAAATATGATCCTTTTTTTGCCACGTCATGCTACTGAACAGTGGGAAATACATCATGAAACGCAGGGTTAGCCCGTGGGAAAGGTCATCTGAGCTGAAATCAGAAAATGCCCATCTTTACCTCAGTCCTTCACCTAACAGAGAAACACAGCCTACCCGCAGTAGCCCTGTCCTCCTGTACAATCTTGTCAACAACGGTGCAAATGTCAAGGCCGAAGATGATAAACAAATTCCCTCTTCACATGCAGAAAGGAGAAACAGATCAGTCTTTATAAAAATAGGTTTATTGGAGTCAAAAATATCACGGAACATGAAGAAACATAAGAATGGTCACTATGCACACTGCCACAGGAAAAAAACACAAACCTGCACTGAATCAAGCTAGATGTAGGTGAACCAGGAGGAAAGAACAGGGGCACCTGCTCTACAAAATGGAGCTCCCAAGAGGCAATGAACCACAGGAGGGAAATGCACTCTCTATGTATTCACCAAGGAGACGTTATCTTTTAAATGCTGCCTTACCCAGCACCTCTGCATGAAATGTACTAAAAATTACAGTGTAAAAAAATAGCTTCATTTCTAATACGACACAGAAGGTACAACAATCAGCTTTCCAGTTTTTGCCAAAAACCACCATTCCATGCAGCCAAAAGCAACAGGGATTTTGGCTCTATGCCATTAATATAATCAGTGATACCAAGAAACTTAATCACAATGGCAGCAATGTCAATTAAGTCCTGAAAGAAGCTGAAGTCTCTGTACAGACATTCAAAAAGGAAATATTCCCTACACTAAATTGCTTCTCTTTAGCTGTACACAGTTTGATGAAATACCACATCTGACCATATGCATACTTTCTGTGATGAGCAACTGCCTTGCTTCCTGAGGACAATCTTCCATTAGAAAAGAAACAGTCCCCAAGCAATAATAGGAAACTGTGACAGACAAGGACTGGGCAGGATCAACAACTCTGACGCACTCTTGCTCCTGAGTATAGTTAGCAAAAAGGTGAGGATCGGAAAAAAAGAATAATAAAAAGTAGTGAGAGCAAAATAATTTCTGGGCAGATAATTACTTGATATTTTCTAGCCCATAATCGAGTTTAAAAACAGTATGTTCTGGTTTCCTAGACAGAAAAAAGATAGGAAACTGAATATGAATGGAGTATGAAAGTTTGGAGATATTCATCAATATAGGATCCTTCCTTCCCTGAGCACTATGGAATACTTTCAATCAAGATATATCTGTTTTCCTACTTTTTTTTTTTGTTATATAGATCTCCTAATTCTCCCAAGAGTTAGAAAATGTTATCTGTAGTCTATAAATCCACAAAATACTGAAAAGTGAAAGGCAGATTAGACAGCTCATTGCTTTTCTGTCAGAGTCCTACGTAGAAGAGAAGAAACTTGGAGTTGAATTTTGACTACTTATGCAGTGCCTCCAGTTTCCAGTGATCCCCAAAGACCTTGTGCTGAGGGAGGGGAAGGAGAAGTTAAGACTCATGAGGATAAACCAACAGGACATCGGTGTCATTCTGACGTTTGCACAGTTATTATTCTACAGCAAACCTTTCTGCTGTGTTCTTTATATGAGAATGGCTTATATTTTAAATGTGAATAATAGGCATATGTCAAGAATGAATGGGTTGTGACTGCTAAGTTTTTTTTTACTATGTAATACCGATGAATACTGAAGAACTAATGAGAAAATTTTAATTCTCCTCAAATAAGAACATTTTAACCCCTTACTTTGTGAGAAATTCTGATTATACTGATCTGATCAAAACAAACAAACAAACAAAAAAACAACAACCCTCTCCTGTGACAGATTCAAGAATGCCATTTGAAAACCTTTCATTCTTTCTCTTAGGAAAAAACACATTTAAGGAAATAGTGCAGCCAAAGTTTATCAACACTGCTATCCAACGCCACTGCTGGCTATATAAGAAGGAGGTTCTCGAGAAAGAGTTGCAAGAGGGCAGACTTCTTCTAGGGACTCACTACTGGGTTAATGGAGTAGCTTCTGAATAAATAAACTTCCTCAAATCAATTGAATGAGAAAACAAATATATTCGCTGTTGTCTAAATTTAGAAACTACTAACAACCGTTATGTGTGTAAAAAAGATAGGTTTTTTTTAGTTATAAATAATAGTCTCTGATGCTACTCCTGCTACCTCTTCCAAAGTATCAGGTTAAAGATTGTTCCTTCCTCTTCTCAATCACAGCATTCATATTAGAAAGGAGGTATCATGAAAAAGGGCATTCCTGCGGTAGAGATGATAGCTGTTTAGAGTGCTGACTGTATACTATATGAGATGCACTGGTACAAGTAACAAAGCACAACAGCTCACCATTTAAGAAAGGACAGATATAATCTGAAAGGCATTAGCTGCTTTAGTAGCATAAGCAAGACTATTTGCATCCATATTTTTGCTGAAGTTGGCAAATAACCATGTGAACAAAACTGATAATGTAAAAACTCCTGGCATTTTTTTCTTTCTGTGGAGGGATATATGTAGAAATAAAGTGTATGAAAATAAATTTCAACCTAACTGCTAACAATAAAGCAAGAAAATGAGGTATTCATAAGGTCTTTGCACATTTTTGGTCACTCTCATCACCCCCTCACACTCCAGTGCTATCCATTAGAATTATCTTTTCTCAAGATTGAAGGTTTGGTACCTACAAAACATATCAGTGGAATTGGTATGCAGTCCGATAAGTGTAGACATTATTACAGTTGTGTAAACATGCAGTTCGGGTCTACGGATTTAGAAGAGTGGCTATATCAATTTTAGTCATATTTATAAGAACAAAATTGCATTCAGTCCACAGGTTGTACAAATGATTGTGCTGAGTTAGCCTGTTCTGTTAAGGCCAAAAGGGGGGCAGGGAAAAAAACCTTTTACTAAAGAATTAAAATGCTATTAAAAAAGTCTGTGTATGCAGCTCAAGTCTTATAAGGAAACGTTCTTAAACATTTATTTCTTGAAACACAAGGTTTCAATCAACAGCCACTGGAGACTCTGAGGTCACGATCTTCCCTGTATGTAAGCCCCTCAGTGTTCTGTACAAAGGTCACAGAGGTTTACCCTCTAAGCATGAATTTGCCTTCCAATCACTTTCACTACGGAATAAACAGTTTCTAACCCAGACTGCAAAACCCTTAGCATCGTTTTCTTAGAAGAACACAAAGCCATACTTTCATCTTCATACTCTCTATGGACTCTTCACAAATTAAAGATCTGTAAAATCTTGAAACTTTATTATGTCTGTCAGTAGCAAGTGAGTTGGGAAGAACACTTTATGTTAAGAAGTCCATTGAGTGTGTACACTGCTATCTGACAGACTTGAAGTTCTTACATCTTGATGCACTAGAATATTCATACTCGTTATAGTAGACATATAATGAATGCTCGTGCTTGGCATCAGCTGGACTTGTATCAAAAGAGAAATATTGTGAGGCTACAGGTAAACTGGAATGTGGTCTGATGGAAGAGATGAGTTTAAAGAATAAGTTAAAAAAAAAATAACGCTTTTTTACCGCCTTAAAACAATGACTGAAAACACAAAACAATGTGTTGTGGATGTATCTGCAAATGCTTTTTAATACTCTGAAGATTAAAAGTTAGGGTCAAGAAGTGCCAATAAAGACTCACCAAAAGTCCAAACAAAAATGGAACAGCTACTTCCCAAGGAACTTCAGAAACTATTTTAAAAGAAACTAGACATTATGTAGGTCACTCCGAAAGCAATGCCTCCTACTTATTTACATGGAAACTACAACAGATACAAAAGGCACAATAACATGATTTGGTAGAGCAAATTCTCAACTACAAAACATTATTTCTCAGTGTAGTCACCACCACTAACTATGCTTTTTTTGCCAGCAGTGAACAAGAGCATGCATGTTGTGCTTGTAAAAATCTACACCAGTGGAGACTGACCCATCGTTTCACAGCTACTATGATGGCATTATTGCAAGGAAAATGCTGCCCATGCAGTCCAACTTTGGCAGTACTGACATCCACTGTTTGATCTTTTAGCCTTGAGAAAAGAAGGCTGAGAGGGGATTTGATCCAGGTTTATAAATACCTGAGGTGTGGGGGCCATAGTGGTGAGGCCAGACTCTTTTCAGTAGTGCGTGGGGACAGGACAAGGGGAAATGGGACGAAGCTAGAGCATAGGAAGTTCCGCACCAATGTGCGCAAGAACTTCTTTACGGTGGAGGTGACAGAGCACTGGAACAGGCTGCCCAGGGGGGTTGTGGAGTCTCCTTCTCTGGAGATATTCAAGACCCGCCTGGACGCCTACCTGTGCGACCTGGTGTAGGGAACCTGCTTTGGCAGGGGGGTTGGACTCGATGATCTCTGGAGGTCCCTTCCAACCCCTACAGTTCTGTGATTCTGTGTGATTCTGTGATCTCCATAAACATTTAGAAAGTGTCAATGAATGTTAATGGGTGCCATTTTTTCCGCATGGAAGAATTCAATGACACACCTTTGCTTCATATGTACTACCATGTCAGATGCCATTCTGTCAGACTGCCCCTCTGCTGCCATCTGTGCGGCAACAACGTGTAACAGAATATTTGTGGGAAGGTCCAACTTTTACTACCATAGCTCCAATATCTTTGATATTGTGGGCCCATGTAATAAAATAGGAGGCAGTACTTTTGAAGCAACCCTCGTATTTTGCATTTGATAAACATTCCAGCCATTTTCAGAATAGCTCTTATTTGATTGGCTGCCTACTGCCTGAACCCTACAGAGCTGCCATGCTGCAAGTAACACGATATATATTTCTTCAGTATCCGTTGGTGATAAGTTACATTACTGAAACTCATCCAGGAAAGTATACCTGTTAATTTTGCTTTAGATGGATTCTATTAAAACGTGAAAATCTTGGCAAGAGCTGGGGTGAGACTGGCCCACTGTCTGGGTCCCTTTCCCACCCAGTCAACAGGGCAGACTTTTTAGTTCATTATCACCTCATCAGTGCTCCTGTCAGCTGCCAACAGTGAGAAAAGACTAAGCCACTCACTAATTCCTGGCTTTCCTGCCTCCACTGAAGCAGTGGTAAATCCAGAACAGATGGATGCTCTTTAACCCTCTCAATACAGACACCTACTTTAATAATTCTAATCAATCCACTGTAGTCAGAACAAGGAATGACTGGCACATGTTGAATGACGAATGGATTGACCTGTTGCAGCTCAGTTCCAGCACAGAGAGCAACACTCCATCTCTAATGCACCACTGGTAAGGGAGACAGCTGGCCAAAGGCAGCAGGACTACTGAGTCGAGAGCCAGATCTTTCGGTGAAGAGGGAAAAACAGTAGGGCAAGGGATTACGCAGAATGAGATTATTAAACATAAAGATCTCATCACAAGAAAGTCATGAAGGAAGGAAGACCAGGAGGCATTTGCTCCATGCAATTCCAGTTTCTTGTTCTGTAACTGAAATTTCACTTCAGGCAGCTTAGCAACTTGATGTCACAGTCTCTTCTTTCCCCAGGACACAAGACATAAGTTTACCGATCAGGCCTTGCATCATCTCAGACTTATCTGACCATGGATTGCCATTTCATAAAAAAACACCTTCATAAAAAGGGTAACTTTTTTTGTTATGCTAATGTAACACAATGAACTTACGTGAGCTTAGTGCACAGCTTCACTCCAACACTGGCTTTCCATGTACCATTTAATAAAGTTCATAATTTTGCTCCTTAGTTTTGAAAACCTTCCACAGTGCTCACTAACATGACTAGAAGTTTCTTCTCAAATAATGGAATGGCCAGTCTTGTGTGAGCAGGAGAGCAAGAGAAAGGCTGCTTCAGCAACTGGCCAATTAAACTAGAACTTACTTCTTGACTACCTCTAAATAAAATTACAAAGCTTAGTAGCTACAGAAAAACTCCTTCAAAGCTACATTATTCTTAATTATGACTAAAGTGAGAGTCAAAAAGATGAAACATTGATGTGTTTATTTTTCCTGAGAAACAGAATGGGAAAATATTTGTGCACGTGCACCTTATAACTGTATCGCTAAAAAGAAGATAACCAAGCACAGAAAGGTTATCTAGTAAATACATAAAAATGTTAGAATAACATTAGGAATCTACTGATCTTTGTTAAATAATAGATCATAGAATGGCCTGGGTTGAAAAGGACCTCAAAGATCTTCTAGTTTCAACCCCCTGTTGTGGCCAGGGTCGCCAACCGCTAGACCAGGCTGCCCAGAGCCACATCCATCCTGGCCTTGAATGCCTTGAATAACATATATAATGCTTGAATAACATATATAAATTGTAAAAGAAAAAAAAATATATTAAAAATAAATAAATAAATATAGTTAATTCATGGAAAGAGCTAACAAACATATAATCGAATCATTCTCAACGTGGAAAGTGAAAGATAAGACTGAGCTAGTAGCAAGGTTTTAGAAAAAAATTTCTTCTTCCAGAATATGAAACAACTCCTTTGAAAGACTCTTTCAGATGTAGTGGTTATGATTCACATACAGTGTGAAAGTGGCTTGACTCTATGACTTTTGCAACTAATTATTCCAAAGTTTTTAAGAAAGTATCAAGTCTGAAATGTCATGAGAACAATGACTCCTACTCCTCATGAAACACGTGAGCATGCTGCTCGTGAGCACAGTTGTCCTGAATAGCAAGTGAAGGACCTCCACTGAGAACACCATTCCTTAGAGTAGTAATAGAAGTTCAACTTAACTTGGTCTTGCAGCACAGAACATATAATAGTAAGTTTGAGGGTACTGATTCATTTGTTATCACTTCAAGATAATCTCTGTTAGTGCTGGGAAGCTAGCTGATCAGACTGTAATCTCATCTCTCTAACTGATATTGATAGGAATTAAGATTATTCAGTCATTCCTGGTACCTGCTTTGGGATCCAGTTACCCAAACAATGTTATTTAATGTTATCTAATATATTAGCTGTTGTAGGACATGTGAGACATTCACAAGAAGCCAGTAATGTGACACAATGACCATAATGAGACAAACAATACTGATCTTTTTTTTTCAGAGGAATACCCGGAGAAATAACATGGCATTTCTAACCCCTTTAAAAATTTTGGATGGAAAGTGCTACACAATGTAAAGTATCATAATCAGAACCGAATGCCATAACATACATCAAAATTATACGCAACGGCATAATTTAAAAATTGATAATTCAATTCCTAGAGGTATTTTACAATCACAAGGAAGGAATTTATACTATCCTATTTTGGTCTGCAAAGTCCTCTTCATTAAAAGTTTAGATGTATGTTTCCAAGTCCCAGGAGGCTGCCACCAAGTTCATCTAAATAAGCCGAGAAGTTAGGTAAGGAAATACTTCAGCTACACTATCCTTACTTACAGAATCATAGTATAATCAAATCACAGAATGACCAAGGTTGGAAAAGACCCACGGGATCACCCAGTCCAACCATCCACCAATCACCAACAGTTCTTACTAAACCATGTCCCCCAACACAACGTCCAAACATTCCTTGAACACCTCCAGGGTCGGTGACTCCACCACCTCCCTGGGCAGCCCATTCCACTGCCTGACCACTCTTTCAGAGAAGTAATATTTCCTAACGTCCAGCCTGAACCTCCCCTGGCGCAGCTTGAAGCCATTCCCTCTAGTCCTATCACCAGTTACACGAGAGAAGAGGCCGACCCCCAGCTCACTACAACCTCCCTTCAGGTAGTTATAGAGAGCAATAACATCTCCCCTGAGCCTCCTCCAAACTGAACAATCCCAGCCTGAAGATACCTACTCATACCTCAAAGCAAAACATACAGTTAAGACAAACTAGAGAAACATGCAAATGCAGTGCATGAGCTCCTGTGATTTTTTTGTTGTTGCTCCTTAAGTTAATATTTTTAAAAGAAATTTTCTACTTGAAACAATGAAACAGATCGATTTTGTCTTTTACAACACATGTTCTTAACCAGCAATATCAGTGTATAAATGGGGATTAGAGTTTAACTGAAAATCTGCAACTGGTCATAAAGAGACAAATTCTCCATCTTCTCCAAGCAGGGCTCACTTGACAAAAATTCTGATGATTAAGGTACAACTGCTTAAAAATGTGAATGACTTGGCAGTAGGAAAAGGGCATAAAGCAACTCTGACAGAACAACTGAAGGTTTTCTTCTATGCCTCAATCTATTATCTAACGGTTATTAAGCAAGTATTCCTACACTGCAAACACATTATATAATCATTAAATTACTCATCCGCTAGCAAAGTTATCAGAATCTACAGCAAATTAACTGTTCTCATTTCTAAAGCAAAAACGACCCTAGACTCAAAACACAAGTGATGCACACACATCGCTTACAGTTGGGTTTCTGTATCAGGATAAAGTAGAACAGCAACTGGACTAAGTTAAGCATTAACTAAGAAAAACACAATTCATAATTAGGACTCAGTTGGTGTGAATAAAATACATCTTGCTCCACTTTCTACACATTAATTCCATACTGCTATTTTTTTATTAGATAGTGGGGAAAAAGAAAGAAAGGAAAAAAAAAAAGAAAGAAAGAAAAGAAACCAGAATGGAGATCTATTGAAAGATAATTCATCTCACATATATGGGAACGAAAATTTTTGTTATTCTTAACACAGAGGTGAGAACCAGATTATTCCCCAGGTAATTTTTGTCACTCTAAAACTTTATTTTACTATCTTTATTAAAAATCTAAAAGTTCCACTTCAGAAACAGAAAACAGAAACAACAAAAAAGAATTTCTTACTCTTTGTTATACTCAAGTTGCATTGAAAGAATATCTGTCCATAGAATAGAACAAGAAATACAGCATTTGTATAAATAATGCACTATGTGTAATGGAGATGCATCACTCTTTCCCTCAAATCTGGGCACAAAGACTGAAGAAATGTAGAAATATGTCATCAGGTAGGGTTTCTCTAGGTATCTTCTGTACTTTCACCTTCCCATACAGAGGAAGTGTTACTCCCATGCTCCACGTTGTAAACTCCTTCACAACAAAACTCCAGCAGCTGAAACTGCTGGAGTGAAGACTTGGTATGAGATCGCTTGAAGTGGTTGTTCATGATGACATAGTTGTTTGACTAACACTGGCTCTTTCTGTTTGGGCCAAATGCAATTCTGACACACTCTGCAACTCAGCACCAAACACCCTTTCCATTCTCCAACAGTTTACTTGCATTTCTGCGTAAGTGCTGGTTTCTTTTGGCTCCAAAGACAGCTTCACCTGCAGGGTTTCATTTTTCTGTTTGACACCTTGCTGTTGATTTTCCCTTGCTGCACAAAAGAACTTGCTCCAGTGCCTCTTTCACAAATGCTTCTTTGTAGTAAATGAAAGCCTTAATGATTCTATTTTGACCGTAGACTTGATTAATTTTGACTTCGTTTAATTTGCAACCTTTGCTGAGATCTCTAGGGCTGAGGATTAGAGAGCACACTGTACCACTGTACTTTGGACATTACAGGTTTGCCAGTTTGTTTCATGCCTCATTTGTCACAAAATCTATGAAATTGTAGTCCAAAGCCAGCTTCATATTTTTCAAGACAAGGCAAAAATGTATGCTTTCGTTTTAAATTAACATCATCTCCTTGCTAAATTCATCTAGTTTTCCTAACTCCAGACAAAAGCTCTCACTAACAATGAGAATATAGCAAGCAAGATTAATCCGAAGATCAGCTTAGCGAAAGAGAACACATTGCTTCTCTCCAATTACAGCTCTAAAGTGCTAACATAATAATTCTCAATGTTAGGTATAGACATATAGTAAAGAAAAAAATTATGATGGAGAAAGGCAGTGTATGAGAATGTGCTAGAAGTAAGACATAAACGAAGATGTACGTATCTTACTTGCACAACGTTTCCTATTAGTTTGCCTCTTAACATATTTTAAAACATACAAACTCAATATCTTAAGTTTAATTCCTGACATCACTGAAATTCTGCGGCCATGGGTGAATGAGTCACTTAATGTTTCTGGTTTCAGTTTACTCTTTGGAGGAACAAAAACAGAATTTCTCTGTTTTTACGAAAAAGAAGTACATGAGAACTTTCAGTGAAAACAATTAGACTGCAAAGTATTATTGTTAGGAGTTGCATTATTAATACTTTTGGAAGATAATGTGACGAGCCAAGGTCATAAGGACTTTCTCCAGATACGAGAAGACAGCCTTGGCATTCTTTACAACCTAACCAGGCCTAACGATGACACAAAGCTGGGAGGAGTGGCTGGCTAACGAGAAGGCTGCACTACCATTCAACAAGACCTGGACAGACTGAAGAGTTAGGAAGGGAGGAACCTGATGGGGTTTAACAAGAGCAAATGTGTAATCTTGCACTTGCAGAGGAATAACTGCATGCATCAGTACAGGTTAGGGGATGATCTGCTGGAGAGGAGCTCTGTCAAGGACCTGGGGGTCCTGGTGGACAGTGACAATGTTGACCATGAGCCAGCAGTGTGTCCTTGTTCCCAAGAAGACCAATGGCATCCTGAAGTGTATTAGAAAAAGCGTAGTCAGTAGATCAAGGGAGGTGATCCTCCTATCTACTCTGCCCTGGTGAGGCCACATTTAGACTACTATGTCCATTTTGGGGCTCCCCAGTTCAAAAAAGACAGGGCTCTCCTAGGAGTCCAGCAGAGGGCCACAAAGATGATTCAGAGCCTGAAGCATCTCCCATATGAGGAAAGGTTAAGTAGCTTGAGGAAAAGAAGACTGATGGCGGATCTGATAAATGTTTATAAATATCTAAAGGGAGGGAAGAGGCAAATGGATGAGGCCAGGCTCTTATTGGTGGTACATAGAAATAGGACTAGGAGCAATAGCCTAAATCATGAACATAGGAAGTTCTGTACTAACATGTGGAAGAGCTTTACGGTAAGGGTGACAGAGCACTGGAACAGGCTGCCCAGAGAGGCTGTGGAGTCTCCTTTATGGAGAAATTCAAGACCCGTACAGATGCCTACCTACGTGACCCATTTTAGAGTACCTGCTTTAGCAGGGGGGGGTTGGTCTTGGCGTGATTCCATGATTCTGTTATTAATGTTTTCTGATTTCCTGCCTACTGAGGGCTTGAAAGGTAAAAATATTTTTTTAGCTATCTTTAACCAACAACCTGAATGATCTATGTGGTTCTCCTCACATGAATAATATTCAAAATCGATTACACAGAAGAGCAAAATTTCTCTTTAGAAATCAAATCTGCAAACCAAAGACAGTATTAATAGAGAGAACTCCTAAATTACATAGTAGTGTCTTAGTTTCAGCTGAGATGAAATTGTTTTCTTCAGAGCATCTGGTATGATGCTATGTTTCAGTTCTAGGAGAAAAACATTGCTGATAGCACACCAATGTTTATATTAATTGCTAAGCAGTGTTGTACAGACCAAGGCTGTTTCTCAGCTCATACTAACGAAAGGCTGGAAGGGGACAGAATCAGGACAGCTGAGTTAGCTGGACAAAGAGATATACCATACCATATGACATCATGTGGAAGGAGAATTTTGAAGGGGGTGGGGGTTCACCTCTCTACATTATGCTGCTTGGGGGGCCAGCTGGGCATTGGTCAGGGAGTGGTGAGCAATTGCTTATGCGTCACTTGTTATATACATTCATACATACATATATTGGCATAACTAATATCATTTTCATTTTCTCTATCTTAGTAAATAGTTTTATCCTGACCCACGAGTTCAACTTTGTGCTTTTTTCTGATTCTCTCCCCCATCCCACTGGGAGAGGAGGGAAGTGAGCAAAAAACTGTGTGATGCTCAGCCACCTGCAGGGTTAAACCACAACAAGTGGAAATAAACAAGTGTGATTTTTCAGTTTCCAATGCTTTCTTGACATCAATTTTAAATAGACAAACTAAAGATGTACATTACCAGCAGACCGAAAAAGAAATGCTGGTTTATGGAAAGATATAGTATTATCTTCTTTGTGTTTGAGGAAGGGCTATAAAAAGGGATTTAGGGAACACCAAATACAATATTATGTTGAATGTTTCAGTCTTCCCTACAATTCTGTACATTCTGTTTTCTACTACCAGGAAAGATAGCTCTCTCTGTCCTGTAATCTGCATAAAGTATAACACTATATATCGAACTGGGGATGGGTAAGTGTTTCTAAAGCAATAGCAACATTATACCTTAAGGAAAGACACTTTTAGAGTGCCTAGGGTTTTCTCTGAAGATTTTTAAAAATAGTTCTGGTAAATTTTCATATTTTTAACTCCTCTTCTAATAGTCATTTGTGCTGCACACAAGACACTATCAGACAGCAAGCTCCCAAACCCTTTCACTATGGAATTATCTCAGAAATTCCACAGACTTGCAGATGGCTTTTTATTTTGCCTAAAAATACATATATATATATATTATTGTATGGGAGGAAACAAGAAACAAAAAACAAAAACCAACCAACCAAACAAAAAAAGGACTGAATATTCACACAGAGAATAATTTCAGACATTGTAGGAACTGCCAATAATTTGGCTCATTTTCCAGTGTTTCTTATATGACTCCCACTTGTCAGACTGTCTTCCAGGAATGTAGGGAAACAGTTATTTGCTTCAGAGGTTATTTCTGTAATTAAAGCAAACTGACCTGAGTTTTCTTGAAAAAGAAATTCCTGGTCAACTACAGAAAATAACATCAAATTAGGCTTTGTCTTAGCTATATATAGCAGAGCTACACGGCTATTTCAAAAACAATGAAAGAAGAATGACTTACACATGCAGACTAGCCTTATGAGCGCATCTAACCTTTGAGATTTTCCTCCCTGTATTTCTGAAGTATGTTGACGATGTCTGGATGGGATTTACAATGGCTCAAAGCTACTATTGTTCACACTACATTAAATCTACAATATACACCACGAGATACCATAATATTTTTACTTGGAACTTCTATTAGCCCACGACTTAGCTGTATTTAATGAAATATGTAGTGCTCACAGAGTTGATTTATATGCATCACTATTTACAGTGCACGTTTATAAGAGAGGAAAAAGCACCCTAAGGAACTCAAGGTTGTTTTGACTTTAACAGAAAGTAAATAGTGCCTGATTTGGTTTAGCTCAGTAACACCCCTGGAAGCCCCAAAACCTTATAGTTGGATTAGGAACGGCAACAGGAACCACTGGTGTAGCTGAAAGAGCTACTATAGGAAATGTATTATTGCTACCAAGCCTGCACCAAAACACTTCTGCATATTTTAATTTTAAAACCTTTGTTTTAAAATCACATCTAAGTTTGTTGCGCATAGAATACAGAAGCAATAAAACGGCATGCTGAAAACAAGAAAGTCCATTTCTGCCAGTGTTATTCTAGAAATAATAGGAGTATTCACACACGCAAGGGAAAATTACACAGATTCTCTTGAACAGATAAGTTCTAAGAGAATTTCTGATTGTATTTAATTACTGAAAGCGTATGCTACAGAATATAGAACAAGAAACAACGCTCTGTACTGGAAAAGGAACACAGAATTACTTAGCAGAAGACAGTATATCGGTGCCCTCACAGCTGTCTTGCAAGCAGTCTGCTTTATACATTAGCCAAAACAAAACAGTCGCACACTCCATTCCTTTACCAGTAAAACACTGAGTAAGCTGAGTGAATATATCTAGGAAAAAAAAAGCATTGCTCTTTTTATTCTTCTAAATACAATGATCTGTACAATACGCAGGTTATGCATTACTTTTCCCAAAATAATGCCAATTGGGCAGTAAAGGACACAGAGCACTAAAGGCTTTTAAGATGTTGCCTTGCGCTGCACCTGCTCTTGGTTTGTTTGCAATTATGAATTAGTGAACTGAGAATATACAGGAAAGGTGTTCATTTGCTCATGCTAGGATTGTGTTAGCCTGAAGCACAGCACATTTTAGTAGTCTGCATGTATGCAAAGGATCTCTACAGATGAGATTTCTTGTGGCAATTTCTATAATAACGCTACAAACTATTGATAGAAAGGGAAAAATTGATAAAGCCTGTGCATTCCTAACATTGAGGCTATATGCAATGCTTTTTGCATGCTTTCTTGAAAATGGTGTGATTTCATGGCACCACGTAGAAGTTACATTCCAAGAACTACTGAAGCGATCACTCACACTGAACTCAGACCTCGGAAAACAACCAGAAGAAAAAATACCTCCAGTGGAAAGGCAAGGAAACAAAAGCATAATGTAACTACATTCTCAGGAGTTTAACGACTGGACCTCCTTTTCCAAACTCTTCCATATAACAGTAATAGTCACAGCAATTACTGAGTGGAACAAACCCCTTGAACACCACCTGGTGTACTTTTCAGCAGTTGGTCCTGCTCCCAGGCCTGTCATGCCTCATTAAGATAGTACAGTACTTTCTCTCTGCAAGACTGTTCTTGGGGACCACAGAGTTCAAGATAAAATGAGATATGGAGGTTTTATCGTAAGACAGTAAGGGACTATGACAACCTGTGCTGAGATTTCAGTATCTCAGAAAACCACAGAAGAAAAAGTTTTTCAAGGAAGGTGAAGAGTGAAAACAAACCAGCTACAAAAAGCATACATGACTTTCCCATAGTTAAAGAAACAGAAGAAACCACAACAATCTAATTCTGCCTATGCTGACATGGGGCAGCTTGTTTACATAAGCTTCACTAGAGGTCCCACTTCCTTCTGCTTTGCTAAACTTCAAGAGTTAAATTTAACAGTTCTCTCACCTATGCGAACTGTGACCAGAGTTTTGTACTACTGGTGCTCCTAAATGGGTTAAACTTCTCTGCTTCTTTCCAGGCTTCAGATCATTCCATCAGCAGTTCCACTGAAAACAAAGTGGCAGGACACCTCTAATGTTGTCACTAAGAGGGCTTGAAGGCTTATTGACTATGCAGCAGGACACAAAGGGTAATAGACTCCAAATACTTATTTGCCAAAAGAGGAAAAGTGCACAAGAGATTACGTTTTCTATCAAACATCCAAATGAATGAAATAATTATAGCAGAACCCACCAAACTTCAAGGTAACCAAGATCTATGCTCACAATGATGAAAAGCTTAATGGGTCATTATAGTAAGGAGAACAGTGACACAATAACCTTTAACTCTAGAAGACATATTTCAACTTCCCTATTGGCTTCAGTGAGAATCACTTTGAGATTAACAGCAGTTCCAGGATCAGTTTATTTGCAATCATTCAGTCTTAATATCTCTATTCTTCAGTTATTAGAAATTGATATTTTTTCACATACCTGACTCACTGACACTGAAATTTCTACAGCTTAAATGTCAAAATCTTACTCAGTGAGCATACCTAATTTAAACCAACATGTATATTTTCTGGTGAAAAATGAAAAAGGACAAAATGATGAGAATAGGATATTTTTTATGTTCATTTTCACTTTCTGTCCTCCTCTAAAAAAAGACATTTTAATGAAAAAAATAAAATAAAAAAATCTAGGCTTACAGAGGAAAAAAGGAATGCATTTGTTCAGTGTTGCCCCAAACAGTAAATGCTACAGAAATTGAGTGTCCTCCATGGGATTGGAGCTTATTTAAAACCTCAAAAGTAATTACAGGAAGAACGCTGGCAGCATTGCTGCAATTGCCCGATGGCTTGATACACCACGTGGCCCACAGACCACAAAGTCCAGCTAAGGACTCCACTGAGGAGTTTTGAACTGGATCTAGATAGCCAGGTGCAAGGTTAAGCTACTACTGATTTGTAGCACAGTTGACAAATATGAACTTCTTTCAAACTACAGAGAGAATTGTTTTTGTGTATATACTTCCTCTGAAACTACAAATCACTCCTCTCCACTGGAGAACTGTCATTAGACCATTGGCGTAACATAAGATTTCTATAATAACTCAGACAAATATTTATTTAATTTCCAAGAACACATTTTGCGATGAGGTGGATGGACATCATTGAGGACACCGACGCTGTTTGTTTTTGGATTTTTTTGCTGGTTCTGCTCGTCATGGGTATACATGACACACACAAAACATTTGTTTGGTGAAACTGTTTGCTGTTTGAATTACTTCACACCTCATCTTGAACCAAAAAATAAACGCTATACCAATGAATCAGTTTCTTTTGGATCACTTTCAATTTCAACCTCCTACTTGTACCTCCAGACAATACTGTTTTTCTGCTGAGAGGATGAACTTTTTAGAAGATAAACAACCTTGGCTTTCACCGACTTAATTTTCACTTTAGAGTGTTCATGTGTGTCTATTTTTCTTATCTGAGAGGCAGAAAATGAACATGTGGACTTATCAACCATCTACCAATTATTTCAAGTGACTTGCACACTGTGTGGGAAAACTGCAGCAGAGAAGGGTCAACCCTGCATTGCCTAGGTTGGCATCTTGTTTTTAATAGTATCCCCTCATGTAGCTCTCAGCAGACTTTCCAGCTCATATGTGAAATAAAAAAGGAATGTAACAAACAGTATAATGAAGCTGCACAGCCTGGCTCATCTCTGATCACCATCTACGCTCTCTATCAAATCAAGCACTATCTGCCAGAAAAATGGGATGTATTCATGTAAGTAAATACTACTGTAATAAATCCTCAAAAGACCACTTAAAGTCATGCGAGTAATCAAGGCTTTTTTGAGAGCTTAATTTTGAAATACATTATATGTTCTGTTGTAACAATCCTTTTGTAATATGCTCAAATATTTTTAAAGGAAAAAGAAAAAAGAAAGATTATAGTGAATTATTCTCGGAGAAGTGATAATCTTTCCGTTGTGTGCCAGCAGGATCTAGGATTCAAATGTGAAGCGCCAACTACATTGCGTAAGTCTGCAACACCTTCATTACGGAGTTAGCAGTAACTTCAAGGAGCAAGAAAAGGCACATTTAGGAAAGATTTGTTAGACAAGTTCCCAGGTCTAAAGGCACAGGTTGAAAAATGCTCCAACTGGAACCCGTCAACCCTGAAGTAGATGACTTTGGAGAATCTTCTGGTCCTTCTGTCCATAACAAAAGGCCTGCCCAGAGGAAAAAAAAAAAAAAAAGTCTCTTCTCTATAGGCAGACACAGTGTCTGTTCCCCTTCCCTGTAAGTGCAGTGTCTGCTGCTGCAGTTTTGGCAATTGCGTGAACTCGGCCACAGATTAGAATGTTTGTACTCGGTTATTTTCACACACTGCCAAAATTTGCTGACAACACCAGGAGAAAAAAGGGAAAGGAAAACTGGTGATTTTCAACAGTTTATAACTCAGCTCAGCCTAAGCAGGTTTTTATGGGACAAAGAACAGAGATTTCTCTGTAGACAGCACTTTATTCCTGCCTAATTTGAAATATTTGCTGTGAATGATGGAAACATTAGAACTTCTCACAGAAAACATAACAAAACAAAAATTCTAGCAGTTTTTAGCTAGCTTTTTTTTTAATTATTTTTTACAGTAGATCATGTTTGTTGAAATAAATGGAGAGACTATTATCTACCTCTCCCATAATTATTTACAAGTAAGATATTTCTTAAAGAAAATGAAAATATTAGACTTAAAAGGCAGAGAGGTTCAAAATACATAGTACTTCTTTAAGGAGTGAAATTTCCTCCTTGGAATAATTCACATTTCTGCCGTTCTACTGCCACAGTATTCCCTAAAGAGTGTGAAATGATCTTCTCAGCATTACAGAGTCAGTAGCAAACACAAGTTCTACTCTAAGAAATGCTATTTTAAATACATATCACAAACAAAATGTCTAACAACTTCCTATAACAACTCCAAGGTAGCTTTCTGGAGTCCTCCTTCCGTTTACACACCTTCTTTCAGTCCATATCTAGAATCTCCTAAAGCAGCGTTTCCTGAGCTTTTTTTCTGTATATTCCCCACATTCCCCCCTGCCCTCTTAGATTCCTGCAGGCCCAGGCTATTAAATGTAAACCTCTATCAAACAGCAAATTTAAGCACTGCTGATTTTGAACATCTGAAACCTTTCACACAGAAGTGTGCCCTACAATTTGGGAAACAACACTGCTTCACTGTGTCAATGAACTGTAGCTGTACAGCTATTGTTTTTTGTTAAAATATCAAACCCAGCTCAGCTGCTTCAAAAAATTTACTAAAAATTCAGTTAGTGTTATTTTTGGATTGCAATAGTAGAAAACATTTTGAAAGCACTAGAAAATTCTGCAAAAACTAGAAAACATCTGAGAAGAGTACTTTTCTAAAAAGGCATAGGCTGGGAAAGTGTGCAACAAAGAATATACTGGAGCTTTTTCAAATAAGATATTTAATTGACTGGGAGTCCTCAGTAGAGACATGTTTGCAGCAAAGACTCATGGCGAGGGTGAGTTTTTGAAGTTTGGATGCATTTGGCAGCTTTATAGAACTTCCAGACAGCCCAGCTACGTCTAAAACACATTCAGCTAGTTAACTATACAAACGTAATGTTTTTTCCATCTTTCCGTCCGTGTGCTGACAGCATTACCGTTCTCTCCAGTGTTCTTCTTCCTTCTTTGGCACAATGGATCTACCAGTTAATGCAGCTCCCGATACTCAATTTCAATACAATGGCTTTCCAACAATAACTTACTTAGCTAAGAGAGGTCATCATTTAAAAGAAGTGAGTAGTTATACTGAAAGTGCGAAAGCCTCGCAATTCAAAATACATTTCAGGATATACTGTTCAATACGTGTATATTTTAATGAGAAGGTTTGGCAGAGCAGTTTGGCAGAAGAAAGTACTGCCAAGTGATTGGATATGGGATATATCTCCAGTTGGTTTGGATTCCCATATCACCTAAAGAGCTATTGTTCCCATCCCCCAATACACCAGCACTCAAGCCAGTCAAATTTATAGCTCAATAAATTTTTTTTATTAAAAATAAAAAGTGTGGCTTTTAAGTACTGCAGCCTTCCAATGTCTCTGTGCCAGGCCTAGATCAGAGTGTAGTAGCTTAATATGAAGCTGGAGAAGCTCGGCTCACTTTGCAGAGCACTCCTAATTTAAGAGTTTCAAGACTTAAGCCACATCTCTTTTCATTTCATAACAGCTGTTTTTCTATCCTTTCACTGAAAAGAAGAAAAAAAAAAAAAGAAGAAAAGGAAAAGAAAGAAGATAGCGTAGAAAAGTTAAATAAATAAATAATGGCTCACAAAACCACAGTGGAGGAACCACTGCTGGTCCTGCCAATAAAAACGTTCCTTCTCTTCAGGGCTGGCTAAACAACTGAAAGTGTTTCTAATGAACTGCTGGCAGCACTATCCATCATTGCACTAAATGGATTCCCGTCTCCCTAAACTAAGGATAACTATTCATCTATAATGCACAGTCAGAAATTAGGAAGTATTTAAGCCTTAGAAGTCTATTTCCTCACTTTTCCCCACCTCAAAGCTTGGTTTTATTCAGATCCCCTTATGTAAAGATGACAAGAGAAGTCTGATAGAGAAATTAAATCTCAGTTCCAGTGCTAATGAATCATTCACACGAGTCTGAAAAATACTTTAGCAGACCAGACATCTGCAGTTTTATTTCAGCATTACAACTATTTGGAATTATGTTTGCCTCATCCCTCTCTCCTTTATAACATTTGTTACACTGACTGGTGTCTTGCCTTAAAGTGGGTAACAATAAATTCAAGGTAAGATGACACATTCATAAGACACAAAATAATCAGGTCCCAATAATTGTTTAGGGGCTTTGAAGATGCTATTGTAAAATGATACTGCGAATGATCAGGAAATGCTTTTCAGACCTAATGTAAGTATGAAAGCAACATAGACAATCCCTAGTCAGAAGTCACTTCTGAAGACTGGACTGATTATATAGATATGTATCTACAGAGGCGTATTAATAGTTGTCTGTAAATCATCAGAGATCAGAGAAGAATTCATAAATATAAATAAAGCATGGCTACAAATAATGGAAAGAAACACTTACTTCATCTCCAGGACTTCCTCCAAATGTTTTCTTCTTTCTGCTCGTAGGTTGGTCAAATGGGTTTCCTTCTCAGCCAAAGACTGTTGTGTAGAAGACAATTTTGCTTTCATTGACTCCAGCTCCTGCTTAACCTTCTCCATGGCCATCATCAGCTCTTCTACCTAGAACATTTTTGAGGAAGGCAGAAGGAGAGAAAAATAGTACAGCGTGACTGGCTGGAACTTACTAAAGGTCCCAACAAAATTAAAGTACTAAGATTACCAGTGCATGTACACCACATCACAATACAGACCAGAAGAAGAATCCTCTAGTGTTGTGTAAAGTACATCTACACATTGTGGAAGCAGCGTTACAGACTGCAAATTAATATGGTCTGGTCACTGGAACATTACTGTTGAAATACCAAACTACAAATATTCAACTCTTCAATATTTCTATTTTAAAGAATGTAACACAAGGAAAAATAGATGGTCAATATGCATTAAATTACCTTAGGAAAATGCTAAGTAATAGGTAGAGCACATCTTTAATTTAAAGTAAGCATAAAAACTTCTTTAAAAGAGAAGCTACATATTTACTTAAAGAATGAAGTTAAGAATATTGCTGAAGCAAAGAGAGGACTGGATTTCCATGAAAATGTAAGCAAGGTTACTTTCCCCCAAATATTTGTTGAACAATGCCTATACCCATATTTGGTGATTCGGAAACAAAAGCATCTTCAAAGAGTTGTTTACAGTAGACAGTTATAGAAGAGTAATGCTTATATCTCTAGGCTACTACAAAATGGGAAAGATTCAGGATTAACGTGACTGTAAATTCCAGAATATATAATGCACAAATGAATCTAGTCACATTTTGTTCTGTACTAGGAGTGGCTTTTGTCTCTGATAGAATTCGCCGCTTAAACTTGCAAAACCACAATAAATACGTCAGTATAGCTATGGCTGTATGTATGGTGCATCACTTACTGTACAGGTGCTAGATGATGTAAGGTGTGGAACATATCATCACTTGCTTTAATAAGTCAAGTATACCGAGAGGTAGAGCTATTAGCTCAGGACTAACAAGGATAACAAGATTGTTTTTCACCCTCAGTAATTGATATAGGAAGAAATGTTGCAATTCAGAAACATGAATTTATAAAATCTACCATAGTCACTGTGCAGTGCTTTCTGCAAAATGCCTATTTCCATTCAAATGCAGCTGACAGTAAAAATTCTCCTTGTACCCAGCAAATTAAGAACAATTTAAGATATGTGATTATCAAAAACTATTCAAAATGTACAGTCAACAATTCATCCAGCAATCAACAGACCAAAGCAGAGTTTCTGTGACACACAGTCCAAACTGGCTAGCATGTGTAACCAAGCTTTTCATATTGCATTAGTGTACAAAATAAGACCAGAACCTCTGTCAGTTTTTAAAATAAACAAAGAAGAAGCTTCATAGAAGAAAACTGAGAAAAGTCAGAAAAGAATGTAGAGAAAAACTACAGATATAATGAACAGCAAAAATACTTCTAGGAAGAAAACTGATACCTAGAAAGAAAAAAATAGCAATACGTTGGGCAAGTGAATATGTACCAGTATATCAGCCTCTACTTCCTTTGGCTGGATCATACATAAACATTTTTCTTTATATCAAGGGGACAAGAGGCATGCCAACTGCAAAATCCTCTGCTTCTAACAAAAAAACAACCTCAAACAAACAAGTCCCCAGCCAACTGCAACAATCTAAAAGGCTTGTGTCAATCTGTCAGTTGCCAACATAAAGCAGTCTTTGAAGAAACTTTTCCATGATGAAGTCTGAAAGCTTTCTGCTGTCCATCATTCCATTCCCAGCCATCAAAATTTGCGATACTAATAACAAAGGATTGATTTGCTTGATGCGGGTCTGTAGTGTAACAGCTCTGTGCCATTACGACACAAAGAGGCTGGGGGTTGATAGCTGGGGCAAAGCTGTCACTGCCGGGTTGCAAGATTAAACTCTGCAGCAAAGAATTATATTCACTGAGTACTGACTACTGCATGTATTCTTCTTTTTCTAATCATCCCATTTGGTAATTTCTTTCATTGTAAGGCTCTAGACTATGTTTCTGAACAGAAAATTGATCTAATCATATATAGGGAATAGATAGAATGTGAATGGCTTTTACATGACACCAACATGTAGTCATCTGAAGTGTCATGGCTTTCCATTCTGTCTAGAAGGCGCCGTGTATCAAAGACAAAATTCATGGAAGTAGCATTGCTCATACTTACAGTAAAGACTTTATTGCTTGGATTCACCAAACTATAGATATTCCATGGGAGTACTTCCATTAAACTTGTACAAAACAAAACATTTTACATGTCAAACTATGAATCTTAGAGCATACCTGTCTATATTTCTCTGTAAGCAGTTCTAGAAGAAATGATAGAGAAATATTCACTGGAAGCATATTCCTTGCAATGGATGTCTTTGCAATGCGTGTCTAATTGAGCCTACATGAGAAACTTCAAATCTACCTTTTATTTTTTCGCTCTGAGTGCAGCTAATTATATAACAAAAAGTATTTGCCAAGAACCAGAATTTCCTGAGACATGGTGTTGACTTTAGGGCTACAAAGAAGAGTCTGGAGGACAAGGTGTGTTCAGGGGTTGTTGGAACACCACTCTCAGACACAGGGCCTAATTTTTGAGTGGTGCTGTGTGGAGCCAGGAGTTGGATTCCATGATCCTTATGGTTTCTTCCCAACTCAGAATGTTCTATGATTTCCAGTTTAACTCAAGGTTAGTTTGTGCCCCATCACTAGAAAGAATTCAGCTCAGATTGCACAGAATGCACTTTTGTTACTCATTTCTCTTTCCTTAAATGGCAGTATAAAGGCAGAATCAGCAATATGGGAAACGAAGAGCAAAATGCTACGCACTGGAAAAACATCTGCAGTACCAGAGGATCTCTTTCTGGATAGTAAGATAAAAGAACTTCATTGGGACCCACACATTCCACTTTTGTATGCTGTGCACACACAAATAAAGAGGAAAAAGCTGAAGAATGTCCTCCTAGAAACTGCAAAGGAAAATTTTCCAGTCTTAAATGACACAACATGAATGAATGAATAGTTCAAATATATACGGAGTTTCAATCATACAGATGGTCCAAGCTGTCCGTCTTGGTATTTCTCTCTCATTGTTTTTGTCTGTTTGTTTCTTTGTTTTGTTTCTATGAAGTATTTGAATACTTTTATGACCTAATGAAAAAGGTCCCACACCAGTCCGTAACCAAAGGCTTCAAAGGGCATGGCAGACAGACTTATTACACAAAGACCCATGCACACTCCTAAACTGCAGATATAGTACTTTTAGTTGCAGTGATACGTGGGAAATTTATGTTTCATTGTTTAATTACCAAAAACAGTCACATTTTCATCTTCCTAAGTTAAAGAAATTATATTCCTTTCAATATACATACAGGCACTGTGGGTTATTCATTATCTGTGTTCATGTCTGTACCTTAAAATGTTCAATTCTTTGTGTTCAACAGAATACAAAAAGATGGAATTCTAGGGAGTAAAGATACAAGTACCTGCATGAGCAATTTATCTTCAATGGGCATCGTATAAATCAATCACTAGAGATCTTATCTTCAAAATCACCTCAGCAAGCTAACTTCTATTTAAAATTATTGGCTTTCTGAACATAGATCTTTCTTGTACAAACAACAGATTACCATTACGGGATAAAATGTACTAGAAATCTGTTCTTCTGACCAAAATGAATTAAACCAAAACTAAAGGTCTTGAAATTACGATTCAGTATTAAGAATACTACAGGTACTGAAAAAAACAAACAAACTGACATTTCCCATAACGTGGTACTCAGTCTCTCAGAGGACTCTCCTACTTTTTTTTTTTCAGATCCTGAGTTTTTAAACTGTTTTTCATTTCACTGTGTACCTTGGTGAAATGATAAAAGGGTGCAAATTTCTGCACTATCTTTTAGTGAACTGATTAAAATGCAGGACAGAGAGGCGAGAAAGAAACAGACCCACAAAAAAAAAAAAATTAAAAAAAATTTAAAAAGAAGGAAAAAAAAGAAAAAAGAAAAGACAAAGACAAGAGTTCTGGCTCCATGTAAACTTGTTTGGATCCCAGAAAACTTTCCCAGAACAGATGTTAAGACATGGAAAAAGCACAGGCCAGGCTTGGGACTTAAGTATGTAATTTAACTGCCTCAAGTAACATATTACAGGGAGAAAGCATTGAGTCTGTCATAACCTGGAATGCCAGCAGGACCAGATGGTTTGCTTAAATCACAAGCTAATAAACCTTTACACAAAATAAGAAGGAAATGAATTATGGTTTCATCACAGCCCCATTTTTGCTAAAGCAGTAGGGTGGCTTTAGGTACTCCTGAAGACTATATCCAAGACACTTAACAATATCCAAGACACTTCTTGGCTCTTCTGAACTAGGGGAACAACTTCCAGATTCTTGTAGATATTGGGAAACCTTATGGGTGTAGCTTTTTGAGGGCTAAAAATATCAGAGAAGAATGAGAGAAATAAGTATGCAGTAGCAGGAAATATCTTACTTTTCAATAAGATTAGAACATAATTTCTGGTCTGTAAGGTAAGGACAGCCCTCAGCTGAAAGACATGTTGACAGCTCTGCCATGCTGCCAGCAGTGACTCTGCCCTTACCACATGTGCAGCAGCTTTGGCTCTGTGTCAGGCTGCTCTTATTCACTCCCAGTGCATGAGCATGTATATTCTGGAATGTGCACAGAGGAAAGGCTACTGGTTTCTCTTTTATGATGATGTAGTCACATTGTCACTAATCCTTTTGTTGCACATACACAAGGGGTTAAGATGCTTTACCTTCACTTTTATTCTGTTGGCACTATACGGATATCATAAGGTGAACAGATGCTCATCATCTAAAGAGCGCGTTTTTCCCTACGCTGCATGTATCTCCCCTATACAGCTGTTCCACTTGTTTTGCATGGTCACTGCTAACAAATGTTGCCATGAGATTCTACATAGACAAGAGAAAAAACAAAGTTTGTTGAACACCAGAGTTCCTCAGCTGAAATCCTGCCTAAAGTAACTTGGAAATAAACACAGCAGGATGTTGTGCAACAGTTATGGCGTTTCTACACACCACATTTATGTCCATTCCAGAGAGAATGGCCAGATTTGCAGCCCTTTTGCCAAGGCCAACTGTGCACAACATTAGAGGGCTGTGGCAGACTTTACACATGAAGGGCAGGTGTTTTCCTTTGTTCATAATACAGAGGGAGGTTAGCATCAAAACTGAGATGATGGCTGGTAAGTTATCAGTTGCCTAGGGACAAGGAAGGATCTTCTGATTACCTGTAATACACAGCAAAAAGTTTAGGGATAAACTATATATGAAGAATTTTAGGGATGAAGTGTGTGTTTCCTTACAGTAGTGCACAGCATTCTTAAATCTTTAAGTCAGTGATGACTCCAGGCAAGGAAGAATACTAGTAATTAGACCGACCAGAATATATCTGACATTAAAAATCAGACATCCTGCAAACCCACAGAAACAGAAACATGGGAGTCTTTGTCAAAGAATACACTCCTAGAGCACCATCCGGAATGAATTCTGCTCATATTCTGAGAGCAGTGTGCTCTTGGTATGAAGGAGGAGGAATCAAAAACTCACAGATGTTTGGAAAAGAGAAAAGTATTTTGAGCTGCCAGACCTCGGGCCTGAAGAAGTCACAGCTGTGTCCTGTTAGGATGTTTGGAGGTATCCGTGACAGTTCTATCTCCTAAACGAAGGCCATAAGCCATATAAATAAGCAATGGCCTGCTGCTGGGACAAGAGCTCTTAATAAAAAAGCAATAATCATCTCTGCTTTACACACATACACACAAATTGAGTCAGGCCAGGGAAAAAAAATAAGTGAAAGACTGATTTCTATTAAGGACAGAAACCTGTTGCAGTCTTTGATATCTGAAGGCTATAGCAAGGTTTTACTTCTCTATTTTCCTCAACTGGAACCTTTGTTCAATGAAGAATTCTCGTGCATTTTTAACCCTTGCAAACAAATCAAAGGATCTATGAGGGCTGCCCCAAAAGTAATGCCTCCTATTTTATTATGTGAGCCCATGACATCAGGGGTGGATGCTGGTGGTGTGGTAGAAAAGGTTGAACCTTCCCACCAGTATTGTTACATTTTGTTGTCGAGAGACAGATGGCAGCAGAGGAGCAGTCTGACATGGAAGTGCATATGAAGCAAAGGTGTTTCATTGAATTCCTCCATGCAGAAAAAACAGCACCCACTGACATCCATTGTTCAAACAGTGGATGTGAGCACAGTGAGGCAGTGGATGGTACATTTCAGCAGTGGTGTCAGTGAGAGTGGGTCACCTTCACTGGTGCAGATTTTGAGGAGTGCAGCAAGCATGCTCTTGTACATCACTGATGAAAATGCATAGCTAATGGTGGTGGCTATACTGAACAACAGCATTTTGTAGCTGAGAGAGAACATTCTGTGCAACTTTGCACAAGCATTTAGCACAATTTGTTATAGAAGAGAAGGCTCCGGGGAAACCTCATTGCAGCTTTCTAGTACTTGAAGGGAGCTTATAAACAGGAAGAAATTTTTACATGGTCTGACAGTGATACGAGAAGGGGAGATGGCTTTAATCTAAAGCAGGGCTGATTATGGTTAGATGTTAGGCAGAAATTCTTTACTCAGAAGGCAGTGAGGCCCTGGCACAGCTGCCTAGAGAAGCTGTGGGTGCCCCATCCCTGGACATGCTCAGGGCCAGGTTAGATGGGGCCCTGGGCAGTTGAGCTGCTGGGTGGCAGCCCTGCCCATGGCAGGGAGTTGGGGCTGGGTGGGTTTTGAGGTCCTTTCCAACCTAAGCCACTCCACAATACTATGATACAAACAACCTCTTTAGAAAAGTGGCTAATGCATGACACTGCACCCACAGCTATAAACAAGGACCTCTTCAAAATAACTCGACCTATATTTGATTGCACCTAATCTGTTAACTGCAGCTAAGGTAGCAGCAGTAACAGAGCCAAAGGAAGCCTTTCAGCTCAGACTAATTATCCAACGATGTAAGCAGTTTTTCACAGGGATTCTGCAAAGCACACTGGTTTTAATGTTGCTGCATTTTAGACAGTTCCATAGAATCATAGAATCAAAGAATTGCTCAGGTTGGAAAAGACCCTGAAGATCATCGAGTCCAACCACAACCTAACTGTACTACCCTAACCAACAGCCCTCTGCTAAATCATGTCCCTGAGCACCACATCCAAAAGGTTGTTAAACACATCTATCTTTCATATTATTTAGGATAATAATAATAATAATAAATAATTATAAATAATTATTAATTCTTAATAATTATAATAATTTAGAATAATTGTTTCATATTATCTAGGATGTTACCATGGCAGACTGAAGTTTAGACATAGCCTACAATTATTCAGAAGTGAATAGTTAATGCTGTGCTACATATCATAGATCGTCAGTTTAGACAGTTACAGATTGATTCTCCAAAGAGAAAAATTCTGGGATGGCAAATTAACTCACTACAACTTAGTGCACAAAATACAGTACGCTAATTCCACACTCAACTTTAACATCCTTCTCAAAAAATGTTAAGGATCAGGAACAGTTACTATGTGAAAGCCCATCCACATACATGAAGGTTGCACGTGTGGCTAAAGTACAGCTGAAGAAGTACAGTCTTGTTGGCAAGCTTAGGAAAGTTTCCACCTATTCTAACTTGTGGAAGCAAATCTTTAGCACTGTAGTTAATAGACAGCAACGAGCAGAATCTAGCCACAACTGCAAAGTAATCCCACTGTTCTGAGCCAACTAAACTAAGGCTGAAATTCAGTGAAGGCTTTGAAGGAATCTGATGATAAACAGCAGTACAGCAATGTCTAGAAGCTTTTGCGTCAATAGGAAATATTTCACAAAGAATCTTCAAATTACTCTGAAATCTGTCACTCTTCTGTGCTTTGCTGTAAAAAAGAATGGTCTTTTCTTGCTCTTGATGTATTTTGATGAAGAATCAGTTGCCAGGAAAAAAAAAAAGTATATTTTTCTAATTCTTGCATTTAATCTTCAAGTCTAATGAGCTTTTCTAAAGCTTTAATCTACACACTCTTGTATTACACTTGCACCTAAGGTCACAATTTAAGATCACGACAGGAACATGGAGAAGATGTTCCAAATGGAAAAAGTACAAGCTTAGCTTTAAGTAAGTATTAAAGTATTTGCTTGGGTCCTTACAAGTAAGAATTAACGTAAAATCTGCATGATTTCCTCTTTCAAATCAGATTTGAAGGCAACTCAAGACTCTGATTTTTATATGAGCCAAGCCAGATAAAATACAAGCTAGAAGTAGGCATTTGAGAAAACAATATATCAGGTAGAGAGGTGTGAAGGTGGAGTTTTCTCTAGAATAGGCTATTTGAAATCTATTTATTTGAAATCAGTATTTATCTATTAAAAATAAAAATGAAAAAAATCTAAACAAAACCCTTGTAAGATCAGCATTTGCACCAAATTTCCATGTAACTGTTTCCCCCAACAGTTTCCCTTTCTCCTTTTGTTAAAAATACGATCCATATTGAGAAATGCTCACTATATATTTTGAACAGAATTATCCTTTTAGGGTGCCCAGTTCTAAAAGTTATCACATTTTGTCCACTTTCCAACTTTGTGAAACAAGTTAAACAAAATTAAAGGATCCTGAATTCCTTAGAAGTATTTTTGCCTGTAATGTTAGAAAAAGATCTCTGTCCCAAAGTCATCTTTGGTTACAATTTTCTATTCATTGCTATTTTCTCTTCATTCTTCTCCGCTGGAAAAGAAAATCCCTCAAGCCCCTCACACAGGTACAGCTGAACACAACTAAGACCAGAACAAAAATCGTACAGTTTCACATCTTAGAAAGTATATTACTGAATACATAAGGAATTCCATGTTATCCCTGACATACTGAATCAACCTTTCCATGTAAGGGGTGTGACTTGACATAAAACTGGATATTTTTAAAGGAAGAGGCTACACAATCCATCAAAATACTCTGGGGAGAAGTAAGTTTAAGGAGAAGCAGCACTTCTGAAATGACTGCCAACAGCTTTGTTACCGTGGACACGGTGCATGGCCACCTTACCTAGTCAAAACCAAAATACACAAAAGGAGGAAAAAAAAATCCAGATTTTGAAAAATGGCAAGAGTGTATGTCAGGCTGACCACTGAGATTAAAAGCTCTTAAAACTATGTATATCAGAGGAAGAAATTCAAATCTAAGTTTCTAGTACAGATTTCTGTTACTTAATATGACTTAAATACACATATGACTTACATGTATATACATACACTCAAAAACCAGACTGGGTTTTGCAGAAAATGTTCAAAGGAATTTCAGCCAAAGAGAGTGTAGACTGCTTAGAGAAATCAGTGGGAAGCTATGCCAGCAGTTTCACCCCCAAAACATAGCTTGGAATACTGCCTTGATTTCCAATCACTTGGTTTACCAAATTTCTCAGTTAGAAATACAGAAGGGCAGCCAAAAACATGAGTTAAAAGCAAACTGTCCAGCACGTGTTACAGAAGAGTCAGAATTTTGACAGCAGTGCTCAAAAAACTACAGCGCTCAGAAAGCTCTAAGCAGGTGATTCATGAGAAATTCTGCTTCATATCGCCCACATACAAGGATCTATAGAAAGTAACCAATGTGTGAGACTTTGTGCTGTGAAATAACTCAAAGTGTGTTTTAGAAAATATTTCAGACCTATTCCAGTAACAGAATAGCACAGCAAAAGTGAGATGTATTTAAATTTTACATTTTTAGAAAATACTAGATTATAATCAGTGCTGAATGTTAGGGTCCAATATAAAATAATCATGTTGTAAATGCATTTTCTATTTTTACAAGAAAAGGTAGTTAAAGTAATATATTTTAGGAAGATAAAAGAACCAGAATGGCAGATTTATGGCTAATAAAGAATGAAGAGAGGTATCACCCAAAACATGGCTAGACTTTCTGTACAGCAACTTAGAGATAAGCAGAAAAGGCTCTAAGAGGCTGTACTCAATATTCAAATCTCTGCAGCCATTGTACTTACAATAGTGAGATCCTGATGAACAGGAGATGGGGAAAAAAGGGAGACAAATGGTACGAAGGCTCCAGCTATTTATGAATTTCCTATTTTTCCTTAGCAAAAAGACATGGTATCTGAATTGTGCATACATGACAGAGAATTTCAGGAGCCTTGTTGCAAATAATTTTTACATGTAATATATGCAGGAAATAAGACTAAATCCTGCTGAAATAGTTTATAAAACTATTGGGAAGAACAAAGTAGTGTATGACAGCATATTTAAACATGTTACCATTACAACATTCAGCATCTTATTTCTTCTCAAAAGGCTAGGCAGACACACCTGCCATGCAGAATAAAAAGATAAACTGTATGAGCATAGATACAGCTATTTATAGGTATTGGTTTACATACTTAACCTAAACTAAAATTTCCCACGGAGAACCGTAACTTCAAAAAAAGTTGATGGAAAGTGTCAAAATCAGACTGCTAACTCAGAAATTTCAGTTGAAGTAGCTACTTAAAGAAAAAAGCAAAGAAAAGGTAACTTCTCCATTTCATAGCATGGCCTCAGGAAGACCCAGGCTGGTAAAACTGAAGGGATGTTCACAGAAGTATGGGGATAAAAGCGAGCAAAGAGAAAGAGGGCAGTTGCTAATTTCTTGTCTCTGTGAACTATGCCCTTCAATAATTAAGGCTTTAAGTGCAAGTAACAGTAATAATGTGTTTCTTGAGACAAGGACCTAGCACTACTTATTACTGATTGACGTTGAATTACAAAATCTGTACTTCTGTTTCACTTTACCCTACAGAACGGGCCATATTTTTTCATGAAGAAAATCTTCTCAAGCATTGTTCTTGGAACGGTCCCAATTGTGATTAAATTGATATACAAGTTAAACTCCTGTCTTCTACTACAACCTTTCAGAAAGAATTTATTTAAAAAAATATAGAGGTCTCCATGTACTTTCAGATGTACAATCTAATGTGTTGAACTAATGGATTCCACCGCAGTCCATTGCTGTAAGTTCCAGTAATATTTACATACAGAAGTCAACATGTGGAACAACAAAACCAGCTGAATACGTTGGAAATAAAGAACTTGTTGAAGAACATTCAAGTCTTTAAATGTAAGAAGATTTGATCAGCTGGAGAAATCTTGCAATATACAAAATGAGTGTTAACACTCTTAACACACAGCCATAGTTAACACATATTGTCAGGATATTATCAAACACTGGATGAAATAGTGCAAAGTTTTAGTCTGAAATGAGTATCTGAGAACCATGAAATCCTAAGTAGCTTCATGGACAGTGTAATTCAAACGCAAAGCTTGTTAAATAGCGGCAAACCACATTATCGTGAGATGATAGAGGGTAGGATTACACAACACAGGGCTACAAAAACAATACACAGTGGGGCAGAGGTACACACAGACGAGATGTCCTCATACCTTGAACCACTTAAAGCCAAAATGGTTGACCTCATGCACTGATTCATTAAACAGCTTCAGACAGGCAGTGAAGTGGCAGAATAGTAGAGAACAAGATAAATAGAAGAGAGGAAATAAAAAGCATGCAATTAAAAGAAAATTATAATCATTTGGGACAATATTAAAATTTCCAACTCACACATACAATTTGTATTTGGCCTAAGAATGATATCATCACCTGTAAAGATCAAAAGATTAACATCCTGCACAAAAACAAAGCCTTGCATTTGTAGAACTGCAAGGCTACCTAAGGGTTTCTATCATAACTCTACAGAATATAGAGCAAAGCAGGCATTCTCTTAAGTAATTGAAGAAATGGAAAATATTTGAAGGAACGTATCCCCCTGGCATCTGAGGTGAAAAACAGGCACTTGCCATCACTCCATGACTTCACTATATCTAATAAAGAACAATAACTGGGCAAACTATTGGGCACAAGGGGGCAAAACAGCTGTCTTGTAGCTGGAACAAGACTCTGGTTGCTTTACTGTGTGATGTGTATTGGTCAACACACTGTATAAAGTATGATGTGCCACAGAGGGCAGTTTAGTTATTCTGCTGGACTGAGACACAGCTGTCATAATCAGTGATGGTGCAAACTAGAGGTCTTCCTTTTTTGATCCCAGTGGTTTCAAATCCATCCTTCTTCCTCCTCACTTCCATACAAACTACTACATCCAAATCCATTTCCTGTTTAAGATGCTGTTGCCCACTGTATTCCAGAAATCTTCTCCCACAACTCATACTTCTCTTGGCTCTCATCCTCTCCTCTCAATCTCTCTCAGTGATTCTTACAGCTTATTGACCCTCAGGCACCACATTTCCATCACCTTGCCTCATCATACAGATTGTACAGCCATTCGATCTATTTACCAGTTATTCTCCCTCTTCATCAATCTCATGCCATATGATCTCATTGTTTGCCTCTCACAAGGCTTTGCTGGTGAATGTTTTCAAAAACCGTAATGGAGATTTGTAGATATTCCCTAAGCACTAATCACTTTCCATATTTTAGTTTTAGGATGTCTCAGGTATAAATAAGATTCCACTTCTGTAATGCTTTCCTATTTTACCAATCCAGACTTAACTCTTGTTCTCTCCATAATAAACTTCCTTACAACCACAAGGACGTCACACTAATGGGCTAAGAACGAATCCTTCCCATCCTGCAACTGAAACTTTCCTTGCTATTTCATTTCTTTTAATCTAAGACAGAGCCTTCATATTTTTGTTAATCTTGACAGTACCTTTGACTCAGATGTCCTTCTACTCCTTGTGCAAGGGTTATTTTGAAACATTTGCAGAATTTCTTCTACGGAATATCTCTAATGGAAGACATTTCTGATTGTGTCTCCATTGCTAAAAGTTCTTTGGCTAGGTTTATTTCATGTCTGAATGTGCAAAAATCTTCCTTCTGCAGATTGTGACAATTTGTGCAGGAAACTCCCCTGTAGCTTTGATTGTGTTAATGTTATAAGCGTGTTTCTTAGCTAGCAAATAAGCTACTGATCATCTGCAAACTGTGCTCCACTCACCCTTCACCTTAAATACTGAGATGACCTGTGATCAGCCTCTAGAACAAGCCTACTTCACACTTGTATTTTTGTAAATTTACCAGTTACATTCACCTTCATACTTATTTCCTAACATCAGACATTCCTAAAACTTAGAAAACTAACATACAACATTCTTTAAAGTTGTCCTTCAGAAATTCACTAAACCTTACGCTTAATGTGTTTAGAGCATAGCCACACAAAATGTTGAATTCTACAGGCTTCTCTGCACTCAAAGAACACAATTGTCACAGTCCTCTAACACAGAAATTAAACCATTATGACATCGTAGGTAAGAATTACATGTTATCTTATCTTGTTTACTTGTGCACCTCAGCATAGAACTTGCTCTTTTATGAGATACATATATTTCCGAGGAGGAGATCTATTCTTTTACGTGGTACTCAATACCAAGGTAACATTTCTATAAGATACTTTTTTTTTTAGAGTTTACAAGAAGTTTAGAAAGAAGGCGCTCTTGAAAGTAAATTCCATAAAGTTGCCTAGAATCTTAGGATACTTTAACCAGAATTATGCTATGTTTACCAGCAAACAGTTGGGACTGACTCTAGCATAAAGAGCAAGAGTTTCTTTCTTCCTGAAAAGTTGGATTATTAACTAGAAAGAGCATAAAAATACATCCAGAAAGAAGGTGATATAAGAATACATGTTGGAAACAAAACAAACTCTTTTAAAACGTTTTAAAGTGCAGTTAGTCAAATCTTAACAGAAAGAAAGTACATCACTGCAATGTAACTGACCAAATGCCCCCGTTTGCTTATTATGGTCAGGAGAGGAACAGACAAACTGGAAAAACACTGAAGAGGTTCACAAAAAGCACAGTAAGAATGCCAGGCTCAGCTCCTTGTACTTCAAAAGCTTCATCAAAATGTAAAGGAAATTTATTCAATACATATGGTATGTTTTCTTAGTGATAAATTATGGAAGTCAAAATCTGGTCCATACGTGATTCTTCAGAGTATCTAACCAGTGGCACAGAATAAATTCAGATATAGAAGTTTACACCTGTGGTTTCAACACAAGTGTGTATTTTCTGTGTGTAAGCTTGCCTATGCTTGTCATTCTATCCAGTAGTTGAGAGACTGTAAATGAAATGAGATTGTGGCCTATATAGATGACCATGCTAATAAAATTCACCTTCTTTAACTGTGCACAATGAACAACGCAGCGAGTGTAAGCATGTTTACATATAGAAGGATAGCTTTCATAGGTAAGATTAGTCAGAAGAATTACTACATAAAATAATACTTTAAAGCACAGGATACCTTGTATTTCTTTCTTTCTTTCCTTCTTTTTTTTCCCCCCAAGAAAATATCACCTGTGAAAAACAAGTCTTAGCAGATTTCATGGGTTTTGTTACCCAAACTCGAACAGAGATAGCTGATCAAATAAAACCATCTGTGTTTCACAGTAAAGCAATGGAAACAGTACTTTACTGTTTCCTGAGAGGACTACTGGTGACTTTATAAGATTTCAGACCTGTTTCTCAGCATTGATCCTGGCTGACTCCTCTTGTGCTAGCACCATTTCCCGTTCTGCAGTTATCTGAACACTTTCTCTGAGTGCCTCTTCCAATTCTTCAATCCGATCATCCTTTTTACGCAGATTGTCCTGGAAAATGATGGGAGACTAGGTGAAGAAGACTTGTTTGGATCTATAGCCTTTAACCAACCAAGCTCTATGCCAAGCAAAAGGTGCTTCTCCCTACCAAGGTGCAACTGCAGGCAAATTATCTTCACGCAAGTGAAAGAAAGATGAAGCGATGCAAGAATAGGAAGAAGATCACAGTAAAGAGAAGGAAAAAGCTAGCAAAGTAGGACATCAAAGCAAGAGGGTTTGCCCTCTGCATCAGGCACATCACAGTCTTGTCAGATTAAACAGAATAGCTAAGCAGGTTTTTCTTGTGAATGAAGATTAGTAAGCAGTTCCAAAGAAGGAGAGTAGCCAGAATTGGTGGGAAAGCAGGCACGCAGAACTGTCCATTTGCTCACACATTCACCAGCAGGCATGGTAAAACGGGAAACAAAGCACTGCAGTCTTGCAACTTGCTAGTTCCAGGTTAAGGGGGAGAAAAGCAAACATCAACAAACAGAGTTTTCTGTTGTTCAGATAAGACTTAAAGGAAGTTTTTTCAACAACTATCTAGGAATTAAGAATGGCAGTTTAAACCTCAGACAGGTAAGTATCAAGATTATCTGAAAATACATTCTTCAATTAAGAACATCTTCACAGTTGCAGGTTCAGAAGTCCCACCTATAGTCAAAGACCATGGAAGGAAACTCTCCTCAGAAAGTATACCGTTTAATTGGTAATAATATAATTTTTAAAATGATATTAAAAATGAATGACATTTGTATAGAAGACCCGTATTTTCTTAATATTGCTAGGAAAATAAATGTGTATCTTCTGCCTCTGCTGTAGTTCTGCTGTAGTGGCTTGGACAAAAGACTGCACACCAGGCTGTCCCCAGGATATATGTGAGTGTCTTGGAGTATGGCTGCTTAACAAATCCATCAGAAATGACCAGCTTGATGGAAGATTTCTGCATTTCTCATCTTGCAGATCAGTTTAGATCATATGGTTCAGATCAGATATTAGCGCATGTTTAAGTTAATGCAAAGGCTTTTTAGACAGTTCAGCAGTAGTAGAAGAATCAAACATTTTTTCCCTTTGGTTTTTGCATTTCCCTTTTTATCAGGTTTACTCCTTAGTCTTCTGTCCTGACTGATATTTTCCACTGTTTCTCTGTGCTTCACGCCATATAAAGATTAAGGATAAAGACAACTTATTTGAAAAAAAAAACCAAAACCAAAACCAAAAACTTTGTAATGCTAAAGCGAATCACTGGAGTTCTAAAGAATGAACCTTATTCCTCAATTGTTGTTCCACAGGACTTTCAGTACATCACCAAGGATAGTGTCATATGAACACCAGTTCTGGCAGTCTCATCACTTCTGAAGGGAACTTGCCAGCAGAGATGCAAGGCTTTGTATCCAAGCAGTACAAGACCCCTGGCTCCACTGCTCTTACACAGAGAAAGGCTAGTTCAACCACTAGCAAATACATTTGCCAGGTTTTGCAGACAGACAAGCTTTCTGCTGTTGGTTACTTTCCAAAGCAGATTCACAAGGCAAGTAACCACTTATTTCTAAAGAAACAACTGGAGAGATATTCATTTAAAAAAATCAGAGTTGCAGAGCATATTTTAATACTTTCTAAAACCTACTGAAACACTGATACAGTCTTCTGAAACTACTCTTCATGGTTAGGATTAGTCTAACTGAAGATTCAAAAAAGTTTACAAGAAACTCAGTGCAGACTTGAAAACTATTTACTTGCCAATCTGTATTCTGTGGGGAACATCAGCAGTACTTCTTGATATTATTCACGGATAGCCAAGGATGTGTGAAAGTATACCTCTCCATTTCAAACAACAGAAGTGGAAATGGTGCATTTGAAACTGGTTTAAAATAAGAGTGTAGAATGGAGCACTGTAATGTACTGTATGCCCACCCTTCATCATCATTTAAGAGGTTAATTCAACATAGCAAAGTGTTCTGTTCAGACAGGTGAATCCTTTAAGGCAGGGAAAAGAGTAGCTCGTGGCATGAAAACTGTGCAATACAGTACCACATCACCTGCACTTGAAAGGTCTATGATTACATAGTATATTTTTTTCTAAAATAATATGTGAACTTTTATATATAGACTGGAGAGTTGAAAGTTTAAAAACAAGCCAACAGTGCTAGAAAAAAAAATCAACTAACTGCCTACAAATGATGATTTTAAACTTTTGTCAAATGTTAATTGCCCATCTAGTAAAGTAAGACTGGTTGCAAACATCCACCTTCTGTCTCAAACAAAAAGTTCAAAGAGCTGTGATTGATAGTTTATTGCTTGCTCTTAATGGTATCACAACGCATCTACCCACCTTACAAAACGACATCTATGCCTGAAAGAGCAGCAGACTGCTGCATAGTCAGACACCAGCAGCACTTCAAAGTGGAAGATAATTTCAGGGAACTTTTAAATAAATAAATGTTTTGTTTCCACCCCTTCTTTTTCCGTCATGAAATGATCGGTATTTGATTTTATTATTTTTTTTAAACACACGCTGTTGTTTCAAACACAACACTCCAATAGAGAAAAAAGTAAATGAAGCCAAACCAGCATTTGCCTTTTAACATACCAGCAATGTTTTCCCAACTGTTTGGCTCAACAGTCCGAAACGTGATAGGCTCATGGTGAACTTCAACCCATGCTACTCCCGTGGCTTTCCTCTTTTCAATTGCATGAAATACTTTATCGCTATTGTGAGAAGCAGTAAACTTTGAAGAAAGTACTGTATAAATCGTAACTACCATTACCTATTATGTAAGGAGTTTTCTACAGAAATAGAATATTTTGATTTTTAATTCTACAAATTATTCTGGAAAACTAAAACTAAACTAAACTAGAATAGAATCTACCAAATAGGAAGAAAATAAGAATTTCAGAAAGGAAATCAGAAACCTTTCAACATGAACAGAATACAAACATGCCCTCTCGAGATGAGGAGGCTGTGACAATACAGGTACTTTACTGCAGGAAAAAGAAAACTGTTATTTATGTAACCCAATTTTTCATATGCTGCTGAAGCAGGTAACCCCAATAGTGAAATGTATTTATCCTCTTAAGTAGGGGACTACTTGCATTACCTCCTACATATATTAGATTGTGACACAGAGTGCAAGTTTATCATCAGGTATTCTGATGAAATTGCAGAGTGACAGACCATAGCAGTTTCCTTTCATGAATCTTATACATGACTAATCAGAAAGAAAAAGGAAGTGTTACTTACCTGTACAGCAACTGGATTCTTTGAGATGCATTACCTATCCAAACGTCTCTGTGTCCCTCACTCAGCTCTGTGCCCGAGACCCATATGTGCGAGATTCAGTGGCAGAGAGGGAATTAAACAGGGACAGGGAGATAGGTCTGCCTTTATGCTCACTGGTGACACCACAATGAAAATGAAAAACCCAGTCGACACTGTGGGAGTGCCAGGAGTTCAGGCACAATATGACTTTTTCTACAAATACTATGATCCTGCAGCTGATTCGTATGCAAAACCCATTCCAATACATGCCTGTCTTAAAGACTGAAAGGAAAAAGAGGTGTGACTGACACACATTTCTGGGCTTTTTATTTCACTTCAGGAAGGAAGTGGTAGGATGTCCAAGTGCATGTTAAAAGGATGTATCAATTTAATCTTTCCTGCATTCATGTAATGTGTTATCTGCCATGAAGTTCTGTGAAAATACATGAAATAGGACGCAAGTTTTCACCAAGGCATTTAGGTTCAATTAAACCTGAGGTATCCTGGCAAACTTCTATGTAACTGCATCTTTATGGCTTAATTTTACTACTGGAACTGCAATTTAGATGGATTTCTCTGGTTAACTCTTGAGAAAGCTTAGTTAATAGTCTGAGAAGGCAATTAACTCCTTCTTTTGACTGTTACAAGGATTCCTAGAACTAGCCAATCACCTAGGTAGGGAAAGATCATTTTCGTATAACCCCATAATTAACTTAATTAAGCACATTTTGCCCTTTGTACTTCCATAGATGAGAAAGGAAGAGCACATTACTGCATTGTTGGTTGTGCTGCTGCACTGCTAAGCCCAGAAGGAAAGATGCTATGACAAAATCAGAAATCTAAACTTAAGAAGAGAGGAACTGATAAATATAAATCAAGTTGTTCATGAACTTTTGCTGTTCTTTCCTCTGAAAAATACTTGTAAAAACCTGAAGGCCTTATTAAGAAAGTCCTGAAGCTTTAAGTGAATATTCAGTGTTGTGGTATCAGAAGGTGGAATTACTGTCTCATTTTATTTCAGAAGCAAATAATCACAGTTACTCAAAACTCAAGCGAGCATCGTGGATCTCCTTCATTTGGTTCCACATGCTGCTGAACTACTTGCAGAAGTCTCTGGACAAGAGAACTATGAAAAATTGTCACTCATAAATGGAGAAATCTCTCTTTCACTGATGAGATTATTTTGACTTACTGGTTTTCAAATATATACATATGTGTGTGTGTGTATATATATATATATATATATGTATGTATGTATAGGGTAAATATAGTGGCATGGGGGTTGGAATTTGATGATCCTTGAGGTCCCATCTAACCAAAACCATCCTATGATTCTATGATGATTCTGTGATTTGCTGAAGAAGATGGCAATAAAAGAAAAAATACATGCTGTCTCAAAGAGTGCTTGAAGAGCAAAATAAAAAAAAAAAAAAATTAATTCCTAAAGGGGGAAATATCTGTAGGGTAGTTCATAACTCAGTTCCAAGATGTACATAAACATGGATCCAATATTAATGATTCTGAAAACAAAGTAGCAGAGGTAAACTCTTGTGTAATAGTTGGTACTATATATATTGAGGGGCGTGAGCAAGCAGTGGAGTTGAAAGAATGACAGCTATCAGTGCTAAAGCTACTATCATCGGTGTTGCATACAGATGCCTCGACACACTCAAATGGTGAAAGAACTGAAGTGCAGAGTTTGCTTGTGATGGTGAAACCTCTGTCTGTCCAGGCAAAAGTTGGATAAGTAGAAATACTAAATTTATATGACATCTCCGTCTCTCACAGAGTGAGACAAAAAGGGCTTCTTCCTAAGTACAGAAACAGCATATGTAATTACCACAAGTTCCTGAATGAAAGGATCAGTCTGAGAGCTGAAAAGAATTGCCAAGTAGGAGATCCTCAACTTATGTTTCCATATCTTTGGCAAGCTCAAAGACTGAGATACATGATGACAACTCATTAGGACAACATATGTCAACATCTGGAAAACTGCGCCTGCCAAATAAGACACATGAATTGGAATTCTAGCCTGACAAGTCACATAAATGAAGAAAAATAACTTCAGGAGACAATAGGAGAAAAATTGCAATAGAAGAATTTCATTCCATTAGGGATTGAGAGGGAAGTGAGATGACGCCGGCCACAGCATTGCTTTGAAAACATGAGGGACTGCAGAAGGGGTTGAACACATTCGCCTGAGAATGCCGTAACAAAAAAGAGAAGATGAGCACATCCAAAATGTATGTGCACTTGTGGATCATCGATTGCAGAAAAAAAAAACCCAACAAAAATATTTCTACTAGAAAGAGAAGTGTTTAAAAAAATATTGTCGGTTGACATAAGAGAAATATGATTGAATTAGTATATTAATAAAAACAACAACAAAAAAGACAGCCAAAGAAAGCATAACAAGGCCAACAGTTTATGAGAAATAGACAGTGAATTTCTGTTTTGAAGGAGAAAAGTAGCAGAAAAACAGAATGGTGTTTGGGACAGCACAGTCCCGTAGGCATAACTGAGCTATAAATGATGCTGTTCACAAAAATATCTGCTCTTATACATGAGATGATTGCACAACGTAAACGTTACATGTGCACTGACTTGAGAAAAATATAAAATATACTCAAGTAGAGAACTTACTAACAAGCACAGTAAGGAAAATGAAAAGCCATGTAGCTTTTCTACCATGCACAAAGTCCTCACGGCTTTCTATCTCATACCTATTAAGAAAGCCTTCATGGCTACTAAGGAGTAAAGAAAAAAAACCAACATCCAGATAGTAAAATATGTCTGTAAGACATCGTGACAAGTTTATGATGGGAAATTAGTTGAGTGTCAAGATTACTTACATAGAAGCTGACTGAAGCGTTAAGCATCTGTAAAAAAAAACACGCTCTCCTCTCCATGCAAAGAAAATAAATATGGCACTAATTAATCTATCAGACGTTATGTGAACTTACTTCTGTTCTCAAACATATAGGTCACAAAGAAGCAATAAAGAAAACACAGAGGTGACAGTGCTATACGATAGCAATAGCATTAGAAGATAGATAGAACTGAAAGTAATAATTTTGAAGTACATCAGGATGTAAATAGTATTCTGCATGTCACTCATGTATAACCCTAAAGGCAAAATGTGCATGCATTTTTCCCTAAAACACATTTACATGGAAGAAAAAAAAAATCATGAAAAGCCACAAAATATATCAGCGGTATAATACATCAGTGGTATCACAGCATGACAGATATTACCTAAATACACACACATTGCAATTAACAGATCTACTTGAAATGAAGAGGAAATCAAAGGTGAGGAAAAAAAATCTTAGCACAGAGAATTTCTGATAACATCTGTTTTTTGAACACACAGAATGTCCTTAACAAAATTCCTGTATACTGCTATTATCCCCTGAAATACTACCTAGAAATGTTTCCGAACATTATCCAATGTGTCCATAAAATGTGTGAACAGTGCCAGCCATTCAGATCTTTTTCTTCCAAGATATTTTATAGGCTACCACTCACAGCTGTGTTGTTTTCAAAACCATTCCCAAAACATACAGCATTAGCAGCAATGTGAGATACACAGGGCTTGCAGGTAGCAGTAGGAAAGGATCCTTAATCAATACCAGTTAATACAGTATCCATCACAAAGCTCCGTATTTCCAGTATGAAGTACAAACGTAAATAAGTGGAATTTCACTGCAATCTGGATTACTTATACACTTATACACTGCTTGAAGGAGGATGGAGAGGAAGGAGAAGAAAAGGACCAACATTTAAGGACAATATGACACAGAGAGGCCTAAAAGGGAATGGCAGAACAGAATAAGCAGATGAGAAACTGGCAACTTCTCTTACTGATAGCTACCATGTTTTTTGATACTTCCTCTTATTCCAAGCTAGGCATGCCAAATGCAGCAATCAGGTAGGCATGCTCATTTTTTACACGCACTTCTCATTAGTAACAACTGAGACAGGCTAATGCACCTTGCCAATATTAACAACGAGGTTTACCATTTAGCAGCTTGTGTAGGGTGCCAATAGCGTTAACATTCTGCTTCATCTGTTGCAAATTACCACACTGATGATTTTAATAGCTACAGGGACTATCCTTCTATGTAACCATAGTGGGTCGCTGCACTGGTGATTGGAATGAGACCTAAGGCTGACAATATAGCTGTGAAAATGTGAGCAAAGCAAGAGGTTTCTCACTGTATTTTATTTTTCTGTGAGAGGTTAATCAGGGAAATACTGCTGTAAAAACATTTCTTCTTCACACACAAATCAAGACTATGACTCAAGACACCTATGTTCATATGGGATTACAACAAAAAACAGTGACAGTTTAAACTGCACTATTAGTAAGTTTGAAACCATAAGTTATTCCCTTGGTATACCTCTATCCCGCTAAACTCTCCTTTGCAACATTAGTCCTGTCAACGTTATTGTACTAATACATCACAGCAGCTGTAAGATCTACTTTTCTGTTGTTCACATATCAAAAAAACCCAACCCTGTCATACACCTTAACCTGATAATTTTTCATTACATAGCCAGTATTATGCATAACTAGTAATTCAATAACCATGACTAATACTGTCCCAAAATGGATGTTGAGTATCCTCAATAAAGTGACAAGTCAGAAACTTTGCCTCATTTAAAGAAAATATTACATTTGCCATGTTTGACCAGGAGCATTGCCTCCATACAAAGCAATACCCAGTACCATAGCACCAGCAGACATGGGCACTTATAATGCAAAAATTGTTTACAGGTTAAGAGTACCCAATGATTCTTCAAAAAGAGGGAGGGAAAAGAACATGAATGGTGACTGACACAGAAAACTGTACATTAAAAAGGCACGAATGGGTGTTGGTACATTGAATTCCATTAACTTTTATTCCCTCTCTTTCCAAAAGAGGCTTTGAAAAATCATCTGACCTTAAAGATACCAAGACTTAGAATTCAGGCATCAGCAACAAAAGATGTTGAATTGCTGGAAGCATTCAGAGAAGAGCAATGAAACTGGTGGAGGGTCAGAAAAGAGTTATGGGGAGTGAATGAAGGAACTGGGATTGTTTAGTGTAGAGAAGGCTCAGGGAAGATTTCATCACCCTCTACATCTACCTGAAAGGAGGCTGCAGCAAGGAGGGTGTTTGTCTCTTTCCTCAGGTTATAAGCCTCAAGTTGTGCCAGTGGAGGTTTCGGCTTGATATCAGGAAGAATTTCTTCATGGAGAGAGTGCTCAGGCATTGAGATAAGCTGCCAGCAAAGTGGTGGAGTCCCCGTGCCTTGAGGTATTTAAGAGATGTGTGGATGTGTTACTTAGGGACATGGTTTAATAGTGGACTTGATAGTATCAGATTGATGATTGACTTCCAAGCAAAATGATTTTATGAAACGACTCTATGAGAAAACAACACAATGTCCTAAACTGATTTTGCTAGTGAATTTTAACTAAATATAGACATTTTCTAGAATGTTAAGGAGATAATCCTTCAATCATCAGTAAGAGACCAGGTGATACAAACATAGTTTTTCTACCCCCCGTATTCAGATCCTAGAGTACCTCAAACAAAATGCAACAGCTGAAAGGACTGATGCTAACTATTTTACAGCCTTCTATCAGTTATGAATACATGACTTGTAGCCTAAACCTCAATGCCAGCCAACATTTACACATCACAGTTGTTCTGTTACATGTGAAGAGTCTGTAAACTTTAGCCAAAGAGGAAAATTTAACAGGGAAAGTGCCGATTAAAGGAAGAATAGGCTTGTTTCTACAGAAAAAGAACAGTAGCTTAAGGATAATTTGGATGCCTTGCTAAGCAAGATTAGGGAATAATACTGAATTAGAATGAAGTGAGTTAGGTTTATTATGATATGAGATCAATCACATGAATATTTTTAAAGCAAATACTGAAGCACTTGTTGCCACAGGTATATACCATAAAGAAAAAAAATCCATGTATATTATTATTATTTCAAAATAAATTATGAACATTGTCTTCAGGTGCCCAGCATCACCTCATCTTCTTATTTTGTTGGTCAAAACAAGAAAAAGGTAGAATAGCAACTTTACTAAGCAATGAAACTACAAAATGAGCTGCGGCAACTGGACATTTTTATTCCTGGGGAGAGATGAGTTAGAAACAATTTTCAGCACAGCAAGTAAAAACAAGAAAAGCTTAAGGGAGAAAGAAAAAAACAGAAGACGGAAAAATGCGAATTTACTGCCATTTCTCAGGCTCATGAAATAAAACACTAAAGTGAAAAGAGAGCTGTTTTTCCCCTTGAATGTATTCCTATTGTTTTGCTTAAATCTGGCCCTCAAATGTTTTCTGCTCTCAGGAGAGACCTCCTCACAGGAACCACACCATGTTGTCAACAGTTACATTAATCTCTCTGACAGTTTTTAGGAAAGGAGTTTGAACTCAGATACTAATCTTGGAAAAAAAAAAAACAACAAAAAAACCCTTGCAAAAAACATCCAGTGGTTAAGGTCGCTGGCACACACTCAGCAGCCCAGTCTTCACAGTCCTTAGTTTCTGGCATATCATAAAGGGCACCAACACCGCTCTTTGCCAAACAGGCAACAGAGTACAAATAGCAGGTTTCTTCTTCCACTGACACCTAATGTTTCTGCAGTAACAACTGGGTGAAAGTGTGTCTGGAGAATAATATTCCCGATGGATCACAGAGAAACGTGAGGATGCAGGGAGTCTTCTTTCCTCTATGAAGAACTTGCAAGCTTTATAATAGCGCTCTCTCACTGCAAATCTCAGCTTGGAAACAAGGAAATATCAGGATAATTGGGAGACTGCTCAATTCCAGTTTGTATGTAGTGACTTCCAGGAAATTTTTCCAGCTGTCTATTCAAAACTGCAGAGCATTTTTACATTATATAAGAAGACACAGTAACACGGTTCATCTTTTTAAAAGAAGGGAATGCAGGGTGTTACGTCCAGCTTGAACCTAACACATGCACGGTAAACTACACTGTAAAGGGAAAACAGAGCATGAAAACAGATGGCTAAGCGTCTGTCCAGGGAGACACTGATCCATTCTAAATATCAAGTCTGTTCTCATGCTTGGTTTCTGTGAATGTTATGGTAACAAGCACTCTGTAAGGACTGCTCTCACCTGGTCAAATATAGAAGGCAATTCCTTAACAATTCCTTCATGGTATAAACTTCTATTACATAGAAACTACAGATTCTGTCTCAATAAGAACTGCCAAATCAAATTAAAGAACGGGACCGTGTATTTATTCTGATGCTCAAAAATGTATATTAGACTTCAGTGGGAAGAAAAACATAAACCTCCCTCGCTTAACACAGCCGAACAATTCACATTGTGAGAAATGTGTTTCTGAGACAAATAATTTTCTGTTCAGAAGTGCATTATTTTTGTTGTGACTTCAACACGCAACGCTACACAGGGCAGCAGCAATGAAGTTGCTTAGACCTTGCAAGTACATATCAGAAGAAATGGCTTCACTAAAACTTGAGATAGGGCTGCCGCCACAGTGTGTCACAGCTCACAGTGGATGAAAATTACACGACCAAAATCTCAGAAATATCAGAAAATTCAAAAATAAGAAGGGTCGCTTTTTAATGGTCACCGGTGCTACTGCATTCTCTGCCTGTATGCAGTTATTTGGAAACACAGCTATCATACTTGTATGGAAAACCAGGAACACTGCTATTTGAAGCAGACCCAGGTAAATACTCCTACTGTTTTGCGAAGTCCATCAGGTCCACATGTAGAAGGGTAAGACATGAATATGACTAATATTCCTAATAACAGAACCTCATACGAGCAGATGCTGCAGGATCTGACTTCATCTCTTCTTGTTTATTAAGAAGTTTTTCCTACCTTCTCCTGTTTACCTTCCCGCAATCTGTTAGCAAGCCTTCATGATCTTCCTTGAAATAAAGTTGCACTTCGTTACTTCAATAAGAGAAAACAGAGGAACTTTTGCATGCGCTGCTGCCTTGTTGAGACAGAAATTCAAGCATTCCTAATTATGATCTTTTAACACCTGAAAATAGGCTAAAATTCAAAGTAATCCCCACATAGAAACTTCAGTATAAGTCACAAAAAACCTAGCTATAAGGTCATCATTCTTGGAAATCCTCCCAGACATCCAGGAAAGTTAGGAAAAGCTCTCTTGACAGGGAGAGTTACGACATGATAAGAAAGAGAACTAGTTTTTCTCCAGGCATCTGCCACAGTTAAATGTTTGCTGTATCTACAGCAACTGCACACACTGTGCTGAAAATTACAACCCTCCAAATAAGCACAGAATGTAATGTTTATGGAATGCTATTTTCTGTACTGAGGGCTGCTCTGAAAGTACTGCCTCCAATTTTATTATGTTGGCCCTCAGCATCAGAGGTGGATGTTGGTGATACGGCAGTAGAGGTTAAACCTTCCCACCAATATTCTGTTATATTTTGTTACCGTGTGACAGATGGCAGCAGAGGAGCAGTCTGACAGAATGGCATCTGACATGGAAGTGCAAAAGAAGCAAAGGTGTGGAACTGAATTCCTCTGTTCAGAAAAACTGGTACCGGTACCCACTGACATTCATTCTTGCTTGCTGAACATTTACGGGGACCAAGCAGTGGATGAGAACACAGTGCGAGTTGGACTGTGTGGGCAACTGTACCAGCTGTGAAACAACAGGTCACCTCTGCTGGTGCAGATGTTTACGAGCGCAGTGTGCAGGCTCTTGTTCACCACTCTCAAAGTCCCATAGTGCTTTGTAGTGGAGAATTTGCACTATCAAACTGTGTTATTGTGCTCTTTGTATCTTTCATAGTTTCCATGGAAATTAATAGGAGGCGTTGCTTTCAGAGAGAGCTACATATTGTAAAAGGTGGTGGAAGTGCATCATTAACAAATCAGGATGCACACTGAAGTGAGTACTGCATATGTATATCCTGCTTTTTAATGCACAGCCAGCTGTCACAGAATGTCTCAGACAAAGGGCTGGAGGGTCAGTTAATCCTATAACTATTTACTGGCTACTATTGCATAGTTCAAATCTAAAAGGAGGCATAATTTGCATACATTCATTCCATTAAGATTTTTATGAGGCATGACTGTCCTTTAAAACCTGTATTTGTACATAACTGTTGTGTTTTTATTAACAAAAGTTCTGTGCAATACTGGGAGACAGGCAGTAAAAACATGATTCATATAATGTGTGAATTACAATTATGTTTTTGCTTAATTACCAAAATCTTATAACAATGCTAAGTTTCTTCCTTTGCGGTAATCTGTTGAATGACAAGAAAAGTTATTCCCTCAAAAATACTAACACATTTCTTAAAAACTGAATTGCAAAGGCAATTCACATTCTTTCAGTGCTTCATATCCTGAAGTTCTGTCCTAGAGGACAGAAAGAAGAACACCTAGGATGGAATATATCATTTAATAAAATTAGAGCCACATCAGTTGGTGACAATGACACTCAGTCAGACCCAGGCAAGAAAAACATTTTCAAGGCTGGGCAGCACTTAGAATTATCCAGCAACAGGAAGGGCCTAACTCCTTCCTATCGTAGTATATGAAAAGTACTGGGAGATGAAGAAAGAAAGAACAGTTTGAATAATTCTCAGAGTTAGATCTGAACTCAGTGAGAAAACGCACCTGATATGTTGTGTTTTCTGTAATAAAACCTGCAGATGCAAGATGGCACAAAAAATGGATTCTACCATGCTAAAATTTGATATCTGACAGCTTTGTGGGCCTTAACATGTCAAGCTGTGCTATCTAAGAGATAAAAAAGAGTACATTCCACTCAGCTGGCAGGCTAGGATGGAATCTGATATGTCAGTGGTCCACATGGAAGAGGAACTGCCCTGGACCTTGGCACTTGAAATTCATTTAACCCCAGAAAAATGCGTAACATCATTTTACCTAGCATAACCAATTTGCTTCAAAGCTGATGATGCCTAGTAAGCTATGAAGGAAATCTTGACCTTCAAGATTAGAGCTCTTCATGCCTGTTTCTTCGGGAGCTCTGTGTGTATTGTACAAAAGTCACAGATAAAATTAATTACAGGTTAATCACAGATTAATTAGGGCAGTATGTTTTCTCTTTACTAACAGCTGAAATAAGGTAACCCATATTCTTCATCATAGCATGATACAACCGTCAACAGACTAAAACACTTCAACTTCCTTACCCTCAAAATCTAATCAGCATGTCAGGATGAAATTCTCCAGTAATTTAGGCTGCAAATCATTGAGTTTTATTGTGCTTTCAGATTTTTTAATGTTGATACCGACTTTGTGTAGATGCCATCGTGCTTCATTAGAAACAGTTTCTGATATATGAAGAATTCAGAAGGCTCATTCGATAAGAAGGTATTTTGTTACTTATCCATCTAGCTTGATCTTGATCCCTGTAAAGTCATAATTGAACAAAAAGTTTCCCTGCCTCCCACAACCTGCAAATTTGTTTAAACTGAAATTCAGTTCTTTCTACTATAAGGATATTTTGCCCATTGAATACTCAGCAGATAGAGGCGCTATTTAGTCACGAGGAAAAAAAAAACAACACATACTCGTCTGCTTGCATATAATTCATGGATTAGGAACTATACATGAAATTATTCAAGTTTGAATGTGAAAAAAAAATACTAAATTTAACTGGCATTACAGCTTCTAATTGAAGCATTCAAATGTATTTTACACAACTTCTGGATACACAGTTTTTCAGCAGCAATTTCCTGGATAGTTGCTGCAATATAGAAACAATATTAGACAACTCTATGCCACAAAATATTCTGAAAACTCCACCTGAAAACTCTGGAAGATACTGGAGGGAAAAGACAAAAAAATATATGTACTAACTCATTCACATTTCTTGAAATTTCAGTAAGCGTTACATTCCTAGGACAAGACAGCATATCAGTTCCTTTTCACAATAGCCAAGTTTTTTTTTTTCTTTTTTTAAAGAAAAAACATTTCTACTCCAGTCCAAGACCCTCTTTTTTCATACTGTTTATAGACCAGACACTCGTTAACCTCTCAGATCTCTAGAGAGTTGAGGTTTAAGGGAACTCAGGAGGAAAAGACAAATTTGGAAACCCATTTATCCAACTCACTAGAATTGAGACATTATGGTTTTCATTCTTCCCCCACTCCCCAAAATACCAAATTTCCATCATCAGAGCTTTCTGAATAAACGAACATTTTGTTACTGGACTCAGGAAGAAAGAAACCACATGCCTGTTAGGGACAGAGAGAGGAGGAGTGGAATATGTGCTTGGGAGTGTGTTTATTTGACTGGATTGCAGACGGTCAACCGAAGAACATGCAGATCATATATTTTTGAGCATTTCATAATGTCATATTATTAATTCCAGCCAAAACCACCAAGACCAAAATTATCTGAAATTGGTGCTTCTGTGTCCTGACCCCAAAGCCAACAATGGTTGCACAAAAAAAAAAATATGTTCCTCTCAAGTTTAATATATTTTTTTAATCGATTAGAAGGCAGTGCCCTTTAGAACCTCTACAGAAGACAGGTCTCCATAGCTAACAAACTAAAATGTGGTCCTGGGTAAATTTTGCTTTCAGGAAATCAAAATGTTGAAATCCTTGAGAGAGAGAGGCTATAAGCAGAGGGCTCTTCTAAGGGAAGGAGTTTTTATTGAACCTGTCACTTGTCATTAAACACTCCATATTTTACCATAGCTTGATATTTTCATTAGAGCATACAGACCTTTTTCATCCATGAATGAAAGCGTTCCCTTCAGCCTTGTGTTGAATATGAGGAAAGACTCTTTAAAATGGAGCCCACCCAAACGGGACAGTTAGATTCACAAAAGCAGAGAATGAACCAGGGAAAGTCAAGTAATATTAACACTGTGATAACTTACACACTTTAATGTTACATATCACGCACATCTTCAGTCTTAAGTTCTCACATGCATTTGTTAGTATCTATATTTATCTCAGAAATACTTGCATATCATTATAGGGAAAGCAGCAGAACTACTGAAGACACGACAAAATAACACCAGAGAAAATGAGAAAAACATCAAAAAATTTGGCTTCCTCAAAAGAAACAACTGTATTTATTTCTAGTTCCTAGATGTAAGCTATTTATTGTGACATTTAAATTAAAAAAAAAAAAAAAGAGGAAATACTGTACAAATATCCAATTATCCTAAGTATGCTATTCCTAGCTCTATATCTATGATATCTCTACCACTACAACACTTTGTAAGTAAAGAATTGGATAGTACATTGCAAGGACATCTGTACATTCTTAAACAAGTCTGATACAAACCAGCATCATTCTTTTAACTTGTCAATTTCCGAGTGAAAGCTGTCTTACTGCTGCCTCCAAAGCTATAAAATCTCTTTGAAATATCAGAAACTTAACTAATTTTAATGGGAATTAAAGTTATCGATATCTGGAATGTCACTGCCCCTCCATTGCTAAACGTAGCTGTACAAACACATTACATAACTTATTGTTTCTAAAAAAAGAATAATGTTAGTATGCTAACAGGAGCTGAGAGAGAACAAATGTCAGGCTTTTTTCAGTGCATTCCATTTGTGTAACAGAAAGAAAAACAAAAAGTGAAAGAATAATGTCAAGGGAAAAAAGCCAGTAGGGTAAGCCATGCTTTAAAAGAAATAAAATAAAGATGAACATGTGTGACAGTATCATTTGATAAGTACAACACACTAATAGTTGAACTACAGATGTCAAGTACTACTTACCTTTCTGAACTTAAAATATAGATTTATACAAATAGCAGATTAAAAATCTAACCATATATTAAATTATTTTTAGGAATTTTAGAAGACAGTTCACTAATACAGGGAGGATTGTGTTATTTGAACTTAAGCTGCCGCATAACAAGAGCCTTGTGCATTGCCATAGCATTACAGCCACAAAACCCATTAGGAGATGCAGAAAACCCACATCCCCGTCTTTTAAAAAAGTGTGTAGTTATGAAATCATTTTAATACACTTGGAACTTAACTATTTCAGTGCAATGAACATGCAGGACTTGAACTAAGGGGAAAACCACAAAATGGTGCATCTGAGAGCATTCCGCATGGACACATGTTTCTGTGGTTCTTTCAAAAGTCCTTAAAGGGTTGAAACCATCCCACTGGAATTCCACAGAACAGAGTAAAGAAGTATCTGTTTAAATTAAGGAGGGGATTTGTCTTTGCTTGTGAGCTATTAGGATTTATTCTATGTCTTTATTGTAGTTTTAGTAGCAAACACAGCTGGTACCAAGAGCCAGGATTTAACCTAGGATAACAAAGAAAACAGCTTTGAGAAAGCATGCTCTCTAAAGATTTTAAAAAGAATTTTATCAGATCTCAAGGGTAGATTTTGATTCCCATGTTTATTTTCACTCACCAAAAGGAAGGCTGCTTTTGTAAATTTAAGAAATCACAGGGAAAATATTTATTATCTTCTCTCGGTATCATGCAGCCTTCATTCTATTTCACAGCAACAGTTTAACGTTTCTATGACAGCACTAGAAAACTGAACTGTTTGATAAACCATCTACAGCTGTTACCAACCTAGAGCAGACTGAGAAGTATTTCAGTTGTTTTCATAGCAGAGATTTGGTATGCCTAGACAGATTGGAGATAACCAGAATTCGGGGTGGCAGCAGCATGTTATGATTTCTACAATAATGCAAACTGTCTAGTAAGCATACTGAGAGTTCATGAGGTAGAGTATCTTCTTGTCAAGTGAGGCCGAGTAAACACAGAAAACAAGACCGTACAGTTGCCCCACAAAAATTTCAATTTACTGCAACAATACTTACTTGGTTATCTTTCACTTGCTGAAGAAAAGGAACAATATAAGGTAAAATCAGCTAGGAAAACACAGGAAACAGCTGAAGAATAAAGCTGTTAGATGATTAGCAAAGGAAGAAATGCCACACCAATCTGAATGTTGAAATGATCAAATTATTTCAGTGATGCACTTCATAGCTGAACTGACAGTAAAAACCCTTTTTTTTCTGAAGCCATGAAGAAAACAGAAAGGCTGCTTTCTTTGACGAGCTCTAAGGTAGATATCTCCTTTTAAATAATCAGTAATAAATTTTGTGTGTAATGGCTATGAAAATAGATCAATAGGTAGGCAGGAGGTGATGTAGCTTACTGGCTCATTGGCCAAATTGCTTTTATCCAATTCTCACGTTACCTGAAGCTGTTGGGAGCTGTCGTTAAGATTATCCTCTCGTCTCCTGGCCTCCTCCAGCATTTGTGCACTCTTCTTCTTCTCCACTTGCTCTTTGTGTTTCAGATTTGCTACTTTCTTATTTTGATCTTTAACTTGCCTGTAAGAGAGAAGAGCATTCAGAATGCAGTCCAGCTTCTGCTCAGGCCTTATGCTTGTGAGCTAGGCTGGCGAGTAGTGGTGCCCTCAAATACAGTCGCTTTGCACGTGGCAAAACTGATTTATCCTCTAGCGTTACCATCAAATGTTAAGTCAATCTAATGAACACATCATTTTACTCATTACTATTAGCTTAAATGTGGAAATTTACGAAACAAAAACCTTAAAATAATTATTTAATACAAGCTATTAATCAAGAGACACATTTGCCCTCATGACTGAGGTATGTATTACAAAGAAGCCTTTTCTCTGTTCATGCAGACATGGACATATAAAAAATGCACACACTTAAATAGTCCATTTTGCTTCGAGTACCACTATATCTAAGATAAGCATAACAAGAGAATCGAAAGGAAAACTACTGCAGCGTGACTTGAACATAGAAGACTACCTGCAATTTCTAGGTGATCTGCTTCCAGAACTATTTCTTTTCAAAATCAAGTTCTATTTGTTTACTAGACATTTTGAGGAATTTCCTATCCTTTCTTTTCACAGAAAGGAGCAAGCAAGAACAAACTATTTAAGAAAGCATGCATAATTTCCTTTTCACTTGTATCTATGAATTATTTTTGATGATCCTGGCAACTACCATTGCTTGCAGACAGGGTTTGGCCTTTCTGGGCATTAAGACACATGGAGTATTGAATCTAATTACAGACCCTTTAATCTCAGCCTCCTGACCACAGAGAACTTAAGTCTAAACTTTTAGTCCAATCAAAACAAAACAGGCTAGCTTTGCTTCCTCAGCCCTTTTCTCCATAATTATATCTGGAGTTTGGATTTTGGAATAAAAGATGAATTCTTTGGTTTCAAGATTTCCCCAAAACATCATGCAAGTAGTAGAGACAGCTCTTTAATTTACTGTTTAGAAAGCAGAATGATATACTAGCTTCCTATCTTCTATGTTATTCACACAGAGAAGGAAGAATGTTTCTTCTGTATTTCAGAATACTTTTAGAATAGATTACAAACAACTCTGCTTTAATATTTTCTTCAGAACTAGTAACAACAGTGTCATGAAGAAAATACCTCTTTGCAATATATGTCCAAATTATGTGGCATAGGCCTAGATGGTGCTTTGAGCTCTTCCAAAAATGTAGGTTCAACACTGAGCTATACTTTTTGCAACGTAAGCCAACTGGTGCTGGAAAAGTTGCAAAGATAGCAAATTTTCCTTGGTGCTAAACAAACTTCTATTAGTGAGAAAAAGTGCTGACATCCTCCAGAGACTGAGAATAAAAGAAAAGGCCTTTTCTGATGATGTTAAAAAGTTATTGGCATATTTAAATACCTTTTCCAACAGTTACAGCTGATTTGAGTCAGAATGCTTTTAAAACACAACCGGTGTAATTGTTAAGTTGCTCTAACCCAGTGCTGCTCACTGGTAATGGGCGCGCTGCCCGGTTTGAAAGCAGACTTGTTCAGTGATTAAACAACATATTGGAAATATTATGTTGGCACCAACTCAGTTTGTACAATACATGGTTCTAGCTGTCCTATAAAATAAACAGAGAAAGTACAGCTAAGTTAACACATAAAATGAAAATATGCAAGTCCAACACATTCAGCTCCACATGAGGATTCTTATTCAACTTCTAGATTAAAAGTAGGGGAATTAATTATTTTTTATAAACTGGCAAACTTAGATTCACCTGCTGGGAAAGTGGTATTCGTTACTGTTACCTGCTGTTTAGATAAGAGACAACAATATTAATAAAACCAAAACCCTGATCAAAGTATGTATAAGGAAGATCTTTTCCTGCACATTCCAAGATGTCTTAAAAAAAAAAAAAAAAAAAAAAAAAAAGAAAAAAAAAAAAGCTCTTCAAATGAAGGAGTATTTATAAGAGTCTGGGCTATGATGTACGCTTTCTCATGTTTGGTGCAAAATTAATAGCTTCTAAACAATTAAGTAGATAATCTGAGATGAATTCAGGGTTTCCCGAAGCAGTTTAAAAGATGTAGTCTTAAAATTACCGAGTATTACTCAGACTTATGCTTGTAATTGTCATACTGTTTGGAAACTTGAACTCCTATGCATAAATGATAAACTCCTATGATAAAATGGCTTCTCTGTACCTTTGTCAAAAAGCAGCAAAAAGTTGGACAACAAACCTTTCAGATAATACAGGTACCTACAGCATTACCTCTCTGCTGGGTAATTGTGTCATTGGTAGACCAAACCTTTGGATAATGACAGCTCTGGAGGTACAGTTCCTAAAAACAGTTAGCACTCTAAAGTAAAAAATCTTTTCCAATGCTAAAAATCTTTCTTCACATGTCAAGTACTTGCAAATTTGAATTTATCAAAGGAAATAAAGTAGAATCAATATAAGGCTTCTAATTAAAAACAACAACAACAAAAAAAAACCCCAAGTCTTTCAATTACAGATGGGTCAAGATTTTCCGAAACAAACATTTTACACCTTTTGATTCTAGGCGCGCAATTTAAGCCAAAGACCCCCCCACCAAAATTTCTGAAATTGGACACTGAAGACAACTGTTCATTTCCATGATTTGAGCCTTTTTCTTTGATGAAGGACAAGGCTGCATCACTTACACAAATGAACAAACAAAAATCCAATGTCTTCTCTCTAAAAAATTCTGGAATTTCTAGCAATGAGGGATTGCTATTACCCTGATCACCATAAAGAGGGAATTAAAATAACCAAAATAAACAATAAAAACTTTCAAATGAGTAGATTTCAGATTTCCAAAGACTTTTCCTGTGAGGAGAACAACAGAAAACCCATCTACCATCAGGTATTCCTGAAAAGTGGTGAAAAGACTGATCCAATTCAGTTTATTACCTGCAAGTCCTTTAAAAGATTTTTCATTCCTAATACTATTAATTGTATTAAGGCTTAAATTCAATTGAATTATTCCATACTACCCTAAATCATTTTGCATTTTAATACAAATTATCTTTTACAGTTATGCACATCAGCATAGATAGCTGTTAATTCTTTCCTTATATGGATTTTTATGCTACATGCTAACGTGTTGTTATTTATTACCGTAATCTGATTATCTTTTCTGAGGCAATTACAGATGCTCTTCTTGTAAAATAGGTGACAAAAAGTGAAGCGAAAATATGCAGAAGTTAATTTGAACTTTCTACTATTGTTTTAATGTTTTTTTTTTCCAAAGTTACGCACCTAAAACACAATGGAGTTTTCCTAATGATCCAAGGATAAGTGCGCATTTACAGGGTATTCAAATCACTACAGAAACTTATCTTCAAGAAAAAAAAAACGTATACTGATTATATTTCAAATGATGAGTATGTGAACTAGGAAAAAACACACTCATTTTGTTCACAGCTAAAGAAACCGCCTGTTCAATTTATCTGACTTAGGTTCCTGGAAACTATTTTTACATTAAAAAGTAGGCACACTGTCAGTCAGCCATGTCAGAAAGACTGTGCTCAGCAATGGCCTTCATTAACGTAGCATTACCACCACCCACAGGACAGTGCACTGTTGCTGCAGCTACCAGCCCTGATGGACAGATGAACTCCACCAGCTCTAAAGCACGCTGCTTCTCAACATAACTAAACTGATGCAATACATATATAGAGAAATATATTTATTGCAAAAGGGAAAAAAAAAAGTATGCAATAATGCGCTATATTATTTAGTTTAAAATTGCCAATGAATATTATATTATGAAATATTGAATTCTACAATGTATAACATCACTCAAAACACTTTGAAGTGCTGAGAGACACTGATCAGTACATTTATTCACTTGTGGAATGAAATGGAACGGCCATATAAAGGAGTATAACGCTGACAGCAACTTAAGTCAAAGAACAAAACACAGTATAACTAGAAAAATTCCAGAAAGCAATCCTAGAAACCAGAAAACAATAAACTACATTGTCCAGGTCTTTATTAGGAGTCTTTTGATTAGTGATTAGATGGGTTTAAAAAAAAAAACAACACAATTTTTTTTACTGCAAAGAAGTCAACATCAACTCAAAGGGATGTTAATGATCTGAGCTGGAATGATTCAAAACTCAAAGGGAAGTGTCCAACTTGCCATATTGCCAGCACTATTTCCTTCATCACTTCTTTGTTTTAAAGGTCATATGGCCATAACCTTCACCTTAACTTAAGAATCAAAAGATCATAAGCACAGTGACATGAGGTGAGGAAATATTTTTAATTTTCCTTTTTTTTTTTGAGAGTGTTTTGGTGCACAAAGAAAAACGTTTACCTTTTGGGAAGTTTAGTAGAAGGAAGTCAGTGAGGAACTCTTCTCAAGAATTCTACTTCACATTGAAAATAAGAAAAAAAATATCCTTTTAAAAAGGTTTTGCTTTAGCATTTAGTTGCTCAAAACTTACTTCACCTTACTGGTAGCTGATCACCCAGCCATAGAGAATAATGGCAGTATTTGGAAAGCCTAATTTCTTAACCTCAAGAAAAAAAGAAAATAATGAAAGTAAGAGAAATAAGTGATGTAGGAAACAGGACTGACCACATCACACAGTCCCATTGCCACAACTGTGTGTTTGATTGACAGTCAAAGCAAAACTGCCAAAGATTGAACAAAGCTCCCTATCTTACACATTGAAAAATTAGGATCAAGAAAGTAACATACTGCTGAATTAACGTACTGCTGAATCTCACTATGCAATTTAGTATGGCCAGATTACTTTTTTTAGAGCATAAGCATTATCTGAGGCTGTTCTGTTGCTTTGTTGTGTTCTACGAAGCAATTTCAGCTTCTTAAGTAGTTATATTACTGTTAAAAAAAAAAAAAGGTGCATTAAGTTACTAACTTAAAAAAACCACAGTAATTCAACTATGCTTTTCAAATAACTTGGTCTGGTACCATCACCTCTGTTCCACTTTGTGTATGAGATAAAAAATGGATCAACACACGTTCAATGAGCTTCTTCTGTTTGCACAGTTGACCAATTCCAGCATTCATCTACCTCTTCTGCTTGTGAGTCTCCTCCAACAACCTCTCATCATTTTGTTCTGTGACATATATATGACAAGGTAACACATGGCAATGAAAATATTAACAGATTCTAAGAATTTAACTGGTCTGTCGCATGTGAGACAAGAAGTCCCACAGCGGCTTTAAGAGATGGGAAGGATGAACTACATTTCCTGAAGCTAGGAAACCTTGGTTTGTAAAACAAAGAGAGTGTTCAGTGAGCACTAGAGTGGGCAAGGGATGAAGACACAGAAGACTATGGCAAACCAGCTTGCCCCAAATTTTCAGGACAGGGTCCTAATAGCACCTGAATCAGCAAGTGTGAAGGTCAAAGACTAGATGCAAATCTCTACTCTACACTGGTTTTCTTTCCTCAACGTTAAGAATTAGCTGCACTGTATCGATCCATGTTCTCTGGTGCAGTCAGCCCATCTCTAGCTCCAGCTAAAAAAAACCTTCTTCTTCCACAAACAGCTGATGGGAAAATACAGGAAAATAAAGCATATAAATCAGGCACAGACTAAATACTCCAAATCAGAAAATAGACTAAAAATCTCCTATTATTTAAGAATACCCCTAACAGAAACCCATCACCTGACATGTAAGCACCACATAAAGCTTATGCATAGCTCATTTCAAATAGTGAAGTGGCACAAGTTATTAATACAGTCAGAGAATTTAGAGAAAGATACATAATAAACACACATACAGAAAGAGAAATGTCACAAAAGTTGAGAAGCACAAGCATCTCAAATGCATACTCTGAGTGTTATCAAGCTAACATTTTTCAGGGAAAGTAGATTTTTGTCTTCAGTCTCTTAATCGAAAAAACCTCAATAAAGTCAGCTGTTCTCCAGTGAAGAGAACAGTAGTCGTCAATTACACACAAACAGCGTTGGAGTGTTGTTTTAGTATTCTCAAAGTACCAGGAAGAAAAGAACAATATCTTTAACAAACTGACTACAATTGAGGGATTAACAACAGAGATTAACAGGAGAGTCTTGAAACTAAAGTACAGCTTCTCAACTATTTAAACTCTCAGTATCTACTCACAAGAAAGTAAATGTGATAAAAATAATGCATACCATAATTCCATCATTGATGTCAAATTTGAAATCAGGTTTCAGAGATTAAATATCAAATTGATTACACATCAAGTTCTATAGTTACCTTAAACCTTGTAACCTTTGATTTTTATTAAAGTTGAGAGCATTAAAAACACAAATTCAAGGTGAACCCTAAAATAATGCTGTACGATCATGATATGTGTGCTCCTTTGTTAGGAAAAATAAAAATGCTTTGAGGACCTTAATAACAGTATTCAGTAGTTCAACAGATAAGTTTATTTTATTGTATTTTCTTCTGCTGCTTTTGTTAATTGAGTAAACAGATGCAAAGCCAAAAATGACATTATCAATAAGGCTGATGAGGCCTCAGTGTGGATTCCTTCTCCTAGCTACATGCTGAGTTAGTTGAATTTGGCCCTAGCAGTGTGGGAAGAGCTCCCAGAAGGGCTGTTCTTTTTACCTTCAATTCCGACGCATGAGCCAACCACCCTATGAACAGATCACACACAGCCAGTCACTCTCTGCTCAAGAGACCTGCATGATTTGGCTGAAAAAAGTATTTTCTAAACAGCAATAAAATCTTCCTTATGAATGGCATTTTATTGAGGTTTCAGAGGGTATTTTTGTGATCTAAGATCACACACGTCTCTTTTAACTGCAGTCCCACCAGCCAGAAAAGAAAACAAATCAAAATGTAACAGTTGTTTTCTTTCATAAGAGTATGCAATCTTTTCATTCCTTCTAGAATAATACTTGATACATACAATAATTAAAAAAAATGGAATGTGAAATCAGTCATTGAAACAAAAACAAACACAAAAGTTAAATATAAAGCAGGGGAAATAACATTTTAAAAGCAAATCATTTAAAAACTATGCTAGAGTAGCTTATGCTTATTTTACAGCAAATATTGGACCAATTATCAATAAAGACAAGTCCTCTTCTGAAGTTTTTCACAAGTTTGGGATAAGGGTTGCAAATTATCCTGTTCTTTTGAAAAAATTAATGTTGAAGAATCAATGTTATTTCAAGGTGACATCTACTGAAAATGCAGTTTTCAATAAAATGTATTAAAACAACCAGTTACTAAAGTAGAAAGCACAATGTATGCAGGTACCTCTGAAAGCAATGCCTCTTATGTATTTCCATGGAAACTACAACATATGCAAAGAACATAGCAACACTGTTTGAGAGAACAAATTCTCAGCTACAAAACACTATTTTTTTCAACACAGTCACCACCATTAGCCAATTATTTGCACAAATGACCTGACTGTCTGAGAGGTTCTTCATAGTGTGAGAGCCATGCATGGCCATCCAGAATGTGGCTTGCCTTTCAAATGGCTGTTGCCACTCCTAAAATGCAGCACCCACTGCCTCACTGTGCTCACATCCACAGTTAGGTCTCTATAAATGTTCGGCAAGTAATAACAAGTGTCAATGGGTACATTTTTTTGCATGGAAGAAGTCAGTGACACACCTTTGTCTCACAGTCACATGCATGTCAGACACCATTTTGTCAGATTGCCCCTCCTCTGCCATCTGTCGCGAGTCAACAAAATGAAATCAGATATTGGTAGGGAGGTTCAACCTTTACTGCCATAGCATCAACATCTGCCTCTGACATCATGGGCCAACATAATAAAATAGGAGGCATTACTTTTGGAGCAGGGCTCATACCAACTCAGTGGAAGAGGATTTATTATATCAAAAAACAACAACAAAAACCATGTATGAGAACATTCAGAATCTTGTCTCATTAGAAAAGAGAAAAAAGGCACAGTGGCTCCAAGGAAATGATGCGAGGATGGAGATGCTAAAAGGATCTTTCCGAAAGACTGTAAAACGGTCTGTTTCAGGACTAAAAGCCTGATGATTTTTACATTGCTGGTATGCCCGTATCAAAACCATACATTACTTATTTTGTCTACTTAAGGACAAAATTGTTTTCAAGAAGAGTCTTCCAAGCAGATTCTCTATATAGATTTAAACGTATAGGTGCTTATGCTTCTAGCTATAAAGAAGCAGTTCCAAGTCTGAACCTTCTGACAAGATTAAACTCAGCAATGCCCAGAGATAATGCTGGGAAAAGAATGCAAAATGATGGGGTTGATGGAAAAGCAATGTCATCATGATAATCAAACCGTATTTTGGTTCTGCATTTTCATTAACATCAGAATCTGAGATGGGAAATGTACAGTTCTATTTTGGCATCCACTTGGAGCGACCAGTTTCTAGTACAGAATACAGACAACAGTGTCTCTCAGAATTGCGTGCCTGGCGTATTTCTTTCTGGTGCTTAGCAAGGAGATTTATTAAGAGGTAACTCCTCTTATGAAAAACATAAGAGCACTGGCTTTGACAGCTCACACCAGGTTAAGCTGAGGAGTGCCTACTGAAATGATTTGTTACAGACTTTTGACTGTCTGGAAAGTGGGGAACAGCAGCATTATTTGTAGTAAATATACCACCCACAGAGCTGAACAGCCAACCAAAATAGCGCACATGGCTTGGTTCTTGCATCTCTGACATAGCTGTAGTACTGTCTTCTCAGCCTGTCAGCTGTAGGTCTCTGGAGTGTAAACAGGAGAACTTCACAAACCAAATGAATATCATAGGGTTTGTGGAGAATTTTCTGAGTACAGAATCTATGTTTCAAGCAACATCTGAGAGCATCTCTTCACCAGAGGTTCCTGTCTTGGTTTATAGCCTTGGTAATGTGTATGGGCAAGGCTACTGGTTTACACTTTTCAGGAGAGACTTCCACCATTTCACACTAAATGGATCTTCTACACAATAAGTATGTCTGTGAGTGTCCCGGATAAGTCGACTCTTTTGAACATATTCTGCAGGAGCATGGGGGGAAAAAAAAATCTGCTGAAATGCATCCACAGGCACAAGACACCCCATGCTCCAGACATCAGACGTCAGTTACTGACATCCCTAGTGATCATGAAGTTCACTAATTACATTATCTCTAGTTTGGAGTATCTATGGAGGAAGATAAATTCTTTATCTAGACAATTATACTACTCCAGTGAACTATTTTTTACTTGGGTTACCTTGAGACAAATGAGGCAAAATTCAGATTTGAATTGATTGGATTTGATCACTTTACCAACACAAATGACTTGATGCAGCCTAACACCGTGATACAAGTAGGCATGAATCTTTTCTGTCTCCTTCAATGAATTAACATTCTATGTAACTGGAGAAAGTTCATAATCTTTAGGATAGATAAAGAAACAACAGCCTTTACTGTCAAGAAGAATATTCCTAATACAAATCTCATATGTTTTCTATAGATTAACTGTCTCTGTATACGAAGATATACATTACAGGTTAACAATTTTAACCAGTGTTAAAAATTTCATTAAAAATTATAGAGGCTATAGTCAAAATAGGATACAGAAAGACAAGACTTCTAGTTCCTTTCTCTATTAAAATAAAGCCAAGAATTTCTCTAACTGTAATTCAAAAAACATTCTCTGCTATTCCAAGATGTGGAAGAAAATTTATTCCTTTCTCTCTAGAATACTTAAGAAATCAATTAAAAAAAAAAAGATAAAAATGTATCTGGGGAAGATTATGTCTGTAACTGAAAAGTATTAGCAATTCATATGGGCTTCTGAAACTGTTTCACACCCTCCAAAGGAGATAAAACAAATGTGCTCATCTGCCAAAAACATACCCCTGAAATGCTCTTCTACAGTAAAAACGAGGAGTCTTTAAAATAAAATCACTTAAATCTTTCAAATTCTTCTTTCACGAGGAAGATAATTAACTATCAGAGAGAAACGTACTTGCAAAATATCCAACTTACTTGGGAATAAAGCCTTAAGCAGTAAAAAACAATGCACAAGATGTGCCAGTAAGACCAGTAAGTTACATAAAATCCTGTAGTTTTAGTGCTGATACCCTTAGCAGCTTCCCAGAGCAAGGGTGCAAGAATGTCAAGAAGCTTTCGCTGGTGGTGTCAAGCTTTAATGTCAGAGGCACTAAAGAAATATTTGGTTCTGATAAGTGCACATAAAGAGACTGAGGAATAGTAGTAGTATGGTTTTGCTATGGATTTGAAGTGAAACTAATTTTTCATGAAGCCTGTGTTTTGCCTTAGCACGTATTTATTCTGAAGTAATTATGAAAAAGAGAAAAAACATCTGTGCAAAGTGCAAGGGAACAAATAGCAAGCGATGCTGAAGGAAAAATACATCTTATTCTAATAGGATATCAATACTTTAAAACACTGACATTGCAAATAATGAAGAAATATTTGTTTTTATATTTTTACATACATATTGTTACAAGGAGATAGTACTAAAACTATTTCTTAGCTGATTACTCAATTCTTCATGCGACATTTATATCATTTTCTTCCAGTAATACCTATGTGAAGTTAAAGATTACACAGTGAAAAATGAAATGAGTGAGTAAATCTATCTTGTAGTTGGTTACAAGAAGAAATTGTTAATAACATTGCTGCTATCTATTTGGTATGACTAGCTGAAAAAATCAGGCACATCTAGCATAACCAAGAATCCTACCAGCTGAAAATTCAAAGATTAAACCAGTACACGTTTTTCTTTATAAACATTTTAGACAAAAGGAACTAAGGGAGCACACAATGCAGAACACACCAGAGAAAGGCAGGCCTAGAGAAAGAATAAAACAACACTGAACACAATATTGGTGAAGGAGAAAAGGTATCACAGGAGATGACTGCAAAATAATGTATTCTTGGAGACAGCATCCCCACTGAAGCTGGCATGGTATAGGATGTCTTGCCATACATTTGTAAGGGTAACGTTGTGCTACATTATCCCTCTCTCAGTTCCCAGCCTTTGGGACTTCATCAAAAGTGGTGTGAGCAACTCAAGACATTAAAAATGCAACAGGAAGTTTGCAGACAATCTGAATTTTGCTGGCACTCACCATGGAAACCATCTGGTCAGCGCTGTTAGTGCCAGTGGGATTGATCAAGACCAAGTTGGACTGATGTGGAAGCTAAGGAAGACAACATATGTTTTTTAGAGCTACCATCTGGTGAGCTGCAGTAAATGAATGGCATTGGGAAGTTGCAAGTTCTCATGCCACACTAGGAGGGAGCTGAGCAACAAAGGAGTATAGGAACTACAAGGAAAGTGGCCTCACATCAGTTTTATGTTGGATTGGAGCCTTCTGCAATCTTCTGTCAAGGCTGGCGCCAAGCACACTGGCTTGGCAACTGCCAACTGTTGGCAGCTGTAATTTCTAGGACTAAATTAGGCACTTCTGGTCTATCTATACAGACGGTTATACACCTCAGATTTATAATGTTCTCTCACTCTTGCTTTTTAGAGAAGGAGATAGGGTACTTCAAATGATCAACTTCATTATGAAATGTTTGAAAGGATGACTCTAGAAATGAATTGCTGAAAACCTACCATCACACCGAAACTACCCTAAACTCCATCCCAATTTTCACCAAAGCTGTTCTGTGCTGTAAAGGAATTGATAACATAACAACATTCCATGTAAAAAGCCCTTTGCTTTGAACTGAGCATGCCAAGTTACCTAAGAGATGGGGGCATTGTGCCCCTCAGAGCTACAAGTTGGTCATTCATGACTGAAAGCAAGCAGTGACAGTAAGAAATGTTCTCTGTCAAAAAGCAAAGTATTGAGTCACATCTGAAACACAACAGTTCCAATGTCTCTCATCTAAGGCAGGGAGTTCACCTTGCATGGTGGTCCATGCATTGGAACATGATCTTCACAAGCAACACAGGATTAAGTGGCAACATTTCAAGCTAGTCACAAACTGAACACGTGCAGAATAACTAGACACTCGTTCTGGCATCTGATTACCATCACTGATTTTTTTTCCCCTTGTATCTTGTTGGAACTTAAGAGTATTTTGCAACTTGTACCTGTTGGCTCTTGTCCCTTTACTGAACATTTCTGAGAAGAGTCTGGCTTTTTCTTGTCTGTACCTTCCCATTAAACAGCTAAAAAACTACAGCATGATCTCCCATGAGGCTCCCTGTCAGTCATGAACATACCCAGTTCTTTCTGCCTCTTCCTGCATGTCATGTGCTCCAGCTAGTACTTTGTCATTTTGTTGTCCTGTCTGCTGGACTCACTCCACTATCACAGTACCTTTCCTGTACTTCAAAGTTCTATCTAGACACAGTCTTCCTGATGCAGACACAAAGTGTCAGGTAAAGGGAAAAAATCACTTCTATCGACCTGTTGGTTGTGCTTGTGCTAATACACCCCTGTATGCAATGCGGTACTGCTGACTTGTTGAACTTGTCCTCAACCACATCTCAGTCCTTCCCCACAAGTCAGCCTTCTTGCCAGCTGGTCCTCAGCATGTACAACCCCAGTTGCAGAGCTCTGCACTTGCCTTTACTGAACTTCATGAGGTTTCTGTCAGCTCTTTTCCACAGCCCATCAAAGTCATCCCAAATAGCAGCCCTACCCTCCGGCATGTATTCTCTGTAACTACATCCATGAAATTTTTGAGGGCACATTTTATCTCATCATCCACATCATTTAAAAAAACAGTGATGATTCCCCTCTGAGACAGTAATCTCATCACTGAAGGCAATCAAGTTGGTCAGGCATGACTTACCTTTGTAAAGCCATACTGGCTGTTCCCTATCAGCTTCTTGTCCTTTAGACGCATGAACATGGCCTTCAGGAGGATCTGCTCCAAATAATTCCTTGGACTCTCTTTCTCACCCTTCTTAAAAATGGACATGATGTTTGCCAGTCATCAGGAATGTTCCCTGACAGCCATGAGCTTTTGAAGATGATAGAAAGAGTCCTTGCAATGACATCAGCTGGCTCCCTCAGCAACCTTGTATGTATCTGATCTGATTCCATCAACCTGCATATTTCTAATTTGCTGAAATGGTCTCTAACTTGCTCTTACACTTCTGTGGATAATGCTTCACTCCTGCAGACTCTGCCACTAAGCTTGAGGAGTTAGGAAATCTGAAAGCAGTCATTATCAGTAAAGTTACCAGTATGAGAAGTTACTGAGCTCCTTGCCCTCTTCTGTGACATTTAAGGTCTCCTCCCCAGCTGAATTCTCTGCAACTTTTCTTCCCCTGAATCCAGGTTCTGCTAAATATTTCGGTAGACCATTATGAAAACACTTTTACCAAGCTTAATTCAAACCACAAGTTCACTATCTGTCCATACCCTATCTGGCTTTTAGAGTTTTGACAGAAATAAAAGTCTAGTCTTTTGAGGGGTACACTTTTGCATAGAAGTTAGCCATTAAAGAAGAAAAATAATGTTCAGATTTCATTCATTTGACTAAATGTGATGTGACACATATGGGTTAGTCAAAATGTTTAACGCTGCATTAAGTTTGAATGATAATTTCAGATAATCTTCTGATGACATGCTAGATAACTTATTAACTTTGTACTGAACATAAAGACACGTAATAAAATGTATTCTATATAAAGTTTTGTTTTGATTTTTCAAATAGTATGGTAAGATGCTTTGCTTTCACTTATATCCAGAAAAGGAAAATTGTGAGCGGCTCAGAACTCAGAATTCACAGTGTACTGCTGACATATAAACAGCCCCCCATGTACCTCTCCATTTTAATTCCCACAGGAAAGCTGTATGCTTTGCGATTATGTGTGCTGCAAATAGAGCAATAACATAAAAAGAAAAACAGCTCATCAGTTAAGTTATTTTCAGCAGGTTGCAGGAAAGAAATCAGATCATACAAGACTGCAGGAAAGTGAGAATTCTGAGATGATGTACAGCTGTGAATAACTGCTTTGTTAAGATGCAGTGAAACAAGGCAAGGAAAAACGACCTTTGACAGAAAAGCTATAGATTCCACTTCAAATGGATAAAGAAATCTCTATTCCTAAAGCAAATCCTAAAGACTTTGCCAGTGACCTATTTTAACAAAAAACACAGTGTTTGTGCTCTACTTATTGCTATCTAGCCTTAACAACCCAAAAGTCTGACTTCTTCAATCTTTTGTTTCCCACTATCATTTTACAGATGTTTTACTCCTTTTCCTCATTCACAAGGAATGGACAACTCCTACAAGAAAAGAGTGCTTTTTTATGTAAAGAATCCCATAAAACCATTTTTTTTTTAAGTAAAATTAAAGGGAAAAGACATTAAGTAGAAAGCAATTATTAGAGGACATTACTTTTTAGAGATGAAGGACATTTAAATGGAAACTCCTTTGAAACCAGTGTATCTGGCTCTGCTGTCCAGAACTAACCACTGCTGACTTACATATTTGACATTTTTATCACTTTTTGAGGTGGTAAATGATCAGCATAGTATCAAAATGAAGACTAAAGTCAGTCCCCTGAAGGTATGAAATCGGAGAGCCAGCCACACTTGCACTGAAATTGGTCCAGATTGCCCAAGCACTTTCTCAATACTCAGAAACACAGCTTCTTAGAGATACAGTACATGGCACAGTATACTGAGGGTTATTTCCGTAACAATGAAAAATCCATAGTGCCATGAACAATAATTCAACTATACGCCTGTAACTTACCACACCGCATTTATTTATTTTCTTATTTATTACAATTAATATGGAACTTTAGAGTGGTTGAGGTTAGGAGGGCCCACTGGGTCCACCTGGACCAGCCCCTGCTCAAGCAGGTTGTCCACTGGTTTTTGAACATCTCCAAGGAGGAGACACCACCAATTCATTGGGCAACCCGTGCCCATGCTCCTTCACTCGCATAGTAAAAATATGCTTCCTGAAGTCCAAATGGAGAAGAAGCACAAGTTTATTACAGGAAAGATGTCTAACACTGCCCGTGTCCTGCACCTATCATCTACACAAGCATGCACTTAAATACCAAATAAAATAGAAACAAAGAACAGAATGCCTTACCTAGACAGCAGGTTCAACTCCATGCCCTGATTCCTGTTCTCTGAGTAGAACCATCCTACTATTGCTACTGAATAGTATTCTGAATTTTCTAAAGTTGCTTAACTTTCTAAGAAATATTATCTATCATTTTCTTACAGAAGGATGCCATGTTTTAAATATTTCCTTCGTCATTAGATGTGTAGCAGAAATTTGGGACTCTGGAAGAAGGAGTGAGACAGTTCCCCCAGATTTAGTATTTTGTTTTTACTTCAATTTTATAAGGCTGTTATATTTTTGAGTTATATATTTCTGGCATTTTATTTTACATGGACTCCTATCTGGATTCATGCCACCAGCTTTTACTCATGGAATCACCAAACCACTTTGCTGTGTGGAAACAAGGGTTACAGTATTTTTTATTACTTCCTATTGAATCAAATTTTCTTCGGAATGACAAAGAATCCAGAAAAATTCTGGATATCTTTGATAACTTTTTCTATTTTATAGTAATAACATCTCAAGTTTCGTGACATGTATACATCAGAATTGCTTAAGAGAACTGTAGACTATGACTTCATGGTATTTTTCTAATTGTTTCACTGCTGAAGCAAATGACACCAGAGTACTGTTACTGGTTTTATTATTCTCTGGAACTCAGCATTAGATAGTTCTCTACTTAAAACTTTCATCAGCAGAGCTGGCTTAGAAAAAATCTGTATGGAAAAGTGATTTAATCCCACCTTCCAAGTCTATTTTATTTATTCTGAACTATTACAATAGCCACTCTAGGCTTTCAGAATTTTAAACAGTTAGTACGTGCCACAACAGCAATAGTGATGTGGATTGCATTTTATGTTCTGGTTCACTGAGTTTATCAACCGGAGAGAGATGATGAAAACTTATTAGTCAGATCAGAAAATTCGAAGGTTTTGCACTAATTACGGTAAGCATAGCTGTTGTTAATGAGAGCAGATAACATTTGAAGTATTTTCCTGTTTCTACAAGACAGACATACCTAATGTGATTTTGCATATACTCAGTTCTTTTTCAGGAAGTTGCATTTGCTTTGATGTCTGAAAAAACTAACTGCTGTTACACCATTAACAGAAAAATAAAGTTGTAGCTTCCAAAGTAGAACATAACATAACTTTATGGAATAGCTATTTATCCATTCAAATAATAATAATAATAAAATAAATCCCCCAAACAACACCCTAAATCCAAACCCCTCTCTTGTTTATTATGAATTCCAGCATAGGTGCAGGTATTGATAAAAGCCATATGGGTTGAAGCTGAAATATCTCTGACAGATGGATTTCATAACATTTAGGACTTCCACAGCCAAACAAAGCATATTGAACTCCATTCATGGTGGCAACCAGCAAACACAGACTACCCAATGTAAATAGCACTAATGCAAAAAAACAAACAAAAAAAGCATTATAAGTATTTCAGATGAGAATGCTCACAGGGCAGAAAAGCTCCCTGGCAGTCCTGTTCCTGGTCATTCAAGGACAGTCCTCCTTTCATCAGCAGTTACAAGTATGCAAGAACAACACACTGAATACAGAAGGTATTGATGGACAGCATGATTAACTTCCAATCTTTTTCCAGTCTGTGGGAGGAAGGAAAACATGCAGCCAAGGCCACAGGCATAATGTCTGTGCCAAGCCAAGGTCAGAACACCAACACAATTTAAAGGCGTCAGCAGCATCACGCCATCGTGGGATTCCATTGACCACCACATTTTTCACAGTGTTGATCAGGAACAGAAAAGCCGGATGTTGGTCAATAACTCAGAACTTTAGTCATTAAAACAGAAGCTTTCTGGGTAAAGGCACTGCCTGAAACAATTATAATCATTCCTTCAAGAGTCACGGATGCTTGCTACCAAACTGACTTTATCAGCAAAGACAAGAGTTCAAAATGGTTTCTGAGTGTTTTTAGGTAACTTGAGGGCTGTTAGATCATGCACTCTGACTTGTTAGATTACATAGGTCATAGAAGTCCATTCCTAGCTATTTCTCTACTGAAATTCTGAGTCTACCTTTCGCAACTGCTTTAAAAAGACAAAGTAAAAAATTAAGCCATGGCTACAAGACTCCAAAACATATCGTCTCCTGTTAGCTTCTACAACATCAACACAAGGTTTCAGACACAGATACAGTGAAAAAAATCCAGCAATTAAGAAACTAGGGTGACCAGTATGTTAAGGCAACCAGTTTTGCACTTGACAACAATACACGAGAGAATAAGGCTGAAGCTGAAGTATTTTCCCTCTTGAAACAACAGACAAAGCCAAAGATAAACAGTCTTGCTTTTTTCCCCCCATTCTTCACAGTGCACAACAACACTGATTTATAGTGGGTTTGATACAAATTCTTCCTTTAAGTACAGATTTCTTCTAAACACATTTCCTTCCAACCCATCCTCCTACACAGAATTGACCAAATCTCTGATCCTTTATTTTGTGGATCATGCAATCTGATGTGCAATCTTCTGTGAGATCTCAATTTTAGCTTAATAGACAACACCATGATAAACACCCTTATTAAAATGAATACTGACCTTGACGTGAGACTGAAGGAAGCAGCAAATCCAGGAAGGAGATGCGAAAGAAAAAGAGTTAGAGTTTGTGAAAACAGTGTCCAGAGATCAGGCAGTTCAAGAATACAGGACCAAACAAGCAGATCTATATCAGGTAATGACACACAGAACACACAATCTTTCACGAACACAAAGAGGAGCATGTTTTATAGACATCTAATTAAGAAAAAAAAAATAAAAAGAGGAAAAAAAGATAAAAGGACACTTAGATTACACCATTTTACTTAGAGGCAACTTTCTGTAGAGAAAATAGTCTCTAGACATAGCAGTTCTTGGAAAAGCAGAATAAACCAACTGTAGAAAACCCTGTGTGTCCACCACATCACTAGCAAGTTTCTTCTTCCAGAATTCTAGCTAACTCTTCAAAAACGTGCAGGCTGACTATCTGAGGTGAGCGCTATGGTGTTCCTCAATGCCATCTGCTTATAGGGGCTGATTCTCTCTCACCGAGCAAAACACATTTTTTCATTTTTACTGCTGATGACCTAAATGTGTCAAAAGGAACAGAAATTACAAAAAAAAAAAAAAAAAAAGTCTTCAAGTCCTGAAGACTCATCAATGCTAAAAATTCATCCTTCTTAATTTTCGACATTTGAGTCGCCTTTCCAAAAGCAAAAACAAAAACATAAAAACCCACATCTGCCTCTTATTCCTACAGTGCTCAGATTTAACTCTCTCACATATGGTGCAATCTAAAAACAATAATGACCAAACAGGCATATCTTTGACAGTTCTCTCCAACATTGTTCAATAGCAGGACGGACCAAAGCAAAATGCTGGAGTTCCCTGTACAGCATGAAGTCCCATAGGTTCATTATTGCTTCTTTTCATATATTTTCAATATCATTTGATAGCATCTGCTGTCAATTTCACTGATAATAGCAACATAACTCAACAAAGAGCCATAGAGATCTTTTCCATCTGATTTAAAATTTTATTCTTTTTCAGTCAACATAAGATAGGAAAAGCAAATGTCCTGTTGCCCAAAATTTCAATATGGCTCCTACAACACATGCTGTACTACATCCATGGCACGATTATGTTCTATAAAGGCCTAAAGGTAGGTTATTATCTAAAGAAAATACTTCGATAACACAGTCTAACTGCTATATACCTTACTACTCTTGTTATTAAGGAACCATATAAACAAGATTTAAAGCCCTTACCTCTGGCATAAATTTTACAAACAGTAATGTAGCGTATTGAATTTGTACAAGCAGCAGTTTCAAAGCGAGGTAGAGCTGAAAAGCATATTGTTAGTCTATAACAAATAAGCTGTTGTAAAGATACATTTCTTTGGCTTTTAAATTCATATTCTCAAATCAGGTTCTCCCAGGGTCTTTGTTGAAAAGGCTGTGCTATTGGGAGATTTCAGGAAAGATGAGACTTGCAAACTGCCAAACGCCACATACTTGATGTCTGATCTTGAAGTAAGCCATCATGTTCCAAAAGCCTCAGTTAATTCATATAGAACATGGTATAACTGTAACAATTCTGATGGAAATCCAAGATTATGCTCTTTAAGCTGAACCGCAGAATTATGGCTGTTCGAGTAAATTCAACAAAAAGGAACAAAAATGAGAAAAAAAAATGGCTTGGCTAAATGTGGGACTAAAGAAGGAAGGAAAAAAGGTTTCATTGTCTCTTTCTATAACTATTATTGAATCCAGATTATGAAAGTTAATAACCCTCATATTGTGTTTCGGGGATCCTTTTTATATTGTGATGATATTACCATATTGCTTCTTCAAAATATCAGTGGAAAAAACGTACAGGATAAAATTCAGGATAGCTCTACAGTATTTGAATGAGCCATACTGTTCCTTCAACTGGCATTAAAAGGTAAAGTCTTGTTGGCATAAGATGAAGGCAAAACAGCATGTAAAAAGCTGTGCTGAGGTCACATGCAAATTTCTCTGTGGTAAAGATATATTATTCAGCCAGCTGCACAGGATTTGAATGGAGAATAATTATTGCTACATCTTCATTTTGCTATGGAATAAATTGTTTCTGAGAAAAAATGCACTTTGTACAACCACTGGTCCCTTTTTCATGCTCTTTTATAAAGGCTCAAAACATGAATTTGGGGATTTTAGGAGAAATGCAATATGTATCCAAACAGAAATGAGGAATATGACAGTTGCATTTGAAAGCATATGACAATTAGAAAAAATCTGGACGTGCGCTGGCACTCAAAATGAGGCGGACAGCTGCAGATGCCAGCAATCTATTGGGAAAGTGAAGGGTGATCTGCTGCAGACCAGATGCAGCAGCCCCCAAGCAGGGGCCAAATCAGTGAAATTGATCAGCATACCAAGTGCCTGACCCACAGAAGCAGCCCAAGCAAGCAGGACCCGAGGCAGAGTAGGCCACGTTCATGACACAGCAAAATAAGACTTTCAGTTGGCACTATTTCTCTCCGAGCAGGAACACACACTCGCAGCATTCCTTACAAGATCCAGCAGCAGCTCTTCTGCCCAGCCCCATTAACTGTGTACTCTGATGCAACCACCACACAGGGAGACAACAGAGCTGGAACACCTAATGGTAGTCACAGGGAAATCCGTTTTCCTTCAAGATGCTACCTGATTAATTCTAAAGGTATAGCCAATTTAAATCTGATTTCCGGGTGCAGACCAAAAGGTGGTGAGGTGTGAATACTTCAGTATTTAATTAATATATACATTTGAAAAGCTGTTGATTATTCCAGCTATAATTTTTCCTCATGCTTGTATATTACAGAGAGCTGAATGAGCCTGCTACGTTAATCTCAGAAACCCTTAGGAAGACATTTATGTAATGATTTCTGTCAGTCTTTTGAATTCCACTTGCTTGGCAGTGAGTGATTACTATTTTGTATTTCCTTCAAAGTAGTCTGACAGCAAAGAATATACACCTGACGTTCCTTGTGTCAGTTTGGAAATAGAAAAGCCATTTATGTTTCACCACTTCTGAAAGCTTTCCTTTGTAAAGAAGAATGATGGCTGATCTTATCATTTCTTTTCAGCAGATACTTAGATGAATGGGGATGAGACAGAGAGAAGGTTTGTGTCTGGGTCTGAGAGCACAAATGTGATCTAACAGGACACTAACATTATTTCACCAGCATAGTGGTGATGTCCTTTTTGTTCTTACTGTACTCCAACACAATGTTAGGATCTAACACTTTTACTGTAACAATTGTACAAAAAAGATTTCTTCTTTTTTTTTTTTCCTCTTAATATATCAGTATTGTGAGTATGGGTACCCCCACGTTGCTTAAAGATCCTGACTGAAACAATGCAAGGCAGTTATTAAAGAGCTACAGCCAAGTCAGGTAAGAAATTAAATCCTGATATGCAAATAAGGGTCATTATTTACATAAGTCTTTTCTCCTTTGATTTTGTATTTATTTTACTTATATCACAGTTCTTACACTCCACTGATCTAGCAGATGTGTCAGGATATATTTGCTAAATAAAACCCATCATTGGTCCAACACAGAGTATAAATCATCAGATGACAACTCATATATTCATTACAGCTTTGGGCAGGAGAGGGAATGCTTGATAACCACGATGACACAATGATAAAAGCAAACAGAACTTTAATGCTACAGGAAAGCTGTAAGAAAGAAGCCAGCTCACAAAAGGTGCTTCTTACTACTCGTAAGTATTTCTCTTAAGTTGAACTGTGTGAGCTTTAACAAGACTAAGTTCTGAGTCCTGCACTTTGGTCACAACAACCCCATGCAATGCTACAGGTTGGGGCAGAGTGGATGGAAAGTTGTATGAGGAGGAAAAGAATCTGGGGGTGTTAGTTGACGGACAGCTGAACATGAGCCAGCAGTGTGCCCAGATGGCCAAGAAGGCCAATGGTATCCTGGCGTGGATCAGAAATAGCACAGCCAGCAGGAGCACGGAGGTGATCGTTTCTCTGTACTCAGCACTGGTGGGGACGCACCTCAAGTGCTGCGTTCAGTTCTGGGGCCCTCACTACAAAAAAGACACTGAGGCACTCAAGTGTGTCCAGAGAAGGGCAACAGAGCTGTGACAGGTGTGGAGTGCGCATCTTACAGGGAGTGGCTGAGGGAGCTGGGATTGTTCAGTCTGGAAAAGACGAGCTCAGGGGAGACCTTATCACTCACTGCAATGACCTGAAAAGGAGGCTGTGGTGAGGTAGGGGTTGGCCTCCTTTCCCATGTAACTAGCAATAGGATGAGAGATAATGGCCTCAAGCTGCACTGGGGAGGTTCAGGTTGGATATTAGAAAAAAATTCTGCTCAGAAAGAGTGGTGAGGTTTTGGAACGGGCTGCCCAGGGAGGTGGTTGAGTCACCGTCCCTGGAGGTGTTCAAGAAAAGAGTAGATGTCGCAATGAGTGAGTGATGTGGTCTAGAGCAGTCACAGGCATGGGCTGATGGTTGGACTAGATGATCTTACTGGTCTTTCCAACCTTATGATCAATCTCCTGTGATCTAGTGCAGCGTCTTCCTTGAAGGATTCATGATAAGATCCTTAGTAATGGAAGAGCAGATAACCCAGTGCTTTCAGTCCATTGCTGAATGTAGCATATGTAGGATATGGTCTGTAATAAATTCTACAGAAACAAATCACTCTTGGAAAGCATCACTCCTGCCTGCTTGATGCTGGCAGTAACACTGGGTCAAGTACTTAGGCTTAGGAGGTTCAGTGATGGGGTACTTCAGCAATGTCATTCAGCCACAGCCTGCACCAGCCCTGACCATCACATGCCAAAAGCAAGACTATTTGGGGTTCTGTGATCATGTTTAGTAAAACAGCTGTTTCTGCCATAACACAAGGTTTCAGTTTCTCCTAAAACTGAATGGGAAATAAAGGACAACTAAATAAAGAACAAATGGAGAACAGAATATCCGTTACATGAAAAATGTGAGGATGGATTGAGGAGTCCCCATGAAATCATTTTGATGGTCTTTTTATCTGACTCTCTCTACAGATGGATTTGCAGTTACTGGCAGTGTATCACTTGCCTTTTCTTAGAAGTAGGTTTCAAAAGTGATTAGGGAGTTTCAGAGTTGATTTTCAGGCACCTTAACAAAGGTTGACTTTCAGAAAGCAGACAGTTGCCTTCTGAAAAACAGAATACTTTCAAATGTCTGAAGTTAAGTATCTATGAGTAAAAGTGCCTATGACTTATATTCTTATATATTTAGAGCATTAGGATGACATCTTTAATAATATTTTAAAAATAAAGGATTTTTTTTTTCCCTCATGAAACTTCTGACCTAATGTTCATTTTGTATGAAGACAAAACAAGACTAAAAAGAAAGAAATGACTTCTTCATTTCCAAACATGGAAATGATATAAATCTTTACATTCACAAGATTTGTGTGCTCCCTGATGGAGTGGGACTATTTATTGGCTTAACCACTTCTTTCCAATACAAGACCTTGTTCTCAGTTGCTTGCCAAATATTAACAGATACTGCTGAAATCTCCCATGACAGGTGCCAACCTCGTCCTGTTTTTTGGAGGGACAATTTCAGCTATGTACTTCACACACAAAAACCAGCATTCTTGGGGAGAAAATGCGTTTATGTCATTAAAGACTGTATCACTTTACTATGATGCATAAGCACACTGAAGAGGTGAAGTAATATTATATGGCAATCTTCATATTGAAATGTCCTACATTTTAAGTGATTAAACTTGGCATCTTAAAATCTGCTTAATCCAGTGTTTTTTTTTGAGGAGAAACAGCTAAAAATCTTTGTAATTTGAAGGAGGTGAAGTAAAAGAGTAAAAAAATTGAGGAAAAAAAAATCACGCTGCATCTGCATGCATCTAAAAATATAAACAACAGCAAGTTCTGTCTTAAATTCATGGCATGCAATTACAATATAAGAACACTCAATTTGCTTTTACAATTTAAGGTACCAAATGAATTAGAATATTTTAAAGTGATATTTCATTATTACAGTTTTCTTAGCCTGAATCAGAGTTCATGTTATTTTTGAAGGACTTGCACTGAGTTTTCCCATATTATAATATAGAATTATAGTCACATAATCTCTCAAGTTTAATGTAAACTGTGATGATTACAACTTCCTAAATACCTTTTTGTTCTTTAATTTCACAACATCTTTTTCACTTTACATTACTTACATGCCCTGATGTGGCTCTTACTTATCAATTTTCTTTTAAAATTCTTTAAAATTGCACACAAACACCCAGCTTGTAAAGCAAGGAAAGTTACTACAAGATATGAGCAGTGATTTGAAAATATGCATTCCAACTTCAAATTGGTGACTTGAGGTAAGCTTAGGGCACAACTTGCTAGTATAGTTTCCTTGATGCAAGTCTCGAAAACCACAAAGTTGATGCAACATGCAGCTAACTAACTTCTTCCCTCTCTACCTTCCACAGACTCCTACAGAAATGCTTTGCTGTAATACAGATAAAGATACTTCCTTCTACTGTTCACATTTTTCATCATATCTTCCAGATCAGCCTACATTTTTAAACATTTTATTCTCTGTTGAGTAAAAATAAACAAGATGAGGAGTATCCTTTGCCAGCTACACATGAAAAGTTTGAAGTTTTCCCCTTGAATAGGGTATCCTTTAATTCTTTCTAGAAAAACTTACCAAAATCTGCCCCTTAAAAGTCATCATCTCCAGCTGTCATTAATGGGACTGCTGGAATACCAGAGCTAGGCACTGTCCCCCTTTAGTCTTCAATCAAATAGTTTCCTTCAGGAAAAAAAATGGTGGAGCCCTATGTGATTATGTGGAGTACTTATCCAATACAGCAAGTATGCCAAATTAAAAACAATTTGAAGTCTGTGACATAAGGACTTTCATATATACTCACTCAATGCTTACTTCTGAAACAACAAAAACATACACTTTTACTGTTACCTCCCAAATACATTCAGCCACTTCTTAGCTGTAGAACTGTATACACACGCAAATACACGTGTGTAAACTACACATCTGAAGGCTGTGATGCTCGTATCCCAAATGATTACAGCAATTTTATTTTATTTTATTTTATTTTATTTTATTTTATTTTATTTTTTTCCCTCTCTTCAGGACAGCAATTGCAACAAAACCCAAGAATGAGGCAATACTGACCTCTATCAATGACATGTTTTAGAGCACTCGAGTTTTAGTTGGTTCTGGCAGAACTGATAACAGAGATTCGAACCAAAGATAAAACATAGCAGACTGAAAAGCACCAGCTTCTGCAGAGCTTAAATCAGGGAGAAGAGCAGCAGCCCTGCTTCGGTCTGTGGTCATAACCACCATGGCAGGACTTGAACACAGAGACTGTTAGAGCTTGTACTTGACATAACTAGTTCCTGTTTAATCTAAGAAAAAAAAGCGTAATTGCAGCAGCCCCAAACAGCAGCAGCAGCAGCAGCAGCCAGCAGTGACATTCCACCCTGTACAAACAGTAGCCTTACAGAGCACTCACTTTCCCAGGAAGTCCCACACAAACCCCCCTACGTGTTGCGGTGCGGGGACCGACACCTGGTAGGGAGGGTGCAATTTGCGGGAGGCGTGCTTTCTGAGAAAAGGCATAGTCAAAAAAACCCCGCACGTACAAAACAAAACAACTCATGGAACCACGACGTGACAGTGTAAACGGAAAGAAAAAGTGAGGAAGGAAAAAAAGACACAAAATGAAAAGTTACAGAGAAACGGGAGACTATGGAATGGCAATAAAAAAGCAAACAGTTAATTAGAAAGAAAGTGAATAACCAGACAGCTACAAAACCTTTACACCACCACAACTGGGACAAAACCAAAACTTTTAGGACTGTTCACCCACAGAAGAAAAGGGAATTTATGGCCCACCTCCCCATAAAAAAAAAGCCAAATCCTGACCACAGAGAGTATAAATGAACGAACTTGTGCTCTAAATATGATGTTGACTCAAGAATATTTTTCAAACTTTTGCACAGCATGCACCAAATTTAATACATTATTTTTGGAAATCTTTCCTCCCACTCACAGCTGAAAAACAATGTCTCCCACCCACTAAACAGCAAAAGAGCAAGGCATTTCTCTCTCTCTCTCTTTTTAATCTAAAGGCAGATTGAAAAGGTTTACAACTGGTTTCCTGCTTTCCTTCTCATCTTCCTCTCCTCCTATCTTTTCTCCTTCTGTTTCACTGTACATACCTCCTAATAGGTGACTCATTACTTCTCTTCCAAGGACAAAACTGCGTTACTATTTCTTTTAACCTCCTAGTCCAGTTGTCATACATAAATAGCAACTCCAGAGAAACACTCTCATTTGAAAAATCCCATTTTCATTAGTACAGTTTTTCTCTGAATGTGACTAACTTCTTCTTATTTTGCTTTACATGGTGAAGTAACAGTCCCTAACAGACACAGTTACATTAATTTTAGCTTCCTGACACATGCTTCTGCAAGCATTGAACAGCTGTAGAAGTGTTAGAAGTCAAGATGATTTCTAGCTTAGTCTGCATAAACCACAGTTTAGGAAGAGTTCTTACAAGGCAATGTTATCTATTTTTTTTCAAGAAACCAAGACTGTGGCTATAGAACAGACCTGGATGGATCCAGTTGGCATGAAAGAATGCTTTATAAACGAGTAAGATAAATAAAACCAGGACCAACCTATAGATTTAATAGGCATATTAAAACTTCTGCTTTGCATGAAAACTGAGAAGGAGAAAGTAAGCTTTCCGAAAACAGTGGTGTGCAGGAGCAGCTGAAGAGAACTATGGCCGAGTAGAAATTTCAGTAATTATTCAGAAAATGAGAAATCATTCCAAAGTATCTGAAATCTTTAATCATTTTTTCTGGTATTAAGATCATACTGCAGTTTTACCTGAAAAATAATGTCAGGTATTGTTATTTTGCCACACTATGCACTTTAGGTCTCTAGTTCTGAGGACGTTTTCCATTCCCTCTTCTAGTGGTTAAAGAACATGAGTATCCTCAGATTTTTTTATTATTTTATCTACTTGACTGTAATAAATCACACAATAACGAAAAGTAGTCTCCTCTTTGACACAGATGAAAGACCTATCTGAATTACTAGAAGCAAAATTAATATTCTGTTGTGTATCAGTACTGGCAGAAAAGAAAATGAGCTAACAAAGAGAAGAGAGACACTCATGCTACTTTTTTTAATAAGAGCAAAGATCATTTGGTTAGAAGGAACGAGTAGAACTGAATAGTGAAAGTACTCCATCGAGTTGTTATGGAATGATTTCCAGTTCATGCTGTCACTGATGTATCTAAAATTTGGCCTGTAACTGATAAACAGCAAGAAATTACCATTCTAATATAGAAAACTCAATGATTGCTTTGCTGATCTTTAGATCTTTTCAAAGAAAAAGTTCCTAACTTTTTGAAGATTGGGTGCCAGTGATTTTTGTCTGTAAATGAGAAAAAGGTCCATCTTCGTTTCTCTTCATTTTTTTTATCATTGTATTGTAGACTATAGGAAACACTGATCTGTTTTTACCACAGGCCATTTATACATGTTTATTCAGTGTTAAACACTGCAAGCCCCAATCTCAACTGGAATTTCTGAATGTTAATGTAACTTTAAAAATTCACACACATTAAAAATGTGAACAAGAAAATCCCTGCCATTCCATTCTCATGAATGATTAATATTCATATTAACTTTCTTTTACTAGACAGTAATCTCTTCATAAGGCACTAAGGACACATTTATTTTATTAGAAGCTTGCTGGTTTGACCTCTCAGTTGCTTTGTCCTAACATGATGATGAAGTGAACTCCGTATTTGAGATGAGTATCTGTAAAGGCTTGCAAAAACCTGCAGAAAAATAAGACACTATTTAGCTTTCTTCAAGTCTATATCTACTGCATCTTTTCTATCAATCTATTGTCCAAATGATCTGCTGAGTACATGGTGTATGGTATGCGATTAAAGTTGCACTGCTCAGAAAAAAGGTAAGATTGCAAAAGAGGCCAGTATGTTCATATTTGGTTGGGTAGAGAAGTTTGTTTAAACAAAATAACCACTCAAAACTAAAAGGATGCTGCTCACAACTACAAAAAGAGAAGAAATCTAGCTGACAAGTTGAACTACTCTGTCACTTTCAAGAAAACAATAATTCATTCTACCAAAAAATACAGATGAGCAAAGCCATTTGGTACAGTAGTTTCATCACAGCTCAAGCTATTTCTATGAGGTTAGTCATCAAATTCAGAGAATCTTTTTTTCCAAAGGATCTATCATTGAGATTTTGTTGACCATGATGCAGGAAGAAAAATGAAGAAGTAGAAGCAGATGCTGCTGAAAATAAATGATGTATCTGGACCTCCTCAATTACTCTTTCTCTGAACACAGTGAAAACAAAATCAGATCTCTAAAGATGGACTTTCTGTAACCACAACTTAGAAAAGAACTTTCAAAATAATTCAGAGGAGTTTGTAATTCAACTATCATTAAGCCAATGAACAATCACTGTTGCCATAATAAAGAATCTGAAATATCCTCAACTCAGTTCCCCTCATCCCCACACTAAATGCAGAGTAGTCAAACAGCAACAGAATAGAAAAATGAGAAAGCCTATACTAGCACAAGGCAAACAGGAATAATTAAATTATTCTATTTTACTTTTCTAAATGATTCTTTATCACAAACACTAAACAAACAAACAAAAAATACAGATGCTTCTGCTTAGAAACTCCTTCTTTGACCACAGTGAAGTGGCAGATAAAAGAATCTAATTCAGGTCTTTCCCAAGATTGGTAATTTTGGATTGTGATACAAATGTTGTGGAATTGTCAGAGACTGCCATTCTTGTCTGGGACACTGAAGTCTAGAAATATAGCCAAACACTCTGGATCCAACAAAAAGATGGAAAACAGAATCACAATTGGTTTGGAGAAAAGTAAATCTATTCATTCAGCTTTGCATTAGACAAAGTTTACTTGTGTCTATACCACTACAAAGAATTTCAGTGCTATTTATCAGAAGAACCTGAGTACCTTGTATCAAACGTTCTTAAAAGTCAATTTTTTATGTTTGACTTCTTTGGGATAACCATACCTGAGATATTTACTAGACAAAAACAGCAAACTGTTGTCCGAACACATTACAGTGTTGGCAATTTTTCCTACCACCTCCATCCCCTTACAGCTCAAACCTTCAAGTTCTATCTGTATCAGCTCTACTTTTCAGCAGGTAAAGAAAGCAGACAGTAAGACACTTTCTTGCTTACATTCTACTAAAACTAAGTTCTGAAGCAGAAAAACTTTCAAACAAACTTTCCCAAAATAGACATTCCAAGGTTCCTAAGATGAGAAAAATGTCATATGTTATCTCTAACTTTAGGAAGAACTTTTGTAACTCCGGTAACTTTATATCATCCTTACCTCTCCAGTTCTGCAATTTTCTTATCCTTATCATTCTTCTCATTTTCCATCTCCTTCAAGATTTCCAGAAGACGATCCACTTCAGCTTGAGCCTTACTTGACTCTTCCCGGTACCTTGCTACCTCCCGCTCCAGCTGCTGCATGCGATCACTCAGCTCTGGGCTGGCCCTCGCCTCAAGAGTTGCCTCATGGGCCTGTAAGAAAAAGGGTCAGGAAAGATGCTTCACTCACACACATATACTTTACAGATACTATAATGACTGCAAAGCTACATTTACAACAAAATAGCAAGACTAATTATTCAATAGAAATGAACGTACTGTGCATATGATACTTTTAATTATGTGAAAATACTTTCTAGGAAGAGAAAAGTTTGTAAATGATATAAAAATCCATTCAGTCTAAAAAGAATTCAAGTAATTTTTTAAAAAAACTGAAGCAGAACTGACAAGAGAAAAGAAGTAAAAATATGAAAAAAGTTACATCCCTTTGAAAGGAAGGAAAAAGAAAAGTGAGAGCATACATAAAAATTCCTAAAAATCACTTCTAAAGCAGTGGTTTAACTCTAGAATTAGTTACCTGACACTTGTAACCTGGACAATCTAGAAAACCAAATCATATGTTAATAGCCTTCAATAATTAGATCAGTATATGCAGCGTCAGATGGATTCGCAGGTACGTAGACTGGGACTAATATGAATGTGGCTACAGACTGAAATTATCTTTGACTAGTTAATTAGGAAATATCTTTTAAAATTAGGCTACAGGGATAAGAAGCATCAGAAAACTGAGGATTAAGTAACTCCGGCAAATACGTTTTCATTTCATTTATTCATTTAAATGGCCTGGTTTGTTGTAAAATATTCTGATTTATTAGTAAAATGAATTCAATGGTTCCTACGCATAGCAAAGGCAAAGAAAAGACAGTATTTATGCTGAAGTTTAAACCAGCAGAATGGGGACTATATTTTCAGGGTCTGAACAGTAGTTGTCAGCTTGCATCGGGAGAAATGGGCAAATCTTCCCTTCATAAAACATTTCTCCCTTTTCCCTCTGCCCATAGAAGTTGAATTGCTATTTGTTATCAGTTAATGCTATTTCAGAACCACTCAAAATTGGTGCAGTGAATAGCAGCAGGTCTGGTGGAACTATTCTGCCAATCAAGTTTCTACCTGTGGACTCAAGGTCTTTCTCTTCTCTGGAACAAACCTACAAGAGAACATAACACTCTTTTCCTTCTTTCACCCTTTGTGCATCTGTGCTTTTTTATGAGCTGCCAACACTCTGTTCCTAAGCACAGCAAGACTAAGTATGATAATATAGAACTCTGTTACTTTTAAAGGTAACTGGACAGAACTGCAGCAGCATGGGTTAGAAACTGGTGCTTCCAAAGAATCATCAGAAGGCAAAGACGCTCAGAGAAAACGATTCAGATATTTGGCAAAATAAGACTGGAGGAAAATACCCTGAAGTTTTTACCTTGGAATCTCCTGTTTTTTTATTAACTCTGTTAAAGCCAAGGCCCTGTTCTAGTGAATGTCTACAGAATCTCAGAGCAGGATATTCTAGGACTGAAGGATGCCTAGATGCTTTTCTTTACTGGGACTATGACAGTGGCACGGATCCGGGTTGACCAAATACTGGAACATGTCGTGTTCCAGATCCTCAGCCTTGCAGCAGCCTGCCTTAGGGTCTATGCTACACAGTTCTAGTAGTTTCATTTGAAGCAAAGACCTAGATACTGGACAGTATTTTATCCTGAAACAAGATGCCTGACAACCTCCAGATCTCCTGGGCAAGTCTTTCTGCAGGAGTGCCCAACAACCACAGGTCCCAGAAAAGCAGAGCCCTTTCTGGAAGCTATGTGTTCAAGCTCCCCACTTCTGAGAGACTTTCATGTCAAAACTCTCCCAGAACCTCTGCTGCTGAGCTGTAAGTTTGAAAATTCTGCTTCTGTGCTGCTTACCCAGCTTCAGCTCCAGGTACATCCCTGATGAGCTGGAGAACTTCAAGAAATGTTTTGGTGTTAGGGCCACCTATAGTTCCACATGCCAAATTAACACTTAGAACTATAGAGCCTAATTCAAGGGTTTAAAAGGAAAGTGGAAGTCTAAATAACATGTTGCCAACACAATGTAGATGCTGGGAAGAACTTCTAGCAATGAGACAGACAAGTGCATCAGTTTCACTGAGCAGACACAGGCATCAGGGAATGTATTTTGCTTTTGAAAGAGCAACACTGGGTGTTCCTGAAATGCCTTATCAGAATTTCCAGCCTGTAAGAAATCTTAAATATTTGATTCTATTATTTCCTTTTCAGCTACATCTACATTTCAAACAAAACCTCCATCCTTCCCTCCCACTTGCTGTTTTGCAGGAACTGGAAATGCTATTTTTCAGGGGCATCTCTAAATCAATTGGAGGTACCTATTTTCTCCTAAGAGACACTACGCATAGTCTGTTTTTTCACCAGACGCAGTCTGAATTCTTTTGTACTAGATTTGGGTATGTTTCCAACATCTGAAATTGTTTGTTTTAACAAGTACTCCTCCGGGCCCTTCAATGTCATCCAAAATATATAATCAGATAGTCAAGAAACTTTTTCTGTAATACAAAAGCAAAGCTAGGCTGTTAGCCTGGATTAGTGAGTTCTCTAATTCCAAGTAAGTTACGAGACCTAATGTAATTCTACAGCCAGGACACTTCTGATTTATATTACTCTGTGCTAATAAAAGCATCTCCACAACAACCCAGGAGACACTACTGAGAAGAAGAAATCAATTTTATTTTTTAAGAAAATTAGCCAACAACTCAGTGTGCCTGGTTCTTATAGAATGAAAGAGCTATTTATACAACATAAATTATTACTTAAGACATGTAACACGTGTTATTTGTATATAATGCACATGATTATGGATACTTTCACCTAACACAAAGAGAACGTTACATGATACGGTGTAAACTGGAGACCACTTCCTGAGTTACTGACTGAGTGACTTTGGTCTATTTTGTGGGTTATGTACAAAATACGTGTTACATGATCATATCTAAAATCCTACTGGATTCATTTATTGTATGGGAGAGAAAACCAATGCATTTAGAGGTTTCCCACAAACTCACATCAAGATCTGGAACAGATGATACTGGCAACCTTCCCAATGTAACATTGTGCAAAATAATTCAGCAGTATATTAAAAAAAAAAAAAAAAGAAAAAAAAAAAGAAAAAAAGAAAATTGAAAACAAAAGGTTGAACACAAATAACGAATTCTTATATTCATAGTAAAAAAAAAAAACAACAACAAAAAATCCCTCCTCATAAAACCTTCCCTGCCCACCACAGGTACAAAAATTCCAAAAGAAGCCATTTTGAAATCAAAATGGACATATAAAAAAGGTATAAATGTATGATAAAAAAAAAAATTAAATAAATTGAAAAAGCAACTTGCTTAGGGTGAAGGGAACATTGCATTTCCACCTCTGACAGGTGATGTATGTAGCAGTTGGGATGTGTCTATACAGGCCAGTGAGCTTACAGGTGATTTTGCATGCTCTGTTAAGCCTCTTAACTGTTCCTAGAACTAATGATCTTGTCATTTGCTCCTCACCTCTACTTCAATATGGAGTCAAATAGCTGAATTCAAGTTACTTTCAAGAGTGTTTTCAACTTTCCAATTTTATTCCGCATTGATCTGCATGAGAAACCCACACTCACTTCAGCCAGAAAGTGGCACCTTCTTAAGCTATGTTTTGATTAACTCATCTGAGTAGTTTTCATCTCTTCAAATTCAGTGTAGTTCAGGACTGAGAATAGTTACTTTTAACACTGGATTTGCTCTCAAAGTTCTTAAGAGTGACTATAAACTAAGAGTAGGTTTAACAGCTTTCTGCTTTTCTGCTCCTGGCCATCATTTCCCATCTGGAATGTGGTAAGTGATGGGGTGAGCACTTCAGGTACCTACAGAATAAAAGAAAGAGCGATTGTTCCACAAATAAATGTACTATAGCTTCTATTGCTTCCACAGAAAATCAGCTGACAAAGCCAACTTCTACAACTCTAGTAAAGATGAACAACGTTGCACAGAAATAAGCACTATTTACAGATGGAGAGGAAGGCCAAACACATTGAAAAGAATTTTGTAAGCTAGTATTTCTTGTGCCAAAAATCTCTTAACAAAGAGGCAAGGTGATCTTACACAGTTTAAAGTATGTCAGAGGCAAAGAAGAAAACAACAGCTCAGATCTAATTTAAAAGTTCTAAAACGTAAATAAAAATTCCAAACATTATGACTAAGATTCTAAATCAATATTCCTAAAAGGTTAACTAAATCAAACAGCAAATAATTCACAGCAAACACTTTCTACTTTTACCTATGAATTTTAGACAGTAAATTCAGTTTAATATTTCACATTCAAATGTTGCCAAGAAACTTTGGCCACAAAGTAGAAGTTCCCAAGAATATGAGATTGCTTTTTAATCCGCTCTACTACCTCTGAGTGTAACTCACATCTCCTAAAAACAGTAAATGCACACACAAATTCAAAAATATATCATTACAATTTATTGCAAAAGGTAAACACATACAACTACTTTATTTTTTCCTGGGAGGAAGGCAGCGTTTCCAGTGATAAAACATTTGCACTGCCTTCTATTATGCTTATATTAGCTTCAACAGAATTATCTATTTTGAAAACAAGCAGACTTACTCCTACTTCAGCTCCAGCTCCAGCACTCTAAAAAACATGGATCCAACGCTCTAAACTGTCACGCATCACGACAGTTTTTGAAGAGTTGTGCCAGAAATTAAAGGCTCAGTGAGCTCTCTGATATACTTTGTATGAGAAAAACTTGAGTCAGTCACAAGGAGCTGTTTGTTAGCTTATTATTAACAAAATCTTTAAAAATCCCTTCCAGGAAATGTATGATCTTTGTTAATGGGACTGTAAATTTCTGACGCTGAAAAAGCAAGTATTTGGTTGGAATCATATAATAAAGAAGGCTGAAAGTCTAAATGAGAGGAAGATCTCTCAAGGGAACCGATTACTCAACATAATTATTGACTACGTGAACTCCTCTCTTTTTGAAGACATATAAATTGCTTTTGTATCTCTCTGGAAAGATCAGAAAGATAAAAGTTCCCATAGCCAATACTAAACATTAACGATTTGCTGTTTGGAAATACCACCACCACAAAAAGCAAAGGCAGAAAGGAAATGCACAGATTATGGTTGTCTTTGCAAGCACGCTTCAGCACCCTTATAAATGCCTCCTCAAGCTCAAACGCAAGGAAATTCCAGCTGGAATTTCCACCCCCCAGCTTCCAATTATGTGAGATTATGTTAACATGATGATGAACCACGAATAAGTCTTGGACTTTAAAGATCACTGCACAGCCTCTGCAAATTCTCTTAAGGTAATGCAGCACTTGTACCTTTGCCTCTTTATTGACTATATCATACTGGGGAATTAAACACATTCTCTGTTCCCATATTTTATAATTTCTGACTTTAGAGTAATAGGTACACACAAAAATTTTGTGTTTTATTAAAGATTTCATGGAGAATATAGACACAAATTCTCCTTCATATTTGCAACAAGAACAGTCCTTGGGTAGCATAACTCCTTTCCCCTACCTTCTGTTAACATTATTTAGCCAGGTTCAAATCCCACTCCTCTTACAGGCAGATTCCACTATCAACCAGATATCTTCATCCTCCTCCTCCCACTTTTTTCAGGTTTGGGGACTATTTTATTCACACAGCTGGTTCAATCCACCAACACCTGTTGCCCTATGTCTTGGAACTGATAAAGCATTTGTTAAAGAGTCTCCACAGGTTGCTGCCTATTCAAAAGACCAGACCTTGAAGGCACTGTTACAACATAGGGAAAACAGTAAGTTCTCCCTCCCTCTCCAGGCTGGGGTATGATCAGTGCATGGGGAACATTTGGGAAGATATATTGCTAAATTTGTATTGCTACTGAGCATGTGCAAATAGGCGAGGAAATTAACTGGGGGGAAGAATCACATCTTTCCATTAAAAAAATTCTAGTCTAATAAAGAAAGATAAAAAAAAAAAAAATCAGTATATTCACATATTTTGTTCTTGCAAACACTGAACTGTTATGGCTGAGAACTTCTTTAACGATACAAAAATGAACAAAATTTCAGCAAATCAAACAACATAAAAAAATTTCAACTACAAGATCTTAGAAAACTAGCAAGTTTTTAAAAACCACTATAAAATTAATTACAGAATATACTGAAAATGGTGCATTAAGTGGACTGAGTAATAGATGGCACCAATCTATAGGAGAAGAGGCCAGCATACTACTTGAAAGAGGAGAAATGAATCAATTTACCACAAAAGTCCTGCCATCTGCTTTACATACCTGAACATACAATCCTTTGGGGAAAAAATATTCTCTGCCATAAAGTATTAAATAATGTAATCACTCTAATGCCCTACACACTGATCTTATATCTTTAAAGAAAAGGTTATTACTCTTTTTCTAAACTTTGTGCACCGAATACCTTACAATGCATATCTATGACTTTTTTATATGCAAATAAAAACCCCAACAAAAAAACTACCAAAGTGCAGTATAGTAGTTTTTATACCCCAATTGACTCTTTGTTATTATTTTTGAGAACAGTAACAGAATACTTTACCCTGTCACACACACAATGCTTTTTCTAAATCTAGTCAGATAAAGGCATCGTAGAAACCACTCTCATAAAACAATTTTTAACACAGAATGTCACAAAAAAAAATGAAAAACGAAAAGCACCAGGAATTTTCCAATGTTCAGACAATTATAGTCAGGACAGACAGCTACATTTACCCTGAACACTGTCAAACGTAACACAGATATCAACTTTCTGAAAGTTTTGTAACACGATGTATTTATGCATGCAGTCACAAAAGAAGGCTCTGATGAAAAGCACCTTGGATTACATAATTTACAGTGCCAAGATGTTAATATACAAACACTCCCTGAAAGGAGTGCTCTTTGATGTCAAACAGCAGGTTGGTAAAATGTTCCAAAATTAAACTGATGTAGTACCTGTCAGCTTATTAACGGTTAGACAAGTTTTTGGGCAATCTTGTATTTGCTCTAACTTAATGATTATTTCTAATGTGCTGCTCTACATGGTGTTACAGAACACTTTCACACAAAAAGCTTGATTTGCATGGAAATTCTACAACGTTCTTGGTCTAAAAATGCGCTGACAATTGAAATAAAAGAAAAGCTATAGGACACCTCAAAGCAGCCAAGGGAAACAAAAACACTGGCACAACATTAAGCTCTCCAAATGAAAGTGAAGTTACTAACACAGACAAAAAGTAAAAGCATTTAAGAAGGCTTTTTGAACGTAACTAGCACTAGTCAGATGCACCACTGCACTTTGTATCCACACCCACTACACTAAAGTAATTCACCATACTCTGTGTTAGCTCAAACATAAAGCACAGGTGAATACACATGCAACACACAAGAAAATTATATGAGGTTGGCAATGGCCTCTAATTTTGTCAGGGAACTTACTGGCTTGGATGGATGACTCAATAAAACATCAGGGTGCTAAAGGGGGAAACAGGATAGGAAAAGATGGGGAGAATTGGGAATAGGAAACAGGAGTGTGAGAGAAAAAAGAAAAGATGCAACAAGAAAATAATTTTTAAAATAGCTACATCTTGTATTTAATAGGAAGACAATCTTAATTTGTGAGTTAGCATGCATTACTAAGCAGCTTTTGAAAAAAGAGAGACGTCGAAAGTTACCACTGTACGAGTTCTAAACTTGATCTTAAATTTCTTATTGTAACAGTTTCATTGAGTCCTCAAATACTTACTGTAGCCCTCTGTCTGGGTTTAAGTGACAGTTTTACAGGTAGCAGGACTTTAATTTCTAGGGTTTCACTTGCGTCAATCACAAGACCACTAAATAGTTTGGGAAAATACTTCAGCAAGTGACGCTATTTGAACGCTGAAACCAGTTGCTGGGTTTTTACTTTTGTTTTTTATACCTGATTTCCCTGGTAGCCTCTTTCATCCTAGGTTGCTACGCTGAAAACACATTTATCACCCTTTAAGAAAAATATAAAAATTCATAACCATCTATCTGTGAACATGTGAAAAAAGTTTTATCATTTCTAGCCCATCTGCTAATGTATCAGTAATACTTCCAGTTGGGAAGAATCGGGGAATCCTTATTCACAAAAATAAAAGAACAAAAGAGCCCGTATAAGACTAACCAAGCCAAATCTTTGGAAACATGCAAATCAGGTCAACGCTTGATTCAGACATTTTTTCCTGTTTTCTAAAAGGTATTATCCTTCTTAATTTGAAAGTAGAAGACCACAGCAAAAAAAAAAAAAAAAAAGTAAGTGAGCCCAACGAATCTAGAGATATTTTCCTGGCAAGGAATCACTGTTAACATTTCTTTTATGTAAAGTCTCCAGAACTGCACCAAAGGGAAGCTGGTTAACATATGGTTTGGGATTCTTGCTTTTCTCTAACCTTGATCTCTTTCAAACGAATAAAATATCTAGAGGTAGAAAAACTATTCTCTGGAAATGAAAACAAAGACCTGCTCATCTTTCCTGGAACAAATTCTAATGCTAGTAGGTCTCTTCCAGATTAGAAAACCAAAATGAAACAAAGCACGCTGCCTGAGAAAGATCAGACACAAAAAGCTAGGAAGGGGTTGTCCATAAAGTAACTAGAAGAAAACTTATTCACTTGAAAAATACTACATAGAGAAATGCTTGGAGAGAACACCTGTACGTGATTTCCCTCTAACAACTCTATCTCAGCATAAAAGGAGATGATTTAAGGCATGACACCAGGCCATATATACTCAACAGTGAGTTACGGCTTTCTTTCAGCATTCGGTATCTCCTTGTGGTAGGCTGACAGCTGTGCACAGAAGCAGGGGTAGTAGAATAATTAGAACATTTAGCACACAGATTTCCATAAACATGGTACTATTAAAAACTAAACAGCAATTCCCTCGTGCAACCGAGCAATGCAAAAAACACTGAAGTTCTATTAGCTACAAAAAAAAGTCATTAGCAAGAAAAAGAATAGTAACAACGAGAACTGGATGGACAGAATCAGAAAACAGAGTCTGCTGACATGGAAAGAAAAACACCATGAACAACTTTTCAGCACCCCTACACACTACTTGGTTAATGATGTTTCACTTCAGTGTAATGCCAAATGCCTTTTACAGAAGAAGTGGAAGCTTGCACTGCTCATGACTTCTTCAAAGACTCACTCTTTACAGATTAGCAAGAGTTTCTTTTCCAAGGATCCTTATTATTTAATCATCTAATGGTTTAACAGGGCTCAAGGGCCACCTCTTCTGAACTTCTAAGGCTAAGATTTAACTGAAAGTAAACAAATTGTCCAATAGAAAAAAAGAGGCAAAAGGAACACGATTGACGTGTGATGTTAGGCACGTTTCTACTCAAACCACAAGGGAAAGAACCTAGAAAGAAAAGCTTCTTGCTATTTGCTGTTAAGAGCTACAAAAGGGAATACTTCCTTCACGCGTCATGTATTAAAAAAACCCCACTAAGATAATATAATTAAATTTAACGTAACAAAATTCTTCAGGTCATTTTTAACTCATTTTTAAACCAAATGCCATTATGTAGCCATTAGTTTTAAGGGTAAATATGACAGTTATTTGCAATGGTTAACAATGCAGATGCGTAAAACTGGGTTTTTAAAAGCTTTAAATTGGAGCTGGATTATCCATCATGTAATTGTTTCAAGGATGACAAGTAACTAATCCACCTTGCAAATGCCAAACTGCCTGAACAGTTAGCTGCAATGCATTTAAAGAGAGAAATGCTGTAAAAAATACTTTTCTACTTCTCCACAAATGACAAAAAAAAGAAAAATTGGCAAATTAAAAACAGATGGGAAAATGTTATTAAAGAAATACCTAGGCTTACTCATAACTATAAAATATAGTCAACAACAACTTGAATATATTTTCTTCTGTAACAAAGAGAAATTGTGACTTGGTTCTAGAAAGCAGGGAGGGTCAGTGGTAGAAGTGGGATGTTTCATACAACATGAGGAAAGTGAGTGATAGTTTATTACATGAAAGCACACAAGGTCCTATGGCTGTAATTTCTTTCTAAAAAGCCAGACTGGCCTGACTTGCTATCACCAAAAAATCTTTCACGTGAATCCGTATTTTCCCTAGAATGAGAAAGATGCGGTAGCCGAACGTGATGGAATATTTTTCATAAGGGACAAGGTGTCGATGATTTTGTCTCTGCAAGACTTCAGAGAGTACTTTAGGCTCTCTGCATAGGAAATAATTGCCTAATGTCCCAGCAAGGAACAATGCCTGAAGCAGAGATGTCCAGAGTACTAATGGTAGAGCTTTGGAATGAACAGAGGTAATGGTATGTTATGAATTTTCTTAGCTTGTACAAGTGAAACCATTCTGAATGAATGAGATTCGGTGTCTTTTTGTAGGACGTTAAGATGAGAACCTATTTGTGTTTACAATATAGTGAATATATATTCATTATTTTTCTCAGAACCAAATAAAGAATGCAATTGTTTGTACCATAGCTGCCCTGCCTAGTTAAGAGTGCTCTTTACATTTGAGTCATTTTCATATTTTGAGCCTCCGGAAAAGGATCACAGAAGAATATTTCATCCTCCTAATTATGTCCTGAAACAAAAAGAATAGATTATAAAAAGATACGTTTTCACGAACTGGCACAGTGTCCTTAAGTAAAGTTCCTGGATACCAGTTATTAAACACAATCTCCTCCAAAATGAAATGAGCAGAAGTAGACCTAAAGAAATGATAATGAAGAGCTGTCACTGCAGTGTAAATTAAGTGCATATTCATCTTCTATCTAGCAGTGCTTCAACAGATTTTGGTCACGCTCCACAGCAGCTTATGCTACTGAGATGCTTAGTGTATATAGCAAAAAAAGTGATCTCTGGGAAAGCAGAAAAAAGCAGTACATTCACAATCGTGCAATATAAAACCACATTCCCTAAATAATTGAATTTCCACAACTGTTTTTCCTTAACTTTGTTTGCTACATACTCACTCAGTTAATACTACATATATATAATTATAAGTAATTATAAATACATGTGCGTATCTACAAATTATTACTATTATCCAGCTGCTACAACAACCTCCGGTAAATCTTTGCTACAATATATTACTCAACTCATTACTATTAACAAATTGACAAAGGGTGAAATGGCAATTCAAAGGGAAGTGTTCTTCAGGACTTAGATACTAATTCACTGACATTGAAAACAACCTGAGAGATTGATCAAATGTGCACAACTGTTCATTTTTGATGTTTCACTTCGCTAAACAACAGAACTGTTTTATTTGTGCAGCAGAATTAAACAGGGAAATTATGGATCTAGATACGCATATCTGTAGAATTCTCAAGTGCATTAAAATCTACTCAACAGAATTGCTAAGCAGCACTTAATTGTTGCCTCTGAACTTAAGTTCATATTCATCTGAGGAACGAGGACAGAGTTCCAGACGAGAGGGAGCACAGACACACCTCAATTTCCTGGCTAGACGTAAAGAAATAGATATGACTCGGTAACCCAAGACTTAAATTTCTTTAAAATGTCGTATTTTGTCTTATTCTAATTTTATAAGTCCAAGTATTATCAATACTTCAGTTAATGTGCTTCGTGCTCTTTCAAGTTAAAAACATATCAGTACTCCTCTAAAGGTGTAATATATGGGCTACTCATACCTGAACTACAGAAAGCTTGCAAGATTACGTTCAAGTAAATTAGCTTGCCTGTAAGAGTGTACCACTGCTAAACTGCACACTCCTACAAACTTACCATCTGTGACTCACAGTGAGAGAAAAACAAGGGATCAGACGCTTCACTGGTGACATACTCATTTGTTATTACACATTCCCACGTGCCAGTCATCCACCTGCATTTATCATATTAACACCAACATACATTGATAATTTACGTGCAAAACATTTGGCGGTTAAAATTCTAGTTGTTACACCTGTTTAATAGACAATTACTAGTGGAGACTGTATTGAAGCTGACTAACTTTCTAATTTCTTGCACCTGCTAAAATACACATAGTCCACAGCACTGTCATTGCATGCAAATGAAGTTCAAAATTAGCACCAGTGTCTGAAAGTTACTTTCTGATAGGCTTGGCTAGTAATATTGTTTGCATGGACACAATTTCAGAGTACTTACTGAAAAGCAATCCACAAACCCAATTTTTCTGTGTAAATGTATCCAATCCATGTAACACTGGATGTTTACCTTGCATATATAAATATGAAGTAAGATTACCTTCTTCAATTGAGTTTCCATTTTCAAACATTCTTCCTTTTTCTGTTCCAATGCAATTTCCAGTGTCTTGAGCCTTGAATCTTTCTTCAGTCCTGATGAAGCTAAGGATGAAGCATGCTCCTTCAGATCCAGTAAGGATGACTAAAATAAAAGATGTAAAATAACTAACAAGTAAATACTTCATATGTGCAATAGCTAGGTTTTGGTGGGGGTTTTTTTTGGTCATCATTTTCTTCTTATCTCTTAACATGATGCTGAGGATCCAACTTAGAATAACATATTTTGTAGGAATGTTTATTGGATGTTCACAGAGCTGGCTTAAGACAGCTTGATTTAATTCAGGTTCTCAGAGTCAAAATGAAACCTTGTCTAAATCCATTTCAAAGTCATTTTTAAAGACAGAACATTCTGCAAACTATAACTAGTTCTTCAGTGATAGCCATGTTTAAGAAAAAACCTGTTTTTAAATAAAACCATCTTTAAAAATCATATATGTTTAGCAGATTTGGTCACTGTATGTAAAACAGAGACTGCAGAAAGTTTTTTTCCACAGAGCTGTTAGGGTGTGAAACTGATTTGTGCAACTTATCTCCAAAAGACATCTCAGCTTCCTATTTTCTGAACAGCTTTTGTAGCTTTTGTTGTTTTTTACTTTTATGTGCACAAAAATCTTAGCACTTCCTAGGTACCTTTTTTTATTCTTTTGATTTGATTGGGTTGTGAAAGAAGACTGAAGTAGACCTAAATGTTAGAATTCCAAGAGAGGAACACAGAACTTAGATATTTCTCTGATACAACTAGACTGACTTATCTAGCCGGTTAGTTCTTTAAAAACAACTAACTTAATTACAAAAAATGGACTCTTGACAGTAGAAAGAATAAGTTATATTGTTTACACAAATGCACGAACACTCTCTACTATCTGTATGCATTCTTTGACCAACATGCACCTTTGCTCTACCTCTGCTCTGCCCTTCCTATACTTAGACATAAACAAGCTTGCTCTCGCCTTCTATAAGTACAGCTCCAGTAAACCCATCGCTGACCAGTGGTATTCACTGGCAATATGATTTACTGCTGCTAATAATGGGACTGCGCTATCCATGAAAAAGATGGTTCTGAAATATCTATGCTTTGAGAAATTCTCAAACAATGTATTTTACTAGACAAACTTGTTGAAGGACCATTACAGTAAAGGAAGAGTTCTCTTCATCTAAAATATAACATATACAACAACCAACTGTAATACAACAGATTTATTTTGCTGGTCAACCTCTTTCTCTGTGAGATCTCCTTGTAAAATGCCAACTTTCTCTTTCAGGTCCTTAATGTCTTTTTTGTAGGTGTCGATCTCTTCCTGTTTTTCTCGTTCATCTCTGTCCCGTTGCTCCTTTAGGCGCTCAATGGTCCTTTCCTGACAAAAGAAAGTATTCTGTGAGGACAATCCCTCATATTCTTTCAACTTCTAATAAAATTCAACATTTCTTAGCCACTGATATTTGTTGGACATTGTCATTTTCTTCTCCTTACTGCTGTATAAGAGATCAAGAAGGAAAGCATTTGACTTGAAAAATCTGAGCATTCATTGCTAAGAAATATCAGGCTTTCTGTACCATTGAAAGTTTACAGTACTGTTACAGTGCAACAAAATTTATCTGGTTCTGATAACCAGAATTAACACAGAGGATACTTTATATATTACTTCCTTACTTACTTAAATCTTATTTTTTTGAAGCGTAGAGGCCCTTCAGGGAAGAAGGGGGGTAGTGCATATATGAGACCATGATCAATATGCAGCAGGCAATAAAACAACCATTTAGTATGCCAGATATCAATGAAGCCTTCCTTATTCAGAAAGCTGAAGGGGTGCAAGTGAACTCCCAAACCTCAGCAAAGATTTACCATAGCTTTACATTGATAGAATCTGACAGACTAATGGCACCATAACCTTGGTTCTCAGAGAATCAAGAAAAAAAATATAAGAATTCTAAAAAGTTTCTGCATCAAAACAGAACAGAGAAGGCTGGTCCCTCGGTCGGCTATCTCCTGAGAACTGGGCAAGCAGAAAACAAAATACACTAAGAATGATAAAGGTGCAAATAAAGTGAGACTGAAATGCAGACATCCACAACAGTACCACAGATGTGCCATGCAAACAAATGACAGCACGAGCAGTACCCGCGCAGACTGAGATCAGGCGAAGAATACAGTTTTGTTTCACACAAGGTGACGGTAAGTAGCTAATGGCTATGGAGAACTGGCTTGTGGCTCAGCTCCACTCTCCAGCCTTTCTGGAGCATTTTGCCCACTCTGTGCGATATCATACAGTACGGCAGCGCAGGCTGTGCTCAGCATATCCTACAGTGCCCTCTTGTGAGAGACACCTCTCAGCAGCAGCATCACACTGATGCCTCTTGCAGACAAAGGACCTGATGCTGCATTAGGGATTTCTTTTATGCAGAGTCCAATCAGCACATAGGAAAGCTGAGTGCAGAGAGGTTGTGAGCCGAAGGACCTTCAGCACCAAGAGACTGCAGCTTGCCATACTCACTTTTTCTGCAAGTGCTTCTTCCAGCGTGGTCAAGGCAGTGTCAGTATTGGTGGTGTCAGCCTGCAAGGATTTCACTCGATCCTTTAAACTGCTCATTTGCTTTTCCTTGTCTCTTAGCTGCTCTTGAAGATTTTCAATCTTAAAGAAGAAAAGTATATTTTAAGAAAATAGTGATCAGTTTCATCCAAATGCTCTTAGAAGTGCACAAAACTCTTTAAAATGTTTTGAAAACAAAGAAAGCAGGTGAGGGCGTCATTCCTGTAATCCTATATGGAAACATCATGCAATGCAATCAAAATCATCAAGTATAATAAAGAACCAGCAACGTTTTCAGCAAGTGGAAAAGAACTCAGAGTAAGAAAGACTAAATATTCACCAAGAAAATCAATCAATCAATCAAAGAATATTCCCAATTTCTGATTATGCTGGGCACTATGTGACTGAAGGAAACAATTCCATTTGATATTTAGGAGAAAATGCTGATGTAGTAACAATATAAAAGAGTAAAAGCTCAAAACAAAACAAAAACAAACAAACAAACAAACAAACATTACTACAGATATAAACAAAAAAAGGTTCTTCTGAATTTGTGAAGTAGTATTCTCCTAAGTATTTCCCTTGCTACCAACACGTTCTTCACTGTTGTTTTTCACAGAATCATAGAATCCTTGGAGTTGGAAGGCACACTTAAAGGCCTCTGTGATGAACAGGGACACCCACAGGTAGATCAGGTTGCTCAGAGCCCCAACCAGCCTGCATGTCTCCAGGGACGGGGGCATCCACCACCTCTCTGGGCAACCTGCTCCAGTTCCTCCACCCCGACTGTAAAATACTTCTTCCTTATATCTAATCTAAATCTCCTCTCTTTAAGTACAAAACCATTTCTCCTTGTTCTACCACAGATCTTGCTAATGAGTCTGTCCCTTTCTTTCCTGTAGCTTCCCTTTAGATACTGCAAGGTGTCTATCAGGTCACCTCGGAGCCTTCTTGTATTACATAGTGTTTTGCTATATGGCGTACTAACAAAAGACGTAATTGTCAGGACAGAAAATATACAGGGTTTGTTTTCTGCAGTTGCACAATTCAATTTACTTAAGAGTTCTGAATATATCTTTTGACAGATCAAGAAGACCAAGCTGTAAACTCATATTATGCATACACATACCTCCCAACACACATACCTCTCAACACACATACCTCTCAAGGAACAGAAACATTACTACATGCTTGTCATCTGTAGAAAACAAATTCATCAGCACACGATTAAACTTGTACAGACTTTTCCTTCAGTTGTTGCTGCTGACAGATTCATCTCGCATCAGCAAACATATACGGTATGCTGGAGAATGACGTGGCATCTAAGGTACATATCTTCCAAACACTTGTAGCAAAATATTCTTCTAAATCAATTTATGCAACAAGACAACCCCAAGGGTTTAGTCCAGTATTTAGGAAACTTTTTGAAAGCATTACCAGCATTTTTGCTTCACCTGTCTAACAGAAGTTAGAAGGTCACTGAATATCCCCACTTCTTACTCCTGACCTTAGAAGGACTGAGCTGCTGTGATTACAGAGCAAACAGTTACTTAGAACCATCAGATACTACTCTGCTCCCTATTACAATCACATCTGGACCAGTGGTTTAGACAATAGTCTAGATACGTAAAGATATATTTAAAATATTTTGCAGGAGGCTGAACACCCAGCCACAAAAAAATGATAGATGCATTATACAGGGAAGCTAGGAGAAAGAACCACCTGCTAATCCAGGGAAACCCTTGCTAATGGCCCTCTGTAACCCGGGGCCACTGATGGAGTCTCCTGGTAGTACATTCTCTATATCAGGTTGGTGTTTTTTGTTTCTCTTCTGCAAGCACATATAAGCTTATGATCCAGCTTTGTACACAATCCATATTTTATTGATAGCAGTAGAACTGTGTGTAAATTTATTTATTTACTTATTTCAGTTCTTAGGGAATGGACTAAAACTGATTTTAGTTTATCTTTCTCATTATTTTCTCATAGAGGAAAAAGCATTAGGCCCCCAAATTTTTCTCAACGTATAAGACTGAGCACAGTACAAATAACACCATACGGAAAATCCTGAAGAGCACCAAAAAAAGCAGATTTGGAAATAACTGCAATAAGCAAAAATTCCTGCTTCTTTTTAAACATGTGTATTATTTAATGCCCTATTAGCATACGCTTGGAGAACAGGGAGCTTCAGAGAGAGCTCAGCCATTCTGAATGAGAAGCTCTGCTGTCACCCACAGATGCAGACATCAACGAGGTAACATCCTCGAGAGCAGCCTACGTGGCTGCATTTGACCGTAGGAGCTTTCAGTGTCGTCAGCTGTCTAGACAGCCTGGCTGTTTAGACAGCCAACCATGAAAATATACTACAAAGAAGTGTCAGCTATTCTTAGACTTGTGTTTACTTCTGGAGGCGAAATGCTCCAGCAAAGGCTCCAAGTGGCTGAAGAGGGGACTAAGTGACTTTCTGCTGTGACCAAACTGCACACAAGAGACAGCTAAATAATTCAGAGCCAGCACGTGGAAGATACTTGCCAAAGTGGCACAAGCATTTGCATAAGCACAGCAGGTATTTACATGTTTCAGTAACACTACTGACCACAATGAGAAAAATGACAGCTACATATTAGTACTATAACTGAAGCATCTTCCCATTTCAACAGCATTCTCTGGTACACAGAAAAATGCTGTGTGTAAAAGGGTGAATTTGTCTATTCTTTCATGCTTTGGAGTCTGAAGTAATGAATATTTTCCTTCTTTATCCACCAGGGAATAGAAGATATACAAAAGTGTTCCAAGTCACACTAATACACAGGAACTATTAATAAAAATAATTTAAAAAAATCCAACCAAACAAAGAAAAAACAAAGCTACCTACAGCTGTGCTTTTTGCAGGACAGGATAACTGATGGTCCCTAACAAGGATATGCCTTTAAATTACGGAAAGCTAGCTCAACTGATGTGCCCAAACTGAAACACTTGTATGGCAACAGATTGGAAATGTCCTTTCTGAAATCAGAGAAAGAGCAATAGAAATGTCTTTATCCAGCTTGGCTACTGTAACAAATAAAAGCTAAACTGTACATTCTCCAGAATGACTTAAGCTGAAGAACAAAGCAAAGAATATTCTCCACATATCCCATTAGGCAATCAATACAAAGAATTTTACTATTACATCCTTGCAAGCACTCTGAGTCTCTTCGTCAAAAAGAATACGTAATGTACCTCATATTTATGTTATGTACTTCTATCCCTAAAAAACTGGGGAAAAAAGTAATTCTGAACAAATTCTCAAAGAATGGATAGAAATAAATCAAATTATTAAAACAGGCTTATCTTTTTCCACAGTGGAAGATAAAATAATATCTCTGGAAAACAGAAAGGGACAAAGAATGAAGCAGCGCGGTTTAGACTGAGAATAGTTGGAATTTCCCCTAGTGCAGGAGAAAGCAGGCAAGTAAGCAGGTACATGATGACAGAACAGCTACAACTCCTTCTAGTTGGCGAGATGCCACACCCTTCAGTGTAAGAATACTAATATAATGATAAAAAGTTGGCAGCCTGCAGTCATACCTTATTTTGCAACAATCTCACAATTTTTGAGAAGTTAAGAAGAGAAGAATTGCATCAGAATCAGGATGAGAATATGTCCGTTACAAGGGACGAGATTACATCATTCTATCTGATATGAGCAAAAGTAATGTTCCTTCAGAAAGAAAGCGTAAGGCATTTACACTAGAAAATTGAGAGGGAACCAAATTCTTGAAAAGCCGTTCTTAAATGCCTCACCATCTTTATATCCAATCCAAATCCTCTGTTTTTCAATTTGAAACCACTTTCCCTTGTCCTGTCACCATAGACCCTGCTAAAAAGTCTGTCCTCTCCTTTCCTATAGTCCCCCTTCAGGTACTGAAAGGCTGCTCTCAGGTCTACCCAGAGCCTTCTCCATGCTGAACAGCCTCAGCTCTCAACCTGTCCTCATAGGGGAGGTCCATTCTTGGGTTCATTTCTGTGGTCCTCCTCTGGATGTGCTCCAACAGGTCTACATCTCTCCTGTACTGAAGACTCCACATCTGGATGCGGTACTCCAGGTGAGGTCTCACCACTGCACAATAGAGGGGCAGGATCACCTTCCTCGCCCTGCTGGCCACGCTTCTTTTGTTGCAGCCCAAGATATGGTTGGTTTTCCAGGCTGTGAGGGCACATTGCTGGCTCATACCCAGCTTGCCATCCACCAGTGCTTCCAGGTCCTTTTCGGCAGGACCGAAAAGGTCCTTACATCCCCCAGCTTGTAGTGATAGTGGGGGCTGCCACAACCCAGGTTCAAGGCCTTGCAATTGGATTTGCTGAACCTCATGAGGTTCTCCTGACCCCATAACTTGAACCTGTCTGAGTCTCTCTGGATGGCATCCCATCCCTCGGGCATGTCCACTACACCACACAGCTTAGCATCATTTGCAAACTTGCTGAAAGTGCACTAAATCCCACTGTTGATGTCACTGATGAAGATGTTACAGAGCACTGTTCCCAGTATTGACCTCTTTAAGTATTTTTAAGTTTTCTTAAGGAACTTCAAATTCTAGAGTCCCAGGCAACACTTCAACGCAGATAGTGAACTGTTCATTTAACTGATAAACCTGTTCTGTTTACACCAATTGTGGTACTCCTTGATCACTTCTTATTTTTACTCACATCTAAGTTTTCTTTTTTTTTTTTTTTTTCATTTTACCCGAGTTCTACTTCAGTGCTTACCTGGAACATTATTATCTTCGCAACATCACAGTATCACTACACTTTGGCAATGCCCTGATTCTGCAGAACCCAGTATACCGGGATTCTGTAATATGAGAACAATGGGATTCTGCTACACTTTGATGTGGAGTAACTTAAGAAAGAAAAACAGGCTAAGGAGAGTGGGAAAAGCACAGAGGAGGACATGACTGAAAGTGAACTTGAGACTGGGAAACTGCAGCATAGTGGTACATCACACACAGTACAATCTTATTGAGATCTACCCAAATCCAGCTATAGTTCAGAATAGCTTCCAAAGGAGAAACCAAAACCAAAAACAAAACAAAAAGCTTGCTCTTTGAGAAGATGAAAACTTTTTGCATTTTTCACTCTCAAGGTCTGATGAAAATCCTTTGAAATTAGCAAGTTCTTACACTGCTTAAGTGTAAGAACTTACTACAAATAAAATATTCTGTGGCTATGCAGCTTAGAAAGCTTAAAGAATCTATTATGATTTCTATTTAAAAAACAATGTCAAATAAATGCATGTGTGGACTACAAACAGGCGTATTGCTTCAGGTTCAAAAGGAAGAAATGATTACAAAGTGAAAAGAAAGCTTAAAAAAATGGGAAAAATTGCTAGACACCGAACAGAATCAATGGGTTATTCTTGACCTAACTTTGCATTCACATTTGTGCAGGACTTGAGAAAACAAAACAAACTCTGGAGAAATACGTGCTACTACAACAAAGCTTGACATAATAATTTTTATAGATGGTTAATTATTTTGTACCCGTGGTGAATAAGCCACAAACTACTGACACTGATCCAACAGACTATTCTCTTTCCAGAGTTTTTTCCCCCCAAAAAAGGTGCTTTGCAAGTAGATTTAGATCAACAAGAAAATATTCAGCCATGTTTACATAGAAATAATCTCTAAGGACACTTCCACCTCTTTGTTTTCTGCTGTTCTCCTTTCCTTTGCATATTTAATCTTTCTCTGGTAGCACTGGTTTGCTGTCAAACTATAAAAAAGAACTGACAAGAATTGGTGCCATAAGCCAAATTACAATTATAGTAACTTCTGAGTAGTATTTTTTTTTTCCTGTACTGTTGCGTTCCCAGCATTAGACAGCATTTAAACCAGATGTTTCAAATTATATTCTCCGAAGATTGCTATCATGTTTGCAGTCTCTCCGTCTTACTAGTAAACAGCCTGAATTTCCTTCAAACCTTATAAGCAATTCTATCACTGAAGTTTTGTGTTTCTAAAAACTGATGCTGAAAGGCATTTCCCTTACTAGCTTCTAAGGAAAATCTCGCATAGTTTGTAGTTTCAAGAAAAAGATTTAAAAGAGAACCCACAGACTGATTCTTGAATTGGTAAATGATCCCAAATTCACATTTTTGGGAGAAACCCAAACTACTTCACTGTGGAAGAGTCTCTCCCTTTCTTACAAAGGGCTGATAAAGCAAGGAAAATTTGGAACCAGGAAATGTTAGCTTAGATCTGCTATTTTCTAGGAGGCAAAGTAAAACCAAGAAATTGTTACATTCCTTTTGGAGTAGGTCAGGTTTTACAAGACTACATAATGTTTAAAACATGTCAAGTGAAAAACTTATTAATTATGAATCAAACTTCTTCACTTGGCTAAACCCCAAGTACAGTATTTCATTGATTATTACTGCCAAATACTCTTAATTCTATGGCAATTTCATGTCTCATACTCAGGATTACTTAAGCTATTTTTCTGACTTGTTTTAGAATCTGATTTTGGTTCTACACAGAGTAAGGATACTGTAACTAGTGACATACTTCCACTTAGCAGTATGGTGCTACAAACAGAAAAACAAACAGAAAAAATGGCTGATGAGAAAAGACAGAAATAATGGATAAAGGCTTAACTTGTCCCAGCATTGCAATAGCAAAGAATGGAAATCAGGGAGCAAAGAAGATCAAACACCGAGGCAGGCCAACGGACAGGATGGGAACATGGGATTTACCATTGACTAAAAGGAAATCCTCACAGCAAACTACATTTCATTTTCATTTACATTATCATTCAGGATCACTCAAGCAAGACAGCTGTGCAACTTGAACAAAGACCGTAAATGAAATTTAGATTTAGATACTCTAATACATTGCCCAAAACACTGATTTAATAAAATGATCAAAGAAATAATGTAAGGTAAACCAGAGGGAAGTGCTCCAGAAATAAGAGATTTTTTTAATCCCAGTGTAAAACATGTCCAAACAACTGTTATTTACTGTTTCATTCTCCTTTCAAGGAGAATGAATGATGAATAGGAAGGGAGGAGTAAGGTATTATTCTAAATGCTAAGCACCAAGAGTGTAGATATATATTCTTGAGTATTTAGCCATTATTTCTTTTACAGAATTACTTCAGAACACGTCCAACGATAGCTGACAAAAATATCAAACTCGCTAGTAAAATGATTTCATGATCTGTGCTCCAAAAAAATGCATGAGCCTAAGAATCCAATATTTTAAATTAGTACCATCATTTGATCATATTCTTTCCCATTTTATACCACTGATTGTTTTAGGTAAGCCATCACTTTAATCTCTACTGCACATTAAGAATGGAAGAGTGGCCCTGTGCTCAAAACTATCCTTCACTCATCTTTGCCTGAAGGTATGCAAGCCCTTCATAATGCTAAGGAGCATTTTAATTATCAAACTTGTCCTGTTTTAGGAGAAGGCAATCTTAGTTGCCCTTGGTGACACTACTCCATACTGGAATTAAGTTTCCTTATCCTTTGCACAAGCGAAATCACAGGCTTGAATGCTATTTATATACTTGTGCCTTAAAACAGTCCTAATGACTGCACAAATATTGAGCAGAACCTCACCTCAGAACATTTCCTTGGCTAGTGGACTCAAAATCCACTCTTGAAAACAGGAAAATATTGATTTATACTGAGAAATGATTCATTCCTTGCTCTAGTGAAGATCACTAAGCTCGCTAGGTCTATCAGTAATGTGTGTTCCAGACACAGCTCAGACAATCCCCCGAGGAGCAGAAAAAGCCTGGACAGCAATTTAGTGGCAACTAAAATGTTGGAAACTCTGTAAGTCTTGCAACCTAGAGAGCAATGAAAAGCTATGTGAGGAAGACTGATGTAAGTAACCTCAAAAAAAGCATACGCCCTTGCTTTTCCTGCCTCTTCAATCATAGGGAAGTTTGTATTTGTCTAGCATGACAGTGAACACACCAACAAAGCTTATTAGCTTTATCTTGCCAGAAAAACTACATGTGTAATTTATAATGAAACCAAGAGGCCCCAAAGTTGGCTCTTTTCCCAGATCCCTTCAAGAACCAGAATTGGTCAGTCCCACTACCTATAAGTAATGTTCTGTCTTGCCAATCAAGAGGTTATCTCAAGGCACAAGAAGGACATAACAAAAAAAAAAAAAAGACTTTTTTTTTTAATCCCTCATTGAGGGATAAAAAAGATTGCTTCCATACATGACAGATTTGCTGAATTGTGGTTCAGAGTTTCCGTTTTTTTTGGAACATTGGAGCACAGATAATACCAGAAACTCCATGGAGTTTTCTTGCAACGTTGCTGGTGCTATCCATCTTACGTAACACTATTACAGCAACATGTATCAGTTGAATAACCCTATATTAGCATGCTACATCAGCTGAACTTCAGAACAGAAATCATTAACCCAACAGTCCTCTCTCCTTTTCAGTTTGAAATTACTTGTCTAAAATGAATGGATGTTGATATTCATTTAAAAAAGAAAAGTTAAAAATCAATTTCTCAAGTTACTAGAGACAACAGGAAAGATTCTTCAGTAGTGTCAGTGTAAGATAAGAGAAGGTTCTGTACATTACTAGATGTCAAGAAGCCGTCTTGCTGTCTTTCCTACACATCAGAACACTTGATTTTTGAATAGAATATTATTCTTCTGGGACTACAGGTACATATGCTACATACAATCCAGATGTTATTTTACAAAAGAAGGTGCATAGGAAAAAGAAGGGGTTTTATAAAAAGAAAAGAGAATATGCTCCAAATACAAATTCCAATTTATCATATATCCAGGCATAACGTTTATTCTGAACCCAGTAGGTTCCCCTGACACAGTTACTGTACTGGTAAGCATACCACACTATAATAACATCAAACGGACACTAATATCAATCATTCAAATTTAAATTTTGTTTTCTCCACTAGGTCTCGTATTCCATATAATTTACTAATCAAATCCTGAAAGTGCACATTAGATGTATACAAGTAAATTCTCTTACAGATTTCACTGCACTGAAGTTTAATAAAAGTGAGTTTTATGCGACCTTGAGATTTACTTTTAAAATATACACTTAAAAACAATTTCTTTTTGGGGTTATTTTCAAAATCCATGCAGTATATATTTGGGATTCTCCATGTATCTTAAATTTGAGGTGACTAGTAATAAGAACTTTTTAGATTTAAAGGACAGTGTTTTTCCAAATAACTGCACAACGAATCAGAAAAAGAACAGATAATGTAGTGTAATCTAACTAAATGAAGAGATAACCATTAATTAATGGCCTTTAAATCTTCAAAAAATTCTACTGGAAGCTTAGGTGTTCATGAATAATTGTTTGATATCCAAATACAGTATTTCTGTTCAGTTGTAGAACTAGAGAATGTTTCACTGTAATTGATATGAAACAGAAAAAAAACAGAATGAAAAATAATTTAATATTACTAAATTTAAACACTACTAATGTATAGAGGCTAGAAATTGTACTCAGATCTCCGTTGAGACTACAGAGATCACATTCAAAAAAGAAACTGAATAGGTTCCAACTTTCTCCCACTTTCCTGCATGATAAAATTGTGATCTGTATTCTGATAAAACAAGGATCTAGATGTTAGCGACTCAAAGAGTGGATGCACAAGTATCCCAAACACAAAATTTATCTCCTAAGTAGAAGGGAAAACCAGACACCTCAGGGATTCTAGGAAAAACAGATACATTCTGCAGAGTACAGTCTGCTTCCTCCAGGACATGATGAAATGTCAGAGGCATAGCAGGAAGGATTCAACATACATCTCTGGAAACACTGAGACAGGAACATAGTCAGCCAATAAGTCCTGTGCCACCATGTTGGTTAAAAAAGACCTTTCTTACAAGAGAAGAGTGTTCCACTGACAAAGCTACTAACACCTACACAGTGAGATACAACATGGCAAGGTGCCAGAATGTGCTAAAGTTTTTGTAGGTCTGGAGAGAGGAAGAAAGTAGCTGGACAATATACCAAGGCAATCCTTCCATTACAACTAAACCACATCCAGATTGTTAACACTTTCCTAAAGAAAATTCTTCACAGCAAGAAATGACAAGAAAAGGAACAAAGGAACTGCTGGCAGGTCAAGGAAGGTAATGCCTCCACTTAGCACTGGTAAGGCCATACAAGGAGCACTGTGTCCATGTCACTCAACTTATCTGTAAAATATCTGCTCATTGGAAATCATAAATGAGAATGCTGGAGTGTACCTCAAGCTACAGCATGGCATCTGCCACAACTAATCTAGGTTGAGTAAAAAGATCAAAAGTATATTCCTTGTGCATGTGCCTCAAGAGTATACTGTCACCTCTACCAGCACCTGTAAAGTAAGGATATCTGCCATTGAAAAGACTGTTGGAAGCTAAGCTTTTGGATTTATTAGGACAAATGTTGTCATATGGTTCAGAAACGATCAAAAAAAGATCAAATCTCATGAGCTGAAGCCTTTCATGAGTGGGAAAATCTTGCTGAAGCTGAATCTGAAGTTGCTGTAATAAACACCTTTAAGCTTTAATTAGCAAACAGCTGAAGATAGTATGAAGAAATGGACTCAAAGAATCACAGAATTGTAAGGGTTGGAAGGGATCTCTAGAGAGCATCAAGCAGGTTCCCTACAGCAGGTTGCACAGGTAGGCATCCAGATACGTCTTGAATTCATCTCCAGAGAAGGAAACTCTACCACCTCTCTGGGCAGCCTGTTCCAGTGCTCTGTCAGTCCTGGCAGTGAAGAAGTTCTTCCCTGCATTAGCACAGAACTTCGTGTGTTCCAATTTCTCCCAATGCCTCTTATCTACCGTTTCTCGCCACCAAAAAGAGCCCACCCTGTTGACTTGCCTCCTACATTTTGGATGTTTATAAGCAGTGATGAGATCTCCTCTCAAGTCTTCTCCAGAATGAAGAATCCCAAATCTCTCAGCCTTTCCTCTAGGAGAAGTACTTAGGCCCTGAATCATCCTTGTCACCCTTTGCTGGAGTCTGAGATCCCTGTATTTTTTGAACTGGAGAGCCCAGAACTGGACACAGTTTTCCAGATGCAGCCTCATCAAGGCAGAGTAGGAGGGAGGATCTCCTCCCTCCACCTGCTGACAATACCATTTTAATGCACCCCAGGATACCTTTGGCCTTCATGGCCACAAGGGCACACTGTTAGTTCACGGCCAATGTGTTGGCCACCAGGTCTTTTGCCACGCAACTCCTTTCCAGCAGCTCAGACCTTAATATGTACTGATGCATACAGTTATTTCTCCCCAGGTGCAAGACTCTGTACTTGCCCCCGTTGAACCTCATCAGGTTCCTCTCTGCCCAACTCTACTCTGTCCAGGTCTTGATGAATGGTAGCACATTCTGACGTGACAGCCACTCCTCCAAGTTTTGTATCATCCAAAATTATGACTCCTACTCTAAAAACTTCTTATGAGCTGTAAATTTAGAGAAAAAGAAAAAAGACATTATGTCATTTGAGCTGGACTGAATAGCTCTTAAAAGTCTTAACAGATTCTGCAAAGTAGAAGTCAAAGCAGAAGAGTAAGTGACAGAGTACTGGAACAGGCTGCCCAGAGAGGTTGTGGAGTCCTCTGTGGAGATATTCAAAACCCTCCTGGACATTTTCTTGTGCATCCTACTGCTGGGAACTTGCTTTAGAAGGTGGTTGGACTAGATGACTACCAGAAGTCTTTTCTAACCTCCTCAATTCTGTGATTCTTTAATTCCTGAAAAGAAAAGTGGCATCCTTGAGATACAGAGTAGCAACCTGGACAAGCTCCTGGAATTTTCTAAAAAACATAGATTTCAACTTTGTTGATGTCATGCTCAGTGATAATCAGCCAGCCTGTAAAATAAAGGTTTGAATGAGGGAAATGGCAGCAGCAGAGGTCTGATATCCCTTCAGGGACATGGAGGGTAAGGTCCTCCATGACCCTCCAAGACGTATATTTGAAGTCATGGCTCTCAATTTTAATAAAGAAGCTGGCACAAGCCTGCGAGGACTTCACATCTGTTTTGTGGTATTTGAAATCTCTAAATTGGGTTTGGATCAAGTTCAATGGTATAAAATGTGTTGAAGAATGTTTTTTTTCTAACAAATATTTACAGAAATACTTCTAATCCCTGCTTATTAAGATACATAGCTTCTGAAAAGAACTTGCTATTTCATCAGTGCAATCAGAGCAGAGAACACATCAAATGTCTTTCTTCAGCCTCCCTGGGCTGATTAGCGGTCTGTCATGGTCACGAAAGACCACAAAGTGCTCCTCCGTAAGTGTTCACAATTCAGTACTGTAAAAAACAGACAATAAGCTTGTTCACAGGTGTATTACCAAGGTAAAAAACGATCTGGTCTTAAATGAGAGGGCATGTGCTTACTCACTCTAAATATACATCTTTGATAGGACATTTTCACTTTGCTCTTTTCTGTATAATTTGCACAATCTGATACTCAGATAAACGCTTCAGGTTTGAACAAGTCATCACTTCCAGTGTTAGGAACGCAGGATTTTTAAGCACTATTTGTTATCTTAGAGAGTCTCAAAGGGAAATCTAAAATTCCTATCTACATTTTATTAAATCTTAGAAAACCATATATTCATTCATCTGGGAGGCAACATAAAGGCTACACTAGGGAAGATGAAACTACTTTAAACTGAGTTAAAGCTTGAAAATGTAGTTCCATCATAGAATCATATAATAGCTTGGGTTGGAAGGGGCCTTAAAGACCTTCCAGTTCCAACCATCTGCCACCAGATCAGGCTGCCAGGGCCCTATCCTTGTTCATCTCCAGGCATGGGGCACCTACAACTTCTATGGGCAGCCTGTGTTACCACTTCACACTCTTCCCTGCGATCTCCCTCTTTTCTTTTCAGAGTTGGATCAGAAGAGCTGCCTGAGGAGATAAATCTACTTAATTGGACAAGAGAATGGAAATGAATGCACCTTAAAGTTCAAGAACTTTAAAAGTCACAAAAACTAAACCAACAACACTCTTGCAGTAACTACGATCGCTACTGATTCTAAACAACTAAGTTACACATTCAATTTGCAGTCCCTCTCTCCTTGCTATACAGTATTTCTTATCATTAAACATAAATATTTATTTTGATTTCTAAGCTTTTTGAAAAGTAGAAGGCATTAGTTTTCCTCTGCAGAAAGACAATGTTTCTTATTCAAAAGAGTAGGAAGATTACATATAGAGTCTTGCTGAATACTGGCTAAACAAGCAACATCAGCACAGCCACAAACAGAAAATAATCTGTACTCCTCTACTTTATCACAAGACAATTATCACATTTTGTGAAGGGAGCTCCTGAATAACACCCCTATGTACTGAGAGGAAAACTTCTATTTTATTTGCCTGAAGCTGCACTGTACAATGAAGGGTGTGTTAACCCCACCCCCAAAGACAAAACATGACTCCACCAAGCAAGAGGTTAATGATTCACTGCTTTTTTCTTGCTTTTCTTTTTTCCTGTTTTTTTTTTTTTTTTCTTTCAGGGTAACTGTTACCTACCTTTTCTCCCAAATGATACTCATCTAAAATGCTTTGATTACAGAATGTGTATTTTAGCCCCTATTGGGTATCAGCAGTTATGTCAATTGTTATGTTAGTTTCTCAGATCTTTGTCGCTCATCATCTTCTGCATCTTTTATTTGATCTTTAATCAGCCAATAAACATTTCTTAATCTCTTCATTTGGATTTCAGAATAATCAAGAAGTACACTTTATAGCTCTTTGCTTATCAATACAGCAATGACATAACAGCTCATAAAAGAAACTATGCCATGGCCAGCACCAAGGAATCCAAACAGAGACCCAATAGTACAGGATGCGTCTAAAATCAATTTTTTTTTCTGCAGAAATCATAGGCATTGAGTATAATGCAATTTTAGCACCACACCGAACAATTTCTTGCTTATGTCATTAGAATAGGTGATCTAAACCATTCACAGAAAATACAGAAATCAAGAACTAAAGTCCAAATGCTGAGTAAAGCCATACATCATTTGACTATAATACAAGTAGAGATGACCTATCTAAATTTTACCAGTAAACACCTTTTCATAAATTGATGTTAAGCACGTTAATGATTTTTCAATATATGTTTTTCTTCTTTACATATTTTTTATTTTATTACCTAGCATAAACATATTTTTGTGTTCCAAATCCAGTTCATGAGAGCCCACACTTCAAAAATATCTCAAATCTGAGCACATGTTGGGGGAAAAATACTTGGTAAAATGCAGTTAAATAGTATCTACTAATCAAATACTTAATTCAGTTAAATTCTTTCAGCCTATGTGACCTGTACCTCCTCACAACATAGGAACTTAAGATTTATTTTTTTTTGTACCCCAGCTTTCCAAGTTGTTCACTGTATTCAATTAAAATGCCTAGATACCACTTAAATCATGTCATCAAACTTGAAACAAGCATTAATATTAGATAAATAAGGCAGTAAAAAATGTTGCTATCTACAACCTCTGAAAATATTTTTAACAGTATCAGATTTATCCAGATCTTCAATTAGAATATACAGATTAAAATACAGTCTTTCTGAAAATGACAGCTTACAATCAGAGGGATGAATAAAAAGGCAATCATGCATGGAAGTGATGTAAGGATTGTCAGCTGAATTCTCCATAAAAATATTATAGGTTTGCCAATTAAAGAAATTGAAAACAGTATCTTTGGATTTAAAACCTTGCAATTCAATTGTTCACATCAAAGGAAATGGTTCCAACAAACTGAAGGCTATAGCAAACTCCAATGTTTGCACAATCCTAGCTAACAGTAAGAAAGATAGTTTTCTACAGGCAGGTCATCTTCCTTTGTTTAAGAAGCTTATAAACATACTTTATAAAACAACTCAAATCACTTTTTATTACAGCAATGTTGTCTTCTGTTCACCTATGTATGAGAACATGAACTCAAAATCTTTACATCTAAAGGTCTGGGCCCGTACTTTCTTATCCAGAGAGACCAGATAACTTTACTTAAAAGCAGCAAGGAACAAATCTCAAAAAATAGGCTAGACACATGAAAAGATGAAACTTTCTTAATATGGATTGGAGTGGTTTCAGGAAGTAAAACAAGTACAAAAAAAAAACCCCAGCAAAAGCACAACCTTCAGCACTACTAAATGAACCACCGAAAGATCACTTTAAAGAGTTAAGTAGAGTAAATAAGAAAACATGAAAAAAAAAAAAAAAAAACAGAAAAAAAAAAAAAACAGTGTAAGAGTCAATGGAATAAAACAACCTCACTGACATTTAACATTTACATAAAGGTCAGATTGCCTACATTTTGGTTAAGTATTCAGCTGGGATCTCAATCAATCTTTGGAGTGTGCATGACCAGTTTTGAAAACAAAGCAAAAGCACAGTACAAAAATTAGAAGTCTGTAAGTGTTCCTAAAACGAAAAAAAAGCCAAAAATTGACACTGTTCAGAGTGGGAATAAGACTGATACAGAATTATTAATGACTGGTTTACGGCTGAACAGATGAAGCTGAACTTTCAGTCCCACGTGAAGTTTGCTGTAATGGAACTGAACATGACCATCAAGATTTATAGCTACATACTAGTAGAAAAGGCACTGGCCGGGCACACAAAATTAATTAATATTCTCAACTATTAAAATGACAATAATTTCACAGAATTGCTAATGGGTATAGGGAAAAAAATACATAAAAGAGGAAAAAAAAAAAAAAAAAGCACATTCACAGCCTAATACATAGAACACGAGATCCAAGTGCAGTTTCTGTTAGAACATGGAAAAAAAATATTTTGTAATTAAAAAAAACACACAAAAATAACAGTTGTTTGGGAAATACTGTGTGTGACTTGAAAATGATCATTCAGTGCCTTTGGGTTTAACATCCCTTGGAAAAGCTCCCCAATTTCTGACAGAGTCTACATTTTCTTATTCAGACCTCCCTGATTTCACTGACAAAGTCTACATGCTCTTATCCAGAAATATTGGTAGCTTGGTCGGAAATCTGATTATCCTTTTCCAGTAGTTCCTGAGAAAATTTAAGGTTGATAAAACAGCATTCCAATGAAAGTTGTATCTACTGAATTATTAACTTTACAAAGTAACAATTCCATTTGGTTCTATTGCTACAAATCCCCATTAAATTATTTACATACTGATATCAGGATCACCCACTTGCCCAATGCTTCAAATCAGCATGGATTTAAGGTGGTTGGTGTGAAAGGATTGATTTTCCTTAAGATGTGCTCTTCTACAATTACTTCAGTCAACGTTAATAGTGAAGTGGAACCAAAAGCAGCATCTGGAACACTGCAAGGCAACAATATTCACTTTGAATTTTTTTCAATTTTTTTATTCAAAATTTTAAACAGATCCTCATCATTCACTGTCTTCCCATGACATGAACAGACCGACGCAGGAACACAGAAAAAGTAAATTATTGACAGGCTTAGGAATCAGGATGTGTCAAAGATAAGGATCTGGCTCAGAGCTTTACAATCTTACCTTCTTCTGAAGAACGTTAACTTTGCGTTCTTTCACCTCTAACATATCCTTGAGATCATGGATCTCTCCTGCTTGAGTGCCTTTCTCCTCTGCAATCTCCTGAATCTGCTTTGTCTTCTTATTTAGCATGGTCTCTTTCTCCTCCAGACGTAAGCGCAATGCATCCACCTAGATTCAGACATGCAGAAACAGAATTTGTTTAGCACTGAAGGAGAGAACTTTTAAAATGATAAACTGTGCTTCCAGAAGGAAGCACGTACTGTCAAATTACAAAGAGATTCTGAAAACTAACTCAATTTGAAACTTCAGCATACTTCAGTTTGCAATAGAACAGTGGTTATATAAAGTAGGAGACCAGATGATGAAGTAATTATTTTTTTTTCTCAAATTATATCCAAAACTATACTTCTGACATAGTTCAGTCTTATGCAATACAAGTTTGGTACTTTTCCCTTTGGAGTAGAAGCCATCACAATACCAGCAGAGGTTCTCTTATATGTAGGAAAACTGACTCTTTTATTTGAAACGTTATGAATGTTAAGAGATTTAAATTTTGAACATAAGTACCAAATAGTCACTTTATACTATATTCTAGATTTATTGAGAAGTTTTAGCTCAGCCTGGACACAATGAAAGCAGCCACTTCAGACCAAGATATGGAAAGCAGATTGCTTTACAAAGGCTAAGAATATTTTCACTTAACTAGCAACAAATTAGTTTAAATGTAAGATCTTTTTTTTTTTTTTTTCCTGTAGGATGCAGCATTGTCTTAAAGATAAGATGGAACAAATGACGTACAACAGGATATTGTGGGTGCAGTTTGGACAAAGAAATGTACTTGGAGCTCCTATAGTCTCAACAGCCTTCGAAAGACTGATAATTCTGTGGTATCCTCAAACTTCAAAACTTCACACTGGGAAGCTTTTCCTTTTCCTTCTACACTTTGCTTGCACAAATGAAACACACAGCCCACAACACAAAAGAAACAGGAGAAGAACTCAGAGCTATCTGAATATAAATTTGATGAGAAGAAAAAGGTCACCACAGAGCACAGACTAATCTCAAAGATCATTGTGGAACACGAAATCCAACACCAGCAACCTGCTCAAGAGACCAAAAGAAACCCACTGACCCCTATCCACTCGACATTCAGACAGAGCTCAAACCTGCCAGCCTGGCTGCTAATCTTATTTGGCAGTACCAGATTTGATTCCTGTTAGCTGAAGCCATTACAGAACATCAGTCACACAAAGTAAACAGGATGATCACCGAATTTCTTGGTCCTTCTACATAGCAAAGACATGAACTGAAAAGACAATGCGGACAACTCCAGCTAGAGAGTTTAGGTAGCCACTTTGCTCATGGCGTTTCGAGCAACATTTAGTTTTAATGTGGTATTCTAATTCCACTTTATTTCAACTTACTAATGGAAAACCTGCCTCTAAGGCTCTTCATTTACAGCATGTTATGCCCACAAAAGCTGCTGTTGTTTTGTTTGATTCCTTTTACATGGAGCAACAAGTTCTTGCTGCAGGGGAAAAGGCCTGCCCTGTTCTTCTGAGCAGCACCGCAGTCCTGCTGCCACCTCAATGTCTGGAGCTTTCCTGCTTACACGTGCATTATTAAAAGCACATTCCTAACCTCTCACCTAGCAAATAGTACACGGAGTACATTTTGTAGTGATATTAGAGAAACAAGTACTACCCAGATATGATATATAGAATTGACTGTGTTTGTAACTAGAAGTTTAGCAGGTAGAGCTGGCTTTGTTTTCTTTACACTAACACAGACTTAGAGACTGATGAGGTACACCCTTCTCTGCACATACCTAATATTAAAGCTAATAATCATTTTTATTCATACTTGAAGGGAAACTGAAAATCTCTCTCACAGGCAAATCCATGCAGTCTCAACATTTGTGTTACAAAATATTCAAGATACTCCAGATGCCTACAGTATTAAGAGAACACAGAACATCAGCAAACAGAAGTTTATCCACAAAAGCTTTCCATTTTCTGATTGATTATTCTCTTTGAACTCTATATTAGCTTACGGTTTGGAGCAAATTGCATTCCTGGTTTTATTTGTGTGAGGTCCCTGCCTAGGAAACCACAGAAAACACTTTCTGGAATATTTTCAAAGGCTGGCAGGACACACAGTCATTACCTTAACACTCTTCCTGGCAGAACACTGCACTTGTTTATTCATGTCAACTCGGTTTATGTATGGCATCCTCCCACAGTGACAACAATTGAGGGCTCTTGGAGTCAGGTGATGCCAATTTCAACAAAGTCAGATTAAGATTTTCTCTGCACTTGGAAACAACTGGGCAAACAGCTACTGAGGTGCTGATGCCCCTTCTCCTGACTTCTGTGTCTTGGATGGCGTTGTCTTAACCTAGGGTTAACCCAACTGCTTTCACAGTAATAGTGTGCCATGCCTTTATGCATGGCAACTAAGTCTCACAGCACAGCTCAGGCATCTGCTAGTCCTTCACTTAGTAACATGCTTGCTAACTTTGCTCGCACATACCACCCAATTTCCCATGAAGCTTTAGTAAAAAAAGCACATCAGTTGCCACCTTTGACACAACAGCCTTCCTAGGTACAACAGGTAGCTCTTCTCATCCAGGTACCATACATAAGATTTTTCCATTTCTTCACTGTAACAAACCTGTATGAAAAATCGTGTCATGAATCACTGATCTGCCTTTGCAGAATTTACCAGTAGCAGTAAATTACACTCCATAACTGTTCCTAATCTACATAGCCATACACACAGCATAGGGAATTCTAAATTTCCAAGAAAAACAGAACACCAATAACTCCAATAACTATCACAATTAGCATAAGAAATGATATAATATTTAAGCTACATTTATTCTTAAGCCCTCTAAAAAAAAAAAAATCTTGGAATCTGTAATTAGATTAAAATCTTAACTTCACGAACATTACCAGTTTATAGCTTAGGGACATCATTAAAATCTTCAATGGGTCCACAGTGAGTTTCAGAATTCACTGATGAGCTTGAGACGACAGGGCTTAGGTTCCACGTGTGCTTTTTCCTCATTTTAACTATCATCTCTAGTGTGCTGCAGCAATCAGGCTATTATTATGATAATCTGCAGTAAGGTTTATGGTATTGTCAGTAATGTCTAGAAAAAACAATACTTTATTCCCAAGATTGATTGATTCTTCTATCATCTAGTTTCTTGAGTCACCTGCACAAACTATGGCATAACCGTTTCTTTAGATCCATGAACAATGCCATGCTCTGTTCAGACAGATCAAAAGGTACAATCATCTTCCATACCTGTTATCCAGATTCTGACTTCTCTCTAGTGGCAAAACGCAAAACATTTATTCTCTGTTGCTATCTCTACACTACTGCCAGCAAAAAGAACAGACAGAATATCAGCTGTGAAATGTGTTAAGAGCTTGCTATGACTTCTAACAAGAGCCAGCTACTTTTAAGACAGATGTCGAAGTGAACACAGAAATAAGAAATGCACAGGAGGCGATGAAACACTATGTTTAGTGCGTGGGGTGAAATGGCACTTTTATGTAACTGTAAATATTGCTATGTGAAGTATCAAAAACCAGAAACCACGTTTTAAAAAATAATTTCTATGACATCCTATGACTATGACAAATTAGAAACACAAATTGAGTTGTTTCCCTGATAGCATGGTCAATAGTTAAAAACAATGTAGGGTATTAAATACTTAAACACAGCCAACTCAGTTTCGTGAACTGAGAAAGTTTGCAGGTGTCAAAAGAGATCTTGTTAGAGACACCCAGCTCCCATTAATATGCTCCTCCTTGGTTTGGGAGTCTACTATAGTTCCTAAATGCCAGTAAAAGCTCCAGGAAGGAAAGGCCTATAGAGCATTCTGTATTCTAATAAGACATTCAAAGAAAATACTATTGTTCCTGATGACTTAATGTTTTTTGTTGGTTTTTTTACTGAATATAAATCTGAATTTACTGTATGGAATAGACCAATTACAGTATCATGTCGAGCAGTATATAAAACAGAAAATTCTCACTGATTAATCTAACTACTCATTGAAGCCATGTACCAGACAGCACTGAAATAAGCTGAAGAGCTCACATAGGCATAATACAAAGTTTACATGGAAAAACGCCAAAATAAATATTTTTTGATTGTTTTATTTACAAAAGGATTGTACACATTTAGAGCTATTTTTCAAGTTTCCCTCGCAAATTGAAAAGTTAACCACAATATCCTCTCCACCCAATAGCCCTAAAGATAAACATCCCACAAATAAGATACTGTTTTTTGTAGTTCTGGTAATGGCGGGTGCCAGATCCATTTTTGATACAGTTGCACCAAAAAGGTAGGCATTTCCATGCCTGCCCACAGCTTTATTAAAGAAAAACCAAAAAGGCCCATGAAGCCATGCACTTTTCTCTCAAAATGTTTATTTTAAAATGACTGTAAAATATCACTCCCTTATGAAGATTTCTGCCAGTATATGGCAGAAAATGCACCTCTTTTCTTCCATGCAACATTCTCCAGGTGTCTAGAGAGAAGCTCTGGAGATATTTTAACACCAGTCAGTGTTGTTAAGAATACAGTGAGACCAAGCAAGATCTCATGCTCCTATCCTATCTCCAGCAAAAAATATTCTATAGAAAGATAAACATTGCTTTAAGAAAGCATTGTCTCATGGGATGCAACAAACATCTTAATGATGCAGCTTAAGAATATCTTTCCAACTTATGCTTGAGATGGTTACTTGTGAAGACAGATGAAAGGTAAGTGAGTAAGAAAGACGATTTAATTGTTGGGCTTTCTGTCAAGAATATCAGCAAGTATGAAAAAGATGTGATTATCTTCCAAAAAGTGTAAATACTTTGTTGGAATTACATAAAAATTCTCAGAAACATAAATAGATAATTCTAAATATTCAACATAACTCTGACACAATGGAATACCCTGATGAATCAAAGGCACTTTGTATGTGTTTAATGCACACCAGATTGCTACATTTTACTATGGAAAATGGACTAGACTGTATTTGAACTACTTTTCCAGAGAAAATACACCCTTAACAGCTCTATAATCCATTTAAATCTACCAGAGAAGCATCATGCTCAAACAGTTTTGTTAATGTTTTAACTCCATAGCAACTACTTACTGAAAGACAAAGACAGGAAGACAGACCAAAAATTATCTTTCCCTGTTAGTGTAGATGTTGTGTTTCAGTTATAATATCTGGAAGGAAACAATATGAATAACCTAACAGCAAAAAGCAGAAAACCTCACTGTCTCTCCTTTCAGGCACATTTTATTATTAAGAGAGCCATGTCATGTTTCAGAAATAGTGAGATGATTTGCTTTTGCAATGACAATCTCACCTGGAAGAAATCAGCAAATATTTTCAATGATTATTTAGCAATTATATATATTGAAAAATATTTTCAATGATTATTTTGCAATGATTATGCAAGTCAGAGAATAGCATAAAATGATTTCTGCATTAAAAAGAAACACCTACCGTGGCCTTCAGCTGAAGAAAAATCAAAATGTCTTGAATAACTATCAAGAGTAGCTCCCAAAGTTATATAACAATGTCTTTTCGTTTTTAAATATTTCATTTAAATTATGTAATGTGTTTCTAGCTTTGTAAGTCTGTCACAACACTCGGCGAATTAATATTTTTATATTACTTTCACTCAATATAACAGATGAAAAGCTGTGATTTTTCAATTACTTTTTTTTACCTAATATGTACTTCCACATTCAGTCATCCCAAGTTACTTACCTATCTCAAATTGTCTGTTAATATAACCAAGCTTAAACACAGTTTTCGTTTTCAACTTGTGCTTAAACTATAATATTGCTGCCTTTGCTTCTGATCTGGAGATGACCCTGCAGATCCTCTCTGCATTCGTTCCCTAACTCAATTAAGTTTAATAGCTAAATATACTCTCTCTCTCTGTAAGACTTGCTTCACTTAGTCTTTCACTGTTATGTCTACACCCCTACTGTATTAAAGGAAATGTCATTTCAGTCTCTTCGTAAATCTGAGAATAATCAGAAAAGCATTCTTACATTACAAAGTATTTTCTGTGTAGTTTGATTTCTGCAGGTGGCTAAGGCCACGTACACTCTCAGAGTCACTGAACACGGCTGAAGGAAAGCTGAACAAGGGTAAAAGGTGCAAATAAATTCCCTCACGTTCTTGTAACATGCAATCTTTCTACCAGTGTTAGCCACAAACTTTCTGTACACTTATTTCATAGCTTGGCTTTTTGCTGGTTTAGCTGTAGCAATTCAGATTGTTTTTTGATGCATGACTGCCATCTTTTGGGCTTCTCCTAACACTACAGTTTTCCACGGCAGAAGACAGAAAGCTGTCTTCACTCAATATGTCAAACTTGTTCATCAAGAATGTCCAGTAGCAATAAACGCATATGCTAAACTTATTGTCCATTCAATATACAAAAATATAGTTATGTCTTACATAATATGCAAATTTATTAACCATTTGTTGTAACAGTTTTGAAAACATTTTTCCTTTTTCTTGGGATATGCAATGAAACTGGAAAATGCCTAACATTTCAGGTGTAAGCACAGGCTTACATGCAAGAATTCCTGTGCATGCTGACAGAAGTATAGCCACAGAAAGCTGCATTGCTTTCCTTTTTTTTTTTTTCCTCTTCTCTAGCTACAAAGTCATTGAAAATAACTTCCCCTAGCTCAGGCATTGCAACTTCCAATTCAGATGTACCTAGAAACAATAATATTACTGGATTATGTTGTACAAATGTGCTTTTATCCATAGGAACGTGTGTGAACTTACTTACACACATTTCTTTACCCTCAATTCTTGGCCAAGAGAAACCAAGCATACAAGCAAAAAAACCAGTGTGCTCAGAGCAAGCAATAGCAAATCATTATGGGATTGTATAATTGAAACAGGAAGAAAAAAAAAATTATACTTTTTATCTCTTACTGTATGAAAAGTCAGTAAGTGCACAATCGCCTGTTTTACCTCTGTCTGCAGAATGGCAGCTCTCTGCTCTTTAGCTGTAAGAGACTCTTTCAGAACTTCAATATGCTGCTTGCTGTCAGAGAACTGATTCGTAAGGGTCTCCAGCTTTGTCTGCAAGGCTAGCAACTCTGTGTCTTTGCGTGACAGCTCCTGTTTCACCTGACCAATCTGAAAAAGAAAGAAAAGATGCAGAAAGGAAAAAATAATCAACAATTTTTACCTTTGCTACCAAAAAAAAAAAAAAAAAAGATAAATTCACATCATAACTAGCAACAAACAGTATGATACCTTCAACTTGTCTCAGAATTTTAAAGCCTTCAGTTATCTTGAATGGAAGGCCAGCAAAAATTTGTGTCATAAGCAGAAGGTACAAGGAAAAAAAGGGGCGAGTGATAACATTAACAGTTAAGAAAGGTCCTTTCTAACAAAATCAATCTTAGTCATTTTTCAGAGTACTGACCCAAATCAATTAGTTAGCAGGGAGTTTTTAACTTCATGAAGGAAAACCGTACCAGGAGTGTACTCCTACCCTGTAGTATCAGAAAAGAAGAGATATCTAGAGGTTTCTCTTGTATTTATTATATAGCAAAGATGGATCTCTCTCCCAAAACTCAAATTTTTCCATTTTTTAACTTCAACACCTTTGTGACACTAAAAAAACACACCACACTAATCCCAAAATTGTTAATGTTCAACGCTTTAAATGTCATAAACTAAAAAAACTGTCCAAGTCATTTTCAATTTTGGGGAATGCGTCAAGAACAAAATTAAACTGACGTAAACTATAAATAAACCATAATTTAAATCAGAATAATTAGAAGTCTTGAGTAAATGTGCTTTTATCTTGACAACGCTGTATTAGTAATGGGCTACATTCTTCAGCAAAGACTAATAAAATAGCATGAAAAGATTTCATCAAGGACTATAGTGTGTTCCACTGTGAAATGGAATATGGAAGCAGGGAAGAGGTAGAAGGAATAAGGAGAATTAGTTTAGAGAACTGTTAGGTAGCTTATCTTTCACTTAATTCAGACATAAGAGGATGTTTTTTTCATACTTTTCACTAAAAGCAAATATGCCCACAGAATGAATTCACCATTCACTCAAACAAGATACAAAAGTACTGATGGTGGCAGGGCTATTTCTGCCATCAGCTACTGACCAATACAACCAGCGGTGCAGTACTCCTAGGTACAGCAGAATAACTGGGATGATGTAAACTGTTTACTGCTAGTTATGGATATATATATATATATTTAATTTGATCAGAGTAATCTTAGAAACTTCATATGACACAAACTTTTTCAATTACTAGGTAGCGCAAATTATATCTTTTTTTAAACCAGTTTGCTCCTTCTTTAAAAGAACAATTTCTCTGTGGGGTGGGCCATCTTAGAAGAGATGTTTACCCCCAGTACTAATGTTTTGATGAAATTTCCTAATCTGAACCAAACCACATTCCTTTACATTAAAATTCCCAAATAGCACTTCCAGGTAATTCTTTTTAGAAATCTATTTCAGATAAGTAAATTTGCACTGCCAATGTGCTAAAGCTCTCTAGAAAGAATGCAGTGGAATCCAATCCAAGTTGCAAAGGAAGTTGAGGCAGCATTAAGAGCACCCATCTCTCTTCTACTTGTGACAATATGACCACTCAGCAAATGGACTATTTTGACAGTAAAATTAGTGCAAAGACAAATTCATGCTGCTTTAATGAAACAATCAGTTTTTAAGAAATGTTCCGCTTCCGACTTCCATTTTCTTGTGAAAAAAATGTTAAGAAGGTTCAGCACATAATTCTGAGATGTTATCAAATTATTTTTATCCTACTAAGGAAAGTAAGTCTCTTTGAAAGTCTGGCACCACAATGGGTGATAAACACTTCTGAAAATCTGCTACAAATAGGAAAATATCTTACTGCTAAGAATGAATCATACCATTAAAAAGCAAGTAAGAAAACAAATATAAACATTCAATTGAAGAGTGATGTTATGAACACCAGAACCATGTGAACCAAAGGCAGCTACAGGGCCAAGCAGGCTGTTAGTTCTATGGTTATACAAAGTTGTAAAGAAGGTAAGAGAAGAAAAGTAACCCCGAAAGCAAGAGAGCTAGAAAGCCCCAGTGCATGGCCACTGCACACAAAAGATAAATCTTACGGCAGAGACCTCGGCCTGGAGACCAGCCACTCTTTTTTTCAGGTCCTCCCCTTGAACCTCTTTGGCACTTAGCTCTTCCTTCAGTTGCTCTACCTGTCACGACATTGTTATGCTTTTAAATATTTATCATTTGCCATCTTTTGCTTAGCCTCTTGCAACCAAGTAACTGAAAGTAACAAAGAACTGAATAAAAGGATCAACTCTGGTCACTCATTTTCTCTTCCATTCTTCATTAAATCTTCTAAATGTTGTATATCTCTGTTATTTCATATAGGCTGCCAGACAAACATTTGATTATGAAACAAAAATGTATAGTTATGGTTATGTTTATATATGTCAAATATTGGGCACTTCACCCAACATTTTTCAAACTAGAATTCATGTGGAAATTAGGACAGGTAAAGGGAGATTTTGCAATATAGGAGGAAAAAAAGTTAATTGTCAATATACACTCACAGTTGACTATACAATACAATATTGGAAAGAAAAAAAAAAGAAAACCACGAATTTTGTACACTTAGAAAACAGAGATGGACAACAACATGTTCAGGCACAGTAAACAGAAGCGACCCAGAAAATATCAGAGTAGCTGATAAATATACCGCTGAGTAGATATACAGTAGCAGATGGAGAGGAGAAGGAGAAATACAAGGGAAGAAGGAAGGAAGGGAGGAAGGGAGGAAGGGAGGAAGGGAGGAAGGGAGGAAGGGAGGAGGGAAGGAGGGAAGGAGGGAAGGAAGGGAGGAAGGGAGGAGGGAAGGAGGGAAGGAGGGAAGGAAGGGAGGAAGGGAGGAGGGAAGGAGGGAAGGAGGGAAGGAGGGAAGGAAGGGAGGAAGGGAGGAAGGGAGGAAGGGAGGAAGGGAGGAAGGGAGGAAGGGAGGAAGGGAGGAAGGAAGGGAGGAAGGGAGGAAGGGAGGAAGGGAGGAAGGGAGGAGGGAAGGAGGGAAGGAGGGAAGGAAGGGAGGAAGGGAGGAGGGAAGGAGGGAAGGAGGGAAGGAAGGGAGGAAGGGAGGAGAGAAGGAGGGAAGGAGGGAAGGAAGGGAGGAAGGGAGGAAGGGAGGAAGGAAGGAAGGAGGGAAGGAGGGAAGGGAGGAAGGGAGGAAGGGAGGAAGGGAGGAAGGGAGGAAGGAAGGGAGGAAGGGAGGAAGGGAGGAAGGGAGGAAGGGAGGAAGGGAGGAAGGGAGGAAGGGAGGAAGGGAGGAAGGGAGGAAGGAAGGAAGGGAGGAAGGAAGGAAGGGAGGAAGGAAGGAAGGAAGGAAGGAAGGAAGGAAGGAAGGAAGGAAGGAAGGAAGGAAGGAAGGAAGGAAGAAAAAAGGGATAGAAAGAAGAAAATTGTCTCTCCATTCCCGATTTGGAACTAGCTACCCTTCAGTTCCTAGAGGCAACACAGTGGGATAAAAGAGCGAAGTATAAAAGAACAGATGTGGCTATTTTTAAGGAAACCAGCGAGTGGGAGAAACACACCCTTAGTACATGTTTCTATTTTAGGTCAAATAATACTTTTTCAAGAAACTTCCTCCCGTATTCTTTTTTGAGACAAGTAACTTCAAGCAGGACAAGACCAACAGGTTAGAATCGTTCATAACCTGGAGAAATTTTCAGCTTCTTGTTTCTGATATTTGTGCACTGCTTTTACGAAGTATGCACAAGATAACTAAGAAAAGCAGAACTACTGACAACGTACCTACATTTGCTGTACAAGATGGCCTAGATGTTAGGCTTCACTAAGAAACCTTTCTTTGAGAAGAAACAAAGAAGCACCTGGTATCTGTCTACTGTACAATTTCAGCTATACACTGACAATACAGTAAGTGTTCTTATGCCTGAGGACCAACATATCTCACTAGTGTATTTGTCCTAAGACACAAATAACCCCAAGAGTATAAATTAATGTTGGCATGACCACTGTTGTAGAATCTACTCACACTGACTCTGCTAGTAGAAGGGGAGTGTAATGGAAAGCAATTCTACTGACAGTTGATGTTCTTCTTGGCCTTGGTGTAATAAACAATAACATATTCAAGGGGTGACAAAAAGAAGCCTACTTTTCTCGGTAGGCTACATTTTAAAGGATAAAAACTATAACTATGATGGATCATCAGTGTTCCATAGATGAATACAAAATACTTCTGGAATAAAAGAAAGTTACAAATGTGGCAGTAAAAGTAGAATTTGGGCCACTGACTCTACTGAAGCACTATATTCGAATTTGAATTTTAAATTCTTTTTAATATTTTTAAGTTATTTTAGTGGCTCCAGAGCAACATACGAATAAACTCTATTTGCCAGTGCTAGAATGGGAACCAGGATCGTAAGTACTTTCCTTAAGTGAGTATGAAGATTTATTTCATTTGTTCGCTATGGCTCATTTTATCTTACTACTGTAGCTTTTTTCTCAATACCTTATTTTTCATGAATTTGGAATGACTACGGTACACCTCCATTTGCTTCATTTCTTCTTCACGCTCCTCTGTGCTCAGAGCTCCATTTGACTTCAACATCTGAATCTCCTCTTCCAAATCCCGGAGGCCACGCTCCATGGAAGATATTTTTGAATCCTGAGAAGGATTAGAAGAGACAGATAGTGATACACAGTTAGATGGTTTGGTAATATACCATAAGAGTAATAAATGAAATAATCTGTTGGACATGTCCTTGAAATTTTCTCAAGTTCTTACATAAATCAATCTATATCTCTTTGCATAGCATCTGGCTGGGTGCACAAATATTCAATATTTTTGGTGCACACATTTTTCAGTATTTTTTTTATACCTTTCAAGGAAAGCAAGAGTTTAGTACCGGAAGGAAACATGGCTAGGGGCAGGAACACAGCACACAAAGAATAAACAAAGGACTATGAGAAAAGGTTGCCTTGTAATGCTAAGTCCAGCATAAAACAGAGAAATTTAATTCTAACTGAATGAGCAGCAAAGCATGACTGCAAGTATGGCAGGAAAAAAATAGTTTGTGCTACCAGTAGTTTGAGTGAGGTCATAAATGGAGAACAAAAAAAAAGCATCTTAAGCAAGGAAGAGCTGCAACAATCTAATTTTGAGTGATAAAGTAGCAGAGATTCTCAAAGCATTCTGGGTAATACACACAAAATACAAAACATTTCCATTGCTAAAATATATACATCTGGAACAATGAGAAAGTTTACCTAGCATTATCCTCGTGGTTTTATAGAAGCAACAGAGATTTTCAATCTGCTTTCTTTACTATTTCTTTAGAAGTGTTAGGTGTTAGAAAAGCTGAAATAGATTAATTCAGGACACAGAGCTCCACACATACTTCTTTAGGGCAGTCTTTTTTTTTCTTTCTTTTTTCTTTCTTTTTTTTTAACTCTGTTTTTCCAAAATACTTTGTTTTTCTTGAAATACTGATTGAATTTGAAGCTATCCTCCATTTTTTCACAGACCAATTCTTCATCATATTTTTTGATAATCAAAATACAGCTGAATAAAAGCATGAAAGACCTTCATATGTAAGTTTTTATCTATGAGTTAACATTGTTCTATCAGGCCGCTATAAACATGCAGTTTGATCCTGCTTAATTTTTGATGCTTAAGTTAAAATCGGTAAAGCAGACTTTTGCAACAAAAAAAACTACGGTGCTATGTTGTAATTTACAACAGTATTCAATTTCAGCCCTCACATCATTTCCAAGAAATACCTATGTTTCCTTTTAGATCATAAGACTGCTTATTGTTACCAGATGGTCAATTAGTTTTCATTGCTATGGACCATAAAGAAGAATAACAAAAGAAAGACAGTAGAAGAAAGGCTCCAGAGTAAAAAGACGAGAAATGACTACAGAAAATACTGAGATGGAATAGAATGAGTTGGAAGGGGAAAAAAGATAGAAAACAAAAGAAAAAGGGACAGATACAGAAGGTGGGAAAAAAGGAGGGCATGATAATGGAAGAGAACAGTTTGCAAAGACAGTTTCCAATTTTTAACTTTATGTGCTCAGACCTTGTTTGTTTGATGTACTTTATGGATGATCCAATAAGAAATATGATTACACAGTCCACTTGTGGTTGAGCTCTTGGCAAATCGCCATTGCTCCATTAGATATCTGAGTTAATGGCTGAAGAATTCAATTACAAATTCATCCAGAAAAGTTAGGTTTAGGATGGCATACAGACAGCTCTCCAGTTACACAAGCCGTTCTTTAAGTGGATGCTATGGTTGGAAACTGCTAACATCGTTGATAGACAAAAAGCAAAAAAAATGGCATTTCAAAGGTTGATACTTTAAAAAGAAAGCAACCCACATCATCATAAAGACCTAACAATCCATCTTATCATTCTTGTAATGCAATGGACTCTTGGATAACTGAAAAGATATATATATATATATAATCCTTTATATATATATATATGCATGTTTTTTTTATAAATTAGGAGATTGACAGAAGAATATGGCATTTGAAGCAGTCTATTTTCCTATGAAAACCCATTTTACAAAGAATATTCTATCCTGCTGGCTATATGCAATTGTTTACCTTCATCTCAATAACAGTTTGCAGAGCCTTTGTCTTGGCTGAGTCAGGAGCATTTTCAAACCGTCGATGTATCTCCTATGTGAGGATAAAACAAAGCAAAAGTTAGCCTGAAAGCATTTTGTCCCATTTATCAAATACAAACAAAATTAGTACAACCTTCTCTTTGTAATATATGGCATAATTTAGCAGCTTTCTGAAGTTACCAGTTCATATATTTTGTTTTATGATCTCTTTTATGAAAAAAAAAAAAAAAAAAAAAAAAAGGATATACAAAAGCTCATTCAACAGAATCACCATCTCAAGGGAAAAGACACAAAAGAAACTGCATATTTGACCATCCACTTCCTTAAAATAAACTGTTGAAAAGGTAGCTAAATATACTAAAATAAACCTATCATTTGCCTGGTAATCTAAACTGTTACTGTTAATTTAACTACTGTTAGATTAATCTAAACTGTTAGTATATTCTCACGGAAGGCATGCATGTCAATTATTTAACTAGGTGTGTACTGAAAACAATAATGCTGTGGTTTCAGCAAGCTATAGAGTGCAGCTGTGCTGGTAACTTTTCAAACCTTTTTACCCCATAGCAGCAACATTTAATGATGTATGATGAAAATCTTTCTCCACTGGAGCTAGAACGTAGCTTAAAGCACAAAATTGAATATCACCTTGTTCTAGAAGACTGAAGCATGCAAACAGGAGGTAAGAAATGTCCATGTGATATTTCCATTTATGAGAATTTACAGCACTAGCACGTTTCAAAGATCTCTCAATAGAATAAAATGGAAAATGCTAGAAAGCTAAAACAGCTTGTTCTCTCATATAAAGTAGGTACATATTTCAAACCAAACAAGGGCAAATACAGGAGAAACAAGAAGTACTACCTTATTATTTTTGTCAAAATATTATCCTTACATCAACACTAATATTAAATGTAGGCACATGAATACTTGGACTGCCACAAGTCCATGGGTCCGGATGAGATTCACCCGAGAGTGCTGAAGGAACTGGCGGAGGTGATCGCTGAGCCTCTTTCCGTTATCTTTCAGCGCTCCTTGTTAACGGGTGAGGTCCCAGAAGACTGGAGGCTTGCCAACGTGACTCCCATTTACAAGAAAGGTTGTAAGGAGGATCCGGGGAACTACAGGCCTGTTAGCCTGACCTCGGTGCCAGGGAAGATAATGGAACGGATTGTCTTGAGGGAGATCACGCAGCAGGTGTGGGATGACCAGGAGATCGGACCTAGCCAGCATGGGTTTGTGAAGGGCAGGTCCTGCTTGACCAATCTGATCTCCTTCTATGATCCTGTGACCCGTCTGATGGATGAAGGAAAGGCGGTTGATGTGGTCTACTTAGACTTCAGCAAAGCCTTTGACACTGTCTCCCATGCTATTCTCCTGCAAAAGCTGGCAGCCCGTGGCTTGGATGGGTACACTCTCGGCTGGGTAAGGAGCTGGCTGGAAGGCCGGGCCCAGAGAGTGGTGGTAAATGGAGTCAAATCCAGTTGGAGACCAGTCATGAGTGGTGTTCCCCAGGGGTCGGTGCTGGGGCCTGTCCTCTTCAACATCTTTATTGATGACTTGGATGAGGGCATTGAGTGCACCCTTAGTAAGTTCGCGGATGACACCAAATTGGCAGGGAGTGTCGATCTGCCTGAGGGTAGCGAGGCCCTGCAGAGGGATCTGGATAGACTGGTGAGCTGGGTCAAAGCCAACGGGATGAGGTTCAACAGGACCAAATGCCGGGTCCTGCACTTTGGCCATAACAACCCCAGGCAGCGCTATAGGCTTGGGGCGGAGTGGCTGGAGGACTGTGTTGAGGAAACAGACCTGGGGGTACTGATTGATGCTCGGCTGAACATGAGCCGACAGTGTGCCCAGGTGGCCAAGAAGGCCAACGGCATCCTGGCTTGCATCAAAAACAGTGTTACTTGCAGGAACAGGGAGGTAATTGTCCCCCTGTACTCAGCATTGGTGCAGCCGCACCTCGAGTACTGTGTTCAGTTTTGGGCCCCTCACTGCAAGAAAGACATTGAGGCCCTGGAACGTGTTCAGAGGAGGGCTACGAAGCTGGTGAGGGGTCTGGAGCACAGGCCTTATGAGGAGCGGTTGAGGGAGCTGGGATTGTTCAGCCTGGAGAAGAGGAGGCTCAGGGGAGACCTTATAGCTCTCTATAACTTCCTGAAGGGAGGTTGTGGTGAGCTGGGGGTCGGCCTCTTCTCTCGTGTAATCAGTGATAGAACTAGAGGGAATGGTTTCAAGCTGCGCCAGGGGAGGTTCAGGCTGGACATTAGGAAGTATTACTACTCGGAAAGGGTAGTCAGGCATTGGAATGCACTGCCCAGGGAGGTGGTGGAATCACCGACCATGGGAGTGTTCAAGAAACGTTTGGATGTTGCGTTGAGGGGTATGATTTAGCTGGGAAGTATTGGTAATGGTTGGACTGGATGATCTTCTAGGTCTTTTCCAACCTCGATAATTCTGTGATTCTGTGATTCTGTGATTTAGAATGTATTATATGACATAAGAGTACTTTGGTGCCTATAGCATAACTGATACCAGTTAATGTAACCATTTGTTTACATGCACATACAGCCACACACTCCCATAAGACCCCTGCAAGACAAATCCAAAAATGCATCCACAAACTTGTGTTTTCAACAGAGACGGGAAAGGAAGAGATAACATCCTTTATGGTAGTAACATGGTAGTCAATTATTTGAATGAGAAAGGTAGAGTAGTACAGCAATTTCAAAATACTGAAAATATTACTTAACCACGCTAAAAGACAAATATTCTTACACAGCTGCTGCAATGAGCCAGGTAGAAATGTGCAGCCACGTGACAAGAGCTACAGGAAGAATTTTCCATCAGTTTGGCACAAGGAGACTTGCTGAAGTTTAAGCTGGTGAATGGTAATAACAACAAAATCCAGCAGCAATTTTGTCTTTAAATTCTGCATTTATCAATTTAACTGAAAAAAACGTTTTTTTTTTAGAAGTATGCTTGCAATTTAGAGAGATATTCTCTGATAAAAGGATCTTGGAAAATAAACCAGAAACAACCCTTTATATATATATATGTATGTATGCACCTTGACCATCAGCTAAACTGGAGCCTTCAAAACCTTTCAAAGGGTGCTTCTGTACAATTCAAGTGATAAAAGTGGCCTTCTCCTGAAAAAATGTCCATATTTGAATATTACAGAGTGGACACTTGCAACTACATTCATGCATTCACCAAACAGTGTACTGTTGGAGAAATATTCAGATACTTTACTGCTCTGCAATGGCAGTCCTGTTGTTTCTGATGAACTCTCAAGTTCACTATGTCTGTGCTTGAAGCAAGCAGCAACACTTGAACACGAAAGAAAATGACCTCTAACTATTCTTCAGAAGAGACTCACATACTCCCCACGTCCTCCAGTTCCACCTTTGAGTTCTAAAAGTCTTTTCCTGTGATTCTCAGATTGGGAGGAACAGACAAGATAAGGAATGTGGTGGCCTTTTTGTAAAGGTATATGTGGCACATTAAGTGAGATGGTATTTGAGAACACCCTTTGTAATGCACATCCTACGTGCTATAATACCAAGTTCTTCTGTAATCATTACTTGGCTATGAGAGCACGAATAGAGGATATACATATAAACACCTCAAAGAGTGCAGCTTAGCTCCTTTGAGAGAACTATCCACAGTTGAAGACACCCCAGTCACAGCTGTGGACACTTTCAAACTTCATGTCCACTTTAACGGGGGGGGGGGGAGGGAAGGGAAAAGTAAAAAGCAAAACACTATAGAGGAAGAAAAAAGGGTTTGAGTCACCCACAATTCAGAATTAAAAAGTTGCTTTTCCTCAGGTTTCCCAACTTTAAAATACATGCATGGGCAAAAGAGAATAATTCCGAAGACAATTCCTCACCCTTCTGAGCTTGAAAAAAAGTATCCCATTCTGAATTGCATGAACTTTCACTGAATTCTGAAAGTTATGTCTCCTTGTAACATTAGTTGAACAACCATCTAAGCACTGTTATTGTAGAAGAAAATGAAAAAGGTTGATAGTAGAAATACAAACAATTCCTCTGGACTTTTAGAAAATGAGAAATAAAAAAGCCAAAAATCTGTTTTGAACAATATACTTTTTAGCAGCGCATTTGCATACTAAATGGTTTCCAGCTGCGCAGTCACCTGGGAATGAACAAGGAACTACTACTATGGGAATGCAATAGGTGGAACACCAACACCTGAACAGCGTGTTTCTAAAGGCATGCCGAAACAAGACTGTCTCCTTTTCACATTGCATAGCATTTTCCCAAACAGAAAACCCTTCATCTAAGCTTTTTCTTTAGAAAAGCCTGTACCTCCACTGTCTGAAGCGATCCTTTGCACTTTAACAATGGAAACGTTCTACTTCTATCATCTTTAATAACTCCACTGTGATTTGGGTGAATTACAACCTGCTGAAAAACACCTCTCACCTCTCAACTGCACAATAAGGACTTGATTTTGGAACCATGCCTATGATTCTGAAGGGTCTGAAAACAGGGCTACAGTCACACCGAACCTCCCTAGAACACAAATCTAAGCGTGGCTGCTGGAGGAACATTGTGCAGAAGCATCCTTCTTAATTGTGAAATGTAGATTTTGCACTTATCTGTATGGCAGAACACAGCGATATTAATGTATCACCAACATATTCAGGTTCTGTTGTGGACACACGCCACGTAAATGGTTGACAGTAGTTTAATCTTCATAACAGGACTCTACATAGTAATTCAGTCACAGGGCAACACCCAGATATTGTGATCAGAAAAATACAATCCTTCCGACCAGTCCTTCATTCCTTGTGAGTTATCTCTTCTGGTAAGTAATTAAACGCTCTTTCTTTCTTCTGCCTCCAAATCAAGCTTATACTATAATAAGGGATATATATTTTTAATTTTTGTACATTTTTAATATTTCACGTGTCCAAGGATTTCTTTATTAAAAAAAAAAACAAAACAAAAAAACACAAACCAGCAACATAACAAAAAGGAAATAAAAATAAGCTACTCGTTCCCACGTCACCTGCCATATGCATGCTTCTCACTGTTACTTACTGTTATGGTTAAAAATATGCACTGTGTTTCTTTTTCAATTAGCCAGTGGGAACATCTAGCTGCTGGTTATTATGACTACGTTGCCAAGAAAATTGAAGAATGCTGTATTTTCAAATTTGTTCCAAGTTTTGCATTTAATACCACATTATTACAAGATAATGGAGTCAATTATTTTAGGTAAACAAAAAAAGATTTATTTGGACTGATACCTTATCACCCTTTTGGCACTAGTGCTACCTCTACAGGTGGGTGCCAACTTCTTGTGTCTACATCTTAAGAAGGATGTTGTTATAATGAAGACAGCCCAAAGAATGACTGCAGGAACATAACCTGTCTTTAGAAAAAAAATAAAACCCAAACTAATTATGGTGCAACTTGATCACAAATTTGAAAATGCCTTCAGAGGCAACAAAAGCTCAAAATGGGTAATTCTGGCGAAACTATGAGATTCAACAGCAGGAAACTGAAGGCTAGAAATAGCCAGAAGGTTTAAACAGTGTGGCTGTCATAACCACACCTGAGTTTAGCACTTCATCATTACCAATTTTTAATTAAGAATAGCTATTTTCCTTTGAAAACAGTCTACTTCAAACAAGACAGAAGTTAAAGGTATGCACCTTTTTGTCTTGTGTTTGCCAAGTAGGTCTGCAATGTAGCACTCTATCTCTGTGAAAAACAATACCATAACCGTCTATCCAGCATAATTACATACAAGTGCATATCAACTGTACTAAGTACATTAAGTATATAAAGTATATTTGTGATAAAGTAATTTCTATGCATCTTAAATATTAAAAAAATGACAAATTATCTTTTGTGGTTTTTTTTTTTTTTTCCCTGACAAAAAAGTGCCAAAATAATTGGAAATCAGATGTCACAGTTAAGAATTGAGGAAGTCCTCAATACTGAGTAGTATCAGCACCACGCCTAAAAACTATTAGTATATACACATGCATACTAATAAATGAAGGAGTTTAATCACAGCCTTTTCTTCCTTAATTACCCGACCATATTGTTCATGGCTATTCCTTCAGTTAGTTCTGCATCTGATTTTGCAATGGTTTTGGAAGAAGCACAAAGGTACACTTAAAACGAATTTTAAGAGAGTAGGTTTTACGCTTAAAAACACAACTTATCTTTCAGTAGCGTCACAAGATAAGCACTTCCCGAATGCAGAGGAGAATGTCTTCTATTTCCTGCATAATCTACTTAATCAGACAGCATGCATCATATGGATAATGAAGGAGAAAAATTTTTGAAGTAGACTCTCTTTCGTACATAAATTTCTTCTTAAAGAATGACATAAACAATGTGATCGCAGTTAAAAACTTAACTGATCACTCCGGAAACAACTTTTACTTTTCAATCTTAACTGGTCTATTCATGACTTGATATGAATTTAATATTATTTTCTCTGCAGGATCTTTGCGTTATTCAGCAGATGAGATACTTGTTTTTATTCTTCAACCTGTAGTCCAGGCCTAACTCTGAAAACATTATTCCATTTGTACTTAAAGCTTTGTTTCCCAGGTAGCTTTTCTGTCAGCCTTTCATTTCTAAGTCTTTGAAAGAATTCAGCAACCTAGTACCTACTAATTACAATGAAATGCAAATGTTGTAAAACAAAGAAAATTTTTCATGAACATACTTCAGTATTAACATAAAGAAGAATTGTTAAATTAAGAAGTTATTTAATGTTACAAATGGATCTATAATTCTGTACAAAGGCAAATTGTACCTGACTAACTTGATTTTCCTCCACAACGAGATGGCTGACTGCGTGGGCAAGCAGTGAGTGGTAGATGTTGTGTATCTTGATTTTACTGAGGTCTTTGACATGGCCTCCAAAAATCCTCGTAGCCAAATCGGTAACAGATTGGATATGCGGTTCATAAGGTGGATGGAAAAGTGTCTGGACTGTCAAACTCAGAGCATAGTGATCAGCACCATCAAGTCCAATAGGTAGCTGCTTACTTCCAGTAACCTTCAGAGGCCAATACTGCGTCTGATACCGCTCAGTGCCTCTATTAACAATCCAGGGTATGGAATAGATTGCTCTTTCAGAAGGTTTGCACTCTTTCAGAAGGTTTGTAGATCATGTGACATTTGCAGAAGACATGAACTGGTTATCAACAGTGTGTCCTTGCTGACAGCAATTGCATCCTGGGCTGCATTACCAAGAATATACACACCAGGAGAAGGCAAGGAATTATTTCACTAAATGGCTCTTGAGAGATCTCTCCTGGGGTACTGTACCCAATTTTGGCCTCCCCAGTGCAAGGAAGACATTGAAAAGCTGAGGAGAGTCCAACAGACAGTCACCAAGATGGACAGCATCTAGAACAGATGATGTCAGTGGATAGGATGAGAGTACTGGGTTTGTTCAGCTGCGGAGAAAAGGCTTGGGGGAATCTTAATGTTGTCTAAAGCTATCTAATCAGACACTCCAGAGAAGACGAAGAAAAACTCTTTACAGAAATGTGCAGCAGAAGCACGAGAGCCAACAGCAAAAGATGCAGCAGAATAAATTCTGACTTATAAAATGGAAAAAAATAAATTAGAAGAGCAATCACACACTGGAAGAGAAGCCCAGAAAGGCTGTGGAATCCCCATTAGTGTAGAGGCCAAAATTGAGCAGGAGGTTGCAGGAAGTGTCTTCTCAAGAACTGTTTCAACCTGCTTGACTCTGTAATTCTGCAGAATACAAATACTTCTACTAATTGGGACCACACAGTGATTGGAAGTATCAAACTTGTTTACTCTCAGGATTTTTATGAGTATTTTTCAGAAACTCATCAAAAACTATAACATTAACCCTTACTTTAGCAACACACAAAATTGAACTAAAAAAAAAACACAACAGACTGTGTAATAAAAATTATCTATAATACATCTGAGAGCTGCCCAAGCTCTCTTACTAAAAATACAGTTAAGAAATTTAGAACCAATAATCATAGTAGCTCCTTCATAAATTGCTTCTCCATTTCCAATTTGTCTCACTTCCTGTTTTTGTGAACGTAATCAAGGTAATTCCTTGAGAAATAAATTGATCGTATTAATAATGAGCATAAATTCAAAAGATGTGCTGGAAATTCCACACAAATGAATAACAGATGGTGCCAGCTGCTTTGAACCTCAGTTACTCCTAGTGACACTTTCACCTCCATGCTTTGCAATTATATGACAGTTCAACCAGTGATTTCAAAATCCAACCAAGAACTCAAACACTGGGACATGCAAGATTTCTTTACAAAGGCATCACATGAACTGAAAGCTAAACCACACAACCTAGTTCATCTCTGTGATCAGATCAGCAGGAATTAAAAGCAAAATCCCATAAAACTACAGCATAAGATTAAATGAGAAAGACCAATTCAAACTAACTTATTAGTTCTAAGTAGTAAGTCATTATGTTGAAATCAGACAAGAGAAGTGTGAATTCCAAAAGCAAAGGGAAAGCTGATTAAAAATTAAAATCCTATTTGTTCAGAATTTTATTTACTTATGTGCTAAGAATTCTTAATTCTTTCCTTTTTTTCTTTTATTTAAGGAGCAACAAGCATATATTTTCTACTTGTTTCTTAAATTAGCTTCCAAATTTAAATGGCATTTTCAAATTCTGCTTTTATACTTTCTGATGCTACAAAGCTTCAAGTTTTCAGAAACAAAGTTCCACAAATATCACCTCTGCTGAAGAAGGGTGCAGGATAATGTTAAGACTGACGAAGAAAATGTACTTGAAGATGTAATTGGTCAATAAAGCTATGTAAGACATATTGACAAGCAAAACCTTCAAATTGAACAAAATATCAACAGACATTAAACCTGACTTATTTAAACTTATTAACCCTAGCCTGGTTTCCGTCATTGTAATTGTTTTAGATGGCTTTTAAAATCTCACTTCAAGGGGACAGAAGTCCTAAAGTGAACTTAGTTACAAATTTTGCCTTAAGTACAAAAAAAAAAACAACCCAAAACAGACTTATTGAAGCTGAATTTTTGTGGATTATTTCACATGGGTGAGATCATAACTATTACACAGAGAAAAAAACCAACCCAACACTCTCATAGATGACTGTAGCTCTGCTTTTTGCTATTCGCTTAAATCCTACCCATAATTAAATAATTGCTGAACAAAGCAAGAATTTTACTTAACTCATTAGAAAGATGTCCCACACCACAATGGTAGGCGAGTTCAGTTAACCGAACCAGCCTATATGCTAGTGCAACCCACTCTCAAAAAGTGTGCCTTATTTATGTTACAAAATCGTGGAACAGGACAGAAGTGTTCTTTGAGATCGCTCTAATTGCTCTAATTAAAATTTCTAAATCCTTCTCCAAGTCTGGAGCAGAAAAGGGTAAGAATTGTAACACATGCGTGGAAAAAGAACTTCTTTGCAAAACTTGTCACACTTAATTAAAATCTGCTCAGATAAGGCAAACAACCTTTCTTTTCATGAAGCATTATAAAATGGCGACATCACTCTTCAGCAGTATTCCAATGGCATGTTTAGATGGCATAATTTACCCTTCTCACAGAGCTCCATGCTGCTCCTGTTTTGCTGTCTCAGTATCAAATTACATAATATAAAGCTAAGTCAACTACATCTATATTATAGCCTTATGCCTCTGCTTTCTGGAGCTTGGTGGAGATGCCAAGAATGGGTACTCACAGAAATTTTGTGTTTGTTCCCATAATAAAGTAAGCACTGTTTGATTCAAAATAGCCACAAATAAGGATCAGTCCTTGTAATAAGGCCATGCCAGATAACTGTCATACACTTCACAAACCGGTCTTTGTTTGCTTGCCGTTTCAACACACAGTAAAGATGAAAACAAATAATAGATTTTTTTCTGCCATAACCTCTTTCCTTAAGCTCATTTTAAATGACTGCCCCTATGAACAATCCATTTCAGTGATTGCTTTACATACAAAACCACCCTTTATCTGCCAAGCACTATATTCCTAACTCCATAATTCAGTTCTGCACTTGGCTGTATTAGAAGGGCAGGCTTGGAATAACAGTTCAGATTTCTTTCCTACATTTTCTAATTTTTGTCTGTCAAGTGAAACAGCTGTTTCCTTCCGTACGATGAAGTATGTTGCCACTCTCATCCCTGTGCTGACATCTCAAAGAACACCACCTCACCTTACCTCCAACGTCCACTTGGCCTCAAAATTTGAGCCAACCACTCCCTTCCCCCAGGAGAATACCAATTCGATCACCATTTAACTTCAGCGGGCCTCTTGGACAGCAAATCAATCTGACCCAAGTCACTCGTAGGGCATGCATATCCTTCATTGTAAGTACATGCTAGAATTTTCACAGAGGAAGAGAAACTAGCTTTGTACACGACTTCTGCATCTTCTCAGGAAAAGCCAAAGGTCAGGGCAATGTGCTATCAGGACTTTGAATGCATGTTATCCTCCTCAGTTCTCAGGAGAGGAGACATCATCTGAAGGTATCACTATCCGGGCATAAGGAATACAGTGATGCGTCAGTACATTCTGGAGATTCCAGTTAGTATATGCCATCGCAAAAATATATTTGGCTTGTCGTATATACATGCCCAGTAACAATCCAGAGATGAACAGTCATCAGATTAACCACTGTTATAAAGCTGATATCCGCAGTGAAAAAGTAAGAAAATGGGACAACATTGCTGAAGTTTACTGTATCTGACAATAACATACACTGAGCAGCTTATTTTTGTTCCCCCTGGGTGGAACAAATACAGATGGTTCTGTTTTTATCCTTCCTTCTAGGCAGATGGGAAATTTGGCCTATTTTTTTTTCCTCTTCAAAAACTCAAGAAGTTACCTCTTCATCGACTGTGACATTATTAGTGCATAATCTCAGGTCTTTGTTCAGATACGTATATTCCTAAAGACAGATGGTAAAGAAGAATTCAAAAGAGAAAGGATTAATCAAGTTGGTGTGATGATGTTGGACTGTCCTTATCAAGTAGCTTGACCACAGTACTCTATAACACCAGGCATGGATGCAATCGCAGCCATGCTGATGTTTTGTCTATCTAGCACTGTGCATAGCAGAGAAAAATGTATTTCCACCCAGTTCATCTAGCATTTTGGAAGGAGTGGGGAGGATGTCAAAAAGAGCACAGCAAGTCTTGTTATCTTTAGAACTATGTGCTGTCACTGCCGCCACTGATAATTCTGCAGCAGGTGAGTTTGGAACAATGAAATGGCAGTTAATGTCACTCAGGAGTTATTCTGGAAGTTGTAAGTCTAGCTGCTGGATTTCATCAAGTATTTTTTGCTGGTATGATAACAATCCCATTTCTGAAAGTTTGGTCTAGAATACCAACAGTAATATGAATAATTTTCAGTAAGACTTAAGAAGGGGTATTCAAAATAGCAGACTTCTTTTTATATGCTCTGAAGCTTATGCTTGTTTTCCGCAGTGGAGGAATGTGGAATGCGATGCAATCACACTGTCATCTGCTGAAGTCACTGCATGCAGATCCATGTCTGTGTCCAGATGTTCAATAAGACATTTAATTTTTCATTTTTTGTGTCCATGAGAGACTGTTCTCTGTATCAGTGCATTGCCAAATACATCCTACATTATGCTGGATACCAGATCCTTCCTATGAAGAAGTATGGAAAGATTATTTGAATTGCCCGCAACTCAGGAAAACATCTGGGGAAAGTCCAATAGGGTCAAATTGATTGAGACACATCAATCACACTATCTAGAGGAAAATCAATTTCATAACCTTTCAATAAACTGAGACAGTGCTCTCGGATATTATCAACGATATGCAATATCTTCAATATGAGGCACACCTAAGTAGCAATGACTTTGCAGCCTGCAAAAGGAGAGAACATGGAAAGGATATGATCTAAAATCACGGTTGGCACAGCAGTACCAGTAGTGATCACCTGTTCACTCTGTTTTCTGGAGCAAGAATCAAATGAGATACTGGGAGACAGGTTCAAACCCGAAAGAAAAGAGGTATGTTCTTCCTGTTGCAGACAATGGGCCTGTAGAACCACAAACAAGATGATGCCACAGCTGCAAAATTTTACATGGGCTGGACAAGACACCGACTAAGTACTTGCATGGCAGATCCATGGAAATTACTAAATTGACAAATCACAAGAAGATCAGGAAATCCCTGAGTTGTAAATAATTTGGAATATAGGGCAATACTACAGAGAAGTACCATGTTTGCCCTGTTCTTATCCTTTCCTAGGTGCCTGTGTATGGCCACTACTTGAAACAAAATACTGAATGAAAGGGATCCTTGCTAAGCTCTTCTGTAGTTATAAATATAGAGAGCTCAGACTTGTGATTCTATTAAGAACTTACCTTTCTTTGGAAATCAGTGCAATCTTTAGTTCAATCCCAGTAACAGAAGAAACTAATTAATTTATGATTACTTTTTAAGGTCAGACTGCTGGCCACTGCACCTGCACCACCTGAGACACCATCTGATGTCCTTCAGTCTCAACATCACCTTCTGCATTACAAGTAAGCTTCAAAGCTAAAAAATAAAGGAATATCTTTTCCTTCTAAATAGATTTTTATTATTATTCCTAGCAAATGTCTTTAACAAAAGTTTAATACACTTAGAAATAGTAACCATGGATTCTCACATCTCAGAACACGCCGTGGCTAATATGGTCAAAACTGCTACTGAAGCTTCTCTCAGCTTTTCTGATGTGTTAGAATATGAAGTATCCTTGCAGCTCATGAAAATCCATTTGCTGCAATATTACTGCTTCCTTTAATAGCTTTAAAGAACAGTTAAGCAAGACTCCAGATACTGGGTATACCAGTTACAGAACAACCAACTAAACAGACAGTTTTCTTCAAGGCAGCTCAAAAAATTGCGTAGTTAGTATTTGGAATAGCCAAGGGCTAAACTAAGCTAAAAATGTAGAAACACAGATAAACACATAACAGAAGATTAGGTAAGGAGGGTGATAATGGACACACCTTAGAGGATCTACGCAGGGACCCTTTCCCACACAAGTGTGGTGCAGTGACAATGATATCTGAAAAGTCATGGCATCCAGGTGAAGTCCCTGGTGACTGGAAAAAAGAAAACATCTCAAGTGGCCTTCTCTGATGATGTCACTGCAACAACGGATAAGAGAAAAGCCACTGATGTCATCTATCTGGACTTCAGTAAGGCCTTTAACACGGTACCCCAAATACCCTTCTCTTCAAATTGAAAGATATGGATTTGATGGGTGTGCTGTTTGATGAACGAAGAACTGGCTGCAGGACTGAACCCAGAGAGCGGTAGTCAAAGGCTCAATGTCTGAATGGAGATCAGTAACAAGTGGTGTCCCCAAAGGGGTCAGTGCTGCGACCGATACTCTTTAATATCTTCATCAATGACATCGACAGTAAGATTGAGTGCACCCTCAGCAAGTTTGCAGATGACACCAATCTGTGTGGTGTAGTAGACACACCTGAGGGAAGGGATGTAGGCCACAGACAGGCTTGAGCAGTGGGCCCAGGAGTAGCACATGAGGTTGAACAAAGTCAACTGCGAGGTCTAGCACCTGGGTCATGGCAATTCCCATTACCAATACAAGCTGGGGAATGAAAGGATGGAGCACAGCCCTGCCGAAAAGGACCTGGGGATACTGATGGATGGGAAGCTGGACATGAGCCAGCAATGTGCCCTTGCAGCTGAGAAAGCCAGTCGTATCGTGAGCTGCACCCAAAGATGCATGGCCAGTAGGATGAGGGAGATGGTTCCCTGCTGTGCACTGGTGAGGCCTCACCTGGAGCACTGCATCCAGATGTGAAGTCCTCAGTACAAGAAAGACATGGACCTATTAGAGCACATTCAGAGATAAAACACCTTCCCTATGAGAACAGGCTGAGAGAGCTGGGGCTGTTCATCCTGGAGAAGAGAAGGCTCCAAGGTGACCTGAAAGCATCCTTTCAAGTATCTAAAGGGAAGCTACAAGAAAGAAGGGGACAGACGCTTCAGCAAGGTCTGCAATGACAGGATAAAGGGAAATGGTTTCAAATTAAAAAAGGGTGGATTTAGGGAGGATATAAGGAAAAAGCCTTTTACAGGGAGGGTGGTGCAGCACTGGAACAGGTTGCCCACAGATGTGGTAGAAGCTCTGTCCCTGAAGTCATTCAAGGCAAGGCTAGATCAGGCTCTGAGCAGCCTCATCTAGCTGTGAATGTCTCTGTTCACTGCAGGGGAGTTGGACAAGATGACCTTTAAGGGTTCCTTCCAACACTACAGATTCTAGGATTCTATGACAGCAACTCTGAACCAGATCCTGTAGGGCAGAGCAACTTTGTGTCCAAGAACCCTTTAAGTTTACTTGCCAGATCTTACTAGCCTGAGTTAATAATCTTGGTTCAGCTGCAGTCAGCTACAGTTCTGCAATATCCCCTGATTTTCTCCAGCCTTCTGTACCCCATGCATGAGATTGTACTCCTGTACTAACAAGCTTGAGTTCAGTCAGCGTGGTCAATTCCATACAGAGATGGTTTGGCATCTCTCACATGACATCATGTTTCCGAGGCTACTGGGGTGCTCAGCTTCAGGGCTGAATTCCACACTGTATCAACAGCTTGAGCTACTAGTTACAGCCTACCCACTTTATCCTTCTCAGTGCATTAGAAGGAGATTGGCAGCGAAGAGCAATTAGTTTTAAAATACGATAGATAAACAGCATTTGCACTTTCAAAATCAATAGTAATCTCTACCTTCCCCAGGAAATCTTTTAGCGTAAATGCTAAGATTTAAATGATTGATGATTTCCAGACATTTGAGAATGAAGCAAGAATTCTTCTCGCTCAACACCTACTCATCATTACACAGAAACAAAAGAAACTGCATTCCTAAAAAATTACAGAGTTCCTGCCAGCTTCTCATTTAAGTTGCCGGACTTAAAACAGAAATAAATGGAAGCCATTTGGGAATCTTCCTGAAATAGATACAAGAATTGGAACAGAATTATCATTGGTCGCTAAATAAAGGAAAAATCGTAGTGTAGAAACTCTGGAATCATATTATCTTCACTTCAGACACTCAAGAGATTACTGCTCTAAAAAAAATAAATCTGGCCTAAATCTGGCTCAGAAATGCAATGGGCTCTTGCTTTCTTATATAAATGTTTACAAGAGCACAAGTACAATGGGTTGGGCAACAGAAAACATAAGTAGGAGGTATGAGGAGGTATATATTTGCTGCAAACGCTCGTTTCAAAAATCTCTTTGCAAGACCTCACTTCCTTGTTGTTGTTTTTTTTTTTGAGAAGGGGCTTATGTTTTAGTATGTCCAGCTTCAAAAACATGCTGAATCACGTAATAGACATACAATGCATAAAACAAGCCATTAGATTCACATACACATTACACATACACATACAGTTATCAACTCACGCATTCAATCCAGAAATGGATATTAAATAACCTTAACAGAAAATCTTACCATTAGCGAATACCTATACAACACATACTGAATTACTAGTTATTTAGAAGTTAATATTGGTACACTTTAGAAGGCTAGTTGACTAGAATTGGAAAATGATGCTGGCTACAACACAACTAATTTATTTTCCTTTATTTTTCCAAGATAATCATATTATCTGTAGCATAAAATTTGTAGTAATTAGTTTTGGATCGTTGTAGTAATTAGTTTGGATCGTTATCATTTTGTGTAGAATGCCTGCCATCATACTCTTACACTATGAAACAGATATAACATCTTTTCTGTTTTCAGAGGGGTGGGGAAAAGGTTTGCAATGTTTACTGCAGTGTCCCTTTAAGTAATCTTTTTTTTGGCTGTGCATCCAGGGCAGCTAATAGTTTTATCAAATACCCTTCTCAGCAAGATGACTGTTTCCATGGAAACCGTAGAGCAATCATCCATTACTCCTGCAAAGATTTCTCTCAGCTCTCTGCTAAATACAGGTAGCTACTTTCCCTCAAATCAAAACGGAATGGAGGAATACATTTTACAGACCATGTAACAGTTCATCTCCAGAGTGTTAACATCGGGGTGATGGGGAAAGTGGGACAGAAGGTACAGCACCCCAGAAACCACATGCAAGAAAGACAAAGACATTTTAAGAAAGGGACAAATTCTGTTAAATCTGCAATGTAACACACAGCTTGTAGCAGGACGGAAAATTGTTTCCTCGAAAATATGAAATCGGAGATTCCAGGATCAAAGATCAGAGTTGAACCCACAGCTTGGTCACATACCTCTCTCAGCATGTTGTTTTCTTTTTCCTTCTGTTCGAGAAGGCTCTCCAAGTGGTGTACATGCATCTCTGCCTCAGCCAACCGTCTTGTCCGCTCGTGATCTTCCTCAGTGGCTTTTGCTGACAGACCTTTACTCTGCAGCATCTCCAGCAGCTTTTTGATGGACTCGTCGCGTGCATTTAAGGTCTGTTTCTGTGTCTCAATACGCAGTTCCATCTCTTCTAAGGTTTTACGTAGGAGGAAGAGTTCCTTGGCCTGGCGCTCATGCTCTGTGTGAAGCCGCTGAAAGTTTTCCTCTGTCAGCTCTGCCACAAAGGGCTCGCTGGTTCTAGAGCTGCTGTCCTGCTGGAACAGTTGGTTCAGGTCCCGCTGGATCCGAAGTTCATCTTGAAGAGCCTGGATAGTCATCTGCATATGCTAAAAGAATAAAGAAATAAAATCAGAGGATTCCCTCCGCTGAGAAATAAGGAGAACAATATAGGCCACCAACAGAAAAAACTGCAGCACTGGCAAATCAACATTGTTTTTTCAAAGCAGAATTTTAATGGTTTTCTACAGAAATTTCAAGTCCCTTCTTTTACACGTGGTAGAAGCTGTTTAACAATTGAAATCTTTCACTCAAGTGACTCTCCCACTTCCACCAACTTGACTAAGTCACCTTTTCAAATGGGAAATATCAGCAGGAAAAATTTGATAGTTATTGTTGTTGCTGTTGTTTTTCTCCAAGTATTTGTTTATCCTACAGAAGAATTCTGCATAAGAAAATCCGGATGAGAATTACTGTCTTGGCAAAGCAAAGGGACATTTAACTATAAAAATATATGGACCAGCTGATAAAACGTAATCAGCCATGAAAGCTCCTTAGGTCTTTAGTACCAAAACTACACCTAGCACAGATCTCCCCAAGTTGACTTACAGATGAGATTATATCACATCAAAAAGAAATACAATTACAGAGAAATGGATATATGCTGACTATGGTGCATACAATTGTATCCATGAGGACCTTAGAAGAGAACAAATTATTGCCTTACAAAGAGCAACATGCAATCAATCAAATGACCAGCAGTCATTTATGGTTGCGCAAGACAATAAATCCTATCTCAGTGACTGTGCATACAGTAGTATGACATATTAGGATAAAACAGGAGAAGCACAGCTTGCATGGGAAAAAGTCCTTACTTTATATCTTGGTAAACGTTTGTATTCTTCTCTGTAAGGCAGAAGTATTAAGTCAGTGAGAGAGACATACTAAGACACTGAACAAAGATATGAGATACCCACCAAGTGACATATCTTTACCCATTTCTTCTCATGTGGCAGACATGCTTACAATCTTGTTTGAACATGAACAAGTCAGATGGACTGATCTCTAGGGTCTACATTTACAATACAAAAATCCAACATCTGCAATAGTTACTTCCAGTATTCACGAGAATTGAAGTATTAGTATTATCAACTGTTATCAAACAATGCAGAAGGCACACTGTGACACTATGAAAACACAGAAGAAAACATCATTTGCAGTAAACATATCTAGTTTTAAACTGTTTTAGAAATATTTAACATTTAGCTTGGTTGTATGGAAAGATGCATAAAGGTAGTCAAATCTCATTTGCTTTATGAAAGATCAAGTTCTCCTTCTGGCCTAAGAAGAGTTTTCAAAACTTAACATGCTGCTTCACAATCAGCTAATCCATGTCCACAATACTACTAAAAGAACAGCCCAGCTCTCTTAAGTGGTTGGCACTAGGAACTGGATCAAAACTTCACCTAGCTGAAAACTGGCCCCACTAAAACAAAGACTTTTCAGCCAGTTTTCTGATCCAGTTGATAGTGTGACTGCATCAACGCTGATCCTGGCACAAAGTAGAGTTGGGAATATGCAGCCAAGGAGCTGGTGGAGATAAAAGAGGAACCAATTTTTATGTTATCATCATAAAATGAAATCACCTTAAAAGTGTAGCTTCACGAATGATTTAAAGTGCTGCAATTATCCTTTCTTCAACAGCACAACACTTGGCAGATAGTCATGCTGTTATTAACTTAAAACAATAGGTTATAGAATGTGTGAGAACTAAGCACAGGTTTATTATGCTAGGGGATAACTGATTACTCATCTTAAATATGCATTGAGTTTATATATCGGTGAGTGCTAAAATTTATTTTCAAATTGGTATCAGTAACAGAAAAGAAGAAAAGAAACATCTCAAGGGAATCAATCCTTTTAACCTATTTTTGGGGTTTTTTGTTTTGTTTTGTTTTTTTAAATAAAGATTTCCAATTTCATTTCTTGTCATTTCTCCAAAACACAGTCAGAACAAGAATGTCAGAAGACCTTCAAGCTTAAAAACTGAGGCACCACTGCAACCGTGCCAGCGCACAGGTAGGCAATCAGAGCTACCACAATCTGTTCAATTAACGTACACTGATCAAGCTGTGAGATAAAATGTACCGTGCTCATGGAAAGTTTGTCTTATCTGTACCTACACAACACCAATAGTCAGTAGGACTACAACATCAGCAGTGAGAAAACATCCTTAAATTTCCTTAAACTTAAAAATAGATAACCTCAGAACAATTCCACACAAGTTAATTGCATTTGTAAACAGGGCTTTGAAAAGCCCCTCTTATCCAGAGCCCAGCTGCGCGTTGCTCTGCAGCTAACAAACAAGTTCCTACACGCTTCCATCTGCCTCTCCACATACTGCCTCTTCAGCGTTTCCTTTCTTACAAGTGGGAAAAGAGCTTCTGAGCGACCACATCATCTACTATATGAAGTGACTTCCTCTACTCTGTGCTGTCTCAGAATCAAACTTGGGTTATTTATAAACGTCAGTGGACTAAGTCACCACAACAAAATTCCTGCATTAGAATTGCAATCAGCTGATCTGCTGTGAAATCTCAATTCAGCTTACATAGACCATAAGCAGTGTAAAGAGAGTTAAGGAATACCCAATGTAACGGCAGGCAGTGGCCTTGAGTGCAGTTTTCAAGGAAAAATTAAGGAGCAGGGAGAGAGGAGGGGTTAGCATTGACACTATAAATTCATATCACTGTTCTCTGAGCTGCTCAGCTAAGAAGAAACTTCATTATGTGCAAGGTGGTGGGAAAATAAGCCACAGACACCCACTCCTTTCCAACATGAAAGAGGTACGCAAAATGAGTTCTTTTCTCTGCTTTCCAACTTTTTTTTTTTTTTTTTTATGTTTTTCAGAATAATGGAACAACATTCTTTAGTTGACATCGTAAATGAACTAGTTTTTCAGATGTTATGGCTCTTTCTTCCACAACCTTTCAAAGAAAATGCCCTTTTCCCTCTGAAGGAGCAGACAGGCCTTAGCTTCTCATCCATTTCTCAAGCTTCACTTTTAAATCAGTGACTGTCCCAGAAAGGCAAAAATCTTTTCCAAGTCTACGTCATGTTAGCCACTTAATCCTATTTCTAGGACCTTACTAGAGACCTCTATCAAACCTGAAAAATACTGCTGAAATGATCCCATCTAGAAATAGACAAGTAAAAATACCTTTACTACCACTGAGTTTGGTTACATCCTACTCTACTGGATAAAGTACCAACCATAGTCTTAAATAGTTTAATAATGTATTTAAAGTCAAAGCAATTATGTTCAACCTATACTTTACTGGAAGCTTATTGCTCTTATTTCAGACGCTGAGGATTCGCTGTTTTTTCCAGTAAGGAAAGTTGGTCATTAAGCCTCACTACAAATTATAACTACATCTGCAAATTACAAAGGTACTTCTGTTCTGTAAACATAGCTCACTAGTAAGGCTATTTCTAGTTAGTGTACTTTCATCTTAGTACTATGCACTACTAGGACCACCTGAAATGTAAATCTTAAAACATCCAAGGTGCAAGCATAATTTCTTATAAGGTGTTACACTGCCTCTATTACCTCCATGGGGCAACTTAAGGATTGCTAATTAGCACAGGGATAGGGGTTGCCTTTCATCCAGTAGCACAAAATTTACATCTGTAAGCAGTAAACATGATTCAGTCTCCTTCTCTGCCTTACAGGTTTCAAATTCACATTTCCCACACCTTGGCACATTGGTTAATTGACTTTCCAACCTACAGTATAAACACAACCTATGACACAGAAGTTCCTCCTGTCTGGTTCACTAAAAATCCCACTGTTGCAGTCTCAGGGCAACGCAACACACTTCTTGCTATCCTGTTGAGTTTGAGAGCCTTGCTGCAGGCAGCTCTTTTCATCTCTCCATGTTGAAACTCTTCCATTTTGCATGAAATATTTAAAGATTCAGTAGGCCTGATGGAAAATAATAAAGAGAGCACAATTTCATATTCTAATTGGTAGCACTCACAAGAGCAGAAAGACCTGAAGTGCAATTCTTCCAATTAATTGAAATGTTTGTCATCATCTTACTATTCCAAAGCAAGTGAGAGACATGGGTTTTAACACAATGAGACAGAAAAGAGAATTTAGTTGATATTTTATAGCCAAGACCTCCATTCTAACCCTAAATTTTAGATCAAAAGGAGGCAAGCATTGCTACCAGCATGATTTTCAACAGAATAATTAAATTGTGACATACTTTTAAAATGAAGGATTTCCATATTCGTCTTTGCAAGACAGAGCTTGACCTCCCAAGCTAGGATATTTCAGATTCCAATAAGTATTTGTGTGCTTGTTTTTAATTGCCTGGTTTAGGTTATTCACACTGCAGACACTGTCTTTGTAACTACCTTAACAAGATATGTAACTAACTCATCCCATTCTTTTATTCAAGGAGCCCAAGTGTTAGAACTGTGGGTTGTGCAACAGAGGCGGGGCTCCTGAACCCTGGGAACTGAACACTTCTGTAGTTAAGTTTTCCTTAATCTCTTGGAATTAAATTCTAAGGAGGTTAACCAAAGAAATTACGTGAATATTTAGAATACAAAAATAAAAGAAACCAATATAAAATCAGTTTGTTCAAGAGATGCCTGTCAACAATCAGCAAAAAGGAAGATAAGAACCCAGCCTTTCTCAGCAACAAGGAAAACCGTAGTATGCACGTAAGTATACACCACTGTGTCACAAAAATGTGTCATGGTATGGGGGGAAGCATTTTTACATTCTACTAAACTCTGCAAAGACTGGAAATACATATTATATATACATATCGAGTTTTTTTGCCCTCATACATTAGGAGAATATTGTGATCGCTCATATTAATGAGCAAGAGAATATGGAGTGACTGTGATATCTCATATTAATGAGCAAGAGAATATGGAGTGATGGAAAGGAAGGGGGAAGAAAGATACGTCCCACAAGTATATGTGGTGCAGTGTTAGTAAGAACAGCTCCAGTCTGGGAGATAATGATTCAAGTTCTTACATGCCATCCTTATGCATCCCAAACAAGGCTCCAGTCAGCAGACAATAAACTAGTTTCAAGTGGATCTCTAACAAGTCATTCCAATAGAAGGTAGTGAGAGTACTTTATATAAACATTTGACTAGTGACTGGCTTAGGTATTTGAACGTATCTGTCACATCCCAGTGTCTTAAAGGGAAGCTAAGTCTCAGCTCAAGGTCCTTGCATTCACCCAGATGCCACTAAGGATCTCCCATACTCCACTGTGCATCGCTGAACAAGTCTATTTCCTGCTCAAGGGTTGATCTCATCTCACTCTTCGTTAATTTTTAATCAGAAATTCCACTCCAGAGGGAAGAATTTTATTCCTAACAAAAGTTTTGCTGAAATTGGCAGATTCAATAATTTTTCCCATTAAAAATACTATTGACAAACTTAGCTACTGAAAATTTCCTGACTACTTCAAATGTAAGCCAGGACACCCTGTACTGAATGACAACCTTATGATGTGCAAGTATTTGGCAGTTTTCTGCAAGTCTGCTCAGTGATCAAGCTGTTCTTCATTAGTAAATAGTAAGTGCTTGGAAAGACATAGGACAGGTTTGCATTTGTTATGTCGCGTATTTGAGTACAACCCAGGGAGGAGGAAAAAAAGAAAACAAAGAGATAGATGTAATGTGTTAATTGACCAAAAAACGGGTTTTTGATGTTGCCAGTTTATAGGTAATCTCCTTCATTCAGCCAACTATGTTTACTGCTGGGAAAAAAAAAAAAAGAAAGAGACAAGCTTACAGGCATAAACACCCTTCAAGGTCTGAAATAGACGCACTTGTAGCACCTACAAAACCTTCATTACTTTTACCTTTAGATCATGACTACACTGCTACCTCTCTGAGAATGATTAATGAGAGTAATGAGAGTAATTACAATATCTTTCATGTCTGAAGGACAATTCAGTAAGGTCTGCCCTCAAACGCGCAGTACCAGAAAATGGCAGAACCTACAGGAGTCCATGACTGTGCTTTTCTTGCCAGCAAATCTGCAAGCACAATCACAGACTTTTGCATTATGACAATTCCTTTAGTGTTCTTCACAATTAGAGGCATTTCAAACTTTTCTAAGAGGATGAACTGCCTTAAGCTCAAAAGCGATCACATGCCAAATTCTAGAATAGAGCTTGGTCACTATGGGAAATCCTTCTCTCCCATTCTCAAAGAGTTAATGTTTTGGCAGCATTTCTGGGAAATAGATTCTGCTGAATGCATAGTAGAAGCAAAGGCCTGGCTGTCTGAGGGAGTCCCTGCTGACATTCAGCTGCAGCCCACGCAAAGAAGCTGAAAAAAGGGCTAATGTCAGGTGTCCAGCAGAGCTGGCATGAAACAGAACTTGCTGATTCCAGAAACACTGCATATTCCCCGTAAGGTGGATCAGGGGCTTCAAAATCCTTATTTGAATGGAAATGAATGGGTGATTTTTATAACGTTTAGCTTAGATAGAAAATACGGCTATGATTGTAATAGGATTTATTCTGTGAGAGTTAAAGAAGCAGACTTGTATTTTAAAGACAACCATACACTGCATTACCTCTGAGACAGCAGAAGGGCAAGATAATAAAAAAGTGCCATAGATAAAGAGCTTAAGTTGTCAGTAATGCATTTTTCAGCTAAACTAAACTCACACAAAGTGACTCATTTGGTTTAAGGGGCCAGGATGCAGCAGCCTAATTCCTTCTCAGTTTTCTGTACCAAAAAACTCAACACACACACACCAGCAGAAGCGGGTTTAAACTCCAAAAGCAAGCAGATCAGAAACAAGCTAGTAGATTTGTAGCCACGAAAGAACCAGAAGTGCAATTCAGTAACTGCATACTAAGTGTACAGGTAGATGAACAATAAAGGTTGCAAGGTAAAGCAGTAGAGTATATCAGATATTCAGCGTCAAATGCCAACAAGAAAAATGTTCACCTGTGGTAAAGAAGCATATCTTACAAAGAAAAAAGGAAAGCTATTTTTATTTTCAAGAAGCAAAGCACACACATAGGCTGTTTCAATAGAATACCTGAGGTACATAGCCTATTTTGAATAAATTTGTGAGTACACTTGTGTGATAGGAATATAAATTTTGATTAAGCATAGAGAAACCTGGTAAACTTTCGAAATAACAGTTTGTGACTCTTTGGGCAATAAGTATAATTCTGACAGTTGTCTAGCATCTTAAGGGATGAATCAATTTGACCTCTGTCAAATGATGATGGCAGATACTATCAATGGCCTACTAGGAAATAGAGTTCAAAGGAAAAAACATCTGAGGTCCTAACAGTTAGCCCCACCTACTGTGTGCCTAGGTTTCCAAAGGTATAACTACATTAGTATTTTTGCGTGCTTCAAAGAGCTTTTTCTCATGCAAATCTTCCAAGCATTTACATTTTATGTCCTTTGAGCGCTGGCACGCTGATTCTGCAGAACAGATTAAGTGCCCCATATCTTTTTTCTGGTATTTGGACAATCTTTTAATTTTAGAATTTCTCAGGAGACCCTGTGTTTCCTTTTAAGGAACAGGAGAAATATGTCATAGAATATATTACAGTAAAAAAGATCGAGAGCTGTGGCTGGGAACAGATGAGAATTCATTCCTCATTTCTTCAGACAAATCTCTAGATTATATTTCCCAGAGGCCAACGTCTATATTGTTATAACCCTGCTGTCAAATAACTGGACAAAAGTAAAAGGAAAAAGCGTACATCTTGACAATCTGCTCGGGAAGCATTGCCTACTCCTCTCTCTGAAGATAAATGTGGGCCAGTCTTTGTGAAGGCTGTAAATGAACCACACTGTGGACAGCACTGAGGTAGGTAAAAACTCCCAGTAGCAAGCTATAATGAGAGCTCTTAACAATAAATTATTAAATGGAGAATAGCAAGCTTCAGGGTACCGTTGAGAGCTTGTAGCCACAGATGGCAAGAAATTAAGAAGCACCAGTTAACTGTTTACGTTGGCTTGGTGTTTTTTTTCTGCTTTCTGTTGGGTTTAGAAGGATGCTTACGGCATACACCTTCTGTCAGTGTATCTCAGTCTTAACTTGAAATGCACGAGGCAAACACACCTCAAAAAGAACCTGTAGGAGGATGTGTGACCACTAACAGAAACAGATTTCCCTCCATTTCATGAGTTGCATAGAGTCATTTGTGAGGAAAGCAAATGTTCTAGCAATATGTGAAGAGGGACTGATAATAATAGAAAACTGCCTTGGAAGTGGACAAACAGTTACAACTCATTGGGTAGACATAAAAATTACTACGTTTGGAATTTGAGTGCCTGAAAGTGGTTTTGAAGCCACAGTCTTCAAAGTTGGATTTACAGCTAGGTGTTGGAGAACGTCCACATAAGGAAATTTTATTTTCTTACACGCTTTAAGAAACTTATTAGTCAAGACTACAGAGCTCTGACCTCTGTAGATTATGATTGCTTGCTCTGTAGGAACTGAGTACATTGTAAAAGAATAATTAATAACAATTAAAAATAGCAATGATTCGTGATGGCAGAAACATGAATGCATCTGGTTGCAATGACAGATGTAACCAAAATCCACCTTCTTCAGCTTCTGAAAATGGCTTTTCTAAAATATGACAGAACCACGTACTGGTACGTCCCTCCAAAATCATAAGAGTTCATTAACAACATGGTGCAACTACTAGATGATGAAGATTCTGATAAGCCATGCTACAAGGTTCTTGATCTATACCTAGAAATAAATCACAATGCAAATCTTTTCACAAAATTTTATTTGATGGAGAACGAGTGAAAAGATCACTTAAATATGCAAGGTGTAGACATCGGCAGAATTTCCTTCTTTTTTCTAGGTATGTCAATACATTCTATATAACCACAGGTGTAAATCACAGGTGTGATAATGATCAAGAGATATCTGCAAAGCAGATTTATGCTGCTGCAAGGATCATCCCAAGAAAGGGATTATTTTTCTGACTACTGTTACTATCATACTAGCTAAAAATTTCTAGGTTCTGAAAATGAGTTCAGTTCTTGACTGCATGGGACTTGACTGCATGTCCTTGATTGACAAGACTCTGCCCAAGTTTAGCTTCAGAAGCCTACAATCTTGGGCATGAGAGAGGGGAAGTAGCTCAATAACTGTGTGATTTCTCATGTGCTTTTAATATAGAAGATGACTACAGAAGCCAAGAATATACATTCATACAGGAGAATTAGGTCTCAAGTTCTATCCCTACCCTTTCCTGCAAAAGCCTTACTAACACACAGTTAACAAAAAGAAAAGCACTGAAAACCCTAAATTAGCACTGAACGTATTTTTCCCATTTCACAAGAATGTTTTTAAAGACATTTTGATCTAGAAAGTCTTTAACAGCAGTTCTCCACATCATAATCACAAACTCCATTTCTCGCCACGTAACACCACGATAAATTAGATCCAAAGACTAGGGGAAAGCAACTGCGTGGTTAATAAAACAGGCATGAGAAAAACAATTCCTAGATGAGTTGTCTCAAACATTTATTTCTGCCATCTGTTTATCACTGCCCAGAACCTCAGGAGATTGCAATGATAATAGTCTTAATTCCTAGTCCTACAAAAGGAAAAGAGAGCTCATCCCATCCTGGCTTGTGATTTCCTTCATTCTTCTGTGTCGGGGAAGGGAAAGGAAGACAGAAAGAGTGAACAAGCTGTGAACAGCAGCACAAACAAGCCAGGAAGCTTAGCAGGTAAAGTACTCTGGCAAACAGAGGAGAGACACCTATTAAATATGTCAGTTACTGTTGAGAAAATCCCTGCCTAGGATACATTTACTTGTACTTATTCTGATTGCTAGGATTAAGGCATCTAAAGCAAATAACTAAGGAAGGCAAAGAGAGAACCATTAGCTATCCACTTGGGCTTGTAGTTGTAGTTTTGCTATAAAAAAAAGGACCAATAGAAAGTAAGACAAACAAACCATCAAGGCTGCTAAAATTAGTGCGTCCGGATTTCTTATTGCCTTCTCTCACAGGCTGGGCCCAGGAAATGCTTTTTCAGGGCCAGAAACTGTCTTGGATGGACAAGAAAAATAACCTCTCATCGTACTGACTGATATAAGACAAAAGGATGTAAACCCCATCAATTCCATCTTCTCCTGTATACTACCTCCAAAACTGCCAAAACAGAATACCTAAGGAAAAATCTAAGACGGTAAGCATATTTCTTTTCCAGCATCTGCAGCTGAGGGATTTCTTAAATCCGAGCCAATATTTCTGTGACAAAGTGGTCATAAAAATAAATAAATAAAACTATTTCCAGCCCTGCAATGATTTTCACTAGGATAAAGACTGGAAAAAGAAATCTGCTGTACCAAGAAGATACCTTTGACGGTAAGCCAGTGTTTGCACAGCAGAAGGAAAAAAATCAACTCAGTCAAGTTTAAAAATGTATGTTCAATTATTTAAACAAAAAGCCATTGTCTTATGAATTAACTGTCCTTAAGAAAAAAAAAAAAAAAGACATGTTCTACAAATGAGCAACTGATATTTTCTGTACTGATTTTAACCTCATATAATTTCCTAAGAGACTATCCAAATTGGGTTAGTACTACACTGTTTAAATATCATCTTTTATTTATATACAAATATGAGCTTTGATGATTTGCTCCTATGCTGATAAAGGAACAAAGCCTTTGTGTATTTGCAGTTTCATATTTATTACAGAATCAAGGGATGGTTGAGGTGGGCAGGGCCCTCTGGCTGCATCTGCTCCAAGCCCTGCTCAAGCAGGGACACCCAGAGCAGGGGGTCCAGGACCACATCAAGGTGGTTTCTGAAGATCTCTGAGGACACTCCACAAACTCTGCAGCCTGTGCCGGCATTCCATCATCTGCACAGCAAAGAAGTGCCTCCTGATGGTCAGACAGCCTCCTGTGTTCCAGTTTGTGCCCTCTGCCTCTTGTTTTGGCACTGAGCACCACTGAAAAGAGCCTGGCTCTCTCTCTGCATCCTCCTTTCAGGTATTTAACGACATCGATAAGAATCTCCAGCAGCCTCCTCACTGTAGTACGATAATTCACTGTTAGTTCTGTCTCCTTTATTTGGCAAGCACCAGCTTCCTTTGTCACAAACTGTGTTGATAAAATGGATCATAATGTAAGAAGTGTTTGTAGAAAAACAAAAAGGCCCACCAACACACGAACATCTGACTGATCCAGACTCAGGCCAGCTGTGAGAGATCCTGTAAAACTCTATCTTATGCTGTTTTGCATGAGTACAAAGCACACTAGAACTCTACTTCACCCATAGCATAAATTTCTTCTAAACCTTGTACATATGGAATAGTTGGAATAGGTGCTTAAGTGCCAAACATGGATTTTGTGAACCTCTCAACCCATGAAACAAGTTAGAAATAATTGTAGTACTTGAGGAAGTGGGACCATTAATATTTACATACATAGAAGTGTTTAATATTTTCAAATCAATAGCTTCCATATGAAATACGTCTCATTTTGCTAATAGACCAGGAGCTCTTCTGCGAAAACATATTCTTATTAGCCAACTCTATTAGGGAGGTCAGCAAATTTATCTTTCCATTAGCTGATGCAAGGAATCAATGCAAGATAAAAAGTGCTCTGCTACAGAACCTTTGATCTCGTGGCAGTATTTTCCAAGATATGAGCACACATCAACACTACGCTTTAAAAACAAAAAATAGCCAATTGATAATGAAAGAGGAATATATGAAAAATCAATGCACAGAAAAGCTGTTGACTGCTTTATCCGCATCACCTCCCAGTTTTAAAACCTTTTATTCTAGGTGATTGGGAGGGACTACAATGTAAGTATCAATACAGTTGTGCACGAGTCCCACAAATATAAAATGAAAATATTTTGAGTAACTTAATCTGTATGCATAAACCCTATTCTTCTCAAGCAATGGTATAAAACATGCAGCAACCCTGATCTTTAAAGCTTTTTGAATATTTCAACCTCGTGATTCCTAGGACTGATGTAACAATCCCGAGTTAGGCTGTCAGACATAAATTGATAATATTTCAAAAAATTAATTTTAATAAACAATAAGCTTTTCACCTTCTGTTTGCCCCCCTCCCCCCCCCCCCCCCAGCAATACATTGTAAGCGAGTCACTGCAGGCAAATACAATGCTTCGTTCTTCCTGCCAATCTGGAACACAGCATAGTGACATCCAACAGCTGTAAGCAGCACTGGAAGATCTCATGAGCTATCTGATGCTCATGACTACAGACTAGTGATCACAACAGTATTTTTTTCAGACATGTGGTGTTTCTGGTGGTTTAGGAAATGTTCTTTCTACATGACATGAAAAGGGAGTTTTGAAACTATGCTAGTTTAATAAAAACTATTGCTCTGCAGAAACTGAGCTATTGACCTGATGAAATATCAAGAGCCCACCACCCAGCTGCCCAGCTGAAGAAAAGCAAGATTCACTCGCCTTGCCAGAATGAATCATAACACCTAGATAGATGCTCACCAACACTCTGAACACATTGAAATTCAGAGTGTTTGTTTTTTTAAGAGAAGTTTTCTTGACCAAGGAAAGCAGCAAATTATTAGATATAGTCATAAATGTGAGAAGACTGCACAAAGGACTTGATCTTGTCAAATAACAGAATATGTTATGATCTCACAAACAGCACACAGCTCGTGCTGTGTTGAAAATACAGCATGTGGAAAGCTCTTGCTAGAGGAGACTTTGCCCAGCGTTCAATCAAGACAGCTCAGAACAAATGGCACAGAAGAGCTGCTGTCCCATAGCCGCTCAGGCCCTGAGCAGGATGAAACTTTGTCAGCCTGACTGTGTCCCTCTGTGGGGGCAGTTTGTATGTGACTGCATTCATTTCACAGCCAGGAGCTGAAATAGGGAGTAGGGAGGAGGAAAAGCATAGGGGATGGACAATAGAAACCAAGACATTTGCTGCTTATATTTTTTCTTGTGTCTATTAGATAGTAGTGTTGCAAGGAAAAAGTTAGCTGAGGGAGCTAAACACAGAATGGTGAGATCCTGTATGCCCAGTGCACTATCCCACTGTTTCAGAAGATAGAACCAATTTGGCTGAGTCATGATAAAATTCCCTTTCTTGCTTTATCTCCTCGCGGTGTCTCAAATACACCTCTCTGACTGCTTTCCATCCTATATATAACTGTAAACGTTGCATCCTCTCACATTTGCCATCCCATCAGTTCTTCAAGGAAAAGAAAACAAGTTCCCAAAAAAGTCATTTGAGTGGGTATTGCCTATTTTAAGCCACAATAAGAAATAATTACAGACTTCCATGCTCAATTGGCCCAAAATGATAGCTGGAACAAGAACACTGGCCAGGTACATCATCTGCCAAAGCAGAGGACTTTAATTTTGCAAAAAAATCCTTAGTCACTCTGCCTTCGGGAAACAGGAAACGCATATACGTTTTAGAGTTAACAGTGCACAACAGTAAGCCACAATGGCAGCAATCACTTTAAATCTATCTTGAAAGATTAGGGCTTGAAGTTGTCACAATAAAGTCAACCTCTTGCCAAATCGGAGGTATCCATCCTTTGCATCTTCATAACTTTTCTCATTTTCTTCAAAATGCATGGAGGAAGAAAACAGAAACCTATTATTTGTAATAAAATTAAAATAAAAGTGACAATCAGTGAGACTCAATTAAGCCTTTTCCAGTCTGAGGCTTTTCGATACTATACACATTATCTTCTCAGCTCTCTGCCATGAAATATTGGCTACTCACCCAAAGGAAGAGACTTGATGATGTTTATTCTGGGCATATCAAGCCTCTTGTGCTGAGTGCAGTTTTGGGAAGACAGGCAGATCAAATGTGTTACTGGAATTTTAGGATAAATTTAGGATATGGTTGTAGCAATCATTGTCCCTGTGAAAGAACATACGAAAAAACACTGATCTCAATGTTCTGGCACTTACCCTCCTGCTGAAATGACAGCAGCACCTTGGAGGGCAAAGCAGAATGCAGCACATTGCAGCAAGTTCCAAAAGAGCTTTCTGTGACCTTTAAGAGGCAATGCAGTATCCCTCTGAATGAGTTCAAGCAATAACTGTCAGGAAAGGATGAAGAGGAGCCTGAATAGCTCCAGAAATTTGGAGATGTAGCACAGCCTACCAGAAACGAAGGCATTCAAACTCTTGCAAGATGTACTCTGATAGCGATAGATACTAGGCTCACATGCTGCTATGGAAGCACAGTTAAGGATTTTCATCACAAGAATCTTTATTGGATGTTTTCATCTGTGATGATAACACCCAAATAAAAAAGCTTTTCCATTCAGAAGAGTGGTTCTTCCTTGTGGACACTGTTCTGCTAGGTCTGAGAATTTTCAAAGCAAGAGCCAATTCCCTCTGGCAGCAGCATGCAATCACCCAGCACTCAAGCTGTCAGGTGCAGTACGTTGGCTTCTCAGGAAGCATCAAAAATGCATCTGTTTGGAATGTGAATAAGACAAACTAAAACAAACCTCTGCAATAGGACTGACAGCTAGAATTACTTTTGTCAGTGAAATGCTTTAATACCATCCTGTCTAAACTTGCATACCAGTCTAGGAATCAAGGGAATGGATAGAAGAATAAAAAGGAGATCTAGGTTCACCGTAGAAAATACAAAACTATGTAACATTGAGAACAGTCTCGCATATTCCATAGGCAGAAATGGACAACTGGTGTAGAATGTGTTGTAAATATCATATAGAGTAACTCTTTCACCAAATGAATACTGCCTCTTAATAAACTTTTAAAGAACTGTGTGCTCATTAATCATTTCTGAATGGCCATTCAAGCAGTATATTGCCACGCTATTAGGCTTCATACAGAGCAATGACTGAACCCCCTTGCTTCTTTCCATACCAGACTCAGAATACATAATTATTCAAGATCTGCAAAAATAGAGATAAAATGAATAGAAATGCTGTACATAAATAGTCATGTGGGTCTGGTTCAAACACATTTATGCAAATCATCCTGTATCTAAATGCTCTGCATTTAGAAATGATTCAGAGAAGCATCTTAATCTGTTCTCATCTTAATCTACATCTCTATGAACAACTGTAAAGACAGACAGGAGAATGGAATTCCCTGCTGTGAGCTCGAGGTGTCAATCCACCAACTCAAGCAAGACCTCAAGCAGGGCACAAGCATCTGAACAAAGATACTGATCTTAGAGCTAGATGTTTTACAACAGTCTGTTAATTCAGAGCTGTGAAGAAGACTGGGTAGAGCTTGGAACATTGAAAATTTGGAAAACTCACTTGTCTAGTGTTATGCATTTGACTTCACGGAGACATAGCAAGGCATTCTCATCTGTTGAGTATATCCTGGGACTTAGGAAGAATTAAGGAAAGGATTCACTCTTTCCAATCTATCTCACTGCAGGATTGAAGGAACAGTGGTGATATTTATTTTAAGTTTAAGGCACACTACGAGAAACTCACTGACCTTTCCCTGAATAATAACGCCATGCTCTCCCCCTTCCACTTTCTCTTGGCCCTTGCTGACTTAATTCCTTTTCTTCTTTTACTCAGACAAAACAGATGCCAAGACAAGTTTTGTGGACATAAGACTTGTACATCTTAATCACCACAGGAACTCTGAACATATTTCTATGAAGCCACTCCACAAACCTGAATTTCATAATGCTTGCGCTTCTTTTAGATCCCATCTACCAGCAGCATGTTTTGTTTGTCATTACAACACTCCCACAGGTAACATTGCTTGGACACACCCTTGCACAGAGATTGTCAGAAGACAATCCACAAACTCAGGATGGAAACGAAGTATCCCAAATTCCTGACCATTCATACACATTTCTCCCTTCTAATCAGATCTCCTAACAGAATATAACTCAGTTAATGCAACTGGAAATTATACGTCTGTGCTCCAATAGCTATTTGTAAGTAATGAGCACAACCAGGCAAGCACACCTAAGCTTTCAGGGTCTTTCGGATTCAGTGTTAGAGGAAAACTGGCTTTTATATTATTTTGGTTTGCTCTTTTTAGAAACTTCTGTATACAAACACACTGTACTTGGGGAACAAGATATGAGAGAACAAGCTTCTGTCTCTTTATGCCCTTTGCTACTGAAAGTAGACAGCCACCTGCCAGCTTGCTCTGCCACAGACTAATTACTGTTTACATTTGCATTCCCAAGCGTAACTTTTTAGAATATCTACCTAAATGGGTAACTTGTACACAGAACAGTTAATATCTGAAACATTTTAGCAAGGCTAAAAGCTAATCAATGCAGTTTTAGAACCCTTCTGATCACACCCAAGATATTGCACACAGGTAGGCCCTGTAAAGTGGGATGGAAACTCCTCCTCAAAGCACAGTACTCACATCAGCTTCCCCATGAGCAGGGCAAGACATTGTTTGAGAGGAGGCAGCGCTCAACAAAAGCTACGCTTGGGCCTCTATGTTTGAGATCCCAGAAAGTGATTCTCAGACATGCAGAAAGTGCACACTTCAGTAAATGGAAAGCAGCAAATCACCATACCCCAACAGCTCCATCTGCTTCTAGCTTTTTTTGGTCACGCTTAGTAATTTATTTATTTTTTATTCCAATTTTGTTTTCTGATAAAAACCTCATTAGAAACTCTGATATACAACATTCAATAAATGCAAATGCTACCATGATACACCGCTCCAAAAATAAAACCTCGTTATTTGTTCAGTTTTACAATGAAAGGGCAGAAGGGCTCCTCTTCACAAATCAACGGTGATCATTAAAACAACAAAAAAAAAAACAGCATCAAATTAACCTGTAGGTAGTGACTAATTTAAGTGATAGCACTTGAGAAAACTGAAACAGTTACTAAGTAGCTTTAAATTGTATATTATGCAGAATAGATGGGAAAAAAGTGCTGTTTTTAAAAATCCCTACTTGAATTAGTGAAGAATGATTCATCGCCTCAAACCACAGCAACTATCAGGAGAGGGGAATGTATGGGGGTGGGGGAGTAAAACCATAGAAATGTAACCTTTCTTTAGTCAATATATTGCATAAATAAATAAATAAAAGCATCTATGGGGAACAACTAAACAAATGATGCAGTCACATCAGTATTTGCCAGAAATTGTGGTTGTATCACCTCAACACCACTGCTTTCCTTGAACCTATTTTATCAGTCCTTCAGGCACTGAGTGTCACTTTGATGTGTGTGCTTGTATAACGAGAGCGATGCAATCCCAGCCATTAAACACAATCACAATATAAACAGCAAATTGAAGTGTTAAAGTGAAAAAGGACAGGGAACAATAAATAACAAATGAGTAAAGGCTTTCGCTAAAACATTACAGTTTTCACCATCTATGAGACGAGATCTGTATGCAGAGGTAATAACTCCACCATCTGATGAACCAAAACCAGCTTTCAGCACATGAGGTCTTTTTAAGATTTTGTTGCTTTGGTAATTAAATCTTTGAAATGATACATGAGCAAACAGAAAATTTTGATTAGGTACCAAAAAAACCCCACAAAACTTCTTATCTAGACTATGATTTTTACAATTTACCAGTGTTTTATTGCACATTTCATTCTTTCCATGCCATGCCCACAGCTGCCTCATCACTATCCCACACTATCCCTTCTCCATTTAACTCACAGGAACTCATTACTGTAATTAGGAGGGGATGTGATGGAATTCATCTACAACCACCACCCAGAACTTTTTTCTACTGAAACTGAGAAACATGACTCAAGAGTGAAGTTTCTCAATTTGTTTTTACTTGAAAGTTGTTGCTTCTGGCCCTTCTCCTCCCATAAAAGAGGAATTTTGAGTCCAAGACTCTGCTCCTCTCTCAGCTGCCTCAGTTTATATTAAAACATGTTTTATTTCTCTACAAGCAGTGGTGGGGTGATCACTTAGCCTTTACAGGCACCCCTCTGACCCCCTCTGACCCCCCCCCCCCCACCCCCCCACAAAAAAAAAGGTGAAGGTGTTGTTACACAGACGATCAGAGCATCTCATTCTAGCCCTAAACAAATGAGAAAATTTTACTGAGGTAACATAGATATGAATGGCACAACTTAATGACAATCTATTTTAAAGTAAATATGACCTGTTATAAATATGAGGTTCCAAAGTTCTCTTCTGAAAAGAAAAGAAATTTCTTGGGGAAAAAAGTCTGTGAATCAAGAGTATAAAAACAAAAGTAACTCTTGGGCATAATGACACCTAAATGCTAAACATACCTTCATTTTTCTTGAAGACCACCAGATAGCCTTAGAGAGCTTCTTTTTTTCAGCTTATTTTGAGGAAAATTTTAACCCTTGAAATCTATTTGCATCATTTGCTTCGTAACAGAAATGCCTGTGACTCACTGCTGACACCAGCCCATGGCGCAACACAATAACCTTCCTGTGCTTCCCAGTGCTGTGACTGGTGATGATTCACCAGTACTTCACTCAGGCCAGGATTTCCTGTGATGCAGGAGTCTGTGTGCACCAGTCCTTCAGTAGCCTCACTTACTCTCAGTTTAACACATCCAACACCCAGAGCCAGGTAATAAAGTTGATGCCACACATCTTGCCTCTATTACAGAAATACACCTGTATTTTACTCAACTCAAACAGAAGCTTTGGCTACATTCTAAATGCTAAAACGTGATTCAAATCTTTAAAAAGGTAAGACCATTATGGATTCTTTTTCTTCCCCAAGGTCCATATTACAGACCAAGCTCAAAAGATAATCATTTGTCTAATCTGGCTGCATTTAAGATTTTAAATGAGAAGTTTCAAGATTCAACTTCCTGTTGATCTGTCTGTATTCAATGCATTTTCAGCAACACGAAAACAACACAAACAATAAGGCACTAAAATAAACAATTGCACTTGAACATCTTAATGAAAAAGTACTCCTGATAGGTGATTTTAGGAGGAGAAAGATATAATTACCCAAAATTAGTCTGACAGAAAAATTCTGCTTATTTCTTTGGAAAGAAATCTTTCCTCCTTAGGACCGAGGAAGGCAAAAGGAAAAACTAAGAGGCATGAAGAGAAGCGTGATGAGGAGGAAGTCTCTGTTACTGTCTGTCAAACCTCTGAAGATGTCTGAAATCCAAGGCTCAAGAAAGGAGTTTACACGGTGCCCAAACGAATCTCTTGTTACCTGGTTGTTGGGACAGTGGGCCCAGTAGCTTGTCTCTAGATGGCAACGAAGCTCGCCAACTAGGAGGCATTGCTAGAGACCCAACTATTGACAGAGGGATTAGTAGATGCTTGGATGGGGCTGCCACCCTCTGGGAGTGAATGTTAGTAGCTGTGAAGAAAAAGCTTCCCTTCAAAGACAATCTGAAGCCTGTGATGAAAAAGTGGGATACAACTGAAAAAGGTATCCAGTATTTGAGGGAAACTGCTGTGGTGGAAATGTTGTATAACCCTAATTTGATCCTAACGATCCTCGCCAAGACCATGATCCTGAGAGAGTGAGGACAACGCCTAATATATGGCAGAAACTCACCAAAACAGCACCAGAAAGGTATGCTGCTATACTAGCAGCAACATTTCAAAGGTACGAGGAACAACAGAGAAGACCCCTAGTTTTTGGATTGGTTCTTACACTTCAAAACTTTGAGCAACAGTTACCTCCAACTCACATCTCCATTTCAGCCATCTCAGAAGTAACGGACAGACTGAATGAAATGGACTGTGTGGATTCGGTGGTCTGGCAAATCAGAACCACAGAAATATAAGGCACTGGTGGATACCGGTGCACAGTGCACTCTAATGCCCTCAAGTCATAAAGGGACAGAATCAGTCCATATTTCTGGAGTGACTGGGGGCTCTCAAGAATTGACTGTGTTGGAGGCCGAAATAAGCCACTGGTAAAGACTGGCAAAAACATCCTATTGTGACTGGCCCAGGGGCTCCATGCATACTTGATATTGATTACCTCAGAAGGGGGCATTTCAAGGATCCTAAGGGGTGTCGATGGACCTTTGGAATAGCTGCTGTAGATACTGTAGATAATGTAGACAACATTAAGCAGCTGTCTGTTTTGCCTGGCCTGTCAGAAGACCCGTCTGTTGTGGGGCTGCTACGAGTAAAAGAGTAGCAGGTACCGATTGCTACAAAAACGGTGCACAGACGGCAGTACCGCACCAATAGGGATTCCTTGCTCCCCATTCATAAGTTGATCCATCAGCTGGAGAATCAGGGAGTGATAAGCAAAACTCACTCACCTTTTAACAGTCCCCATATGGCCAGTGTGTAAAGCCAGTGGAGAATGGTGGCTGACGGTAGACTACCGTGGCCTGAATGAGGTCGCACCCCCACTGTGTGCCGGACATGTTAGATCTCCAGTACGAGCTGGAGTCAAAAGCAGCCAAATGGTATGCCACCATTGACAGTGCTAATGCCTTCTTTTCCATTCCTATGGCCACAGACTGTAGGCCACAGTTTGCCTTCACCTGGAGAGGCATTCAGAATACTCGGAACCGTTTGCCCCGGGGGTGGAAACACAGCCCAACCATTTGCCATGGGTTGATCCAAACTGTATTGGAACAGGGTGGTGCTCCTGAGCACCTGCAGTACATGATGATATCATTGTGTGGGGTAATACAGCAGAAGTTTCCACAAAAGGAGAGCAAATAATCCAAATTCTTCTGCCAGCTGGTTTTGCTATTAAGTGAAGCAAAGTAAAAGGACCTGCCCAGGAGATTCAGTTCTTAGGTATAAAGTGGCAAGATGGGCGTCGTCACATCCCAGCAGATGTGATTGACAAAATCACTGCTATGTCTCCACCCACTAGCAAGAAAGAGACACAGTCTTTTCTTGGCATAGTGGGCTTTTGGAGGAAGAATGTTCCAAACTACAGCCTTATTGTAAGCCCCCTTTATCAGGTGATGCGGAAGAAGAATGATTTTACATGGGGCCTGGAGCGTACAAGGGGTCCAAAGAGTGCTACACTCCAACTGAGAAGGAGATCTTCAACTGCTTCCGAAGTAGTCAGTACTGAAACGCAGCTCCTTCTGGCACCTCGACTGCCAGTACTGAACTGGATGTTTAAAGGAAAGGTTCCCTCCACCCATCATGCTACTGATGCCACCTGGAGCAAGTGGATTGCGCTGATTACACAATGAGCTTGGATGGAGAACCTCAGTAGTCCAGGAATTTTAGAGGTGATCATGGACTGACCTGAAGGTAAGAAGTTTGGAACATCACCAGGAGAAGAGGTGTCACGTGCTAAAGAGGCCCCACCATACAATGAACTACCAGAAAATGAAAAGAAATATGCCCTGTTCACTGATGGATCGTGTCGTATTGTGGGGAAGCATCGCAGATGGAAAGCTGTTCTGTGGAGCCCCACACGACAGGTTGCAGAGGCCACTGAAGGAAAAGGAGAATCAAGCCAATTTGCAGAGGTAAAGGCTGTCCAGCTGGCCTTAGATGTTGCTGAACAGGAGAGGTGGCCAATGCTTTATCTTCATACCAACTCATGGATGGTGGCGAATGCCTTATGGGGGTGGTTACAGCAGTGGGAGCAAAATAACTAGCAGTGGAGGGGTAAACCTATTTGGGCTGCTGAACTGTGGAAAGACATTGCTGCTGAGCAAAAGATATAGTTGTAAAGGTGCGTCATGTAGATGCTCACATGCCCAAGAGTCGGGCTACTGAAGAACAACAAAACAACCATCAGGTAGATCAAGCTGCCAGAAATGACGTTGCTCAAATAGACTTGGACCGGCAGAACAAGGGTGAATTATTTCTAGCTCCAGGGGCCCATGAGACCTCGGGCCATCAAGGAAGAGACGCGACATATAAGTGCGCTAGAGACCGAGGGGTGGACTTAACTATGGACGCTATTGCACAGGTTATTCATGATTGTGAAACATGTGCCATAATTAAACAAGCCAAGAGGATGAAACCTCCCTGGGGGAAGGGCGATGGCAAAAGTATAAATACTGGGAGGCATGGCAGGTTGATTATATCACCTTGCGGCAATCTCGCAATGGTAAGTGCTATGTGCTTACCATGGTCAAGGCAACCACCGGGTGGCTTGAAACACATGCAGTACCCCATGCTACCACCCAAAACGCTATATTGGGTCTTGAGAAACAAATCCTGTGGCGACATGGCACTCCAGAAAGAATTGAGTCTGATAATGGGACGCATTTCAAAAATTCTCTTACAAATACTTGGGCCAAAGATCATGGCATTGAGTGGATTTATCATATCCCCTATCATGCACCAGCTTCTGGTAAAACTGAACGATACAATGGGGTGTTGAAAACCATGTTAAAAGCAATGGGCAGCGGAACATTTAAGCGCTGGGAGAAGCATTTGGCAGAAGCCACCTGGTTGGTCAATACTAGAGAATCTGTCAATCGTGATGGTCCTACCCAATCCAACCTCCTACATACTGTAGAGAGAGATAAGGTCCCTGCTGTACATGTAAAGAACATGTTGGGAAAAGCAGTTCAGGTCCTTCCAGCCTCTGGAAAGGGCAAACCTCTCTGTGGAACTGCTTTTGCCCAGGGACCTGGGTGCACTTGGTGGGTGATGCAGAAAGATGGGGATGTTCAATGTGTACCACAAGGGAATTTGATGCTGGGGGAGTGCAGTCAGTAATTGCATGTATATATATGTACATAGATCTGTGTGTGTAATGCATTTTAATTATTGTTTATTTGTATGTATATATATATATATATATATGTAGGTATGTATGTAAATTAAACATGATGTGGTGATGTAGAATAAGGCGTGGAATGTCATGGTTTTGTAATTTTTGCTATTGGTATTCCACATCTTAACATCATGTGGAGCACAGAGAAGAACCACCACACGTCCCAGAGGATCTCACAGTCAAAGAGGAAAATACATCATGGAAGTGACGCTCGCTCTCTCTCTCTCACCGCCTGGCAGCAGGTGTGGGTGTGCTTCCAAGCCATGCGCCTTCAATTTCAAAGTAGGCTTCTCGGTCTTCAGAAATCTCTTTCTCTTATTTTACTTGAATTATTAGCCTCACTTTTCAATCAGATTGTATTATATTGTGTTATCTTGCATTCTGATATCATAGTTAGCAAAGTAAGTTTTCCTCCTTAGATCGTTACTGCTGCTCTATTTGTTTCCTTGAGCCCAGCTCCCATCTCCCTACCCCCTTCCCTTTTCCCTTCCCATTTTTGGGGCTGGGGGACCCACAGGCCTACTGCCCCCTGTCACGGACATAGATTGATCTAGATAACTCCGTGACAAAATAATAACACAAAAGCCTTGATTTCCAGAAGTTCCTTGCAAGCAGCAGATGGTTACTATGTATAAACTTTACGTTATGAAAAATTAATAGGTAGCTGATGAGTAATGAAACCAAAGCTGACGGATTGATCCACTGAATCCATCTGCACACCTCAAGACAGTGTTCAGAAGGCAATGCTAACGTTCACGAAGAAAGCTTTTCCTTTCCCAAGAACATATAAATAATAAATACAATTGAAATAAAGCTGTTTCCTATAAACTGCATTGGTAAATAATGATTATGTATTTAAGAAACTAAAATTTAAAAAAATTATAAAACATTAAGCATGCTTTTGACAGACGTGAGACTTCTGAAGTAGTGTGTTAAACAAGAGTCTATTTCCTCACTGCCTGAATTGCAGTCTTTCACACATATGCTTCAGCCTTATCACTTTTTTTAGAAGCATTTGTAATATAAATTCATTTGTCCATGTACTCCCCGGTGGCAAGGCAAGCTGTAACTCAAAGGAAAAAGAAAAAAAAAAAAGCAGAGAGAAAAAGCCAAATGTTGAGAAGCTAGTATTCTTGATATAAGTAACAAAATCAACTCTAGAAAGCAGAGACAAAGCTCCTTTAGCGACGAGAGCATTTTCTTACAGGAAGTACTGAAAGAAGTTTCTCTGCTGTTCTAGAAAAGGTGAAAATTGCATTTCCAGCAAATTCCTCTCTCTTGTCCGGGAGCTTGACTTTGCTGGGGCGGGGGGAAAGAAGAGAAAACAAAACAAAACAAAACAAAACATTAGCATCCTACTAGATTTCCTCAATACTGGTTGGTGTACAAGCTTTCCTGAAGAAATCTCCTCAGCCTTAGGTTTAGCCCCTGCCACTTGTGCACGGGAGATTTCATTAGCTCTGCTTATAAGTACAGAGACTAGCAGCTATCAGTCAGTAAGAACGGAAACAGCCAGGTTGTGTGCTTCCACCTATTTACAGAAGAATGATCAGAGAAAACTGCTGAGAGGCAGTTTCCAAAAAAAAAAAAAAAAAAAAAAAAAAAAGACATCATAATCTCATGTGAACCTCCCGCTATGTGTCGATAAGTAGAGAAACAATGAGTTAAAAGTTCCTCTACCTGACTTTGTTGCGGGTTTTTGTTTCTTTTTTTCAGGGAAGAAGTAAAAGCTAAATTCCCTGCTGCTCCTCACCTGGAAAACTGCATGAATACCAAATTTCTCTTATTGAATAGTTATGCCTTTTACTAGTGAGAACTTACTTACGCTTCATGCGAATGCAGCTCTGCATGTAAATTTTAAGAGATGACTAATCACTATTAACAACTTTCTCTACTGAAGCACTGTCTAAAGCACTCAAAGCTGAGTCCATTAGCTCTAACAGTACCTCAGAAGTACATGTCCAGTCCCTCCATTTCCAACACACATTTTATATTATACACTCCTCACTTCTCCCTGCCACACGGGGATACACTGTCCTGTAAGTCTTAGGAGACACTCAAGATCAGGCTGGATGGGGCTCTGAGCACCCTTATCTAGCTGTGGGTGTCCCTGTTCATTGCAGGAGGGTTGGACTGGGTGGCCTTTAAAGTTCCTCTCCGGCTCAGACAATTATATGATTCTACCATTCTATTTTCAAAAAGAGAAATCTTAAAAATTAGGGCTCCACAGAAGCAGGTTGAGACATACAGATGTTCAAATAATCTGCATTTGTAATGTTCCTGCTCTTTAAATGATAGTCTATATATCATTACATTACACGTGACCGCATGCAGCACCTGCACACTGAACAGATTATCAGAGACCTCAAGGACTACAGCTAAAGCTTTTTTGTTCTCTAGGTGCTTCACTTAGTGTCATGCTGAACAGACATGTGATCAGAAGTAAAGTTGCAGCTCTGTGGGTCTCCCAAAGGATAATTTCCGGGAGTTCTTGGTCACAGAAACGGTTTGTCCTCAAACTAGGAATTTTCACCTCTGTTGTTATTCTAAAATAGCAGCCCAGAAGAACAGTCTCTGAGGAGAAACTGTCAAATCTAAATTCCTTCCATCTAGGAAACATCAAAGACATGTTTTCAAAAATGCCAATATCTATATAAACAAGATGCTGAAGCCCATTAGAAGGTAGCCTCTGCAATGCTGTCTCTGCTAAGGATGAATGGGCTAATTTGAAAACAGGCAGAGGATGATTCCGCCCAAAAATTGCAGCTCAAACCACATGGGCTAAAGGCTTCACATACATACAAAGCTCAGCTGTATACTGAAGGAACAACGCAGCAGGAAGTAGAGAATCAGTTCTCAAATGCCTGAATTTCTGCACTCCTGACTGCTGAGATAACAGCTATTAAGAAATCCACTCCTGTGGAAAGATGAAGAGAGGAAGATCATAACCTCAAACGGTTAACTTAAAGTTACTACCTGTTTCATGTTCTATTGTGGGTTTGTGTTACTGACTTGTGGTATCTACAGATGAACAGCACGAAAAGACTTCCTTTAGAAGGAAAATATCCAAGGTTACTTGCTCCCAGCCTATTGTTATTCCATAGCTGAATTCTGTCTGGATAGTAATCAAGAGTCAGTAATCAGCTACATTCATTTAGATGTTTAGAAATTCAGATATTTGTATTGAATGTGCTCATTTGTGAATAGATTGAATACAAAAATAAAGTTCTGGGCATGGAGACATTTACCAGGTGCTAAATCTCCAAAAGGAATGTAGGGAGGAGCATCTCTTAGTGAGTCAATCAGTTGATCAACCAGTGCAGACATCTGGTTTAAAAAGCAACACTTACATCCTCAGGGAAATGAATAGTGCTTATTTTAGTCAGTGGAGCAGAACTTCTCCAAAAGTTCTGAAGGAAACAATGAACAAGGGGAAAATTTCAATTTCTCTGGACAGCACATAACATTTCAAAAAAAAAGTTAAAAAAAAAAAAAAATGAATGCTACACCAAGATGAGTTTCTCTTGCATAGTGCATTCAAATAGAGGCATCAGATAAGCAGAGACAAGGCTTGTCTCACAAAGGGGTAGGTGTAGGTATTCAGTGTATGAGCTGGATGCCTTTAGAAGGAGGTGTGGGATGGAAGAAGTTTGAAATTTAACTTTGGCAGAGATTATAAATGCTTCTCTTCCATTTCTGTGTTCTGCTCTATTATAAGCCATTTGTAATGGCGTTCTCTCATTTTTATTCACAGCATTCATTTACTTTTAATCAAGCATGTCAGAAGGATGCCTTTAAGACAGCTCAGTTACAGGTCATTCCTAACCCCAAGGCTGTAATAAGTTTGTCAAAAGAACAGTGTACAGGAATTTTAGTAGAGCTCAGCTTTTAGCACACTACCCTGAAGAGAAAATGTATGAACTAGGTTAAGAGCAGGAAGAAACATCTTCCAACCAGTGATAGCAGCAAGATCTCTCCAGCCTAGAACACAGCACTGAAGCACTTAGCTAAATATACACTAAAATTTCCCAAGAGCAGCTCAGATAGGTTGTGGAAAAAGTATCTTTACTCAAGAATGAAAGCATAATGCAGTCCTAAAACATCTGCTTTGATGAAGCTAACAGACCCACGTTCTTGAGATCTATTTTAAAATCATACAGAGAATTACTTCCTGATTAACACGCATGCCCAGAAACCCAAAGAAAACTTCACCATTTCACATTACCACTAATATATGTATGCTTTCCTATCATTCATGAGGATTCCAACAAGGAGCATCTTCTGGCATTCTGAGGCAATCCTACTATAATCTTGAGTAAATATACCATGAGATGCAGATATTCCACCTTTGGCCAGATTTCCCACACTGCAAATTCCTGAAAAGGAACAACGCTCATAAAAGCAATAGCCAAGACATCTGCACGAACAGATGAAAGCTTCAAATCCATTTGTACCTCAGTCATACCAGTACAGCAGAAATCGCATTGGACACAAGCTGTGTTACCTTCTGCAACACCCTGGGGCTTGTGGAAGAGAGGTACATTAGCTGGTCAGACCCAAAGAACAGAGATGAACTCGAGACAATACTGGAAACAGACTTCCTGAAAGTAAAAGACCGTGGTCCTCCTGGATCTCAAAAAGGCTGATCTCAACTCTTAGTTACTAAATGGAAAAAAAAGTGTAACTCAATTAAAGGCATTCGTCATGATGTATCATTCGAAATGGCTCCTTGTACCACAGGGTGCTTCTGCAAGAAGACTGACAACATCTAGTTCCAATTTTAAATGCAACAGAAACTAGTGAACCTCCAAAATCCAAAACTGTTGTTAAGAGAGGGAATTTGAACTTTTATAATTCACTGAATATGTTTTAGCCATCACCTGCAAATGATGCCTTATAACAGAAAGAAACCTCCGGCATGTTCCCACATTCCCCACGTCTTAAGAACATTTATGCAAGAGAAGCATTTTTAGTGCCATGTAATATGACTTAACCTAGCAGGAGGTCTAATTGCCTGTTTCTTTGACATCAGTTAAAAATAGCATCCTTCATACAACGTGATTCAGATGCAGTCTGAATCACGTTGTATGAAGGATGCTATTTTTTAAATTTTTTATTATTTTATTTTTATTATTATTATTTTTACTATTTTATTATAGAAGGGGTCCATTAAAAGGGAGGGTGAAAAAGCAGCAGGATGTTATATGCATGACTCTCAGTATCTAGCAAACAGGAATCCAAGAAACAGGCTTTTCAGCCAGACACATGACTAACCAAAAATGACTACTAAAGGGGGACAGAGATTGAGGCAAAATGAGTCATATGCTGCTCAATGAACACTCAAAACATGCCAATGAGAGAACACAAACTGAGCTAGAACTGGGACTCTGTATATAAAATCACCAAAAGACGGCGTCTAGATGCACTGCAATGCCTGCCCAACATTTAAGAGGGTTAAGTGGGAGACAAAGTTGCCTTCTCTATGCAGTAGGCTGCACAGTGATATATGCCACATCTAGAACAAGCCTTCAGCATGGGTCACTATATAGAAGGAGCTTTCCCACCAGGTGAATCATCCAGAGGTACTTTGAGTTGATTCAATTAAAAGTAAGCATAAAGAGTCTGAAAAGCTTCATGTTTTAGGATCCTACACAGGATAATTTTAGAAGAACAGTTTCCCCCTCCACCCTTAACATATTGCATCTCTTACAATTCATGCTGACAGACTTGCAAACCTAGTGAACTCCCTCTGATTTCACCACTGCAACAAAAGAATTCAAGGGCAGATGTGAAAAATGTGCCCCAATGTCAGGTTTTAATCACACTAATCCACTCAAGACCATATGGAGGCAAAAAATCCCACAAGGAAAAAGTCAGTTTCAAAATGGTCAGTTTGTCTGCTAAGGCACAATTAGAAAAAGCGTGCAGAGTATCTGTCAGAACACAGTGGAGAGGCAGAGGGCAGATTTCTGCACAGACTTTAAGGTAACTAGAGTGCACAGGGAAGCAAAGAGAAAAAATGACTTAAAAACAGCTAAGAGGTATAAAAGCACAGCCTATGGGATGCAAGCTGTTGGTCAGCCTTGTGGCACTAAAGACACTGTGTCAGCTGCAAGCTTCAGAGGTGCGCTATTTCTTCTAAACCTCATAGATCCACAGATAAGTTGGTCAGAACCTAATCCCACTTTCCACTTAGAGCAAAATTAGCAGCAACACTACATTGGGTTGGCTCCTCTCAAGCATTTGTCATTATTAGTAGATTGCGCAATGAGCCACAAATGGTCAATCTCATTAATATCTCTACTGACATAAGCCAATAGAATATTCCTTTGAGTTTGTTTAAATAAAAAGTAATCTGTAAGGCATTTGTGCAAAAGCAGAGAAAAATCTCAGCCTTGCTCATATACACACATATTTCAAGACAGAATTCAAAATCCTCTATGCACTGCACAAGTAATAAATAATCATTGTCATGCTTTACCTCTGTTCAATAAAAACTATTCAAGGTCAACATAATAAATTTAAGCTTTATTCCACAAGCTTGTATTAAAAAGGCGTATAGCATAACAGAGCTGCCTCCATGTTAAAAAAAAAAAGAACACAAATTCTCAGAGATCACTGAGAGTACAAAAGTAGCAAAACTTTAGAATGTTGAGTATTCAAACTCATAGACTCAGTTACTCTCCTACCTTGATATTTTTCACAATTAACTCTGATAAAAATTAAACCAATGGGAGGAAAAAAAAAAAAAAAAAAAAAAGCAGTTAAGATAATACAAGGCTGCACTTTTCACTCAAGATCGATAATACCGCATCTTCCAATGCATCGTCTCCTGCTTTCTGTAAAGGCCTCTGCACTCCCTCAGGCAACCTCATTTCCTTTTCCATTTATCTGTTTGGAACACTGGCCAACTTCTATGCAATGGAAAACAGAAACCAGCTCAGCAAAGGACAGGTTTAACCAACCTAACAGGCAACAGCTGAAAGGAAAAGAAAAATCATTACTTTCATGAAATAATGGTCAGCAATGCTGGGACTTGTAGAACTGTATGGGCACGCAAATAAGACAGTGTGAAAGGAAAGTTATACAAGCTTCAAATCATTCTAAATGACATCAGAGAGGATATTTGCTTTCCTTCAACTAATGTTTAAGGTTTCTTGTTATAGATTAATGTAATGTGTTAAAGACCTTGCTCCCTCTGCTCATAAATTGCTCTTTATCCAGAATGTTTTCACATGGCAAGTGAACAAATTGAGTTTGTATTGTGGCGCAGTATGTTAACTTATGTGAAATCTAGCAGGCCAGCTATATACATTGCAATTTACAACAGCTATTTAGGAGAGCTTCTCTCAAATTATTAGTTTTCTTAGGTATCTGGCAACTTAGACTATGTACAAATGTAACAAAAATGGTCTGAAACCAGCTGCTTACTAATCAAGGGTTAGCATTCTCTTTGCATAACTGCCATCAGGAGCCACTTAATTAGTAAGCAATGAGCAATTAAGAACACATATAAAATATCATCCCATCCTGAAAAGCATCTAACTCTGCCACCACTGTGACCCCGAAGACATTGCTTTTAAGTAGTTCAGAACATTTCCTCTGTGAGACACTCTGTACCCTTGGAAGCTGACATATATCCAGCTTCCTGCATGACTGCAAACTCATAGCAGATAAGGCTATTAGTAATGTCACACAGATACAGCATTTGGTACTGCTTTCTTTCTCTTTTTCTCTTCTGTTGCTTTTCCGACAATGCTCCTTCTGAAAGCTCTTCAACTGTTTCTCATGCATGTGTACAAGAATAAACAAAATTCACATATGTATGTGAAAAAAAAAAATGCAGACAGATGTTGCAATTAATTTATTTCCAAGAATGTTCCACAGCACGTTACATTTCCAGCCCTTGTATTAGACAGGTGTACCTCCGGTATTTTTTGAGTCTAGACATCTAAACTGAGCATCTTAGCTTCTCCCAACTTCTTTCATGAGGCACGAAGCTTTGTCTGTCCTGCAGCTTATGCAAAAGATTTAGCAGTTAAAGAAATGCTTTCCCCCCCACCCCACCAACAGAACGAAAAGTGGACTTTGTTGGGACTCATTTGTTGATGAGCACTAACTTGGTATTAGTGCCTGTGGTATTTTTAAGTCAAGCTGATTCTATGAGATTAAGTATTTGGCTGACAGGATTTTTTATTTTAATAAACTCATATCTCAAATTCTAACCCTGGCGAGCCAGCCTGAATTTCAGCAGCTGCATACTCTTAGAAACACAAAAAAAGAACATTACCAGTTTCCTTGCACATTGTTTGAAATGTACAGATACTGAGGCTGTCTGGCAATGCAGGTGCCAGCTGAAGAGCCTACCACTCAGACTACCACTTCAGTGGTAGATTAGCAAAATGCCTGTGCATAAAAAAAAAGCAGAACAAACATTAATTTGTTCATGAATTAAAAATGCCAGTCATAGACAAATCACACATATTCAGTGGAGACCTCATGCCCCTCATTCAAAAGCCACACAACCCAATATATATCTCTATTTCTTTTCTGTTGTCTAACTGGGTTACAGACATGAATCAGGATAGAAAGGGAAGGAAAGCTTTTGATCACTTGCCCATAAGCAGCTAATCTTTAACATGTGGTGAGTTTATCTCTAACTTAGCAGAGAAAAGGTAACAGCTAAAAAGTTGTATGTTTTGTTTTGCTTAATGGTTATTTCTGTAATAGGAATTGAAGTGTGTATACACACAGTTGTCTGAGATTGACTTCCTTGAAAGGTATTTTAAGGATATTCCAAACAGAGCAGAGAATATCCTATTAGCTACAAGTTTTTAATCAGTAATGTGAATGCTTGAAAACATTTACTAAATCAGAAAGTAATGCTGGTATTTTTTAAGCTCTTATATTTTCCTCAGGGAGATTAAACAAGGAACTTATAGTTCTCCCCATGGTTGAGATTTAAAATATTATTTTAAAATGATTTGCTAAATAAGTTTTTTCTTGCAATATTTTTTCTTTAATCCAGAGTAATATTCAGCAGCTTATTTTTAAGATAGTCAATTTCTACCCAGACTTTTTTTTTTTTAATCTCAGAGGTCTCTCTAAATTCAAGCCAAAAAGCTGCCCAGCCTAGCTAAACATAGCATATAATGAGATCCTCCTTACTCTGATAAATTCTCAAGAATAAAAGGAATTACAGTAAAGTTACTGTTACTCCTATGCATAAAACTCTTAAACAATATCTTGTGATCTAGGTGTCTCAATACAGAAGCGCGAGTTATTTCTCCCACCCCTAAATAAGGCACCATTTTGCTCAGGTGCAAATTGGTCAATTAACAGCTAACAAAATAAATGCTTTGCTTGAGGATAGTATTCATTTACCAACTAGATTCTGCAAAAGTTTCTCAAATCTTTTACTGCTTCTATATAAAGTTACAAATGGCATGTAGAATGTGAATAAATAAGGGAAAACTATTAAGTTGGTTTTGTAATATGAGAAACAATGAATGTCATATAACATTATTAGCAAGCAGGTTAGAAAACATAGTAAATGAGATTAAATAATAACTGTGGTATACACTGTCACAAGATATTAGAAGCTTACACAAGTTCATTCATGGCAACCAGCAATAACAATACTTAATTAGGAACAAAATATATGAAGTGAAGATTAAATGGTAGACTTTTAAAGCTACATATAAACACTCATTTCTATGGCTGAGGATGATTCTATGCTACAGAGAACAATAATTTCTAAGATAAAATGACTTTAGTATATAGGTAGTACCTGCTAGCCTGACTATTTAATGCGTGTATAAATATATATAAAATTCATAATGGATCACAATGTTTATCAGCATATTAGAAGAAAAAGAATAGCAATAACAGTGGTTTAACATATCTCAGCTGTTGGAATATGGCCAATATAATAAACTCAACTACAGAAGACATGAATACAAAAAATAATAATAATATTGTTTGTTCAATCAAAAACTAATTATTTAATTTCTCACAAAAGCATCAAAGGATTCATTATGCATGAACATGAAAGGTACAAAGAAATCCAGACCGGGCTTCACATGACTCACCTATTTCAATCTTTGATAAAAAAAAAAAATTAAATTAAAATGCTCCATTGAATTTGTTGTTAAAAAATTAATTACCAGTTTGTTTTCCAGGTCAGGGAGGTACTAGGATGTTTTGAGAGACTAATTCATTATTGTTTATACAGTTCCAAATTCCACATTCGTTTGATCCTATCACCATATTCCATGATTTCATCACCATGACTGTTTGCAGGAAAACCACTCCTATGCAGCATTAGTCAGGCAGACAAAAAGCATTCTAAAAGTATTTTAGAAATAGAACCTCCAGGATTTCAGCCACAAAAGAGTTCTTCAAAAACACATCAGAGTGAGGACGCAAGCTAGACTTACATGGAAGTGCAAGAAAGATGAGACATTAATAACATTAACATCTAATCATGAAACACATAACATCAGTTATTTGTAATATTTAGCCCATCACTCCCTTATGCACATTTCCAGAACCTGCCAGCACCAGCATGTGTAAGCATTCAGGTGCGGGCAGGGGTGTGGGCCAGGGCTGCCTTGTGCCAAACACCATTGGTTCTGGTGGTTCCACATCATGCCCATGGAGGAGCCCACCAGTCACAGGTGGGCACCTTGGTGAAAACACGTATAGCAAAGGGCAGAAACTGTCACAGGGAGAGAAGCAAGAAGGGAGCAACAGAGAAACAAGGCGGTAGCCAGGTCAGAGCCTGTCAAGGACCCACACTGGGACATAGGAAAATGGCACAGAGGAAGGAGTGGTAGAGAAAAACAGCCTGTAACTCCTGCACAACTTGCTGCCTCACTGAATGGACTGAATGCAGCCTGTGGTGCTACTGAGGGAGAAGGAGAGGTGTCTGGAGGGGGGTGGGGGGTGGTGAATGGAGTGAAATGGAGTCCAGAAAGGGGGGAGGAGAGCTGTATCTGGAGGGAAGCAGAGCCTGGGAAAGGAAGACAGATGTCTTTCCCCAAGTACTTTTAAAATTTGCCTTTTTTTTTTTTTTTTTGTTCCCCAGTAATTAAATCTTTATGTTAATTTGCACTAAATTAAGTTAAATTCCCCGTGTCTAGTCTGTTTTAGCAGTGACAGTAATTGGTGAGTGATTTTCCAGCCTTTATTTCAACCTGCAAGCTTGCTCGCTCCTTGTCTCCGTTTTCTCCCCGTCCCACTGGAGCCAACCCATCACAGTGACACTACAAGCTGATCATGGTACATTGCCACAGTAGCACTCCAACCTTTCAGCCACATTTCACATGGGTGAAACTATCCCTAAATCCCAGTTAATTTATTATCAGAAGTACTTCTGCTAAGAGATGTACTTCTGTGGGGAAACCAGTACCACATAAATAGGTAGACTTTGGCTCACAGACTGAGAAATCTTTATTTCCTCAAGCTGTGACTACAGGAGGCCTGAAGATTTAAATTCTAATTTCTTCATAGTTAACACAGAGCATAAGCTGCAGAGAAAAGGGATGTATGTGGAAAACTGCCTGTGACAAACATACAAGACACCTACTAGGCACGAGTGAAGAAACCTGCATAAACTGACTAGTTAGAGAAAATAACCAGCAGCAATTAGGCAGCTTTCTATTTCCACCAGATTGGCATAGGTACGAACCAGCAACAAAATCATACAGAACTATTTCCAAATTTTCTTTAAGAAGTTTATGGTTTATTACATAAGAGGCCATAAATAAGACAAAGCAAAATCCCAGCACTAAAGTTCTTCCTGTTTAACATCTACCGGGAGCATTATGAACTTAAGGATGAATTTAACTCTTACATAACCTACAGTTTCTTTTCAAGAGAAGTGGTCTTTCTGTACAGCTCACACTGTGGGTATGCACACACCTTTCAAACTGGAGGGTAAGAATTTTATCAGATAGAGTCTCAGAAGCACACACAAACATTTTGCAAGTACAGATACACAGAACCATAAAGTAATAGGGGCTGGAAGGCACATCTAGAATTTATCTAATCCAATGACCTGCTGCTAAAAGCAGGACAACAAAATCAGTTTGCACAGCAGCTTGCACAATCAACCTCTGAATGTCTCCAAAATCAGAGGTGCTGGAAAGCCTCTTAAAATGTTAAATTACTCTAGTGGTGAAAATGCTGTTTCTCTTCTGCTATACATCTCTGAGAATTCTGCCTCCACCTCCTTTACACCTTCCCATTAGAAGGCTGAAGAACACAATAAGATGCCCTGAGTCCTTTTTTCTCCACACTGAGCAAAACCAGTCCTTCCAGGCTCCCCTCATATACTGCATGTTATGGCTCCCCAATCACCTTGACTGTCTACTTGTCTCACCCTGGAATACCACTGTCTTGCTCCACAAAGCTGAAACCTGGATATGGTACTCCACACATGGTCTCAAGTGCTGGAACGATGTAATAATTGTTTCCTTGAATCAGCTATTATGCTCTTGCTAATATACAACAGTGTAAAGTTGGCCTTCTTCACCATACAGGCACAGTGTTGATCCAAGTTCATTTTGATGTTCAGCTGGACTCACAGGTCCCTCAATAAAAAACCGTTTTGCAGCCTGTCAACTTCAGACTACCCAAGTGCATGGAGTTCTCCTATTTCATGTGCAGGATTTTGCACTAGCCTTTACCAAACTTTGTGAGGATTTTCCCCAATTTTTCCTGCCTTTTAAGGTCCCACAAAAGAGCAGTCCTGCTCTTTGGCATACCAAGTGCTACCCATAGTGTGGCATATGCAAATCTACGGCATCCTATTACCCAGCTCATTAACACAAGCACTAAATAGCACTGACCCAAGTATGGCTCACTGCTACTAACCAGACATCAGTTAGATTTTGTGCTGCTGCTGATGACCACACTTTAAGCCTGGCAGCCTGGCCATACAAGTGCACATTTTCAGTGCATACTTAGCCAATTGGGCAATAGGGATACAATGGAAAACAGTGTCAGAGGCCTTGCTTAAGTTCAGGTAAACATCCACTAAATTGCCTTTGCCAGGTTAGTCCAGCATGATTTACCTTTAGACAGCTCTCAATCACCATCTTGTCCTTCACATGTTTATATGCGGCTTCTAAAAGGATCTGCTATGTAACTTTTTTTTTTTTTTTTTTTAACAGTTTCCTGCATCCTCTTTCTTTCTCATCTTGAGGATGGGCATGGTGTTTGCCTTTTTACAGTTTAGACAGGGCCAGTTAGTTATCCCCCTTATTAATATTAAAAAGGAAAAAAAAAAAAAAAAGGCGATTGCAACATAGAATAAAGTTAGATTTGATACAGGTATGCAAATAAGACACAGATATTTAGCAAGTCTTGTATGGTAGGACAACTCACTCCTCAATTCCAAATCTCAGAATTTTAAGGACCTCAAGCAAGGGGGAAGTGAATGCCTACATATACATGGCATCTATTTACAGGTGAGTGAATCTCCCTTCTGCATTCATTCACACTGATTAAACAAATATCGATGTCAAAATATCCACTAGTGTGTGCAAGCCTCTCATGCGGAACTGACACTTTCATGCAGAATGAAACAAATCAGATAAGGCACTCTTGGCAGGTAGACAGCTGATAAATTTGGCGTTAGGTGCACAACTTTTGATACCGACCGTCTCCGGAGATGGGGATTCTACACTTTATATCTCAACATGAAACACAGTGGCAGTGGCGACTACACCTAACATCAGTCCCGGAACAACAATGTGCATACCTAGCTTTGCAGAAGACTACTGATACTATGCCACTAAGATTGCAAGGCCCTGGAGAACCAAACAATAGCAAGGAAATACAATCAGCAGTTCTCCCTTTCAGTAAGTCGTCTCACAAATCATCCTCTTCAAAGACAGGTTGGCAATTAAAGAATCCCAGTAAAAATACTTAGTTCTACAGAGTGGCTGGAGGGAAACACCTTGAATTGATAAGTAGCAACCATGAACAATAGTATTAGCATAACTTTAATTGCTTTACAGGAATAAACATCCTGCAAGTTGAGAGAGATGAATGAATGAATAAATCAATCCACTTGTTGGAGGGGCTTCAGCATCATTAGCAATATCATCATCATGTGCTTGAATTTCAAGTGAAAGATACTCAGACCACTTAGAACAGGGACAGAAATCTGTATTGGATCTTCTTTCTGGTACTTGACAACATCATAAACGCCCCTTCTCCTGGAGAAGCTGTATAGCAAAATGTTTTAATTTCTCAAGCAATAGCTGAGTGAAAACTTTCAAATCCCATCTCTTGAAAGAAGTCCTTGAGGGTGGATAACTGAAGGGTCTAAAACTAAAAAGCAATTTTAAATATTTATAAACATGCTCCTTCTATTGCTCACATTCTTTACAACAGTAATTTACTTTATTGAAATAGTCTGCTTCCTAAGCAAGGATTATAAATGAAAATAAATAAAATAAGTAGGGAAAAATGCATATGTCTTGGAGACATCAAACTCCTTCTTTAATATAGAAAGTTTAGAAGACTAAGCATTTCCGGCATTAAAAATGAAGTTCTCAGCAAAAATAAACAACAGTAAAGATACCCTCAGTGTCAGTAAGCGGTATGGCCTCAGTATTACAGGGAAGGAACAAAGTAGCCTCCTCAAACAGATTCACTAAGCTGAGCTGCTGAGTAGATCCCAGAGAGAAACATTTAAGCAGGTGCAAACAAGCAATATGCAGAATGGGGTGGGATTGCAACAGTGTATTTGTATTTGGGTGCCAGTGGTAGGAGAACATTTGCAATGCAACACTGAGCTACCACTTGAACAAATTAAAGCCTATGAACGCAAGAGGAATTCAGAAGCGCAAGAGAGAACAACCAAACTTGTACGAACACGCTGAGTAAAGGAACTGAAACTGCCTACTTACAAACCAATTTCACCACAATACAGTGAAACCTAAAAGGGACGAATGCAAAAGGAACAAGACAGATGAAAAAATACAGCTGATTTAACAGTGAGGAAAGCTAAATAGATTTTAATATTGTAATAGATTTTAAATATTTTAAAACAATATAATATTGTAAAATATTTAAATAAATGCATGTATATGTATGTATAATATGCATACATACATATACATACTCAATAGAAAACAATGTCAAATTTTGAGAGCAACTCTCGCAAAGGAAATTAAGGGGAATGGCTTCAAGCTCTAAAAATAAAAGGAATAAAAGAAAAGAAGAAAAAGAAGTAGAAAAATACCACAACAACAACATCGTAAGGACAGAAATTCCTGATCAACATCAAGCTTCCAAAAATCAAACTGGAGGTTATACCTGGAAAGAATAAGTGTAAGAAATAGCACTTGCAAGGTACGTATGCAAGCTACCACTTTTATGAGACAGTCATAATAAGGAAACTGACTCAATACATATTCAAAATTAGTAGTAGAAGATGCAAAAATCAGATTGATTGTTGTATAACTACTTCATAAACTTAAAAAGTGTTTCTGACAGAACGAATACACTGTGCAGCAGCTGTGAGAGACAGGAGTGAGAAAAACAGCCTTGCAGTCACCAAGGTCAGTGCAGAAGAAGGGCCGGAGTTGCTCCAGGCATGGAGCAGAAGTTCCCTGCAGCCCAGGAAAGGCCAATGGCAGAGCAGGCTGTATCCCTGCAGCCTGTGCAGAGGACAAAGCCAGAGCAGACATCCACAACATAGCTTATGGAGGATCCCACGCCACAGCAGGTGGATGTGCCCTGAATGAAGCTGCAGCCCACACAGGACCAGGTGCCTGGTAGGAACTGTAGCCTGTGGAGATGAGCCCATGCTGGAGTAGGTCTTCTGGTAGGAAATGCAGCCCACATGGGCCCCAGGGCTGGAACAATCTGTTCCTGAAGGACTGTACTCCATGGGAATGATTCATGCTGAAACTGTTCCTGAAGAACTGCAGCCTGTGGGAAGGATCCAAGTCGGAGCAATTCATGTCAACTGCACCCTGAGGAACAGACCCCATGCTGGAGCAGGAGAGAAGCATGAGGAAGATGAAGCATTATGGACTGACTGCACCCTTCATTACCACTCTGCACCACTTGATAGGGGGAAGTATGAGAGTCAGGAAGGAAGGAATTTCAGCCTGGAAACAACCTGGGGATAGATGGAAGGTGTTTTTTAGCTCTGAATGCTTTACACCGTCCTTCTCTATTTTTAATTGGCAACAAATCAAATTATTTTTCCCCAATCTGAGTCTGTTCTGCCCATGAGAGTAACTGGTGAATGATCTCCCTGCCCTTATTTCAACCCACAAGCTTTCATCTCATTTTCTCCCCTTCCTGTTGTGGAGGGGTAGTTACGGTGTGGCTCGGTAAGCATCTGGCAGCCAACCAATTAGCCCACCTCAAGAGGTCATGAAAAGAAGAGTCCATAGCTACCCTTGTTCTAGCAGCATCAGGAGAAAATAAGAAAATTGCCTAGAATATAAAGGTGAATGCAGTTTATCCCACTTGCAATAAATGAAGCACAGTTTGTATCTCCTGTGTTGCTCACAGGCTAAAAATCATGATGACCAAAATTTGGAATGGGAAGGTTGTGAAATTAGAAAGACAGAAACAAAGTCCACTGAAAATGAGTAAGTAACATTATCTAGACAAAAGCAAATCTAAAGGGTAACACTGATGTGGGGCAAGCTGGCATCTCAGACATATTGTGTACATTCAGGGGCACTGATAAAGACTTCTTTTCCAACACCTAGAAATTAAATGTAGTGATAAGTCAGACAAACCAGCTTGCTACAAAAATCAAATGAGTTAAAGTTAGATCTTTATTAAATATTACCTTGTTAAAATAAAGAGTTATGCGCTCAACACTTACATTTGTTATAAATAAAGTTTCAAAAATCCATGGTCTCAACTCTGAAAAAATTAACTGTAAGTTTGTCCTAGAGAAAACCCTTAGGAAACTTGGAAGGCAAGACTACTGAAAAAGCAAACATGAAGATGATCTGATCTGAATTGAAATTGAACAGTAAGCCAGAGGCAGAGCAGAACTACCATGCACAGTGAACACTTTTCTCCAAGTGAAGAAAAAAAGCACAACAATAAACCAAAGACCAAATGACGGCACAAGGCTCAATACACTCATACAGATGTGCCTACATGTTGACTAATAATTTAAATATACTGTCACCCTCTGTACCTCCAGAATAACTTCCTCCTTCAGACACGTATTTAAAAATAAATGGCAGTCACGAGCATTTGTTCAGTGCTTTGAAACACAAGTTTTTTCATGTAGGTGTTAACACTAAAATCGTAAGGATTCTGAGGAAAAAAAAAATGCACCTACTGAAGACATCACACTATATTTATAAAATAAATAAAGAGCTGGAAGACAAAACAAAATCAAAATGATCTTAATGAAGGATTTGGAAAGGTATGAATCATATTTTTATAAATAACCTTGGATTTGTGGAAATACTGTCAAATGCTAACCAGTCTATACCTAACGCACCTGTATTAAGACTCCTCTCAGGAAAATCTATGCGATTGATGAAGAAAATGAACGCAGTGCTAGCAATAGTACAGTAGCAATTGTCATACCTGATGTTCTTTCATTTTGCTTATAATAAGCAAAGTATGGATGCCCTTGGCTGTCAGACCAGAAGAGAACACTCCAGTCGCTGGCACGAGTCTGCAGCAATGCCTGGGTAGATTATATTCTCTTGGCACCAGTGTGTCCAGCAAGACCACATCAGTAAAACGGGAAATGAAATCAAGTAGGTTCCAGTCTCACTGGTACCAATGAACTCAGTACAGTTTTTGGATGCAATACTTTTGTTGTCTGAAAGTTCACTTAGTACTACTGCATTATATGTAGTGTTTTTTCCAGCTAAACTGAGATATGGGAAGCTCAACTGCTATGGAAGAACAAACGATCTAGTGTTACTCTGAAGACCATGACAACCGGAACACTTAACTCGTAATAGCAACTGCCTCACAGACTAAGAATAATATCTTCTTTCACCGAAGATTTTATAACCCTTTTTCTCTCCATCATTTTAAGAAGGTGAACAAAAGATTTAAAAGCACTGCTAGGTGGGAGCCGTATATTTCCCTTTCAGTCCCGACTTAGGCTTATTCAAGAACTAAAAGCAAAGACATCTTCCCAAAACAACCACAAGTTTTGTTACCATTTGGAAAAAGATTTGTAGAAAATACATTTACTGGACGTGTTTATATTTATTTTGTAAGTAAGTATGCTAGTGACTACCACTATGTCTATTAGAAGATATAACTGAATAAGATTATGGTGAGTTTTCAATGTCTGTTAATTTAGCATACTGACAATTACACATAACTTAACAGTGGTAGACACTGTATACATACTGTACCCTTTCCACATTTTTATGAAATAAGATGAATAAAGAAAGTCATGTTCATTTATGATTTGGACTAGAAACATAAGCATACATAATACACTATACAAATGAGTATTTTGAAACAGAATTATGACAGACTAATTCACATTGGAGAGGACAGCAGGACGTTTAACCTCCTGCTCAAGGCAGAGTCAGTTAAGAGATTATATTAAGTTTCTCAGAACTTTATCCAGATCTTGAATGCCTCCAAGGTTTCCCATACATTTGACGAGAACCTTTATTTCGATTGTTTCTCACCCTCCCACTATGAAGAGCCTAGTTCCATCACCTCAATAACCTCCTCATAATACAGAAAGGCTGCTATTAGGTCACCCCAAAGCCTCCTCCTCTTCAGGGTAAGGAAGGCCCATTCTCTCAGCCTCCTTCCCAATTTACACAGTCTTCTAAAGAAGAAAGAAATGAAACTCCCAGTGGTATCAACCAGCACTCATCACCCTCAGATTCATACTGTGGTCTTGTACAGACTGAAGTCTTTCAAGTAATTCCTGATTCGCTGCTCATCCAATTCACTGCTGGTAACGCTCACAGAATCATAAAGGCTTGATAAGATCTATAAGATCAACCCACCCCACCATGCCCACTAACCATATCCATCAGTGCCATATCTACCCTTTTCTTGAACAGCTCCAGTGAAGTGACTCTACCCAGAGACACAACCTCCTTGGGCAGCCTGTACCAATGGATCATCACTCCTAAGGAGAGATTCTTCCTAATACCCAACCTGAATCTCACTTGGCACAACTTGAGGACATTGCTTCTTGCCCTTTTGCTAATTACCTGGGAGAAGAGGCCAACCCCCACCTCACCACAACCTCCTTCCAGGCCATTCTAGAGAGCAACAAGGTCTCCCCTGAGCCTTCTCTTCTCCAGACTGAACAACCCCAGCTCCCTCAGCCACTCCTCATAAGATTCATGCTCTAGACCCTTCATTATCTTAGTTGGCCTTCTCTAAACAAACTCCAGAGCCTCAATATATTGAGGGTAGTGAGGGGGTAGTGAGGGGCTCAGAACAGAGTTCTCAAGGTGCAGCCTCATCAGTACTGAGTACAGAGGGATAATCACCCTGTACTCCTGCTGGCTGTGCTATTTCTGATGGAAGCTAGGATGCCAATGGCCTTCTTGGCCACCTCGGCACACTGCTGGCTCATGTTCTCCATGAAACCTGGCTCTCACTACAAAGGCCTGCAGGATCTTCTTGAGTACCTCAGCAGACTGGCATAGCACAGAAAGATGCAACGCTTCGTTCAGATGTATTATCTCTCTATTTGCATACTGTGGGAGAATGTAGAAAGCCAAGTGGGAAGGCTGACAAAATTGAGTAATCTGTCTAAGGGATCAACACTAATCTACATTTCACATTAAAAGTTCCTGAACAAATAAATCCTGCAGTTCCACAAGCAGAATTTGAGGAAAGCCTTCTTTATTCCCTTCCTCAACACTCAAGTATGCAAATTTTCAGAAACTGAAGCATATTTCCAGTCACCTTATAAAATTGAAAAGAAAATTCAGTCATGATCTCTTACTTCTGTCCAGACTCTGTCCTGGAAATAGATATTTTAAGCATGAAATAAATGATTTATTGTTAGCAGAAGCAAGATCTATTTTATTCTAGAGTTCATTACAAAACCCGTTTTACAGCAATAAAAACATCTTTATAGTTTTCAGGTTATATCCCAATCTTATTTCGCTCAGTCCTGTTGTTTAAGGAACACATTCAGATGAAAATTAATCATTTTGGTAAATCACTCTAACCAGAATAGTTCCTATGAAGCTGTCTAAAACCAGTACCAGCAAGGTGGGACAGTGAATGCCAAGTTACATAAGATTAATGTGTGGAAATACAGCACTTTTTAAAATCAAATTTGTTCCAAGAATTACATTAAAAATATCCGCTAAGTTCATGACTTCCTAATAATTGAGTGGTTTCATACTGAATCGATTCTGCTTTATTCTGCATATGTTGAAAGTTTGCTTGAATTATTGCGATACGAACTGTTCCTCATTTGTTGCAGAGACTGAATGGTGCTAATAAGGGGACTAAAATCACAGTAATGGTAACTACTGGTGCTACCCATGGGATGTGGAAATCAAAGATGCAGCAAAAACACAAGCAGAAAACGATGACTAGTGGGAAAATACTATTAAGAGAACAGTTATGTGTTCTTTCATTGCTGGTTTTGTAGTTTTGGTGTTTTTTTTCCCCCCCCCCCAGAGTTGATTGTCAAAGTGGTGAAACATTTCCCTACAATTTACAGCTTGTACTCTACAGCTGCAGACCCAATTGAGAGCCATTCAGAAAATGTGTAAATCATTTGCAACTATAAAGTTCACATAAACTGTGCCTTGAATATGAGGCATTGTAAAAATCTCCATGAAAAAATGGGGCTCTTGTTTCCATGTTGGTCATTTACATATGTAGCTTGGATACGTGTATGTGTGCCTTAGGGCATAATCTGTTGCAAAAAGAAAAAATACCTGAACTTCCACAATTTAGATGGTACCAATATCGAAAGTGATATAAGAACTACTGTGCTACTCATCTCCAAACAGCTAGCTGAACACTAAGGAAAAAAAGAAAGATATTGTACTTAAGAAACAAGAAGCCACCCCAAAAGATCACAAATCAAGATATAAAGAACTTCATGAACTTAAAAAATATATATATCAATTTTAGCTATTAAGTACTGTACATGAGGCCATGGTTAATAATTATCACTTTATATAACTGTACAACTCCTATGCCTTGTACTTAACATCTTCCATAGCTTTCCGTTCTCTTGTTTTAATGTTGCAGTGTTTAATATCACCTTTCAATTATGGAAACTGATGTGACAGGCAGAAATTGTAAACTCAACTGGTAAGTTAATTCAGAACATGTTAATATAGGTTAGAAAGAAAGAAGCTTCCTAACGGGAATTGAAATCAGTTTATGACAGTAATAGCAGTTTTGTAACTTGAAGAAATACTAATACAGCATCGCTAATGACTAGTATTTCTGGTTAATAAGTTACTGTGCAAAGGATGCAAAGTATAAGTTTGCGAAGTATATACACCAGGCAGAACCTCTCCCCGTTACTTTAGGATTAATAAAAACCATAAGCCACCAAAATCAAGTACCGGTGTTCTACCTTTCTAATTATGAAATACCTCACAGCCTTCTGATTTTCACTGCCAAAATTGACAACATCATTTAAAAAACATATAGTATATTCACTCTCAAAATAAAAAGGAAGAGGAAAATATAAACATATTGCATTAATATGAACCATTTTTGTGGACTAAATGCTACCTCCACATTTTCGCAGTCTGCTATTAATGAAATACTCAGCATCCAATCAGATGTGAAAACCAAAAAGAAATTAAGGTGTTCAGCAGTAAAATCTCATCCTTTCAATTACATATAAGTCTATATTGCATAGGGACCCGTTCTGTTATTGATACACTACTAAAAATTAAAATCTTCCCTTAGATTTGATTAACAAAATTAACTGTTCCTGTTGGTTGATCACTGAGAAATATACGTTAACTGTGCAGGAAAGACGAAGGTCAACACTTAAAAGAAAAGGTAGGAAAAATAAAAGATGTCTTCCTTCAAATCTAAGCTAAGAATACTACTGAACTCCCACAAATACAAGTCTGAAGAGCTAAGATATCCAGGTGCCTTATGAAGAAGGTGGTTTTGCTTTCTAATGGTTAGCACAGAGAACAAAAATTCTCCCATATCTCAACTACAGCAACCACTAACTGCATGATTTTTAATAATCACGTTATATCTAACCCAATTGGAAATACTTTATAATCTGCATTTACTGACAGAAATAACACACATCCTTCTGAGTGCTGAAATGTTTAGTTCATCCGCATTTAAGTTCCTTCAGAAGCTCAAGCATTAGAAATTGTCCAAATGTGATTATATCCACAACAGACTTCTATTTTGCAGCAGAGGCATTGTTTGAAAGATCCTCAGAAAGTTCCTACTTGTCCTGCGTTGGTTGATTTCACACAACAGTTTCAGTGCCTATAAACTGAACATATATCAGAGGAAACTAAAAGAGCAGCTCTGCTTGAGATGCACAAGTGCACTCTAACCCCTCAACGCCAAAACAAACTGTGTATCTTTCCTTTGGATAGCACAAAAGCACATGTGCAGGAGGAACACCTGGTTCAGTAAGGCAAGTCAGGAGTTTAAATAACACATATACAAAAGGGGTCCCAGCACCAGCTACTGTCTATGCATAACAATGTCTTACTGCATCAAATAACTGTTTTAACATTCAGCCTGTGAAGTACAGATCTACTTTTTCCAGATCAGCCTTCAAAGGCTGTCTAGCATTCAAGGCTTCACAAAGAAATATTAACATGCGTATTAGCCGTAAATGAATGTGAATTAAAGATTTCTTCCAGAGGTTCCCAGTCTTTCAGATTAAAGAAGTGTGACATGAAACACTATAAACAGTTAATTAACAAAAAAGGGGGGTGAAATATGAATTCATGACAATTCTCACACAGAAACAGAGACAGACCTAAAACATACACAGATTTGAGTTTATTCAGCCAAATGGAAAGGAGGAAAGGAATCATTCCTGAATAAGCACCCACTAAATTAATTTATGCAGCTTTGAAAGGTCAATCTTGAATGCCCCCCCCCCAGCCTTAGCAAAAAGTAAAAGCTTTTGCTGGATAGAAATGCTAACTTAGAACCTTCCTTAAATAGCAAATATTGGAGTTTAAATCTTATTTGTAGGAGAACAGGGAGACAGAATGCAATAAGAGCACGACCATCAAACCTGTTCCAGTATTATATGTTAAGTGCAAAGTTCCGCTTTGAAGCTAAATTGTAAAGACCTCAGTGATTTAAACCAGAAAGATTAAAAAAAATAAGTTGGGTTTAGTAAGAGTAATTAGAAGACGTGCTATTTCCAACTGTAATGGCTCATAAAGCATTAATTGTGGAACAACCAGTACAATCTTGCTAGCATGTTACACAACTGCAAAGGGCGGAGACCCCCTGGTATCACATACAGACCACAGTCTGAGCACACAGCAGCACCCACACATTTCAACTCTCCGGTCAATTATGTGCATAGAACATGAATCGTGACCAAAGTATACTTAGTAAAATTTTTCTTACTGTTTCTCAAAACCATGTGCTAGCTCAAAAATTAATTCACTGTTACAAAAGGTTTGAATCAATTCATTTTATTGCAAAGGTAATTTTTTAAAATTTCTTCCATAATACAGCACTGAGGATAATTCTGTTTTTTCAATCCTTGCACACGGTGAATGAGGTGAACGGGTCCAAATACTCTCTGCAAAGAGGATCACCAAACGGTTGAGTGCTTCATTTCTCTCATAAGAAACTGTGTTGACTGCACATAAATAACACACTATTTACTTTCTAATATGGAAGTATACCTACACTTCCTTAGAAAGTTCCCTCCTTTGAGTAACTAGGCTTACAGATCTATTAAAATGGTTACACATTAACAGGCTCACAACCATATTGCCAAACCTGACCCATCAAACACCACCTGAAGCAGAAAGACTTAAAACTGTCCTCCAAATAAAAACGTAATGGTAGTTTGATTTTACTCAACTGATCAACAGGCTAGAGGACTGGGAAATTCCCCTATTCTGAAAAAACCTTGTGGGCTCCCATTTGTATGAGGGCTGCTTTGAAAGTAATGCCACAACATTAGAGGTGGATGTTGGTGGTATGGCAGTAGAGGTTGGACCTTCCCACCAGTATTCCATTACACATTGCTGCCGTGCAACAGACAGCAGCAGAGCGGCAGCCTGACAGAACGGAGACTGACGTGGAAGTGCATATGAAGCAGAGGTGTGGAACAGAAGTCCACCGTGAGGAAAAAATGGCACCCATTGACATTCATTGATGCTTGCTGAAAGTACATGGAGACCAAGCAGTGAAATGTGAGCACAGTGAGGTGGTGGGTGATACATTTTCAGCAGGGATGACAGCAGGCCATCTCTGCTGGTGCAGATTTTTTCTGTTTATTTATGAGCACAGCATGCAGTCTCTTGTTCATTGCTGGAGAAAATGCAAAGCTGATAGTGGTGACTATATTGAAAAATAGTGTTTTGTAGCTGAGAATTTGCTCTACCAAATAGTCTTACTGTGTTCTTTATATCTGTTTTCATTTCCACAGAAATAAATAGGAGGCATTACTTTCAGAGTTACCTATGTACAGCTACTCTGGATTAACTGTTAATTCCCAGAAGCAAACATATCAATTAATTCCAACGCACAAATGAGAGACTCCATAAATGCATGTATCTTTGTTATACTAATGTAAAGCACATGAAGATTGCCGTATTTGGTCAATATAAAGAATTTTCTTGATTTTTACCAATGCTCTCTCCCAGAATTCTTCTCTCTTTCCTTATCAGGGTAACTAAGCAGTAATATGAGAAGCACACCAAAATCTTGACACTATGCTCTAATTTATTACTATGCTGTACCTTGTAAACACACAACAATGTTATTAGTACTCTTAAACTAAACAGGGTCAAATAATAAATCTTTGAACAATCATACTCTCCACATTTAATCATACAAAAGAGATAAGCCAGTTAATTCCTAAGATCCCAGCCCAGGGCATAGCATTTCCTAACAATGACCTAATTAAAAGCTTTTACTATTAGGCTGTTTTTATTTATACCCACTTCCTTTTTCTAGGAGACTTCTGGGATTCATCATTTCACCAAAAAGCACTCATCCTCAGCTTAAAGCTTCTGCTATCCTCTCCATGGATGCGTTCTTCTCATTCAACAAATGCTGAAACTCGTCCCATACAAGCCAAAATTCACTTTTAGGGACTTCATGTATCCGTTTTCAGTTGATGCAAAATGCAAAAATCAGTAGTTAAGTCTTAATGTAAACTGATGGATTTCTTGTGGATCAAGCGAAAACCCATATCCCAACAGACTTCCACAAAGTAAACTCTAACCTTAGAAAAGATAGGAGCAAATCATCTAAATGCTCATTCACTCTTTTTAAGCCTATAATGCAAACTTTTCTTCTGCAGAAGAGAAAAAAAAACTTCCAGGTCCCTTTCCATTTGTTTACAGAGATATATCTTCTGGCTCTGAAAAGCAGAAAAAGTAATCTCATTTTGTAGCCTCTGTCAAGATAGGACTGAGCAGAGGCACAATATAGAAACCTCCTATCATAAAAAACCATCATAAGTCCAGTGAAAGGTTCTAGCCCAGGCTACAAAATCATGACCATTCTCAAAGACTGCTTTTGTCATCAATCTACTGCTTCCTTATATCAGATCTAAGCCATGTACTGACTACCAAAAATTGGCATCATTTACAATAAGGATTTTCCAGACAGTTGGAATTTCTTAGCTCTGCTGCTTTTGACATTTCTAACACTGCTAGTAAAAGCTTAAGAGCTTGGTACAATCCTCCAAATCCTTTAGCAAATCAAATGTTTAGCATTACATGTTCCAATTTCTCAAAAAAAGATGCCGCCATAAGAATAGACCTCATGGAAGCTTACAGCTGTGGGACTCCATGCTGGAACAGGCTGCACGGCTATCTTGTCTCACTAATGAGAAAAACTCCTGTATTCCTGAGTTACTTATGTTGATTCAAGTTTTGCTTCTGTTGCTCTGAGAACTGGCATTCAGTTATACTATGGAAAATCTAATGCATATATCTGTAACATATTTGTGCATCATGCACGTGTCATTATTTTGGCATAATTATACATATGATTTCTTTTTCCACAGTGAGAAGCATGTACTTGCAAGGTACGTGATGTTAGATGCTTCTGTGAAACTTTTGTATGCTTTTCACTGCATTTTGCAGACAAATTCATCTGCTCATGGATTCTTGAGACAAAACCAATTTCGAATACTTCTAGCCCTAATGTTCACTACAGTAACTCAGTAGCCGCACAATACCCATCAAACAATGAGTACAAACATGCATTCTCTTCTACATATGCAGCATCCTTCATGTACTACAGCAACCTCCAACGTCAGTGAAGCAGGAGGAAAACATGAGGCTATCATAATGGAAAACCCTTGTAAAGTTTTAATATGAAAAGACAATACATAATCACTCATATATGTACTATGGGACATGGTCACCTTCAATATCAGGTCTTGTTAAACCCAAGATGACAACTCTTGTCAGTACAGGTCTTTACAGTATGCTACAACACAAACATTTATTTTAAAAGCTTTTCCCCCTCTCCTGTCAAAAATAAGCATCTGACATTTGGGGCATGATTCCACTGAAAAAAAAACAAACCAAAACAATCCATCCATCAAGACTTCCAAGGGAAAAAGAGTACATAAGGCTCACCACACTGTGTTACAGAAGGTAGGGCTTGCCTCCCACCACCATCCCACATCCCCTCCTTAAATGCCAGGAGAAATAAACTAGGGAAGAAATAGATCCCGTATACTGTACCTGGAGGAAAAAAAAAAAATCCATTTCTGAACAGTGCTGATTTGGCTTGATCTCAGAAAGACGTGACCAAAGAGCACAGAAATGCATGGCCCTTTACACCTTGAAATCCACATGAGGACATACTTAGACTCTCTCAAAAGTCACCACCCCTGACCATCTGACAAAAAGGATCAAAAACCTATAAACATCAAGCATTACTTCCTCATGGAGAAATCTGTGAGAAAACCCACGTAAAAAACAACAACCACCTGTAAAATGTTCAGATGGCAAATGAGTACTTAGTGACATGCCTGCTTCTTCATAGAGCCTCTCACAAGAACAAGACAACAAAGGATTTACTGGCCATGAAAGAACATAACCGTATTCAGTTTCGATTCAGATACCAGTGAGGTATAGTTAATCTTGGACTACCATTCATTACTTGCTTGTTTTTCCAAAGCTAAGGCAACCTCCCTCTTTCAAATGAGGCAGGGTTGCAAGGGGCAAAAGAAGAAGGGATGAAGCAGGAAAAGACCACGCTGTAGAAAAACAAAGGGATAGCAACACACTATGGAACCTCAGAACAATGCAAGTATACAGCAACAAGCATTAACAAAGCACCTTTTTAGAAAAAATGGAGTTTACTCTCAACTTCTCTGCTATACTTGTAAAGCACTGACAAAGACTGAACAGTTGACCTCCATTATTTTCCCCCTTTCTACTTCTCTCCCAAAAAGGTGTCATCATTGTATAACATACAAGATCAGAAAAGTCATCATTCCTATGAACCACTCTTTGTGTACTTGCAATGAGCTGCCTGAGATTGCTGAGAAACTACATATTGCTTTTAAGTTGCCTTTGATGTTGTGGAATCAAGTCCTGGAAGAACCCAAATGCCTCTGAACAATTGCTTACCCTCGTTCACGTATAGTATTTATTTCCCAAATAAATAAACTGACAACAATCACTGGATCTTAAAAGATAACCACACAGAGACACGGGCACCAAAGAACACGGGCTCAGTCATTTTCCTGTGTTTCAAAGGAATTCTTGACCAGCAGCCCCTACTCAGAGAAGGGCCAAAGAAGTCCACTGCACACATAGGTAAGCCATTTAAAAAACAGTAAAAAAGAAACACAAAAAATTAGTAACGCATATAGCAATTTTTTTAAAAAAGCTTCTGTATATATATAAGAATTTTTAACACAAGGAAAAGCTACCAAAAAGCTTAGGTTTACCAATGACAGCCTATTGCTTGGCATTCCAGTTTACAAAAGAAGTTGCTAAAATTCAACTAAAGACAATCACGTAGTATTTATTACTGTAGCTGTTATACATTGCTCTGGTTTCTCCTGCAATGGTCACTGGAAACACTTTCAGCAGGTGTTCTGTGCCAGTATTTCTTCACGTGATGAAGCTGATTTCAACGTGCACACGCACAATATGAACAGTATATTATGCATTAAATTATTTTTATCTATTATTAAATATTTTATATTTTATTATTAAAATAATTAAAGGTCTCTGAATCTAAGATGACTTTAATGGAGATCAATTGAAAAAAAATTAATTCAAATTATTGTGGAAGTCCTTCAAATATTGATCTAGACATTACTAATGAATCCTTCCATTTTTTCCTTTGCTTTATGATTTAAATGTGACTACCACACTGCAGTAGCAAATCAAAGCAACACACTTCAGTTTCCCTCAATCAGGTCAAAAGGTTTTGGTGCTCAGTGCTCAAAGGTTATAAAAAGAAAATAATGCTGTAATTCCTATAGATAGACAAGGAAAACAGACCAAGTCTTTAAAAGCAGAAGTGACTGTACAGAGCAATACAGCAAGAGTATGGTTGAGTTGTAAAGCATTTCAACAATAAAAAGGAAAATTTACTATATCAAATGGTTTTTTTGGTGACTTGGCATGAATTCCTTAACTCTAACAGGGTTTCACAAATCTGTATATTGCTACCTACCTCTCATGGCTGTTAGTAATCAAGGATTTTTGCTCTTCGGTCTAAGGCAGCATGCAATCACTAGGCAAGTCACTTCGATACATAAACTGATATCAACATGGAATGAAACTGACAATGCTTTTTCCTTGTATTTTATTCACTACAAAAGTTGACTATGGTCCTTCCGAGAGGACCCAGTGCAAAGCTGTAAATTCTGTGTAAAAATATCGTTATATGGATCTCGTGGGTCATGAAAAGTTTTGCCAAGGACTTCCTTTTCAAAGTAAAGTACTTATCTTCTGGGGGAAGAAAACAATAAACAAAAGAACCCACTGTGATAGTTACAACCCTCCACAGTTAGTAGAATTTTTCCCTTTATTGGATTACAACAAAAATGATACAGAAAAACTATAAAGCATTATCCATGTAGAAAAAAAATGTGTAATGCAGAACAGCTATGCATATCTGTCGACATGCCACTGTAGTCTGATTTCTGTCAAGAAGCTCAAATCATCACTGACCACTACTACCTAAAACACTGGAATGCTCTTGTGTTCACTAAACACAAGTATATACTAACATGATGTACACTGGAGTTTCTTCTCTTCTTCCTCTTGCCTGCTGAGGCTGAAGTGGCACTTCAGAGCATTTTTTCTCCAATTACTAATTCAGACAGCTAGCACTATTACCCTTGATATCTTATCCAATATAGAAATCACTTTTAGAGTACAGAAATGTCACTACTGAACTCTTTTGCTTCTCTAGCCTTTGTCTCAGAATGTATATATGATTGATGTATTTAACCAAAACACAAAAAAACTTCTGTCTTATCAATGTCTCAAGCACTGCACCAATTGCTAATAGGATCTGTTGATACCTACTTTGATGGGGAAAAAAAACCACATTCCTTTTATTTGAAAGTTTAGCTAAGAAGGCTCACTCGGCAGTCATCTTCAAATGTGTATGACTTCCTAATATCACCAAACAGGGGGGAAAAGAGAAAAAAAAAAAAGAGAAGAAAAAAAATCAACTTAGATTTTTGGCCTTGGAAGCATACACGAAGACTGGCCTCTGTATTCTCAGTAGCACTTAAGCTCTTTTTCCATGGACTAGCAGTTCTATTAGAAGCATTTTTCTCCTTTCTACTTAAATCAACACCATGCAGTAAAAGATAGACACACAAGAATATTAGAGTTAGTACTAGGAAGCTGTAACAGCAGTGCAAGACCTCTACTTAAATGAAATATATGTAATGCAGCAAAAGCACAGAGCTATTTCTATCAGGTCTCACTGATCCACTGCTCAATAAGTGACTAGTAGGAAGCCTGATCTGCTCTATCCCAGAGCCTTACACAGTTTCAAGTTACACAGTGCGTATTTTAGAAAGAGCACCCAAGGAAAAAATGAACAACTCAAATACCAGAAGTGACATAATACCAAGAAAAGACAATGGCTCCTAAAGAAATTCAGTAATCCAGATAAAATTCAGAACCACACATACCAAACAGTGGAATAACATGCTGGATACCTGGTTAGGGACCGATGTCTGAACAGCCTCGTTACACAGTAGATGAAGAATTTCAAAGCAAAGAGCAGAAAAACAGTTTGCCATGTGGAACATAAAGTAAGCCCTCCCCCAGCTGAGTAGCAAAAAAGCACAGTGAAACTACTAAGAAACTCACCATCACCAGAGACACAACCCATTTTAATAAAAGCTTCTTTTATGTTGGTAGTGTTCTCCTTGTCTGCTTAATGGATCAAACAGGGACCAACTATTCAGCTTATGCTACAGTTTAAAGCAACTCAAGAATGATTCTGCCTCAGTAAGGAGCAGGAGAAAAGGAGCATGAGAGAGCTTTGATAAGCACAAGTCTTTCTTTCCTTACAGAATTGCAAAGAGGCAGAACACAGAAGGTCCATCTCCTAGGAGATAGCATGTCAATTTCTGAAGTCACTACTCAGTGCTGCAGCTTGATAAATGCCTCAGATACTAAGCACTCCTTTAGACATAGCTTTGAGTTACTCTAAAAAAAAAAAAAAAAAAAAAAAAGAAAGAAATAAGTTATTATGTCATGCTTCAACCAATGAAAGACAGAGCAAGCCTTAAGGCTGGCACTGTTCTAGAGAATTGACAGATCTGCCATAGAAAAAAAAAGCGTTTGTGTGTAACATTGTAGGACACAGATAACGAATTTTAGCAATGGCTATGGAATTGCATACAACACAAAGATCCACTAAGGGGGAGGAAGACTAGCTTATAACCAACTCAAGAGTGCTACCACTATTAGAATGATAAAGTATTAGGACAACCCACTTAAATATATATATATATAATTAAAGCAAAAAAATAAATCAGTGGAGATGGAAGAACTAATATGATATTCAGGTGAAGGTTACACTCTTTAGGAGTTCTGCCAGTCTCACAGCAGCAGCACCCAACACATTTAAGAAGCGAACACACAGACAACTACATTATAATAAGTGAAATGCTCACTCCATGCTACTGTGAAATGGAAACTAGTTCTGACTGTGAGTACGTAACCACAGAGGTCTGGAGAAGAGTGCTGATGAACTGCTGAACACCAGCCACACTCTTCTATCACAATAAAGCAGAACATTCTTCAAGCTCACTTACTCCAAGGAAGGTGAAATACTTTGCAGAAATATTTTCTTGGTTAAATTCCCCCCACTCAGACATTCAAAACCTCTAGCCACAAAAAGGCCACAAAAATACATCAAAGTAGAAAGATGTTTTCAGCAGTACCACACTATTTCAGCCAAAACATAGTTCAGATTTCAAACCCAGATCAGACAGTGTGGTAAACTTCAGTGCAGGGTGGCAGACATCCAGTTTGCATTGCGCTCATTATTTGGTAGGGACAATCACCTTGGCATATGCAAAGTTTCAACTGAGAGGAGTTCGTTTTTTCTCTCTAGCTCCATGCAGTCCATCATGGTCCAGTTTTTAATGAAACTATCAGCCAAAAGTATTCACCATCTTTCCTTCATTCTTCTGGCTTCTAAAGATGATATTTTCAGGTAAACTTTAAACCCTATTCACACCAAAAACAGGAAAATCTTCTATTCCAGTCAGAGGAATGTACTTCTTACTAAAGCGAGCTAAGGAGAACAAGTCCGTGCCAAAACCAAGCCCCTGTTTATTGACTCCATCAGCTCCTCCTTACATGCGCTAGTTAATCTTTGAGAAATCATCTGCACATTGCCTTCTTGCTAAGTGTAATTGGATAACTAACCACACCACACTGCAAACTACTCCATTTTTCCATGGCTCTATGTTAACTACAGGAATACTTTCCACTTTAAGTTCTGAGCTTCTCAAAATGAGACGAGGAGGACATTCCCCATTTACCAAAAGAAAGGATTTTCTGGCACTCCAGCAAAAAACTATCAAAGGATGAAGAAAAATTCAGCTTATGTTACACTCCACAGCTGTTAATGTTTGCTCAGAGTAGCTGATGAATACAGCTGTACTGCATCACCACTGAGCAAGGCTAAGCCTTCCCAACCCAAGTGAGAGCTATTTACTCCTAGATGCACATGCACTACATTTTCAATATTATATCCAAGATACCCTTGCTAACTATTTGCACCAAAACAAATAAATGTAAGTGAACCAGGTACAATGCATTCTTTACTCTTTCTTTTCAGTTTTGTTTTTGTGGGGTTTTTTTTTTCCCCTCCAAAAGGAGATCTCTCCTTTATTTAGCCTGGAAAATTTCTTGGAAATCAGCAAGCAATACTCCAATAATCAACATCTATTTGCACACGTTCCCAAGACACGGGTAAGAAAACTCTAGGTCACCAAAGTACATTGCACAGGAGACTGAGGTAGTGATCAACCAGAGCTCAGGTTTTCATGTATTTTTAACAACTTCCAGAAGTTAGAGACAATTCAGCCAAAGTTGAGGTGACAAGAATAATAAAACAAACAAATCCAATCAGGGACAATCAAGCATGCAAGAAGGAATAAAGAGCCAAGATGACTGCAAAAAGATTGAGATGAAAGATTGAGATGACTGTCAGAGAATGGAATGAGTCAGCCAACACCTTGGCTCCGTGAATCTAGTCAATTTTAAACAATGCGTTTGGCCTTAGCAAAACTTAATCTACAGCACAAGTCTTGCCCATGCCAGAAGGCTTTTATTAAAGCGATTGCGCTGAAATACCGGTATTGAGATCTGAAATACCAGTTCCTGCAAGTATGCTGAAAGACAATATAGTAGGAATATATTAAACTCATTTTAGAAAAGGGTAGGGGGAGGGTAATGAAGATATTTCAGGTCCACCAACAGATCAGAGAAGTCCCTTGTTCAGCATCTAAACAGAAAAGTCTGTTTAATTACTGCAAATCCTATTAAACTGATCTTCATTATAAAGGCTAAAGTGACCAATTCCAACAGGCTATAGAAGACATAATGAATTCAGGGTTTAATTAGGACACACTGTTAGCTAACTATAATCTATTAATTAGCATTCTTAGTTTTTACCACTCATCGCAATAATACCCTTTTACTTTAAAATTGCACCCTTCTTTTTTTGGGTTGAAGTTACACAATTCTACCAGCGTGGTGGTAATTATAGTGATTGCCTAGAAAACAGCAGCCTGGAAATATCTGTAAATGTTTAATTAGGGGATAAAGGAAAGACACACACAAAAAACTCTCAGATAGAGAAATCACTGTTCTCAAATCTATACATATTCAGTAACCACTTACTCTGTTCTAAACCACACATTCATTGTATTTCTGCTTCCAGATTTCCACAGCATCCTCAGGTGTCAAAATTCGCAAAAATATTGTTACATTTAAAAACATTCTCCTTCCCTTCAGTATGAAAACAGAACTTTAAAAGCACAAGAAGAGAACCGGGCAATTTAAATACTCACTTTCTGCTGAAAAATAAACAGCACCGAAAAGCCGAGTGAATGGCATTTTGTGTTTTTGTTATACTAGCACTGTACCAGCGTCTTGGTTTGGACTGGGATAGAGTTAATTTTCCTCATAGTAGCTGGTACAATGCTGTGTTTTGGATTAAGGATGAAAAAAAAAAAAAGCGATGTTACACCCATGTTTTACTTGTAACTGAGCAGTGTTTACACTAAGTCGATGACTTACAAGCTCCTTGGGCTGCCCTGCCAGCAAGAAGGCTGGGGATGCACAAAAAGCCGAGAGAACCCAGATCCAGGTCAGCAGACCTAAAGCGGTCAAAAGGATATCTCATACCATGTGGTGTCACGCTGAACAATAAAATGGGGAGGAGTTCGATGGAGGGGGGCAACTGCTGCTCAGCCTTGAGCAGTTGTTGGCTGGGCATTGAACAGTGAGAGGTGAGCAATTGTGTAGTGCACCTTTTGTTGTTTTTTTTTTGTCATTGTTTGTTCCTTCCCCCCTTCTTTGTTTCTTATTAAAAAGTATTTTTGTATCAACCCACATATTCTCACACTTTCACCTTTTTCAATTCTTCCCCCAGCCCACTGAGGGGAAAAGTCAGCAAACAGCTGAATGGTATTTATCTGCTCGCCAGATTAAAACCACAATAACCAGAACAACTACAATTTTCACTGGAATACTCCTTCTAAGGAAACACTACTCTTACAATAAAATTATTTTACTTCAAGCTTTCTTACTCTAAAAAGACATGAAAAAATAACATACATTGTCAAATCCCATGTTGCAACACCACCATTCAGTAAGAATACAACTATAAAACTGAATAAGTTGATTAAATTATTTCATGCTAGTTCCAACAAATCAACTTACCTCATTGCTACTTTTTTTAAGAGCTTACTTCACTAAGATCTCAAAAAGGTGAAAAGAAAATCTCAAGACTGCTTCAGTGTAGCAGAGTATCACTAACCAAAAGGAATCTACTACTTAAGTCACAGGTCACCTGAAAATAGCACATAACATGTTAAGTACTGGTAGTACTATTTGTTTCCCCCAGCTTCCTTCATCTTCCCAATAGAAAACAAAATAATCCCTGCTTAAAATAATAAATACACCTAAACAGCTCCAAAAAACAAACAAACAAACAAAAAAAGCACTTTAATTATGGACACCATTTCATGAAATCTTATCAGATATCTTAAAAACTGAATAGGGAAAGTAACTTTGCCATAGCAAAGCGTACAATCAACAAATAGAGAGTGGTGTGGTCAGGCTGGTATCTACAGATCATATAACTAGAAAGATTATCATGGTGGAAAGGAATAATCAAAAATAAATGAAAATGCTCGCCCCATGTCCTGGGCTCACAGAAAAACTCCAAAAGCAGCAATCTCCAGAAAGAGACCCATCCCCAGAGGCAATCAGCCCTTAGATGGGGTCTAGGAGAGGTGCAGCCAGGCTCCACCCCTTCTGGTCACACAGCTGAATTGCCTTCACCTGTGCTCCCATCGCTGACTCAGTGTTTGCCTCAGGTGATCAATCAGAGGTTCAGGCCGTGATTCAACAGTTCCCATATATGACGACTGACTTGCATTTCAGGGAAACTTTTGGAATTGAACAAGGGGCCTATTTTCCATGAGGGTGCTGAAGTTTCTTACTGGAGAGCGCAGAGAGATTCCTAACTCACATTTGGCCATGAAGGACTAAACAGGAGCACACCAACTCAAAGACAAGTAGTTACTCTAGGATTAAATTAGCAATATCCAGATGGGAAAACTGAAAAAATTACTAGAAGTAGAGCTGACTACAGAGAGACCTCAATTTTAACCAGCCTCTCAGGTTTGTTTTAATCTAGAGATGCTTGTAAGAGGGACAAGAAACAAGTGACAAGCACTCAACATTCTCCATTCTTCTGCCTATTCTCTAACTAACCACACCACAAAGAAAAATAATAAAAATAAAAATCCATATATGAGTGCTTTATGATAGTTGTATAAGAATATAAGCACTGCTTATGACAAAAGAAAAGATGAGCGGCTATTAGACAGAACTACTTACATGTAGCCAAGAACACAGTTTACGCGTTTGTGGAAGTTGTAGGTCTGGAGGATTTAACTAGAGCTCTAAACTAAGACCAGTGCCATGTGAACTTTGTTTTACTGGCAATCTATCAACTTCCAGCAGCAGTTCAGTTGTATTTGGGGTCAGCAGTTAGTACATTCTACATCTCAAGAGAACACTTCTGGAATTAAGCACTATGCAAATCATGAGTGGCATAAAAGAGTTGCAAATTGGAACGGAGTGGTGAACAACAGTCCCAGAAAATAAACAAAAGAACAGAAAATAAATTTAAAAAAAAAAAAAAACCATAAGGAACAACACACACTGAAGAGGAGGCTTACAAGTCTGGTAAGAAACACTTAAAAAAAAAAAAGTCTTGCAAGATGAAAACTTCTTATTCACACCAATTACCTGGGAAAAGCACGAAAATACTTTAACTAAGTGCGATATGCAAGCTTATTAAATCCATTTAATCATGCTACTGCCCTAACACAACAGGAACATCAGATAACAAACCTGGTTTTCTTCTTGCAAAACTCTATACTGTTCCTTCCAAATGGTGATTTTTGAAGCTTCATCTTTCCTCAGAGCTCTTTCTTTTTTTAGCTCAGGACTCCAGAAGGTCTTGATGCTGTTCATGGAAGAACTCAGCTTGCTTTCTTTCACCTCTACATCCTTGCGAAGCAGATCATTTTCCCTTAATACTTCTTTGAGTTGCGTCTGCAGATCCATGATTGTGTTATCCCTGGCCTGGCGAAGTGAGTGAGGCACAGTGGATGCCATACTCACTGGAGGGAGATGGTGCTCTCCAAACGCGATAGTATCACTGGCAACTCCACTACTGGCAATGTTAGGGCTGCTACCCATTGCAGTCATCCTAACACCGTAAGGCAGCCGCCCCCCAGACCGGCCCAAAGTCATGGTGCTTTTTGGGGTGTCTGCACCGACGTTCTCATGGTCACTTAGATACATAGGGCCAGACGTAGCATAGGCAGCGTTTAAGGACTGAATATTTTCCATAGAAAGGGTTTTCCCACTGCCACCCCCAGTACTACTGCCAGAACTGCCTCCAGTGCTGTTGGTTCGACGATGGCCCAAACGTGGTGACCGTGGCAGCCTTGGTGAACGCCCTGGACTCTGGTTGCTTGGCTCAGCCTTGCCAACTGACCGAGCACTTCCATACATGATTAAGCTGGTGGTGTGAGGCAATTAGACAGGCATAAATTAGGAATGAGAGAAATCCTGTGAAGCTCTTCAGTGTTTGTAAGTCAGCTTAAGGCCAATCAGAATTTGTAACAGATCCAGTTGTCCATCTTTGAAGTCACATGCTCACAATGTCCAGGACCACATCTGTATCAAGAACAATAACATATTAACAATCTAGTTAATTCCAAAGTATTTTGTCCCATATTAGAATAAAAGCATGTTCTACCACCACTATATTTCTCCAGCATTTTCCGATTCCCACTCATAAACAGTAATATTATTTAAATTCTAATATTTGAACTCAAAAACTTCAACTCTTGGTGTTTTTTTTTCCCTGTCGTTGTCATGTAAAGAGAGAGTGAAAAGAATACTCATCAGTTTTCAAGGTATAATGTTAATGGTCACGCTGAATAACTTCTTTTCCTACTTCTGACTCACTCTTATCCTTGACCTATTGCTCTTCTGAGTAAAAGAGATTTAACCAAAATCTGAAGTCCACTTACTGCATTCAGTAGGTTTTGTGTTGTTTTTTTTTTTTTAAGTACTACTAGCCTTTGTAGGACATAGTTTCTAAATCCTCTGTGTATCTGCACTGAAAACTAGTTCCAGTCTCTTACTTTTTGCCTAAACGTGACTTAGACTTTATTCAGGTTAAAAAGTTTTCAGTCAAAACATGTTTCTCATTAATCAGCTCAGAGTACTTCCACTAAATACTACCATCCTAACAGCAGGGCCTTCTCCAAAAACAGAACAGTATGACATCATGTTGCAGTTCCCCTCCCCTCTACTCTCTCTACAGATATGCAGTAAAATTCCTTATTTTTGCACTGTTACATTTTGCTGTTCTGTACATGCACTAGCAGGTACCTCCTTAGTACAGAAACGCTGGGCTGAGACCAAACACAGTGAGTAGCTATCAGAGGATAAAGAAACAAGGATGAAATCCACTCTTGTGACTGAGCTACTGCACTAATCTGTTCTCTCCTTTTGTTTTTAACTCATTTTTCCATTATAAACATTTCAAATCACGGTTGTGCTCAACTAAAATCAAAACTAGAACAAGACTGAAACATTCCTGCACTGACCTCTCCCCATGAGACAAAAGGCTACCAAGTAGCATACAAAGACACAGTATATATCCTAACATATTTCATTTCACACCAGCTTTAATCCAGCCTCACCTTCTGCTAGGAAGTTTGGTTTAACAGGTACTAGCAATCACTCAATCAATTTTTCCAGCTCCTGTGGCTGAGGGCACGTTTGGATTTGATGGATGGACCACTTGCTAGATGAGAAATTAGCTGGATGGTCACACTTACAGAGTTGCAGTCAGCAGCTCAATGCCCAAGTGGAGACCGATGATGAGTGGCCTTCCTCAGGGATCAGTGTTGGGACTGGTGTTATTTAACATCTTTGTAGATGACATGGACAGTGGGATGGAGTGCACCCTCAGCAAGTTTGCAGATGATTTCAAGCTGAGTGGTGCAGTTGACTCCCTAGAGGGAAGGGATGGAATCCAGAGGGACCAGGACAGGCTTGAGAGGCGAGCCCATGCCAACCTCATGAAGTTCAACAAGGCCAAGTGCAAGGTCCTGCACCTGGGTCAGGGCAATCCCAAGCACAGATACAGGTTGGGCAGAGACTGGCTTGAGGGCAGCCCTGAGGAGGATTTGGGAGCCTCGCTTGATGAAAGATTCAGCATGAGCCAGCAATGTACACTTGCAGCCCAGAAGGTCAACTGTAGCCTGGGTTGTATCAAGAGAAGCGTGACCAGCAGGTCAAGGGAGGTGATTCTGCCCTTCTGCTCTGCTCTCATGAGACCCCACCTGGAGTGTTGCAGACAGTTCTGGGGCCCCCAACACACAAAGGACACAGAGTTGCTGGAGCAGGTCCAGAGGAGGACCACGAAGATTATCAGAGGGCTGGAGCACCTCTCCTACAAGGACAGGCTGAAGAGCCTGGGGCTTTTCAGCCTGGAGATGAAAAGGCTTCAAGGGGACTTTATAGCAGCCTTCCAGTACCTGAAGGGGGCCTAAAGGAAAGCTGGTGAGGCAATTTTTATAAGGGCAGGTAGCAACAGGACAAGGGGAAATGGCTTTAAACCGGAAGAGGGTAGATTTAGACTAGATATCAGGAAGAAATTCTTTACAGTGAGAGTAGTAAGACACTGAAACTGGTTGCCCAGAGAGGTTGTGGATGCCCCCTCACTGGAAACATTCACGGTCAGGCTGGATGGGGCTTTGAGCAACCTGGTCTAGAAGGAGGTGCCCCTGCCTATAGCAGGGGGGTTGGAACTGGATGATCTTAAAGGTTCCTTCCAACACAAACCATTCTATGATTCAATGGGTTTTAAATCACAAACAGAACAGAGTAGTTTTCTATTTACACACTATGTCATAGAAGATACAATAGCACAAGTTATTTTACAGCGCTTATGGAAGCTGCAGCTGTGTTTGATGAGCAGCGCTCAAGAAGTTCAAGCGCTCACTCTCTTATGCTCTTTTCTTTTTTGAAATGACAACCATAGCTACTCTGCTCAGTGTAGTGACAACGTTGCTATGGAATATTTTAAACACACACATGAAGGAAAAAAGATCAATGAAAGATAGCCAGTGCAATTAATAACTGAAGTTAGCTCCCAAAACACTATCTACAGATTTATTTTTTAAAATACAAGTTTCAGATAGGAAGTTTTTTTTCTATTTCAACCACATATCCTTATGCAAAACAGCACAGAAGTATAAACTGCTCAACAAAGTCTGCAGTGTTTCAGCAGAGTAACTTCAACAACCAAGAAGCTGTGCTCCAGTCTAGAAGAAAAACACTTTTTCCAAAGAGAAAAGCTATTTCAGACTAATCTCAGTGGTTAAAACACCAAAATGCTAAAAACGCTGCTGTGGCACCCATTGAGAACTCAAAACAATTAGATATTTCTTAGACACTACGTAAATTATATTCAACTGAGAGCTTGTATTCACAAGGATTCTCACGAGAATTAATCCAAATCAAAACACTTAACTCATTTGCTAGAAACTCACCTCAATAAATCACTGCCAACACTCATTCACTTCAACAGCTTTCAGTAAGTTTTAACTCAAAACAAAAGATTACGCATTTTATTCCATTTAGTTAAAGCACTTTCCCCTCCAAAAGCATTAAGTTTAAACGACGCCAGGAACACATTACGGCTGCGTGCAGAAGTATCACCTAGTAAGTGCTTAATGACACGCAAGAAGCACACAAAAGATTTTAGGTCATTTCTAATGAGTTAATCACTCCTCAAAAGGGGAGCATGGGGGGAAGTAAATTCACGGAATCGCTTTCTCTTTGCTTTAGGTAGCACTTCGCCAAACTACTGGTAGCTTTTGAACGAATGAAAGCGACCAGTGTCCTCGATAGAAAAGCAGCTTCCCACACAGCTGAAAGTAGTCGACGGCACACAGCGTGCCGTACTGCTGTGATGCTCCATACAGCAGGCAGCCACATTAATCCTATTCCGCTGCAAGAAAAATACCAGTTCTGTGCTAATTCATCTCTCACCTCTGTTTCACAGGTAGGTACCACCCTCTCTATTGCTCAGGAAAAAAATAATCAAGTAATTCAAGCTAGAATTAGTTACTGGGTTAGAAGATCATTAGAGTTCCAGAAAGGATTCTCAGAGCGGGCATGTGACACCTGGGGAAAGACATCAATCCCATGCATCACATGGTTCTCACTTTTCAAAGTAGAAACAAAAAATGAAAATGGTACTTTCAAAAAAGGTCTCTGGAAACAAGAAAACTCAACCTCTCACTGTTTCTCTTGAGCTGAGAACTCTAATTACAGGCCTGAAAATGGTGCAGATTCCAAATACGAACTAAATACTCCTTCCCAATCATGCAGCCAGTTTTAGTATTTTCACCAACACAGAAGTCTGTCACACTTCAAGAGAAAAAGTCACGTGGCAAGATAAATCATTTTAACTGCTCCTTCGGGATTTTTTTTCCAGCAGTATTCATCACTGGCCTTTTCATTTTAGTACTGTTAGGAATCCAGCAGCAGAAGCGGATATTAAGACAATTCACACTAGGAAAAACATCTTTCATCCTGGAAATAGCAAAGTGAAACAAGTGACAGAAATGTCTCTTCTCGTTTTCAATCAGCAAGATGAAAGTTCTAACTTCTTTCCAGTAATGCAAGCAGAATTACATGGAAGATTTCTTTCATATAGCGGCATAAGCAGAAAAGCTACAGTTCTTCAATATTCTGAGCCACACACTAACATTTTGCTAGGAGTCTCAGAAGTGCAGCTTCTTATCTTCCCAAAGTCCAAAATAACGCTATTTATTTTTTTCCTCCGCTATGATTCTAAATTTACTCACAGCTAAACCATCTCTTTACCTTACAGGACAGTTGAAACCACAGGGAACAGTGTCAAACTGTGACCTGAATGCACCGACCGTTCTGGCTTTGCAAATTCCCCTATTGGTTTTAAAACCGTTTGGTCTTCTCTGTCAATACAAGAAGCCTTACCTATGATTATGAAGAAAAATTATAAACCATAGGTGTTTAAGAAATTAATAATAAACTGCTGAGGTCAGTGCTAAACAATTTTTCCTCAGTGTACGAGGCATACTTTCACATCTGTGGAACACAATTCTTTTATTCCCTGAGAACAAAACTTCCAAAGAGCATCGTATCTGTAACCCAAATAAAATCCATCCTAAAAAAATCAGCAGGCATGCTAAAAATTTCATACATGTATCTTGAGATTGGCTTAGCAGTTTTGCCAAAAGAGATATACAACCTTTAACACTTTAGTATTAATTGAAAATGCCATCTTGTGATAACGAAGGAGACAAATGCCGTGAACTGTGGAAAAACATTTACAGTCTCACACTAAGCATTTGAACGTAGTATGGTGAATGCAGTATTGCCCAGAGAGGTTGTGGATGCCCCGTCCCTGGAGGTGTTCAAGACCAGGTTGGATGGGGCCCAGGGCAGCCTGGTCTGGTACCAGATCTGGAGGTTGGTGGCCCTGCCTGTGGTGGGGGGCCTGGAACTCAATGATCCAATGGCTCACAGAGCAGAAATTCCTGGCTACACCTGTCAGAATACTGAAGCATTTTTTACATGAAATTCTGTTAACCTCCAGAAGGTCTTTTCTATGTTTACATACATTGATATATCTTACACTCCCTCCTCCCCCTCTCCAGACTCCAGGAAAAACACTCATACCACAGTAATTATAGAAATACAGAAAAACATATTGCATAAATACAAGAATATCCTTGCTCATATTTGCTAGAACAGAAAGAATCCAGGGATAACCTTTGCAGCCTTCAGTACTCAACACTTGCTCTGAACTTCTTGGCTGCAGTTTCTGTTCAGGACTGACACAAGCTGATGGACACAAGCATTTACAGAGCTAGCTTCTTCAAGAGCATCACTGCCCCAGTACATAAGAAGGAAGCATGAAATAGGCAAAGAACAGCACAGTGACACCTCCCGTGTCTCCCAGCACTCATACACTCAGTTGCCAGAAAAGTGAACTGCCTGGTAGCACCGATCCACGTTTGCATTAGAAGAGCTTTGAATGTCAGCTCTACAGCAGCAACAAAATCAGCCTTTACAAGAGCAATCTTCATCTGATACTGTAGCGTAGCAGAAACATTGAGCTTCATTTACAAAGGTATTCATTTTTCATAATTCATACCCTAATAGTTAATCAAGACTGACTAGATTACACAGAGGGACCTGGACTTTCTTGTACAAATGCCAGGGTCAAAATGACTTTTTATAAAGAATGTGGAGTATCTGTCATCTTGTTTGACTTGCAGGCCTGGAAGGTATTAGTTTCATCTATCTGCTAGATTTGACTTTCAGCTTTGGGAGGTTAAAAAGCTCACCAGTTTTCAAGGCAAGTTAGCAACAACTACACAGAAAAAGGGCAGAAGAAAGTTTATCTTGGAAATTGCTTGCAAGCCACTCCATGCTGAATACACAGCAATGAACCCATGGAATTCAGACTTGTTTACCCATATAAAATAATCTTTATCCTCGTGGCCTGAACAACAAGAAAAAAAAAGCAATTAATGAAACTAAGACAGAAAGAAGACCAAAAAAGTAACTGTTCATGTTATGTTTGACTCTCATTTCTAGATAGTGGATGTCCATGCCTTTTTAGATTTATTTTTTTATTAAGTTTACCAACTTGAACACCTATCAAGTTGACTGAAGGTAACACTGCCCTTGTTCTGTCCCCCACCTTGCTTTATCCCCCACCTCTCTGTAGACAGAGAAGTCTTTCTGAAACAAAAAAACCTCACAAGTCACTGAGAATGTGGATCTGACATTTTGAAAACTGTGTCTTATAAAAGGCAGGCATCCCTGAACTCTGACCCTGGCATTCTAAGGAAAATCTCAACAGTCATTTATTAAAGGAGGGTTTTATTTCTAAACATAAATTGACGCTCCTGTTCCATGCTTTCCAAATTTGGAAAGTTAGCATAAGTGGTATGCATGCACTTTAAAACACCACACAACATGGAAGCATTCTGATTATCTGTCCTTTTTAGATATCGTTCTGTTTCCCATTCTCCTCCTGCGTTCTTAGAAGATCTAACAGATTAAACATAAACCAGAACTAGTCACCAGCTTCCTAGTGCCTCACTCAAGCATAAAATTCCTTGCATGAGATCTACTTGCTCCCCAGGCAAGACAGGAGTAGGATGACAAAACACACTCTACTCCATAGCAGCTTCTTCGCAAAAGAGGTTTCAACTGACATCAGGTTTTGTTTCTTACAATTCCAATAATTACTGGAAATAATAAAGGCATGAAGGGTATACTTTCACCATCACAGCTTCATTCCTTTATATCATCCTTTCTAAAAACTGAGAGCACAAGAAGGAAAAAAGCTCACTATTTTTACAAGGATGTGTATATTTTGCCGAGTCTTTATTTACACTACTTATTTATAAGGGTGTTTTTCAAAAGCTCCAGTATTTAGCCTCAGCTGGAAAGGGAATGCAGGGTGCTACTGATATCTCTAAAGGCCATCTCATTTTCCAGACTACAACACACTAAGAATTAACCTGTCATTAAATTTGGGTGCATGAGCAAGTTCTTCCCCTTTGTTGAATCTGTTGCTGTGCACCACTAGAAATGTTTTAGTTTCCATAGAAGAGTGGGGCACATATTTCTTAAAACTATCCGGACACTGCACTTCGTGGTTTCACAAGCTCAGCCCAAGTGCTGGACAGTGCTGCAACACCAGTTCTCTGGTAGAGCTCTCAGCCTTCCACCAGCAGCACTGACTTTGTTACAAGGTGGCAGGCACGTGGAAACACTGTGAATCATCCTTAACTGCATCCTCAAATCATCAACCATTTGGGTTTACCCAGAGGTAGGTGGGATCCAAGGGTCCCTTTCAGTCCACTGATACACACACATGGGCTTGATGGGCACATCAGGATTTGCGTTGGGCAATGAATGGGAGCTGACTGTAAGCCTCTAAATGGAAAGCAAACACAAGACCAAACCAACAACATTTGGCACGTGGTGTTTTTTTCAAACAAACAAAAAAGCCACAGAAGTCACAACATGCACATCAACTGGCTAGTGACAGAATAGCTCCGATTAAAATAACTCTTGCTCTTCAAATTACACAGAAGGTTGAAGACCTGCAGACGTGAATTTGCTGTCAGTGAACGGCTGAAGACTTTGTAGCCTGATTTTTAGAGTAGAATACGTAAATGCTGTGTGCTTAGTGTACATAGGGCCGTTTCTCCCTTTCCCCCAGGTAGCATGTGACCAACAACCCACTTCCCAGTAGCACGATCAGTAAGATACACAATCCTAAGAGTGATAAAGGTGCTTCAGAAGCCCAGAAGTACATAGAAACACTAATGAATCTGCTCAGGCAGACAGTCTCATCTCACCACAGGTAACATCACTGCTTGATGTAAAGTGTGCTCCTTTACTGGAAGTAGCAAAATCCCTTTTCTTGAACCAACGCTCCTCACCTGAGTGCTCTTACAGTAGGGTAGCTAGCAAGGGTCAAGAATACATTAATCTTTCTTAATTCTAGCAACTGATCTGACTATTTCAACAGCTGCATTCATGCATCTATACAGCTCCAGGCATACCATGCTCAGACAAAACAAGCCAGACCTTGCAGACCTATCAGCAGTTTTCAAAGGGCTTAGCCAAGGTAGCAAACAATGCAAGAGACGCATTTTGGAGAACAGATTCAAAATAGTTTGATAACGGGGAAGGGTGAGGGGAGAAAAAGTAACACTGGGAGTCTCCTGCTGCACGAAATAAGGAATAATAGCAAGGAACTCTCCCACTCATTACAATAGCATGGTGAAACATTTCTATTCATGCAACAACACAGATAACTTCTACCAGGAACTCAGAATGCAGCAGACTCAGCAAAAGGGAAAAAAAAGAAGGATTTCTTTCACAATCCAGATTAGCAATTCAATAACAAGGTACAGGCCATGTAAATATCAAACTTGCTTTTTTTTTTTTTTTTTTGCCAGTGAGGACCTTAACTGAATGTGAGAGGTGTGAAGTTACGCAAACAATTTCACAAAACAACAACCTTAGACTTACAAAATCGTGACGCTTTTCTATCACCCAGATAACACAAAGCCAAACAAGAAAAACTGCTAACAGCCTCAGAGTGATTTCATTACAGCTCCATTTGTTTGCTGGACAATGTGGAAAAGTTCAAACTATATAAAATATTGTGACAAACTCATGTTTTAGCCAGCAGATCCCAACCTGTTTCTAGCTGCAGCTCCTCCTTACAGCTTGATGGACTCAGACAATTCTGTATTTGGGTGATACAGTGAAATCAGAAACCTGACTATTCAGGGAACTGCTGTTCTGTGCTGAAGTACTGAAGTTCGGTTTCCAGAACTGAAATATAGTCAAGACAGCTATCTCTTATTTAGTAATTAGTGGTTTAATCCCAAAACCTCATTATTGATAAAAAAAATGATTACTGCTTTACCAACTCTGCTCACAACAGCACAGACAAGGTGGCAATTTTTCTCTTCTAATCTTGTTTGATATGGCTGTAAGGGTGCTGACTCACATGTGACCCTGAATTGGGGCACACATCTCAGCTTTATCAGTCTTGAACACAAAATACCAAAACCTTCACAGTGATCTGTCAGGCTGTGGGCTGCAGGAATTCAGGAGAAGATGTACGTTCAGCCACCTCCTGCTGTAGATGCAGTACCCTCTGGGAGAAAAGGAGGGCAGGCAGATGGTGGAGGTTACTGTTCAGACATCCTAGCTGGGTTGGCCATCTTATTAGAATCAGAACCCTGCAGCCAAACTGGACAACTTTTTCCAGTTACAACCTGTTGGATTTGAGGCAATGTATTATTCAGCAACAATCACCCCACCTACCTTTAGATGCCCCCCCTCTTCCCCCCTTCGCCTCGGAACGATCTTCAATAAGATGTAAAACACACACTGTTCTCCCCACCCATTCTATTTCTAGCAATCTGCTTTTATTATCTTAGCTTTTATGTTTCTGCTTCTCCCTTAGCTCCGCAGACATTTCTTTCTGCTTTCCTGTCTCCTAAACCTCCCCATTTCCACCAGGGTTTCACGTAGAACATTTCACACCCCATCAGCACGAACCACAACACGGGCTTCCAACTAGCACGTAACACTCCAAGCAAAAGGCATTGTGTGCCTTCATTGCTGAGGTTTAGGGTTCACATCAGGAACGAGACAGATGTGCAAAGACAGCAGCTCCCGATACACGCTTCAGGATGGCTGCAGATGCAGAAACAAAGCATGATGTCAACTGACACTCGCACTGTACCAGGTTCCGTGGGATGAACGCGGCATGCCCAGAGGTGGGGCGAAAATCACAGCTCGGCTTGCTCGGGGCAAAAAGGCGGCCGGCACCATTACCTTGCTGATGGCACCGAGACAATGAAGGCGGACGCTTAGCGAGGGCACACTGACCAAGTAGGGGCGGACGAACGCGATCGCAAGGGAGAGAAACAGAGCGCCACGGCCGCTCCAGAACCAACCCCCTCCCTGAGCACCACCGCATGACCACCGCCGCCCGGCGGGACGCGCCCCACTCCTCTCCAGCCGGGCCCGGGGGTGCCACCGCCCAGCACAGCACAGCACAGCACAGCCCAACCCAGCAGCACAGCACAGCACAGCCCCGGGCGGTGACAGCGCGCTCGAGGCCCGCGGAGCGGCGAGGCCCCGCACCCCTCAGCCACCTCCCCAGCCCTCCTCCCGGCCCTGAGGCCCCGCAGCCCCGCGGGAGGGAACCGGACCCACCTGAGCGGCGCCCGCCGGCCACCAGGCCCCGCCGCAGCCCCTGCCCAGCCCGGCGGCCGCCCGCAGCTACCGGCTCCCGCAGGCCCCGCCCCGCGCCTGGCTCCCCCCAGCGGCCGGCGAGCAGCGCTGCCCCCTCCCGCGGCCCCCCGCGCCCAGCAGGGCCCCTCACCTGCCCGTCAGCGCAGCGGCAAGCTCGGTCGCCTCCGCCTCTCCCTCCCCCCCCCGCGTCCCCTCACGGCCGCGCGGCGCCCCGCCTCCACCAGCCGGCCTTCCCTGTGCTCCGTCTCCGCCCGCGGGAAGTTCGTCCCCTCTCTCTCGCCGTAGCCGCGCCCGCCCCCACCGCCCCTCCTGCATGCGCGGGAGCTGCAAACGGCGGCGGCGGGAGGCGCGCGGGCTGGCCTGATCCAGGTACGGCGTCCTCAGCCCTTTCCGGCGGGGCCGCGCGCGGGGAACGGGCTTACCCATCAGCTAGGCTTTCAGGGTGTTCGCTCCACCTCCGTGCTGGATAAAGCAGCTTTTGCATGGCAAATTATTCGGCTTACGAAACAGCTTAGCGTCCCCAGACGAGAGAATACTCCACAGAAGCATATATACATATATATATATATATATGTACATTTCAAGTTCACTCTATTTTTTTTCGTGTTAGGGCGATACGAACCTGAAGTTACATAGGTATCATTGTTTGTTGTGCTTGGTCGATCAGTCGTGCTTGGCTGTTTGCTCTTGGTGCGCTTTGAGGAGCTGCGTTTAATGAAAGATTTGTGCTTAGCAGAACGTAGCTTCACTGGGAAGGAAGCAAACTGTGTAGAGAAGGATGAGGTTGAATAGCACGGTCTGAAAGTGCAAAATCAGTGGGCGGTGCGGGCCCGGCACAGGCTGCCCAGAGAAACTTTCTGAGAACATCACTGGTTACAATGACAATAATTCCGTGTAAATGATAAATAATAAAGAATGATTACGGTCACAAATGTAGTAAATGATGATTCCTAGGTGTCTTTAAGCCGATGGCAAACTGCTTTTACCATCCTCTATATGGAACTAGAATGTTTGAACTTGAACTGTTAGCATTTGAAGATTGTTTGAGACTAAGGCATTTTTATCGCTAATTTAAGTGTCAAGCACTGTTCTAGCACTGTCCTTTGGCTCTTCCCTAGTAAATAGCTGATTATTATTAGCTATCCCAAGGTTAATGTTTGGCATGAGTTAAGGGAGTGAGTGAGGAACCAGCTTTCTTCTGAGGAGTGGAAGCCTTGCCTTCCCAAGCTCTTGGTTCTGTGTCAAGGGAGATTTAGAATTCCATCTGCAGAATTAACTTTTTTTTCTTCAGGACTCCTGCTCTACTGATCTTGAAATTGAAGTTCATGGAGTCATAGAATGACCTGGGTTGAAAAGGACCACAATGATCATCTAGTTTCAACCCCCCTGCTATCTGCCAGGTCACCAACCACCAGACCAGGCTGCCCAGAGCCACATCCAGCCTGGCCTTGAATGCTTCCAGGGATGAGGCATCCACAACCTCCTTGGGCAACCTGTTCCAGTGCATCACCACTCTCTGAGTGAAAAAATTCCTCCTAATATCTAACCTGAACCTCCCCTGTCTCAGTTTCAAACCATTCCCCCTTGTCCTATCACTATCCATCCTTGTAAACAGCCATTCTCCCTCCTGTTTATCTGCTCCCTTCAAGACAGTCAGTTCCCTCAACCTATGAGGAAAGGTTGAGGGAACTGAGCTTGTTTAAGTTGGAAAAGAGAAGGCTCCGGGGAGACCTCATTGTGGCCTTCCAGTACTTGAAGGGAGCAGATAAACAGGAGGGAGAAAGCCCCATTGCTTTGAAATGCTTCGAGAGGGCCTCACTGTGCTGCATTTCAACAAATTGATAAAAGAAATCACATTGCTCTGTTAGAACATTTGGTTTAAATAAGATCCATGGCCGAAGCAAACTGTTGGTGCCAGCTGGGTCTGAAACTAAATTAGCATCATCCGTCTCACTGACGCAAGCTGTAGAATAAATAACTTAAATACAGGCTACGGACATGCTTTATCTGCCCCTTACCAGAATTTTCTAGTGGAGAGATTCTATTGAAATCTTTCTATTAGATTAAAACCATACGATGCGATGCTGTTTTTGGCAGAATTCTGCACTTCCTCATTCTCATTCTGAATCAACAGCCATACTTTAGTTAGTTTCATTCGAAGGTGTATCTCTGTATAGAATGTAGACTGACAATGGTGCACGCCTTGTAAAAACTTTAAAGACTTAATAGTGGTTTCGGTTAAAGCAGTTTTCCTTCAGAACGCCACCCACCTACTGTGTGTGTAGATTCTTGGCTAACTGCTCGCAGGGCAAATGCACGCATTTCTCGTATTGCCTTTTCCCTCCAAGGTCTTTATACTGATTAAGATCTGATTTAGTCTGCGTAGAGTGAATATGTACATATAGTATTGTTCAAACTTCGTTTCCCTCCACAACTCACCACAGATACTATTATTTTTTTATTCCTCTCTAAGTGTTTCCCTCAGGGTGCAAAGGACTCTTTGCTCAAAAAGGGCAATAATTTTCTTAACCCACGTGCGCATCTCCTAGTAATATTAACTTCTACGTGTTCTCTTCTGAAACCAAATGTATCCACCGTAAATAGCAGCTAACTTTTGATTGAAACGCTTTCAAACGTACAAGATCTGTGCAATTATACAGCTTCTGGACAGAAGGTAAATAATGATTGCCAGCCAAAAAAGAGATTTCTAGCTACACCTAACATAATTATCAGTGTTTGTACTTGCCAAAGCTACAGCTGGTATCCCTTCTCTGAGAGGTGTTTAGCAAGTCCTTAGCAATACTTTGACTTCTTTGTTTAGAGACTAGAAAAAGAACTTGCAAAAGATCTGAACATGAAGTATAGGAGCAAGAAGTAATAGTAGCCAGGCTCCGAAGGATTTTAAACTTTCTGTATCTGTTTTAATATCCCCAGCTGTCTCATTGACATACACTGCGCGTTGACTTGCCTTGTATTGTATACGGAAGACTTACAGACTGATGGGCTAAAACCAGTTGCACTCAGTATTTGTGCAAATACAGTAAAAGATTGCCTCTGTGGGCTTGTGTAGAAGCATTGCCGCAGTTCTTTTGTGCTCCTGTCGTATAGGCTCTCAACAGGACAGCCACTTCTCCAGCAGCGCAGCGGAGTGGTAGTGCCGTTACCATCGGGTGCTTGTTGGGTACTGACTTGGAAAAGGGTGCCATCTACTGAATCGTTGGCACAACTTCTTCACATTGTTAGAGGTTCTGTATGTTTTCCAGCTCCGCGTGGTTTGTGTGGTGCCATCCTAACCCAAGGCAGTCAATGATTACGGTCAGTAATCTAAAGTGAACATTGACAAGTCAGGTTATAGACAAGTACAGTTTTAGAAATTTCCTTCTGCTTTTTATCAAAGTATTAATGGATTTTGAAGGTGACTTAGGAAGACAGTGCTGGAGAATCTGAAAAACTGAGGTGTTTTGTTTTTTCTTACCTGAAATGGTACAATGCATTCATGTTTATCTAAAAGGAATAAAAATGCATCATTTCCACCCGTTTAATATTTAGAATAATGACTCACAACATTTTTTGTTGTTGTTCTAGTCTCTGTTCTTATACAAGAGCAGAACAGTGCCTCTGCCTTTGGGATGAAGCTAGTCATTTCTATTTCTGTCTATTGCACAGTATAATGTTTTTAAGAAGAATCTGAGCTGCTGTAAAACAGCATCAGAAAACAAATTTCCAACTGGTCCTGCAGCAGTTCCACAGACGTACGCACAGAAGTATGATTGGTATTACCGTATTGTCCAATACATTGCAGTCTATTGTTATACTTAGTGTGCAGTGGACTTTTTTGATGTGTTTTCTTATGGATGGTTGACTCTTCTTTTCAATAATTGTATTTTCTTTGGTCTTTAGGGATGCCTACAAGGCAAGGGAAGGACAGTGAAAGCCATGTCAGCAGCAGCAGTACCAGCACCAGCAATTCAGTTGCTTGCTTCGGACAGGTCAGTTCCCTTTGCCTGAGTTCCATTCTTGCACTACTGGAAATCTGCTCTGCATATTTGCTCATTTTAAAGATGGATACAGTTAGGCTAGAGTCATTTCCACTTCGCTAACTATTCTGCACCTAAACTTACGTTACGTTTTCATCCATGATAGCCGTGGCACATGCACGCTCCTTTTTTCCTTACATCTTTTGTTACAGACTTGCATTGTACAGGCTTGCCTCTAGTATCAGAAAAAGAAAGCCGTTCCTTTAAGCCTAAATACAACCAAAGATAAATGTGAGAGGTTTGGCAGGCACTAAAACATGATGATGCAGTTGGTGAAATCCAATTCTGTCCACACATAACAGCATAGCAACACAAGCTTTTCAGTGCTTGAATCCTTAAACATGCAAATCCTTAAAAATGCTGTTAGGCCTCTCTAACCTGTGCGGATTGTAAATTGTATTTCTACTAAGGCATGCAGCATGAGTTACAATGCTGGGCTTCCTAATGATACCAGTGATGTGATACTGGAGTTATCTGAAGGACCTTCCCTGCAGAAGGGGAATAAGCTGTACACTCCTCAATAATTTTCTAATTTGATTGATCACCCAAGCTGTTGTCCTGATGGAATGTGGTGATAGAATAACATTAAACTTCGGTTTTGTTTGAGTTTTTAAAGACTTTTCTTGTGAAATATTATATTTTAGTTTAGAGAGATAAGATATAAATGTGTATGTGTATTCCTGGCAACTTTGACTGGGATTATGATTGCATTAAGACTTCAATAGGATGCTAACAGACCTGCCTCATTTAACTTCTTTTATGTAAATGATGGTTATGAGAAATGGAAGACAATTGCTAGAGCTTAATGATTAATAGAATCATAATGGTTGGAAAAGACCCCTAGGATCATCTAGTCCAACCATCCACCAATCACCAATGTCTCCCACTAAACCATGTCCCTAAGTACTACATCTACCCTTTCCTTAAATACTTCCAGGGATGGTTACTCCACCACCACCCTGGGCAGCCTGTACCAATGCATCACCACTCTTTCTGAGAAGAAATTCTTGCTAATACCCAGTTTGAACCTCTCCTGGTGCAACCTGATGCCATTCCCTCTCATGCTATTGTTGTTACCTGGGAGAAGATGCTGACACTCACATTGCCACAACCTCCTTTCAGGCTGTTACAGAGAGTGATAAGGTCTCCTCTGAGCCTCCTTTTCTCCAGTCTGAACAATCCCAGTTTCTTCAGCCTCTCCCCATAAGACCTGTGCTCCAGACCCTTCACCAGCTTTGCTGCCCTTGTCTGGACGCACTCTTCCCCCTAACTTGGTGTCGTCAACATACTTACTGAGGGTACACTCAGTTCTCTCATCCAAATCATCAATAAAGATATTAAACAAGATGAACCAGTTGTCAGCTGGATTTAACTTTACCACCACTCTCTGACCTCGACCATTCCATTTTTTACCCAGCAAAATTGTACCTGTCCAAGCCATGGACTGACACCTTCTCTAGGAGAATACCATGGGAGACCTTGTCCGAGGCTTTGCTGAAGTCTAGCTTGACTATGTCAACATTCTTTCCCTCATCCACCAAGCAGGTCACTCAATCATAGAAGGAGATGAGGTTGGTCAGGCAGGACCTGCCTCTCATGAACTCACGCTGGCTGGGCCTGATAGCCTGGCTGTCCTGCACATGCCATGTTACTGCACTAAAGATGATCGGTATATATATGATCTGAAGAGTATAGAAAGAAATAGTATAGTGCACAAATGTGTATGGGTGCCCCAAGGTCTCTCTTAGTTACATCCTGATTCTAAAAATGGACCATGTATCCCTTGAAAGGACAGGGAAAATGGGTTTATGAAGTAATATTAGGAGAAGAGGGACAGCTAATATGGAGAGAATGAGAAACTTTGTCTTACTTTGTTTCCATCAAGTATCAATATACAGCAAATGAATATCAAGCCATCCAGCATGCCCTTCGTCAGAAACTGGGTCCAGAATATATCAGCAGTCGGCAAGCTGGAGGAGGACAAAAGGTATGAATAAACATGCATGGATGTTTTAACTTGCATTTTTTTTCCCCAGGAGAATTATAATAATAATAATAATAATCCTTATTTTTGAAAGTTTCCCACTGAGGTGTAATCAGCAAATATGAAAGGAAAATTAGGCGAGCATGTATTCTGGCTCTATCTTAGCCACAGAATCTTTATATTCTTATGGAAAAGCCACTTAACTTATCAGTGCTTCATCCCACTTGTGGAACATTGAGATGTTTTTCTTTTTTTTCTAGAACTGGAGTATATGAATCATGATGTGACACTAACTGCAGTTTTACTTCTTTAGTGCCTGCTAGCTCTGCTCCCCTTAATTTTGCCATATTTGTTCAGTTCTCCCCATCACAGTTGCCAGCAGATGGTGAACCTAAATCCGTATCATCATTCAATTATCTTGAATTTAGCCAGGTTTCCTCAGAGTAAGATGATCTATGTAATCTTTCTTTAAAATAAAGAGTATGTGTGTGTATACACATACGTGTATGTTTCTCTTTTCAGGTCTGTTACATTGAAGGTCACAAGGTAATCAGTCTGGCCAATGAGATGTTTGGCTTCAATGGCTGGGCCCATTCAGTCACTCAACAGAATGTTGGTAAGCACCTGATTGGCATAAAAAAAGTCTCCACATTTGTCACTACGATGACTTGAAGGAAAAGCTTCTCAAATAATCCTGTAAAAAGTCGTGCTTCAGCAGTTCAGAGACAGAGGATTATTATACTGCCTTTTTTTTTTTAATTCCTGGGTTGAAAAAGGATTACACATCTGGCAGCTTTACAAACCTATTGAACAAGTGGACCAGATGAGGACAGAACTTTTGGACACCATTGTACGGTTTCTTGAACTTCAAAGCATTTCATGTCAGCTACATGGCGTGTTTCTGTCAGACCTACAAGACTACCAATGGTTGTTTAGAGGTTCTGGACTGAGAGTCACGGATTAAGCCTTGTGCAACATTTCCCAAATCAGAGGCTTCTAATAGATAATAGGAAATAAATTGCTTTTATAGCCAGTTAGGGTTCTTCTCCATCGTTGTTTCTATAAACTGATAGTTTAAAACTTTGCTTCCAGCTGAAAAAGAATTGTTACTCTTTGAACATCTAAGATATATATCTGAACGAGGAGTAACGTTTACAACTCTAATTTCTTTCATACATAAGAAAAAACAGATGCAAGCATATATTTAATATGTGTTTATACACTTGATACCAGAGTGCAAGTGTTTGGCAGACATACACACTGATAACCAGAAAATATAGCATACCCAGAGCATACGTACAAGTTATCATTCTTGGATGACCGGTAATATTTTATAAGTCATGCTCCATTTTGTAGAAAGTACAGTGACAGTGTCTTGGGCCCATTCAGCAACTACGCTACAGGTTTATGAATATCCAAAGGAAGTGAACCGAGATCTACGTGTGGATCAGAAGTCTTTTGTTGTTGTTTAGGATGCTACATTTTTTTTCCCCTCAGACTTTGTTGATCTCAACAACGGCAGGTTCTATGTGGGGGTCTGTGCGTTCGTGAAAGTCCAGCTTAAGGTAAGTGGATTTTTTGTTTGCTCTGTCTGTAGCCGAGCAATTGCATAAAGCTGGGAATGAAAATACATAGGTCAGACTGTAGTTCTCAGGAGTAATGCACTACACCAGAGAACATAGTGGAGTCCAAAACATTGACCTTGCTACAAAACATCCAGCTAAGGGCGAGTTAACAGGCTTAGGAAAGCGCAGCATCTAGCAACGAATGCTTTATGTGCAGAATCTCCTTTATAGTTAATGCTTTTAAAATCTTACTGCAGGATGGCTCTTACCATGAAGATGTGGGCTATGGAGTCAGTGAAGGCTTGAAGTCCAAGGCCTTGTCCTTAGAAAAGGCAAGAAAGGAGGCAGTAACAGATGGACTGAAGAGGGCACTCAAGTAAGTGAAGACCAGTACTTGTACCTTCTCAGAAGTGAATTGGGAGCTGTTATTTTCAGTCACAACGAGCTCTCCTTGTTTCTCAGGTGCTTTGGGAATGCTCTTGGGAACTGCATCCTAGACAAAGACTACCTACAAGCAGTTAATAAGCTTCCACGTCAGGTACAGTACGTGGTGTTTCAGAGCAGGGACTGCTAGATGTTGATTGTTCCTGGTCCTTCATGTTAAAAGGAATGTAAATAATGATACAAGTGTATCTTAGCCCCGTATATTTCCTGCTATCAGACCTGTAGCATTTGCCTGCTAGTTTGATTGCACGAGTTGTCAGTTACTGAGTTCTTCCCCAGTACTTTACTACAACTACTCTGAAGTTTAACTGTTTTCAGTAGGCAAGCTTACTATGGTGAGACAGCTGAAGAAACAGTATTCTACTCAAGATGCTGTGTGACATTTAGTGTCATGCCAAGTCTTTCTATTCAGTGCCAGCAATGTGTACAGTTACATCTGTGCTCAGAAGTGGTTAAATGCTAAACCAGGAAGGTTAACTGTTTAAACTAGCTTTTTCTAGGTGCTGTTTTCTATACATTCTGTGAAATCAGGAGCATTTCATTTAGTCCTGAAGACTCCCAAGCTGGAAGCTAAGGCTGGGCATACTGGGCAGCAGGAGGAAGATTTTCTAGATTTTAGGGGGCTCTGGCAGAAAACAAGGTGTTTTTCTGTGAGAAACTTCTTCCAGTAAAGTTTAACCCAGTTAAAGTTTGCCCAGGGGGGTTGTGGAGTCTCCTTCTCTGGAGATATTCAAGACCCGCCTGGACGCCTACCTGTGCGACCTGCTGTAGGGAACCTGCTTTGGCAGGGGGGTTGGACTCGATGATCTCTGGAGGTCCCTTCCAACCCCTACAATTCTGTGATTCTGTGATTAACATGCATAGCCCAGCATGTCCTGGAAACAGTACTACATGGATCACATCCCAAAGCTGTCTGCTGTAGTTAGAACTTAAGAATAAGCAAAATCCATACAGTAACAATGTCAGTTTGTTTACTGATAGTTTCTTTGTCCTTTTACTAATCAGCATTCAAACTCTACAAAGCCCCAGTCACATCACCAGCTATACTATTCTCAGCCTGGTCATTCTAACAAGGTTCACATTGTGCCTCTATTTCACCCCTTGGATGTCTGTCCATTGTTCTTTTTCGAATAGATACTGAGTAGGTATTTTATAACAATGTTTTTGTACTGAGATCTAAAGACAAGTTAAGTTCAAAAGGTGATATCAGCTTTCAATTGAGCCACTTAAGCCACTCCTTCCCAAGAGAACACTGCAATATGCTAGATGCATCTGTATTACAAAGGAGGAATCTAAGCTTTTAGATTGAAACCAAAAAAGTTATGGCTGTTGCCAGTCCACTCCCAGAAAGGCAAAAGAGGTAAATGGTATTTTTGCTACGTTAGGAGCATCCAGGAGGACCTGCACACATCCTCTGCTTGGCTTCGAAATGTGTTGGTACCTGAAATTTGCAACTGTATAAGATGAGAGCAGGATATGTTAGACTTGGCTGCTGGAGGGAATACATTTAGCAAAATCTACAATTTATTTGTTTTAAACACTCGATAGTCCATTACATAGCAAATAGTGGCTCTTGAATATATTTGTTAGTTTGTACAGCTGATGTGTACTTGAACACTTTCCCTGACATCACTACAGTTCTTTCCATTACTGAACAGAAATAGGCCATGTTACTCCTTGCCTTGCTTCTCGGGCTCCTTTAGGCTTAGCTTTAGGTTCCACCGTGCAAGTGAGAGCTGCAGTTCCTTTTCCCTCTGAAGTCCTAGGTCCAAACAGTGAACCTTCAGAGTTAAAAAGCACCATGGAGAAATGTCTCTTTCGGAGGTCTCTGGTCCAGAAAGAGACAAGAAATTGTGCTGTGCATCCCACTGGTAACAACAGTGATGTAAGCCTGTTCTTTCAGAGCTATCACAAAGTAGGCTTCGATGTAACATAGCAGTCTTTGTACTATTGAAGGTGCCTGGGCTGTTGGTCAGCATTAATCTTGTTAGCTCCTGATGTGTGCCAGCTGGGGGCAGTAGGCTGCTAGGCAGTAACCTACCTTGCATACTGAGGAAAAAGCGAGCCTTTTACAGCTGCTGATCCATGTTGTTCCACAGGGAAGTTGCCTTTGTCGTACTAGGATTTACTCAACTCTGCTAGTCAGCTTGGAGCTCTACCATGGCGCTGAATAGCTAACTAGCTTGGAGGAACTGTTCCAAAGGGATACGTCACCAAGTGAAGATGACAGAGACCAATAGATGACCCTCTGCTTTGCCAGGGTCATCTATTGGAGGCACTGCCAGATATAAAATCACAGAGCACAGTATGGAGAGACACAGGAAATCTTCCCTAAAGAACACAACTACTGAACTGACACAAAGTGATAAACTAGATAAACTAAAATACATTTTAGTTTCTAATCTTCTCTGCTCAGAGTGAACAAACAAGATTTTCTAACAGTACCACATAGAAAAGACCTGTGCATATTTCATGATGGAAATTTCTGAATATGTTTTCTTTTTCCCTTTACTTAGATGCCCCCAGAGTTAGATTTGGTGAAAACTAAAAGACAGGACTATGAGCCTGAAATCGAGAAAGCAAGGTATGATGGCTGTTTGAAAAGGCAGAACCCAGGATGGAGACAACAGTATGAAATGGCACCAACTTGCAAGCCCAGTCACACAGAGGCTTCTGGAGCGACAGAAGATCAGAAGCAGCCAAGCAGTTCCGGGTACGTTCATAGAATCAGAGAGTGACTAAGCTTGGAAAAGACTTTAAAGGTCATCAAGTCCAACCATGACCCAGCCATACTACCCTAACTACCCTCTGGTAAATCACATCCCTGAGCACCACATGCAAGTGGTTTTTAAACACATCCAGGGATGGTGACTCAACCACCTCCCTGAGGAGCCTATCCCAGTGCTTAACGACCCTTTCTGTAAAGACGTGTTTCCTGATATCCAACCTAAACTTACCGTGGCACAACTTGAGGCCATTTCCCCTCGTCATGTCACCAGTGAGAAAAGACCAACTGCACTCTCGCTGTAAGCGCCTTTCGGGTATTTGAAGAGAGCAATAAGGTCTCCCCTCAGCCTCGTTTTCCCCAGACTGAACAGCCCCAGTTCCTTCAGTCTCTCCTCATAGGGCATATTCTCCAAGCCCTTCACAAGCTTTGCTGCCCCCCTTCTTTGGACCTGCTTCAGCACCTCAATGTCCTTTCTGTACTGAGGTGCCCAAAACTGAGCACAGTACTTGAGGAAGTTAGAAGTTACTGTCCCCTTTGAAGCACATGAAGAGTCCAAATTGGAAGATGCCATACAGTATTGGTTTAGAGGATTTTTCTTGCATTTATTCTATTATAGTATGAATGTTCTTTCATAAAATAGAGTTGCTGAACTCCTGTTTTAACTTTGTCTTTACCCGGCGGTGGGGCAGAAATACAGATTCCCCAGCTGTTGAGTGTGATGCCACGTACCAGCGGAAACTGCGACAAAAGCAGCTGCAGCAGCAGTTCCGGGAACAGATGGAGAAGAGACGTCAGGTTACAGAAGTTACTCCCAGCAGCAAACAGGGTAAGGTGGGGCATTAGAAGCTGATAGTTTGAATGGTAGCTGCTGGCAGACAAGCGTTACTCTCAGTACGGGAGCCTGATCGGTTTCTTTTGTTTCATACTGTGCTATCGCACTCCTTTGAGACCAAAGAAAGGAAGATCCTCATATTCCTGTCCCTACACTCTTGAAGCAGCTTTAAAATCACGTCATTAAAACTGCAACTTTCCAACCACGCGAAAGCTTTGTGCGGTGCAGCCACTGCCACCTGTACCACTACTGTGCTGCATCAGAGCTGAGGCTGCAGTGCTTCACTGAGGTAGCTGCAGGCAAGCAGACGTTGCATTATTTGCTGGTAGGTTCCTTTTCACTCGTGGGGAAGTCTGGACAGATGTGTGGTAAGCAGGAACTTGGGGGTGGGGTAAAAGCATTTATAGTATTGCAATTGCTCTCGCTAGTCACCAGCAGCATCCATACTATTCTATATACTGCTTCCAAAATCTAAGCAGCTGTGGGAAAAGAGGGTACCTGGGAGCAATCACTTCACACTCGTGGTCTGTCTGCTAAGGAGGAACAGAAGAGTCCTTCTGTATTTCAAACTTCAATCTCTTCTTGTGTTACTTCTGTGCAGCAACAGCCAGTCCTCCCATAAAACACAGCACTCCGGCAGCAGCACAGCAGGAGCTCGCAATCGAAGAAGAGTTCTTTGCAGGTCAGCCAAGGGTAATGAACAGCAGCACGTTAAGTCATTGGTATTTAGATTAATTCTTCAACGTGTAATGGTAAAAGTTGTGAAGAGGTTGGAGTAAAAGAAGTGGGAGTCTGACCTTAGCAGTACTAACCTTGCTTGAATGGCAAGAAAACAACGTTAAAATGTGCAAGAGATGAAATGTCCATCAGTATGAGAAGTTTTACACCATGCCGTTCAGTAGAGCACTGTTGGGCATATCTGGCAATCTCTTCTTTTCTGGTGACGCTTCACAAAAATACAACATGGGTTGGGGGGTGTGGAGGGGGGGAAGTGCCTTTTCTTAACACAGCTACGGCTCTTTGGGTCACACAGCGCAGCACACGGACCCTGCTGAAGTTCATTTTCTGCTTGTGCACTGACATGAAAGGTACCTTACAGTTTAACTTCTATAGCGGTCACCACTATAGGAAAATGGCAGGCCGGTCCCAGAGTTACTCTTGTTCCCGTAGCGCCTTTGTCTTTGGTTCCATCATCTTTTCATCCATTCTAGATGATCTTGAACTTTGGGACATTTCCTTGGAGACCACTGACCTTAACAAGTTGACGTGTCACAAAGCAGCAGGCCCACCAGCCGCACAGCAGCCCCCCGAGACGCCCCGCGGACATCACCAGATGACAACTCGTAACAGGACGCCTCAGAGAACGCATTATCACAAACCTTCTGTGAGGTTTGCACAGTTGCAGCCATCTGCTGCTCTCATGAGCAACAGCCACGGTGCCAACCAACACACACCAGGTATGTGCCGTGATAAATGACCGAGTTCTTTCTGTCTCAACAGCGGCTCTCGGCTTTGAAAGCTTTGCTGTCAGATTACTAATCTGGAGCGGGAGAAACATCCCTCTTTTGTGTGGAGTGCTGTGATAGCAGGCTAGGACAACTCTTTCCATCCAACCGTCTTCTCAGGGAAGAGCTAAAGAATAAATCAATGAGTACTTTTAGAAGCAAATCACAGAATGGCCCAGGTTGGAAGGGACCTCAAGGATCACAAATCTCCAACCCCCCCCCCCCCCGCTGCAGGCAGGGCCACCAAACCTCCACATTTAATACTAGAGCACGCTGCCCAGGGCCCCATCCAACCTGGCCTTGAACACCTCCAGGGACAGGGCATCCACAGCCTCTCTGGGCAGCCTGTTCCAGCACCTCACCACTCTCATAGTAGAGAACTTCCCCCTGACATCCAACCTAAATCTTCCCTCCTTCAACTTAAAACCGTTTCCCCTTGTCCTGCTATTATCTACCCTTTCAAAGAAAAGCTTTAAGAAACTTCCCTGTCTCACTCTCTCCCTGTGCAGCAGAGCACAGCCCTCACAGGAGAAGTCAAAGCTGGAAGAAACGGAGGCTGGAACCTACATAGGACACCCAGTGGCATCATTACCTACATGCTGGATTACATCGTAAGACTGCAGCTGGCTGCTCCAAGTACATCAGGAAGCTTCATCTATTAATAGATTGTCCTGAAGCAACACAGAATAGCCAGAGAGACGCAGCCAGCAAGAACTTCATGTGCTTTGGGGTTATTACATAGTCCAGATTTCTTTTTTCTATAAACACATAATCATTTGTGTTCCTGCACAACTCGTGGCTGTTTTGCAAAGAACTGTAGCATAAGTAAACCTTCGAACGAGATGCCACAGCTTCCTTCCTGCTCAGTGTCGCATTTTGGCATAAAGAAAAGTTTTTCCCAATAAAATGAGGACAGGGTGGGCTACGGGCCCAGGAAAGCACACCGACTGCTGTCTCCCATTCCCTTGGGCCGTTTGCAGTTGTGGCAGCCTCTGCCTCTCACGTGCAGCCCGGCTGCCTGCCCAGAGGCTGCACAAGCAGGGCCAGAGCATCGCTCTGCCTCAGCTCACCCCCCAAGCACGTGGCATTCCCAGGAGCAGCAGCAGCCCATGCAGCACAGGGGCAGGAACACGCAGGAAGTGCTACTGAGGAGCACATCCAGCATCTCAGTGCTTGTTTGGACCTTTTGTGAAATGAACGAAAGCCGCAATTTGGTACTTGTAGTGTTTTAAATAAGCTTTTAGTCCTTTTTAACACAAGAATAAACACTAAATTTGGACAGGCAAACCACGCTTGTTATTTGTGCCTTCTTCCTATTCACTTCCAACTGTTTAACAAGCTCAGAGAAGCTTGTGTGTTCACCTTGTGAGCAGGTACAAGTAGAAAGCTAAAGACTACCGCTGCATGCACAGCCTTGCATTTGCTTCAGCAGGGACAAACAGAAAGGTTCAAGTGGGTTTTAAACACGAGAGCAAAACGACAGCTGTTTGTCTTAGTAATAAGCTCAAAGGAAGATCGTTCAAGCAGCATTTAGGAAGTACCCTGTGCCCAGCTTGAAAGGCCCTGCTCTGGTGATGGAATGGTTCTGTTGGGCAGCTGTTGGGTCTCTTCTGGTGAAGGGGCTCAGCTGCAGCCCCTGCTGCCTTGGGCAGGAGCTGGGCATCACCAGCCGAGCGGTGGCAGCACCTTCCATGCCCAAAGCAGCCTGAGCCATGCAGAGCTCAAGAGGGGAAGGTGGTTCTGTGTTACGTAGCGGCAGCAGTGGAAGGATGGCGCAGCATGGCTGGAAGCTGGAGCTGAAACCAGGAAAACTGGCACCGATTTTGACTAATCCAAACCCCGAAACTGGTATCAGACTTGAAACAGGACCTTATTTCTGTGCTTTGCCATTACTGGTCTATCCAGATGAGTTTCGTAAAGCGATCTAAATGTGACACAGGAGCTATGAAGCATTTATTCCCGTCCCTCCTACTTCACCTTCGCCAGTCCTTTTTTCTTAAGCAGCCACTATTATCCACTCACCTCCCAAACAGGACAAACGAAGGACTGGTGTTGGTACCAAAAGACAGGACAAAAGAAATTAACTGTCACAGATCGTACCTAGAGAACGGTTTCAGATTTCAGCAATATTGGTTTCTCTCCAAGTCAGCACTGAGTGAGCTCAGATCAGCTCAGGAAAGAAATGCATACCACACGTCTGAGTCATGCGCCCAGCGTTGAAATAGGATACCTGTAAGGAAGGGAATGTGCAGACACACCGTCGCTGCGTTCAGCAAAGCCCCTCCCAGCTCTTGCAACAGAAGACCTGAAAAACCTCCAGCAATTCCATCAGCTTTCTTGACAGCGGAACAGTGCAAAGGAAGAGACGCCTCCTCCAGGGGGGGGGTCACTGCCGAACGCCTCTCGGATCGGTCCTTTTTACACGGAGCTTTTCCTTTAAGGACTTGAGCAGCATGACTCATAACAGAAGCTGTTCTTAAAATGGAAAGAAACGCAGCGGTAAGCGGTGTTTAGAAATACCAAATAATTCCTGCGAGCCGACGGCTGCTTGAGAACGACTCTGTGTAGTTTCACTCTTACACTGCGTTGGTAGAGCTGCAAGTTTGGGGGCGGAATTCAGGCTGGATCTAGAATAAAGGCAGCGCCCAGCACCGCAGCTCAGCCCCACTCCCTTCTGACCCAGAGAGGAAGAAGGACTGACCCAACAGCAGAGGGGGATCAGCCCCGCTCCAGCTTTTCCGCCAGTAACTCTTATCAGTAGCGTAGCAGTTACATCACCGCAGGAGCAGGGAGGAGAGGCCAAGAGAAAAAACCCAGCGCCCAGCAAAGCACGTTTGGTTCCTTTCACGCGATATTCTGCAGAGGTGACAAATTGCGGCACAAAGCACAGCCATAGAAGGAGAGCAGCCGGGGTGACGCTGCCAAATACACGACTGACCGTGGCCAGGGAAGCCCGAAGTTTCAAATTTTTTATTTTTTTTTTATTTTATTTATTTATTTTTTTTTACAGTGTACATTGTTAAATAATGTAAAGAAAACGCTTGTAATTCAGAAACAGATTTTATGTGGAAAAAGATACTCAAAGTGTAATATTAAACAAAATAATTTAACAGTTCAGTAGCATTAGTTTATTCCTCTAGACTTCAGTTATTCATCCACAGGAAGGGAGCGGGGGGGTGGGGAGGGGGGAAAATCAATGGTAAATAAAACCAGTTCTTGCATAACATTAAGTGAAAACAACCTCAAACGTATTAGAGCAAAATTAAATAACCACGTGCTGCGTTCAGCTTCATCAGTTCCCCTGCCACGAGGATTCCCCTCGTGTGTCAGCACCGCCTGGGGCCGGCAACCGCTCCTTTTCCTCAGGCACACCTCTCCCCTCCCACCGGGCATATCTGGGAAACCTCCGCACCATTCAGGGCAAAGAGCAGAGCTTTCCTGTCCGACCTCGGCAGCGGGCCCCCCCAAACCGCTTCTGCCCCTTCCCACCACGAGCCTCTCCCCTCTCCCCTTCCGCAGCTCCATTCTGCACTGAGGTTACAAAGAACGAGCCCTCGACCCTAAGGATCTCGGAGCCCAGGCTCCTCGCTGCTGGCTTTTGCCCTCTGGCATCTCTCTCTCTCTCCACCCGGTACATTCCCTTGCTGCCAAAAAAGCTCGAAACAAACAAACAAACAAAGTAACAGGAAAAGAATGGATCTCGCACATCTCTCTGCAAACAAAATGAAGGTGAGAACACTCACAGACAGAAGAGCTCCCTGTTAAGGCTCCACAGGGGAACAGCACGCTCAGGAAAAACAACGTGGGCAAGGAACAATCTCCTGGGTGCTCCAACTTCCAGACACCAGCGAGCTGCCCCAGCGCCGGGAAGCAGCGCCGACCCCTCACGGCTCTTTGCAGCACTCTGTAAATACTGGCTGGTATTATTTTTGACTTTGTAGAGGAAACCAGTATTCTTAAATAGGAAAAGGGAGAATGAACACAGCAAAGGTACAGTACAGCTAACTAAGAGGTGACGGCTACAGTCCTGGTACCAGCTGGAAATCTGTTAGAGTGAACTAAAGCGTAAATCCTCCAAATAAGACCGAGGAAATTTCTTGATGCCGGCCGTTTCAAGTGCATCCATTGCCGGCAATGGACATTGTGCCAGGACAAGACTATTCCTGGCGTCAATGGATAAAAAAAAAAAAAGAACAACCAAAAAACCACAACAAAACAAAGAAAGAAAAGCGATCCCAGCAGACGAGCCCACGCCAACGAGCAATGGCGCCTCTCCCTCAAGTCACATCCCGACCAAACACCTTCACCACTTCACAGGCGGAGTCACACCGTGTCTTAAGTTGGACCCTTCCCACGGACAAACCTTCTCCCCATCCTCTCCATTCCTGATCCAGACCTCCTGCCTCTACACAACGGCGGTTCGTCTCATTCCGGCTTCACGCACAACCCTCCGTCCCGCCCCACCTGGCCCAAGTCACACCAGCAACATCGGATCACCCCCTCGGCCAAGCTTCCCATCACTCGGAGCTCGGTTCCGACCTGCTGCGCCTGCTCTACGCGGTACGGGTATCACTGCGCCGGCGGTAAGGCCCCCCTCCGCAGGTAACAACCAACGCGGCCTTCTCTGAACTTGCCCTCCGTCCACCCGGGGTCTGCTGGGAAGACAACGCTAACTGCAGAAGCAATAGAAGTCCAAGGCACTAAAATATCCAGCAAGCATACTGGGAGAACAGACAAGTATTCAAGTACATTAATTTATACAATTTTACATTCACATTTATTTATCTAATACAATGAAAATACAAAGGAAAAAGTTAAAGTGTCTCCAATAAGTATAAGGATATAGCTAGCTTTTTTTCCCATTTTTTTTTTTTTTTTTACTTTTTAACTTTTTTAACCCTCTATATTCCACTCATTTTTAAACTACTGTTGTCCAACAACATTTATATATCACAGTGTTTCCACATCAAAACTGATGGTAAGTACATGTCCGCAGGGAACTTTTAAAATTTTTAAACAATTTAAATTGCTCTAATGCTGCAGTCAAAGCTGTTAATATCTTACTTAAAGCAGTAATGACCTATCAAGCACGGGCTGCACTGCAAGTCCATTCGGGCGCCCCATCGTTCTGGAGCCAAATACGATTGAGTGGGGAGAGGGAGAGGAGGGGGATTTGGACAGCTGGTCTCGGATCTTCAGGGAGAGAAGTGTGCTAAAGCCTCATGCTAGGATTCAACTCTCCCGTCTTGACATACGCGGATTCTGCCTCAAACCAGAGAAATTTTACAGCAAGGCTGCGTTAACTGCCCCGTGACTGATCTTCACGGCTCTCGCTTCACACACGAGCGGGAGCCCTCAAGTCAAAAGAACTGTCCCATCCTAAGGATGCCGATCATCCTCCTCCCCCTTGAAAGCACATGGGGAAGCCCCCTTTACAGAAAGGTAACAGCAACGGGTGGAAAAGAGGAATTCATTCCCAGTCTGGCAAGCAAACCAGTTCATTGCAGCACTAGGAGTTGACAAAGGGCCCCATCTCCCAACCCACGTCCTGTCCCGAGGTCTAGCCAGCACGCTCTCTGGGCGGGGCTAAGTGGTCCGCAGGTTGGAGCCTGGAGGGTTGCTGATGGATTTCTGCAAACCGGTGATGTTGAAGCTTTGCAAAGACGCGGCACCTACGGGCTGGAACTGGCCAAGTGGTTGCTGTGCCGGACCGCTTGTCCCACTCCACGGAGCGGCAAAAGACGCTGCTGGATAACCGTACTGCTGCGGAGGGCACATGGCCTTCGTGAAGGGACCTAAAGAGGTAGCTGATGCTGCAGAGATGGGCGTAGCACCCAGGGAAGATGTCATAGAGATACAGAGCTGACCTGGTGCCGAGAATTTTCTTGCCATTCCAGGGCCCTGAAAGAAAATCCAACCTCCAAGTTAAACAGCCGTTCTTAAAAACCATCGGCTATCCCCTTGGCCCACAGGCCGTTCCAAATGGCAAGAACACGGTCTGGAAGAACACACCGCGGCCTCACTCTTCAGTTACCCCTCTTCTCCTCCAGAGCGTGCAATATAATACCGCACACACAAGGTTTACCCAACATTTTTGTAGCGCAGTTGTCCAGGATACGTGGTAACCGTCCTCCACCTGTCTGAGATAGCAACGAGACCCGACAGCTTCTTACCATAAATATTCATGGGTTAAATCTTACCTCATAGTTGCTATGCCCTTTGCCAACTTTCTTGCCAGACAGGTTCATGGCATCTCGGGCCCAGTTATCTACCAGCTTGTGCAGGTCATCTGTGAAAGTCCCTTTTCGGCTGGAGGCAATAGCAGTAGGCTGAGACTGGGGTGCTTGGCTGTTCACCGTAGCCCCGACTGCGTTAGTGCTGCTGGTCCCTAAAAACACAAGAAATGGGAGTCAAAATTTGGGGTCAAGATCGGCTTCCTCCACTGAATTTAATAACCGTGGCAATGGTACAACAATAGAGAGCCAATTAAAATGCCATGCAGTTTAAGTCTAGGTTTCAATTCCAAGACAAGCTGAAGGAGGAACTACGAGGACTCCTACAGGCATTTTCTCAGATTATTAATATTTCACAGATGTTTCCTTCAAGAAGTCCTGCCAGTAGTCATCTTTACAGGGGAACGGCAGCAGCCTATAGGTCTTTGCAGAAGAAAAAGGAGATTAGATTTCGGCACCAAAAGGCAGTACTTGTGTCATTCTTTCATCCTATACCATTTAATTAGCAGCAACCACTACCAGCACAAGTCAATTCCACCTTAGAGGACAATGCTGGATGCTGAATATGGAGTACTACAAACAGCACGGCCAGCTGCTCTGTAGAAAATTATCTCCGCTTCATAAAATGAAGAGGAAAAATTCACTCGGATTACACAAAAAGCCGCAGTGAGAAACAGCAACTGTTGTTTCCAATAGCTGCCATACTTGAGGATAACCAGACGGGACTGTCTTCATCCACTGAAGAACGGGGATCAGCAGGGGAAGCCTGCACTGTGTTAAATTTTGCTTTTTCCCTCCGAAAGCACTTTTTTTTGCCATTATGTTCAGATTTCCTAGCCAGAAGAATCAGCATTTCAGATGCAAATAACTAACATGGCTTAAAGAAGGCAGAAATGAGACCAGTTCCTTGGGTGTGCACTGACACGATTTTCTGTTCACTGTGCTGACCACAAGAACAAAAGCCCTTCACATGAATACTGGGGATTTGGTTCTTCTAGAAAGTTTGCTGAACAGCACCCTGCAGAAAACATCCAGAAGGTCTGTGTTCAATAGCCTCGCTCACTGCCTCACCCTTGTAAGCAAGAAGCTTCACTCTAGATGAAGCTTTTTACAAGACAGTTATCCTAGCAGTGGCCAAAGTTGTTCATTATCAGGTAGGCTTTCTAAATTCCCAGCAGTATCTTCATTCCAGATGTGGAATGAATACATCCCAGAAGTATCTTCATTTCCAGATATGGAACCGGTAGGACCACGGGGAAGGAAGAATTAATCTACATTTCTCACATCCATTTAGCTGAAAACAAATTAAACATAGTAAGTTCCTTGTCAGTGTAGAGCTAAACCCTGCATTCGCTGCAAGCACCTTCACCTAACTGGTTTTCAAATATCCTCAAATATTTTTACGTGCTTGCTCTGAAGGCTGCAATTGGGAACCCCAGGAAAACCTGAACGTACAGCACAATTTCTGGAGAAAACTGATTAAAAGTTGAGTATCAAAATTCCTAGCAAAGATGGTCATCTCCATTGCCAAGGCTAAATGACGGTCATTGTCTCCTGCCTGACAGCTGTTTTCTCAGGAGTGGTGCTGCAGTGGCACAGGCTGCCCAGGGAGGTGGTGGAGTCACCGTCCCTGGAGGAGCTCAGCAACCGTGTGGATGTGGCACTGAGGGATGTGGTCAGTGGGCATCGCGGGGTGGGCTGGTTGGACTGGAAGATTTTAGATGTCTTCTCCAACCTTAATGATTCTGCGATTCCAATTCCTCTGTGCTACCCTCCCTGGCTATCAGCCACACTCCTTGCAACCGTGGCATCAAAGAACAAACAAATCGGCTCCAAACCCCTGCAGGAATGCTTTATATTAAGGAGTGAATTAGGAAGGTGACATACTTACTACACGGGACAAATAAGCATAGTGTTACCGCCTCTAGTAGTGCTGAAGAGGGAAGGACACACCTCCCTCCCACCAGATCCAGCTCAAGCATGGAGATGGCTCCCAGTGAGGGTGCTCACCAGAGGGGCAGCAGCTGTTACAGGCAGGCAGAGGCATGCAACAGCGCACAGGGAAGGAGAGAATAGGGTTCCCTGACCAGGGAGTGCAGCTGCAGCTCAGATGAACGCTAACAGAAACATACCATAAGGTGGCAAGGAAAAATCTACAATAAAATAATGAAAACTTTAAGCATGCACCACATCTTATTTAATAACAACAGTGACTGATAAAAAGAAGGTGAAATTAAAGACAAAACAGACAAAAACAATATAGAGGTACTGAAGACAAGGTGTCGAAACCAGTAACAACCACATTCCACCATGAGGGCTCATGCAGGGATTGACACACTCACTCTCATACTCTTCATGATGGCTGATATCTGGTTCTCATGTCTCATATTTCTATGTTAATCACTAAGTGCACAGCTGGCAACCCGGGATCGTGGCTCTGTGCTGAAGAGCCTCTTCAGGCCGTGCAATGGAGAGAATTAATCATGAAATACTACAGTGCATTCATGCAAAGATGTGAAAAATCGTTTAGAAAAGCAGAAGTGTTCTGAAGAGGGCTGGCTCAGGGTTTAGTCCAGGGTTTCAGCTAGATAAGAAAGGTAGGGGGCAAAAAGCTTCATCTGAAAGGTGATTTTACTGTGGAGCTCCTATCTCAGGTCACAGACAACCTGAGGCAGACCAGCCTAGGCTATAACAGGTGAGCTGCAAAATTACTGGAGCTCCCACAACGTCAGTGTAAAAACTGACTTCTTAGGAACTTCACATTTTAATCCTGATGTAGTTGCCACCTACTGAAGCTGCCATCCAGAAGAGTGTGAGAAGGAAGTGTTTCAATCTGTGGCTTTTAATGGAAACAAACCCCTGCATTCCTGCTTGGTCACAGCAGCCGTCCCCAGTCCTGCTCTGACATGAGGGACCTGAAGTGAAACAGGCTTCTCCTTTCTCCAGCCTACCACCTACAATGCTTTCATTTCACACCCAGCCTTTTTTCTTTTTTGTAATTTTAAATGTTTAAATCTCACCATGAGCCAACAGTCAAAAGGCACCTTTAGAAAGTCTTCAACGACGTGACCATACGCTGGCTTTTCTACACGTCTCTTAAAAAGGACATGGATTGAGATCAGATGGCTTCCTCTCGCAATGCTGAAGGAGACTCTGCCATTGGAGCTGTCACTGAGGTGACAGAACCCGTCAGATACATAAAGAAACCAGCTGCTCAAAGGTACAGCGTTAGCACATCGCAGTGAGCAGCTGTCCTCGATGCTCACTTCACTGTCATTAGCAGTGAGCAAGGAGTTGCTCAGGGAAAGTGAGGCTCTGCCTCCACTTTTCTGCAAAGGTAATAGCCACGCTATACGGATATGCTAACAACAGAGTACACATTAGAGGGCATAACAGAGACAGACAGATGCTGTGCTGGAGGCAGAGTCAGGGAGGCAAGGCTTCGGTGACCAGAAAAAGCCAATGAATAGCTTCACAGTCAGGAGTTGGAGATAACAGAAATAAGATAATTACTACAGAGCTGGTTGCAAGGACAGACTTTTTTCACCATCTTCCCTGAAGCACAAAGAGAGAGTCATTTGTTAAAGATAAGAGAAACAGTGAGAAACGTTTAGTATCAGCAAACAGTACGAAAAGCTTGGTGAGAAACAGAGGGCATGGAACAGCAGGGCTCTTGAAAGTTCTGGTGTGTTCTAGGAATGAGCTGTATTTTCAGAAAAAGAAATGGTTTGGCCTTCTGAGTTTATTTTTCAGTTATTTTTCAGATTTCCCAAAATGTAGCGAAGAATGGCAGGAAACGTTTACCGTTTCAATTGGCTGTTACTGCAAAAGCAAAGCGAATACGTCTTGCATTTTTGTCAGGGCGTGGAAAGCGTTTTACAGCTATCAAGTTTGACTGTCACAAAGTGAGAAGAATTTGCTAAGCCAAGTGCTCTCATGGTTTGTCACCTTGTTCTCTCAGGCCTTCCCAGATCTGTGGGACAGACCTTCCCCGCCACGCTGTACCACTCTGTTTCTCCCACTGCACAGTTACAAGCATCAATTACTGCACTGTTTCCTCAACGCTGCTGATTCGAATCCAGCATCTTTCCCAGTTGTCACTCTCCATAACAGTCTGCAATAGCACTTGAAGGACAAGACTCCAGGAAGCAAGCAGCCTGTAATGAGCTGAGTGCCAGGCCAAGCTGCGCCATGCCTTTATGAGTATGACCTGCTTTTGCAGGACAGCTACAACACACGTTTCGAAAAGAATCCATTTTTCTTAGCACCAGCCCCACAGGCAAAGGATATACATGCCAGTGTACTCTTAGAGCCAGATGGCGTACAATTTGCAGCAAGCCAGAGCCTTTGAAATACATGACATTCTCATACTCAGTTCACTGTCACTTCCAGAAGTGGAGTAGTTGCTCATTATGCACTCTACCCCAAAAAAGGATGGGGCAGACAAGAGAGGATTTTAAAGAGTTAGCTTTGGTAAGCATGTAAGTATTTCCAAGGAAGGAGTTGTGAAGTCTTTGAACTGCAGATGTTTGTTACTGCACATCCACACAGTAATATATCTAAAATCCAATGAGGTATCATTGCAAAATTCAGCGGCCACAAATATGTTTCCCCTCTCTGACTCTGCTGCCTTGGAGGATCGTGCTGGTTGCATTGCAGCTGTCTCTACAGAAGGCCAGGTCTCATTCCTGCACACAATTCTCTGGCTGCCAACTGCAGCAAGACAGATGCTGCAGATGCATGGTAAGTTAGGCAGTGCAGCAACCGAAGGTCTCTTTTCAGCACTCGGAATTCTCATATCAAGTCATTCTGGAGTCTGGGGAAAAAATGTCAGAGCATTCAAAGGGTCCAGCCTGCAGCAGCAGCATGGGAGATGTCGCAGCGCTCCCCCCAGAAAGCATTGCAGCAGCAGCCTCAGCTCAAGCACATCGTTAGTTCAGACAATCACATCAGAAGTTTGAGGCTCTCTTTTTAATCTGGCGTAACATAAGCACCAGTGAAAGGATGTTGAGAAAGGCTGCAAGGTAACTTGCAAGGGTTGACAGAATGTCTGAAGATGGCTATTTCCCCACCTGTACTGCTATGTGCATCATATTTAGTCTGTCTCTGACTCACAGTAAGAGCTTCTAAATCTGTGGCCCAGTTGAGTTGACCTGAAAATATTCTATAACTGTTTTTAAGTTTCAATCTTTTAATCTCCATCTGCTAAGGAACACAAGAAGTCAATGCTAACTGCCTACAGGTGGCATCAATGCTCTGCATTGTGATCAGCACTGGTGCTGACAGCATGCATAAACACCCAACTTGCACAGTAAGCACACTGCTGGAAGGAAGCAACGCAAGCCCTCCGCCATCAGTTACAACAGCGCCCAACAAAAGGAATAATTTGGGAAACAAATATTCCTCACTGTTTCCCTAGGAAAGAATAGTTCCCCTGCAAGTCTCATGGCAGCTAATATATACTGAAGCGTAATTAATAAGCAGGCCAAAAGAAAAGGCCCAGTGTACCATATCTGGCAAGCCAACCTCAATTTCTGCCACTTCACTGACCTGCCCTGAGAAGTTTCCACCAAAAGCTTAGAGAAATCGGTGTTAAAACAGTTTAAAAACAGAATATCTAACATGAGAACCCAAACTTCTAAAGGTATGCTAAGAGCAACTCAGCCTAGCCATGGAATGGGAGGGAATACAAGGCGGCAGATGAGGATGGGCTGCATGAAACGGATCCAAGCAGCAGAAGAAAACAAAAAGACAAAACAAAAAAAAGACAAGGAAGGAGTAAAGGTGTTACACACAAAGAGCCAAGCAGGGCGTACTCAGAAATCGGGTCCTCCTGCCACCAGGCTTGAACGTCACTCTCTCAGACGCACAGTTAAACTTCGCACAGCCTGTGAGAAAACAAAAACGGGAAGAACAGAGAAAGAGAGAAACAGAGAGGAGAAGAGACAGAACACCACTACAAGATGTTAGCAACTTGAGGTTGGAAGGGTGAAATGCATTAACATGGCACACAAGAGTAAGCTTCAAGGAGTGGACCAAAGAGTATGCAGACAACATACGGAGTGAAGAGACTCGCCTTCAGTACAGCGGACATGAGGCCAAGTTTGCTGTGTTAACCTCCAGTTTATAACCCAGCAATGGGGTTTCCATTGGTAGGAAAGCCAAATGCCAGCAAAAGCATCTAACTGTAGAACATACCGTACAACACTACATACAGGGAGCTGCAAGTAGCTCCAAAAATACTTGAACAGTTCGACACAAAAACCTCTACAGAAAATTCCTCCCAGAATTGTTTCAAAAAGTCAATTTCTGTTTTCCATTGGTACTTCTACAAATTCAGCAATAATATTTGTTTGTTTTGATGCATTTAATCAGTTTATGGTAAAGCTTTTCAAAAAGATGTTAATGCATAAAAAGGTGAAGCCACTACGTTCATAGAAGCAAAAGAATTGAACTATCATCTCCTGAGCAACTGACAAGGAAAAAAGTCCTCCCTCCAAAATAAATCAGGGCTGAGTGAGAGAAATGATTTGATACTATCTAAGCAATCCACAACTTGAGCAAAATGAACATTTTATTCCTACACCATTCCATCCGCCTATGCTGCTGTCCAGAACTCTTTAACACGTAAATGCAGAACGTAATCCTCCTTTTTTTTTCCTTTTGTTGCCGAAAAATTGTTAACAGAAACAGCCACAGCAGTTTCAAATTCTAAAAGGAGTGAGTCTTAAGAAATTTTCCTACCATTTTAATTACTTATTACCAACAAAACTGTTCTGCCTCTTCCTTAATCTCACATTTGAACCCACGTTTCCTCTAGCTCTCTCCTTTGTCTCCTCACCCTTTCAGCCAACACCTTCCCCTCTCAGGTCAGAAGAACATTGCTTGCTGCCGCCACACTGCATTCTCTTGTGTTCTGCTTGGTGTTTTCATTACAGCAGACAGGGCCACACGCTATATATTAATTACTTCAACAATCTTGGCATGTTCTGTTTATGTGAGAAGCTAGAAATGTAGTTGCAAAACATACGCCCTTACTAGTTTGCATGCATTGGGGTTGAATTCCCTGTCTACTTTATGATGTGTATTAAACATCAAATGGTATCAAGTAAATCATTCTTTCACCAGCAGTAAAGGTGCAAGACTTGACACTAAATCCGTCTGAAGTCTTACCTTGGCCTGGCGCAGAAAGGCTTGGTACTGAAAGGGCACCATCACTGGTAAAGGCAGAATAGAGGTTTTCGCTGGAAGGTGAAGGTTTGAGGGGCTGTAACAAATGGTTCTGTCCAGTCTCTGGCACACCACCAGGAGGATGAAGAGTCTGCTGCGGGGGCAAGACGGATGGTGCACTCTGAGCTGACAAATTGCCTGGAGGAAGAATGAAGGCAAAACACATTGAATGTTTCAGCTTCCCTGTGTCATTTTCTAAGCTTTTTTTTCAGCGCACCCAAGGGAGAGGATGAAAAACAGCAGAACGTATGACTGAGTTATTATGCTAGTAACGGAGAAAAAATGCAGGGGTGGGGGAAGTATATCCATCCCCTGGACTTGACAACTCCAGGTGAGAGAGAGGCAGGGGAAGAACTACACCAGCTTGTTAGAGAATAGTAAGACTAAGATAATGTTTTCTTTACTTCAACCTTAGGGGAACTCAGTGCTAGTTCACCATCACGTGCTCACAGAGTTCCTCTATCATATAATAAACCAGAAGTGAGCACACTGCAACTGGATGCAGACCCTGCTACATGACATGGAGTTGCCAAAGTCAGTGTGTAGTAACAAATATTTCTGCTCACAGGCAGGATTTGAATGACATTACAGATACATAACAAGGATCTGACATCCACGTCGGTCAGTCACAGAACTATTTTTCAATTCATTATCAAAATTGTCTTAGTGAGAAATGAAGCCTTGATAACTGAAATCTTTTCAATTTGCTAAGTACAAAGAATTATCGCTCCCTGAAAATTCACTACTTTAACATCCATCAGCTGTGACTTTGGTTTCTGGCAATATCATGCTTAAGTGCTATTAAGTATGAAAAATCATTTTTGAAGATCAGTGAAGATACCATTCTCATTCGATAAAATCACTTTCAGGAGAAAACAAGGACAGTTGATGCCCTGATCCTGGAGACTTTCAAGGCGAGGCTGGATCAGGCCCTGGGCAACCTGATCTACCTGTGGTGTCCCTGTTCACTGCAGGGGAGTTGGACAAGATGGCCTTTAAAGGTCCCTTCCAACTCTAAGGATTCTATGAAAAAAATAAAAATCCCTCTGTAAATTTATACTTTTCACTCTGGAGAGATTCTTACATCCCAGTCCTCTTATAGCCCTATCACTAATCTTAAAAAAAACAAACAAAAAACCCAAAATGAAAACAAAAAAAACAGAAACAACAACAACAACGAAAGCACAAACAAAAAAACCCATACCCACAATTTTAAACTGCTCTTACAAAACAATGTAATGTAGTTGAAGTAAATTGCAGAAGCCACAAGCAAGACTATCGACTAGCAAAAGCAACTTAAATGACTTCGTAGTCCAGGCAGTGGAGTGGGGAGAGCAGGCGAGTAGGGCGCAGCAGAAGAACCACATCAGTCTGGAAGTGACCGGTAGCACCCTGTCAGTTCTATCTTATTTAAAAAATAAATAAATAAATTAAAATTGAGAAAGCCTTACCTGACAGCTGCGGGCTCTTATTTCCCTGGGAGCTGCTACGACTGGATTTGCTGCTTTTTCCTTTAGTGGGTCGTCTCCTCCTTCCTGAAAGCGGTGCAGCGGGGGGAATAATGACTGCAGGTGGGACCTTCCCTAGTTTTGTGTATAGTGATTCAATCTCCTGCTTCTGGCGGCTCTGCAGCTCCTGGATCTCTTTAAGGTGCCTAACAAGTTACAAGAGTATTACTAAAAAAAACTGCGTGCACCTACCTGTAACGAATACAATCCCTCCCCTCGAGTCAAGCTTGACCAGCTTGTTTGGTCAAAGTCCCACAGACATTTAAGCGCAAACAAAATAAATCCCTTCCACAAATAACCACTGAATACGTATGGCAGGATGCTTGTTTGTTTTTTTTCCGTTTTGCCTAACAGTGACCAGAAATTCCAATACAAAGTTTCCAGCGTTGTAATCTCAAAACCAGAATAAACGTAAGTATAAACAAGAACACACAGCAAACGTATCCATCAAATCATTCATCATAAATGAGAAAGGAATAGCTACAGCACTCATTTTATGAAACATATGGCCTTGGAGGCTTCAACATTTGTACTGAAGCATTTTTTTCACAGTAGTTGCCAGCTGTCCTAAAAAGTCAGCTTTCAATATAACTTCAATATTAAGTCAGATTCTTTGACTTCTCAATTTTCTTCTAAATCAACAGGGATTCTCCAAGAAGTGAAGAACACCAGAACTGCTTACTAGAAACGCAAAGTTGAGTGTCATTTTTAAGACAGACAACAATACTTCCATTATCTACTGAATTTCAGATATGCAAAAACTTCTGTACATCTGCACAGATTTATCCACAGCATGGCAATCCGTATATGAGCACATACATCAACATTACAGGTTAGAAAATTAACATATCAAGCGCATATACCTGTTGCTTGGAATCATTATGTAGTACTTTTCCACTAAAGAATTTTACTTCCCATGTAAACACTGAAGGCCAGCTTTTTTCCTTTGTGAAAAGTGAAGTCCAGAGGAAATGAAATTCACATTAAGCCATTGCTACACGTTTCACACATGCTAAAGGGAAGGAAAAAGCCTTACTTCTCCCGTAATCGACGGAGTTCCAACTTCAAGTCTTCATCTTCAATATCTGACTCGTTGTCACTGCTCATGTAGGAAGAATTGAACGAGTTGCTAAGGCTCTGAACAGGGAGGCTGATTTTCGATGCTGTGGCCTGGAGGGAGTCTGGGCTCGCTGAGCCGTCATCCAGATCCTTAGCCATTCCACTCAAGAAAGCAGCCTCTGGTTCAGAGGACGGACCGTTCATATGTGGGGACTGCCTCGACTCCAACTCTTTCCTAGGGGCTGCAGCTGAAGAAGCAACTTGTTCCAAGTCCACAGAGAGAGGGAGAGTCATTGGCTCTCTCTCTGCACAGGTGACCTCATCCTGAGTCTTTGACACTGAAAAGCGCCCCACTTGATCTGTTGTTGTTGTTACCTGAAAGCGTCCAACCTTAGTAGGCTGACCATCATCTACTGGCAACTGCAGCACAGGAACTGGCTGAGGAATGCCATGTGCCACAGCCTCGCTTTTCCGCCCGCCAGCCTGCTTTACCAGGGTACTCTCTGGACTGCTGCCAGAAAGAGGGGAAGAATCAGAGGAGGTGGTTTCAAATTGCAGTGGCTTAGTCTCAGGTTTGTCACTCTCTTTCAGCACATCATCCACTGCCACAGATACCTACAATAGAAATGCAATCATGTAGACCTTCTAAGTTCTTCCTTAACATGATGCACTTATTTACATTACATAGCAGAGGCGTGTGAGGGGGGAAAATAACTAGTTTCCCTGGAATGCTACAAGCTTCCCTCCAAGTAACACTGCCACAAAGAACAGTTCAAGATAGACTTCATAATTAACTCCAAATATACAGCAGACTGAGAGGGGACTTCCTTCAAGTACATAATAAAGTGAATGTCCCAGCAAGGTTAGCCAAAGAGCAACTGATATTAAAGACCAAGGCAAACAGTTAAACAGTTAAGGGCTGACAAGATTAAATGCTGTATTCATAAACTAGACCTTGTATAACCTAGTGCAATCCCTGCTCTGAATTAGAACAAATAACAGTGTCAGCACAAAATCCTGCAGCCACAAGCTCAGCATGAATATTTTCTCTGATCAAGAACACCTTCCAAGAGGCACACTGAGCCGGCACCAGGCAGTACCTGCTTGGTGAGGATTCTCTATGAACAACCAAATCAGTTTAACATAGAATCACAGAATGGTATGGGTTGGAAGGCACCATTAAGATCATCCAGTTCCAGCCCCCCTGCTACAGGCAGGGACACCTCCCTCTAGATCAGGTTGCTCAAAGCCCCATCCAGCCTGGCTTTGAACACTTACATGGAGAGGGCATTCACAACCTCACTGGGAAACCTGTTCCAGTGTCTCACCATCCTCACAGCAAAGAATTTATTCCTAATATCTAGCCTAAATCCACCCTTTTCCAGTTTAAAACCCTTTCCCCTCGTCCTATTGCTACCTGCCTGTATAAAAAGTCCCTTCCCGGCTTTCCCGTAGGCCCCTTCAAGTACTGGAAGGCTGCTATAAGATCCCCCCAGAGCCTACCTGAAACCGTCCCATCTTAAGAACACCAGCTCCTGTTGTGGAAGCCGTACCACTGCTCTCTCCACCATATGATGCTGAAGCTAGAAAAAAAATAAATAAATAAAGGAGAATGGGATTGAGAAGAAAATTAGCAGGCTTTTGGATTCATGGAACCTGATCTCCTTTCTCAGCTTTGCCATGTAGAATATCAAACTAAAATTTTCAAATTAAGTGTTTTTCTATAAAGTTCCATTGCGCCGTACGCTTGCCAGAAGTGCACTTTCACACTGTGATAAAAAAAAGTACACTTTGATTTCAAGCAGAGATGTGAAGTAGGCAAAAAAATAAAAAACAAATGAAATGCATCTAAGAAATAACATATTTTGATTCAAGTCACCCACGGTGACTACATAAATTTCAAATGCTGGAGGTGATTTTCTTAATAGAAAAGTGGTACATTTAAGAAATGGTATAAACATTTACTCAAAGCAGTGTGAGGCCTTCAGAGCTGGATCCTTAGATGGTAGCTCCTAATTTTATTGTTGTATGCACTAGCAGTATAAGGTTACAAAGCTGAGAAATAACATTCTATTTTTAAACTAATTCTGTTGGACAGCTTGTTGGGTTTATTCAGCAACTTTCCACTTTGCATACTTTCACAACCTAAAATCAACAGGCAAAGGAACTCGTTTTCTAGCAGGAGAATGAGCTTAACGGTATAGTTATCTATCTAGAGTACCAGAAAGGGACTGTGTGATTTTCCTGTTCGTTTTATTAGCTTTTAAAGTTTTGCCACTGAGTTTGCAATTTAAATGTTGTTTACTAAATAAATTAGAAATAACTTCACTAGCAAATTAACAGTTCCTTTTTAAAAAAATGAAGATTTTAAAACTTGCAATGAGTGGGGGAATACTGATTGTTAAGTCTCAGCCTATTCTTGAAGCGTGGGTTGTTTGGTTGCACCCCTAACAGTTAAACTCATTTAGTTTTGAAAGCCATTTATCATTCAAGTTTCAGTCATCTAGTCACCCCCCCACTGTTCAGAAAACAGTCCTTTCTTCTTTTCATATGTTTCTTTAATTAAGTTTAGCCCCCACCTTTTTTTTTTTTTTCCTCTAAACAGAAATTAAATACTCCAATTAAGGGGAGATATCCTAAATACAGAATGCAGCATGACAACACAAAATGGAAAGGCTTTGCAACTGCTGTTAAGAATATCACAAGAGATAGGAAGCAGTCCTTTGAAATTGTGAAGCTGTACCTTAGGAGCACGCTGAAGATTCTTTGCAAGGTTTAATTTATCATTTTAGTCAGCTTTAAATACAGAGTTACTATAATATGCATGTTCTATTCCCTTCTCTTGGTCTACAGTGGAAAACGTCAGTTTAGTTGCTAAAAATTAAAAGAAATCTTAAGGAATTGTCACTGTATGACTTATTAGAAGAGGCTATATCCTTACGAGTTGCCAGTCTGTTCCAGTTTTGCATTAAATCTCTGTGCTAAGAAATCATCCGAAATAACAAAGGCTGTCTTACCATCTTTCAGCGACTGTGCTGCTGTGGACACCAGACCAGTAACTGCTGTAGATGCTACTGAGGGCACAGACTAGAAGTTCAGGAGGGAAATAAAATAAAAATAATCAGATTCAACTCCAGTAATCTACCGTAGCGCATGTTACAGAATTTTTTAATTCCATCAGGTTTAAAGGATGACCCATCATAGGACTAACACAGGATCTTTTCACCTCCAAAGCAAGCAATATCAGCAACAGATTTTGCATGCCTTGCAACCCAAGATAACCTGCAGAACCTCCCCTTTTACTCTGCAGAAGTAATCCATGTGTAGTCAGAGTTGTAATCAATCCATGTTGTAATCAGAGATCAATGTTAATCATTATCATCCTTTTATATCAATACTTCAATATAGTCCTAAGAATTGAAACCTACACTTTAAACGTCTCTCCTAAATTACGACTGACTTCCCACATACTGCTAGTTTGGCATCCTCTTTTCCTTTATTTCACAGTCACTTCCCGTTTTAGTTCTGTGATATTAATGGCTTTGCCAAAGAAGATAGGTTAAAAACTAATCCCAGAGCCAGCCTCAGGAAATACAGTATCTATTGCAACCTACATATTTTCTCCATTTTGCTTGGCTCTGTCTCGCACACTGAAAGACGACTCTTTGTTTTTACTTCAGAAGCCTATGGACGTGTGCAGTGATATTAAAGGCAGTGACTTAAGTGCACGAACTTGAGAAAACACCGGTTACTTGAGACTACTCTATGTCAATATTGCAAACGTACACAGGCAGGAGCTGACGTCACTGGAACGGTCTCTGGACTAAGAGTTCTCCTCAGCTTAGCATCCAGATCTTCCAGTGGCTGCTGGGACTGATGAGAGAGGAAACAGTAAACAGCTGCCCCAGCTCAACAAAAATACATACATATTTCTGAAAGTGCAGCCACATTTAATACTAAAATTTGAGGCAGTCAGCACAGTTTTTATATTTCTATCTTTCCCTCACTACATGCTTACATTTAACATGTACAACACAGTAAGACGGAAAACAATTTAAGCAACACATTTGGAAAAGCAGAAAAGAAACACTAACTGAAGTGTCTGTTTTTCACAAAGTCTGCATTCCCACCCTTAAGAATTGTGTAAAGACAGTCTAAGTCTCCAGGTTCTACACTCTTTGGTCCACGAGGATTACACAAACTCTTTATGAATGTCACTAAGAAAACTCACAGAAAAATGAGAAACGTGCCCATAATTTTAAAAACTGAGAAACAAATTGTCCAAAACTGGTCTTGGGATGACATGCACTCAGACTGCTAATTATGAAACTGATACTAAGGAAAAGATACTGTTTAATGAACTACTGACGGAATCAGTAAGGAAGACAAACCTATCTATTCTAAGACAAGCCAGTAATTTTCCAGTCCGTATTATGCGACAGCAGCAAAGGCTCTTAGCAGTCAACTAGATTTGATCCAATTAGTCTTCTCCAATTTTGTCCCACTCTCCAAGGCAGGTTTTAGAGTTCAAATGAGAGAGGAAATTAGGTATGCTGTTTGCAAGTGACCAACATGAGAGCTGTATTTTTGCCTTTTCTATACCACAAATCCTCATAGAAACATTTACGGTAAGCAGAAGAAAGCCTTTAGCAGTAGTACTGTAGGATGAACCACACTAGCGGTTACTGCTGTGTTGAGTCTGGGGGAAGTGATTACCAAGATAACTGGCTCCAAGTGACGACCTGAAGTAGTACACACTTAACGTGACTTATTTTAATTGTTTCCAGATCCATTTGCTACCACTGTTCATGAACACAGATGAACTATCACCAAATTGGCATCTCTTGCCTCTTCAGGAAAATCGTATTTCAAAAGAACTGGCTGAACGGTATTTTAAAAAGCTTCTGGTTCCGGCAGCTGGAGGAAAAGATTCTGCTTGCTAACATTATCTCACAACTCCACATAATACAGCTAGCTTCTTTCTCAGTTTGGAGCCAGAACATATCCATTCCTAAGGAATCGTGTTCAGCCTGCCAGAAAGCAGCTAGTAAAACCAAATACAGAGGCACTCTCCTTTCCATGATACATTTAATGAGCAATACCCTGACTCTGTTTTCTCACACACACAGCACAAATTTCTGCCTTTTCACACTGTATAATACTTCCTAAATAATGGATGTATTCTCATCACTTTCAAGGATTTAAACATACTTTTTAGAAAAAAGAAAACCAAGAAGCAGCTCTGGACACAAAGGCCATCTGCAAGGACTCATTGACTGAGTCTGGATGTCTTACTAACTTGCATTTGCTCCATCAGGAGGACCGAGAAGGTAGTAGAATAGGAACAGTCAGGATGAGATGCCAACTTTCAGCATCTTGTAATTCTGGCTTATTAGACTGTTTCCATTCTAAGCTCTTTTCTAGATCCTCTGCAAACTTGTCTAAGAGATTCCCTAGAAAAATGACATCTATTGGGGTAACCAGAGAAATTACTGAATAACGACAGCTTCTGCTCAGACAGTATTAGAGGATAAAAAACTGTAAAATGGAAAGAGGGTCTGTTATGCCATAATCAACATAAAAGCTGCTAACACGCCTTGCTGCTCAACTCTTCATGCCTTTGGAACCAGGTATTACAACATTCCTCAGAGAGACAAAAGGAAATCCTTTTCAAAAAGAATCTTAGAAGATTAGTATCCTAATACATATAATTCTGTTTTCACAGTTTTAGCTGAAGAATTAATGGAAGTCATGACAGCTCATTAAGCAAACTTGCCTTAGCACAGTTTAAATTATTTACAATTTTCTTCCACTATCCCTTTGTGAAACAGTCAATTCAAATCCTTTCAGACTGAAAAGTTCTCACAGGCTATTGTAAAGCCCAACAAAGGAACAGCTTGCAAAGAATAAAACGACCTTTACAGGTCATTTTAAATTCATTTCCATAGATTAAACTTGAATTCAAGAGCTCTGTTTCAAGAGATGAGAGCAAGACCGCTACCAGAGTGCCAAGGAGTAGGACGTTATCAAGGTTAGCTCACAGTCTGCACTAAAATTCTCAGTGGTCAAATAACCAAAAGAAGTCCAGCCATGATGCTAGTAAGTATTGTACAAGTCTTCATACTGTAGCTATCATATTGGAAGTGCTTTAAAATTATAGTTAAGTCTTAAATGAATAATTCCTTTCTATGAAAGGACAGATTTCAGTAAAAATGTAAATTTTAGATGTATTTCAAGAGTATTTTCTGCAGGGCAAACCACACATGTAAGAGGTGAATACTATAAAAAGCACGCATACATAGGTAGTGTCACTTCCACAAGATAATTACTCTGAGCCTTATGTAGGCACCTCTAGATACCCTTTTCAACCATAATGTCTATACAAGTTTGAATTAAAAAAAAAACTGAGGTCAATTATATCCCACAGACACTTGAATATTGTTCTAAAGAGTTATGTGTATTCAGTCTTCCTTCAGAAGCAGCGTACTTCCATCTCAAAACCTCATGGGTTTTGTCTGGTTATTTTTTCAGCTTTTCTTGGTATATTGAACTGTAGTGTTACCATCTTACATTTCATTGCACAGCATTTAGAAGATATCCATAAAACAATTTTGTCTCAATACATTTTTCTTCTACGTTTTCTCTATTTCTTAAAAAAATCAAAGTGAAGACAGTTTTAACCTTTGTGATCTTGAACTGATCACCTGCCCAATTCACATATAAAACATCCAAGCTAACTGCTGCACACAACAGCAGAAATTGAACAAGTTTAAGCCACTGTTATATTTCAACTTCTGTTAAGGATTAGGAGCATCACAGAGCTTTTAAAAAACTAAGAATCTGTTGAAATAAGAGTCTAGTAGTAACCAAAGGAAAAAAATTAACCAAGAACTCTGAAAGCCAGTAATTCTGTGTTAACGTTAACAATTAATTGTGGTATATACTGTTTCTACAAAGAGCTATTTTGCTACTGGAACTTTTCATCGTATGAAGAAAACTCACCTGTGTTATGTTTTTTACAAAAACTTCTAAGGTTCAGATTAAAACACAAAACAACTTCAAGCCTGAATTATTGTTCCTGTATTTCAGACACTGAGTAGAGCAGCCCAAAAGACAAGCTAAATCTACAGTGCTGAAGCAATTCTGCCCACTGCTACGTTTACACAAAAGGGGTTACTATACCAAAAGACAAGAAAAACAGACATTAATAACATGCAATGGAGAGTTTAATCGAAACATGCCCTTTGAAAGAAAAAGAGGCAGATAAAATCTGCTGAGTCGTGTAGCACCTGAGTTAGTGAAGGTCCTGGAAAAGGTGGCAGCGGCTCACTGGACGGAGTGCCAGCTGGAAGTTCAGAACCTACTGGTAGCACCTACGGATAACCAAGAGGAAACGCGAGTCCATCAGACACGGAACAACTGAAGGATCAGATACCAAGCTATGGTCAGTCATGCCCTATGAAAGAGGCCTCTACGTTTTTTCTGTGGAGACTTCCTTCTTGGAAGGTCAGCATAGAATCTTTGCGGAGTCCAGCAACAATGAAAGTAGGTGGCTGTTTTTCAGTTGTGTCTTGTTGTTCTGTGGAGGTTTTTTTGGTTGGTTGGTTAGTTTCGTTTTGCTTGTTTTGTTTTAGTTCGGTTTGGTTTTTTGCTTTTACTGTTCTGATCCAGACTGAGTAGTCACAACTTCCATTTTAAGCAAGCTGTTCTTTCTATAAGCACAGCAACTTGGTTACTTGATTTTCAAGGCTGCAAGAAACGCCACAGCAATTTCCAAGAGGCTTCATTTATAAAAGAGTGCAAGAATGCACTCAACCTCCTCACAACAGATCTATTTTAATGGTTCATTAACAACACCAGGCCATGTGCCTCTAGCAAACAGTTCCAAGCAATGACTTGAACGGAGAATGTCATGCCTGAGGATGCCTCCATTTGCTGAAAAGCATATTTATCAAATTCTTACACCAATTTCCAGATGTATTACTTTTTTTTTTCTTTTTCTTTTTTTTTTTTAAATTAACCTGAAGGGCGTTGCGCACCCACAGAAGATGACTAGGCCATGCAATCAGACAGGGGCGGGTCATCCAGGTTATGTGGTAGGAGTTAGAGAAACTGGAAAGGTTAGAATGAGGGATCAAAGCCTCCCAGCAAGGTCAGACAGTACATTCCAGTTAGTTATTTCCATTGTTAGGGAAGTGGGAACTCCTAGGAATTAAGTGACCCATTACACAATTTGCAATTCTTCTTCTCAGCTGTAACCCCGAGGCTCGACCACAACTTCGAAGTTTCAGAAACAAAGGACAGTCCTATGAGTTACAGCGTTGGTCTGCTGACTTCCCTTTATGACAGTGAACGCTACTGGATGTGTGTAATAGGCCCAAAATCTACTGTGGTCTTCAACAAGCAGAACCAGTTCTAGCCCGCTATCATGTTATCACAGCTTAACTAATAGTTCAGATTGCAGTAATAACTGACCAGTAAACATACTGGACACAATTATCTCTTCTCCCCAAAATGTTTCAGCAGGAACTAAGCCAAGTTGCATTACTGCAGCTTTTTTTGTGTGCTGAGATCATATACATGGGCATTAATGGTTCTGATGCATGGTGATTTGTTAAGCTGTGGTACATTAATCCTTTAGCTAATAAGTAAGAGGCAAAATACACTTTAAATATGTTCATAAGACAAGTCAAAAGTGTTCAGGTTAACAAGCTGTTTGCAAACAAAACATCTCCTTCCCCTACAGTTGAGGAAGCCCCAGAAAACTAAAGCATTAAACTCTCTAAGCTCAAAAACAACACAAAGTGAAAATGAAGTTTGAAAAAAACACAAAATAATTTAGATGCGAAAAATTCAGAAAGGAGATACTTTTCCCCACAACAGACATCGAAAACCCTGAATATTTATCCCATTTAAATCCAAGCACTTGTAATTATAAGCTTCCAGTTTGCAAGCTTCTATCTGCTCCAATTATTCCTAAATCATTAACTAGTTTTCACAATTTTCTGATCTTTCTTTAATTCTCAGCTTTACTTCAATATAAACGAATGGCCCTGTATCCAGGTTTCCTCCCCAGCTTCCTTGACACATCTCCCTGCTGAAATGGCAGAAATTTTCTACTTTGCAATTGAATACAACCTAAAATGGAAAGAAGTGCCCCACTGGGCTTAAAAAGTAACTGCTGAGTCCAAGTTGTTGAATTACTTACAATTCTAGTGCTGTATGCTATGTGAGAGGAAAGGATATCATTTACAATATCTGCTTGGGGTTAGAATGAAAAAACAGTAAGAATCTCCAGAATCTTCGCTCCATTCATTCCCTTTTACCTCTCCATCTTTTTCTTCCCCATTAAATTTACTTCAGTGTGGTCTTGTTAGAGGTGGATTTAGAGGTCAACGTGTAACACATGAGAGATAGATTTATACCCTCAGTAGCGTAAGTATGTTTTACTTAATCTTCAGGGAAGAAAACCCAAAGTAGGGAAACAACACGAATACAGCTGAGAATAGCATAGCCGAGAACAGAACAAATGGGAAGGAATTCCCAGAAAACTATAAGAACAAGTGAAATAAGGAGAAATCTACAGAGGCTGGGGAAATCCTCAAAAGTTATTGCCATAGCAGCTAGGACATTCCCTCAGGCCTCAAGCTTCGCATTAGTCTAACAACATGTTTTTCCAATTAGCTGTAACCTCCTCATCGTATGTCATATTGATGAAATTATTCTACCAGTTCTCTTGCGGTGATCATCTCTGGTTTGATTTAAGAAAAATATCTACACACAGGAATGGTACCGTAGTTATACCCCATCTATCTCTTTGCTTTTGGGAAAAGAATTGGGAAAGTAACAACGTGAGTCTGGCTCATGGAGGCACACGTTAGAGTTCTGATTCTTGGAAATTCTTAATTTATTCACCCTTGGGCAAGGTAAGAAGCCTTAATTTTTTTATTTATTTTTTTTCCTCCATTAGCCTTGTTTCCCTGAACAGAGACACCATGTAATCTGAGGGATTTTAAAAACATTCAGCTTAGTTCATCCCTGCTGTCAAGGAACGGGCTAATGATAAAAAGCAGAACTATGCAAATCAAGACTACTTTCTGAAACTTACAATGATCCTGGCTCATTTTAACAATTATGGATAAAATAAAAAGCTATTTGAAGCAAGCTTCCCAAACTTCTGTTTAAAAAAAAAAAAAACCCACTAATAAAGAAAAAACACTGTTGCTTCACTCTTTGTACTTTAAGAGTATGAAAAAACAACAGTGACAATAGAGAGTTCTCAGACACACAGTATACAATTGGATGTTTGTTTCAGTATGGACAGAAAAAAAAGCCTCTTGAAACAAACGAAAAGAAACAATCCAGAAGATGAATGTTTCCTTCCAATATTATAACCAAAGTCACCTTTGCCTGAATATTTTTTTGCTTTAAATAAATAAATAAATAAGGATTCTGCTCAAGAAGTCTGCTCTCTACAACACTTGAATATCCACATAAACATTGCGTTTCTTACCGGTACCCTGCTAAGTGGGGGCTTCGAAGGAGAGGTCCCTGGTTTCACTACCGCTGTTGCAACGCCGCTTGGAGCTGAAATATAGCTTACTGGGGTGATCACTTGCCCAGGCGTGGCGACTGGTGTCAGCACTGGCAAGCCAGCTGGTCCAAGAGGCAAACTGCTCGGAGGTATACAAGTGCTAACGGATGTCAGGGGTTTAGTTGGTGCAACAACAGTGGTTGGGATCCCAGGAATAACAGTAGTTTCCATGATCAACGACGTCTCCAGAGATACTGATGGATGTGCTGCTCCCATGTTACCATGTTCACTGAAGAGAGACCGTAGCTTTTCTTCCAGGGTCTTTATATCATCAATGCCGGGTGCTTTGGACTGAGCATCAGCATCAGCCTCCAGACAGTGAATATGAGGTTGATTGGGTAATGGAGCTGGCTGGGGCTGGCTGTGTATCAATGTTTGCTGTACTGCAGGCAGGTTAGTAACTGGCTGTGGTAAGACACCGGGTAGGGGAACCTGGGGCAACACAGGTGTTGCACCTGGAATCTGGGATAGGACAGGTGTTGATGTAATTGCTGATGGGATGAGTAAGGGATGTATCACTGGCTGAGTGACTGAACCACATAAGCTTGTTGCTACAGAGGATGATAAAGGTGCAGAGATTGGTAGCGATAAGCCAGCTGCACTGGAGGGCTGTGATTTATCTGCGGACTGCCCACTCTCAGGTAGCGATTGTGGAGCACTTACAACTGTTGTTTCTGCCAGACTGGAGACAGAGCCACTACTAGTAAGCTGAGGAAGCTGCAAAGCCACATTCTGAGACTGAGACAGGGCAACAGATGTCTGCGGTGCTGCCAAACTACTTACAATTTGAGGAGTAGATTGAGATGTCACAGCTGGTGCAACGACACCGAGACCAGTGACACCAGGAACCTGGTTAGTAGGCAGTGCCAAAGAAGCTGGTGTGCTGATGCTAGGGGCAATGTCTCCCGTTACGGGCTGAGCAGGCTGGGATGTGATAGTTAAGGAGAAAGAAGCAGGGGCGCTCACACTGGAAGCCACACCACCAGACAGCTGCTGTCCAGATTGTGAGGCCAGAGGTGGAGAAACGGAGCTTGGCACACTTGCACTTGGTGCAACTCCAACAGCTGCATTTTCTGAAGGCAAAGTAACAGAACTTGGAAGAGAAACACCTGTGCTAGAAGGAACAGATATTGAAGGAGCAGCTACAGATGCAGGAGGTGCACCACTGCTTGCCATGGTAGAAAGCGCAGGTGGAAATGGTGGTACTGTTTGATTAAACACTGGAGGAGCTGTACTAGGTCCTTCTGTCATTTGACCATGTCCAATCTCAGAGAAAGCTTGTTGTAAGCTCAGTGATGATGCAGAATGAGAGAGATTCATTCCAGGACCATGTAGTGGAGATGCAGCAACTGAAAGAACATAAAAATATCAGTCCATCTTGGAAAGTTCATTACAGTACTACCTCTTACTGATAGACTTCGATGAAGTCAACTTCCCAGCATAATTTAAAAAAAAAAAAAAAAAAAAAAAGATAAATCAAGGTACACATAGAAAATATGGAATTAGGTTTCAAGAGTTTTGCAGACAGGCCATCAGCATTTTTTCCTGCAAGAATTCTACACAGTATCACCCAGATTATCATCACTTCTTATCAGCACAGTCATTTCCCTACTTCCAGGTACTTAAAGGGTGCTTAGGAGCTTGTCAGTCTGATAAACTAACTTCAGTATTGAATAATATTTCTTAGCCTTCAGAATTTAAGAGTCTAGATAACTTACCCACATCTGAAGTTTCTTTTCCTCCAGGAATAGGAGAGGTGAAAAAGCCCTGTTCTTTTAACCGACTTTCAGGGACAGGGCTGACAATAAACCGTCTTCCCGCAGAATGGACAACCTGGGTAAAGGAGCTAGGAGGAACCCCTAAACAGAAAGAAGTTGGATATTTAGTGATACATAGTTGCAACAAAATACATAACCTGCAATATGGAATGTGAACTCCATCATATAAAATAAAAACCTGGCAGCACCCATCCGCTGAAATAGAAAAAGGTAACTGTTGAAAAAAATCACAAAAGACTTACCTATTCTTTGTGGCATGGAAGATGTAGGATCTGGCTGTTTGAACTCTAATTTCTGTAAAGTAAGATAAAATTTAAAGTTCTATTCTGAAACAGAAACCCACACGATAGTTATTAAAACGCTAGCTTATTGAAATGTGGGCTTAATTTAAGTTAAGCAGTGCCATGGATTCAAGCACCATTATCAAAGTAGTGGAATTCTGCCTAAGCAAATGTCAGCTATGGCATTTTATAGATTGTCAGTTCAGCAGCCATCAGCGTAACAAACGGATCTAAGCATCTTTTTCTTAACAAACAGTGCAGCCCATTTCCTTAAGTATCCCACAGATAAGTAAATGGATGATGGATGTTTTGGAGTAGTTTTTGGTAGAAATAAGGCAGAGATTCTGGAAACGTCACCCCTTATGATTCCCAGCAACCAGCTTGAAAACCTTTGTTTTCTAACTGATGCATCCAATCCTATGGCTCACTGAGTAGAGGGCACAGAGTCCAGTCTCTTGGGGTTTAGTCAGCAACAAAGGATTAGGGATTTTAGAGTCCTGCCTCACAACTTCAAACCCAAGAAGCCTCAGCGTTTAAGACTGTCTGCCTAGTGCTCTGTTAGGAGATAAAGCAGCTTTAAAAGTGTCAGAATGCGACAAAAAGCAATGGCTTAAGTTATTTAGTTTTCTAAATGAATTTTTTGCTTTCATCCTGATCTGAAGCTCTGGCTGTTAATTTTGTTTTTAGCCTTGATATTTCTCATGAAAGAAAGTTTCAGTTTCTTGCTAGCACTACACAAAACCATACCACCCAAAACTGAAAATATGATTAGCTAAGGCCATTCATCTTCTACATACCTGTGACCCTGGGATGAAGCCATCGTCTTTTGTCTGCATACTCTCCAAACCCTGATCACCTTCTGGCTCCACACTTACATCCTCACTCAGCATTTCATCTGCTTTCTCAATGATCTCTCGTACCTGTTCTACAAATGAGTCTCTCTCAGTTGCTAAAATAAACTCATTCTGCACCTGTAAAGAGAACAAAGCAGCAAGATTTTTACTTATTACAAAGCATTTCAAAACTATGTATTGAATACCGAGTAACCATAATATAACTTCTGTTTGTGTTTGTCCCCCTTTCACTGTTCTTATCCATAAGATAAAGTTCATGACATCCTGGAGAAAAAATATTTGTTTCTGAAATCATCTCCAGCTCTGAAATATTTGTCCTACTTTGCTCTTTTCAGGGGAACAACATTCAGTATCGCTTTCATCTGACTGATAATTTCAGTCTTTCCAGGTGAAACTCGAAATTTGCAACTTCATTTTACTGTCATATTTAAAGAAAGACATAAATGTAAAAAAATTGAAAATTTTATATTGCAAGATGAATTCTGTGCTACTCTATTTCCACATCATACTGAACTTCTACTCTATGGAGGCTGTACATCACTAGCTTCCAGAAGTCTGGCTGCTGCAGTACATAAACACAAGCATTACATTCCCCAGCTGGTAAGAGAAAGTGTGTTCAACCTATGTAGTTTCAATATACTGTATTGCTTTATAAAAATTCATCCTGCTGTTTACACTGGAATAAGCAAGCTTAAACAAATACACTCAGCATTTATACAACAGTTCTTAGTTTGTCAGCCTAACCCAGGAGAAAATTATGTCTCCTGATGGTTCTAGATTAAGATGGTTCTAGATAAGGTTCTAGATCAAGTTGTCTAGGTTTGGCTGCATACTTGAAATGATTTGCTTGCACTCTTGAAAGCACAGATCACTTGTTTCGTTTGCACTCCTCATCAACCGTTCTTTTATCAAAGGTACTGTTTTATTCCTCCATAGGATCAATTTATATATGAGGAAATGTAAAATCTGCATTTTCTGTGTATTTCTAGACGCTTCATTTATTTGACATCTATCAATACATGTACATAGCCAAGAACCAAATTCTTCCTCTTCTGTGAGGAAGTCTTCCTGTGTTACTAATTTGTTTATTGAGCCAGCAGGTGGCCAAGGCCAAGGGCATCCTGGCTTGCATCAGAAACAGCATTGCCAGCAGGAACAGGGAAGTGATTGTCCCCCTGTACTCAGCTCTGGTGAGGCCGCACCTTGAGTACTGTGTCCAGTTTTGGGCCCCTCACTGCAAGAAAGACATCGAGGCCCTGGAACGTGTGCAAAGAAGGGCAACAAAGCTGGTGTGGGGTCTGGAGCACAGGCCTTATGAGGAGCGGCTGAAGGAGCTGGGACTGTTCAGAGCAGAGGAGGCTCAGGGGAGACATTGCTCTCTGTAACTACCTGAAGGGAGGTTGTAGTGAGCTGGGGGTCGACCTCTTCTCTTGTGTAACTGGTGACAGGACTAGAGGGAATGGCTTCAAGCTGCGCCAGGGGAGGTTCAGGCTGGATGTTAGGAAATACTATTTCTCTGAAAGAGTGGTCAGGCAGTGGAATGGGCTGCCCAGGGAGGTGGTGGAGTCACCGACCCTGGAGGTGCTCAAGGAACATTTGGACATTGTGTTGAAGGACATGGCTTAGTGAGAACTATTGGTGATGGGTGGATGGTTGGACTGGATGATCTTGTAGGTCTTTTCCAACCTTGGTGATTCTGTGATTTCTGAAAAAGCATGAATCCAGCACACACCACCTATTATTCTGCTGTCTCTCCAAGCTAAAAGATAAATACCACCACACAGGAGCCCAATAAGTTGGGGAAAAGATACTGCTCTGTGTCATGACAAACTTCCAATCTACTCTCCACCCCACTTCAGCAACACCAAAGTGATCTCGTTTTTGCTCAGACTGTACCAGCTCAGGAATATAATTTTAAATTAAAAAAAAAAAAAAAAAAGTGGTGGGAGGTTCTAGGAGGTTCTATTCCACACTTCATGGTACTTTCATTTAAACATATCTATATATGACAAGTTATTTTCTGTTTTCTGACCATTATCTGTTGAATGGAGAGGTTCCTTTGTTTTCCTTTGAGAGATGCACTGGCCAGTTAATTCAAAAAGCAGCAGTCATTACTGACTTCCGGAAATTAGAAAGTTCCCTCAAGGGGAAATCTCGCTGTTCCGGTTGTGAACAGCAGCAAAAAGTCAATGCTTAAGCAGAACTGTAAAGACTCAACAATGTTTTGACCTTAAAAAAAAAAAAAAAAAAAAGCAAACAATTTAAGATGGTGCTTTCAGAAAGTTGTCTGAATTTTTTCCTGAAATTTAGACTATGAAAAAACAAAAGCAGATATACGTGATTAAAAAAAAGGAATTGTAGGAGAAAAAAACTGACTCAAGTGTTCTGTGTGAACTCAGCATGTAATATTAAGTGTCAATTTTGTATAATACTCTGCGCAGACAGTCTCTAGCTGTGCTTACATACCAATTAAGTGAGCACAGAAAAAGAGGAGGCAGGCCATGCTACACAGAAGGAAGCAAGTGAGAAAATAAGACTGCTTATATTACTACTGTGATTAAGAGTGGATTCAATTTTCCATCTCTGAAATCCATCTTACCATAATTGAAGCTATTTCCTCAGGGTTGTCACCATCCAAATCAAATTTGAATGTAACCATTTTCCGATTGTGTGTCTCTAGCTGGCATTCCACTACCCGGTCACCTTTATTTGAAACCTAAAGCAAAGAAAACAACAGTTCAAATTAAAAGCATAAAAATATAACGTTTGTACTTTAAAGCCCACAGAGGAAGACCAACAGTACTGCTCTAAGACAAACACATTCTCTTTTTCTAAACTAATAAACAGTACGGCAACATTTTCTGAGGATTTGCCAATTACTCATTTGACCAAGCTTACCTTGCCCTCACTTTTTGCTAGGACTCCAAATGCTCCCTTGTTCCTTTCTAGCTTATGTGTCATTAGTTTAGCTTTACCAATAAGATTAAAGCAAACATTCAGAAATAGTATGTGGAATCACTAGAGGTCAAGCAAGCTAATTTTGCCAACTGAAATGATCTGAAAAGATCTTAATCATAACTTTTGGAATACTAACACTAGAAGCAGAAGAAATACAAAGGTCAGACTGCATGCTCAGAGTGGCAACAGTACTAAACAGTCACTAAAATTAAAACAAAAGAAAACTACTCACATTTAGAATTCTCAGTTTTGGCCTAGCAGTCTTCTCATGGCGAGAACGACTGCGGACAGACCTCCGCATATGACGCTTGGTAGTCCTCCCCTCATGCCTCCCACTAGAAGCTGGAACATTCTCATTGCCATCACTCATTCCTGAAGCAACATCAGAATGTGCACTAAAAATGAAAACAACATTACATTAGTACTCATACATTCTATATCTGCAACAATATGGTTTACCCTACCGATACCATTCTCTTCGGGACAGCAGTGGATGCCTGTTAATCACAGAGAAGGGGAGAAGAATCCTGTCAAATGATAAACACAGAACATTCTGAGTTGGAAGAGACCCATCAGGATCATTGAATCCTGGCTCCACAAAGCACCACCCAAAATCCAAACCCTATGACTGAGAGCACTGTCCAAATGCTCCTTGAACTCCAGCACTCGCAGCAGCACCCGCTGCCCTGGGCAGCCGTTCCATGCCCACCGCCCTCTGGTAAAGAACCTTTTCCTAACACCCAACCTGCCCCTCCCCTGGCACAGCTCCATGCCGTTTCCTCGGACCCTGTCGCTGTTACAGAGAGCAGAGCTCAGTGCTGCCCCTCCACTCCCTGTGAGGAGCTGCAGCTGCCATGAGGCCTCTGAGTCTCTTCTCTGGGGGCTGAACAAACCAAGGGAACTCAGCTGTTCCTCACATGTCTTCCCCTCTAGACCCGTCTCTATTTTCACAGCCCTCCTCTGGACACTCTCTACTAGTTTTATGTCTATTGCATGAAATTAAAATTCAGATTGGTGAGAAGAAAATCATGCTTACCTATCCATAGAGGAAGCCAAAGGGGTAGACTGAGCAGCTTGCGTTGATGGCAGAGACTCTGAAGGAGCAGTCTGTGAGGCTCCTTGAGTACCCTATGGATAGAAACCTACATCAAGAACTCTAAAGAACTCCATTCCTTTCAAAATCACCCATTAGTCTTCAATCATTCCACTCAAATCAGTTATAAAGCTAAAAGCACTACTTTTTTAGAACTTTGAACAGCTAGCTAGCATCTAGAGAGCTTTAATTTACAAGACTCAAGAGCAAACTGCAGTGAAGCAAATCATCATCCTGGGGAGGGGTGGGGCAGAAAATCAGCCATCCTTTCTACTGATGCAGGTTGCTACAGTTTGCCATGCAGCCACAGTCTTACTAACAGAATGTGCAAAAGGCAAGCCAATGCAGAACACAAAGACAATTCAAATTCTCCCTAGCAACGTCAGTGCTGCGGGGAATGGGCAAAATGAGAGAATCTCAAAGGCTATCAGTTGCAGTTTTTCATTGATATGGCAAAATATTCTACAGTACTAGCAAGAAGTGAAGTGTTAACAGGTTTTTTGCCTGTAAGAGGTACACTCACTTCCCAACAGAACAGCCAGTGGCAACAAGGACCCCACATTGGCATGACATTCTGCTGTAAGAAAAAGGTTATTTGAAACATTAATTTCCATCTGAAGACAAGCATGGAAGGGATTAGTTCCCCACACACATTCACTGTTGTGTAATTCACAGACTCTAATTGTATTGTTATATTCAACATAGTTACCTCCACAACTGCCTGCTGCGAGGAGGCTGATGAAGCCTGTTGTGCTAAACTCACTGTAGGTTGGGGCACTTGAACCTGTCCTCCTACACTGCCCATAGGAACTAAAACGTTCTGCTCCACATACGGCTGCACAACAGGGGCAATATAGCCTGGCTGAGTCATTACATCTGTGGGTAAGGGAGGGGACAGTATGGCAGAAGGAATGCTAACAGAAGCCACAGCAGAGGAAGGTGCAACACTTGAGTCTCCTGGGTACTGAGGTGGCAGCCGAGATGGGAAGCCCTGTAACAGAAATGAGGGAGTCAAGTCAGTGAATGCCAGAGCTGATAAGAAAACAAAACAAAACAATGTATATCGGTTTCAGGGGCAACTTCTAACTGCTTTCCTTTCCCTTCTGTACTTATTCAAGCACTTCCAAAGACCATCTTTCCACAGAATAGTTGTTGATTAAGAAGCCAAAGCTCAGCTTGCAAGTCACTATGCTTCAACAAGCAAATTCCCACCCAAAATTTCAAGCCTTAGGCAAAAGAATTTTCACCTCCCAACTCTCCCCAGTTGCCTATTGGACTTAATATTTTAAGACCGGAGGCTTGAAATGAGTTTGAAGGATTTTTATGCTCAGATATGTTCTGAGCAGTTCAGCATAAAACATATCAGAACATATATCTGTTGCTGATTCTCAAGACGAGTAAACACCTTGTGTTTCTCCTGTCCTCTCATGATGAACCAACCCAGGAACCAAGAAGCATGAATTCCTACGCAGTTTCTATTCTGCAGCACTCTATTATCTCAGTGTAGATATTTCTACATGGACATTACTTTAGAAGAACAACTGTATGCCAAGTCACTATTTTTGTCACTGCTCATATTGCCATTACAGTGATTGCACAAAGTAGCCAAAGCAGTCCTTGCCAATCAGTCTAGCATTTCATAACTTGCATCAGATACTTACTTCTTGTTCAATATCCATGTTGCCCAACTTATTTCCAGAAAATCAAAGTCCACCCCTCCCCACTTCCCTTCCCCAGCTTGGAATGAAACACTGACATTGCCGAATATGCTGCCACAGATTATCTTTCCCAAACACAACCTGTATGCATTTTTAAATCATAATGTTTTGGGACGTTTTTTAAATTTAATACAAGTTGGAAGATCTTTTGCATATATAGCTATCCTCCTTTACACAGGAGCTGACCGGAGTCCTGCACTACATTTGTCATTTTAGACAAACTCCGCTGCCAAATGTGAAAAAAAAAAAAAAATCACAGGGTGACTGGAGGACATTTTTTCTCCTCCCTCCTTAAAAAGGACTTTTACCACAAAACAGAATTCATCTCCATGGCTTAGTGGCTCTCTTATGAGAAGTTGGCCCAGGCACACAGTTCTGAGCTGGTACCTTAGAGGAAGAGGTGAAAGTCGGAGGGGAAGAGCTCTGCTGGTTTGCAACAATACCTGGTAAAGAGCATCTCCAGCAGGAAGTGATGCATCAGCAGCTTGTCCAATGCTGACTGGCAATCCCATGGACTGGACAGCCGGCTGCAGGAGCTGCGGGAGAACCTGGCTGGGCAACTGAGCCACGGGCTGCATCAGCGTGGAAAGCTGGCTAGGGACAACAGTTGATCCTACCGGGACAGCGGTTGCCGCAGCAGATGTTGCCAGCGTGAGCAATGGCTGATTCATGCCGCCCGCCATTGAAATTGGCAGTGACTGGAAACCTGGCTGAGCCACTGACACATGAGGAGCTGCGACGGGCAACTGAGAGACTGAGAACTGGGGAACAATGGAAGTTGGCAAGGGTTGTCCCACGGGCAGAAAGTGAGAACCAATAGGGACTGATGGGGCAACTGAAGGTTGAGGGAGAGAAGGTGCTGCAACAGGTAATTGAGGTTCGCCTTGGATGATCGACACTGGTTGGGAAACAGGAAGCTGGGGAGGTAAAGAAAATAGAGATAGATTTTTCGGTTTTTAAGCAGGGTTGCAGAAAGCAGAATTTTTATGCATTAGTCAAAGAAAGAATTATTCAAGTTATAGCACTCTGTTAAAGTGGGTGGGGAGCACAGTTGGCAGAGTGGCTGGGAAGTTGGCTGGAGTTCCAAAAGGTCCTCACTTCGCAACGCTTCCCCTGAAGAACTTCACAAGCTCTTGAAATAGACCCCCACGGAGGGCGAAAGAGCAACATGAGAATACCCTAAAGCACCGACTTGTACACAAATAGAATCCAATTCCCCTCAACTCTGTCCCCAGAGCCAAGCCTGCCTTCTTACAGGAAAGAAGTGCAAATGTTTCAACAAATCTGTCAGCTTTGGGTATGGGGACTAAGGAATGGAGAATGAAAAGCCACTGTGCCAGCATTCAGAGAATGGCAGGGGATATGTCAATTAAAGCCAGCAAATGATGCAACTGGAGAGACAGTTAAGATGAACAAGCAACAAAACAATTTTAAAAACAAAAACAAGGCTCACATGTTCAAGATAGAGATATGAGCCAAAATGAAGTAATACTCAGTAACAGAAGCTTCTTGATCAGGCAGTAAAGGAGAAGAGCTGAGTAAGAGAGATGACAAGAGTGGAGAAGGCAGTCCTTATGGTTCACTACCTAAATATGTGAACATGTGTTTTACACACAGTGGTGCAGAAGATGTACATTCTATGGGAAGCAGAGAAATGACAAGTTCCTGAAAACACATTCACAGTAATCCATTCATCATTATGCTTCATTATACTTTTGACTGTTTAAAGACCTTACAGAATGGAAGCGCTGTCCTTCCCTCAAACAAATTACTCATGACTGCCATGCGTGAAAGAAAGTGTTTCCAATACATATTTTCCAGCAAAATTGACAGTTATAGTTTCCCAAGAATACTACTATCTGGATGAATGTTTTGGAACCATTAGAAAAGATGACAAAAGTGAAAGTAGCAGCATATTGAATTTGCCAGTTGTGAAGGATCTTGTACTGGTAAGAAAAATATTGCTTACCTGTGTCCCTGCTGCTGCCTGAGGCATTGGCATAACCTGTGAAGTCTGAGTTTGAGAGACATTTTGTGTGGGAGTGGCACCAGTAGAAACTGATGGCTGCTGCAGCTGGTATTGTCCAGGTTGTTGAGAAGAGGCTGGCTGCTGGGCATTCTACAGTAGGGAAGAGATGCAGAAGCTATTTTTAACACCCCACAGAGGAAGTTTTAAATGCCTATCTATTTAAGTTTCAACTTGTATTCCCTCCTAAGTGACATTAGTGGATCTTCTGAACATACTGAGTGAATTAATCTTAAGTAATTAGTTCTTAGTATTACCAACACAATTCCACTATCAGCACCATGTATTGAAACAGGATTTTAGTTTCAACTGTGAAAACAAGAATACAGATTCCATATAGGGACTACAGGCAATTAAGAGAAGGGGACTCTGCAGAAGATACTATTTCAAGTTAGAAGAACTCATCAGAATGGGGTCTGCCTGCCTACGCAATCTCACAAATCCTGACATGTCTTTCCTTGAGAGGCACCTCCAATGCAAACTTAGGTGGTAAGACAGTCACATAAGAAGCAGCGCTAACATGATCCTAAAACTAAATTTCAAAGCGTTAAAATTAATCTCACGGCATGTTAGACTAGGTGAGAACCAGAGGATTCCTCTTTTATCCAAAACTATGGACTGAAGAGTGGACAGGGAAAGGTAATTGCTCTTTAGGAAGTCATCAAATTTCTATGCTGAAAATATTTTACTCCCAAGTTTAAAAAATGATCATACCTGCTGAGTGTGTTGGGTAGGCTGAGACGGTACCGATGTACTACTTGAAGCTGACTGGCCTTGTACTTGTGTCTGTAAGGAAAAAAAAAAAAGGCCAAGTGTCAGCTTTTAAAGAAAAATAAAAAACCACACGGCTTCTGCAGCAGGCAGTTAAAGTAAATTCTGCCTGGAATGATCTGCTCATAATAGGCTTCTAGCTGTTCTTTTTAGACTAGCAGTTTGTTTGGCCAGATTCCACTACAAAAACCAGAACAAAGCAGTGCAAGCTGGAAAAGCACCAGACTCCATTTTAAGTCTTTCACGAAAACAAAGTCTTTGCATCCCCGATGCCCCTCAAAACAAGACAGATCAGCCTACCAGCTTCTTCCTCTAGTGATGATGCGGTAAGACAGGATGCCTTGGTATGTATGGTAACTGGAAATACAGGCATTAAAATTTATCTTTACAAGTGTTCTGAACACAGTTAATTGAAAAGAATAAAAGAAGCTAGAAAAAAACAAAGCTGATTATAAAGGTCAAAAATACACTTGCCAGTAACAGAACACTCAATACGTGTACATGTAATTTATTTCTTTAGAGAGGCTTATCAAAATCCAAATTAAAAATCATTTCCAGACCAGCTATCAGCCAAGAATTAGGTATAGAAGAATGCGGGGGTCACGTTCTAGCTAAGACAGAAATCTGAATGAATAAGCAATGAAAAAAATGGATGAGTGGCATATAAATGAATGTGAAAGGTGCAAAGGAAAATGGAATGGATTTTCACCACTGTTTTTGTGACCAACATTCTTTGGCTAGATCTTGGAGACAGTTGGACAAAGATCTCCACTAAGCTCCCTGAGCATGCACCACCTGTAAACTAAGTGCCTTTTTAAGAAACATCTGGTGCATTGGTATCATATCAGGAATAGCTACTAAAATTTCTGAATGGATTGAATATTCAGCTTGCAGAAGCTTATTAGGAAAAAATTTATCTAAAATGTATTCTTTTATTTACAAAAACTTCAAGAAAAGAACACTGTCAATGAAAAGAACCATTTTTTTTCCCTTTGTTTCAGAAGATTTGAGGCCCTCATTGGTTAGAAAATAAACATGTCCTACATCCCACTGAAATAATCTCTCTTCGTATTGATTCAGTTTGAGCCTTTACCTTCTGATCTTCCAACGAATTAGGTAAGAGCTTCCGGAACTTACATTCTGTAAAAATAATCTGAATCCCTTATTATGATTTCCAGATGTATTTTTCACCCATCACAAATCACTTGAAGTTTAGCAAAAGATGTTTATGGAGAAACACTCTCCAAGTAACTTTCAGACTTCCTGTATAGCAGTTTCACTCCACAAGTTCTCCTAAACAACACAAATCACTACCTATTGCATTAGTGATTAAGCTGTTTCAGCTTATTAAACAAACAAACAAACAACAACAACAAAAACAACAACAACAACAAAAACAGGATCCCATTTGGAAAGATTTAAGTACTTAATTCTCGATCTTACCACAATAAAGCAAAAAAGGCTCTCTTTCTTCTAGAGGAATCACAACGTTGCTTATAGCTTAATAGCTAGAGTATTAGAATCCTTAATTTCAAAAACAGAAGGAGTAAGAGATGTTTACTTAAAGTAAAGCCTCTCTTTTCACCAAGAAAAAAAAAAAGAAAACCATCTTCTCATGAGTTTCAGAATACAAGCACAGATACAGTATACATGTACACCTCACATCTGTGGTGTACAAATGCATTATTGAAGGATGCTGCAACAACAACTGCAATGGCATTTACCATACATCAACAGAACATATCTCCAGCTAAACTTCACACCTCAGATTTTGCTTTTTTAAAAAGACACCATATTCTAGGCTTATAAGGAAGCAAAGCCTATATTAAGAATCATTTGTGCCACTAGTTAACTACTTAGCTTGTTCGGCTTCTTTGATAATCCTGCAAGGGCACTTATCCATTTATGTGTATATATATTGCCCTTGATTCCTCTCTTCCCACTTCCTTTCCCCAAGCCTAGAAAAAGCTCTTTCAGCTTTCGAGAGTCACCAAGTTAACCTGTTGTCCAATGAAACATTATTCATACAAACGTTCAACTTCAAATAACATTCCCATCAAACAGCTGAGGAGCAGGAATTGAAATACAAAGCAAGTTTTAGTATCACTACCAATACAAACTGCATGGAAGATGCATTTCATTAAACCCATTGTTGAAACGCCAATTTGGTACTTCAACTTTCTCTTTCCAAAACGGTATCTAATCCAAAAGAACACTGCCCATTTGTTATTCTTAACACAGAAGCCATACCAACACATCACCCAAAGCTGAACATAGACTGAGGGGCTGCTGAAGCCTCATCCTTTAATTGCAACCTGTTAAAGAGATCCTAGTAGACTAGTGACTTAATGTAAAGACACCCCCATGAACGATAAGATACTTGCTCCATCTGGTTCTAAATAAGAGCAAGGCTCCTCTTTAAGTGCAAAGTATGATTTATAAAAAGCAGAGAAATTCTGGAAGGGCTTGCTCCTGTAACCTGAGAATAGTGTGCAGGTGGTCCTGATGAAAGCGAGGTGGACAAGGCCTGCTGAGTTGAGGCTCCCTGTGGGAAGCAGATGAAGAGCTGCGACTCTTGCAATACCTTCTGAGGCAACTGAACAATGGGCAATGAGAAGTCTGAACCAAAAGCAGATGGCCCCCCTGTAGGGGGAGGAGACTGGAAATCGCCAGTGTCAGAGGAAGTCAGCTGTGAGGAATCACTGGAGTATTCTGGGCTTCCTTCTGGCCAGCTCCGACTGGCAGAACCCCCTCTGGGACCTGCTAAATCAGGACCAAGATAGTTATAATGTTCCTCTGTCACGGGCTGAAGCCGACCATGCAACCCTATGCCTTGAGTGGATTCCTCTTGACTGGTCTCCATTGAGCCCCGGCGACTTCTGTAGACCCGCTGGGGTAAAGCTGCCCCTTCTGCTGGAGCAGAACTCGGTGTGTGCACATGGAACTCAAAAACACAGCTTGTTCTGCCATCACCGCTGTGAGAGAGCACAGCTGGGGCAGAGTGAGGAACAAATACCTGATGGAACGTCATCTGAGCAGGATCTGCACTCAGAGGAGCTGAAACACTGGATAATGGAGAAAGGGGACTCAACCCAGCATCCAGCCTCAGGTTCTGAACATGTCTTGCCAGGAATGCTTGCCCCGATTGATAGTCAAACACAGAGCTTTGTGGAGGACCACCTTGCACATGCTTTGACTCAGAGACCTGCTTCAAATGTTGTTCAGTCACGTGTGAGTTATAAGCTACTTGATCATACTGCTCCGATACCTGTGACGGATAGTGCATGCCCACCAAATATACAGCTTCTGGATGCATTCTGTAGTGAGCATCCTCTGGAGGTGTTGGTCCAGATCTATAGTCACTGTGTACAGGAGCTGGCTCAAACACAGGGTTAACTTGCACATGCAGAGGCTCTCCAGCGACTCTATGAGATGTTGTGCCCAGCATAACCAATGCCTCTGGTGTCCAATTGGTGGGACTACCACCAGGTGGAACTAAACTCTGGCCAGTCTTCAGCAATGGCTGGAAGTGGCAAGTTTGGGCTTCCAAAAATGAAGTGCTCTTGCGGCGCTGAGCAACTGCCACCTTCGGCGGGCAGACAGGTGGTGGTGAGAAAGACACCGGCCGTTCATGAACGGTTGGGAAAAATATCTGTGAATCTGGGAACGTTGGTGTTCCCCCACGCGGATGCTGAGGCTGTATTGACATGAACAAGACAAGTAATTCATACATTAAAAGTGAAAGCACATTAACATGCACAGTTCACTAGGCAGTTCTGTGAAGTAACTTTATAGAATGACTACTCAATTCATGGTCAAAAACATACAATACTTAGGAAAATTAGATGAGTTGTAAATATCCATTAAATACATCCACGGCAGGCATGACTACAAATGGAAACATTTGCTTGTGTTAAAGCTGCTTTTCCAGTCCAACTCCAACCACTCAGTAAATGTGAACATCGGTTTTGCTCCTGACAAAGGAATGAAATTTATTGTCCTGGGCTATTCACTGCGGTCACTGCTTGAAATCCAATCTAACTCCAGACGTTACTGCCATATGGGCATATGAAAATTCAGAACTTGATAGCAGTAACAACACAAGGCGTCTAATTCACATCTGGAAGATTAAAATGGTATGAAAACTTAATACTCTCTAATGTAAAAAACACAGTGCTGGTGTACAGTCAGGAGGGTGCTCCATACAGTATCCAGAGAGCTAAACAAAAATGCTTCACAAGACAAGACTGAACCATACCAGCCTATACATGAAAAAAATAATGAAAAGAAATCTGATAAAAATGCAGAGTCTTCAGATTCCATCAAATTCAGTCACCCTTTTTGATCATTTTGATCCATTTGCACCATACCCTTTCACATAAGAAAATAGCAGTCACTGAAACAAATCAACTCTTTTTTTTTTCCTGGACAACAAAGCATTCACAGGTTTGTCAACAAAGACCTTGAGCAGTTCTACTTCTTATGATGTATTACTACAGATTAGGCTCGTCTTAAGATTTCTAGGGAAAATTTCACTGACAAGAATTCTACATAAGAATACTAAACAATTTAGCAATGCTGCATCTTTTTCATCTCCGTCTACAGTATACTGAAAGAAAGTATTGCTGACACTAAAGGAAAAATTGTAAGAGTCAGCAACGAATGTACTGTCACGAAGACAAGAGCTACTTTCAACTTCTTCAAATTGCCTTTCGCACATTGTTCTATTTCTTTCCCACCCTATCTTCCGGAAAAGCAGCAGCAAATTTCCATACTGACCACTAGTAAGAAGAAGGTCCCACTCCAGTACTCCTAAAGAACTCTTCCTACATTCTGAAAGTTAGTTCTATATACTTCAATTGTAGATAAAAGTTTCTCAAAGCTTATTTTACATAAATAAAAGCCAAAAACTGTAAACAGGCTGCCTCCTATCTTGCAAGCTGTCATGCAACTGACCTTTTGAAACACATGAAAACATGGCTTCTTCCCACCAAGCAGCAGCTAAAGTGGCAACGATTAAAATGTAAGACTCCTCAAAAGTTTTCATACTCTGAATTTCTACTGTCACTACCAGAGCAAGCTAAAGCTTCTGGAAAACCAGCCACAACAACTAAGCTTTAAAAGCTGGCTGTTTTGTGCAGGGCTTAATTATCATTCAATGCTTGGAAGTTGGAAAATGAAAAACAGTCTTATGACTTCAGGGGATAAGAACTAGTCTTCCCTTTAACTTCTGTCGTATAGCTGAATAATTTTCATTTACACTTTCCTAAAATACAAAATACGTAGTCAAACACTGATCATGTTTTTAAAGTGCACTCAATATACAGTAACAGAAAAAAACAACAACAAGCTAGCAGCCCAGAAATGAGAAAGAATCATCTTTTCCTTTTCTCAATTTATAAATGCCTGATGCCCAGGATGTATTTAATGATAACTTATCTTACTGTGCTGGGAGGCAAATGGTAACACATACAGGACTGACAGATAGGGAGGGCAGGCTGGAGCGTCGATGCTTGCGTGGAGAGGCAGAGTGCATGGGCAGGACACTTTCCAAGGCTTTAGAAAGCTTTTCTGCAAAGGTTTCTTCAGGGACAGTCCGAAGGTAGAAAGGAGAGAGAGGTGCAGACAGCGCTGGTGGTGGGGTGCAAGGAGCACTGAGAGGGATGCAGGACATAGAGGGAAGAGCAGGAAGGTGGGGAACACAAACTGACATGCTACGACCACGTTGAGGCTAAAGGAGGAAAACAAAAGTTAAAAATTGAACACTTCAAAAAAATTAAAAACAAAACCAGCAAAAATTGTAATGATAGAAAAGAAATGCAGACACACAATGATAGGCCCAATACTGACTACTATGTGTGCAAGAAGATATGAGAATGCTGGATGAATGTTGACATACACCAAGAACAGGATATGTGCACCTCTGAGGATTTAAGTTTGCTTTAGGTTACTGAACAGTAAGTGAAGTTTCCTAGAGCCCTTACAAGAAGCATGTGGAAGGCAGAACAGATAAGAGAATATTTTCCTTGGGGCCACCAATGTGGCCCACAGTATGTGTATTCACTACGTTTAATAACGTGACAAATCAAAAACCTTAAGTTATTGATGCCCTTTCATTCATACTTAGTTTAGTGAGTGCATGTGCGCTTCCACCTATCGCCTCATCAGTCTTTCTGCTTTGCCAACTCCCTGAATCAAGTGAACTAAGAGTTTTCAGCTGGTTCTTTATCAACTAAAACATTACCTAAAAAATTTTAGCATTACACAGTCTTCAAAAGAGTTGTGGAAAAAGCTGTTTGAATACATGGAAAATTTAGTTAGATTAATCTTAGACAAGCATTTTCCAGTCACTGGACCAATGAAAGTACCAAGGATTTTGTAATCTTGCCTCAAGACAGAATGCCACAGGTCAAAATTCAACCTAATTGACAGAATCAGGATGAGCTTTCTGTCTTGTTTGGGGTTTTGTTTGTTTGTTTGTTTTTTGTTTTCAGAACGATTGGGAAAATTATGTTTTAGAGAGGCAGCTTTAGACTGAACTACTTTTTCTCTAAAAATATATGCCCCTCTTTTGGATATAATTTCTAAAGATAATTGAAATCAAATACATAACTGAGGAAAAAAAACTAAAGTCAAGATATCTAGTAGAGACTTAATTTAACGCTTTCCTGATAGGAGAAATCTTTCTAGATTGCTCAGTATTTTGAAGGAAAGACATCAGGAATCTCAAAGGGTTAAACATTTTACCCTTATTCTTTACTTGGTCCAACTCCGGACTGGTTATACATGTCATTCCTGACAAGTTTATCAAGCCTGTTCAGAAACAGCTCCAGTGACGGAGTCTACAATACGCAACTGTCCTTTCTGGTTAGACAAAAATCCTTATCTAAACAAGAATTCCTTACTGCAATTTAAGCTTATTGTTTTTGTTATACCTGACAACAATGATCTGTATTTTGAAGGAAAGACATCAGGAACCTCAAAGGGTTCAACATTTTACCCCTTCTGATTAGCCTGTACATATTTTATGGTGACCTTTACATCTTTCTCTATCCTTAAGCTTATCTTCCACAGGCTCAGCTCCTTCAGTCTTTCCACATAAATCATGTTTTCTGTATTCTTGGTGTTTTTTGTCACTCGCCTCTGAATCCTCTCCCCATTCACTCTCAACCTCCTTCATCAGGCAGGGTGTCCAGAATAGACTTAACAATGGCCAAGAAGAGCAGAACTACTTCAGGTAACATGATGTTTGTCTTTTTCACAACAGCATGATGTTTTTGACCATGTCCAGCTTGTGGTCCAGTATAATCCCTGACTCTTTCTTTTAGTGGTGGAATTGCTGCCTAGTGAGTTGTTGCTCATCCTGTACTTGTGTAGCTGATTTTTCCTGCTTAGGCATGAAACTTGCTCTTATCCTGATTGAATGCATTCTACTTCTTTTAAAGGTCATTTCTCCAGTTGTCAGTTTCATTTTGACTTGCCATCCTGTCTTCCCAACAAACTCTTAGTAGTTCTTGTAGCATTCTACTCCATTCTGTTAACCTTCTGGTACCACTGTTGTCATCAGAGCATGAGCACATTTTAGGATTTAACTGAACAGGTTGACCACACATTTGTAGTGTGCTTGTTTTCCCAACCTCTCTCGAAAGGTTATGGTCTTTCAACCTGGAAGCTAGCCATCCCAAGGAAGTAAACGGTTTCTAGTCCAAGACATACTCACACATCAAAATATGGCTTAACCAGCACAGGAACTTATTTCGAGGGCTTGAAAACTCATTTGCCCAAGGACCAGCAGTACCACAAAACTACAGGTTATGACTGAAACCAGCATGTTTTCCAAAAAGATAGGAACGCCGATTTTTAATCAAGTCCACAAGCACAGGCAGCAAAAAAAGTGAGGACTCTTTAAGTCCTGACCGTCACATTATCTCCCTGAATGACGTTACCACGCTATAAAATCTCTCTGTCTTAGGTTTAGATTTTTCTTTAAAAAAAACAAAAAACAAAAACAAAACGACAAGGGAACCATTGAAGACAATATAAGAATAGCAGAAGTTCTACTCCAGTGCTGGAATAGACTTCTGAATGTTCTCGTACTCTGATTTAAAACATACCAAGGGAAGAACATACCAAAATAAAAGGGCCACACAAATGAACATAGTAGGAGAAGTATTTGTGCCCAGTGCAGACTTTCCAGGGACAAGAAATACGCATGGCAACTGATGAGCAAATCAACACAAGCTAGAAATAATATTGGGAACAAGGATGTGGGGTCCTCTCAGTTTGGAGTACTCACATGCAGCATTCTATAACAGTTAAAAAGAACTTACCTGCAGAATCTGTAAATCAAAGCCTCACAGAACATACGTAGCAATTTCATACTTAAAAACAGCAGCTTAAATTATTCTAATCCTTTCTTCAAATCAAAGCAATAGCTAAATATTTGGTGACTTCACATATATACAAAGCACCTTCCCAAGTGAGATGAAATGCTCATTTTCATGAGATAGCCTTGTACTGAGGATGTTACATCCGTTACAAATCCCAACCTGTCATTCTGCTTAAGTGTACTCAAGATTTAATAAAAACTTTATTTTAAAGAAAGATATTTCCTTTTGTTTTATTGAACTACATTCAGTCACCTTGCAAAAATAGAAATTTTAATGCTTCCATGCAGAGTTTGTATTGCATGCAAAGCATACATGAAAGAATGCCTAGCAGACTTTCTTCTCACCTTCAAAAAAAGAAAACAAAACCAAAACAACAAAAACCCCTCACAACTAAGTAATTCCATGCATTTGCAATACTTAATATACTTAATAATATACTTAATAATATACTTAATAATATACTTAATAATATACTTAATAATATACTTAATAATATACTTAATAATATACTTAATAATATACTTAATAAGTTCTGGCTTACCACTGCAGGTGGCTGATATCCTCCATGCTGTTGTGACTGCACTTGGCCAACTGAAGCTGCATACCCCTGGACTGCAGCTGTTGAGATTGGCTGGTCATGCTGGGAACCATACGACACAGTCTGTTGACTGCTCACACACGATTCAGTATATACAGATGACCCTTGGCCACTGTCAACTGCTCCATCAGCTACAGAAAATAAAGATAAAAATTTGCATTTCAAGAACTGCAGACTGGATTCATAATTCAAGTATTACCATCAAATATTAGATTGCATTTGTGTCACATCATAATGACCTTACGAGCATTTTACCTCTTCTAATATTTACAGTGGTGCAAAAACAATGAGTTTTTTCTTCTCCAATATACTACATAACTCTCTACCAGTAAGCCTTCCCTTAGCTTCTGAAAATCAGCCATTTCAGGAGTTCTTTGGAAATAAACTTGCCAGTAAATTATCCTTCCTATTAAATGTTGAACTAGAAATAAAAACCTGAATTCTACTTTGCCATGAATGACGTTTCAGGTTTGCTTGTTGTTTTGTCTGCCTTTCACTTTTATTTTATTTTTCATAAAAGTATAAAACAGGTCAATTGTACTAGCTGGCAGATGCAACTAAAATAAGCATAACAGAGAACTTAAAATCTCTGTTACCTTAGAACAGATAATAATTTGCTTGCTAAACCTGGTATGGAGCTTCTCATTTAATATCATTATTCGGATACTGATTCTAACATTGGGATGGCAGAAGAGGAAGAGTTAGGAGTGTTAACTTTTCTGCTCATGTTTAGTATGTAGAACAGGCAGTGCTGGTTTTTTTCAGAAACAGAACCATGACCTGAACTACCTGCACCATTTTTGCCTTAAAAACATTAACAAGGATTCAGATTCCAGACTCCCTAAGGGCAGGTGAAATAGTGTAAGTGCAAGAGTTCCTTAAGAAATCAACTGACACACTTACAAAGAATAGATATACTGGGTTGCTGGAACTGCAGTTGTTGGTGTTGATCAGCTTCTGGTTCTTCGGGCTCCACTTGAGTAGAAACAGATGCTGAAGTAGTGGGGACAGGAGTAGTACCACTGACAGATACGGGATGCTTTGACCCTGCATGGGAAGTACTTGAGGGTTGCTGTTGCTCCAGCTGCTGCTTCTGACTACCTTCTTCCTGAAGCTTCTTCTCCTGCTCTTCTCGCACCAACTGACGCTGCTCTCGCTTTCGCTTAATCAAAGATACCCTGTCCTTGATAGCTTTCGCCATTGTCTTGTGATCCCCTTCACAGACATAGCCAGATTCCACCTGAAGGAGGATATATTCACAGAATTCAGACTGTCATAGACAGCCACTATTGTAGTGCTACAATATAAGCTATCGCTGTCTTGCACTAAGTACTCATTCACAGACTTCTGAAGCAGTTTTATTTCGAGATAGAAACAGTAAATGCAGAGGCTGACAGATGACATCTGACTGTCAAAGAATGCCATTACCTTCAATGTTTTGCAAGACTGTCACCACTTACCATTTCCTGTGCTACATCTTCTGGGACATCTCTCTCCAAGTCAAAGGAAAACTCTATTGCCTCATTATCTTTGTATTTGCCCTTAAGTTTTTTGATGTCTTCAATTCGCAGCCAGAGTTTAATGGCAATTTTTTCTCCATCATCTTCCTCTGCTAGTTCTACCCGTACTCCAGTCTCTTCTTGGAAGAAAGCATGATTCAAAAGGTCCTTAATAGCATATCTAGCAGATTGGAAAACAATGTGGAGAGCACATACACTGTTAGGATTTCATCAAATATTAAGGAATATCCTTGCCTGACAATCTCACAAATTTACTGTCTACATTTCATGTTTCCTCCCATTAACCACTTGACACATCATCATGCAAATTTCTATCTAAAAGTATGATGAAGGAATAAAATGCAACAGCTCTACAGATTTAGGAAAAAAGAAAAAGTCACACATTGATCAGCAAAAGTGCCCATTGCCTAAAATTATGAGCCTTGAAGGAACAGTTTGTTTTTTACTGAAGATTAAGATCCGACACACAACTCTTAGTCCCCAGATCAGTTCAGCAGTCATGAAACACGTATTTCAGTCTATTTAAAGATATCGATAAAGGTCTCGTCTAGTAAATTCAGCACTAGTTAAGCAGCTTTCATATTTTGTACTGTTTTCAACCATTTCACCTTGCACTGTTTTGCACAGTTACCTTTGTTCAGAAAGTACAAAAACATTAGTAATATATTCTTATATTCACAGCGTAGTAGCGGTAGTCTGAAAGCTAACTGGTTAAGATAAAAGGCAAGGAACAAGTGACAAGCATTCAGAAAATTAGCTCAGAATTGGAAAAATACATAATTGCTTTAAAAGTTTAAGAGCCAAAGTTAAAAGTACACAGCAACACCATTAGATGTAAAACTCCAAGAATTAGTAGAAGGCAACTCTACACCGACAGAACAGGCTCAAGATAGAATAGTGAAGAGCTAGAAAAAGACAGAAGATTGAAGCATTCTTAAACCCAACAATCAGTAAGCAACTAAATCAAACCAGAAAAAAACCAAAATCTTTTAATAAACCATTAGAACAGCTTCAGATTTTCTGCAGTGGTCTAAGCTAATCACTTCAAGCCAAAATAATCTTGCAGAAAATCTGAATGAAAACAAGCATCAATAACTTATAAAATAAATGTCCTCAAAATAACTAGCTATAAATGCCAACAGAATCAAGGGACAGAAAAGGAAAAAAAGAAAAACAAAACAAAACAAAACAGGACTACAGAATGAGAAACCAACCATTCAATCCCATTAAGTGGTAACTTGGAAAGATCATCATATGCTATTTTACTGATTAGATCAAAATTTCAGTAGAAACAGTAGAATTTCTGAATAAAATTACATGGATGGTTACTATAGCATTTGCACTTTTCCTTGCACTAATACTGTAAAACAAATGTTAAATGAGAACCTACCAGAGAACAGAGCCTGCCGAAGTAATATTCACTTTTTAACTTGCATCAGACCCTAGTAATTAACTGTATCTGGTATTAAGAAGTTACAGATTCAGACAGAAGTAATATCTCTATGAGTACTGGACAGAAAGCTTACCTTTCGCCTTTGTTTTGCCGAATACAGCCCTCAATAATCTCCTTCACTTCAGGGATCGCTACTTTATCAAAGCTGGCGGGCTTGACACCCTGGAACATACAAATGACAAGAAAAATCTGGAAGGTCCACCTGACTTAAGTTTTGATTGTGCAAAAATTCACTTACAAACCAACTATTTTTATTCAACATGTAACTGGACAGAATTCCCCACTAGTGGAGGTTGTAAGGAAAACTGCCCCCAATATTATTGTTCATCTGTTTGCTAGTGACTTTTTCAAACGCGGATTTTTTCCAGCATTTCTTGATCAGACTTCCATGACAGAAGGATTCATCTGTTAGGTGCCAGGCTACGATAACCATAAGCTTACCATTTCATTTTTTTCTACAGAAGGTATGATGATTAAAGGAGAAAATGTTTCCTATTTAACACTAACACAAGAACCCACAAGATTGACTTTAACAGCCTTCAAAGGATTCTGCTGCTTCCAGAATGTTCCCAGCATGCCATTAGACTAAGTAATTTTGGTAGAATGATTTTATGGGAGAAACAATAGCCCAGAATGATCTGACTGGATCATTACATAACATGAATGATGTTTAAAAAAGAATGGGAAAGGAAAAAAAAAATCCTTATATCTTAACTCTTCTCAAATCTAATAACCTCAAACCACACACTTGTATGATTGCTGCTGTGAGTTCAGGAAAGTGAGCTTCACGATACACACCTTTCCAAAAGCCCTTCAACAATGCATGACGATTCTTTCTTCAATACATGTTAAAGACATTGGGGACAGATAGAAACAAAATCTAAGTGCAAGCAACTACTCATTTCAGTCAAGTAAACAGACCATGAGCTATAACGAGTTGGGAATTCTGCAGAACGCTGTAGACACAGAAAGCCAAACTCCATCACTGAATCATGGCCAAAAGCTCTTTTTCAGGGGGCAACTGTCCAAACCAACAAAACTTGGCACTCAGTTTTTACTTGATTCAGCCTTTAGCTTCAAATTCTGTATTTGAAGATGACATTAAGCAAGGATGGAGCCACCTTGTTCAAATGCTGTTACGTGATGTGCCCAAACTTTCAAGTCAAACAATCCTGGAATTGGTATAACGTGACGCACAGTAACATATAGTACTAATATAGCAACATATAATACTAATTACCACATATACTGGACACATCTAACCCTGTGTAACTGGTGAATCATGAGTTAAAAAAATGAAAAACACAGACTCAAGTACAGATACAAATGAAGAAATAATACAGACAGCATGATCAATGTCTTAACAAGGAAGTATTTCTCTCAGCGTACCATTAGATACCCCTTCTCACCCAAATGGAACATGAAAATATGGCACTTCTCCCTACTGCCAGTGTAAAGAAAACCTTGAAATGTAAAGGGTCAAGTCTCTCAACCAGAGCATTTGCAGCTGCAGACTTTCATTTAACTGAACGCTGACTTAATACAATAGTAATTTTTATCTACATTTAGATACTGTTTTTCTTGGCCAAACATGGTAGTGTATTGACTTCATGTGTTCACTACCTAAGACATTCCCTACCATGCTCTTCCACGAGAGGGCACAGTTCACTTCAAACAGATGCAAAAACAAGACGGGGTGAGCGCAAGCATCCAGTCTTGCAGTGAACAACAGCACTATTTGTCATTGCGCAAAGGTGTTGTGATCACAGCTGAAATTTACTGATCACATCCAAAATTTGAAAATAAAGGACTACAGAAAGACACAGATCTCTCCCTTAATAAAAACTCCCTGTTACAACAGCATTCTCAATATTCTACTTAGAAGCTCTAAAATTTGCCCCTATGACGTTTCAGCAATTTGAGATTACAGAACTGAGGAGCGTACTGTGACAAGACTAAGCCCTGAAACACAACCTGTAAGTGAACATTAATTTAACACTAAAAAGCTTCAGTGAAAGTAAGACTTCTGGAGATCAGTGCCTCAGCTGATAAGGCACCAGAGCAAGTTTGCCTGAGTACATTGTAATACCAGGTATTATCATATATTAATATATAACAATAGTATATAATATATAATATTATTATATAACCAGGTGACACCACAAATCTTCCACTTTCCAGCAGGATGTCACAAAGCAATACACTCAAAGAATTTTATAAAACTGCTTTTAGCATTTAGTACTTGCATGGAATGCCTGCGTATTCGTCTCTGCTCACATGGCAGATACACCCATCTTTTAATATGTGTCTGAGCTTAAAATAGTCCCAGGAATTCAGGTTCATGTATGTACAGAATAAAATGCTCAACTATATTGATATACATGCAGATAACCTGTGCAACAGTTATTTGCCTGCCTGTTACATAGATTTGTATCTAAATTTGACAGAGAAGTTGTCTATAATTTAACATATCTAATACTCCTAAATAGCCCAAGTTCCAGCCATAGCAGCTGCCCACCTGCACATTCATTTACACTGTGGCAGCAGAAGGAAGGTGTCAGATCTCTGGCACTATCTCATTTTAGAAAACCCAAAAACTAAGATGAAAATAAGACAAAAAAGTATTTGCATAGGGAAACCAGAACATGAGCCTTCTCTTCTTGCACAAAGCCTGAAGAGGAGCAGCTAACTAAACATTTTCAAATCAGTGACTCAGTCTGCTACTCTATGTATCTCTATTCTGAAATACGTTAAATAAGTGTCCAAAATCTTTGGGACCTTCCATGAGGGCCACATTATAGCACTCCACTTTGTGAATTAAAAAAACAAACGAAAAAAACAGTTAAGAGAAAAGCTCTCCCCAGCCAAATCTTCCCCCACCATAGCTTCCATAATTCTGAGGTTCCCCTCAGAAAATCTCAGAGACACTCACACTGGGACCTAAAACCAGTACAGGATTGGGTGTTCAAGCAGCTGCCTTTCTCAGCTTCTTCCACAGTCAGTATGAACTGCCTAACTGGCCAAGAACCCTGTATACCAAAGCTCAGACTATGCTCAGCTTTGAAAATTGTTTTTTCCTTTCAACTGCCAAAAGTGAAAGACCACTTCACATAACAAGACAGAAGATAGTATTAATGATAATCAATAAGCCCCTTTCTACCCACAGATGTCCTTCCTTTGTAATCATGCCATCACAAAGAAACCAGAGGGGGATCCTGTGATTCAAATAACCTTGATGTGTCCTTAAAAGCTCATGAGCTGTGCAGCCAAGCATACTTTCATTAGATTCCAAACCCAAAGGCACTGTAGTCCTCACTGTTTCCCGGTTTTAACACTGCACACTTACTGCAAGATGGTCTCATTTGCACATGTCTCTCCCCATTTCCCCCCCAGTCCCCAAACTGCTTAGAAAAATCATAGGACTTTTTTTTTTTAAATCTATTTTTCCCACTGTCTGATGGAAATTTAATCAGAGTTAAACACCCAAATACTACTATAAATTGTAACTTCCAAATTTCTTAAGGAAGTGAAAGGAAGAGCTCTTGCAGACTAAAAACTTGTAAACAGGTATAACTGGTACATTTTCTCGAGCTATTATCTAGAACATCATCAATTGACATGTCTGCTGAAAGCAGCACTCTCCTGTTTCTCCATCTTCCATTCCTACATGTATGTCATTTCCTCCCTAGGGCCGGCATAAGCATTTACACAGCTGAATAATGAACCAGATCATGGTGTTCAGCAGACTTGAAACAAACTCAGCCAAAAAAGCCTGCAGTGGTTTCCAGTGAGACCAATATCCCCAGCCTGGTTTGCTGCACTGTTGCACTAGCTCCAACACTTGCACATGGAGCACTAGTGCCGCAGCTAATGTGAGCACAACCGTGCCTATTAAAACAGTGCCAACAAAGCAGAACCCACCAAACGCATTTTTAGAAAGCATCCAAGCCTTCGCAATGCTGGTGTATGTACAGGCATCACAAAACTCAACTTATGCAAAGCTGAATACTTATTAATACTTATCTTAGTCTTCATCTTAAGTACAGGAGACTATCACAAGCAAGACAAGTGAAATGTAAGAAGTTTGTGATTTTATCAGGTTTAAACCAGGTTAAAAACAACAAACGAACAATTGAATTCAAAAATTGCAACACCCACATTTGTATGGTTATATGATCCACTAAAAGCAAGTTCTGTACTCCTAGAAAATTATACATTTTCAAGCTTTTAAACACGAGAGCTCCTCTTAACAACTTTTGCCTAGAAATATGCAGTAGTATTTCACGAGTTAGCACACCAAATAAATGGATAAGTAGCTTATCATCCCACTCTAATTCAAAATATACTGAAAATATTGCAAGAGAAGGTACAATCAGTGCTTTTTATACCAAGAAAATAGTGAAGACAATGTCAACATGCCCTGAGAACTATTTTTCTTTTAAATAGTTTGATGAAGAGCAACACAGATAGGCAATAGCAGGAGCTAAGCGTTCTAGCTTCTCTGATTAAGATTTGAATGTGCATTACGAAGTTGGAGGAAAAGTACAATCAAGTTTAAAAGCTAAGGACATTCTACGCAAATACAAAGCAGCTCACGTTTGTTAATAAATCTGATTCACTACCCCCAAATCCTTTACTGCTACTATGCAATTATTCTAGAGTTGATGTTCTCACCTACCTCTTTAGCGCAATCCTTGTGAGAGCAGCAGCAACAGTGGGAATTAACGATTACAAATACGGGACCGACCTCTCTTTTTGTAAAATCCATCAGGAAAAGAGAGACTTGCACACCAGAGTTAGTCGGGTGCTATTTTCCGATGGGAATCCCTCAAGCTGTGGACTTAACGCACAGCAGAAGGAAAGCAGACATCAAAGTTAGAAGGGAGCATTGTTTTTTCTTTGACGCCTCCTGTACTCTTCCAAGCGCAGTTCATGAGGCTGCAGAGATTCAAGCTTAATATCTGCTTTTCTCACTCAAATTCTGAATAGAAAGAATGACTATAAGCAAGAGGTGAGCTTGTCCTTTCCAGCCTGTCCAGTTGGTTGCAAGGAGGAGGAAGAGAAGGCAGCACAGGGAGCCTTTATTTCTTCTTGTCTCCGCCTCCCTGTTGAGCTGCTCTGCCTATTCTCCACCTGTTTTCTGTCATAGTTTAAGGCTGCACGCAGGAACATCACCCAGTTCCCCCCCAGCTGTGGAATGGGTTGATCAGTAGGTTGTTCCCACCTAACACTGCTAACACAGCTTTTGTACTGCAGAGACAGCTGCTGTTTCTCCTCTTCTTTCCATGGAGCTAAGCAAGTATAATTACATCTATTAACTCTGATTTAATCCTACAAAAGCACAAACCTGCACAAGGATAACACAGAATAGACCATTTCCTCAGTCGAATTCTGCGACCACTGGTAGTATTATCAACTTTTTTATTAGTGGGAATAGGTGTTGAAGGTGATGTTCAATCTGCTGGACAAAGTTAGAAAGCTGCATCATTGCTTCTTTTACATCACTTGCACGAATACAGTCTGCACTGGTATTTCCTACCAATCCTTGCTATACTCCAAACCTAACATGAAGGTCTTTATTTTTTTTTTCCCCTTGATATCTAGTTTTAAACAGCTATTGTGGAACTTGCTTACTAATAAAATGAGTTGTTCAGAGGGCTTTTTGGAAGGACATATGGAGTAAAGGTGAGAAAGCTCATACATAGCCTTCAAATGCAAAGTGAACAAACAAATCTTAATCAACTAATGAGGAAAATTTAAAACTGAAATTTATTACAGTTCATCAAGAACACTTTTCAGTCCCTCAAAATAGCAGACTTAGTTCCTCAAGTACACCAAAATTACACCAATGTTGTTACACCATGCAATGCCAACAGTGTAAAGTAACACTTTTTGATCCTTCATTGGGCATTTCAGAAATCCCTTTCACTAGCAGGAGGGAAACCTGAGAGGTGTCAAGGGACGAGAGGTCCTCAGAGATACTAGTATGCTGAATGGCCTTCCAACTGCTTAGCTAGAAATTTTACACCCCCGCATCAACTAGCTGTTGCTGATCACCTCAGTTTTAACTGCTTATTGGCATTTTCAATAAAGCAGGTTGGCATTTCACTTGCCATGGCTTATAATTTTTTGTCATCATTAGAGTTCCACTCAAACCCAACAGATGCTGTGCAGCCAAAGCAAATATCCTTTCCAGGAATAGCATCTAACATTAAGCACACCTGATTAAGGCTGCACTGCACTTTTCTGGGGTGCACCGTGTAAAATATAAAGAATATTTGAAGTGCTTCAACTTTTACTATGCACACAGTGCACATATCTCAGTATAACCATGTTTGCTTGACTCTTTGCAGCAGTGCTTTAACTGCAGACCTTGGGAGGAATTCTACCGTAAATGATTAATCGTCTCAAATAAAATGTTCAAACTTTGCAGTCCAGAGGCTAATACAATCAGTAGCAAAGTCAAATCTCACAAACAAAGTAATTACAGTCTCCACATTTTCCTTTTGCTAAGTTGTTACTATGCTAGTTTGAGCCGGACCCAAGCTGCCACAAACCATTAATTCTATGAAACTAGACGGAGCATATGATTCCAGTGGAAAACAATCCAGGAATCCTACCTCCTTCCATGGTCTCTGAGAAGCCTGCAGGCAATAGCTTATACAGCATTTAAATTGGTTTACCCCACGATCTTCTAAAGGTCACCACTTGCTATTAGTTACTCATCCAGCCCTTAAAGCCTACAAATTTAACTATTTCACCCCCTTTTCCATGTCTTATGCTAATCCCATTGTCTAGAAACACTTTCAGATTCAGTTCTTTCCTTATTTCACACAGAGTACACCTATATCCTAATTCTCATCCTAGCTCAAATGAATACCTACATATCTATTAGGAAAAGGAAGATCCCACTCTGTGTTTACTCAGGTAAAAGAGGTATGGGTTGCCTACAGAAGCAATATTTTACTGTTCTTGTTAAACGAGAAGTTATAAAACCTGAGACAGCAGGAAAAAAAATTTAAAATGATACTGCACAGTTAAGTGAAGTGAAAATTGAGCTTCTGATGATGGTATTTCCACAGTAATTCATTCTGGACAATTGATAATTCTGTCATGAATGAAATCTGTAAATCCTGCACAATAAGCTCTGCACAAGATCAATATCCTAGCAGAGTAAACAGCATTACTTCAATACAAGCAATAGGAGTAGACAATGGCTTTCAGCAGGCTAGAGTTAGCTCACTAGGCACTATTTAGACCACTGTCTCAGGACAGTTGTGCTCTCTTATGAAGAAAAGCAACGAGTGCACATTTTGAACCTGATACCTTTTGAACTTGACTAATCTACCACCACCCAGACCAAAATTCCTCTTTCAACTATTTAAGAAAGCTCTACATCACTGAAATAGCTCAACCAGTCTGTCTGCAGTCACTAGAAGCTAGAGATATGACATCCATCTCCTATTATACTGGTGTGCAAGTAATTTAAGTCTCGTGATTCTTAAATTTCTCCGAATCAGCTGTCTTCAACACTTGCTACTGATAAATGCGCGCACCCAGATTTCACACTCAGTTATGAAAACAATGGAGGCAATGCAGTGTTTATACAGGCTTGATGGCCGCAAACTGACTGATCAGTTTGGAAATTATTTTCCTTTTCACTTCATTATGCACTATTAAATAATGAAAATCCTTGAACTGAGGTTGCTTAAGAGAAATATCTAGTTATTAGCATGAGAGGATCCTTAGTACAAAGAACAGAACGTATTCCTCATTTGGCTGTTTACCACTTCTTGCTGTCACCTCTACGTTCATCCACAATTAATCTCCAAAGCTGCCAGAGCCTCAATGTTGTGTTTTTACTGAAAGCCAAGGAATTTAGCATTAAAACTTTACAACTCCATGCATGTGAAGCCTATCCCATTAACCAAGCTCATTTAAGAACTTGAACAAAGACCACTCTTACCCTCAAGAAATCACTGCCCGTGTTCTTTTCCAAAACCATCTTATTTGCGATAATACTGAAGTGTATCTTACACTACCCTACAATCACCACCACGTTGGCTGGTTTCTTGGCCCAGCACACAACGTGCTTTACAGATTTCTTCCAGATGTGCAAGTTCTCTGCTTATTAGTGCCTCCAGGTAAGAAGAAACATCAACTTATTCCAAAAGTCACAAGAATCTAGAGCTGAACGCGTTTTTAGTTTAAAAGTAGATGAATTAATCATAGCACCTCCTGTAACTGCAGCATTCCTCTCTAAGGAACAGAAGAAATTACGCAATCCTTAGAAGAGGTGACTTAGTAATCAAAAGGCAGAATGCACTTCCTTACTGCATAGCTGTCAAACGATATAGATGCATGGCAAAATGGGCCTTATTAAGAAATACACACAATGATGATACAAGTGAAACAGCAGTAAAGTCTGAGTAGACAAGAAGGCTAGGCACAGGTAGAATCATAGTATCATTAAGGTTGGAAAAGACCACTAAGATCATCTAGTCCAGCTGCCAACCCATCACTACCATGCCCTTCAGTGCCACATCTACCCTCTTCTTGAAACCCTTCAGGAACGGTAACTACATCACTTCCCTAACACTTCCAAGCAGGAGTACTGCCTTTGTCAACTGAAAGAACATGCAATGGTGAGCATTTCAAGCTAGCTGAATGGCTCGTTGTTTTGTTGCGATTTCAGCTCAAAAATGGCTTTCGAGAGAATGGAAACATGCCTAGACGCACATCTCAGTGCTATAAATATAGAAATACCACAGTGACACAATTTAAAAACAAAAACGTCTCTTCTATTTTCAGTATGGAAAAAGTATTTTTGAAAAAAAATTATATTAGTTACATTCTCTGCTTTAATTAGCTACCAATCTGACAGATAAACATCATCTAACACTCATTCTAAAATCTGAGTACAGCAATAGTATCTCTAAATCCACAGATCAGGTCTAGTGAACTTGGAACTGAATTAAAAAGATCAATCCAGTATTACATCTTTTTCACGGGCCATAAAACCACATTTACTACCAACATGAACGCTTAGAAAATACCTACTAAATGAACATAAACCTGTGTTTTTGATCAAGGATAGCCAAGCTGCAAAAATAGTGCACAATGCAACAAAAGTCACTATCTCTTTTATTTTCTGACTTACCAGAATAGAAGTTAAAGACTTCTATTCGTGTACCAAAAGATTCAGTTTCAGATGAGTGACCTAAAAATATTTCTGCTATGCACAGAAATCTGATAGTGGTAATAGGTGGTATGGTAGAAATATCTCTGAATGATGTTTACCTTAATAAGTCAAAAAGCTCAGTACTAGAAAGCTCAAAATACCTTCTCTGGACAGAGAAACAACGGTATTGTAACCCTTTAGAATAAAAACATAATGCACAATAAACAACAGAGCTTCTCACACGAACTTTTAAGCCTGACGTTTCTCTCATCAGAAACAGAGTGTCCTGGAGGACAAAAGAAGTGACTGTCCCGTGTACACAGCACAGAGGTGAGGTGAGACTGCACCTTCAATATTGTGTCCAGTTTTGGGCCCCTTGCTACAAGCATACGGAGTTGCTTGAGTGTCGGCAAAGAACAATGAAGCTGGTGAAGGAGTTACAAGAAGCGACAGAGGGAACTGGGATTGTTCAGTCTGGAAGTGGCTGAGGGGAGGCCTCATCCGTCTCTACAATTCTACAATTTCCTGAAAGGAGGCTGTAAGGTAGGAGAGCATTGACCTATTTTCCTCAGGTGATAAGCAATAAGACATACAGAAACGGTCTCTAGTCGCACCAGGGAAGATTTAGACTGGACATCAGGCACAATTTCTGCACAGAAACCGTGGTCAGGCACTGGAACAGGCTGTCCAGGAAACAGTGGAATCCCCGTTCCTGTAGGTATTTGAGAATCATGTGGACATGGTATTAAGGGACATGGTTTAGAGACAGGATGGTAGGCAAGGCTGGTGGTAGGACTGAATAATCCTCAAGATTTTTTCCAACCTAGATGATTCAATGATTTGCTATTTTGGGGAATTAACTACTGTAAAATTTCATTCAGTTTCAGTAAGTCTCACTGTTCTAATGTGGGAACAAACAAAAGCATTCAATAGGCATACATGCTTGCATGTCAGTCTGCTCTGGAAGCAGCTTTCAGAAACTTGGAGATAACTATATAGGGTTTCTGTAAAGATTTAGTGGAGTTCCGGCTTATGAATCATAACATCTTTAAATAACTTTTTTTTTCTCTTTTTTTTCTTTTTTTTTTATTTTTAAACTCACTCCCCCGTCAGCTTCCACAAAACGAAAACTTTCCCGAAGTCATCTCGCTTCCATGACAGTGCAACTATAGGAATACAGTTGGTAGGACAAAAATCATAGAATCACAAGGTTGGAAAGGACCTACAAGATCATCTAGTCCAACCATCCTCCCATTACCGTTGCTACAACAAGCCACTAAACCATATCTCGTAGCTCCTCATCCAGACACCTCTTGAACACTGCCAGGGACAGCGACTCCACCACCTCCCTGGGCAGGCCATTCCAGTGCCCGACCACTCTCTGAGAGAAAAAGTTCTTTCTTATGTCTAGTCTAAACCTCTTCTGGTACAACTTGCGGCCATTTCCTTGGGCCCTGTTTGTTGCCTGGGAGAAGACAACAAACCCCTCCTCATCACAGCCTACCTTCAGGAAGCTGTAGAGTGCAATGAGGTCTCCCCTGAGCCTCCTCTTCTACAGGCTAAACAATCCCAGCACCCTCAGCTGCTCTTCTTAAGACTTGTGCTCCGGACCCCTCACCAGTTTTGTTGCCCTTCTCTGGACACGTTCCAGGGCCTCAATGTCTTGTAGCGAGGAGCCCAAAACTGAACACAATACTCAAGATGTGGCCTCATAAATAGCAGCTCACCCATTTTTAACATCAGTACTTTTGACTAGTGGCACAATGTTGATGAATAACATCAGGGTATCAGACTCCCCATGGTGACACCTCTCTGTTCATAACAGAAGAGACACCTTTCCACCATTTATGTTAAATTTTTCTCAGTTAATGTCAGAGCTACATAGACGCCCACACAGGACAATGTTACATATCAGCAACACAATTTTACAAGAGTTGATCATTTAGAGTTATTGAATTTATTTTTTTTTTTAACATATTGTTTACTCAGTATATTGGTGTTTTTAGAAAGCTGAATAAGCCTACATTTCCAAAGCCCGTAATACAACCAAATCTTAGAACTCAACATCAAAAAAATACATTTGATCTTCATTTTCTGCAGCTCAGCTCGCAGTTTCTCTCCCATTTCAATTTCTGATTGTTTTAAAATATCTAATTCAAAATTGAGAAACGTTCCAAGCACAGCAGTGAACAATACAGGGAAAACTTTTCACTTCAAACCATGTTTTACAATACCAACACTGACATATTCTGTTGTTTTAGCTGTAATCTAGAAACTTTTGTTGCTGAATAGTACAAATGCCTCTTAAGATCAACTTGTAAAAGCGATCTCCTTTTAGAAAGGAATTCATTTGAATGAGTCTTTTTTCTCCCAACTTCCCTAGCTTTGTATACTGTATAGCACGCTACATCTCAGTATTTCAGCTGATCCCTGCTGTTTCTCGCTTAGATCATTATTTCTTTAAAAAGATGACTATAAGCTAACAGCTTCTTAAGATATTAATGTTTTGAGACCTTGTATTCCTGTTTCATCCCTCTTCCATTTTTAAGCCTATGTATTTCTGAACTAATGAGTCAGTGACTGTACTGCCACCCAGGAAGATTCTTCACTCTTAAAGAGTGCTGTTCAGAATGCTTGCAACTGAGATGAACAGCTATGGGAAACAAGTGGTAGAAGCTTACATACTGTTTAATCCATTTAGTGTGATACTGAGGAATAACATCTGGTACAAAAATCATAGATTTTAGGCTTCTATTTTTTCCCCTACTTGATACTCAACTGCCTGAGTTTTCTTCTTTCAGTCAATACAGTTACAAGAATTTTCCCTTTCTTACTGTTTACTGTGTTTGACTGAAGGTTCATGGATTTCCAGTATGTACATTAACAAAAGGTTGTTTGCTTTATTTGTGGACTCCCTCCCCCTACTTTACCACTGCCTTTCCCATTCAAGAACTTGGTAGAAAGGGTGTCTGTCTGTATGAACAAAGCCAAGAAACCAAGCTTTATGTACATTTAACAATTTGCATATTGCTTCTAGAAAGTAAAACAGGATATTCGTAAATATTCACTAGACACAAGTAAAACTGATCACAAGACTAAAGGCTAAGCATTTATATTTGCTATCCCCTTTGGGGAAATGAAAAGACAGAGGGGATGACTTGCCCATTTCGTCTCCACTGAAAATAAGGACAATTCAGTTGACTGAGTTCGGCAGTTTGATGGTTATGATGCCTAACTTTTAAGTCACAAAAGCCACTAATTTAACCTCAAGTGACCAAACTGCAGCATTTAGTGAGTGACTGGTCTCCAGCCAGGAGAATGACCTTCACTCTAACCAGTAAGCTTTAGTTCCCACAAGTTAGGGAAATTACAGATTTTTAAACCAGTTAGACACTGCCTGGTCTGGTTACTCATTATGTACCTTGTTCCCTCGGGTGTTTTTTTAAGCTCTGTACAACTGAGATGAGAAAAGTTGTGCACATTCTGTGGAACATTTCAGTACAGAACATTGTGTTTTGTTTTTCAAGTCAAAATGCAAAACATTTTTGTGTGTTTTTTTTCTTCTCATGCTAAGGCTCAGGTAGCAGACATTTGTTTAGAGAAGAGACTGGACTTTTGGTGAAGGAAAAGGTAAGTCCACAACTTCACTCTGCCCAAGTAGCAGTGGAGAAAATTAATTATAGAGAACAAGACTCTATCAGGAAAACTTAAAAGGTAAGTTTATGTTATGGGAGGGGGCAACAGAAGACTTGTCTGTTCATACACATGCTAGACTTTCAGTACATTTAAAACCAGGACAGTCTTAATTTGCTTGGAATAAGAATGTTTGTTGCTTTTTTGGTTTTGGTATATGTGCATGAATGAAATGAAGCTGCATAATAAACACTATTAACTGTTATTCTACCTGTTCCAAGACTAGTCAGTCACTTAGAAAATGTGAGTCTTAGATATCGAAGTACTAGAGATTGAGCAAATATGCATTCATGAAAATAGTTCCTGTGTTACATAAAGCAAGTCTGAAGGAAATACAGTGTAGAAGTAATCAATGTCTATCTGTGAGTTGAGAGCAAATGTAGCAAAAAAAGCCAAAAAAGACAAGCCAGCTTTTGAAGCAACCATAGGGATTACATCAGTCGCACCAGAGGCTGAGAAGCTAGTGCAGTCATGTCTTCATTGCACTGCTTTCCCAAACAGTCTAAATTAAGAAATCATATTTAAGATGTTTATTCTACAAATACTTGTATTCATTTAAATACACAGATAGCTCATTCCAAATATTTCTTGTTTAATGCATATTTCAATAACTTGCCAGAAGTCAAAGAAAGAATACCAATTGACAGCCAGGAAAAATGTCAGACAGAAAAGTCTGAATTTTACCAAGATTATATGCCACTTGTGCAAACAAGTAACAAAATTAAGTATCTTGATCACATTTTGTATTGAACTACCTGTACCACTTTATAGGGTTTGGACACTGAAATAAATAATAATGAATAATCATCATCACCACCACCAGAGCAGGCAAAATTACTTTAACAGTGCAATTAATCTTCAATTTAAGGCTTAGGTGTTTTTTTCTTAAGCCAAGTAAGCAGCAGTGTGTGCCCAGCTGAAGAGACTTACTGCCTAAATCACAGCAGAGTTCTTGTGTTTGTTGTCTCTCTCTAAACAAGATAAAGACATTGCAATTCCTGTGATTTTTAAGTACTAGCTACTCATTTATTTAGAGCCATTTCCAAAGAGCAGCTTCAAAGAAGAAAACATGCTCTCTGTGGAGACCAAGTTGCCATATTGTGTTTTGATAAGGAGGGTGGCTAGACTCCCTGCACACAAGCAACAAACCATGCAGATATTTTCTAAAGAACCTGCTAGTAAAAAGGTCTGGATGGAGCTTGCTGGAAGGTGTAAATACAAAAAAGTAAATACGTTGTGTCAAACTTCCAACTTCTTTACCAGAATGGTAAAACAAAGTTAAGATCTAAAATTTGTAGAGGTTTTAAACGCAGCTTTTACTCAAATTCCTTTACTGAAAGAATTCTTCTAATCAAAGTGAGACAGAAAACCAGTTTAAAACCTTGCACTTATTTCTTGCACCTAGGAAAATTTGGGAACTTTATTTTTTTCCCCCGTAATAAAAGAGCATTGGGATAGAAATTTCTCAGTGAGAATACAGACAGGATAGACAAATATCCTGGAAACACCGGACTCATCCAGCAGCATTGTTCAAGATGTGAAACAATAATAAATGGCTGGCCAAATAACATCTCATCACAATGGCAAACTTCAGATGGACTTGCTATCTACATCTTCGCTTACCTGACTATATTACTTCATCAGAAAACTGCTTCCAGAAAATAAGGAAGACCCTAAACAGGTGAGGGAGAACACAACCGAGTATTCTGAGCAATTCTGGCAAATACTTGAAGCCAATGCTGCAGTGTCTGGGCATCAGCTAAAGCAATCCTAATCACAAAAGAGTAAGGTCAGAAAGCAATGCAGAGTCAGGCCATGCTAGAAGAAAAAACAACATATAGACACGACAGGAGAGAAAAATGCAAGCCAGTCCTGACAGGACATGGCACCTTGGACATTAAGACATCTACAGGTTTCTGTCCTACACAGTAGGTAGGGTCTAAGCTAATAGACCAGCTGTGCTTTTTCTTAAGCACACCAGTAGCTAGAAAGGGGTTGAGGGAAATCAATTCATTTAAATACTTATCTCCCACGCTGAGTGACTGCATGGTTTTATCTTGTTGCCTTTAGAAATTTCAGTGATTTTTATGCTTTCACATCCATGATCTTCCAATGACAAACTGCCACTACTGTCTTCACTTCTGGTCTTTGTACATGCAGCTAAATAAAATCATCCTATCGTTTAAGGCACAGCAAGACTACAGCTCCTACCTCAGAATGTTCCTAAATATTCCTAGGAAAGTAGCAAATTAGAGGGTTGAATTGGAAACACTAAACATCTACCACAAACCACAATCACCTTCTAACCTAAGTTAAAAGGAAATGTGTTGGTAAGTACTTCTGGATTCACTCATACAGGAAATCTTCCAAATCCATTCTATAGAAGGTCAACATGTGAACTGTCAACTAAGTACTGAATTTCTCAACTGGTCCAACCACTTGTCCACAAATGTAGATACTGAAAAAAATCATAAAGTATCCTTCAAAATGAAAGTAAAAATCTTAAGAGGACACAAGCAGAAAACCGTAGGGCTCTTTCCATGTTGGTAAAAAGAATATAAAGTGCATTTTATTTCATAACACCATTGTGCTGCTCACATTACAGGAAAACAACAAAAAAAACCAGCAAATTCTCCATTGTCAGTTAAAAAAAAGGTTTATGCTTTATTTCTAGATAATGCTGTCTTTTCATCAAAAGTCTTCCTTGAAAACTATTCAAGTATCTGCTTTCAGTTTCGTGGCTTTGTTTTTAAACACACTGCTTTGTGGCTGTCACACAATAAAAAAAAAAAACGTATCAAGATAGCCTTTAATTCTCTGCCTAGAAGCAGAGACACGTACATTCCATTTTGTTTACTTTCCTGTTCTTTGCTCCTTCTGCAATCAAGGAAATCTTTTATTTCATATCAAAATGCATTTCAGAGATGTCAAACAGTAGATGAAACAGTAGATGAAACAGCAGAAAAAAAAAATCAACGAAATTCAATTTGTGAAACATCAGCAGCAAAGTGCAGTAAAAGATGTACTGGACTGAGTGAAACGTTACCATTCCGTGTTCCTCATCCACTTAGAAATTCAACAGTCAACCAAAAACAGTGGAGAGAAAGAAGTATTCAAGTTTCTCAAAGGTACAACAAACAAGTGGTAAGTAGAACCCCAGTAAGTCTGTAATTAAGTTTCTAATTGTTAAGTATTTTGTAGACCAGGGAAAGGATGTTCCTGGAGATTTCCAAGCCTGAGACCATCTATTTCAAAAACCAACTTCCCTCGCCTTAGCCCAGTTCCCAGCACATTTTAAGGAAAAGTCAGGGTAGTTGCATCAGGTGTCTGCTCTGATATAAAATACCCATCCATGCTGAAACTGTTTCTTTGGCTCTGGGCAACACACACAATCATTGCAAAGGATACCACTAAAACTGTTTCGATAAGCTACTCTGTTTTCTTTCCCCGATCCATATAGCCAGCAGATCAGAATGCGCAGTTAATCAACTAGATTTTACTCTTGTTCCTTTTGATTTAGAGGATTACAGTTAGGTTAACCAACATGTTAAGCAAAACATACATTGAAAACTTACTTTAGTTGTTGATAAAAAAAAAAAGAGGCTATTTTTCCTCTTTTCTTCCTCCTCCTCCTGTGCCTCCCTCACATTCCCCTTCAAAAAAAGCAATGTTCTATTTTACCAAGCCTTCCTTCACAACTCATCGCTTCTAACATAAAGACCCTTTCTTCTGTTTGCAGTCAGCAATTCTATCTGCCTCTTACAGCATGAGGCATCAGGAATAAGCATTTATTTTTCTAGATCTAAGCAAATCGCTTGACATTAAATCCTCCAAGCCTCAAAAATAATACACACCACAAGATTAACTGGAATAATACTTTCTCCAACCTGTAGACAGCTGAAAGTCTTTTTGTCCCTTTGCACATGTGCAAGATGCACTGATTTTCTCAGAGTAAGTTTTCACTCTCCCAAATAGCCAACCTCACTATTATTTCTATTCTTTCTTGTCAAGTTTCTCTGTTTTAAATCCTATGCAATATCTTCTTGTATACTGAAGGAGCATCAGCACATGCAACATTTTATTTCCATTCACATATTTTACAAGCTTCTGACCAACCACTTGGGATAAGTTGAACTGTTTTATTCACTTCCATCTGTACCCCTAAACACTCTTGTTATCTTCTCTTCTCCCCCCACAAACACTTGCACAAAGTTGTACCGTCCAGCTTTACTCTTTTGCTAGACTGACAGCCTTAGAACCAGTAGTGGGGAGGAACTTACACTGGTCACTCGACGGTAGATCTGCGCGGCATTTTGGCACTCAGAATAAGGATACTCAGACGTTGCCATCTCTAGCATACACATCCCAAAAGCATATACATCAACGGATTCATCATATTTCTCCTCATACATCTCGGGGGCCATGAACTCTGGGGTACCTTAAATTAAAAGAACGATTCAGACTCTAAATGTCTCAAAGCGAGCAGAGGCTGCTGGCGTTACTCACCGCAGGAGGAAGTGGATGGGCAGACCTGTGAGACAAAAGAAAGTGGAGGCAAAAAGAAGAGGGAGGAAACCCTTAGTCACTGTTTTATCAAACCACTTTGCGAGTCTTCCATTGCAAGGTCTTTATGGAATAAGAATGGTATGAAAGGGCTGATGTAGTTCTCATTTTATGCATGTTAGTGCGAGTACCAAAACAGATTGAATCAGGCATCAAATGGAGGGAAAGGGGATAAGGAGAAGGGAAAACAGACTAGCCATAGGCTGCAAACCAAATACTAAGGAGAGTTAAGATGCTTACCTTTTCTCCCTGTAAGAAAGGAGGCACATTAAACCTGGTTTCAAGAATTACCTGACCGCCCTCTGCTGCAAAAGAAGTAGTACTGGTAAGAGCCCACAGCTAGTCTCTGTCCTAGTGCTCCCCACCTACTTTTTGAAGTAGAATGGTTCAGGAAAGGCCTTGCAATGAAAAACTCTTTTTGTTAAAAAATATAAATCTTCATGATGGAAAATGAAAAGTAATTTTCTGCAAAGGCCACTCACCGGAGCCCTCTTCTTCATATACTTACCTTCTCACCTGCAGTATATTTATAGGCCTACTGCAGATACAGGCATTAGTGAGGAACATCCTACAGTCAAAAATACTTAGAAATACAGAGAGATTGAGTTACAAGCATAGAGCGTGAGATTCAACAAGTCCCATTTAAATAGTTTGCAGAAATTTTTGCTCAGAGAAGCATCACAGCATCCCCTCTGTAATCAAAGGGACTGCACTGTATGATCAAAGACGTAAGTTTGATTCCGTCAATTTAAGCACAGAATTATTTCCTGCAGATACCAGATTCAAGATCGTTTTATAGATCAATGAACTATCACTTTAGTTTTCACCACACAAAATGAAAAAAGAGAATGCCATTGTAACCATTTATCCAAAGGGAAGCTATTAACATACAAAGTGATAATCTCGTAATAATAAATTTGAAGAAAAGGGGAGCAGATTTAAGAAAAAAAAAACTTTGTCAAAAAAAAAAAAATGTGTACTTTTTATCCCTACTATTATTTTGACCTGGTTAAGAAGCAGGAAATATTTCAGCAATCACTTTCAAGAGGGTTCACAGGTACACATTTTTGATCCCATTTGGGTATCTAATATAGGACTGTTGAGCAATATTACATTTCAGCAAGCTTAGACACTGGAAATAAAAGCAATTTCATTCCTTGAAGCCTACTTGTCCAACTATAAGAACAAAGCTGATAAAACCATTTCTTTAAAGATTTCAAAAGAAAAACAGTACTAGATCTATAAATCCAATAGCTTATTTCCTGAAAATGGTCATTAGTGGATACACAAGAGCAAGTACAAGACAATACTTCCCCAATGCACCCTCCTAACTTAACATTAACCTGCAAGTCCAGAGACTTTCTGATTAAAACATTATATCCTGGTCCAACTGCGATATATTTTGACTTTCTTCAATACATTTTAGCTTTTGTTTATTTGCCAAGTGTAAGAGATTTAATATTAACACCTGGCGACAGTTGAAAAAATTGGCATAAATTAATGCTCAACTAAACATCCAGATGTTTGATAGTTACCAAACTCCATTTGCATGTTTCTTGAAGAGACGTACAATTCTCACCTTTCATATGTAGTTAAGAATGGTTTTATCAACAATGTTTCACAAAACTGTTGGGCGAGGCAATAAATCCATATTCTGAAATACTTTAAGTTACTATACAAATATAAAACACGTGCAGAATTTCATCATGTCATCTCATCAGGAACTCCAACTGACCTCAAAAGCCAAGAAATCAAGCCTACACATCTTCAGGCTTTGATCATGTACCTTTGAAACCGTATTTTAAAGGAAAGTTCTTAAGGCTCAAATTCCCAAGTAAATAGACCGGCTCATCAGCCTTCTAAACAATAGAGACTTACCTATCACACTTTTGGCAAAAGAAGCTCGCTTCAGGGTTGCCAGTCCAAGGTCTCCAATCTTGACTGAACCAGTGGGGCCAGTAATGAAGATGTTGTCACATTTTAAGTCTCTGTGAATAATGGGAGGAGTGCGTGTGTGTAGAAATTGTAAGCCTTTCAGTATCTGACGACACCAGCTTCGTAGTACTTTGATTTTCATCACTTTAAACCTTTTCAGATACCTAGTGAAAAACAACAGTACATTAAACAGGCTCCAGTGTTAGCCACTTGTATTCCAAAATTAAGTTCTCCTGCCAAATAGCAAATTATGCTGTACAATTTGCTGTTCTAAAGCGAGAAAGCAGTAGCTAAAGAGACTGAGAAAGTTTAATTTCATCTATTTTAAAAAACACCCGTGCAGTTCAAAAATCAAAGAGCTGAAGATGAATCCCCCCTCCCAGAAAGAAAAACCACCCTATAGAAAATTTCTACCTACTTCCTTCTAACCACAAGACCATAGTGCTGAAAGTTAAAAAAATAAAAAAATAAAAAAAAATAAAATTATTAAATTACTGAATTAACAAAATATTTTTAAAATAATTTGCATACCAAGTCAACCTTAAGATGATTAAGCACTCAGCTTGCTAAGTATTGTGGAAGCAGTGGCTTGAAAAACAGTTAAAAACTTATGCATTACAACTCCTTATCTACTTATTTAAGAGGATTACCTCCCCCTGCATTTTATCCTATCATTGCTTAAATAGCTGAAATCTTTTCCTTGGTGAACTATTGGGAAGAAGGCAGTAAAGCCAAAGATGCTAATAAAAAACTGCCAAGTACAGAGTTGCTGCAGACCATGCAAGAGTTACAAAGTCACTCTACCTTAGTTATCAATGTTATTCCAACCACTTTGATCAAGGATTCTGGATTACACATAGAACCTACATCAAATCCACTCAATGTCAAGCAAATCAAACACTCTCAGAGATCACTTCCCTGGTGCTGCCCCATATAGGATGGGACTGTCTGAATCTGATCAGTTAATACTCAGCACTTCAAAACCACAGAGAGCAAAAATGATTAAGCTAACAGATTGATGTGGAAAGTACATACACTACATCAGCATCCCTTTGCAGGCAAAACATGACCCAATCTTAACTGTTCTAATATTGCTGCTTTCTGAATGTTAAGAGAAAATTCACACAAAAAACTGTTTTCCAGTCTTTGTGACACAAGAGTGTGATCTTATTCTACTAAACTTTGATAGATTAAAGATGTCACAAGGTGAATGAACTACGACCTATTCAAGTGTTTTCCAGCTGTGTATTCTCATACACCCTCTTCAGGTAGAAGTGTTAGTTTAAAGAAAGAGTTCTTTTCTTCCTTCTTAAAAATAAAAGGCTGAAATGTATTTAGAGAAGGAACTGTTGAAATGGTATGCTGTGTACAGCAATAATTTTATTCTTATATAGCCAAGGTTAAAGTCAGACAAGTTTTATACTGCCACAAGACTGGTGGTAGATTCTGTGACCAGGATGGAGTTCAGAAGCTACATACTTAAAATCAAGTCAGGTTCAATTATTCAGTGGCAGCATTCAGTCTTCTGCATACCCATAAAACTACTCGCATCAACACCAGTATAAAAACCTCCATAATTGAACTCCTGTTACTTTAATTTCTCCACTTCAGAGGAAAATCTGGAAACCAAATTGCTAGCAATAATTCTGCTACAAAAACAAAACTGTAAAAGCAATCAGGACCTAGTTCCAGAAGGAGTCTTGAAACAGAACGTAAAGACGGACAGGGAAAAAGCCAACCCAAGGAAGGAGACAAGCTGAAGGAAGATCTGGATCACATCAGCTACCACTTGAATTCTTGCTATTGACACAATCCTCATTCATCACTCTTGAGTCTGTTCCAAAGATCACATGGTAGGGGCACTTCAGTTCAGCATCTGGAATCCCTAATTACATTCTTGGTTTCAAATATGCTAGTCTACTGCCAGCTTCTCACTGTTAAAGGATCTGGGTCCAACCATCACCCAGCATCCTGCAGCGTTGCTGTAATTTTTCCATAACACTGTCATAAACTAAGTCACATGTCACTTAAGGTAGAAAGTATTTTAAAAATGGAAAAATATATAAATACTTAAAAATACATGGACAGCACTATTAACCTATTAGGTTTTAATTTTCCAAGTATTATACATATGATAACTCAGGTTTGAAAAGACCTCAAGAGGTCTCTAGGCTAAGCTTCCTTTCCACATAGGGTCAGCCAGGAAGACAGACCAGGTTAATCTGGGCTATTTCCTGTCAGGTCTTGAGCTCCTCCAAGGAAGGAGACAGCACAGCCACTTGGGGCAACTTGTTCCACTGCCTGACTGTCCCCACTGTCAAGAAGCCTCTTATTACACCCAAGTCTGAAGATCTTTAGTTTCAGTTTAGTCCTGTTACCTCTAATCCTCCTACCCACCAAGCACCAGCAGAAAGTGCCTATGACTTCTTCATAGGCACTGGAAGACTGTTGTTAGATCACTCCTAAAGGTTTCCCTTTTTTAGCTCAGTTATTCCAGCTCATAATCACACAGCAGGTGCTCCAACCCTTAACATCTTGATGATCTCCACTGAACACTTGCTCCTAGCTGATCAACATCATTCTTCTCCATTTAACAGGGTAGCTGTCAATTAAAGATAGGTACTCAATCTTAGCACAGAATACAAGCAAAGATGAGAAAACGAGGCTTTCCTAATAGTTACCTTCAACAAACAGAAAAGTAGGAGCTAGAGTCTGACTTCCTGTCTTGTAATTTTATGCTTGCTTGGATTTTTTTTTTAAACCAGGAAGGCTCACAAACTATCACAGCATCTCATCTCAAGGAGCTAGAAGAAATCCTACTAAGTTAGCAGAAGCAGTTATGAAGGCACATGATCACTAATACTTTCATTTGAAGTAGATCAGGAACACATACTACAATGGCCTTTGGAGACAAAACTAGAGGCTGAGACTTAAGTCAGAAAAATTAAACTGCTGTCTTCATTAAGTAAGAGTAATTAAGAGTAATTAAGACTTAAAATAGACAATTCAGTTTTTTCCAATGCTTTAATTCTGTTAACATATAATGTTAGAAAGCAAATTCTTACAATAATTGAGTTGTAAAACTTTTCCATTGGTATGTAGAAGTTCAGGGACTTTTCTTTGTGCAAAATTAAAAATCTTCCCAGGCAGCACTTTAAAAGGATGAGTTCCCAATATTGCAAACACAAACACAATAAAATATCATGAAAAGATACTCTGGGATAACATCACACATCTCGTGTTTTGCTTGTTTGTTTTTAATATCAAGTGGCAACAATGGCTATGTCTCAGAATGAGGAAGACACCACTTGTTTTAAAAGCAGGTAGTATAAACAAACTGGGTAAATATGGAAGTAATACTCATTCAAATTCCATATGCTAAAAATAAGTGAGCAGTATGGGAATAGGATATAAATGAAACACGTATTGATATTAAATTTGGTATTTCAGGAATTTCTCATGTAGTTTACCTGTCATGTCTCCAGTGAAGGGCACAAAAATAAACTAAATTACAAACACAAAGTACACAACAGTGAAAAAAATAAAGTATATTATTTAAACGATAGCCAATTAAAAAGAATATGAAGGTGTTTTTTTCCCCAGATAAAAAAAGACCTTCACACTTCAGAGCATAAAACAATCTTATGGCTAGCAAATCTTAAGTATTTCTTCCTATCAAAAGATTATCTTATAGTCATCTGCTTTTACTTTATCTTGCTTATGCTACTGCATAACAAAGCAATCCAAACATTAAATCTATGAGGGAAAGAACACAGTAAGAAAGAGAAAAAGAGTTATAACAAACCCTATATGCACTACTATGAAAATAAATACCTGTAAATAAATGCATGCTTACAAAACTGTAAAACCTTCATACTGTTCTAAGCACAGGACATGAAGTAACTCATCTATTACTTTATCTGATATACCCTTAAACAACCTCAGAAAAGCCCTTCATGGACACATAGATAAAGTTACAACTTCTTTAATCCTCCAGCCCTATTTCAAGAAAGAAACACATCCCTATAATTAATGTTCAGACTCCCAAAAGCACATTTTCCCTGTTTTAAGCATGTCCATTTGTGGCAATCAACAAACATCGCAAAAAATAAGTAAATAAATAAATAAAAAACCACAAGTAGTTCACAGCCTATTTTAACCAAAGTTCCTACAGTCTATTCACACATTTAGGATTTAAACGGGCACCAAATTAAGACGGCAACTCACAAATTTTAAATCACGACAGCTTTATTTCCAGTAGCTTAACAGCAACTGGATGCTCCTGAAGAAATTCACACCTCTGCAAGATTTACAGTGTAAGGCAACAGCGTGATTTCAGTTCAACTCCCTCAGCTTTGTGTACCACTAGAGGGCCCTCACAGCAGTTAGAATCACTAGTTTCCAACTGGCTTAAATATAGATCTAGCTTCACTCAATTACTTCACAGGTCAAAACTGTAAATGCTTTCAAGCTTTTCTAAGGTACTACCTCATGAAGTTTTAACTAAAAAGATATATTTTGGGGTGTGGGGTTTTTTTTCCTTATTTTTACTGATTATTGGTACTGTAGTAACAACCAACTCCTCCCAAACAAGGTGAATCAACCAGTGCTTTGAACTCTACAAAACACCTCATGCCAAATGGGAGAAAGCTCAGGAGGAAAACAAAAGGTACAGAAAAGCAGCATACTTACTGAGCTCACCAAATCAGAGAGTTTTCCTGCATGTGCTTACTAGGACATCACAATGAAGAATCTAACAAGTCTGATAACAGAAAGGATGGTCCATTGCACCCCGCAGCGCTAATAAAACTTCCTAAAGAATTCCCCTGCAGAAATTGAGCCCTCAGCAAAAGGTCTCCGCCCTTACCTATTTTGAATTATCACCTACTTCAAGTGCTCTAATTTTGTGATAACGTTCATCAAGTGCCTTGACATGCTAGAATTTACTTACGTTTTTAATGTTCCAGATGTCATGAGTTCCGTGACAAGGACAATACATTTTTTTCCTTTGACCGTGGACTCCCAGGAATCATAGAACCTGACAATATTGGGATGCTGAAGCCCTTTCAGCATCCCAGCTTCCTCTTTAAATCTTTGTCGCTCTGACTTGGATAGTTTCCGATCCTAATGAAAAAGAAAATAAAGCTTTGTTTTATTTCTTAGAGAAACAGCAAATTGAAAAACAGTTGTGTACAGTCATTCAACAAGAATCAGCATCTTTTAAATGCCATTTTGTTCGCAGTTACTCATGCAATAACTGCTCTATTTAGAAAACATTCTATCATAGCTTTTTTTAAAATCATCGTTTTCCTCACAATATGATTGGGGATTATCTCCTAGAGCTATTTCTTCCATCCCTACTCCAAAGGGATTGCTTGACTTGAAGCAGAAAGGGGACAATGTCCTAAAATACTCATGCATTCAAGGACAGGCAAAAAAGGATCATTTAAAGCACATATTTCAGATTATAAACACCTATAATCTTTAGTAATTCCTTCAAGCACAGTACCCACACCACTGGTAACAGACTGGATTAATTTTCCATATAGGAGATAGAGCAGAAAACCTAAAATACAGGATGCATTTATAATTGAAGACAAATAAATTTGGGTTGGATTTTTTTTTATTGAAAGCATGACCTCATGATTGAGCAAGTTCCCCGTAATCTAGCATCAAGGAAAACAAAGACATAATTCACACTAGAGAGGCAGCAAGCTTTTGGCCAGAGACAAGTCACGAAAAAGCTTTCCTGGACAATACTGCTGTACTATCTACCATAAACCAACTATCTTAATATCTTCAAGATTCTGACCAGCAATAAGTTGCAAATATGAAAAGTCTCCTTGCATTATCTTTCAGCTGTCAGTTTACCAATGCATAGCCATACTAGCCTGGCTGATCAACTGACATAAACCAGATCCATATGCAGATAGCATTAAAAACACTTCAAGATACACTCAAAGCCCAGATCTTTTACAATCAGTGTTTCTACCAGCTAATTACAAATAACCAGTGCCGTCTGTCAAATCTTAGCAATAATTTTAAGTCACTCCATTCCACATTAACATTTCAACTAGAAGGCAGTAGAATAAGCACGCAGGGTTTACTCAAACCGTTCACAATTGCCCACTAGTCTGTAATTCCTCTCCCTTTGTTAACAATTAATGTGTTTTCTCAATACTATTCAGCCATGTTAATATCTAAACCATCCTCCATTCACTAAATTATCAACTTGTCCTAGGAGGCATGGACTACTTCATTTCCAGATGAAGCTCCAATTTTCAGAAGTGTAGGAGTCTTCCAGATCAAATAGGAGAACAGGTCTGAAATCACTGATATCAGTGCTTTTAAGTGTCTATCATTTACCATATATTTATGGTTGTTTAAGAAAACACCAAATTCTTTAGTGCCACAAATTCATCAATAGATTTCAAAAGCACATGATCCCGCAACTATTTCCCCCCACAGAAATTAGTGCTACCACTTCCCCTCACTCCTTCAGAAGGCATTCTTACACAAGCATAAGTTTTGATTAAATGTGCTTGCAGAAACGCTAAGAAAACACGTCAACATTCACATCTGCTGAGATTTAGCAGTGTTTTTTGGTTGGTTGTTTTGGTTTTTACTGGGTTACTCTAATATGGAAGTAGCGTTCCCATTTGATTTGTCTTACACAGCTAATAACTTTCCTTTCTTTATAACATACAGCAGCACAAGTTCTGTCCAAGACCAATTGAATCCTGACTGTTACAAGCAGCTGTGATGCCGAAAAGCAGTGAGCTGCTAACAGCACATCGATCAAAAGATCATACACACATGATTTAAGAATCTCAATAGTTTGACCAGAACACACAATCGCAATAATCATTCTCACAAAGAAAACGAAGCAGATTATTCCCAGCCTCTGCTCTTTATCCATATAATTCATCTGTTTAGCCCTACATCCAATTACTATTTATGGTAATTATAAAAGACAGGCTTTAACAATTGTTCGTATTACAAAGCTAAATTTAAGCAATGCAACAAGTATCTGTATTTATTTTTGTGCAAAAACTAGATTGTAGATATACACTTGGACTAAGTCTCCTGTATTTTGTGAACTAACAAATGTTACCAACCAATTTTAGACTCCACTTGACCTTAAGTTCTCAGCTAAACCCATCTATGCCTGATCTCACTTTTAAGGGGCCTCATTGGGCTTTCCCTGTTGCTGTACTTCTGGTGCCAGATAGAAACTAACAAGTGCTAATCACTCTTATCAAGGAGCAGACTCCTAATGGGCATGCGTATTTTGAGTCATTTCTCTTTCTGGTCACATCAATGGTAGCATCATGTTCCTGCAGACGTATCTGTGACGTTTAAAACAGACACTCAACACTTCACTGCTGGCGTTAACAGAAGAAAAAAAAACAAAAAAACAGACAATGACAGTATATTAACACAACACTCCTCTGGAAGCCACAGTGCCCTAATGATCTCAGACAAGTTTGGACGCAAATACAGGCCAATGAACACAAATTCCACCCAGAGAAAACAGCAGTATTTCCGCAACCAAGGAAACATCGCACCTTTCGGTAGCACACTGCAGCAGCCAAAGTTAATTTGAACAGAGCTGTAAGAAAAGGATAGAAGCCACTTGTTTCATAAGACCGGCAATGCATACGGCCTTTAACTACCCTCACTTCCATGGACCATATGCTCATCTGTAACACATATTTATATATCTTCCCTTAAAGGAACACTAATGCTAGGTAGCAGAAGATGGTGAACGTACTTGAAAAAGAAAACTAGCGCTCAACGTATTAGACCTCACATACAACTACACCAACAAAATTCATCAGTATATACAATGATTGGTGGTTACACTTCTATAACCTACCTTCCAACACGGCCCGCAAACAGCCTACAGGCTAAATGCAAGGAATCTAAGAGCCACCCTTGCTCCAGTTCTATCCCCACCTCTAAAGAAACAGTAAAAGTACCACAGCGTATCACTCAAAATAAGCTATTATCTCTGATTAAATTATATCAAAGGTGAATCAAATAAGATCCGTATCTCCTGTGGCCTTTTTTCCCCATAGCTCAGGGTCTAAGTAGGCATAGAGATGGAAGACATCAGCACGTATTTGCTGTTTCCAGCAAGCAGACCTCACAGCTTGACATTCCAGTATCACAAAGCACAAGACTGCAGTGTTCTCTCTTTTATTCTTATTTTTTAAAATCAAACAATGAGAAACAAAGCAAAATATGCAGGCACGTAAGATGCTTTTTCCAAAAGTCAGAGAAACTCTATAAAGAAGAAATCACTTTAAGAACTGTTAATAATATATGACTTGACATCCTATCCTTCAAAGACCAATTCGTTTTGGAATTTCAACTAAAAATAACAATTTAAAAAAAAAGATTGGGCACCCTCCTTCCTCCCCCAGGCATTCATTTTGACCATATAATGAAGGAACACCAGGCAGACAAGACAAACTCCTAAGTCTCGCTGTTTGCAAATCACATTCTTGCATCTCAGTTACAGCAAGCGCTGAGCTGATATAGCCTAAATATTTAAAAATACACAAGCTGTCAAACTCAAAGAGAACTTGCTTCCTAAAATGGACTTAACTACCTTGTAATTTGGACTGCATTGTTCTCCCTGAACCAATAGCCTCACTGAAGGGCTGAAGTGTCACATCCCCATCACTGGGCTGCCCTTCCAACAAATTGAAACAGATGCATCGAGCCCACTTTGTTCATTTCATTCATTCCTTTCCACCTACATTAAATTGTTTTGACAAGCCAGGACAAACAGCAAGGCTTCCCAGCACGTGACCCATGGCTCTGCAGTGCCAGAGGTCTGAACAGAGAGAGGCACTAAGTGAAACAATTGTTCAGCTCAATACCATTCAATAATCTTTTCTTGGCAGCTTTCATTTATCCACATGCTTCCCTCTGACTTTTTTTGGTCAGGAAACAGCTATCAAAGCTACTTACATCATTCAGCATAAGACAGGAATCTTGGTCAGTTACAATATACCAGGTATATGGGCTGACCCTTTTGCTGATGTATTTAATCTGGAAGACCATGAGTAATCCAGAATTGTTACAGCCTGCCTTCTATCCCTGTGCCTAGGTACCTTACCTAAAGGAAGAAGAAATAAAGACAACTAAAACCAGCCTCCTCACAGATCAGCTTTTCTGCCAAGCCACGGAAAGTGAGGCACATCAGCAAAAGTTATCTATAATCCCTCGGTGATTTTTTCAGTCAAAGCTTAATGTCTGTTCAGCATCCTTCTGAAAGACAGAAGGAAATGCATTTCTGACATTTAGATTAATCTTAAATTTCAACCGGGCTGCTCGTACACCAATTAATAGGTTCTACTGAACCATTTTTCCATGTGTTCTTCTTTCTGACTTCCTGTGGTCCTTCCAGGCGTTGTCCCAAAGCACTGCGACAAGGACTGCACAGCACACCGGATCTGGGAGCAACCCCAGAATGGCCCTTGCAGGGCACAGTGCTCATGAACTCAAGAAAGGTCTCGCCCTCTGCCTTACCTTACTGTGCATTTCTGCAACATGGCCCCAAAGAGCACTGAAGACGTCTGAGCTGAATTACAGAACAATTCAGAAGAAAAACGTTTCAATGCAATAATACAAAAGACCTCCAGAACTGCATGTCAAAGAATGAATTTTAGATGTCAGTAAAAGCAATGGTGCCCTGTTAGGAAAATTACAGGCAAATACTTCATTAACAGAATGAACTGACACATTCAGCTGAACAGCTGAGTGAGTGATCTGCTGAACAGCTTAAAGAGAAGCTCTCTCTTCCACATATTAGAAAGATATCAAGAAATAAAGTAACAGACTGATTGCTTTACCTTTTACAGACAGGTTTTGCTTGCTTTCTGCAAATTACACCACTAGATCCAGAAATTTGGCATCGCTATACTGCTCACTAAAGTACTGGATTTGGGTTTTTGCTTTTTATTTTTAAACTACACTGGAGAAACACCGGCTAGCTTTTATCTAAAGGAGATGTGCTAGAAAACACCAGACAAATTAGTAGGAATGAATCTACTTCAAGTGATGTGCTCTGACAACGTACAGCCATGGCAGACTTCAAAGTACTGGTGAATTATAGATAAAGCGAATCATAAGCAAGGTAAATAAAATATCCAGCTCTGCTGAGGTTACACCAAGCAGCATTTTATCAAGCTTTCCAAATATCTGAAAATTGGAGGGAAGTTACTGCAGCTCCCACCCTATTATTCAGAAAAAGTAGGATACAGAACAGACAAGTGTTCTTCTGTGTGCATTTCTGCAGCATATGAAAAAGGCTTTGGAAGCCTTTTAGGCAAGGTTAATGAGGGGTCATCAGAGGAGAAGCTAGCAAGACAGTGCTCTGATATTCAGTGCTGTTAATGGAACCACAGCTTTGTGGGCTGCAGTGTTCTCATCCTGAAAAAATCTAGCAGTTAAGAGGAAAAATGAGCACAGTGACCACTGAGCTACATTAACAAAATATCAACAAAGAATTCACTGAGCTTAAAGATCAGTCAGTGTTACACAGTTGATACCTAGAAATGGGAGTCTTGAGTGCACAAGAACTGCCTATTTTTGTGTCAACAAAAACCACATTCGATTTCTAAAATTTTAAGACAAGATGGAACGAGAGGGGGAAGATACCATTCAAACTGCATGTCTATGCACCAGCAAATGTGAAAATTGAGATCAAGGATCTCCATACATCCTTCAACCTGTATACCTTTCCACAAAACACTGAACATAAAGGGTAGATTAAATGCAGCTAAGCAGCTGCTGGTGCAGAAGTATGCCAGAGGGTTTTTTTTTGTTTGTTTGTTTGGCATGCACTTGCTCAAATGTTCAGAGCACCTGAGCACCTGGTTTGTGAGTGAAATTGCATAATATAATGTTTATAGAGTTATATAAACCTTTAGCTAAACACAGAGCAGAGAATTAGGTCTGCAAACCGAAGAGAAGACTTTTCAAGCAACTCCTGCTTCATGCATTCTCCTTGCTACAGCTCTCCTACCTTCCAGTAGTACAGTCTTTTGCAAGAAAGTCTCTACAATCTAAGACTGTAGTGGCTGATTCCATAATATGTGCCTGGTAATACTTTGGGGGCTCTCAGCACACTTGGGAAGACTGTTAGCTGTGAAGGTTGCCAGCTGCTGAATACACAATACATTAGAACTGTGCCTACTGAGGCCAATGCCACATTAAGATACCCCAATTTAGTACACAAGAAGTCACCATATCAAGAGTTGCCAGAACACAGCTGTCAATGCTTCCAAACTGCACTTCATGCACAGGTGGAGCAGTATATTAAAACAGACACACACTGTTCTTTAGATAAGTCAACTGTTATTTCTGCCAAAAATATACACATGCATTAACCAAAAGACAAGCCAAGAATAAAACAAACCAAAAAAGCTACTCTCCAAAGAAAGACAGAACTAAGAAAAGAGTCAGGCTTCCTCACCATAAAACTACAGTGCTCAAAATCCTCTAAGCATTCAGAAGGTCAGACATCTCCCAAACATCAAGCTCCTTAATTATCTGTCCCTCCATCAGTCTGGGCCACTCATCCCCATAAACAGCTCTGCAGAGGTTTTAAGGAAGAAAGGATTTGCTTATAGAAATTGGAAATAAAATTCAGTTTCTGTGCCTGTTTGAAATCACATGGCTTTCTGAAAGGGAAGAATATCCGCATCTTGACATTAGGTTGCAGAGTCTCAAAACAGAGACTTATAATGGCAGAAAAGCCAGTAGCCATTTCAGTATAGAAGGATTAATTCAAAGAAAAGCAAATCTGAGGATTTTTGTAGTCCTGTATTCCGGATGCTACTGACCAGTAATTTCAGTCCCCTTTTTCCTCATCCTCATCTTTGGGGATGAAAGAAAGTTCCCAGGACAGGCAGCAGAACAAAAGGCAGTGCCAAGTTAGCACTTACTGAAAGCACCACTTCATGTCCCTGGCTGGACAACCTCCACAGCAAGGCTCAATTGTATATAAGCTACAGACAGTTCCAGTGGAGTGTGCAGATAATGCTAAGAAAGATTACGCTAAAGTATAACGTTCATATTTGACACAAAAGAAGTAGGGTTAAAGCAGTCATTTATCTATTACACCTTTGCAGCCTTGTGATGAAGGGTAAATATTTTTCTGTAGATTTCTTCCTATTCAGAAGTATTCAAAAGTGCTGAGTTTTAGGCAAGTACATACACAACTCATCATCTTAATTGAAAGCCTGTGGGATTATTCACATTCAGTTGTACAGTTTCCTGTAAAAGCATCTACCTGTATGTTCTCTTCTGCATTCTCATTTCTAGCATTTCAGTGCATAAACTTATGAGCAACACAGCAAACTCTTATCACCGATACAGGTGAGTGATGCAGATAACACATGCAAGCTTAGTGCTGCTCGTCAGAGGAGGGAATTAAAGCAACACTGTATACTCATCTTGAAAGAGATGATACCTGGGTAGACTGACGGGGAGGGAGGGGAGGAAGAAGAGAGAAATACAACTCTTAGTATTCAAAAAGGGAGCAGACAAATCTTTGAAGTTTTGACAAACTTTTCCTGAGAGCTGAAGCATTCTCGTGCTTAGATGGAGAAAATAGGTCAGTAGAAAAAAAAAGATAAAGAAAAAAGCTCTAGGCTTTCCTTATTCGTTTGTATTTAACAAATGTGACAGCTTACTGATTCAGGACTTGGGTTGGACAGGGATCCTCCATTCCTTTTTCAAAAAAGCACCGACTCCATTCAAGAAAAAAAAAAAAAAAAGTAACACAAACTCATTTAAGTTGGCAAAAATTAAACCACATAGGTCAGAAGCAGTGTGCAACTTGAAGGCAACTCTGTGCATTCCTCGCACAGCAGCCCTTTCCAGCTCACACTGAACATGACAGTGTAGCAGATGGGACTGGAGTAGGGAGTTACACTCCGTGTTGTCCAAGCTTCATGATGATGAACCCTTTAAACATCAAAACTGAGATTTAAAACAGTTTGGTAATTTACCCAAAGCACCAGTAGCTTTTTACTCCGTACTGGAAGACAGAATTAAGTATGCTTTTTCTTTTGTTTGTTCTTTTCAGCGTACACATCAGAACTAGCACTATCCTGCATATACGCTTATTACTGTCCTCAAAAGAATTCAGTCTGCAGAAGTCAATTATACACAACTGAAAGAGGCAATACTTAAGCTTATAATTACATCTAACTTTAAAGAGAGAGTATCCGTAACTGAAGCCTATGTACGTGATTGAAAGATATCAGTGATGCTCCCCATTTTTTCCTGCAATTGCTTGTTGGCTTCGACAAAGCTATGATTCATCAGCATGGGAGAAGGGGAAGAGAATATCACCACTAATTACATTCTTCTGTTGTGGTCTCTTCCCCACTGTTATACATGCAGTAGCACCCACCCAGCAGCAGCAGCATCTAGGACACCTGGTGGCAGCAATGTACTTGAAGAGCCACCATCACTGAGAGTTCCTGATAACGGGGCATTAACACTCACGTATGTGCTCGTTTGCACCAAGTTCCAGCACTGTTAAACACAACTGACCTATAGGTAGTCACAGTTACAAGCTTCTTCCAGAGCCAGAAAGAAGAAAGTTGGCCAAATCCTCAGGTTCCAAGATCCCATAATTTACAAGGACATTCAGAACAAATCTAGTACTAACACTGCCATACAGGAAGTTGGAAGTAAGGAAGAACCAGGACACGCAAAAACAAAGATGCTTAAGCACAGGAAGTTAGGAACAGTTCATCAGAGATGATCTCACCAGCTAGCCTAGATACAAAGCCATTCTGCCTCACTTCCTTTCACCGAACAAAGAGCAGAAGTGGGATCAGAAGCGTAAGGAGTATGGAAATACAATGTGTATCATGAAAACAGCTGCAGGAAAAAAAAAAACCTTTTGTCCTTTTGCAGGACAACAGCAGATCAGAATATTTCCTCTTTATGTAAGGTTACAAGAAATCTTAACGCAACTTCCAACGTTTACCTTTTGGAGCAGTAAGCACTGCGAGAATTGTTATTTCCAGCAGTGCCTAAGGTAGTACGCTAGGCACACTTCAGTGCCTTGCCCACTGGAGACACACAGGTGGGAGTGTATTGCCTAAAGGCCGGGACAAGGAGGCCAATCTAGGAAAGATAATGGCAGAGAACCTACACCACTCCAGAAGAGTTAGAACAGTCTGGCTGACAAGCTTCCAAGATACTTATGCTGTCTGATTTCTTAGCTTTCCACTTAATACGGGCATGACATATCAGGCAGTGAAGCACCTAGCTTTTCCCAAGAAAAAGAAAATAAAAATAAAAATAAATCAAAACCACACCACCTGTGGGCTTGTTCCAGAGCTGGGCGGCATGGGAATAAATGTGTTAATACAAGTTCAAGCTAGTCCTCTCCCCACTTCACCATGTCAGCAGAAACACTTATAGGCAAAGCAAGAAGAACTGCCCCAAAGAGAACCAAATTCTTCTTCTGCAGAAAACAGTGACTACAACTAATCAGTACATTGCCTAATCCCATGGTTTCCTGCAGGAAATCAAATATTTCATTTACACTCTTAAAGAGTAGAGCTATGAAAACTACACAGTAGCTTCAGAAGTTAATGAACCTTTCAAACTTTGTAAGTCAATTACATACTTTTCCTTTGCTCTCTCTATAACCAATAGGAGAGACAAATGCTGAACAGTAGATACAAAACCTATGACTTCGGCATGACCTTGTCTGGTATCTCTCAGGTCCTTGAAAATCTGGTCTAAGAATGGCAAACAACTGTTTGGGCTTCAGTCATTTCTATTCTAGGGTTTCTCTAGTATTCTAGGCAGCATTTGTGTTTCCTTACACAGAAGTCTGGGAAAAAAAACTGCCGAAGCTTTTAGGCAATTTGTTCAGCCTTAAAGGATGAACATAAGGGATAATAATCAAAATGCTGTCCTATGCCAAAATAATCAGTACTCAGAAATTTTGAAGTTAAGAGAGTTCTCTATTTGATCCACGGAAGATAAACGGGTAAGTTTGCTATCTGATACCAATTCACAGTAAGGCTTATGCTTAATACAGAGGGCTTATCACTGAGTTGGAGTGCTAGCTGAACAGAATTCTTGATGAGCTATTAACCAGCTGCATCACCTTGTCACTTGGTTCAGATGCCTCATTAAAACTTTGGGAACTCATGTCAATTCTCATTTTGCACTGAACTGATTGCTTTGTTAGTGAAAGGGAAGATACATTCAAACACCTCAGTTTAATTTGATGATGAAAACCTAATTTTCCATTTACAGGGTGCCAATACTGCAATAAGAAGGTCTCTTCCACAATCCATTCTCTTTACCTTATACACCAAAAGAAGAACTGTAGCTCTATTTTTATTACATAGATTTCTGTAGGACTTAGAGTCCTTTATGTACATGCCTAGAACACTGGGGTGAACTCTTCACTAGATCTGATACAGTCAAGTCTATTCACAGAACCAGAAATGTCTTATAATCTTCATCCTAAAATACTTCACAAAGCCACTGGACAAGGGAAAGAGTTGTCAACATACAGAGGAGTAGACATAGGCAAGTTGGACTAGTATGCTGCTTGGAAATCATGCAGAAGTGTAAAGATGGCTCCCAGGATTTAGCAATGTTCAAAACCAGAAAAGATCAAAGACAGAGATAAATGCAAACTTAATTCTCCTGTGCCACTGGTGAGTTAGCTTACAAAAAATCCAGCACAATAATTACAAGTAACAAACAAACTGGTTCAAATATTCATGCTCTTTCACTTGTAAAACTAACTCATGTTAATCTATAATATACATTAGCTTCAAGATGATATACAAGATAAGAGCAAATATACTGCATATGCAGCCTAATTACAGCTCTCCCAGTTTTGCTGCTGCTTCTGCAAACACATCCAAAAAGCATCCTTCATTTACTTCACAGAAATGTGGATGACTACCAGTTACAACACACAAAGTATAGGCCAAGTACTGGCAGACAACAGAAAATCCTTACATAATTGCTAGAAAACTCGATGAGAGATCATTCCTTGTTAGACCTCTCTCAGTGTTCCTCTAGGATTCATACAAATACAGTGAAATAAGAGATATTCAAACAGTTGATGTTCTGTGCATCATACACCAAAATTAATTGTTAACCACATTTAACAGTGAAGAAGGTTCCTTAGCCAAAAAGTTATCTGAAAACATTTTCAGCCATGGTTCTGTCAGAAAGACATCCCTGCATTCAGCAGACCTGCACACAAGAAGCCACAGAAGCAGGAAATCAAATTAAAGTGGTTTGTCAGAAAAGCTGCACAAGTGCTCCAGTACAGCATCCACTGCTTCAGTGGCAATAGCACAGGTGGTAAGAGAGGGCGAGAGGATCTGAGGCATCCCATGTTTCTGCTTAAATTACATTCCTTCCCCGATTACACCACCATACACAACACCCCCAGAATAATGATTTTAATTAAGCTAAAACATATCATAAAGAGGGCAAACATCTAGAAGTTTTAGTCTCAAATACACAGGCTTACTCAAATATTACAGGCTAGAAAGAATCATCTTTCCCCACTCTTATGACAACCAAGACTCCACAAGAACATCTTTCCTACAGGCAGAAACAAGATCCAGATTGATTTCAGGATAGGCACCTAATACAGCAGCAATTTTAATTTCCAGAACAAGAGCCTAGTGTCCAACCACCAGGCAACAAGATGCAAGTGAAAGCAGGACAGCATCCACATAAGCAACCATCTGGAAGCATCTCAGAATCAGTTTTCTTTGCCCACCCCCCGTTGCTAATCCTGGATTTTCCTCAATTAACTCAAGCAATAACCTGAATGCCAAGATGAACTTTCTCATCAAAATTCCCAGTGTTTTGAACACTTAATACCTAGAGATGCCAAGGAGAACCTTGTGGATTCTTTCTGGAGCAGTGTCAGGTAATGTTTTGTTTTTATTCCTCAAGATATCACTTCAATACACAATGTTTCCACAGGACAGCTCTGACCTAAACTGAGATCACAGTACTTCCAATGGCCAGCTGCAGGAAGCAGTCCCTTGGGAATCCAATTCTCAGACCACTTCTGCTAGGGGGACCAAAAGGTGGAAGCGGCATTATAGTTTTACCTCCTCAAAACACCAGAAAATTCTTAAGATAGTCGTCTCATTGCCACCACAGCATTCTTATGTTTGGAACTTCAAGTGTCAGTGTCCTAGGTAATACTTCAAATGGTTAAAAGAAAAAAGACAAGGAGATGCCCTGAAGAAAACTGGTTTCTAATCAGGATGGTTGATCTATGAGAAGAAAAGCAAGCTGGAGATCCCTCCAAAAGTCCTCTTCGCATTTCCATGTCCTTAAACTTGCTTATGAACAGCCCAAGAAAAAGCAGGAAGCTAGCTGCCACCAGTGGCTGCTCCCTCAGGGAGCAACTAGGAACAACCCTACCAGTATCCACAACTGAGGAGTGGAGAACCATACTGTTCCACAGAATCTGTGATTCCCATTCCTTCCAACAAAGCAGGAGGTAGTATCTTTTTCTTAGCTTTTTCTTAGCTTGGGCCACAAAACTGAATTCTTACACAAGGGGAATATAGGAAGGATAAGTACTTTATTTGCTTCTGGTTTTCTCTAATTAACAAAACACAAGAGCCCAGTGTAAGCACCTGCTGCTGCAGCACCTCTAAGACTGGAAATAGATTTCAATAAAGATATTGGAGTACAGAGTAGCAAGTTTTACAACTCTAAGTTTATGGTAACTGCACCAGTACCAATACTTAAGGGCTGGCAATTGTGAAAGGGGAACAAGACCAAGAGGCTGCCTAATAAGCAGGAGCCGGGCAGATTAATCACAGCCTCAAGAGTCACAGTCCTACCTTCAAAACTGTTAGCAGGCTGAAAAATTAATGATCAGGCTTCTTCCAAATTAGTTACAACATATCTGTCCACCAGAAACAGACACTGCCCCTTGTGATTTCACTTTGCAAGTAATAAAATCCAGACTGCATTGCAAACAAAGAACTGCAGTTCCACCCCTACTTGCTCTCGCCCTGAGCACTTTGGCTGCAGAGGCTGCTCGCTTTTTGATGCTATTTTAATCTTTTCTATGCTTCCTACACGCGTTGAGTCTAAAATTTTCTCGCAATTTGCCATTTCCAAGTATGCTTTCTCAGACAGACCCAGTCCACCCTCATCTTCAGCAGAAGGTCTGCACAACCAATCGGTTCGGATCTCCATCTGCAGAGCAAATCAACATGCAGTACACAAACCAAACTGAGACAGCCCGAGCACTTTCAACATACTGAATTGCTGACTCAGTCCAAGCGACTCCATTTCAGAGTTTGTCACACACATAAAGCAGTAAGCTAGAAACTGACATTTGTGCCACAATAGACTCCTCTTATCTCAGCTGATTTCACCACACATACCTAAATAAGGACTTCCCAAGAAACTTACTGGCAGTGATCAGCTTTGTAAAAATAGGAGGCTTTTCTGCAAAATTCACGTTCTTGCCAGAAACAGTGGAACAAGATGGTACCGTAAGGACACGATGGAACCTGAAGAAAGCAGAAGAGACCATGTCTGCAAACACCCAGAATTGTGTAAGAGATGGAAGGGACCACTTTCCAGCTAATTCAAGGGATAACTACCGTGTTTCCCTACCACACGCTCCTGCCAACCCTTCCGCTCAAAGCACCTTTCAGAATCCATTTCCCAAAAGAGTCAAACAGCATTAGACATAGCACAGACCTGACTCTGAGCTAATTAAAAAGGAATTTCTATACAGTGTGCTAGATTCTAAACACCAGAACAAAACTAAAAGCAGTCAAGTTCCACTCTGATTATACCTATGTTTAGACACCCTGTTTAGATTTCTTGCACTTGTCTCATTTACATACATTTTCTGGACTATTTTTCCTCCATGCAATCACAATGGCTATCACTGCAGAGAAATCGGAACATCCATACAAACCTGCAGCTCATACTGAAGCACTGCTTGCTAGCAGCCGTATTTCAATTAAAACCTGAATCATCTATTTCAGTTTAATGTGAAAGATCCAAAAGGTATTTAAAAGGCTCAGCTGCAAACATACAAATTTCCTAATTTTACAGATACATCCAACTGAAAAGGATAAAGACTCTATTCACCAAATTTATTTAAAAAACATATTCCATCTTATCCAATAACATCATTCTCTCAAGCTTGTGGGAAAGCAGATGGATTTTGAGCATCTGCTTCTAAACTAGTAAGAAAATGACTTGGCAAGATTTGAATTTGCTATAATTAAAGCTACTTGAGCAGTATCTTATCACAGATGTCTGCATCAGACCTTCTACAACACACCAGAACAAAAGCTAGGTCTCTTATCATTTAAACACTAAGGTTAATAGCTGCAAGGACTGCTGCTTCTGCAGAAATAGAGGCTGCTATTCCCTAAAAGATTTTCTGCTTGAGAACTTCAGTCCTTATTCCTCAGAGAAACTTATGTACTGATGGAGAATGCCTTTTCTGAGGATATCAAACTTTAATAGCTTAAACATCTGCAATACAAACACATGAACTGAATTATGTTCTACAGCCTTCTATACTGCATTTCCCATACTGAGAGCTTGACTAGCACGTGCTACACAAAAATAATTCTGTTTTACAACATCACTTTGCATTCTATAAGCGAAACTCTTTCGGAAGGCATCATATGGACACTAGCATGTACTCCTGGTAGGCATGGATCAAGGCTTCGCAGTTTGAAGGAAGACAGAGGTTCAAGTCTCAGCACAAAGGCAACTCACATGTCTCAGCACTGCTTTTAGGTCTCTGCTCAACCATTCTGAACTACCAAAGCTTAAGAAAAAAATGGATGCAACAGAGCAGTATTTGCACCACCTTGTCTGAAGCTTCTTAAAACAGCTAAGCTTGGAACAACACGCTCAGCTTGAAAATTCACAGCCCAAGTGGTTAAGGTACGCCAGCTGGGCAACTGGAAGCATGATTTTACTTAAGTGGTGCTGCCTAATGTATCATTCCCACATGAGCTGGTAATAAAAAATGAACAGCTAATGATCATTACATAAATACAAAGCATTAGTAACATGTTTCTTCCAAAGTCAGCTTGCAAAATTACAGACCATTTCAAATCCAAACTCCAGGAAAGTTACAGGCATTTATGCTACACAGCTCACTTCTCAAATCTGCTGGGCTGCTTTTGCAGTCCAACCAGTGCAATGACCAAGGAGTTCCAGAAGTAGCTTCTTATACTGGATGAGTGAGCTGCATTCATGCTGTTAGAGGAAAAAAGATCTGATTGACATTCACATTACGCACATGCATCACACGCACTGCACTAACCGAATATTACAGCAAGTACACGCAACTGGTTTCTCAGTTCTCGGCTCTCACACAGAGAAACTTTTCATTTCGCTACAGCCTGGGTTAAAACCAAATGGTTTTACAGCATTAGAAAAACAATATTTCAAGAGTATTTCCAATGACTGATGAGGATAGGGCTCATCTGCAATGAGATACATGTAGTCCCTAGACTAACATCACAGGCTTTAATGAAGGAGTCCAGTCCATCGTAAACACAAAGACAATTAAACAGGCTTTTGTATTTTTAGAAGAAGCAAAATAAGTATCGATTTGCGCTCTATGCAAGCTGATGGTTGGGAATACAGTTTCAATTATACACGGCTTACTAATTATTTCAACTACCATTTTAAGAATTGTTGCCAAGTCTTGCTCTGAATATTCAAAACACTAGATCATTGTGGCGAAAGTCCCGCCAGCAACACCCCGAGAGGCTGCATAAGTATGCACAGCCTCTTCACGTCACTCCATCCAAAGAACTCCCCCAAACTATTTCTCTTTTGCAGCCTCTGTTCAAAAGCCAGAAAAGCCAGGCAGGCTAACAGCTATCCTTGCTATCTCCATAGCATGCATTGATGGTTCCCAGATGCTCAAACTATAAACCTGGCACTAAACTACAAGATGGCTGCTCAGACGAGGTTTGAGTCAAAGGATTTCTTGTCCTTTGACACCAAAGCAAAAGATCATACACTGCTATACGACTGAAAAAACTGACATTTATCAGAATGACTTATCCCAGACAACTTACCAATTTATACAAAAGCAGAAAACAGCATGAACTGAAGTCCATTCATGATTATGAAGCTCAACGGAAGTTGCACACTAAGTATAACCACCTTTTAGTATATCCCTAAACGCTATCAATGTGGCAACAAAATACACACTGTTTCCATCAGCCACACCAGCCATGCAGATTAAACAACACAGGTTTTCACTGATGAACACTTCCAGTTCAAAGGCCAAAAACTCTCATTAAAGGAGTGTAGAACAGCTTAGGCCTTCCAAGCTCTGTTAGATCCCCTAAACTTTAGAGCTGGAAGCCATGTTTCCTACTGGCTGCAAGAGCTCCTATCACACAGGCATTGCATTATTGAGTTCCACAAGCCACCAGAAAACTGCTTCTGAAAACACAGCATTAATGCAAGAGAGAACTATGCAGACAAAGCAAATCAACTAGACGACGTTTTGGATTGGTTTTGTCTGGTTGGCGTTGTCTTGGAGTGTTGCTGTCTTTTGTTGTTGTGTTTTTTTGTTTGCTTCTGAGGGCTGCAAACAACCACTAGGAGCTAACAGCAGGGTCACTGATATTTATTGTTCCATTTTATAAAAGCACTAACCATAGACATTTCAGAATTCCTTATGTATCTCTTTGAAATTGAAAGCTTTTTAAAGTAATGAATAATTCCTCTGAAGGCTTGAGCAACAAGTAGTTCAACTAATAAACGGCTGATTTCCACGTTTCTTGGTATAAACTCATAGTTATTGCAAAGTTTTGTTCTATTTCTCATTCAATTTCATTCACATACACTGCTGCCTTCACTAGTCGAGAGCTATGATCTTTATTTACAGAAATTTGCTGCAGAGAAGCTATTTTAAGTTAATGACCATGCCTATTCTCCCATTAAAGTGCTTTTTTCAGCCATGTACTCAGCACTCAAGTTGTTTTTTTTTTTTCCATGGCACTTTGTTTCACATTATGCTCAGTAGCCCATGCAACACATCGCATTTTGCAACCACACAGCCAATGGCCATTGGCAGACTTCCATCTCCCCTTTCTCAATATTACTGAAATAAATCAAGGTTCATTCACACATGGATGGCAGTAAAAACTCTTTACAATCTGCAAAGTCAAGTTAACCTCCCTTAATAATCAGCATCCACGAGATTTATTACGAATCTTGTTACACTTGATTCATTGTTAGCTGGGACCACATCAGGCACCTCAGTTTTTGCTGGACATCCAGATTGAAACACGGCCTGAGGATAACGGACAAGAGCACAGGACCAGAGGCTGAATAAACGTTTTAAACTAACAACAGTACAAAAGGGAGGGAGACACTTAAATTTCAGAAAAATTCTTTTAACGACTTCAGGAACTGCACCAGCAAAACTCAGCATTAGTCATTGCTGAAGTCATTGCTACACAAGGACTTGTATAACACTCTAGAAAAAGTTTTCAACTCTTCCTGAAAAAGAAATTCACTTAGATGGTTCAACTTCTTTTAAACTCCTTTTAAAGGAGTTTTAAACTCCTTTTAGCGAGCCTAGCGCAAAAACTGTTCCTATGAGATTCACAGTAAGGCTTTATTTATTTCAAGTTGGCGTAATGCTTACAGACCTCTAAACTTACGATTTGGTCACCAACTTGCGATCTCCATGACTCCTGATAAACTCACAGCTGTTGGACTGAGTATTTATACATGAAACAACTGACGTATTTCCATCTGGTCTTCATGACAGAAGGATGACTATATAGAACTGCCACTTCCAAACAAAACTTGGGAAAGAGGAAAGGGAAACTGCTGAGCTGGACTGCCCTTGACCCACGACACAAACAGACAACTCAGCTGTCGCTTATGTTTTGGTCATCTGAGAAGGAGCAGAAAGTGTATCTGAAATAAGACACTCTATCCAGCTGAAGCTCAATCTAGTCCATGGTCTTTTTCCCCCCCCCCCCCTTCCTGGAAAGAGATTTGGCTTGAGAAGGGAGAAGGCAAGAGTGGAAGACAAATGCCCAAGAGAACTGTAAGCACATTTCCATGGATAAGATTGATTTACCAGCTGGAAACGTCTACATTTGGAAGAAGGCAACTCTAACAGTCGAAATTTAGGTGCAGGATTCAATTCTGCTCATCATTCTTTTATATGTAGTATAAAGTAAAATATACATGTAGTAGCCCAAACATAGACAGGTACAAAACCTACTTTATCCCAGAATGCAAAGGAAATTAAAAAAAAAAAGTCCATGTTTTGCCACATGGTTTGTCCAGGGATCACAGGACAATGCAGGAAGGCTGAAGCTAGGAAACAGAGCAGAAGTGTCATTGGCGATGACTGATACAGTGTTTTGTTTGGAGGGCGGAGAGGTAGGAGAGGGGAATAAGAATACTTCCTGAACAGGTAAGCAGCAAGAACAATTACCATTCCTACACACAGGAACAAGAAAAAAAGAAGCCATTTCCGTGCATATTATTGCCAGAGAAGATAAGAAGAAAAGTCAAATGGAAAATACTTCTGTATATCATCAACTAACTCATTCTTTCCATTCTAAATTCCAGTGCCAACTTCCTCAGATTTCATACCCTTGAAGTGACAAAACATACTTAAAACATCACTACACTCACAGACTGCAGTTTCTAACTGCACTCACCCACACTCTCGTTAACATGCATATCAGTTGTGCCGTTACCTAGTAATTATCAATGATTTTACACAGAGTAGTTGCACCTCTTCAAATTTTATAAGTTTACCCAAACCATGTGGGTTGTTGCAAAAAGCTACGGGTTAAGGATCAGATGTTGAGCAACATATGCTTTTGGATGAGATACAGGAGTAAAATCACAGAATGCAAACATAATTTCCCAGTTCAGAACTGTCTCAAAAGCTGCCACATTAGAAGCCACAACTGTTTTCTGACAGAGGTCAAACCACTACAGAAGTTTAGCAAAGGAAACCTTCACTTAGACAGATTGGTACACAAACCAACAACTTGCAATAGTGTAATACTGGAGTAAATAACGGAGGCTATCACAAGAAGAATTTGGAGATATTTTGGTGACATTCAAAGTACAGCTTGCGGCTCTCACAGAGTAGATTCGGGCAAACTTTCTCCGTTTACTCCTCTGTAATCAAAAGCTGCTTGAATTTTCTTCACAGAACTGGACCATTTCTTTGCTTCACCATGCTGAGACAACTACTGTTACCACTTGTATTGGCATTCATATAAGAAAGGGCTACCACAATTCCTACAGATTCTTTTGAACCAGTTTATCAGCAACCTAAAATTCAGAAGATCCAAGCATGTAGTCTACGAAACTAAAGAAGAACGTAGGAAAATAAAACAAGTTTTCCTAGAGGAATAATTGACTATTAAAGGTAACTATTTATAGGCAGATCTTTGGGTATACACCGTGCACATGCAGCCTATTGATGTACTGCAGCATTTAAGCCTCCAGCAGTAACTCAGAGCCTCTTCACTTTCTTCCCCCCCCCCCCCTTCTCTACAATCCCCAAAGTAAGTACTGAACGTCCTAGATAGGTTGTGGCTCATATCATAAGAGCATGAGAAATCATGCCATCACCTGTACTGATTCACAGTTGCCATCAACAGGCAACTAAAATAAAATTCAGGTGCCACGTGGAGAGGTTTTTTTGCTTTTGTTTTTCCCCATTTGCAGACAATCTGAAATGCATGCTGCCTATCTGCAGTCAAGAAGCTCAAGCTGCATGCAAAGGAAGCGCGGAAACCACAGAAGAACCATGCAAACAGTGAACCTAAGTCTTCCTGTATCACATATTTCTGCAGTTTCTCCATTTTCAGCATCGTGTTCCTGGCAAATGTAACAACTCACCAGACCCCAAACCAGGGCAAATGCAAATAAAGATTATGCCCTCAAAGAACATTCTACATACAGTCTCCACTGGTCTACATCCACAGATATTACAAAAATAATTTGGTCCTTTCAGACAACATTCCTTACTTTAAGACACTTTTTAAAATAGACTGCTTTTCAAGAACTCTAAAATTTTAGTTTAGTTATCCCTACCATAACTTTGCTTTAACTCAAAGGCTCCCAGTCCAAAGCAGTTACAGAATAACAGTAACATCAAGTTATCATCTTGCCTTTTTTTTACACACAACTTGAAATACACAACTCGTATTTCCTGAATGAAAGTATGGTATAAGCAGCTGAATAAAGACAGATTGCAATAAAAAATAGTTTAATGTTGGAAAATATCTGTAAGAGTAAGATAAAGGAGCAGATTTTAAAAACAGACGTGATAACATTCTGCAACATTTCAGCAAAACCTGCTAACGGTACCGAAATTGCCATTAACAGATGCATATTACATAAGTGCATACAGATTTGCAGATCCTTCAGATAATCAGCCTGGATTGCTGAAGCTTTTAATAGAAATATTTGTGAGTTATTGTTTGTGTGTTATTAATCTTTGCCAGGATAGAAGCTGTTTCCATAGCAGTCAAACTACATTTATATTGGGGTCACAAACTTGCCAGCAAGAGTCAGTAAAGCAGCAAACGGTCACGTGGGCACTCTCAGTGAGAAAAATATCCAAGAAAACTGGGTAACACCACCAGTTGGACAGACCTGAATCATCATGAGACTGTATCAAACAGCCAAAACCAGTTAGAATGTACCTAATTGCTAGTACGACTTTGTACTACCTTCAATTTAGCCCCTACATAGCTCTTTCAAACTTACCCAAATTACATCAGAGATGAGTATTCCTATTCTTTTTTCCTTCCAAATGGTGGTTTAAAAACAAAAAACCTCTCAATCACTCTTCCATTTGTGGTTGCTTACTTTCCACTTAGTAGCCCCAAATCTGCCATCAGAACTCGCTGCCTTCACTGACACCACAAAGTCAGGAATGGTTGAAACCATTCAGATGAAATAAATGATCCAGGACAGCTCAACAGAAAGGACTAAGCCTCTCCCTCATACAAAGAGCCTAATAAAGCTTGTTTTCAACACCTTCTGCTGTCCTAAAAACCAAATAAGTAGTGCACTAGCTAGCCATACAGAAGTTTCTACCCATGAAGCTTATTAACAAGAGGTAACAAGATCCAGGCTGTTCTGGAATATGGCTCAGAACGCAGCATCCACATCCCCAAAGCCTTCCCCCTTTGTTTTAATCTTACCAGTTAGATACTAGGGGAAATCCTGCCAATCTCTGCAGAAATGAGAAGACAAAAACCACCATAACAATCTTGTCCAGAAAACAGATCTATCAGAGAACTCCTGCCCAGACTACTACCAACAGATAGATAAGGTGATTTCAGTACCACATTCTTGGTTACACTGAGCACAATATAAATGGCATCCCTATATTAAAATACAGAGATCTGTGAAAACAACTATGCCCAGAGTCACTGACTTATCACATAACAGTTCACAGATATTTTGTCTACAGCATAGGTGGCCATTGGTATGTACAAACTTTTTGCAAGATTTCTAAGCTCTGTATAAGCATGGAGGTAGCAGTCCTGAAGATTCTTTTTTAGGCCTAAAATGATAAATCAGAAGGTGGTAAGTTACTCTGTCTGACTGATTTATGATGCATTACGCTCGTGAAGAGCACTTATTGCTTTAGGTGGACATTAATACTTAAACAGTTTCTGGAAGACAAAGAAAATACCAACACAAACATATCTTTTAGCATATTGAGACATCCTTCACCAGAAAATAAGTATGTGAAGTTGCCCGGGATTCAAGCAAAGTAAAACACAGTACTGCTGGAAGTGCTTTAGAATTATCTGAATACGTGCAGCGCACTTCACAATAAGATGAGTGACATAAGTTCAGGAGTGCATCTGAGAACTGAATCTGAGTTCTTCTGGTCACTATCACATCCCATCCTACTCCAACTTATTAGAAAAAAACATTTAGCAGTGCCTGTAATGATCTTGCTGCAAGAGTCTCCTTTTGGGTTAAGAGGATAGCATCACGTAGCACACAACGTTATTAACACAACATTTGCCCTTCTTAAACAGGAGTTAAGGAGTAATCTGCAGGTTGAAGCCATAAACCAGAAGCAAACAAGCTCCGTTTTTCAAAGATGACCTCAAGTGCTTATTGACTGATCCCATGGATTCAATCCTAGTCACCTCTTCACTTACTCCAGCACTCCCAAAGGGAATACCGAGGGAAAAAAAACCCACGCATTAAAAAAAAAATGCAGGTTCTAAATTAGCAAATCTTCAACAATTTCTATATGCACTGAGGAAGTTGGACAGAAAGTAGGAAGAAGGGTATCTGTAGAATATCAGCCATAAACAGTGAAACATTGTTTAAGTTCAGTACAGAGTCGAAATTATCTCAAAAGGAGCCTGAAGTCCTGAGGACTACAGAGAGCCTCCACAACAACGCTTCCAAGCCCATATGAGAAGTTGGGTCCCACTGGTCAGGACAAGAGTTTTAACAGTATATTTGAAGACCTGTAGATGGCTCAGTTTAGACAAAAGCCCTTGCCCCCCCCCCCCCCCCCGCACTATAGTTCCTGCTATTTAGAATGGGAATTGTGCATCAAGTACACCAGGAGAATGTTCTTCCAGCCATTGTACGGGCACATGATCAAGCTAAAACCATGGAATCAATATTTAAAGTTTAAGAGTCAAAAATAGTAACTTGGTACCATCTGCTATTACAAAACACATACTCTGCCAAGAGAAAGTCTTATGCCCAGCTGCAAGCTTGCATGGCATGTAGTATTTCTCTTAAAGCCCAAACATTACAGCCATTATGCCTGCATTTCCATTTTTCAGAAGTTCACAGCTCTCAAGACGAGCTTGAAAATGTGAACCTGAAGGCTGGCACGGAAATGTACTCAGCTTTTCATACAACCCAACCATGATCTGGAAGAGGCAGTTAGCAATCTCTAAAAGAGGTTGCTGGACTTGACAGGAAGTGAAAGTCTCTGAAGACATTCGTGACAGGAAGCACCAAGGCTGCCACTGCTTAGCACAGACTGTCGCACACTGTATGGAGAACCTGGGTGACAGTTGAAACTGTGCTGTTTAACAAGCTACTGGCATGAAATAAAACAACACAAAAAAAAAAAATAAGGAAGAGGACAACGTGGCCCTGAGGGAAGTTACTAACCAAAAGGCACTGAAACTACACTACACCACGCACTGCATCCATATAGACAAGCACGGATCTCTTGCTGTTATATGTATTACTCTAGTAGACAGCTCTAAGGACCCTGCACAGGATGTCTCCAGAGACTTTCATCGGGTTCCCTTCCAAAGAAGGATATTTTCCTTTTTGCCCTCAAAATTTTAGTTACAGAGCTAAGAGTTTTTATTTTAAGCCACAGAAACCCAAAACAAATCTCATTTAAGCGATTTGATTCTTCAATTCTCAAACCCACCTGAACTAACATATTTATTTCCATAAGAAACACCGCATCTTCAAAACAAACTTATCCAATTATATTTATTGTCTTGCAACCAGCCAGCTATAAATCGAACCACAGCCATCCCTGGAACTGACATCCCTTTGAGGTAAGATTATTTTCCCAAGCAGAGGTCTCCTAACAGCTGCAGCTCCAGAACATACTTTAAAGCTCCCTTCTCTCTTTCAGGGTCACCTTTGTAAAAGTCTGAAGGAGTCAGATCATTGTTTATACTTCTGCAGGTAATTAGTCTGGCTCCTTTCCCATGTCATTTATCAAGTTGTCAATTGTGTCAATTGCAGCACAAACACTCAAGAATATGGCTACGTTTTGCTCTTCAGCCAAAGGAGTTTTCAAATCTGAGACCTGAAGCCAGTTAAGTACCAGTAACTGTTTTGTGCCACGATATCGAAAAGCAACTGAAAGTAAGTTTAAACTTAACTCCAAAAATGTCAGGCTCCCTATACGAGCACACTTAAAGAAGTCCAGAGACATCTGAAGGTGTCAGACACTTGTGGATTTACACCTTTTGGTCTTCAGTATTTTGGACTTCGTAGAGTTGCGAACAGACAGAAAGCCAATAAAGGCCCAATAACAGACACTGTCATATACCTTCATTTATGAGGATTTGCTATAACCATGAACCTACCACAAGAAGTAGTAAGACAGAGACACACACTGACATCACAGCAGTTGTAATAACACATAGTTATGCTCACAGGCTATTATTTTAAACACTAATCAGAAGTACAAGGTAGACAACGGGCATCCTCACAATGAATTAATTCAATTTTGATCTAAAACTGCAACAGCCTTTAAAAATATGCAGAATTAGAGCACAGTCACAATTGTTAAGAGTGGATATTTATTTCAGGATGCGACTGTTCATCCCCCCCGGAACCAACAGGATGTAATGGTTTTCCAGCAGCCTGTTAACAGTCAGACAAATTCCAGGTCCATACCCCTCAGCTTCCTCTTGCTGCACATAAGTTCTCATCTAGTTTTCCATTTGGTTTTAATGCGGATATAAGATCATACTTCAGAGCCAGTATCTCTGCAGTCAGGTCTCTCAGCAAGCAAAATGCAAACAGCTTTAAAAAAAAAAAAAAAAAAAAAGAAAAGAAAAGACTACAGGATGCCACAGCTATGTGATACAAGACCTTTTTTGGTTGTCAGAGTCGAACAAGCAACTTCTGAAACATTCCCAGCTCAGCTAGTCCAGAAAGCTGAGAGACTTTTTAAGAATTGTACTTTGGCTTCAGTAGGCTGATGATTATGGTGTGCCTGCAGCAGAGCGTACCCTCCAAAGCACAGGAGCTACATCCCGCTGTTCTCTGTGCAAATAAAGCTCAGTATTAAACTGAGCTTCAGCTAAGATATAAAGACAGGTAGAATTAAAACTGAAGTGTCAACAAAGGCGAAGATGTACCTCCCAACTAAAAACTCAGGATACAGAAAGTTGCTCAGATATCTTTTCCAGATCGTTACAGTAAAAAACAGAAATCTGACCCATGGAAATACTGTTCAGCTCATCACTACGTCCTGTAATAAAAAAAATACTGATGACCAGATGCATTATCATTTCACTGCACTACAGAATCTCACAGCTGACATTCACCTATTGTTCACTTTCAACTGTTTTTCATAGCTACTGCCTATGGAAAAGTCCATTGGTAAGCCGTAGCATCTCATACACTACACTTGATGTATAATTTACAGTCTACAACAGAAGTGCATTACGTAACCTACCCTGGATTACCTACAGGAGTCATAACTCGAGGTAACCAAGTTCACATTCAGCCCCCCTTCCAAGTAGTAACTAGCACAGCATGTTCTTGCACAGCTTGCCTTTTAAACTCACTGCTTAACTTCTGTCTTGCTTAGGAGACAGCACCCAGCCTCCTTCTCCCTCAGCTTGGAGGGACCAAGCCGGCAATTCACACCGTACACAGTAATAAAACCAGCACTGCACTGATGGTAGAGTAAGAAAGGCAGTGACACATCAGCCAGATGTGTTCGTGAACTGTAACTGACAACTGACTGCCCTGTCCTTTCTGGAAAGGAAATAGAAGGTAAAGGACTGATACAGCACATACTAGGCATGTGGTGTACAGTTCCCCCATGCTTGTGGTTTACCAGCAAAGTGCTTTCAGCTAATGTAAATATCATTCTAGCTACAGTTTCTAAATCATCCTTCCTTTAAAAAAAAAGATGCTATCCAAACGAAAGAAGGTAGGCCTCCAAATCCTCAACAAATACACAGCTCAAAACAGCTCAATCTTCCTTCCATATTTCAAAAGTTACTTATTTGAACACCACCAGCCTGCACTGTTCTGTAGACCAGAGGTTAACAAGCATCTTGTTTAAAAGTGACTCAAACTGAAACAAGGACTCAGAGGGTGACACATAGTCCCCAAGATTTGGCTCTCATAATCAACTCTTACTACCGTTGGCATTAACTTTATCTATCAGATGTAAGAGGCCTAACAGGAAGAAGCATCACATTCCTGCCATAACATTACCCGAGCTGTACAAAGCGGTGACAAAAGACTCACCACCTCAATGTAACTTAAAAAGTCTCAACGGTAACATGGTTGTACAGGAAGAGACAATTTAAATTACAATAGCAAACAGCAGCAGAAACCACTTTTGCTAACTTCTACCTACTTCAATACCATTAAAGCAGTAAACCATAACTACTACTTCACTAAATTTATGAGATGCGCTTATGGCAACAGTAGGAGGCACACTTGACTCAGAATAACTAGAGCCAAGATGAACCTACACAATGGGAATAAAAGAATTAGAAGGCTAAAATTGAACAACATCCTTGCAGTATGTGAAGCCGAGTAATGGCCCTAAGCAGTTGCTGCTGAGCTCTTCCTGTCTCCCCAATGCTCCCAGAAGGGCAGGTATTTCATATTTAAATACCTGCACCCAATATTTAAAACTAGGTTCAGTTACAGTTCGTAGCCTGTTTGCAGGAGCAAGTTAAACTAGGATTGTCTATCAGCCATGCCCTCCTTAGACTTTTGTTAGGTATCTACCAGCAGCCTTAAAATACTCAATTCCTTCCATCATCTTCAGATTAAGAAAAATTAAGAAACCTGGACCAAGACCTTTCCAGGACCTGAAGGTTCTCACAGCAGTAAGTTATCCATAGAGCATCATGTCTTTCTCCTGTTTCCACTACAATTCAGTACATCAAGCATAAGGAATTACAATGCTGCTGGAAAGCCTTCTTAAGGATACAGAACAATATGCTCCAAGGAATCATCAGCACCATGGGAACCCGAGCTGTATTTGATAAAATAACAACCACACTCCTTTTGAGAAGAAACTAATAATCCCAGATTTTACCTTTTGTCTCTACAAAGGACATAAAAATTAGATGGTGTCTGGCAGAGTGACTTTCCAATGATGGACAACGCAACTATTACACAGTCCTCTACATTGTCTTTGATCCACACAATTCCTGCTCAACATTTAAACACTAATTCAAATGAACTGAAAGCAGCCAGCATATTCCTTTCTTCCAAGCAAAACTTTTAAGAAACCAAAGCAGTGAAAGCATGCTAGAAAAGTCCAAAAGAAAGTAATTCCAAAGAGTTGCGATACATCCTCATCGACTCTGGACAAGCGCAGAGATGAACAATTGAATCTGCACGGCCTCATCCTGGCAGCACTACAGTGGCAGTGGAGAAGACACTGGAGAGGTGGGACACCTTGGATGTCTACACTTGCTAGCATAAGCATAGGTTTAAAAAAAAAAAAAAGTGTTTTCAGCAGTAAAATGACATGTCAAAGCAATTAAAAACAAGCACAAGTTAGTTAGGGTTGCTATAATATAACATGAAAGAAATTGACTCACAATTCCATAAAATAAGGGTGCTTTGAAGACCGGTGAATCTTCAAGACACATCAAAACAAGAAAACCGAGATGACACTTTAATTTTGACCATTTCACAAATTCAGACGTTGACAGAAAACATGCATAAAGAATTTCATTGTCCTGTCAACATTTATGTTTTCCTAGATAAAGAAGCGCATGTAGCCATCATACCAACAGCTCCCAAGTTCCTCCTTTTATTTCTAGACGCAATAAAACAAGACCTTATCTTAACACCCTTAACCACACAGAGTAGCTCCTTCAAGAAACACTTCTAAATGCTACAAAAATTATGTTTATGTTTTAAAAGCATCATTTTGTATGCAGCCTCCTTATGAGAGGAAAGCTACAAATAATTTCACTTGCCAGGTACTCCTTCAGTATCAGTAGCCCTTCAGGAGAACATCCAGCATTTTCCCCCAGCCAATATTTGGGGTCTCAATGTCATTTTAGAAACTACGCATGAAATTCTTCAAACAACCAAAAGCTCAGCAACGTACTCTTCATAAATGAGCTTTTTTATTACATTACTTCAAAGAAGGTGCTTCTTTGGGACCATTTGTTCACATGGTATGGAAGATGGCTAAGACAGTTCAACAGAGGTGGTATTATTGGAAAGTGACTGATGCCAAGCTGTCTTTAGTTTCTGGTCAGTATGTACACTGTAAAGATTAAAACAGATTTCAGAGGTTAACATAAAGGAACTCCAAAATTACAGGAGATCAAAATTTCAAATAGAAGTCATATATTTTTGGAGGATTAATCTCAGTTCAAACTGCATATGAAAAGCTTAAGCAGAGCCCGACACTACTTAAAATTCACACTCAGAAGACTGACACAGGAAGAACAGCATGTAAGAAGGGTGTGCGTTTAAGGGTCAGAAAACTGGAAGCTCACTTCCACAGCCACTAAGCATAGAGCAAGGACAATAATATAATCTACAAAGGTATTGTTAAAGGATAAGATACAAAATTACTTTTGAGGAGAACAAAGTCCCCCTATAGTACTGCAGGGAGCTATCTGCTCTGATCCTCCTCCAAAGCTCCTGGGATTTTGACCCAATGCTCTTTTGTCTGCCCTAAATTGCATCAGAACACACAGAATAATGAAGCCATAGTACATGAATCCCTCTGTAGACTGTACTGAAACAACACTAAAAAGTAAGCACTATCTTTTTAATTTAACACTGAGGCTTTGAAAGCCAAATACTACACCAGATACTTGCTCCTGGTACCCCAGCTCTTCCCACTTCTTTTAAGGCTGTTGCACAGCAACCTGTCTCTCAGTTACACAAGCTCTGACTCGCATGAACTAAGGGTGTTTCTGCCATCATTAGATCAGGCTTGGGAGAACTGTGGCCCTATTCTCACTTCAGTTTTATCCACCAGTCATCTGCAAAGGTTAAGCGTGAGGCTTTTCAAAGCTTCATAAAGGATATGATTCATTTCATCCTTGTACCTGTATCAAGCAAGAACCCCAGCTCTTAGAATGAAAAACAACTCAGCACGATGCACTAAATGACTTAAGGTATATTCTAAGCCTACAATAACCCAGTGCCACAAACATACAAAGCATCTGTGAAAATTGTGCTCTAATATTTTTCTAAGACAAGCACCCAAAAACAAATTTTGAAAAGTTGCTGCCATTAATTCATGACAAATTTTCCCTCGGCCTGTCTGAACTGCATTCAAGTACTTCTACAGACCTTCAAGTTACCTTCCGCTGGTGGTACCATGCAAGATGGCACAAGAAACAGAACTGCAGTACATTCTCTTAAGGAAAAAAAAAAAAAAAAAAAAAAAAAAAAAAAAGAAATTATTCAGACTCCAGGCTGCACTTTTCTCCAAATGGGGTGACCCAGGTAAGATCCACAGTTCCCTGTCTACATAGGCCTCGAATGGATGGGTTTTTAATCACCCTCAAGCATGCAGCCAAGCACCTAGGAGCCTGGCCATGGTAATTCATTTTTATTTGCTTTACCTGCAGCTCGCACCAGGCGACTTCCACAGTGGTATCAGTATCCAGACCTTTATATACAGTTTTGAAAGAGCCTCTTCCAATCTCGATGTCAAACTTCAGGAAGCGGCCGTCAGGGGAGATGCCCACCGCCTTGGTCTCCAGCTCCTCTATGTCCTCCTGCTGCGTCCTCCGCTCCTCGAACTCTCGGCTGGCAGTCGATGTGCTGCCAGCGGCGCTGGTGGGGGGCAGAGTGGCAGCCTCGTCCTCCTCCTCTTTGGGCAGCAGTGGGGCAGCATCCTTGGTGGCAGGGGGCTCCTGGGCAGAGCGTCCTTCCAGGGGGAGCGGGGCGGGTGGCGGGGGCTGCTGCAGCAGCGAGGGGGCCTGCGAGGCGCCGACGGCGATGCAAGAGGTGCGGATGCACTCGGGAGGAGAGACCAAGGGAGCGGCGCTGCCTCCCGACACGGGGGCCGAAGGAGCGGCGGGCTGCAGGCTGGGCAGCTCCAAGGCCGTCGCGTTGGAGTCGCAGATCACGCTCCGGCGGAAGAAGCGGTGCTCGGTGGCTGCCGCCCCTCGGCTGTCCTTGTCCATGGTGTGGCGGCGGCGGCGGTACTCCTCGCTACGGCCTCCGCTCCCCGCTCCGCCGCTCGCTCCACCGGTCCCGGAGGCTGCGTGCTCGGCGGCTCCCAGCTTCTCCCCGACGGAGCTGTCCGAGCTGGAACCGTTCTTGGGGGGCGGCGGCGGGGGAGCCAGGAAGCGGGGAGCCGGGGATGTGCCGTCCGCGGCTCCCCCCGACATCGCGGCCCGGGGAAGCTCTGCTGGGGCGAGGAGGGGCTGGGGGAGGCGAGGGGAAGAGGCCGCTCACTGCGCGGGGAGCGCGCCCGGCCGCGGCCGCAGCCGCAGCTGCGAGACAGGAGGGTCCCAAGGGCTCCCGGCGGCGGAGCTGGGAGGCGGCTGCTGGGGAGGCTGGGCCAGCGGGGCGGCTCCCCGCTTAGCGTCTGCATCCATCCTGCAGCGGGGCAACGGGCAGCGGGGCCGACATGGAGCACCGCGAGAGAGCCGGGGCGCGGGACCGGGCGGGGAGCGGAGGGAAGGGCGGGCGAGAGAAGGCCTAGGCAGGCCCGGGAACCCCCGGAGCGAGAGCCCGCGGGGAAGGGAAGGGGCGGCTAAGTGGGGGCAGGCCGCGAAGGCAGCAGCAGCAGCCGCCGCGCTCAGTCACTCGCAGCGGGCGGGCCCGGCGCCCTCAGCCCGCCGCGAGGGCAGGAGAAAGGGGCCGCGGGGCTCAGCCCCGCCTCGCAGGGGCGCCCATGGCGGACGCGGCCTCCCCCTCCCGCCAGGCAGCCACCGCCCGCGCGAGGCCGGGCCGCGCTCCCTCAGCAGCAGAAGCGGCGGCCGCCTCCACCTCGCGGGAAGCCGGAAACCCTCCTCCTCCGGCTGCTGCCGCCCCCCGCCGCCTCTGCTCACCGGGGGCCGCCCGCCGCCTCACACCGAGGAGCGGGAGCGGAGGCCGCGCGAGTCCGGGTGGCGCCCCGCGCCGCGGCGGGGAGGAGGGAGCGGAGGCGCCGCGGCCGCCTCGGGGCCGTCTCCGCGCTAAATGGCGACGGACGCCCGAAACCGACACACAGCAGGGAGGGGGAGGGGAGCCGCCGGGCACGCCTCCTTCCGCGCACGCGCGCCCGCCCTCGAGCCCTCCCCGGCCGGCGCTTCTCGGGGAGCTGCGACTCCCGTCGTGACCCGCGCCGCGCACGGAGCCTTACGGGAGTTGTAGTTCTCGCTGGAGGAGCGGCCTGTGCTGTGCGAAGGCTGCCTCCCACCCAGCACTCGCTCTTTCGCGCGGGGGTGGTTGGTGGTTGGGGTGCACTCTGCTGACTACTGCTGCCGAGATGCGATGTGAGAAGTGCAGGTCCCGGTGCCAGGGCCCAGCGGCACGCAGCCTAAATACAAAAAAAACGCACCCTAAACTGCGCTCCCGATTATTTGAAAGAAACAACATTATCAGACTTTGCCCTGAAAATGATCATTACGCTCTCACCATTTGTGCAATGACTTTGGCAGCGTGGCAGCATAAAGGGGATGTGCAGCAGTCAGAAGAGCAGCAGAGCCCACGTGAGCAGTGACACAAATTGGGAACTTTCAGGTTAAAAAGGCACTGGCACACACCAGTCATCTGGTTATTTATATCGTGTTCCTCTTTCATCGCAACATACTGAACCCAAGCACTTTCCATCTTACGTGAGCAGTCAGAAATCACTGGGAATGTACCAAAGAAGGCGTGAATTATTTGGTACCGTGCCTTTTAACCAACTGTAATTCAGAATTGATGTCAGTGATATATTCGCAGGAGACACTCTGGCACTTCAGATGCTTTTTAAAAGTTATTTTAAAGCAATTTAGAGGAAGTTGTGCGTTGCGTTGCTGATGTGAGGCCTTATAGAGCTCTGCAAGCCCCCAGCCACAAAACACCAAGCCAAGCAGTTCTCATGTGCTCGCACTCCTCGTCTACGCAATTTAACACTTCATATTAACTGGAATAGTGTTGTCTTCTGTATATCAGCTTCTCTTTGTAACAGCAAACAACATAATGATACAGTCTTCACAAAAGGAACAAAATGTACTTTGCTGCACAGCTCTCCAGCAAAGACCTCTACATTGCTTAATCCTTCTCAATCCTACCTTTATGGCAAAAGCTGATCTGAGTTAGCATATTCTTTTTGGTCTGCTTGAACTGCATTGACACAACTGAGTAATTACTTTTCAAAATAATGCTGCGCAAAATGGCATAATTTGATTAGCAGTTTTGACTGGATCAAAACTGGTAAACTCATAAGTCAATCTGTTCCATCCTTACTGCACCACCGGCACCAGCAGTTGACAATCAACACTTTTAACACCAAGCAGGGTTCGAGTTCACTAATCTCTTGACTACAGGTATTTGTGCATCCCTTCATAATGGAATGAAGATTCATTTGCAGTATCAGGAGGCTCATCCGTGATAACTGGATACTATTAAGAGCAATAGGACACAGCAGTAGAAGAGCTCCAGCAAGGACTTTCAGCCAAGGCCCTATTACCTAGCCTGGCCTGTGCCACCCTATCTTTAGGGCTGCTCTTACCTTCCGGAGCTACATTCAAGCAAAAGTCTGCTTTCTTCCATTGCCTGCTGTGTTTTTACAAGCTCTTTGGATGGGATAAGCAGCAAACTCAGGAGTAGACAGCAGACTTTACTCCAGCCTGATGTTTGCTGCAACTTAATGAGTACGTACCTAAAATAACACAGTGACAAATCATTCCTTGTGGTGTAAGCCTACAGCCTTCTTGGTGAATTCCACTTGCAGCATCAGACATCAGCAGCAGGCAACCCGTAGGCCCGCGCCCAGCCCTCTACCTACCAAATGATCCACTGTGCTGAAGCTGCAACTGGGAACCACCTCCCACTGGTCTACACGTGTGGTTTCAATGCAACATTGCGTGTAGGCTCTCTTACACAAGTTTGTTTCACCCACTGTCCTTAAATATATTTTCCCTTACTTAACTAAGCAAAATCTTTACAGGAGAGACCTGAAGCCCCGCAGTGCAGAGCCACAGAGAGCCTGAGGCGGTCTCCATCTAGAAAACTGTGGTAATTATGTAAAGAAGCACCTCCCAGGTGTCTGATCCAGCACATTCCTCGGTACTCCTGAAACTCAGTCTTGCGTAAGTCTTGAGTACCAGGGCCCTAATACCCAGTTCTTCTCACTGGCACCTCTACTGGGAAGAGATGGGTATAGCAGTCATCTCTGAAGAAAAAAAAAAAAATCGAAAAGGCTGAGCAGCTGACCTGGAGGTGGGAATGATGGATTTTGCCTTCTGTGGCTCACAATAAATAAATAAATAAATAAATAAAATGGAATTGAATGATTTTGGCAATTACAGTTTATGTGGGTGTTGTTTCCATTTTGTCAATCTAAAAAAAGACAAATGTAATGAAGAGTGTGGGATTGCTTGCTCTTCAATTTCATTTCATTTCTTTCTTTCTTTCCTTCTTTCTTTCTTTCTTTCTTTCTTTCTTTCTCTCTCTCTTTCTTTCTTTCTTTCTTTCTCTCTTTCTTTCTTTCTTTCCTTCTTTCTTTCTCTCTTTCCTTTTTTAAGTCCATTAAAATGTGTTTTGGCTCGATGGAAGATCTCAGAATTTCAGCAAGATTTTAAAAATCTTTAAATTCTATACATGTTCTAAGTTTAGAAACAAGTAATTAAAATAGTTTAAATGCCGGAAATCCTCAGCCATTTAAAGAAATGTCTTTTTCTCCTGTTGTAAGAAAAAAAAAAAAAATCCAATGAAATAAGGATTCTGACTGTGCTTGGGAAATTACAGGCAATGAGACTTAAACGATCTTCTGATTAAATCTAAAGGGCTGACACTTGACATGGTAAAAATATCCTCCTTCTGTCAAGCCTCTTTCAGTTACAGTCATCATGCTTGGAACTGTAATAGTTTAAAACATTATGGTGAATGAAGTATGATTTTGCAGTTGACTGAATCAGAAACTCTTTTTCTCATTTGCTTTCCACGGTGAAATTTCATTCACCATTGGCATGCCTCACCTGCCCATGTGACAAAGCATTAATGTGAAACAGCTATTCTGTATTTTCTCTTATGCAATACATTATGCAATACAGAAGGCTATGCCATATTTTTGATACATGTGATTTTATTCCAGAACCAAAGTGCTTTTCAAAGAAAACTCGTCATGTCAGTTTTATTGCACATTACGAAGTTGCAGCTACGGTGCCATATAACAATTGTGACAAGCCAAATGTTTCTACTGCAGTTTCTTCTTTTTCCCTGATCTTTCTAGAATCCAGGCTTCTGCCACAGTGTTCATTAATGCTGCTTCTTGCTGGAAATTGGTGAAACAAGGTGTTTCAGGATTCTGCATTTGAGAAATTAGAGTGTTAACTTTCCAGATAACCAGTTTTCGTTGGTCTGTTCTGTTTCCCCCCAGAAAAGTCCATTTTAATTGGAAAATTGTTCAGAAAGCTTACATTTCTTTTAGCCTTTTATCTTTAATGAGATTTTGTACTATCAAGTAGCTCTGGAAGTCAGGTCACTGACTATGAAATCATTCATTCTGAGCTTTGGAAACCATTCTTGGGCAGATTTAAAGTCTTCAGACTCTGTAATAGGTGATCCATCAGATGGTGTTGAATGGTAAGTTCTGCCAAAGCCTCTGAACGTGGGTACTCTCTCCACTAGCAGAGAAGATGGGAACTGGATGAAGAGCGAGAACTGCCAGTCTCACAGGGCTCAGAAATACATGTCCCTCCCAAGCTCTCCTGGCCTGCAATGCTGCCATAAGCCTGGCATATATCATGCACTTATTTATCAGATTGAAACCTGCATTTCCCCCTCAACCCCTCATTCTAGTTACTAAAATAGAAAGCGTAACTCCTTTTATTTCCCTTCTTTCACCATTCTCTTGATCTACACTGACAAATATAATCTAGCCTCCTGAAAGTAAACCAGTCAGAAGGATAATTTACTCATTTGTTATCTGTGTTTTTTAATGACCAAAGTACAAATTTCAGTTACGTTAGTAACCATTTTCAGTCTGGAGCTGGTTTTAGCCTGCACTGAATGCTCCGTGTTGCTGTACCTTATCAACAATTGCATTTTTTATTAGCATATCTATTTGTCTATGGACGCTCTCTAAACATAATCCCTTCAGATAAAGTCAAGCAACAGGAACATGATAAAAGGACATTAAAAAAAAAAAACCTCAAACACTGAATTTTACCAGATGTGAGCCTCATTTATAATTCATGCACTATTTCAGACCTTATCAAGCCATTATGGCAGGTGCTGTGGCCAAACTCAATGTCACCCAAATTGGGGGCAGCCAAAAATAACTGCTCACTTCATTCATTATGTCATCTTCGTTGCTATTCTTGCAAATTTTCTTTACATAAAAGGTTTGCGGAGTAGACTAACAGTGAGTAAGTGTTGTGGAAGCACGGGTGTTTGCTGAAATCAGCACCATGTCCTCCTTTTCTCTCTCTGTAGTGATGGCTCAAGATGTCTCATTTATCTTTTTCTCTCTAAGGCTTCAGGGAATTCTGTGCTTCACAGCAGTGTCATAACACATCTGAAGCGAGCAGAGAAGCAGAGGTACTGCTTTAATGAAGAGGAGCTGTTTGATGAAGGTGAGCAGAGGAAGGTGTGAAAAAAATGATGATGCTGTGTTTGTGGCTGAGCCTGCCTGTGATGCTGTGGAGCAGCCAGACTGCCTTACTTGCTACTCAACAGCCACAAGCTGATGAAAATCAATCTCTCTACTCTCTACATCAAAGTACAGAAACAAAATCCACTTGCTTCAGTCAAAGCAAGAGCAGGTTCATAGTCCAGAATAAAGAACTTCCTCGTGTCCTTTAAAAGCACAGTCTGGGCCAAATGCAAAGCACGAGCCTGTTTCTGCCCTGTTCATCCCAGTAGCTCCAGTCCTGGAAGGTGCTCAGCATTTCCGAATGATGTCAAGCATTCCTGAAGTACAATGACTGTTCTCCTGGGCTGCTGATGGCAGGGAACAAGGGACAGTCAGTGCCTCACAGCTGGGCTCAGCACGCTGCAGAATCGTGCCCTGGCTAAGGCAGAAGTCCTACCAAAAAAAAAAAGGAACATGATCATTTGACTGAAGATATCAATATACAGGCAAAGTAACCTCAGATTGCCTTTCTCCTTGCAGAACACGTGTGGGCTCTGCACGGTGCAGAACTGTACACTTGGTTGGCTCTCACAGGTTACAGGGATCAGAATCGAAGGCACAGAGCCGAAATGTAACACTGGCAACCTGCAGCTGGTGCATGGCCCATAGATGCGGTTTGTCAGTAGCAGAGGTGGTTATTGGTGACACACCGCACTGGTATTAAATGCAGCTTACAACAAAACTCCTTACCTGGCTTAACTCTGCTACACGTGCAAAGTTTTCACGCTCATGTAGTTTCAGCGGTGTAATTACATTCTCGTGAAAAAAATATCCAGTGTAAACAAGCTCTTGGGGACCACTGCCAGATGACATGGGTCACAGCAGCTCTCATGTTGCTCAAATATGTGCCCAAGGCTGGGCAGAGAATGAGACAGCACCGAGTCTTTTGCTGCACTTGATCTTGGTGAAGTACTCCAGGGAATCTGCTGGGTGTTTATCACAGATCCCACGAGACTGATGGATGTCTTAAAGCTGCAGGTGAGAAGCCTGCTGGAGAGAGTATTTGGATGGATTTGAAAACTGCTATAACCTAGAAAAGTTCTCAGTTTCCTTTGTCCCCATGTTACTACCTAAATGCAGGCAGCCCCAGCAGGACTGACACAAACTGCAGACAGGTAATTCCAACACAAAATATCCACCCCTCCGAACTGATGGTGTGCACCGGAACTCAGCAAGTAGCCTCAAATGTAGCAGAACTGAAGTCCATATTTTGACCATCTTTGAGATGCGACACATTTTTAGAAATGTTTCACATCCATATATATGGCATCTATATTTCAATGCCTTTCTCTCAGCTGTTTCAGTCTAAAAACCTCAGCTTTTATTTTTATTTCATTTTTTTCCCCTGTAAACATCTCGTCTTTTCACACATCCCTCCACAAGCTATTAACTGCCATCAATAGCTGAATAGGTTTTGCCTTGTGGGAATACAAGAAACATCTCACCGAAAACCAGGCTGTGAAAACAGCAAGAGTGATGCTTCGAGCTCAAAGAGAGGAGATTTGGGTTAGATATAAGAAAAAAGTCTTTTGCGGTCAGAGTAGTAAGGCACTGGAACAGGTTGCCCAGAGATGTGGTTGATGCTCTGTCCCTGGAGACTTTCAAAGGGAGGTTGGATCAGGGCCTGGGCAACCTGATCTAGCTGTGGTATCCCTGTTCCTTGCAGGGGAGCTGGACTAGATGGTCTTTGAAGGTCCCTTCCAACTCTAAGGATTCTATGACTTATTTCTGCACTTTCTCAACCGCTGTAGGTTGACAGGACAAAGCTTCAGGTATCTGTAGATACTGCTGTGGCTTCACAACTGTTAGCCACACGAAGACTGAGTATGCAGATTGCCCCAAGGAATGTCTGTATAAAGGGCAAATTATTAAAGCTTTCTGATGAGTCAGGCTTATTTCCTTTGGTTGGTGCCACCCTGTTTGGGATGCAGGGCTTAGCTCCTCCCCGTGCCTGCAACCTGAACCTTGAGCTGTTTATTCCCCTTGCCTTTGCCCAAATCGTTGTCCTCTCCATTGTGGCTGGAAACAGGATGCAAATCTGCAAACACTTCAGATGGGAAACAGTCCTTAACCCTACCAACAGTCCTGCTGTGCAAACAACAGTAAGTGTCTGAAGGATCGGGTTCCTAGTGATTATGTGATTGAGGGACAGCAATTAAGATTCAAAACAATGCATGTCATGGAAATGCAAATCATTCTGGTCTTTCCTAAAGTACAAAAAAAATCTCCAAATCAAACATCAGTACCTAAAATTAGATGTATAATCAAGTGACAGAGATTACACAACATTCATTATGAGGTTTGCAAAAGACCCAGAAGGAAGTATAGATCCACTCGTTAGAACTTCTAATATCACAGCAAGTAAATTACTTTTTAAAAACATCTTGCTTTATGGGGAATATGTAATGTCAGGGGAATCAAGCAGGCTCTGAGCAGCTTACACTTCTGGCTGCAGCCCAAGATAGCATGAGGCACAAATCACACAAATGTCTCAGTTGGTGTAAATTCTGTGCTCAGCATCTGCAGGAGCTTTCCTCCTCTCTGTAAAACAAAAAAAAAATCCCAGTCAGTGCTTTGTTTCTTTGCCCAAATTCAAATATTCTATATGTTGTCAGACATATCAGAAAAACGATGGTTATTTCTTGAATCTGCATTTTTTGTGTCCTCTCACTCTGCCATATATATAACTTATCTCACAAGATCTATCGTGTATTGACTGTCAGTTCTAAAGTAACACTATCAAGAAGAGGAAGTCAACTACAACGCTGTGAAGATTTCTTCTTCACGAAGCAGTTTTTTACCTCTTTCAAGGGTTTAAAGTTCTCTTAAAATGTATTTTTAGTGTACAATTATTCTTCAGGACTTGAAATGTGATTATTTGGGCATTATAGCAGCTTATAAATATTTAAAACATAAAACCCTGGAGAAGGTTAATGTAATACAGGAAAGTAATATTAGAACTACCAGGGTGAATAGTGGAATGGAAAGATGGAAAAGTTTGAGTATGTTTGAATACGGAATAATCTCCCAGTAAGATAGAGCTGATACTGCATTGCTTGATGTTATTTCAGTTACAGTCCCAAAACAACACTCAAAATATACGGAGTTAAAACACTCATGAGAGACACATTAGAACATGAAACTGAGTACTTGTGCAAACTGCTACACACCAAATCCATCACCCTGGCTCTATGAGAAATGAGTTCATCATGGGCAGTATATGGTGCAGTTACAAACATTGGTTTAAAAAGAAAAACAAAAAACCTCTGACAATTTACATCTGTGATTTTCACAGCCAGAATATGGACACTTTCTTGGTCATCCACCCCTCCTGTTTCAAAAACAAGACATACACCCTTTTAGCACCTGTAAAACTGGTAGCACCTGTACACCATGCCAATGTACTAGGCAGTTCATATCATTTTATCAATGTTGCTGAGGTCTTTGTGCAAGAAGGGGAAGCAACCACCACTATGGTGTGGTTTCTGATCTGCTCGTTACCAGCTCAGCTTACTCAGCTGGCTGGTTCAGAGGTGTTTTTTTTAAATGCAAGCCTACAACAATATGCTCTAACTGCTACACTAAGCAGTTTCAGAACATATATTTAGCTTGGTGTCTGAATTCCTTTTTCTTTCAAGTTTGCTTGGTAAGAGTGAAATATTTTGCTGTAAAAAAGCTGATCATAGGCAGATATAAAACAACAATGCATGTTGTGCTTGTGCAGTGGATACTCTTAGGGAACCTGCTTTGGCAGGGGGGTTGGACTCGATGATCTCTGGAGGTCCCTTCCAACCCCTACAATTCTGTGATTCTGTGATTCTGTGATTCTTAGTCCAGATACAGGAATGCTAGAATCCCAAATATTTTTCATTTGATTCTCTGTAAGCCCTCCCAGAATAAGTCCAATATTATTATATATGGGACATTTCCTTGTTAGAACTTCTGTAATGCCTCAGAAATGTACTCTGTGGATTTTGAGGACATTTTAGTTGCTCAAGATCTGTTGACATCTCATATCCCTAAACAAGTTTCTTCCCTCCAAGGTTGTTCTTCTGTCTCCAGGATTTTGTGAAGACAAACACAAAGACCGTCAAAGAGAAGTTCAGTATTCCAGGTGATATGGCAAAAGATAGACAGGAATTTTGGACTTGTTTGCCCAAGAGAAAAGTAAGAGAAAGGCAGCTCTCAGACTTCTGGGTCATTGTGAATTCAGGAGAAGGGTGAAATATTTAGGCAGGAAGAGGGAAAAAAAAAAAAAAAAAGTGTAATGAAATCCTCACAAAAGTTTTGTTACGTTTTCCTGTTTAGAGGATATGTTTTTAATAATATGAACCGACACCACCATTAACAACAGGCTTAACGCTGCATGGTAGGTGAGATGTATACCAGAAAAACAGCAGCTTGCTGAAGGCAGACAGCTGAGCACTTACACAGTGCTATAAGAAGGTAACAAGAAGAGCATAACTGAACACAAGTAATCCACATTTCCTTCAGCAACGTCAGTTCAATATCTTCCTCTCTAAAAACTCTCCCTTTTTGTTCTTCATGCTTACCACTGTGAAATTGCTCCACTAACACATCCAACCCAGACCCTTCTCTGTGCTGATCTCACCTTCTTCAGGTTGTTGAGACATGCAGTGCCTCTCAGTTAGCCATCTATGGACTGTTTTCCTACCTGAATCCCACATTGCACAACGGATACAGTTATTGCTTACCTAATGTTTGTTACAAAACCAGTGACAGCATTTTTTCCTCACTGCCCTACAAGAGGAAATAGCATTTTATTTGAAACGCTGTGCTGAATGTTGGCACAAGAGGTGTTTTAAAAGAGCAGAGAAGAATGCTGTCAGGAGAATATTTCCAGGCCTACCTTCCCTCCCACATCCAACTGTGTTGAAATAATCAAATGTTTTACCACTCGTACTTGGGAAGAGGATGACTAACAGCAGCTAATTACTGCTCAGTCTGTTGCCCTCAGCAGCTATTGGTCTGAATCACACCTGCTGACATGGAGGGGCACAGTGTTCAGTGTGGTGCTCTGGAGGCAATTTAGTTTTCAGGGGCTTCCTTGGGAGACAGCAACTGGGTTGAGGTCTCCATATGTTAAGACACTGTCACAGAGGAGCTAACGCCGTATTTGATGTAGCAGATGGCCTGAGCCTCTGCAGGCCAGCCCTGTCCTGCCGCATGTGCTGGGTCAGCCTATGTTGTACTGCATGAGAAGGAGAGGACAGTTAACTCTTTCTGTCTGCTCCATCCCTCTGCAGCACAGGCTGAACCCAGCTCAGTGGTACTGGAGATTAGATCCTGCTTTCCTCCCAGTTTGTTGCTGCAGTAGCAAAGAGTTGGCAAAGGGCCTTCAGTATCATATTTGATCTGTTGACACTTGCAGCAGTGCTGGACCCTAACACCGTAGGAGTTTCCGTCTGGAGAAATATGGTAGCCCTTCCTGCCTCCTCACTCCACTCCCTATGGAAAACTTCCCTCTTGTTTTCCCAAATTCTGGGCCAAATAAAATATACCAAAATAACACTGGAGACAGAGAAGGAATCTCTTGCCTCAAACTTGGCCTTGGAGCAACACATGCAACCAGGACTCGTCTCATGAGTGAAGTCACGCGGGTGGAATCCAGGCAGGGTTTCAGCAGTGGGGACGGCAGGTTTGCCCTGGCTGCTTTACAAACAGTTATCACCCTTGTTTGTGGTGGCCAGAATGACCACTTTTGTCTGGTTTTGTCCTAGGTTGGGTTCATGAGAGTTCATGTATTATACACTTCAGCTGGCTAACTTAAAACTTTCTAGGAACGAAAGGGCCAGGAGGTCCTGAGCTATGGTGGCACAGCTGCCTGCTGGCCAATGTTGCAGTGACACTTCACTGCTGCACTGAGAAGAGGCAGAAGGTAATATTTTCACCTGAATTAGAGATCCTGTCTCACCCTCAAAGCTTTTTATTACTTCAGGGATGTTCTCCTGAGTAATCACATAATTCTGCTGCACTTGAATAATGTATTCAGCATCTGACATATGAGCTAGAGGCTGGCTTTCTATGGCATTACCCACCCCCTGCAAAGCAATCATTATTATTCTGTCTATGCAGAGCACAGCTCTTTTCTAGGAAGTCTCTTGCATGCAGGGCAGCGAAGCCCCACACAGAGATGCTGAAGAGCATCCTTTTGTACCTACAGTTCCTCATTGTCATTCCAGCCTTGAATCCTCATATCATCTCATTATTAGAGGCTGAGGTTAGGTCCAAAGATGATGATGTAGTATAGTGTTGTTCTTTACTTAGAAGTAAGATAAGCATTATTATCAAGCTCCTGTCATCACTGTCCAATCTGGGACACCTTTAGTGCACCATACTACCACATACAGTAGTTCAATTCAAGGTGCAGTTCCTTCAAGAGAGCCAGAGGGGAGTTTCTCTACAATGCAGCTTCTCTGTTGTTTTCTGCCAAGATATGCGAGATGTGTGTTTAAAAATCATATTAGCAAGTATAACCCTGTTTAACTTACCCTGTCTTATATGGATTTTCATCCCTGTGTGCAATCAGTGTCAAGACAATATGTGAAGTGATAATGAATGGCCACATACCGTGTGCTGTAACTTCAGCTCTTTTTAGGGAGTTTGAATCTCTTCCTGATTTCCACCTAAGCTGTTAAATAACAAATATTCTCCCATGATATCCCTAACTATTGATATTATATTGGAATCATACTAGTGTTTAGTATCTAAACAAAGTCCTGAGGATGATGCCTTTCTGCAATTTATCTCCAGCCCTCAGTGAGTGTTCTTGTATTAGCTAGTGCAGACAGCAAGATAATTCACACCAGCTGATGTAGTCAGCCTCCATTTTCTCCTCCTTTCTCTTACTTACCTTGAGTGGTACTGGTCTCCTATTTTTCGAATTGATTCAGTAGATTCGAATTGCTTGTAAAAATGTATATACAAAATTTGTGATCCAGGATAGAATTTCAAGTCACTGGATGGATTTCCATACTTCATTGTGCTGTGCTCTCATCTTGATATGAAAACGCTTAAGTCCTGATTCTGAGCCCCTTACTCACGGCTCTGGCAGTTACAACAGCCACTATTAGGCCACAACAATTTGTGATGCGCGATCCGTTTATCTACAGAGATATCAGGTTGGAAGTTGCATGAATGTCCATGTGATCACTGGTCAAGCAACAAGAAGAATACTGTTTTAAAAAATCAAATATGCAGGGAATTCGATGTAGCCCACATTTCCTGTTACACAAGTCCTCTTTCCCTTACCTAACTTCCTCCTGTGTGAACACCACATTTCCTCAGCTAATTCCTGACAAACAGTTTTGTCTTTCCTATTCTATGCCCCACATTCTTTGGATTTTTCATGTAGATCATAGAATCATTAAGGTTGGAAAAGATCTCTAAGATCATCTAGTCCAACCATCATCCCATCAACACAGTGCCAAAAACCCATGCCCCTCAGTGCCCCATCTGCCTTTGATCTTAGCTGAGATTTGTCACTTTTTCTTCTTTTTATCACACTCTTGCCCCCAGTTCCTCCTGGTTCCCCACCCTTGCCTGCCTTTCTGTCCTGTTAGCCCACATCACGCATCACCACTCCCTGCCCTCTTCTGTGAGTCTGCAAAGCCTCCATCATTGTAAGCCTTTAAGAACAGGCCCAAGCACAATTACCAGAAATAGCAGAAGTACCACGCATTCTGCCTTTCGGCAGGAAACCAATTAAAGGCCTTACTGCGGCCCCTTCCAGATCTGCATCACCCTGATTCTATTAGCCTTTGCATTAGTGGGAGAGTAATAATGGAGCCATGCTTCTTGGCACAAGATTGTTATCTCGACCTCCTGGGTCTGAAGCTGGAGCTCTCTTTTAGCCTGAACATAACGCCAGCGCTCATGCTTTCTCTCCTGGCTTCCATTGGTGTCTTCAACTTCTGACCTTCTTCTCTTTGTCTTCAGCTATCAAATTACTTTCATTTTCAGTCATTCTACAATTTTCAAGCACAATCTGGTACTTCTCATTGGAACTTCCCCGTTAGTCATCAGCAATTCCTTCCCAATTAGTTTACATTTTTTGAGGTAAATATTGCTTGTGTGCATTAAATCATGCAGCCCTTGTAGACATCAATTGGATCGTGGATGTGTAATCGAGAATAGGTTCATTCTTTTTGCTGTGTTGCATGGTTTTCTTCTCTTTTTCACACCGTTCATGAGGTTTTTGTCTTTTCTGGTATTTCTGCACATCCTGCTATCTTGCTTGAAAGCACTTTTCCCATCAGTAGCCAAAATTTGCAGTCAGATGTGCAAGTAGGATACATCAGTCAAGGAACACAGCTCTTTTCCCTTGCGTTAAATTCCTTGGCAAACAAGTTTACCTATTTGCCTATTTTACTGCATGTTAAAAGATTTCAGAATGAATAGCACATTATACCCATCCAGCCACAAATTGCTATTATCTCTCCTGAACAATTCTCTTATTATACATCCTTTGAAAACCTGATACCATCACACAACCTTGGAGCCCAAAGAATAAAGCCATCCATTAACTTCTTTATACTTTGGATCAGCCTGCAAAAACAGCTTACTGTTCCAGGATCCTTCGCAACAGGATCGCTCATTATCAGCTCTCAGCTATTGTGCTAACAGTTCCACACAGAGTACAAAAAGAAGCAAAAGGGTTTGCCTGTGGCTTTCTATTATTTTAAGCACTCTGGACTGAACTTACATCAATATTGTTACTGGTGTACTTCAAATAATAGCCAAAAGAATAGATGACTGGAAAAAGGTGAGGTGATTTGGGGAGGAGGAGGAAATGCCGATGCTGCTGGAAAAACAATTTTTTTTTTTTTAATTTAAAAAACACTGTTTCACTGAGGCAGGCTTTGTGATGAGCAGCGCTGAGTCCCATGGAATCAGTCCTAATTTGTACTACAACTGAGAAATGAGTAAAAATTGTAAAGAGGTACAAAAAGTTGAAGTATATAAAAATTTCAAAGAAAACAGATCTCTGAAACGATCAGGAGAAGTTTTCAGAACCCTAGTACAGAGGGCCCAAAGCCCACGAGATATTCAAGCTTGTGCAACCCTCTGTAGTAAAGCCTTGCAGCTCTCTGGGCAGGGAACTCACAAAAATCAGTTTCAAAACCCAAAGTCTGTCTGCTGTATGGTTTCCTTAGAAAATTAGGTTTGCCATCACGCTGTTAAACCAGTGATTATTTACCTATAGAGCACAGCTACTATTGGGTCATAGTAATTCAATTCTTTTTGCCTATTCCATTAAAGTTCTTCTGGGAAAATACAATTTATTTTTTTAAGTTGTGCTCTGTTTTACTTCTTTACATTTTTTTCCTGGAGCTCTTTTCCAGCAAGTTTTATTATCCACTTGATCTCCTGTTATGCTGGAAGACAGGAGCACTTTAAACAGTCAGATGTAGGGGTAAAAATCAAAAAACAAAGCAGACCAAAATCCTGTGATTTGGATGGAATTTCCCTTTTTCTCCTCATCACTTCCAAGCCAAAGCTAATTGGTGTCACACCCTGTCCCACACATGATGTAGCACACAGCCAGATGCCCACACTGCCAGGCCCCAGTGCTGCCGGTAGCGTACCTAAAGTCCCTTTCATTTCTGCTTTAGGGCAAGCAAATGGCAAAAAGATATCTTCCTGTTTGGGGTGGGGGCTGTCAGAAGGGCACACCACCACTCTCTCCCAGGGGGCTGCTTGTAGCAGAGAATGTTAGTCCTTTGAGAAGCTGGTGGAGCAGCTGGTCCGGCCCTGTAATGAAACATGCACAGGTGCTGGGAATCTGCCCGAGGGTACAGGTCCCACATGAGAGATGCAAATAAGAAGGAGTGGATGCAGTTTCAGTCAGGGATGGACAGAGGCCTGTCCTAGCACAAAGGCAGCCCTTTCCCCTAGGATATCCAGCATCTCTGCTGGGGATAAAGTACAGTAGGGATTTTTCCTGTTTGATGGGTTGAATTGTTGTTTTCCTTTGATTTATTATGGGAAAAAGCCTAAAATAAGATGCTTTCAGGCAAGCACTTATGGTGCTCATTATCATAAGCTGGTGGGAGGCAAGACAGGCCTGTGATGGTAAAGAACAGAGAATTTCCTCTATCAGCATCACTACATTCAAACTGCTAGTAAAGCCATTCCAATTTCTTCTTACCCTTACCGACTGAGGTATGTGTGCTGCCAGCATCCTGGGCGGGGAGAGAAAACATCTGGCTGTCATGTCTGAAGTTGGAGAACAGATACTGAAGGCTCAGAGCCTATGTCTGCAGGTGAGCAGGATAAAACAGCAGTTTCTAAGGAGGCTGCTCTCATTCACATCTGGTGCTACCTGATGGGAAAAGCTTCTAAAGCAGTTTTCAAGGACAACGGCACCCAAAACAATGATTATACTCTAAAGAGAGGAGGGGGGAAAATGGTGAGTAAGGATGAGATCTGATAATTACAAACAGTGGATTTTGGAAGTCCTGTTTCAGGCAAGCAAGATGGTTACCTTATCATGCAAACTCATTACTCCCTACACGCTTTGTGTTTGCTGTGGGCCGTATATTAGGAAAAGACCACGGCTTTGCTTTGTTTAGTTCATGGTGACCTTGTAACTCCTAAACAATGGGCAGTCACATAATCAGGTGTCACGGCCAACGCTTCACAAAAACGGGTGAAGTTTGTGAGAAATGCTGTTGTTAACCATATTTCTTGGCATCTGCAATCCAGGCTTTTCTGTCCAAAACCTCCAACAACAAAAATAATAATAAATCACCAATACCCTTCACGGTAGTTAACAGGCATATAAAATAATAAAATATTTTCCTTTGGGAGCAGTTTTTCTTTTTCTTTTTTTTTTTTTTTTCTAGCATAGCGATGGTTTTCATTAGGGAAAAAAAAAAAAGAAAAAAAGCTTATTCCAAAATAACTGTTATCATTCTGGGCCATTTCTGTGGGTTTCTATCTATTATAATCTAATCACAACTGTTTTTAGAACATCAGTGAATAATAAGATTCAATAGCAAGGATCTCTGTAAGACAATTTGAAATTCCCAGTTGAGTTTCTGCTAGGGAAGCACATCATGGAAAGCACCATCACAAATCTGCACCTTTGTTACAGAGGCTGGCAGAGAGATCAAGGACTTGGAGGGGCTGCCATCTGAAGTCGCTTCTGTAGGAAGATATACTGTTAAGGATCAGAGCAGAAGAGCTTTTGTTCTGCCGCTGGAGCAAGTGCTTATAGATAAAAGGAGGGTGCCTGTGCCTGGGCCATCAACTTGACATGAAATTCATTTAGAGCTAAGCATGGGATGGTGGACCGAAAAACAAATTGTACGTATTTTTTACACTGCTTAAGTAGTGCCCCAATCACCTTGTAAACGAATGCTGATGCTCAGTCAGGCTGCTGGAATGGAGGATGTACAGCATCATTTGAAACTGCACAAGCATGGTAGCAGAATGAAAAGTTTAGAGACTACATTACAGATATTTTCGTTACGTCTAGTGTGTTTTTGTCAAGCCCTCAGAATGCCTGGAGTGCAAACAGGTGGCCACCTGTGACAGGTCCATATGACAAACTGTCACCATGGCGGACTTTTACAAACATCACATGTACAACATTGTTTCTAATTCCTTGCGCAGCCCCTTCGGATCCCAGATGAAATATACTGGGTAAGATAGTAAAAAGGGGAATATATTTATAGCTTGTGCTGTGGTTAGAGAGGAGATTTTAGTTTTTGAATCACTTTGCCACCTTTTACTTATGCAATAGAAAATCCTTTTTAGACACAGTTTCTTTCATAATATTGAAAAGAAAACAAATAAATATAATGATTTATTTAAAAAAAAAAACAAAAAAAAGACTGTGTGAGAGAGAAAGGGTGGCTTATCATAAGCTTTCATCTTATGTTGTTCAGTTCTCCGGAATTCTCTTTTTACCCATCATCTGGAGCCCATGAATAGTCCTACCAAGGAGTGACCAACACATAGGGCATCCCCAATCCATAGGTCACCAAGTACCCAATGAAATTCAGCAGCTGATTACTTACCATATACACAAAGAGCATTTTGCTCACCACTGTAATTCAGCCGCCTCCAGGATGGAAAACAATAAGTATTGTTTGAGAATTCTAAGGCATATAGTTGCAAATAACATTATTAGTAAAAAAAAAAAAAAAAAAAAAAAAAAGAATAGAATAATTGGATTGGATTGGTTGGAAAAAAAAAAACAAAAACACAACACTCAAATCAACACTCAAATCATCTAGTCCAATTGCCAATCTATCCCCACCAACCATGTCCCTCAGTGCCACATCCACACTGTTCTTGAATACCTCCAGCAACAGTGACTCCACCACTTTCCTGGGCACATAAGGCACAAATGAATCAACTACCCATCATGAATGTTATCAGAGTAAGAGAGATTTACATTTTGATAAAGTCCAGAAGATAAGACAAGATTTTAACTGACTCAATTAAATACTTGGTTTTAGAGCTGCCACCACAACACAAAACACCCTGCCTGCTAAACAATGTCCTGGAAACTGGCTCACAGTTTTTGAGTTTTTTTTGTTTGTTTGTTTGAAGAAGGAGGGGAACTAAGCCCACATGAATTTGCAGTACCTCATAAGAAGAGAATATGCCTGAAGAAGTGAACATAATAAATGGTCATCCAGATGCAATCCCACCTGTAGGCCTCTGCACCTTTTCCACCTCTTGGCAGACCCCTGCTTCACAGCTCAAGCAGGATGGACATGCTGTCATTTGGAGGTACCAATGCTCTTCCTCACCCCCATGCAGGAAAGGGTTGGGTCTTGCTCTTGTTGCTTCATTTGAATGTGGTTTCGTAGGAGAAGCAAAAAGTGGATACTAGCTGGATTTCTGTCATCATCTGCACCAGCATTAATTTGAGATAGATTTCTGACATAAATGATCACCTCCAAATATAGTGCAGGATAAGTGAGAGCAAAACGTGATTTTAAAGCACAAATTTTACTGTTGCTGCCTGCAAGACTGTGAGTTCTATTAGAAACGTTTCAAAACAGTTATCATCCCCAAAGACTAATTAAAGATAAGCAATTCTTTAGCAACAGCTCACCCTTGCAAACTACCTTCTGTTGGGATACACAGAAGAATATCATTGCCGATGCTCTCAGGTTGTTGGTTTTGTTCCTCCTCAGTCATTCTTTTCCCTTACCTGCAGCCCAGTGTTCAGCAGCAACAATGAATGACTTACCTCTAGGTGGGAGAAAACAACTCCCTGTAACTTCCTTGATCAGTGAAGGTCCTCAGACCTTTAAACAGATGACTGAGGAGCTGGCTATAGCACCCAGATCTCAGGTTTGAGCATGAAATGTTACAGGTGATCACACAGCCTTAGCCCCCATGTTCACACAGGGCTTGGCTGTGCGATTCAGGCAGCCAGGTTGTTCAGTCACATTACTCATTCACCTAAAGCTCAGCACTTTGCTCAAGGCTTTTCTGTTTCAGTTTGGAGTGGTCAGCACTCTGCAGATTTGAACCTGCTCTTCCTCCTACGTCAAGGGGTACTGGGGCAGATTTGGATCTCCCACCAGTTTTAACAGGTATAAAATATGTGATAACAGGTATTGCTATTTAGCTGGTATCTCACTGAGGGAGTTACGCGTCACTTAGTCAGTAGTGAAGGAGAAATAACTATCCCATATGAGCATGGAACCAGTAAGCAACACCAATGAAATATTAGAAAAGTGACTGGAAAGCCAGAAATAGTACACAATCCATGGCTAATGTCATATATTTGAGCATCAGTCATTACACAAGCCAGTGCTGCACAATGACCCTGATAAGGAGCTGCTGTAACAGAAATCCTTATACTAGAAAGGATTAAAACTTCATTTCTAAACTGTAATCAGAAACAGTCCTGTAGAAATAAAGGCATTTATGCTGGTGTGAAAGCTCAGCATTAAGACTGCAGGGCAAAAGAAAACAACGCTTTGTTTAGCGAATCCCCACGATCTATTTATTTTTTTTTCGCAGTATTCCCTCATCTCACAAGCACATCTGGTGTTTTAGGAACATTGTATTCAACAGTGGTAAAAGGACAGTAGGGCCAAGAATAACAAATGAAAAATGAAAACACTGGGGCCTAACGCTGATCTCATATGGGTGTAAATCAGAAGGATTCCAGCAAAGCCTTTAGGAGCCACACCAATGATATACTTGCGTCTGATTCAGAGCGAAAACTGTAGAGGCTGGGGATCATCAGAACTTACTCTCGGGCCTGAAATTCTCCCATTCTACCAGGAAGTGTTACTGCAAAAGATTTCTGAAAGGGCTACACGCAAATATCACAAATGCTGTGGAAGCGACAAAGCCAAAGCAAAAATGTTTGAGCAGCTCTTGTGTCTGCCCCGTGCAATACAAAATACTTGTCAAACCAGATTAAGCACGAGGTTTTGATTTGCAATTTGGAACCCTAAGAAGGGATTTTGTCAGCAAATAAATACATATTTTGCACCTAGTTCCTGAATTGGTGTATGCTTGCTCTTGAGCCCTTAGAACCAAAGGAAGCCCTTCCACTGACTTCAGGGTGGGTTAGATGAGTCTCCAAACAGCCCTCAGTAACATGACCTATGAATAATATACATTATTGCACTTTGTATTCCTGGACTTGACCTGAGGCATTGTGGTAACAGCAGTACTTGGAACACATGGCATTTTAACTAAATAGGCTGTCTTTAAAATGTAAACAGTTCTCAGCTGTTTGTTGATAAAACTGTTTGAAGAGAGCAGACATTAAAACCTCTTCATCTCCATTTGTTTCAGGTAAGATCCTATCAGGGAGGAACAGTGTAACCATACATGTCCCCACAGAAATTATCGGTGGGACTGAAAATTCTGTTTTGCCCAGGAGCCCAGCAGCAAGAAAGCAAGAGGACACAGAAGAAAACACTGATATGACAGTGCTGTGAAGTTTCCTCATCCCACCTTCCACCAGAAGAAATCGATTATTTTCTTTCATTGCAATGCACTTTCCAGAGCTGAGTCACTTCAAATTAGAGCCGTCATAAAAACATGGATCTTTCTCTTCCCAGAGACATGACACCAAAACCTTGGCACTTTTTGTTTAATAGCCAGGTGCTGCTGGTTTAATTCCATCCCATTGCAGCTATAGTTTCACCTCCCTAAGTAACTCCTCTCCCCTGTTTCAAACATCAGCAGAATTCCCCCTCCCTTCCCTGGCTCTCTCCCTTCTGGCCTGTTCTTAAGCTCACCTTAGACAAGAGGACATACTGTGGACTTAGAGGGGCTTTGTATGATGCGTATCTTTAGCTATCTTTCACATGCTTTGCTCTTAAAACACTTCATTGCAAATTATGTCTTTTGTTACTTGCAGTCACTGCTTTTGGAGCTGCCTGTTTTTCATCAATACCTGGGAGAAAAGCAGCCCAGTTCTCCAGGTCCCTCCATACAAAATCTCTCTGTCTTTTCCTGCTGTCAGTCCCCCAGGTGCTTTCCTACCCAATTATGCCCTTTTAGTATCCATTTTGCTGGGAGTCAGGATGCTGCTTGCCTTGTAAACCCACTCAGGCTTGTCCCTTGTTTGACTTTGCATTCATCAAGCATCAAGCCAAACAGCAGCTCAAATACCTGACCTCAAAGATTGATGTTCAGCAAGAAGCACTGAGATCTTGAGGCAAAGGGTTTCATATTACTGGCTCCTGTGTCTTTCATTGATTAGAGGTTTTACAACTGATAGTGGGTTTCAAGGTTTATTTGGGAACTCTGTCAGGAGCGCGCAGATGGGGGAAGGGAGACAGTAAGTAAGGCTGAGGATTTCTTTTATAGCCAGCGTTTGGTGTTTAGGTGGGAATAAGCAGAAAGGAATGCCATTAACATGTCATTTCCAGACCTACCTCTCACTCATCCTTGGGTCAGCTCTCAGGGCACTGGGAGGAGTCAGCTGGAGGAGTTAATTGAAGGAAGTTGGTTCACTTTCTGCTAAATGTATTATACTAGCTCAGGCTGAAGTGAATGAGAGTGACCTGGATATTCTGAATTACTCTGTACAAGCAATAACTTGAGTTTCAAGTTCTAGGCCCTTGAGAAAATGGCAGATAGGTGACATGCAACTGGCACACTGAGAGCTTCACAACATTTGTTCAGAGAATGAAATGTGCCCATTGCAAGCTCTACTGCCAGGGTCAGATTTGGGAAAGGCTCCATTCAGGCAGAGAGGAACATGGGGAAGAGTACCATACAGAAAGAGGCAAAAAGGACAAAGAATCCTTACTTTGACCATTTCCCAAGGGCTAGATTCAGAGGAGACTTCCAGAAGAAAAGCAAAGAAACACATAAGAGTTTTAATTAGCTGACCTTTCCAAAATTTATGCTGCGAAATGGCTCTCAAAGCTGCCAGACACAGCAAGGCTGAGAAACACTGCTGAGGCCCAACTCAGATACGGATCAAGACTGTAAGTACTGAAGTCAGTAGAAATATCCACAGGAAAGTTTAGACAGCAGCAAATTTCTGGTTCAGAAGTTTCACAGAGGTGGTTAGGTAATCACAGGAGGACTCAGAAAAAAAGAATTTGTTCTGACTGTGAAGGACCATGAAACATTAGCAATGATCATGTAACAGGGGTGTGTGCCTCTGTGCATGCCTCCTGACCCACTGCTCCTGAGGAAGTTTCAGGGATTGGCCTGTCTTGAACTAATGAGACGAAAAGAAAGTGTGAAGCAACCCATAATTTCTGTAGGCCATGGCTGAGGTGCTGCAGAGAGAGGGTATATACTGGAGTGCACATCACCCCTTTGTAACCTCTCCTAGCCAGTGTATGAGATAAGGATCAACATGGGAGAGCTTTGTCCACTTGGGTTCCCATGGAAACATCAGTCAGGCCATAGCTTCAATGGGCTCCCAGCTTCTGGAGCGTTGCCTTCTTCCGTGAGACCTGTGGTTAATTAACCATCTTAACTTACATTTGCAATGGCAGGTGTTCGTCTAAGGAAGACAAATGCCAACAGTCTCAAATCCAGGAGACAGTGTTCAGGCCTCAAGAATTTCTCCCCAAATTGAATACGGTTTCACCCCTCCAAATTATTCCTTTGAGAGCCAAGGCAAGTCTGAGCTGCTAGGATTTCTGGGAATTATCACTAGCTGCTTAGCTACATGACCTTCAGGTGGTGGTCAGGAGGTGACCTTGGGCTCCCTGCAGCCTGATCCACCTTCAGTCTATTCTCCCTCTCTGAATGTGGCTTACCACAACATTTTAAAAATTTGAAGAGTACTGTAAGAATCTGCCTTGTCTAGCATGCATCCTGTCTGCCTAGCTGGATTTACTGATTTTCTCTCAAGGACAGACAGAAAATTCACTCTTAGTTGGATCCCTCAAAAGTTTCAGTCTGTGCCCAAGATTCCTATTATCAGACCAAACACAAAGAAGATTATTCTACTATTATTTCTCTTCCTTGCATCACTATGACTATTTTCACCTGTGCTAAATGAATGCAGGCTGCCAACAATTCAAAGCTCTCCAATTATTCAACTGAAGAGAGTTCAGAGAGCAACAAGAACACTTGGTGATCTATGAAATATAATCTGTGAGGAAACGGCAAAAGAATTTTTGTTTCCTTAAATATAGAGAAGGCTGAAAAAAGACATGATAACAGTCCTCAAAAATGTAAACCACCACAGCAAAGAGGAAGGAAATAATCTTTTCTCTCCCACATGGAGAGGATAAGAGAAGCAGGCTAAAATTGTAGCAAGGCTGATTTATTTATTTAATAAGTTGGGCTCTAGCAAAGCCATTTCTAGCTGTAAGGGTTGTGATACTGAAGAACTTGGATGAGATGCCTTGGAAATCTCCACAGCTGGAACGATTTTGGAGCAGGATGGGGCAATGTCTGTGCTAATGGGACAAGCACCACTGAGCTGCTGTTGCAGGAGAAGCAATCTGTGACCATTCAAAATCCTTTCTAGCCTTGCTTTCTTATAATTTAATAATTTATCGGATAAGTACATGCTCATTTTCTACCCTTTGGGGGAATTTCTGAAAGATGAAAGATGAAACATCTTTGTGTTGTTAGTCTCCAGAGCCTTCCTTCTAATTGTTACCTTTCCAACTGCACTCTGTGGTTCTTTCCTGTTAAAGGTGATGCTAACCCCACCAGCCAAGAGCTAGAACCCTACCATTCATTGAAAGACAATGGGACTCGTGGTACTTAATATACTACCAACACATGGCTATATAGTTGCTTGCTTTCACTTTTGCTGTGGCATGTACCACCACGTTGACAGTCTATGGTTCTATGATTCTATTGATACCAGGTAATCCCCTCAGTAGGCAAGTAATCTCCATCTCCAGGCTGGTTTAGTTCCTTGCCCTTACTACTCTCACTGGCTGGCTTTTCCAGAACATCTTCACCTAGGCAGCCAAGAGCCTTCTTAAAATTTCTAACCTAGCATTTTTTCTTCGATGGTTTATAAATTAGTTCCTGTGCTAATGCTGGGCTTCCATCTCCTTGGTATTATCCATCTTAGAAGATGGCATCAGTATCCCTCTTGTTTTTCATTCTGTAAAGCTAAACAAATCTTTTCATGCTCTCTTAGAGGATATGCACCCATAACAGATTATGAGGACCCTCCTTTCTTGATATAGTGAAGAGAAGGCCCAAAATTATACACTGGAGAGAGGTTGTCTCAAAGGCAAAATACAGCCACTTTCACAATAAAAATCAAGGCCTGGGAAGGGTTAAGAAGTGAAGTAGCCTGTTATTTGCTTGGTTAGAAGTGTAGTTGTCCTACAGGAACTCTTGTGGTCTTGGTTATGGTTCTCTCCTAAGCACCACAAGAAATCTGAGAGTGATGTAGAAGAGCAATTCTTGTATCAATCTTTGGGCAGCATGGCTTTCTGCTGCCAGCAGACTCTGCAGGCCAGTGCTGAGGCCTGGGAACTGCAGCTCTTCTTCCCACATCCCCTCTGCATTGGCCAGCCCTGCTGATGGCACCAGCACTACTACACCATGGTTACGCATCCAGCAGCAATGCTGCTTGAACCGGCTTATCCCCACCCTTCTCCACTCCCAACAGCATTTTCCATTCCCCACTGGGCACCCTCACTATTGCCAGCATAAGCATTTGTGCAGTTATGTGCAGAACCAGATCAGAGATTTGATCCCAGCCAAAAAAAATGGCCAGATTTATATATTCTTTTCCAGCTGGAATAAGTTCTTCTGTCTTGTTTCTTGGGTGGCTGCACAAGCAGTCTGGCTGATATATGGGAGGGAAGATAATGGGGGTGGAAATGAGCATCTTTACCATGAACACTCCTCCCAAGGGAACATGGCTGTTCTGCAGCGCTTCCCCTCTTCTCTCTGCTAGTGTGGGCTGATCTTGCAAGGGAAATCAAATACTTCTTCATTGTGCCCCAAGTGCTCCCCACCCTCCTTTCAAGGAACACCGCATTTTCCCCATTCATCTTTTGTATATGTCACCAAAAAGACTAACCAAATCAAAAACAGACCAGTTTTGGAGTTCTCTTGCTTATCTTGTGGGATAACCACAGAGTCTAAGAAGGGGGGTCATTAACCCTAAAACTAGCGAGTGCTGCCACTCGTGTCAGAATCTCTTTTAGAAGTCGTGTTGCATTTTCTATACTTTAATCTTTGAACCGTTACGATGGTGTGTTCTGGCATTATAACAATTACTGGAAAGATAATTAGTCCTTTGTAATCAAATTTAGGAACAAGAAAATCTAAGTTATATCTGTGTTCATGGAGGCATTCTTTCTTAGTGTGCTATTACAATTCGAGTTAAAATAAACCTACCTCTCTCTCCTCACATGTTCCAGTTCTGAGCTTTGCTGTTAGTGATATATACAAATAACTTCCAGGAAGAATGTTTTTGTTTGAAGTCTTCTCTTTCTAATGTGTTTGGCTCCAGATACTCCAAGGACGGCTGATACAGCCATTACTACTAACATGTTTTGCAGAAAAACTCCTTCATGCTATCTTGGGAGAGTGAATTGGGAATCTAGTTTGACAGAAGTGAAGGACATAAGAGTTACTGCAAGCTGTGACTGATTTCTGTAGGTAGTTTGAGGACGTTACACAAGATTATTGCTCTTGCAATACCTCTCTGGAGAGCATGAGGAAATAAAAAAGTAGCATAGCATTTAGATACTAAGAAAAATAGTTGGAAAAGGTACATTCTTATATATCATGCAGCCTTGTCCAAAATTAGCTCACTGGAGATTTTTATTTATCTATCAAGTAAAGTGATGGATACTTCATTCCTGTCTGACCACCAAAAGCTATTTTGGACTTGTTTTTATGCCTGTGACATGTACAGGGACTCAAAAACTTTAGCCAGACTTCACGGGTCATTTGCTGGAGACGTGTTCACAAAAAATCTGCACAGCATGAACTCCTTGTGACTCCCAGGAGTGGCCTCAACAAACACAGTGGATGCACATCCAGTGCAAACTATCTATTAATAAACAATATATTATTTATAAACTGGTCAACCATATTTTTTTTTAGACTACACTAAGAAAAGTAATTGAAAACATGTAAATGTCTGTATTTTCATCCCTGCAACAGTGTACTTACAGTGAGTTTTTAGTTAACATACAGACTCCATAAGGACAGCAAGTCAACAGCAGCAGATAGCTGGGTTTTGGATTAAATGCTCTTTTCAGTGAAGAAAAAAAAAAGCCAACAGGTGCTGAAAAGGAGCAAGGAGTAGCCCCTCACTTTTGTTTTCCATTTAAACAAGCTCTTCACTAACAAGAAGTCATAATCTCTCATTCAAGAGTAGAAGCCATGAAGGTGGCTTTCATTGCAATTATAGAATCAGCTGCACCTAAATTCATGTAAACAGTGTGTATCTTTTAAGCAAACCGAAGTCTTTTTGCGCCGTTCTCTTTCGGAAGACAAAATTAAATCTAAAAGCTGACTGTGTTATCAAAATAAACGAAAGCAAGAATACAGAAGCCATTTGTTGTAGCTTCTGTTGTTCACTTCAGAAGGAAAGCTGTTGGTTTAGATTGTCTAGCTGCTGGATGGGGGCCCAGATTGGGCCCAAACGACAATTGTGTCTTATCTTTTCAGCAGAAGATCTGTTGTTGCTTTATCTTTTACTATAAGTCAGAATAGCCAGGGAGGTGAGCCATCCACATGGCCCAACAGACTTAAAGGAGAAGGATCTCTCAAAATTAATAACTCCTTCCTGGTGAAAGTAAGTGTGACTGACTCCACAGAGACATGTCATATAGTGAAAGATAATTTGGCAGTAGCAGAAGCCTTTCTCCATGGGAACTATGTGGCTCTGCCCCTTTCCTTGCCCCAAGTATGTCTGTGTCTGGGTCAGCTCCCAGCTGCCTGATGTCGGCCCAAGGGTGAGCCGGAGCTGAAAAGCGAGCTGTGGCAGAGCCACATCCTAAAGGTCAGATGAGGCATATCCTCATCCTGCTTTCCTGCATGGTATTAGCTTGTTCACTGGATATATCTCACTGCTTCAGCTTACCCATCTGTGAGGAAAAAAAAGAAAGCTGTTTGAGAGGAATGCAGGGGGACTAAATTCATCAGCACTTTGAAATGAACTTGCAGCACTAAGCGCTGGTATTATCACTGCAAAACCAGGCCTTTTGCTGGGAAGCATCAATGCAACAGGATCGTCTACTGACAGAGTTGTCAGCACTTTTTATAAGGCTGGAGCACTAGGACATGCATTTGGTTAAACTGTTTAAGCAGCATATATTACTTACCATACATTTTTTCATGCTACTGTGACTAGAGAAATTGTTCTTCAAAAAGCCAAAGAAGCTGACCTGATCTGCAGGTGGTACAAAATAGCAGAGTTTCTCTGGAATCTAGAGAATTGCACTGATTTTTCTGCCTAAGCATTCCAATGCTCTAATAACAAATTATTTTCCTACACTGTGATTTGATTCTGGCTGCATACGTTTCCATTCCAGTGTCATTTGTAGTTGTTTTTGAGTTATGCAAAAAGCAGAATTAGATTTCAGCCGAGACCAGCTATATCAAATTGAAGCTAGAAAAAGTGCTGCGGAGGGAAAAGGAAGGGCATTTTGGCTAGGGAGAAAAATGAGAAGAAGCGACTATAAACAGAACAAAGTGGAAATTTTACTTCAGCCATAACAATGTCTTTGTTGTGGCAGCAGCTAGCAGGCATAACTTTCTGGACCTAATCTCTTTACCCGTTAGTTTTTCATCTGCACTCTCAGCTGTGTGCTGATGAGCTGGGCAAGCTGAGGATCACGGCTGCAGCCACACAGCCCACACCAGGAACCGCTTGGTACACCGGCTGCAACCCTGCGTCCCAGCCCAAGTGAGCTCATGAGGCTCAGCTGGGCTCCAAGAGGTAGCACAGACACGTCATGAGCACGACTGTCATGGAAAGTCTAAGAGGAACGCTTGTTCCACGCGCTGCCTGGACAATGCAGCATTGGCTGCCACCCCCTCTGTCAGCCCCCAGCCGATGCCAAGGCGGGCGGCCGGCCGCGGCCGATGAATAGTGGGTCTGTTCCAGCAGCTGAACGGCCTGGTCCAGCAAGGAGAGAGTCTTCGGGAGTGCAGAGTGCCCCGCTTCTCGTGCCGTCTGCAGGGAAGGGAGCAGGGGGCAGCGGAATGGCCTCAGAAGGGGAGAGCATCAACCTGCAAGTGAGTCCATCTCGGGGAAATAGCTGGGGAGGGAGAAGAGGGAGGGAAGATCCCTGCTTCAGGGGATACATCCACCCCTTCTATCACTCGTTCCTCCGTTCCGGCAGCCAATTTAACTTGCTGCTTTTTGCCTCTGCTCTCCTTTGAAGTGAAACTAGCTCTGCCCCCGTTCCGCCAGGAGCTAGGAGCCTTTTCCTGAAAGAGGGTAAGAAGAGGGGAATTGCTAAGAAGGGCTGCTCTGGGGGGCAGCAGGGGCAGAAGGGAGCGTTCAGCTCTCGGGAGGAGGCAGCACATACTTTACAAGCTGAAAAACTCTGAGCCGTTCCTCATCTCACAAAGCCTTGTTCTGTTTGGCAGAAAGTGCTCCCTATCTGGAAAGGAGGAGAAGAAATAAATACAGCAAATGCTGAGGGAGTGCAGAGGCCAGGGTTTCCTATGTGGGGTTTGCAGAGAAACAACACTTCTTGATAAAGCTCTTTCAGTTCTCCATGTTCCTCTTCTGAGTATTTGTGTTTTTTAAGAAGGGTGTTTCTTGTGCTCAGTGTGTGTTCTAGGAAAGGGCAACTGCCCAAGGGTTTGGAAAAAGAAACTTTAGAGATGAAATGGAATCAAAACCCCAGATCACAAACACCCATCTGAAGTTCAAGCCCAGATCCGTGCTTGGGACAACTCTGAAGAAGGGCAGAGTGTGCAGCACTGCCTGGGGTGCAGCTTCCAGCCCCGGGGAGGTTGGCAGCACAGTCCAAATTTTGCCGCTGATTTTTCTGTCTGTAACAGTCTTAACTGTTCTCAGAATTAAAAGCAGGGAAGTCCACCTGGTGGCTCAATTTTTAATTCTTCAGTCCATCTCAAAGAGACTAAAATGTAAGGTATGTGCCCTTAGCAATAATCAGAGCCGTCATCCCAGAGCTGGAGCGGTGGACTGGAAAGAAAGGTTCTCTGGTCTTGCAGGACCTCCCCTTAAGGTATGAGGTGCAGAGCAACTTCATAAAACCTTGGAATAGCTATGCTCAGAGATAGAGACACCATAACTGAATAATATGTAGAGGTAGCTTTGACACTTAGTGAAAATACACTCTTTTTAGCACTCAGGAAGAGAGAGGATGAACTTGCTTAGGGAAAAATATAGACATCACTGAGCCAGGACCTGGAGACAAAGAGGATACAAAATTGCACTAGATGAAAAATAAAGTTAAACCCTTGTATATTAAATCTTCCCACACAATGAAAAGTTTCAGGTCTAGACTGGATTTTTATCATGGTCCAAAAAATGAAAAAAATCAACTTCACAGATCGAAATGCTCAGAAACTACTGAAAAATCTGGATTTTAGATTTTTTTTTTCCGCGGTCAGACTTTTCCATCTCATCTTGAGGTTATGAAGAGCCGAAAGTGGTTCGCAGTACCATCAGCCAAAAGTAGTCTTCACAACACTCAGAAAAGTAAATAATGCCGGAAGGACAAAGTTTCCTTGAGTTACAAAATTTAAAAGAGCATCCATATCTGCTTCTAGAGCAGGAAGGGGGTAGAGGCTGCCCAGGGAGGTGGTGGAGTCACTGTCCTTGGAGGTGGTCAAGAGCAGTGTGGATGTGTCACTGAGGGACGTGGTCAGTGGGCATGGCGGGGATGGGCTGACAGCTGGACTAGACCATTTTAGTGGTCTTTCCAACTTTAGTGTTTCTCTGATTCTATGAGTGTTTCTATCTTTCTCTAAATAGGATGCCACAACAAAAATCTGAGATTTGATTTGTGACAGCTTAAAGAGATTTCATGAAGCCACCGGAAAGTGCCAGACAGAGACAAGTGCATGCTTATTATCAGGAAATACACAGTGCTGGCAAGGGAGGGAAAGTATATTGCATACAACTGCACCGCTGAGGCAGGCAGAGGGTCCTGCTGTGTTGTGATTTAAGAAGTGTGAGATAAAGGGATCGGTGGAGGGGGGAAAAAGAAGTCTTTCAGTAGAAAGTCTGTTTAAAAGACTTTGCTGAGACCCTGCTCTGAGCACTGATTGCAGAGTAGGTGTCTTCCTGGACATTTCCAGCTGTGGGTTTATGAGGAACCAGCAGGAATGTGTGCCGCATGCTGTAGGGAGGTGACTCCTGATTTGCTCCTCCTCTGGGAGCTCTGGGATGGAGTGGCAGGAACAGCCAGGAACATGGCTGAGATACAACACAGAAACATGATACTTATAGGGAAAGGATCCTAGCATTTCTTACGCATTTGGACAAACAGGCTTGTCAGGTGACAAGAGAATGGAAATAACACGAGCCTCCAGCCCAGCACAGGAAAGAGCTAGGAGAGGTGGTCAAGATTTTAGATGGTTCTAAGGACAACCGATTGGTTCCCAACATTTTTGTTCATCCTAAAAGACGAGAACAGAAGCTCACTCAGCAAAATTGAAAGTCTCCCTGGCAAGAGACATTCCCTCCCCAGTGTGGTGTCAGCCTGTGGAATTTGCCATCTCCTGGAGCAGGTCAGAAAGCCAAATATTGGAGCAAGCATTGAGAAGAGGTCAGGAGGATGTTATGATCAGTAACAATATTTACAGTTCTGCAAGTTAAAAAAGGTTCTTTCAATTTCCATGACCACTGGGAAAACAAATACCCTCTTCAGCTCCCTATAGGCAATAACCGAGTTGCTGACCAGACTGCAAGAGATATCTTGCATTAGAGAAGATGTATGCCAATTGTCCATTGGCGAGACCCAGGGCAGATTTTTGTCAGCATTAAGTGTTTGCCAGTAATCCACTTTCTCACAAACAAGCATTTTCTTGTCCAGTGTGTTTCAAAGGAGTCTCTTTCCCAGTTCTGACTTCTAGGAGGACCGACAGAACCACAAATGACACAGAGGGTTGCAGAAAGGAAAAAAGACAGGCACACAAAGGTAGAGCAGCCTTACCTAATCTGCACCAGCTAGCCAAATGCTAAGACAAAACTTAAATTAAAACCTTTTAATTAAAAAGATTCGTTCGCCTATTAAAAGACAAGACTTTAATGTGAATCAATTTAAATAATACACTTTTCTTAGCAGACATCTCTATTTTGATTTCCAAGCAAAAGTTTCACTCTCCCTACTAAACATCTGCCACTGACAAGTAAGCATACAGGTGGTGCAGTAACATGATGAGATGTAACAGTGTGTTCTGGGATAGAAAAACACATCTGGGAGAGAAATAAACAGCCCATGAGGTCCTATCACTAGGTCTTTTTTGCTTCAGGATATAAAGGTTTGCAAGCCTGAATAGTAGCTTGGCTTTGATAGTCACATTCTGGCTGATTTATCTGCACTTCTTCATATTACTTCCCCTAACTTCCACCTCTTCCACCTCTTCCCCTGATTTGCGGGGGGGGGGGGGGGGGGGGCTGGGGGAAATGGGGAGGAGGAGGAGACTGTACAGGTCTGCTCTTTTCAGAAGCAAAAGGCCCATTCAATCTGTTTAGCCGTGTGCCTCAGCTGCTGCAGTTCATGATTTGGCATCTTAACACAACCCTGTTTCACATGTAATTTAAGCTAATGTACCAGACTTTGAATGGGAGCAACTGAGACGACATCCGTTCTACCCCTCCCACCACAGCAACCAGGGGAAGGTCTGCAGACAGCTGAAGTCAGTAACACTCACACATTGCTGCCACGGCTACGTCTGTCAGAGCCCCAGATGAATACTGCAAAATGGAGCAAAGGCTGGGGCCGATTCTAAACGGCTCCAGAGTCTGGTTAGGCTTGTATTTTAATATTTTCTAATTCATGAATGAATGCTGTGTTCTGGACAAGTGGGCGTTTAAAGGATGTGCACTGGATGGATGCCATCCATATTCATATTGCAAAAGGGACTACATCGCACATGCCGCTTCTTTCTTTCTTTTTATAGTTTCTTACTCCTTGGTTTAAAAAAATTACAATCCTCTGGGATGAGAAGCAGAAATAATACATCACCATTTAGGGAATCATTCGCACATCAAAAGTAAAAAGAGTAAACAGATAAAATAATCATTCTGGGAAAGAGCCCCTCTGCAGAAATTTTTTGGCAGAAGCTGTTTGGTGAACACTTGGAATGCTACGTACATCTGCAGAAAGAAAGACAGGTTTACAAGCAACTTGAAAGGAGGGGGGAAAAAAAGGGGGGGGGGGGGCTTAAATCTTTGGATAATTTACTTCCACTGCTCAGTTTTTGACCAGGTCAGCAGCAGGAAGATTTTAAACAGGCAGATTAATAGAGTTAGCTGTAGGCCTGACTGCAGTGGGGACTTTTCCAAAATGCCCACAAAACAATTGGAAAGTCCCACTTAGTGTCGTAAAACCCATCTCTCACATCCCACTTTCAGCCTAGGCTTGATGAGGGAAAGCAGCGAGTGTCTCAGACTTCTGGTTTTGCATTTTTGTTTGTGGCTTTAGCGTGTGCCTCGAGGCTGTGACGTGCTTACAAGCTCCTGGCTCGGGCACATTATTTGCCTGCTTCTGCAGTAACAGCCAGCTTGTGCTTTCTAGTGCTGGAGGACCTTTACCCTCATTTAGCAATTTCCTAGAATGATGGCAATATAACATCCCCAGCCAAGCAGTGTCCCTGCCCCAGTGGACTTCAGTAGTGTTGTTTGGGTTCTGGGACAACCTGCGCAACTTGTGTTTCGACAACAGTTTGCATTAAGAGAGCACCTTTCAGAAAGAAAATCTCAAGTGCTTCAGAGTCACTCCTGCAGTGTGTGCAACTCAGTCATCAAGCATCTGAGAACTTACTTCACCACAGTTTTAACAGCACTAGTGCAGCTGACACAGCCCCCCAAGCAGGAGCCTGCTCCCCACTCCCAGGGTGCACTCCATCTCCTGTGTCACTCATTTGACCCTGGTAAAGCTAATTCAGAGAGTTAAACTCAGAGAAAATGCATCATTCTTTGCCAGAGTTTCTGTCCCTCTGTGCTAAATGGGTTCCTGGAAGGATCAGGCAAGCGCCAACACCCAGCAGGGGTAGGACTGAGTGGCCAGGAGAGCACAGGGAGGGAGCAGGATCTCTTCTCTCAGCAGAAGCTGCCTCTTGATTCAGATCAGTTAGCTGAAGGTCCAAGCCTGAGTGTAGCCTGAGGGAGGAGCAGGGAATGTCCAAACCATAACAGTGATTGCTCTCACTAGTGGATGTCACTCAGACTGCAAGATTTCAGATTGCTGCTTGAGACTAAAGCCTTTACAGGGCTAGTTAGAGACTAAGGTGAAGATTCAACATGCCTTGTTAGTCAGAAGGCAGATATGAAATACGGTATCATACTTAGGAGTGAGAATGATCCTATGCCCTTCATTCCACAGTGGCAGGGACCTGTAAAGTCGGGGCTGGTTCCAGAGGCTTGTAACTCTGACACAAGAGGACAGACAGCATGATGACAGGACACTAAGAAGAAGGAGACTTTTCTTAGAGCCAGTACTAATTGGTCCTTTTTTCTCTAGCCAGACGCAGCACTTCTCCTCTCCCCTGTACATTCCTCCCACCAGCTCTAACTGAATGCAGACTGCTCACTTAGAACATTCACTTATGCCTGTCCCAAACATGGGGATGGTGTTTTCTCATTTTGAAGAACTGAACTTACCCTGGATTTCAGGGTACCTGGTAAAAATGAGGTACATGTAGAGTCAAACACGTCTTGGAGTCATCCCACAGAAATCAGTGGTCTTACACACTGGAGGCTGACCTGGTCCCTGGCACTCCACCTTGTTGAGGTGTGGGGGAAAGACCAATAGCAGTGTCTTAGTTCAATCCCATGCTAGCAAACCATGTCCACACTGAAACTCTGCATGTAAAAGTGGAGAAGGGCAAGGGATTTTAACAGAACACATATCAAGTAATGAATTAGCTTGATTGACCAATTAGTAAGTCTGCAATCACAGAAACAACAGGCATGAAGAAGCCTCCTGCAGAAGACTACAAGAGGCTGCTTTTAAAAAGGGTCCTTACACTGGGTTTAGGGCCAGGGTAGGATTCAGATAGCACTGTGGTAGGAAAGAAGGCAGTGATAGGCCATTAAAAGGATGATTTTGTCTGATGTATCTAAAAAGTTACTTGCCAGGGCTTGGTGAGAGGCTGCGTCTACAGTTGCACATGGGTTGACAGCTAACCTACATGCCAGAGAGCTTCCTGAGAGACAAATTCCTCCTTGACAGAATACCTCTGAAGCCAGGAGAGGCTCGTAGGAAGAAACTTGAGTCTTTTATGTCTGTTGTGGCAAGAATTTCAGAGTAACCCAACAAAACTGCCATGATGTTTGCACATTAATACTGCTTTGGGCCCACACTGAGGTCCCAGCTGTGTTCTGCAGTGGTAGCCTTTGCTCAGAAGCCTTTCAGCAGTGGCCATTGAAAGAAAAAAATAATACAAAGTAAGGAGAAGGGACTAAAATATAACCTGCTGGTACTGCATGCTACTGGACTGATACAGTAAGTCCTCTTGCTGACATATTTTGTCTTCATAGCACTCTTCCAGCATTCAGTCTACAAATTGAGGCTTTAAACATTTGGGTTTCAGTCAGAGCCGGAGCTGCCATAACCAATAAGTTCTGGGACATTTTACCCCACTGCCTGGAAGGGTTTCTCACAGCACCTTGCCTCTATGCATGGCAAAAGTGTTCAGAAGAAATTGGGAGATTTACAAAAAGGAGAGGGTTAAAGCTCCCTGTTGGAAGGAGGGGGTCATATAGGCTGGAGTGCTGCCACCTCCCTGACGCAAAGGGAGAGGACCTCGGAAGTCAGTTGCTACACAAGAACATTAAAAATAATAGATTTCTGTATACTTAATGAATTTCATATAGCTGAAGTATGGTAAGAGAGAGGGAGCAGGCATTGGAGATGTGGGCCTCCTGATGGTACAGGAAGGACATGAAGCTGTTCAGAGGGTGACAAGATGGTGCCTGCACAGTGCCAGAGGCAGAGGGGACACACAAGTCTTTGTGTGGTAGAGGCCCTATGCTCTGCCTAGAGTAGCAGTGAATTATTCCATTTGGAGGATGGGAGCCACCCCTGATCATCCCCCTTCCTTCTCATCCCACCATTTCCCCCTCAGCGGCCCTTTAAGGGCCCCATCTGTTCTACACAGACAAGCATCCCCCACACTTGCAACCTGTAGATTTGAGTGCACAGGGAGTGGAGGGTTTTATTTAGTGGCTAATCCATGTCCTGGTTATGCTCATGGTAACACACGGTTTTCCTTGTTGGCCAATGTCAAAGCCTCCCACCGAGCCATCTTTGTGTGCTGGAGCCCTCTACAGTGTGAAGCCCCTGCTATACCAATCAATTTTCACGTCTTTTATAAAAAAATTGCCTTGTTTGGCCTCATTCCATCCCACGGCTGAGAGCTGAATCATTCTTCTGCTTCTCTGTTCACCCTCATTTGGCAAACAGGTACATGTCCTCCTCTCATTTAGCCAGTAAAAATAGAAGCCTTCAGCCTAAGCTACCATTTCTCAGCCCTTACTGAGAAATCCATATTCATGTGTCATGTCTCTGTTCTGGCAGCCTGCAATGGGTGACACTGCATGTATACAGTAACACCCACACAGAAGCATGAACTTCTCCAAATATGAAAGGGCATGTGGGTATTTTCACTGCCATTTCCCCATCCCTGGCTTGTGAGTCAAATGTTTATAAAACTCTCTGTGAGAAAAGGGAGTAGAAGAAACCAGCTCCAAGAAACTTAACGCTACTGAAATCTTGATTGCTTCGGGTATGTAAACATGCAAGGGAAACTTGAATTGGACACCAGAATGATGGAAGAGCCCAACTGCAGATGCTGCAGGATTCACATCACCAGGTACAATACACCTTGACACACACCTTTGAAGAAGGCAAATTATAATTCCTTGTCAAATTACACGAATCAGCTGTGTGATTCTATAATTATAGCCGTGAAAACCTTTCTGCTTGGGATCTTAGAACGTTCAATCCAAAATAACCCTTAGGGAAGAAATTTCTCGTGAAGCTTCTTGGGTCAGGGTTCAGCTAGTGCTGGAAATTCTGGGGGAATCCTACCAGCTACTTTAGAGAAATGAGAACACGAAAATGAGGTGCTTTGCTGGTTTGTGGATTGTTTGGGCTCTCTTCTTTTTCTTTATAATTTTTGCAAATATTTATGCATATTTGCAGAACTTTTCACTTTGTACCCACACAGTTCAAAATAACATTTTTGGGGGGAAGGAAGAAAAACCCAGGTTCACCACAGGTCTTAGTTATATGAGAAAAATAACTGCTCCCACCAGTCTGAAAAGAGTCAAAAAGCAATCAGCCATTTAACTGTAACCTATGTTTTTCTGAAAGTATGTATCTGTAGAAAATATAAACACTGAATTTTTCCACAGAAATTATGTGAGAGCCAAGCTCACTGCCCATAATTTTCCAGGCATTTTATAAGTATCAGTGGATTTAACTTCCCAGTCTGTGCGTGGAGAAAGAACTGTTTTCTTGCCTATCTAACAGACTGGTAAATCAAAGCAGAGGGACCACTGGTGTACCCAAAGGCACACGTACAGAAACTGACAGCAGCAGGAAGGAAAAACAGATTGTCTGAATGAACAGGTGAAATGGCATGCAGCAGAGTGGTCTGTTCCATTTCTCCTTTTCACTCACTAAAGCCCTAACACCCACTATTTTTTGAGGAATTGTTAAAAGTTGCTGTATTTAGTCATCAGAGACCACCTTGTTACTTCACACGATGTAAAGTAAAACATGAATTGAAGCTGCCAATAACAGACCAAACACAATTCCCCCCCTGCTGTATGTAACTTCAACATCAGTTGGAAACAGTCTTTGTTGATGGGCTTTCAAAAGCCCAGGCACACAGCTGTGTTTGCATGTCTTTTTTGGCGGAGCTCGAGTCACGTTCAGCCACGTTGATGTAGGAAGCAAGCACCAAAGCAAAAGTGAAGCAAGCTAAATTAAATTAAACATAAATTATGACTCAGGATGATCACACATGTTCTTGATACCACTATTCTACTAAGTTTGAACCCTTTATCAGCTGTTTCAAGATTAAATGTTTCTTCATGTCCCTTTGTGACTTCTGGCTGTGGCTACATTTTTTTTACTGACTGAAACTACAGGACAGGAGATTAATCTTCACCACCGCCATCAATTATTATTGCTCCCTTAGCGCAGCTGTTCAGGGTAGTCACCCTATCAAGACCGTGTGGGCTAGGAAACCTCTATCACTAAGTATCTAAGATAACCCACATCATTGTGAAATAACTTGTTTAGGGAACATGCAATTATGTCTTCTTCCATGGAAAAACTAAGTCCCCTGCTGTCTTGAGTCTGGACAGAGACAGAAATGGTAGGTCCTTTACATAGGCACTCATCCATATTATTACCATGGGACAATTGTTCCCATCCTTGGATTTTTCTTGGCTGGTCATCTTAGCTGAAGATCTAGTTATTCTGGGATGATCTGGGAAGATCATAAGATATACAATCTAGGTTCTTCCTAACTTAGAAGTAAAGAATAAGGAAAACAGATACAAACAGAAATACAACCAAAACCACTCCTACATAACACAAGTGCCTTTTTTTCCCCCCATCTTTAGCCTTTGGCAATACCGTGACTGGCAATCCACAGTGATCAGAGAGACAACGAGTAAAGAATTAATATGCCACAAGAAAATACAATGTGCTGCCGCTTTCCTCTCTTTTTAATAGAAACAGATTTTAACCCCATTTTCATCTCCATGTACCAGATTCTTGGGAGCTGATCCGGGACCAAATCCTTAACCAGTCCCCATTTTTTGGCATGTAGCTGTGAAAAAGTTGCCTAAGGGAGTTGTGTCAAAGGGCTTTTACTTTGCTCTTAATGGCCTCACGTAGAGTCTGAAGGAATCTGAAGTGCTCACGAAATGTGGTTTCCCCTCTGGTGTTTGCTGTTCAGCTGGCTCAGCAGCTCAGCGTTAAAAACCATTGTGAGTGGATTTAGCACTTGTGAAATAATGCTGGCCTATTCAGATCCAGAGAGGGATGGGCAAAATCCATCAGCACAATAAAAGCCCCTCTTCCATCCTCCTCAAATGAGAGTGCAACAGAGTTGAAGGGAGAAAACTACTCATACCCAGGCACAGCTATACAGATCCTAGGGGAAAGAGATATCGGACTATCAAAATAAAAAATCTAATAAATGCTCAGAGGCAAAAAACTCAGCATTCCAGAAAGGAAAAAAAAAAAAAAGAAAGAAAAAAAAAAGAAAAAAAAGAAAAAAAAAAAGAACTTAAAAAAAACAACCTCAATGTAAGAAGCAAACCATGAAGGAGGGAAAAAAAAATCAGGGATAAGGTGAGTCTTGTCCTTGATTAGAGAGGCCGGTCCCCTCCTCCTGCCCTGCAGCCAGGAGAGCTGGCCCAGTAAAGAGCTCCAGCCGGGTGTGGTGCTTGGCAGCACAGCAGGAAAAGCTGGAGCTTGTCTTGGTTAGAGTTGCTTTGGTTGCGCAAGGATATCACTTTTCTTCTTTCATGCCTGTGATTTAAGAAAGGCCAGGGTCCTGCAAAGCTCACAACTTGGCATAACCATGGGAAGAAAGTAGGAAAACTGATGAAGAACTCAGAGGCCTATTTCCTTCCTGGGGAGACAGGTAAAAATTCAGCCAAAGCTCAGAGTCTACAACTGGCAGATTATGCACGCTAGTAAGCAAAATGTGGGGATAGAGAGAACTGAGACATCTCAAAATCTGTGTCCCCAGAAATCAGAGAAAATGGAGCTCCCCACTTCATCCTAGCCTGAGCTACTAAGTATAGCAAGAGAAATGTTTAATCTCAGCCTATCTAATACTCAGTTATTCTGCTGAGATCATGGAGGAAAAAAAAGATAACTAATGGATGCTCTGATGTGGATGGCATTGCAGGCGTGCTGCAGATCTGTATCTGTATGCAGAGATTTGAACTCAGGACCGGGCTCAGGCAACTCCATAGCAGATGGCAACAGTTCTTGGCAGCTACTAATTAGGTAAGATTTGGTTAGAAATGTCTAGCCAAGAAGTCCTCTGATTCATTTCCAGCCCCCTCTGCACTACATCAAGCCACAAGCCTCCAAGTTATCACCCTCAGTTATTGAGCTGGGGCTTAGGGTGGTCATTTTCCTGGGTCGTGGCAAGATGGCAGCTCTCTTGTGGATCCCCGGGTATGGAATGGGCTCAGGATTCGGACCTGGGCCAGTGTGTGATGAACTCAGGTGTTTACAGCCAGGGTGGGGCAGGGGCTGAGCCCAATGGGTCATGTTAAAGAGCTTCCTGTTCCCTGGCTTGCACAATGTACGAACAGGGACATTCTCTCTCCTGTGGGAGCAACTGAGTCAGATGCTTGGCCAGATGCAGGGAAAGGTGTCTCCGTAGCCACTGACTGCAAAGAATAGCGTAAAAAATATATCCATCCCTGGCAGCAAATGATAACATTACAGTCCTCTTTATTGTTATCCAAAACCATTTTTTTTTTCCTTCCTTTGCTCTCCTCTGTTTTTTCCTATCTGATGAAAACTTGTTTTTGGTGTCCCTAACACAGCTTTTTGGACCTTCTCCCTTTTATTATTTCTATTTTTTTATTTTATATATAATCAAATGACATACAAAAAGTAGAGTTCAGCCAACTAAACCCCGAGAGAGTAATGCAAGTGCAAATGACACTGATACGTCTTTTCAGCTTTACCATGAGCCCTGTACAACTAACCATGTATGTTCACGGACTTCATAAATTCCTTTGTGAAATGCGTTGTGGATATAAGTAAGTGGCTGCAGGCCTGGCTGGTGCAATCTGAGAGAATAGTGTTCCCGATGGCATTCTGCTATCCTTTCATCAGGAGACAATGCCTCTAGCCCCATTCTCCTTACCTGCTCTGAGAAATAAGGGGGAGGCAACTAGCTGAGTAACTGCTATTGCTATCTGAGCCGTTTACATGGACATGCTGTATCAGTGCCCTGTACACAGTGAGGTGCTTCTTCATTTGATATCATCCATCCAGTGAGTGTAGTTGTAAGGCAGATTCAGCACAAACAAGAGCAACAGCACCTGTGGGAAGCTTGTCTTAGGACTAGTGAAATACAGAGACTAAGAGAAGGCTTGATTTACCGATCACAATCTTTGCATGGGAAGATCCCATGTCCTTTGAAGGTCTGCTTTTCCTCCCAGTGCATTGTGAAGGGCAGATAGGCCTTCATGACTCCTCTTGGTTGCACTATAGATAATATCCCGTGGGCCCAAAACTGTGGGAATATTGCATCTGTTACCAAGCAGCATTTGGTCTGCTTTTTGCCCAAGGCACCTTTACTACATACACAGTCAACGCTAACGTGTTGCTACCTGTGAGCAAAGGGAAATTCACATTCTGTGCTTAACTGCTGCAGGAGCTAAGGTATTAGGAGGATGTATGAAATTAAGGTAGAAAGGGCTGGGAAAGAGAGGAAAGGCTTCATAACTACATTCAAATGTAATAGGTGCAGCTGAGTGGAAGCCTTCAAGTCTGAAGACAGACGAGGTATTCTCTGAGGCAGTCTTTCTTCAGAAGGTAGTTTACCAGGTAAAACCTCTGCAAAATGTCTAATAAAAACAGGAATGTTTGGTGCCAAGGGCGAGAACTCAGAAGAACAACTGTAATGATTTCACTGAATATTTGCCTTTCTGTCAGGTAAATATAGATTAAGAGTCCCTGATCGTGATAATCATAGTAATATATGGAAAGATGGGGTTTTTTACCCATCTTCTCTGATCATCTCAGCATCAGCATGAAAGAGGATATCGTACCAGGTTGCCCAGACAAGACATAAGTAGCTGTGAATAAGCAGTAAGAGGCACAGTGGCATCCATTTCAGTTTTGCAGAGAAACTGACTGTAGCAAGCGCAGAGAAAGGCACCACAAAACACTTTCACAGGGATACTGCACACTGTGACATCAGTAAAACCCTTCTGATCCAATGACAAGGAGCTCTGCTGTGGGAGGCAGGAACCAAGAAAGGAAGATTTGGATCAAATGCAAATGAACTATAGTGACAATATTCTTTCATTACTTTGTGCTCAATGCGTGTAAATGTTTCGGCACACAACTAAAACTGGGAGCCAGTATGAGCTGCTCTCCGAGCCCATATCAAATAAAGACAATCACAGCAACCATGGCACTCTCAAACACAAGCATCCGTTCTAGTCCATCACAAATGGCCCAGTTGTCTGGGTTTTTTTTTTCTTACTTCTCCCTTAAGGAGCCTTATTCTCCTTAAGTCTTCCATCCTGACATACAGAAGTTTATTTGGACACAGCTTTTTGGCTGCCCTCTTACAAGAATCCAGCTGCAGTACAAAATGCAGACTGAGTGAACCCAATTGAAATCCGGGACATCCGTTCTACATCCATGGTTCCCACTTATTTTGTCCCTCAGTCATCTTGAAGTGAGAAACTACAGGATAAACACCAGAAGCAGTTAACAGAGGAACTGTAAGAAACCAGTTACTGCAAAAGTTTGCTTCCCACCGCAGAAACTTACAAGTACTGTTGGTGGCTGAATGTGAGCACTTTTCAGATGACTATATTCTCAGAATTTGGGCATTCAGTTGTTATTCTGCTTCAGTCTCCTCCCATTCCTATTCTGGCCCAGGGGCTTTTGCTTCCCTGATATGGTCTCCTAGGAAGCTCTCATTTGCTGAACCCCTTTCCAAAGGTCTCTCAAAGCAACATCCACCCAGGAGATCTGTGAAAAACACAATTGTCACTAAGGGGATTTGGGCCTCTCTTTAATTTCTGCTATGCTGTACTTTAGCTCCTCATTATAAAGTTAGCTCCTCAAGGTTCTTTGTCTCTGCAGGGTTGAAAGTTGCTGACTGAATGTCTGGGTCCAATTTGCCTCCATTTTTCCTTTAAGTGGCCATCCACAGCTCTGCAGAATGTTTGTGTAACGCTACAAGATCTTTCACATCAATCTTATTTAAGATTTTAACCTTTTTTTGCAGTGAATTCAAGAAGCAAAATAAAAGCACAGTCTGAATAATAGGTACCAGAAAAAAATACTAGCCTAATATTTTAGTATAAAACCTCAACTGTGCTTTGGTTTTGTTTTCTTCTTTCCTCTCTCTCTCTCTCTCTCTCTCTCTCTCTCTCTCTTTTTTCTTCCCCCCTCCATGGAAGGAAGAGAACTGACATTTTTCTAATCTGAGAAAGAAATTCCCAGGGACAGTGTATGAGAAAACAGCAATAATATACAGAACACCCAGGAACAGTTGCTGAAAGATTCTCAGGGTGTTACTTTTGGCAGGACATCAGGTTCCAATCAAACCCTCTGAAAGCACAAGGCTAACAACAACTATAATAATATTTTATCTGAGGGTCTTTTGTAGGCTTCTGTGAATGGCAAAAGAGCTCCTTCAGGAGGGGTGAGTGAAATTAATGCTCTGTGGATATTTTCACAGGTTCACTGCTTTAGAAGACGGGCTGTCATGTACAGAGTGTTAGAAAGTAGAGAAAGAAAAGAGTTAACGTGTATAGGCAAGTGTGGAGCATTCATAGTAGAGAACTTGCATAGGCACAGTAACCTATTTTTTAATGTTCTCGGTAAATCAACTGCTGACATTCCTCATACACCATCTGAGCACCTGTACACAAACCAGGTGACCAAAAGTTACGTTGTGCAAATACACAAAGTGCTAGGTGAATTCATGCATGTCTATTTGACTCTAATGTGAAATTCTATATATTGTGATCGCAATTCCTGCTTGGCAGCTTTTTTCATGTTTTCTGGGACAACTCTGGGACTTCAAGATATAACTATAGCCACACACATGTACATGAAATGTTAAGGACTAGAAATAAAAGATTGGTGTGTATCATACTCCCTCCCTAGAGGCATTCAAGGCCAGGCTGGATGGGGCTTTGAGCAACCTGGTCTAGTGGGACGTGTTCCTGCCTATAGCAGAGGGGTTGGAACTGGGTGATCTTAAAGGTCCTTTCCAACTCAAACCATTCAGTGATTCTATGACTTGCAAAGTGCTAGAAGTTTGGGACCCAAACCTACACTTTGCAGCATTGGGCTCTCTTCTGGGAAACCATTCCACAGTGCAGCTGCCTTTCACAAAATACAAGCTGCTGCTTCATGCTGGGCTACTGGTCAATCTCAGACTGTATTTCATACAAAGGAGTTGCTGGACTTAAGTTAGCAAAACTCCCAGTGGAAACAGTTTCTGCCAATCGAAGAGGTTTAATTGACAAGGAAAAAGTATCGTGACGTAAGCAGTCCAGAAGATACAAATAGCATCACTGACATCTTTTATCGCTAAATTTGATTGCTTATGGCTTTTAGCACATACATTCAGACATTGCTGCACTGCTCTTACCTAAATGACCATAAAAGGAGAACATATTTTGAGATAAGTTCTCCCTTTCTTCGGAGTCTCTCAGTGCATATTTCCTATGAGGATTACTTGCTCTTTGTAGTCATTTGGACAGTATACATTGCCTTAACTTCCCAGCCCAGTGCTCTTATTGAACAGCAGATGCTGTTGAGAAGTCACTGGCTGTGACCCTAACACACAGAGACATGGAATTTGTGGTCGCTGTACACATGAAGGAAATTACGTGAAATGGGACATGCTTCCTCTATGTCATAAGGTTAACAACAAAAGCAACAAAGGTTTTGTCGTGACACCCCCAGTCCAAGGCAATGACTAACAAGCAGAAAGATTAGTTATCAGGATGATCTCATAGCCTGCTACTCCCCAAAAGGGGAGGTCCCACTCTTCAGCCTACAGCTCCCTTCTGACCTCCAGCTCCCACAGGCGCATCCCACCTTCCCTTTGTGCTGGCACTAGACAGACCCCTCTCAAACAATTCAGAACACTAGAGTTGCAGGAAGTAATTTATTTTTTGTTTAATTTTGTTAAATTAGCTTGGCTTAATGAGCTGAATTGGCTTGGAACAGGGTCTTATGAAAGATAGAGTGAAGAGAGCACAAAACTTGTAGCAGGTCCAGTTTGCTTTGAACTCTTAGCTCAGCATAGCTACAAGGTATAACCCCCAGCATCTTGCAGAAGATTCTTGATGGTAGTTTCACTTCCTTTGTATAGATCTTCTCTACTTTCTGAGAGAATTTATTCAAATCAGAAAGGGGGTTAGCAGAATAATTGGTGTAATTCAGAAGTTGCATTCAGCTACAAATGGACTCCTCGAGCTTTACCCTGCGATACCACTAAAGAATGAGGAGGGGCAATGAGAACTGATGACACATGGCTGGAATAGCTTTTATAGGTTGATCATGCTGCGATGGCTCACCTCTGGGAGCTGTGTAATGCTTTACTCACTATCAGATATGCCCGCATGTCTTGCCTGTGGCTTGGAGCAGTGTCTATCACTAAGCGAAAGCAGACAGAAGCACGCCAACCACCATGCTTCACTGCAGAACTCAGTCCATTTTCTCTGTCTAGTTTTCTTGCCCCGGTCCTGAAAGGCACCTTGTCAGAATCCTTAAATAAGCTTCAGTGCCACCCTCCTGGAGTACTTGCGTGCTCCTTTCAGCACTCTGCTGCTGCTCAGAGGTGACAGAAGATGTGTGTGTGTAACTGCTATCATTGGACATGGGTTAAAAGTTTAAAAATTGATTGCAGCAGCTGCATTTGGAAGCTCAATTCTGTCAAAGGAAACTTCTCTCATTCCCAGATTTTGAAAAGCCCCGGAGTTATGGTCAGAGATTTGAAAGATTTTTTTTTTTTTTTTTGAGGTGTTAAAAGAATGGTGTGTAATTTCTCATGCAGCCATCTGCCCTCAAAACGCAGCAAATAACTCAGCAGCACTCACCTCCATTCCTTGCTGAGCTCAAACTTGCATCTCCTCAGTTCCACTCTGTATCCTTTCAGAAGCAGAGCCTGTTCCAATAGGAAAGAACAAACAATGTTTAAAGTGCAACTCAGAAATCAAGTTTTCAAAAACCTCACATTAAATTCTGGCTAATGCTAGAACGCATGCCTGCACAGAAGCATTTGCACACATAAATCACAGCTTGCTTATATCTGACACACACACAGAGCACACTGCTTGGCATGCTGTTTAAATGTGCTTCAACTGCTGGACTGTGTTCAGGTTTGCAGACAACTCTGAAAAATTTTCTTTCTGGTCAGGAGACACAAAATCTCACTGAGTGTTTTGGTGATATTCTCATGGACCAAGGATGGCTGTTGTTGCTCACCATTTCATAATGAAGTTTCTGCAGCTGCACATCCGTGGGATTATTGACAGAGGTGCTTTTCACTCCTGGGAAGTGGAAAAGATGTCTCCGTATCTGAGATATTATCTACCCTGTGCAAATTAGCATTTACAGTTTCTAAGCTAGCTGCAGAGCTTGACAAAGCCACAGTTCATAGAATCAAAGAATAATTTGAGTTGGAAGGAACCCCTAAGGGCCATCTATTCCAACCCCTCTGCAGTGAACAGGGACACCCACAGGTAGATCAGGTTGCTCAGAGCCCCATCCAGCCTGACCTCGAACGTCTCCAGGGATGGGGCATCCACCACCGCTCTGGGCAAGCTGCTGCAGTGCCCCACCACTCTTATCATAAAAAAACATCTTCCTTGTATCCAATCTAAGTCTTCCCTCTTTTAGTTTGAAACCATTTCCCCTTGTCCTGTCACAGAAGACTCTGCTAAAGAGTCTGTCCCCTTCTTCCTTACAGCCCCTCTTTAGATACTGGTGCCATGCCAGCTTTCACCACCTCGTACCAGACTAAATGCACATCAGGTGAGATTTCTAGAGTAGTTTGTAAAAACCCATTAGTCTGTACAACATTCATCACATCTCTTTAAACCCTATTTTTTAATTCTTTTATTCCATGCAAGTGGGTCATATTCATTCTGGGTCCTAAATTACAGCTTTTGAGAAAGGAGTATTTCTGTTGCTCTTAACCTGGAAATTTACTCGAACTGCTTTTGAGTTATGCAAGTCCAGATCTGCAGTTCTTTCATAATTGCTTGTGATGGTAACAAACAGGGCAGCACCATGACTGGTCCCTCGAGCCCTGTACTCATGCCAAAGATAACCAGTTATGCTCACATAATTAATTTTGATGCATTAATAACACAACAGCTTTTGTCTTCCTTGGTCGGTAGGATTCAGCAAACGTAATTTAGCAAAGCTCTTTCCTCTGCTGACAAGGAGAGCAATTCTCATTGAAGGATTAATCATCACTTTGTAACTCCTGCAAAATTCTCACTCCAGGCTCTGATTTGGTTATACACAATACCTGTGGCTTGCTAATTAAGAACAACATGGGTATTAGCCTTTCTTCTTTTATGTTCTTAAATTGCTGATTTAAAACTTCTCTCAGTGTGAGAAGCACTTCTAACTATCTGATGTGTGAAATAGCGAGGACATAGCAGATTCAGCCAAACCCACAGAGGCTGGAAAGAATGGAGAGATTTACATTTAATACCTCAACCTATAACCCAGAGGACGTCTGGAACTCTTCAAAGCCAGCCACCACTCTGCAAAAGGGGGACTCCCCTCCTGTGGTACAAAGCAGATTCACCGCTTATGAAGTTTTAACTTGAATTTCTCTGATACTTTGATAGTGCTTCTGAGCAGCTGGGATCACGGAATGGGAGCTCAGCTTAGCATGAGTAAGGCAACATTTCTTCTGACCACATATTTTGTAGGAAATATGGGATTAACATATCTTCAGCGCCAAGTACAAATTTTTTATTTTCACAGAATCAGAATATTCTGAGTTGGAAAGAACACAAAAGGATCATCCAGCCCAACTCCTGGCTGCACACAGGACCACTCTTGATTCCATTGAGCCTGGATTTGATAGCAGTTTTGAACAAAAAAAAATTGATGCCCACTCTGATTCGTTTGCATAAATAGCCTTGATATTTCTTTCAAAGCTTTTAGTTTGTTCACTTCTTTTTTTTTTTTCTACCAGCTCTTGGTAATCGCTGTGTAGCTGCAGAATTACAAGAAAAGGATTACAAACACAGGCTGGAACAAATCAGAGTTTTCAACAATACTTAGCATCATGGACGAGGATATGAGTAAGAGGAGATGAGTGATAATCCTGGGGGCACTGACAGAAGGCAGCACCTGCACAGCATGTAGGGCAGGAAGTAGGGGCAGGCCTGGGGGCAGATGTAGGTAAATGAGGACTATGAAGTTCCACATGACCTTCCTCCTATTGACTCTGATGGAGGGATGCAGAAGGTAGATGATAGTTAAATCACTAGCTGCAACACCTGCAATACACAGTGAAGGTTCACACTGGAGCAGTCTACTCTCACTCCTCATTGTCAAGATGTGATTGCATGTGTCCGAAAACTCACGCTGATGGTGACTGTGGTATGTAGAGTTGGTGGGACAGCATCTACTTCTCTTACTCAGGGACATTCAAAGACACCTGCAAGGTATGCAGCTTGCTTAGCCCCATGCTGCAGTGACTGAAACCATTTAGCTGTCTTTGGAATGGAAGAAAGTGAACAGCATGAAAAGCATTTGTACTGGACACCACTACAAGATTTTGTTATGGTCTTACTTCTTCTTTCTAAGCGATTCTGGATTCCCAAAGGAAAACAAATTGTCGGAAAAGTCCTTTCTGTACATTTTCCAGGTAGCTGCAATCATTTCTTTCATATGGAGATTTCATTTCCACAGCGCAGTGCTTTCTCAGTTGGTTCAACGCTACATTCCAGGGAGCACAGGCTTGCGGCCTTTCCAGAAACACCAGGTAGTCCAGGGCTCCTTGCTCATTTAGCTGTCAAATATATAGCTGATGGAAGAAGTGCTTTCTCTGGTTTCCTCTCCATTTCTAGATGCACTCCAAGGGAATAAATGCAGTTGTAAAAGCGAAAGAGCATTTATGATCTGTCTTGTAGCAGTAGTAGCCATCTCTTACCCTGAAAGAAAAATCCCCACCCCACCGCAATGACTCTGCTAACATTCCAGTGACCTGACTATTCACAGGAACGAGGTATTTTTTGATAGCAAGTCCTTAATTCTTCATTGCGTGGGCCTGCATGGCCTACAGAGGCTGACATCATTTGACCACATGCTGTAAGACACTAATCACTTGAGCTTTTGCCAGAGTAAAACAGGATAACTGAGCACTGATCAAGATTTCTTTTGGAATCAGCATCAACTATATATGGTACTATTCAGCGGTGGCATGCATTCAACGCCTGTATGCGTCTGGCTAGTAGGTTGCTTTTTGTTTTTCCTATGGATGCATTTGCCAAGATGAAAAATCAGAAAAAACGTAAACAATTTCCAATGTGTTTCCAACTGCTGAACTATGTTTTCTGAACCACATTGTTGAGTAGTGAACTAAACTTAATGAGTATTCCCTTGGGCTGCTATTCAAACAGTGACTCTCCATTTTCTTTTTTGTTTATGATCTGTAAATCACTAAATACTATCAAGTGCAGTTCTACACATGCACAATCTGGGTTCATTACAAAGCAAGTCATACTGGGCAGTTATTTCTTCCTCTCTAAGGGTTTGGAAATTTACCCTGGAACAATATTATAGACTGTTTTGGAATGAACAATCCTCTAGAAACAAAAACTGTCCCTCTTTCCAAGTATGTGCTAGTGTTGCTATTGCCAGTTTGACTCAAGTGTGACATACACATATTTCACAGGAAAGGCTTTGGTGGTTTGGGGTGTTTGGGGTGTTTTTTTTTTTTGTTTTTTTTTTTTTTTATTCTTATTTTGGTTGTTTTGTATTTTGCTTTTTTTTTTTTTTTTTGCTTTTGTTTGTTTGTTTGTTTGTTTGTTTTTTCTCCCCAAGCAACTCAGTATTCTGAAAGAACTGATGATGAAATATTGAACCAGCTTTGTTAACGTTTACTTGGAGCAATATAACATCTTGGCCAGAAGTTTTACATTTAAAAAAAAAAATAAAAATCTTGGTACAGGATCACTTTCTATTAGAGCAAAAAGACAGTTCTAATAAATATTTTCAAAGCTGTGTTGATTCAGCTAAAATATATATACGCTTTCCACCTAAATGTTTCAAAATGAAGCATTTCATCTTCTCACTTTGAAACGGCTGTCTCTTTTGGATTTGAGTGTCCTGGTATTTTATGTTACAGAATACTGTCGAGATTAGTTAAAACATTCTCTCAACAGAATATAGATATTCCAGTTTTAAAGTTTGTTGGTTCCCCCACGTCCTCAGACTTTTCTTTCCCAGGCAGTTTTGAAATGCTTTGCCACCGTTCCAGATCAGAACAAAATAAACTGAATGTAACCAAGTAATCAGTGCATATTACGCACTCTCCTCTGGGCCTGAGCCACACAGGATCTGGATCAGTTACAGCTTTCTGCTGAAAAACTTGGCTCTTTGGCTGAGGCTACAGGGACCTGCACACTCAGCTTTGGATGTTCTTGAGTTAATATTTCAGTGCCAGCATTGGCCATCACAACGGTTATCTGTACTCACTGGATTTAGTAATCCTAGCGCTACAAAACCCACTGAGTGTGTGGTCTCAGTGAATATAGAGCAAATTCCAAACTCTGCAGCAAGATATCCTGAACAAACATTTTATACCTATAATACACTCATTAATAAAATGGGAGACTTCAGGTTTTGAGCATGGCATGGAGAACTGAGATTTTCTGCATTCAGTAGGTTTCATTTTCCTGACCTTGGAAACAGAGAGGACAAGCAGAAAGCAGACAGTTACCTGCCATGTATTTATTGATTATATAAAACTATTGGTTGAGATACAAATTTTCTCCAGCCAAATAAAATAATCTTAACTACACTGCAGGAAAGTCAATTATGGTTGTTAGAACAGGTAATTGAGGCTGTTACAGGCAAACCCCAGAAAGAGTTAGAAATTTACAAGCCAAAACCAGCTAGTGCTCGTACAGTTCCAGCTTGTACCAAGAGTCGACATCTTTCTAGTCTGTTCTCAAAAGGTTAACTGATTCAAGCACTGCTTCAGACAGTTTTGGTGTGAAAGAGTGAATCAGATAAATATTCTGGTTCAGAACTTAGGTCAGATAGTAGTTATGTCTCTCACTGCTGAATTTTTGTGTAACTTCCAGATATTCAGATCTCTCTGTAGGTGTTTGTCGTCTACAGTTTGGCATGCCAGGATGAGCTGCAGCACAGCAGTCAGATGGATTTTATATGCCGGTGCTCCAAACAAAGATGTCCCACCACATGCAATAGTATGCCATGAGTTCTGAAGTAATTACTCAGATCTTCATAACTCATCGCTATCTTCAAATTATCAAAAAGTTATTACACTCATGGAGCCACACATGCAGCCCTCCGGTGCTCCCTATCATTCACACAGTTGAAAGGAAGGTCACACAACGCTGAGGCCAAGAGCTGGGTGTAGCACCTTCGGGTGCTGTTCCACGGTTGCATGGTGCCAAAGTAACCATTACAGGGAAGACAAAACAGGAAGATTCTTCAGGTGGTTCATAGAATCAAAGAATCATTAAGTTTGGGAAAGAACTCTAAGTTCACCTGGTCCAACCATCATCCTATCCCCACCATGCCCAATAACCACGTCCCTCAGTGCCACATCTACCAGTTTCTTGAATACCTCCAGGGACAGCAACTCCACTCTTCTCTGGGCAGCCCGTGCCAATGCATCACCACTCTTTCTGAGAAAACTTTTTTCCTGATATTCAACCTAACCTCTTCTGGCACAACCTAAGGCTGTTGTGTCTCATCCTAACGTTGAAAACACAGCTAGCCTGTCATACAGTTACAGTAACGTTAGTACAGCATCAAAGCCTTTCTCAAGGGACATTAAGCCATACATAATCCTGCTGAACCCCCATCTATATCTTTGGGATTTCATACAAGTTAGGTGAATTAATTCAATAAAATCTTTTGATGCCAGAACATGACCAAATCTGAATGATATGCTGCCTTCACTGTCCACTTAACTCTGTAGTTTATTTTCTTTTCAAGTCATGCTAGATTATTCAGAGAGAGGAAGATAATGAAAGATACGAATATGCTGGAGATGTTTTAGAATGGTTGCTGTTCTCTGACAGGAAGCTAGGCAAAAGCAAAGGAAAAGTCACTTCAGGGAAAATATGCCTTCCTCTTTTTTTTTTTTTTTTTAAATAATCCAGTACTAACAAGAATGTACATTACCATCATCATGTGGCAAGGTCCTTCCTGGTTCTGGAATCCCTTAAACTCATGCTTTTTTAAAATATCAATATCCAGATCCCACAGAGTTGTTTGAAGTGAGCTTATTATACAGTAAATTATTTAATTTAGCAAAGTAATCTAACTATATCCCCATTGTAATAGACAGATAGAATAGTTGCTATATTAGCACCAAAGCTGACTGCAGTTTGCCACAGTACAGTAATACATTTCAAAAGTTCAAGTAGAGTAACAGACACGAGTCCTTAGGGATCATTAAATTATTCACTGTCACCTCCTGTGTAAGGCTGATGCTGTATCATTTTGCTTTTTCTGCAGAGAGTTAGAGTGACTGGTCTTTGACTAGAGCATATAAGGTGTCACATCTTGATACAAAGGTTTCAAGAGGTGGAGTATTTACCCCCTCTCTTGGCAAGTTATCTCACAGTCTTCATTTCTAATTTAAACTTATGTAGATTCTGCTTCCTGCTGTAGGATTTTAATATGCCTTCTCCAGCAACAATGCAAAGTTGCTTTAGGGTAGACTCTGCTACTTATTAAATCTGAATTAAGTCTTCCTTTAAGGAGATGGGCTCCTTAAAAATGAAGAGGGATCAGATCTTACTGAGTTTCCCATTGGAAAACATTTTTTAGTATTTTCATAATTTGTGCAGCTCTTTTCCTCTGTGCTCTCCAGATTTTCTAGGTTTCTCAGCTAACAGACAAGAAAGCTTGCTTCTCAAGTTATTCCAGATTTAAACTAATGAATCTTGTGAACACAGCCTTGCTCCTGCCATCACTACAGAACTGCCATGTCCTACATCAAGCTTGTATTCACCTCTATTTCCATTGGGATCCTTAAATCCAGTGCAGAATCACTGCCTCTCAGTTGTATAGTTCTTAATGCTCATAAATCGTACTTCTCTTGTATTGTACTTAGCCATTAATAAAAAGACCAGATAAGAAACTTATTATGATTACCTTTGTTCACCACTGAAGTCAAATCAATGCAAGTTTCCCTGACAAATCTACCTGGCATGTGACTGTGTTGATTAGAATCAAGATACACATATTAGATCAACTGGGACTAGTTTCACCTTGTGACACAGAAAGTTAAACGATCTTTTGCCTTCTCTATCCCTACAAATAGAAATAAATATATTTTTTGTTCAAAAATATTAGCCCTTACATACTCCCTTAGCCATAGTAGATAGCCTCATAGCCCACATGCCTTCTGTAACTGGCTACCTCTCACACATTTTGTACTATTATAGCATCTGTTTGAGCCAGCTTTGGTCTCAATAAATGATGCAGACAAAAAGAGTGAACTCTCTCAGCAGCTGTCAACAGGTTGATCCTAGCCTGGATGGTTCCAGCTCTAACACTCAACATCTGCGCCAAATCCAGCTATGGCACCAACTAATCCCTGCTACCAGGGAATGCCACTGGAATTGATAAAAGTCTCCAGAAGACAATCTACCAGAGCAGGAAAACATATAAAGCAATAGATGTTTCTGAATATCTTATGAAATTTTTTAAAAGGCCCCCCAAAAAACAAACCTCACATTATACTTGGTACAATATAGCATATTCCTTTTCCTTCTTTAATAGTTGATTTCTCTATCAAGCTTTTGTACTATTTGCCTCTACTGTCAAACTGGGATGTGATTACCCAAGTTATCTTGCCTTGCTTTTGAATTACCACTCCTTAATATCTGGAGTTTTCCTTATTGAATAAAGGCTTGCTACAAGCTAGCAAGGGAAGACTACTCATCTCACATGGCTCTCTTTTGCATAACTGGTGCTATCTAGGCATGCTGGTTGGTTTTTATTTCAGTTCTTCATAATTACTGCTTAACATCTTTCTTAGCAACTTCGGAGAGCTGGAAGGTACTTCTCCATTCCCATGAGGCTTGATTACATCAGCTAGCTTCCTTCTAAATGCAGAGGAGAACTACTGAATATTTCTGCCTTTCCTGCATCGTTAAGACTTTCCCAATCTTCTGCAAGCAAGCAGGCTATGCTGTTTTCAGGAATCATTTTATTCCTGTTATCCTTTAAAATGCCTTACTGTGTTATACTTAATATAAATATAAATATACTTAATACAAATATAAATGCCTTACTGTTATACTTTAAAATGCCTTAAGCTGTGAGATGGGGGCTTCTTTTGCTCCTGCTCAGGTCTCCTCCTTATATTTCCATGGTCTCCAATTTATGTAATTGTTCTCTCCTTCCTCTTTCTTCTCCTCACTCATGTTTATTTGATAGCTTTAATAGCTGCCTTTGCTTCCTCACTTAGTGAGGAAATGCCTCTAACCAAAGCAGTCTTCAACCACAATTTCATAATTGTGAATAAGTCATCGATTAAAGTTTTCTAGAATAATTTCCAGTTTTCATTCCCATTTCCCTGTTCAGATCTGTCTAAATTTCTTTTCCCGAACATTTTCATGGATGCTTTGGAAAATAAATCATTTAGAAACACTCAAAATATTTGGAATGTGCTGGGTCCGGGATTCAACTCATGTTCTGATTTAGCTACTAGCAGGAGTTGCTAGGCTTGTCATGGCACCCTATTTTCTAGGAATTAACCGACTCCACTTGGCTTGAAATTACTGGGAATCTGTTAGGTATCACTACTGGAGAAATGAAAAACTACAGGGAAAATTAGATTACAAACACTAGAAGTTCAAAGACACACTAAAATACTGGGTACTTAACCATATTAAACCTTTCAGAAGCTTGCATGTTATTAATAGTAAAGATCATTAGATTGTGCTCTTAGTGAACTGTGCTGGATTGACAAGTCCGGAGGGAAAATGCTAAGCTATGAAACATTCCTTTGACAGATGTTTTGTGAGGTTTTTGTTGTTGTTGTTGCTTTTTTTTTTTTAGTATATTAGTGAAGAAAACAAAATGTGTAGCATTTCCAGCAAACTAAGAACAGGTAAATGATTTTGAGTAGTTGATGCTGTTCCTTCCTGTTAAGTACTGCTGTTTGAGAAGCATGGGGAAGCAAGGAACAAACGTTCCTGATGATACAGTAGAAGTCTACCAGGACCGAAAAGGCTGATGATTATGAGATTAGGACCTTGTTCACAGCTGAAAACTGATTTAGGTGAGATGTGTTATGAATGTAAAGCCATCCAACTTCACCCAGCTAATTCTTGATATGCTTTGTTAGTGGATAAGTATGATAACACAGAAAAATAGGAGTATCTAACTATATGTATGCATGCACATGTGTATATACACACAAGTACGCAGTTCCTAAATAGCTTTGTTATTCTCTCCTTAAATTAAATCTAGTGCAATAGCTGGAGGAGAGCAGGGGAAAAATGGGGAAATAAATAGTCTAATAAACGCCATACAAAGTTTGCTATAACATTGTAGCTTCACACTTGATTTTAACACTGCTATTTATGAATATAACAGGAACAAGTATGAATGGCATCAGCAAGAAATACTTAAGAATATGTGGAGGGCAAATTACAGCTTTGGTGTATATAAGGATCAGAGAGATGTCAGAAGGAAGATGACCATTTTTAAGAAAATACTGATTAAATCCAGACGTGCCTTCAGTTACTTCAGACAATATAACGGCTGCAATGGAGTGAGTTTTATATTTTATATGAAATGTTACAGGGGAAGTAATTCCATTGCAGGAATAAGAAGTGGATTTTTTTTTCCACCAAAGCAGCCTCTTTGTATTAGCTCAGTTCTACATTTATAACCTCGGATAAGAAAGATTCAGTAACTACTGAGTTCAAGACCAGTAACTTAAATGACTAGACCCAACTTTCACTGGAGTCAGCTTAGTTATCTTGAGAGTATAATGTTGAAATAACAGTGAAACTTTTCTCTCAGTTATGATGAAACCAAGGAAATTTTGTCAGAAAAATGGGTTAACTGGGGACAGAGAATAGAGCTGGATGCTAAATATTTTACTGTAAAAAAAGATCTGGAACTTATACAATTTGGTGTGGCAATGTGCTCATTTTCTATGCTACCGGCAATTCTTCGAAGAAAATTAGGTCACTTCATTTTTTATTTTTAAGAAACATTTGTAAAGAACATATGTGGAGATTATACATTGGAGCTTGAAAGCAACATGCGTTTTAATGCTATGGTTATTTCACATTCTCCATAATTTGTTGTTGTTGTTGTTGTTTTTTTCCCAACATCTAACAGATTTGTCAAATTGAAGTGCCCAGACTTAGCTTAATGTTTATGTTTTTCTATAGTTGAATGCTAAATTAGAACCATCATGTCATCGTTCTCTGTGAGGCCCTGCTGCTCAGCTTTATTATTTCTTTTTCATTGCTGCTTTACATGCTCTTTCAAATCATGGGAAAATTTATATCAGGTACAGGTTGGTTCAACACCCTCAACCCAGACCCTGGGAAAGGCTCTCTTTTGAAAAAAAATACCAAAATAATGGGTACTGTGGGTGACCGCATACTTGTTCTCTACCTAGACGAATACAGATTTATCCTTGCTTAACCTTCAACATCCATCTCTAAGGAAAAGTAATCACTATCATAGGGGTCACACACTGCAATATGTTGCTCAGAGAGGTGTTGGATGGTCCATCCATTTAATCCTTTTACAGTAGGACCCCAAAAAGCCAGATGCTACTGTTGGCCTCACTTTGAGCAGTGGTTTGGACCACATGGTCTCCAAAGGCCATTCTAGCTCACATTACTCTCTTGCATATGAAAAAAAAAATAATAATAATATTTTTTTTTTTTTAAGTAGGAAAAAGAATGCTTATGAAACAAAAGACCATTTTTTAAGTCTCCTGTTTAATATGCATATCCTGACACAAGTGATTCTGTCAAGAACCTTGCTTCTCTAATAGTGACAGTGAAAAATGACAACCAGCTTTAATAACAGGAGCAAGACCACATCACGTTTTGATTTGAGTCCTATTGGCAAGTGTGAGATGGTGTACTCTCACACTGCTGGTGCTATGTGGAGTACATCTGAAGCCTGGCAAGGTCAGGACTAGCAGCAGAAGTGCAATGAGAGCTCATGTGGAAGGCAATGCCGATGGGCGCTGAGGCTGAAAGCGTCAAATATGCACGCTGTTGCTTTGAGTTCTTCCATAAGACTGGCCACAGAAGCATTTTTCCCCTTGACAGAAATGCTGTTCTTCAGTATGTGAAATAATTATGAGATGAATATGAATTGAAAGTGCACTTCCTCTTGACCTACTTCCCAGGCAGGAAAGCAGAGCTGGATGCCTTCCTGTTTAGTAAGGTAAAATTATTTCTCTGCATTCTCCAACTCCACAAAAGCCTCTACTGTTTGGTACCAACCATGTGGCTAATTATCATACCGCATACATAGTTTCTTCTAATGATTTCCTTCCATCTCTTGTCAACACCCAGGCTGACTGACCGAACTGGTTCCTTTGGAGAGAAGCATACCTCTTTACCCCATCAATAAATGGGCATTTTAAACTGTGAAGGTAAACATTCAGAATGATAGTGTGAGTTGGTTTGGGAAAGTAGCAGATCATGCTGGAGAGCTCCAGGATTGTGTGCACCTGAATTCTACCTCATTAAGTGAGCAGACCTTCCTTGGTTCACAAGGTTTCAGAACATATCTTTTGACTCCACCACAAAATCAGTTACACATTCCATTAGTGCTGGGGCCCCAAATCTTCGTGCATGAGTCCCATATCCACTCTCCCACACCCACAGCAACTGAGGGTTTAGAACAGATGGCAATACCACTTCTCTGACAATGTGCTTGAATGAGGAAAGTAGGTTCTAACCTACTGCTTTTGATATGTAGATCTCCTTGCCTCATCAGAGGTCTGCAGCCCTCACTCTGGTGTCTGTAAAACCACAGAGAGGGTGATCCAGTATAGCTCTTGCTGGTATTTCAAAACCACTGACTATGCTGGCATGGCACGCTGGTGGGAGAAGCTGTTGGGTTTGGTCTTGGGAGGCTTTGGGTTTGCAGGTGAATACTGCTGGCCATCTCCTCTTCCTGTGGAGTCATTTATGCACCAAAAGTAACTGAACATGAGACTTAGTTTAGTGGGCAGTATTGGTGGTAGGCGAACAGTTGGACTGGATGAAACCAAGGTCTTCTTCAACCTTGATGGTTCTATGAAACTGTGGGGATTTTCTGACCTGGATAAGCTTCCCACAAAGTAATCAGTGTATAAAGAAAACAAAACTATTTGCCAATATGCTCAGTTTATTGTTTTCCAAGGTAAATGCCTTAACTGATATTTTGCTGTAGCTGGCTGTTATTGTGCACAGGCATTGAGAACAGGCATCAAAGGTATAAAGGAGAAAAGAAAGCTCAGCAACACAGCAGATGACACGCTGAGATTCCTAAATTAGTGCTGAGCTAAGTCTGTGCAGCCCCAATACCAAGTTGGGCTGGAAGCAGCAGAAAGCAGGGTGTTGCTAAATGATTGCTCAGTTAATCCATAACCTGAATAAACCACCCACAGATAAGTGAGAGCTGATGGTGTGTAAACTGCCAGAACACAGTCTCTATTCCAACTTCACAGGCAGCAGAGCTAATCATAACTCTGCAAGTCACAAAGAAACTGTGCCAGGGAAGAACCTGATCAGGGATTTTTCCCAACCTCTGTGTATGACACTGGAGATCATATCTTTTCCTGCTAACTTCACCTGGGATGGACTGTGAATCAGCATACATAAATCACCTGCCAAACCCTCAAGTACGTCACTGATAAGGTAATACAGATTCAGAAGTGCAAGTGTCATATCAGCAGCTGGAGTGCATCTGACAGCACAGCTAGAGACAATGACCATTCCTAAAGTTGTTCCTGCACATGATTTGCTTTTCTCACCTCACTTCCCACGTTAAGGTATGTCGCATCTGAGTGATGCAACCTCTGAAAACTCCAGATATACATCTGAGTTCTCTCAGCTCATCAGTGACACCAATTTTGTTCAGCTTCAAGCATTTGTAGTTGCTGCTATAATCCTGGACATCACCAAACTTCCATAACTACCAGTTTGTCCAGAGATGAAGTTACAGTTCCAGATTTCCCTAATTTCAGTCTTCTCCTTTCCTCCATCCCCCACTTCCATGCATTGAGGCAACACATCCCCCAGATGACAGTTTTGTTATCATAAATACATTTATTATCATAAAGACATTTAACAGGGAATCTGAGATCTATTCACAATAAACTGTTTCAAAGGCATTGCTTTGACTGTCAAAGCAAGCACAGCTACAGCTGAACTGGGCACGTATTTTCTTATTTCTACAGTCTAATTAAATATATCTTAATTATGTTAGAGAAGATTGCCTCCATAAACCCAGTCTGACTTGCAGAAGTGCTGAGTATGTGCCTAACCCCCAAAGCCAACAGGAGCTCTTACTCAGTGCCCTGGGACAGCACAGCGCACCCCAGCACTGCCCCCTGCATGCCCACTCCTACTTCCCCAAGGGAAGTCAGCAGAAGTTCTCTGCCCCACAGCTGTCAGTAGAAGCACAGCCAGCCATGGAGGCACATACATATCAAACAGGCCTTCTTCTGACACTGTTTGCAGCCAGAAGGCCACTCCAGAGCCATTTGCTTAAGTGTTGCTTCAACTTTCCTCATGCAGAGTGCTTCCTGTGACACTCTAGGTGTATCCATGTAATGAATCTCCGAGTTTCTGTCACTTAGGAAGTGGATGAAAATAAAGGTCTCAGACTGATTCCCTCTCAAAATCATCCATTTTGCTGCCCCGTTGCCTGGAACAGCAGCCAAAGCCAAGTGGTGCAGCTGCAAAGTTCCCACTGGTAATACCAGATGTTCCAGCCCTATTAGGCTCATTAAAAGGAATAGTACTTCACTAGAAGAGACTACTGTAAATTTTTGAAGGAATTATAAGTCAGTTACTGCTTCCATGAGCCTCAGACAGAATATTGGACTGGATGGGCAACAGCAGTAAAGCCTGATGTGCCAAGATGGACCTGAGCAGGACACCATGGCTCCTCCAGCTAGGCAGGAATGGGCTTTCTGACCTTCCACCTCACATACGTGCACTCTCACAAGCACAACTTCAGCCACATGAGCTTTCTCTGCTGTCTATGAAGGCTTACTGGTTCATCATCTAGAAAGCCTGCATCACTTTTAGAGGCATAAAACCCTATTCTCTGGATGCTTAATCTATTTTGAGATACTGCTCCCTTTCTTTCCTCTCTCAATCTAAGTTTTGTCATCTGTGTCTTGGGTAGCAAGGCAATGCATTATATATTCCTGCTCGTGACAGATTTGAGACTGGTAGACATTCACTATTTAAGACTATATGCGAAAACTTACTTCAGGGAAGGACTGTTCTGAATCACTGCTCTGAAAACTGAAACAGCAGAATGAGGTTTCTGCTTGCTCGTTTTCTGCACAAGAGTTGCACTGGATTTAAGTTACAGCTGGTTTTATTTCTAAAACACTTTTTAACCTGACCTTTAGTATTGCTTTAACCTAAAACTGAAGAGCCACAGCCATAGCTGCATGAGGAACTGAACCCAAAGTGTAATACCCAGATCTACTGCAGCATCTTTCCGTGCTGTAGGGAAGAGAAACTTAAGACTCCCGGAGGCTGCTATTGAAACTCAGTATGTAGTGTTAAAGCAGGACAGACAGTCTTACCTGATGAGAAGTTTTATTGGGATAATGTGTGCCAGGTGGTTGACATTTGATATTCCAAAGAAAACAATCAAGGGCTACAGCAACCATTAAAAAAAATAAATCAAATCTAATAAGAGCCAATTTTACATGCATGACCAGCTTCTGAAGTAGTTCTTTTTACAGTGCTTCCCTCCTGGGCTTTGTTGTACGCATTACTCACAACAATCTTCCAGCTACAACTCAGTCCAGGCTCTTATGTACAATTTTAGTACAAAGAAAAAAGCACAAAATGAATTCTAAAATAGATGATTGGTAAATGGAAGAGGAGAGTGCTCTGTATGTTTCTTCTGCTCTGTAGTCCCCATATATTTCATTTGCTGTGTGGATTCCTATGGCATCATGTCTTGAATGCATTACATAGGCATCTTTGAAGCCCAAAGTATTTCAGCTTTCTTAACTCTTTGCCCTCAGACTTCAATCCCTACACTGCAGCTAGTCAGAGAAGCTTCCATATTATGTAGATGTAATTGAGGAGGTAGTGCACACTTGCACTATCTAGGTAGCGTATAAACCCTTTCGGTCATCATAACATCTGAATTCATAATCCGCTGGAAAAATACTGCTAGCATAGGGCAGCTGATTGCACTGCCTCACATTTACAGCTGAGCACCACCTGCTGGTTACCTCGAGTCTCACTTAATTTAGCCATCTCCTGCAACGCTCCTCCTCCCAGTAAAGGCTGAAGTCAGATCCTAGGCTTTTAGGAAGACAAGCTGATGGGAAAGGGGCTGGCGGCTGTAAGGCAGGACCTAGAGATTTCAAAGCTGAGCTTCTGAACTCAGCAAGAAGACTCACGACAGGAAGGTGGAGGCAGCTGTGAGGGCACAGCTGGAGCAGACATCAGAGGGGGACAGTTATCTCCAATCCTATAACATGGAGGGCAGTAGGGCAGTAGCCTTCCTCTCTGCACCAGCTCCTTGGTCTCAGAGACCTACACAAAACAAATTCCAAGAGGAAAAAAACCCAACAACACAAAACCACAAGAACAGGAGAGGTTGTTTTTTTTCTGCCAAATACCTGAGTGCCTTCATTCACACTGTCAAGCGCTTGCCTAATTCTCATCAACTTCCCTTGAAACACATGACTCTGCTTTGCCCTCTCCAGCACCCCATGGTTGAAATCCTGGAGGTTGAGTTTCTTGTTGTGCCACTGACCTATGGACCACCCAAGGGATTTATCATGAACTACTTCATATGGGTTGCAAAGGAGAGTAAGCATATTAGCTACTATTGGGGGGGGGAAGGGGGAGGGAAAACACAACAAGAGCAACCAACAATAAACTACTGATCCCAACTTCAGTTTTGCCACTTTGTCTGACCTTACTTGAACTGATATGCTTTCAGAAGAAAACTAGGGGAGCATAATTTAATCCAGCGTTGTGAACTTAAGCTGAGATGGCTAAAGATCAATGTTTTATTTGTTCAACTTCTGATGAACTCAGAGGAAGTTGTATAGAGATGTCTCAGCACCATTTTTTCAGAAGAGGGAGGTGTTACTGGCCACTGACTGCTTTGATGCTGACCTCTGCCTAGCAGCAATTCAGAGTTCATGTGCAATATTACTGAAATACTAATGGCCGTGTTTATAGAACCCTGTGCAGTTAGCCTGACTTCAGTGTGGCTAGCTTGTACAGCACCATCAATCTGCACTGAAAGATGAAAAGGGAAAAAACCAGCCTCATCCTATGAATCCTTCTGTCAACATAGCAAGCTACAAACCCAAACAACAGGATGACTCCACCCTTCAAATTCCTCCCTTGTCCTTCTGGTGAAAGACAAACTTCGTATTTCTAATTACTAAGGAAAATCTTCCTTTCTATAACCACCTTAAAACTCCTCCCTGGGCTTTACTGTTCATCCTAAGGCACAGACTCAGTCCAACTCTCAATTAAATTATTAACAAGAACAATAGAATCAAAATTTCCCAACTCAGATGGCTCAAGTCGTTAAACCCACATAAAGCAATGTGATACTAGAAGCACTGATCTCAGATTTTCTTCCTGACTACCCTGGGTTTTCTAAAGATGCTGTGTTGGATCTCTCCCTCGGTCCTCATAAAGGAAGGTCTCCTATGGTGGCTCTACCAGCTGTATCCCCAGGTCTACTGGGTTTGTGTAGTTTTGCACTTAATGCATACCAGGGTGTATGGAGAAGTTGCTGGGGGAGGAACCAAGGCTGAAGTAATGGATTCATCCTGCAAAGACACTTGGTTCATCTCAAAATGACCTTTTTTTAGAATAACAGAATGGTTTGGGTTGGAAGGGACCTTTAAGATCATCTGGTTCCAACCCCCCTGCTATAGGCAGGGACACCTCCATCTAGACCAGGTTGCTCAAAGCCCCATCCAGCCCTTGAACACCTCCAAGGAGGGGGCATTCTCAGCCTCATTGGGCATCTTGTTCCAGTGTCTCACCATCCTTATAGAAAGAATTTCGTCCTAGTATCTAGTCTAAATCCACCCTTTTCCAGTTTAAAGCCATTTCCCCTCATCCTGTTGCTACCTGCCCTTATAAAAAGTCCCTCCCCAGCTTTCCTGTAGGCCCCCTTCAGGTACTGGAAGGCTGTTAGAAGGTCTCCTCAGAGCCTTCTCTTCTCCAGGCTGAAGAGCCCCAGCTCTCCCCTCCCAGTAGGGGGAGGTGCTCCAGCCCTCAATCACTGGTTATTAGATTTAGTCTTACAGATTAATAAGCTGTTCTTATGACAACCTACTGACGAGAGGTTTTTGGGGCCTTCTGATTCAAGGCCATTCAACCTCAGGGTCTTGTGTGCTTCAGATTTCTGTCACATTGCCAAAAAAACAACCAACCAGATTCTGGCACAAAATTCACCCTTGCCTGATTTTCCATTGGTTCAGACACATATAGCTTCACCCAACATCTATTAGTAATTAACATGCATAAATTCTCTGCAGAAGTTAACTGTTAACCTTAAAATAAGGTTAAAATTCTAGAAACACCTTATCTATTTATCTTTGTTAGAGTCAGAATAATAGGCTCGGACTGAGACCAGAGCTCCATTGTGCTAGTCACCGTACACATAAGAGAAGCAATTTTTGGTATTGGAGAGCTCTTAATATACGAGAAGTGAGATGGTAAACATGCGGATAAAACTAAGAGCCCAGAACCACAATTATGCAATAGCTGAGACCCACACTAGTTCTCCAGCCAGCCTCAGATAGATGCTGTGGATGCGCTCTCAGGCTCTGTCCTCTCCAGGTCACCCACAGCTGCAGCCCTGGCAAGGCAGCAGTCTTCGTTGGCACAGCAGGTTCCCAGCAAGAGGCAACCCCACAAGCCAGAGCTTAATGGAAGGGCGTTAACGCTAATTGAATCTGAACAGCCACAGCCATGCATCACCTCTCATTTTCTCATGTTAAAATGCAACAGCCATTTGTTGGAACATCCCTAATGCATTTAAAAGTCTTCCCGGAGACAGCTGATGTTCTTTCTAAGTGTGACAGCCAAGTGCAGACCTGAGATGCTGCTCTGCAGCCCTCACTGCCCACTGCTGGAGACAAGCATCTATCCCTGCAACCCAGGTACCAGCTCACGAGTTTCTGCATTCAGTACTTGGTTTGGCCGGCACTGACAAAAAAACCACAATCAAACATATACAAACAGCTAGGATTAAGAAGTTATGAAAGTTTAGATTGGCAACAGCACCTTTTTTATTTCCTTTCTTCCTGATGGGCAAAAGGCTTCAGTTAGAACACAACTCAGCGTGCCAGTTCTGAACCAATTCTGCAGATTCAGCCCTTTTAGATCCAGAGATTGGTTCAATTTCCTGGCAGAGAAGGAAGCTGCGTCTGGCAGATTTTGAAGAAAGAGAATAGTATGCACCCAGGTGAGACCAAGTCAGCAGGGAGTGTTTGGAGACACTGGGAGCGCTGCAGTAGGAGGCAGAGACACTGACCCAAAGGACAAAGACGTTGTGAGTGTTAGCACATGAAACTGGAAAAATGCTTTGTGGGTGAAAAAGCCTTATAAATAATAGAGAGACAAAAACCCCTGAGTTGCACTGTTTATAGATATGATTTCATCAGCTCTGCTGTGTTGAAGCCCTCAGTCACATTCTCCTCTCTTTCTACCCAGATGATCACAGCTGCATTCCCCTGGAAGAGCCCTGAGCACTCAAGGTGACCAGAGGCATGCATCAAAACCTGGAGATGAACCCAAGCTCCAGAGGGGCTCACAGGGAGGCTTATCTGTAAAACATCAAGTAAAGCTTCCAGGGAGTAAAAAAGTCACCTCCCTACTTTAATCAACTTCACTGGCTTACCTGAATGAGGAATTTAACTCGTGTATTATATACCAAACACAGGAGCATATCACACTCCTAAAGTAGATGCTCACATAAGTGATCTCCAGGGAAAGGGCTCACAGACCATCCTGAGTTGGAAGTGACCCCCAAGGAGTACTGAGTCCAGTTCTGGCTCCACACAGCACCACCCAAAAAAATCAGACCCTACATCTGAGAGCACTGTTCAGAGATGGCCCTCATTATTTTACAGCCAGAGAAACAAAGACTGGGGGAAAACAAGCAGAATGCCCTAAGCCGTACAGCAAGGCAGGGATGCATAGATGAGGCTTACCACACATGAAAATTAGCACTGGCTCATCACTGGGGTAGTTCTGAAAACCAAGTTGCAGGTCACCAGGCCAACAGACCACAAGACACCCTTGTTATGTGCTTGTCCTATTCCAGTAGTTTTACCTCTGGGCATCTGCTAGGAACTAGAGTCAGAGTAGAGCTGGCCCTTTGGTCTGACCCTGCACAGCTGTCAGTCTGTTCCCCCAGTTACAGAAAGAAGGCTGACCCTCAGCAAGGGGTGCAGACACCCTTCGACATGGAAGAAGTTCAGATTTAAGACCTCCCTCTAGAAACGGTTAAGAATCAAAATGATTGATGCAAACACATTTGCTCTTTGGATCTGGCTGCAGACTGAGATCTGGCCCAGCTTTTCTTAATATTTTAGGCCATAAGCCATCCAGCTTGGGGATTTATTCATCTTAACATGTTTAGCTTTGTAAGCACAATGCAGTAGTTACTGTTGTGCCTCCCGGCTGCTCTTCCATTTTTTATAAACTCATTTTCTCTGCTAACCTACTTTCCCCCCCACACACACTCTTCCTGCAAAGCTGTTTTTAGCCTTCTCTTGCCTTCTCTTTTTCTCCTCCCAAACACCAGAAGGAATCTGCTCTGGATGCTAAACACAAGTGACTTGAAGAGGCTCCAGCACCAATATCCTGGCTTTGGAAATAATTGTTCCTGCTGATCATATTGCATGCATTCAATGAGCTGTTTTCCCTCTGCTACACACCCCCACCCAGTTACTTCTGTTCAGCAGCCAGGTACCATGCATCAGTACAGCATAGTTGCTGGTGCCACAAAATGTTTTTGCCCCCCCAAACCCACCCACTACTCCTGAGCTATGGATGACGGCTCCTCTACCAGTGCCTTCACCCTACCAAGTAGCCGGAGGAACAGGCAGGAAAAGAAAACTTGTCTTCTATTCCAGCTCTGCCCTGCAGCCTGCCAGCTGATTCCTGGATCCCCTCAATTCAGTATCATAAATACACTTAACGAGGGAGTTTAATACAGGTTTGTTCGGACAGTTATTTGTGCAGTACATGATTTATGCTGCCCTGTAGCACAGGCAGTGGCAGATTCAAGGAACTCACCATAGAACTGTGCCAAAGGGAGAAAGGGGGGGGGGGGAGGGGGGGTGGGGGGAAGGAGACAGCACCCCAAGTGAAGGAAAGGAGCTTGATAACTGGGAAAAAATGTGAAAGACAAGGAGAGAGTCACAATGTGGGGAAACAGCAAAGAAGAACATTGAGGGAGAGGACAGGAGCAGAACAGAAGGATGCAGACAGTTTGGGTCCCCCAGGATAAGTGAGATGAGAGCTGGGAGAGAGAGCAACACACACGTGCCTGATGCGACAAGCAGGTCTCTGCAGGCTGCGAGTGCTGCAACCAGGCAGGAGGCACAGCCTTGCTGCTGTGTCAGCCGGAGGGCAAGGGCTGGGACAGGCTCTCATGGGGCTCTGCTGCCTCGTGATTCCCCTCCTCCTCTCCTCTGTTGCCAGCCACCAGTTAGGTTTCACTGCTGGCCTCCCAGCTCCTGCATGGAGTTGTAGCAGGAATGAAATGCCAGCATTGGATCTGGGTAAAGGAGAGGCTCTGAATCTTAGAGACATTAAGGTTGGAATAGACCTCTAAGATCATCCAGTCTAAACATCCACCTACTGCCGCGTCCCTCAGTGCCACATCCACATGGCTCTTGAACACCTCCAGGGACGGTGACTCCACCACCTCCCTGGGCAGCCTGTGCCACTGCAGCACCACTCCTTCTGAGAATTTTTTCCTAATATCCGACCTGAACCTCCCCTGAAGCAACTTGATGCCCTTTCCTCTCATCCTATCTGCTGACAGCCTCACCAACTGTACATTCACAACTTCACCCATATCAGCCCTCCACCTGGCTTGTATGTGGGCGTGCAGTGAGATACAGGAGGTGAACAAAACAAGTGGAGTAGCAAATAATTGTGCCCTCGGAAGTGCCGGATGAGGGCATCTCTTCACATTCTTCCTGTAGAAAGGGAGCTATGAACCCCTCCTACTTTGTGAGAGGATGAGTTTGTGCTTTAACCTTCAGCAACCAACGCTAACATAGTGCTTGGAAGGCTGCCAACCAACAAATCCTGTGGAAAAATACCTTGGACAGTGAACCTGGATTTCCCCTAGTGCCCGTTTCCCTTTTTGTGTCTCTGTTCTGCTGTTTATCAGCTGTGGTCCCTGCAGCATGCACAGCCTGAATTCAGGCTTCTTTTTCCTTTGGCATTCTCCAGCATTTCCCTTGGAACCGATGGGCAATAAGGGCTTCTCCTCAGACATCTCCTCCTGCCAAAGCATTCCCTCAAAGAGGATTATCATTCACATGCTTCTCAATCCCATGTCATCCTATTGTCTCTTCCAGCCTGCCCACCCCTAAAGAGAGGGGCCACAAGACTCATAAGGCACACAGAGTTGCAGTTAGATCTGCTGGTTTTGCTCCCTTCTTTGAAAAAGGCTCAGTAGAAACTGTCCAAGCAACTCTATCCCATTTCTCCCAGCAGGTAAAGGGGGTTGAGGCTCAAATGGAGGGAGAGGTTTGATTCAAATCAGGAGCTCCCGACTTGATTCATACCCACATAAGCAACTAGGAACAGATGCCTCAGCCTCCTCGTGCCAGTCACTTGTTTGACAAAGGCTTTGTCTGATTTGTAGGGAGTCCTTGTTCCCACATCCTTCATTCCTCGTTAAAGAGATAAATTGTCAATGCTCAGCACTGTAACGCTGCCAGGCAGAAGGCTGACTTCAGAAATGAGTACACTAAAAGGGATAAGGTTCCAAGCCTTGCACATAGGTAGTGCTCTGCTGTGACAGGCTCATGTGATCATCAGCCAGCTGAGAGGATGTAGCACCTAGATCCAGGACTTGAAGACATCCCCAGGATCAAACCTTCTGCTGGCCTCCTTGTCTCAGACATAAGATACCTCTGTTCTGCTGTCCCAGACATCACTGGATCATTTGGGTTGGAAGAAAACCCTTAAAGGTCATCCAGTCCAGTGAACAGGGACATCAGACAGCAATGTTTAACAAGTCCTGAACCCACACATTCTGTCTTAGAATCCTTACTGGCTCCTCAGTCTTTCATTTTCCTTCCAGCATCCTTTACCTCTTGCCTTAACCAACAAAGAAGCAGACTTTACAGAAGAGCCTCTTAATAACAGCAGCCTTAGTGTCAGAAAACACAAGAATTACATGCTTTAAGCTAACATAACAGTCCCACAGAGCAGCTCAAAAACAGCAGGAGAAGCAGTCTGTTTTTGTTGCCATACTCTTAGCTCTGTCTCAGATGAAGAGGCAACTGTCCCCTTTCTCACTACCAGTAAAGGGGGTTGCAGCTCAAGAGGAAGAAGCACTCTCCTACCCCTAAGCTGGCCTCTCCTTAGGGAGCCACACTTCTCAGTTTTTTAGGCCAGACACAGTCCTCCTCTTTTTGTTGCACATCTTTTTCACACAAAGGAGACCTACAGTTGTCTTCTGAAATACAGCCTGATTTTCGCCCCACGTGCACACAACACCCTCCCAGGTTTGCTGGCCCTGCCCAGAGCAGAAGAAGCCAGAAGTTCCCAGAGACAGACAAGGAGACCAGAGACATCAGCCATAGTTTCTCTTCAGTGTTCTGCCCGGGGGAAAGTGCACATCCTATACTTTACCTAACACAAAATGACGAAAGCAGCGCTCAGTTTGATGCAGGTACATCTCTACTGCCAGAACACATCTAGAGGAACCTCTTCTACACTCCACTGAACAAGAGAAGCCCTTCAGAGGCCTCCTCTAGTCCTTTGCTCTTTATTTATAGAGTTATCCATCAGCCAGTGCTGAGGGCCAGGCTGCCAGCCATCACTGACAATAGGGAAGAGGCTGATTGTCAGTACTGAAGCCTATCTATCTGCCACATGGACAATTTGTTTTTCATTCTTCTTGAGAAAGATCACAGCGTGCAGATGGATCTGAACCATGTAATGAGACCACCCACACCTCGTAAATACCCGTTTCCCTCCACTGATGAGACACATACCCAAATGATTAAAGGTAGGTGTGATGAATCCCACCCCATGCCTCCAAGCATTTTGGTGACTGATGTTTTGAAAAAAGTAGCGTGCATGGTTTCAGGAAGAAACATGGATTGTCACATCTGCTCTGGTACATTGAGTAAGACAGCAACCAGCAGAAAGTGTTCAGAGACAGCTCTTCTTGGTGGTGTGCAGTGATAGGACAAGGAGTCACGGCCTGAAATTTGAACATAGGAAGTTCTATACAAACATGTGAAAGAACTTCTTCCTGGTAAGGGTGACAGAGCACTGGAACAGGTTGCCTGGAGAGGTTGTGGAGTCTCCTTCTATGGAGATGTTCAAGACGTGTCTGAACGCCTACCTGTGTGACCTATTATGGGGAACATGCATTGGCAAGGGGTTGGGTCTCTATTTCTTGAGGTCCCTTCCAACCCCTGCTGTTCTGATTCTGTAATACAAAGCCCAGCCATTGACAGTCCTTTGAGCACCGGACCCAGAAAGAAGACTTCTCTCTAATCCCCCTGAAATCTGGGGCTTGTCTGTGCCCTGAAGGAAGAGAATTTAATAATGCTTATAAAATCCCTTGCTCTGGGTAATCTACACTATGGACAAGCTTGTTTTCCACAAAAACACTGTTTGCCTAACCTTGCTTAGCTCTTGATCACCACAAGTGTTCTGTGCCTATTAACACCGTGAGATGACTATGAGAGAAAACTGAGTGCTCTTGGCAGGCTTTAAAACACTAAGCTTTAACTCTTTCCCAGCTTTCTGGATAACCCTCACAGGGATGCAGCAGCTTGCCTGACATGGACAGGCCCATCAGCTTAGTGATTGTATCAGGTCTTGCAGTTTCTCTTATCTCCCCAGGGCATGAATCCTCATCTGCGGACTAATGGACCGATGAACATCAACCACTACGCAACGAAGAAGAGCGTGGCAGAGAGTATGTTGGATGTGGCACTGTTCATGGCAAATGTCACACAGCTCAAAGCCGTGCTGGAGCAGGGGACTTCCTTCCAGTACTACACCACCCTCATTGTGCTCATCAGCATCTCCCTCTTCTTCCAAGTGGTGATTGGGATCCTTCTCATCATCACTGGTAAGGCAGCCACTGAGATGCGCACATCACTACAGAGTACTGCTGACATGAGGATGGGAGGGAGAAACCCCTTGCCCCAAAAACATTTTCCAGGCTGCAGTCAGTGCTCTGGGAAGGTTGGAAGCAGCTCAACACTGGTGATGTAGGTCTGCACTACTGCATCATCAAATCACCTAGGTTGACAAAGACCTTCAAGATCATCAAGTCCAACTGTCAACTTGACCTACTGAGTCCCATCACTAATCCATGCCTTTTAGTATCACAAGGCATATCCCTTAACACAGCTCCTGCAAATATCACGTTTTAGCTTCAGCTTTCACCTCACCCAAGCTGGGGCCTGACAAAAACGTAGGCAGAAATATTCCCTATATTACACTGACATTTAACCAATCCCACAGTTCTCCTGGTACCATATAGACAGTACATTAACAAGTGTTTCAGAAAGGCTTGCCCAGTGTTTTATCTGAAATAGGAGTTCCCACACCTCAGCCTCAGACATGTGTCCAGTACTAAAGTGAGCAGAATGCTACCTTTTCCTGTACATTGTAGATGTTTTCTTTATCTGGGACATGGGATCAGAGGCTACAGGAAAGCCCAGAATACCCAAAATAGGTATGTTCTTTCCTATGTATGTTCCACATGCCTTTTCAGGGGCACCATGGACTTTTACCAGGAAGGGAGGGCTTGCAGGGGTTGATGGACTTGGAGTTAAGACACAAATAACCTTTTGTTGTTTGGTTTTTTTTCACTGCAACACACAGCTCGTTTGAACCTGAATGATGTGGCAAAACAACCCCGCCTAAATATACTCAACAATGCTGCAACAGCTCTCATCTTCATCACGGTCATCATCAATATCTTCATCACAGCCTTCGGGGTGCAGAAGACCGGCCTCTACCCTACCAGGAATTTTCGACCTTATTAAGTCAAGGGAAGCAGAGTCAGGTAAGAAAAGAGTGAGTCCCATCACTGCCAGTCCAAGCAGGAGCTCGCAGCCTTTGAAACATCACTGCAAGGAGAATAAGCAGAAGGCAATGCTGCATGAATTTGCAAAGGCTCTCCAGAGCCATGTTGGTATCTTGTGGGCATGTGAGGTCACTGAACAAATTCAGAGAAGGAAGATTTTCTAGGTCTAGAAAGAAAGAACACTGAGCATCCCAACTGCTGGTATTCATCACCAGCAAGCAGTTCTGTTCTCAGAAGACTGCTGATCTCAGGCAGATGCGACAGCAATTGTGATTGGGAGCTGAATTAGGGAAAGAAAATGTGTTGGGAGATACCTGAAGATGGCAGCACTACCTGAGCAGAAGAAAGGGAAGGTGCTTTGGGGGAAGCGGAAAAGGGCTCTTAACAATGGTCAGTGCAGTTGGCAGAGGTCATTTTAAGAAGCTAACTCAAGAGCATCTTGTGACCGAGATCCAATCAAATGCTTGGGTTTAGACATCAGGTCAGATGAGATCAAGGTGTTTTAAGTCAAGAAGCAAAGCTCCTGTTTGCTTACTTATCCTGCAGTGTGTAAACACAGCTTAAGAAGAATATAATAGGGCAACAGTAAGCAAAAAAACAAAACAACTTGAGAGACCCATGATACTCAGTGTGAAGGCCAGCAGCCTCCATAAAACACTGCTGGCTTGTGATCTAAAGGGGTGGGAATGCTGAGGAGCTGCAGCCCCCACCTGTGGCATGGCCATGGTGCCAAGTGACCCACTACGCTCCGAGTGCTCCTCTCTGCCTGTGCAACATGGAGACGCCTGCCACAACCTTACCATCATTCCTTGTCTTTCCCGCAGGATCTGAACAGCACAACCAGTGGGGAAAGCTCTCCTTGATGTTTTTGAATGATCTCAGCAGGATCCCAGCAAGGAATCCAGAGAACAAAGTTAAACTATCAAAACTATACATGTTTTGCAGCATGCCTGCCTCTTAACTATAAGGCCTGTGCAGTTCTGCAGGGGTGAAGATCTCCATTGATTTTCAAAGCTAGAGCAAACTTTGCAGCAATCTCTAGAGAAAGCTGCAGAAACAGCAGCAGGTACATCATTTCAAAGCACAGTTGTCTAAGCCTCATCTCTTACTGTAGCCTGCTTCACGTAGTCAATATTGGCTCATCTTGTAGAGAAGAGAGAACAATGTACTTGGTAGGACAAACAAATACAAAACATCCAGCTTTTTTGGTCTTAAGCATGATTTGCTATATCTATACATAGATAGCAATGCTGACTAGTAGTTTACCTTCCAAATGGAGGAATGGCTCTCTCAAACCAAAAGAAGTTATCATGGGACAATAGAAAAGTACACACGTCAACATAGCAAAAGAGAGATAAAATATTTTCCTAATGGTTTAAAAACAAAATGAAACGAGAAACAGTTATGAAAACAATCAGATATTTCCAGTATTTGGAAGTTAACAATGAGAGAAAATAGATGTTACGTTCTGATGTCATCAACAGGGGTGTATCAGGAGTGCTGCCTGAGCAGCCTATCAAAAAGTAGGAGAGAAAGATTACACATGAGACACTCTGGGCTAATTGCCACGATGAGACATGACAGATGGTAGGGTATTATAAGTTACCATTTTAATTTAAGGTGTTATCACTAACATCAACGTTTTAAATATGTAATCTCCACATTGACAATGCTGGGAACTCTTTTTTTTTTTTTTTTTTAAAGAAAGATCTTTCCAGTATAAGTCTCCAAATTGAAGATTTCTCAGATTTTCTTTAAGTAGTAAACATTTTGGATCCTAGATGTTATAAGTCTGCAGTCACAGTAATTGAGATTTTAACAGCCTGCTGTGAGCCTACTTAAATAACAAAATGCTTTTCTGATTATTAAATGTTGGGTTTTTTTTTTTTCATTCTATAGCAGAATGAGTCTGACCATTTCATTTTGCAGATTCTTACCAAAACTGAGAAAGAAATGTCATGAGAAATCCACACATCGGTCTTCAGGAGCAACTCAGAGTGACTGACACACAGAAAAAAAGATACAAGTAGATTCCATTTACACTCCACATTTGTCTTCCAAGAACTAAATTCCTCTTTAAGAGGTGTTTTTTTTTTTCTGGAAATAGTGCAGATGACCTTGCTAACAAAAGCATGTGGGTATGACTATAGGCCCACATCAGGCTGTGACCTGCCAGTCACAGTGGCTCTTTCTGCAGCTGAAAGAAAGCTGCATAGAAAATGTAGAGTGGAAAGCAAGTATGCTAATTTAAATTCTGATCAATATAAAGTTGAGGAGAGTTTGGATTTGTTTTGTGTAGCAGGTAAGGTACTCTTCTTCCACTTTGTCCTAGAGATCACAGAACCATAAAGGTTGGAAAAGAGCTCTAAGATCTTCAAGTCCAACGACAGAGCCAACACCAAGATGCCCACTAACCATGTCCTTCAGAGCCACATCCACACATTTCTTGGACACATCCAGGGACACTGACTCCACCACCGCCCTGGGCAGCCTGTTCCAATGCATCACAACTCCTTCTGAGGAGAAATGTTCCCTAATATCCAACTCGAACCTCTCTGGTGCAACTTGTGGCCATTCCCCCTCATCCTTTCACTGTTACATGGGGGAAGCAGCTGATCCCCACCTCACCACAACCTCCTCTCAGGTAGCTGTAGAGAGTTATAAGGTCTCCCCTGAATCCCCTTCAGACTGAACAATCCCAGTTCCCCCAGGCAATCACCATAAGACCGGTGCTCCAGGCCCTTCACAGCCTCATTGCCCTTTTCTGGGCACACTCCAGGGCCTCAGTGTCCTTCTGGCAGCAAAAGGCCCAGAACTGAAAACAATACTCAGCCTCACCAGTGCCAAATATGCAATTACAACAGGTCTGGAGTGACAGTGTGCTTGCTGCTCATCTCAGTCCTCAGTCTCTGCTGACAGCAACAGCAAATGGAGGTGAACATACCCAAGAAGCCTCTATTACCCTGCTGTCTTTTGGGAAGAAGTAACAAAACGGGTTTCAGCTGCTGGAACACTATCTATCAAAGGGCCAAGGGCTTGTGGCCACTACTGGCCAACTGGGTTTACATGAAGGTAAAAAAGAAGCATTAAACAACCTCAAATCCTGTGACTCACTGTTTCATGGGTGCAAAGTAAGGAGCACTGATGAGAAAATGTAACAGAAATAGACATTTGGCTGGGAAAGAAGCTACAAGAGGAAATTCATTACCAGATCTTAACTACAACATCACTGAGGGAAAGAGGGGCTAAGTTCTAATACAGATAAGCTGTTGCCATGAAAAAATTCCCAAAGGCATAAGCAGTGCTGAAGACCCAACTCAGGTCTAAGCCCTCAGCTACAGCCTTCTGCAAGAATTACCCCTTTGCAAGACAGACAACTCAGCTCTCTGCCATTACTGCTTTACAGTAGTACTCCAGCGTAGAGAAAGGCAATAGTAGATATAGCTGCTTTAATGCTGTTTAGCATCACCCACAAAAGACGGAGGTCACAATCCAGTAATAAAGAAGGAATTACTTACCCCCTTCCAACAAAGAGGACACACCAAAGACTCCGAAGAAAGCAATCACCAAGAAAAGATGGATGAAAGTCTGTTTGGTTGCCAGCCCTTGCTCCTGGCCAGCCTCCTGCCTGCTTGTTGGGCAGAGGGACCTGGCTCTGCAGTACTTCCTACATCCTCAGCTACATAAGAGCAGGGAGTAACATCAGGTATCTAACCCCTGCTGTGTGGTGATGCAAGTAACACGGAGACAGAGCGAAGCACTTGTAGGAAGACCATATATTTATAAAATGTGTGGAAGAACCAGTATATCCCCCAGATCATACAGAGAGGTGGCCCAGGGGTTGTCTAGAAGGCACAGAACCACTTTAAGGCAGATAAGTCAAAGGTACAATCCAGAGTTATAACACAAGGCATTGGTACATAAAAAAATGAATAACTTCAGACAGTCATAGGCAGTAAGATGTTCATGCCAGGCAAATATTAAAAATGATGACAAAACAAGTCACATTATTGTTTTAACACAAGGCATTTCTCAGAACAAAAGCTGGCCCCTCACTGTTTGCTTTGCTGAACCATAAAACAACCCCCCAGGCCCACAGTTTACTGGCAATGAACAAGTCCTGCTGATGGAGCCAGCATCCCGTAGTGCAGCCTGCACATGGGGGACCAGGGCCCCCAGCCTGGCTGAATCCTGCTGCAGGGAAGCTCTGCAGGGAAGCACAGCGGCCCATGGTTTTTCCTCATGGTTTTTCCTCCATGGTTTTTCCCCAGCCAGGGACCCACCGGAGCCCATGTGGTTGATACACAGGAAATGACATGCAACTCATTCCCTTCTGCCTCAGAGATAGGACATGACCAGGATGTACATGAAAGCCAGGAATGTGGGGTAAACCTCACCACAAACTCAGGCAAAACTTCGTAAAACTTCCCTGTGACAGAAATGAGAATCAGGAGTCAGCTTCCCTGCTCTGGTGACACCAGGTTCCCCGCTTTTGTGCTTTGGGATCTGCTGATGGCCAGGATGAGCCCTCTGTGCTGTGGCATGTGACACTTATGGGCCACCCGGGGACAGTTAGCTAGGCATTGTGGTGGCCTGGCCACTGCCCTGGATGGCCGTGTCCTCTCACAGTATGTTTGTGGGACCACCCACTCCTGCTGCTTGTCATATCTCCATCTGAGGGGGAGGAAAGAGCTACAGGTTGTTTAGGAAGAGGGGCAGCAGCCTAAGGGTGAAACCTGGCTCTGCTCCCATAAGATTTCCTGATGGCTATCAAGCCAGCAAGGACGCAGCCCATCTTCTTGAGACAACCAAAAGCAGTCTCTGAGCTGGTGGACTAGATGATGGCCTCTGTCCCCATGAGCTCTCTCCAAGCTCCTCCACAAAGGCTGCCAACTAGTGCCAATTAGTGTTAATCACTTTTACCACCACAATGCTTAAACACCAGCTAAGAGTCCTCATTGTACTAAGAACAGAAGAACAGTTGTGATGGCAACTTTTGCAGTGGGAACACTGGCCTTTAGGAAACTGGACTGAGCCACAGTAACTCCTCACATGCTCACCAAGGAGTTCCCATGAGATAGGCAGCTCCGGGCTAAAGGTGTGACAGAAGGACCAGTCACCCAGCCAGCTAAAGCACGGGTACAAAACCCTCAAAACCTGCCAGGAGTGCTGGAGCCAGGGTTGTACCCTACTTTCTAGTCCAGTCTTTGATGGTTATCATCTCTGGTGAAGAAGAGGAGTTACTCCTATCGCCAAGGACTGTGGATTACCTCCTGGATGCACCTCATTCTCATCACTGTCTACAGATGAACACAAGCTGTTGCCTTTAGGTGCTACAGATTATGCCTAAGCCAGACGTGAAAGCACAGAGGAGAAATCACCCATCTTCCCTCTGTCTGATATTAGGGTCACCAAAAGATCTGCCAGCTCTCCCACAGCAAAGTGGCCATAATGCCATTCTTTGCATTTCGTTCTTATTGTCTACATAGGAAAAGTACTTCCCCTCATTAAAAAGACTGCTCTGGCTTGGGAAGAAGGCTGAGGCTGTCTCTTCTTAGCTATTCAGTGTCTGCATTCTGGCAAAGGCTGCATGGAGTGATGGACATAGCACTCTCACATACTTCTCAACATAGCTGCACACAGCACATTGAAACTTCCTTAAATACAGCTAACTCCATCAGGGACAAAACCCAGACTGAGGCAGCCAGATGATTTGACAAGATTTGTATTTCGTGTGCTAGAACTCACATGTTCTGTTTTCTACCACAACAGTGGAGCCTGATCGGCTTGTTATGCACCATGGAATTAGTAACAAATATCTATTCTGAATTGGCATCTGCTCCATCAGCCTAAAAGCAAGCAGCTCTTGTACTATGTCAGCCATTGCTTGTGTGCTGCACACCTCCATCACTCATTATTCAACAACTCCCTTCATTGCTGAGAGTCATGAGCAGCATCCAGTGCCACACTCTCCACAGAAGCATGAGACCAGCAGCAGCCTTTTCAGCATTGTACGGGGGCCCTGAAGCTCCATTGCAGAGTGCAGACCTGTAAAATGGCTTTAGAGGTAAAAAATCTTGCCTTGCATTAGTTTCAGGGGCTAAGAATTTGCTCTAGCATCATGCTCCATGGCTGTGGACACAAGCTCTTCCCACAGCTCTCTCATCAGTGCTGACACGGGTCTGACCATCGTTTTTTCACCCGGACCTCTTCTGCCCTCACTGTTCCTTACAACCAATGCAAATGCCAAGGCCTGAAGACATCTTCTCCATACTGGGCTCCCAGGGCTGCTCCAGAAATGAAGCACCAACAGTTGTGCCAGTTCCTCAGCCAACACAAACAAGTCTGCTCTTTACACGAAAGTCAAACTATAACAGGACCTAATGGTGAGGTCTTAATTTATTAAATTAACCTTTAGATACTGCACAAATGTACAGGATTTAGAGAGCAGAAAAATCTGTCTCCTCTTTTTCTGACAAAAATCTCAATATATCAACTAATAAAATATTGCCACTTCTTCCCTGTGAGGGTTTCCCTGATATTTTTAGGACAAACATGTACGTCTGTCAGATAAGGCTGCAAAATTCCTCCTGAGATGCCCTCCGAATGTCTCTGCATAACCTCTCCACTATCATCAGGCAGTGAATCAATAATTCAGGTAGAGCTGAAACATCACCCCCTGTCACCTTGCTCCACTGCAGGCAAATGTGGCTGTCATCTGGGAAGTGCACTTCAGTCCCCATCCACTCTCAGTGAGCATGGTTTCTCATAATGACTGAAGTGCAAAGCACAGAGAAACACCTAAGTGCGAGCAGGGTAAAGTGCCTATCAGCATCTCCTCATCCAGAATGTTCTGGGGTCAGCACACGGGCATACAGACACAACACAGTTCAGAGAAGATATTTTGGTCCCCTGTCCAAAAGCATTGATACCAGAGAGATGGGGAAGGGGTCGGGAGGGAAGGAGAGGTTTTTGTTTGTTTTCCCTCTTTTTCTTCAAGTATTGAAAGAGAAGGTGCACTCCCGTAAATCATTCTGGGCTTAGCTGGGATTTCTGCTTGATTTGCACCACGCAAGACTCGACAGGAAATATGGCACCTCTCCCACTGTACCATCCACCAGACTGCATGCCAGGAAATAAGAATCCTTCACTGTGCAACAGCTCCCTCATATGACTTCCAGCAGGACACAGATCCCATGCTTTGGATGCAATGGTTCAATATAGACGATCCCACTCCTCTAGCCCAACAGTCCTTTCTTCTGTTGTGCAGTCCCAATGGTGCACTTGGCTGTGTGCCTTGATAAACTGCATACCAAGGCAAGATGGTGGATGGTGCTGCCCAGCATCTCTAGGGTTGAAGGCTACAATGTTTTCAGCTGGCGTCGGTTCCACATGCCCCGCTTTGAATGAAACCAGTGAAAAAAGTTTCTCAGGGACAGACGCTCTACTTCCAGCCCGGCCTGTAAGATCCTAGCAGAAAGGAGAAGGGTACATTTAGGAAAATCTTGATGACAGCAATATCAGGGAGCATGGCTATGGGGGACCTCTTTTAAGCAGCCCTGTTGTCAACATATCACAACCCAGCTCAAGAGTCCAAGATAGCTCAGGGTATCTCCTATCCATATGTAGGCACCTTATGGCACTTTGCTGAGCATTCATAGGCCCTTGAGAGCAGGATTTGTTGGGAACAGGTACAGGCATGCTGCAGGTGGCAGGCTAGGAAGAAAGACAGCTGGCAAGATGGGATTACGCAGGATGCCAGTCTTTTCCTCTTTGATCTGACTGAAAAGAAAGGCCCCAAAACAACAAGGCTGCAAACACTGAAACCTATAATTTGTACAGCAGGGCATCATATACTTCTCAGAAACTGTAACCCAACCTCATGATCCTCAAATGTCTCTCTGGCAAATGCTCTTTTGAGTGACTGCTGTATATTGCATGGAAAGTTTGGGGGACTAAAACTGGGATCACCATCCACTGATTCAAGAAGATGAAGTCTCCAGGATCACCAGCACTCAATCTGTCCACGGCTAACCGACAGCGTGGCTGGAAAACACCAGGATACACTTCCTGTTTTTCTTTATCAATGGCTGTAGTGGTATATTTTGGCTACACTCATGTACTGGTCTTCAGCTCTGGACATCCTCAAAGACTCTCCCTCGCTAACCAAGCTTATGGTGGTCTTCACCAGCTTCATCTTCTTAAATCCATGCTTTCCAGTCACTGTTCCTTCAGGGCCTAAACACTGTTCCTTTCTTTCTAAGCACATGAATGATGACAATGAATACTTACCTGTCCAGAAGTTCCCAGTCTTCTCCTCCCCAGCGGTCCCGAAACTCTTTTGTATTCATCCCTCCAATCTTGTCCAGGTCAGACTTGTATATGCCAAGGAGTCCAAACCCATTCACCTCCCAGTAGCCTGAGGACAGCACAAAAGAAGCACAGGCATGTCAGTGCTGGGACAGTGCTGACACCAGAGACCCAAATCGCCAAGGCAGAACCAACTTTTTTAAAGCTTCAGGAAGTCAGAAAGGCTTACAGGCAGCACGGGCTGTCCTACCAAAGCCTCTCACATCTCCTGTCTGGCAGCATGATACTTAATGTAAGTGGACCTTCCCAGGTTCAAGTGGTTGTCCCTCCCCAGGGGGGAAAAATATCTACTCAAGAGTAATTTGCTTCTGTGGGGCCTCAGGATGACCAGCTTTATCTAATGGAAATCCTATGCTCAGATGATCTCTGTCACTTTTCTCCCCCTGACTTGAGTCACCTTCTCTCACTCCTGGGCTGGCAGCAGTCCTCAAGAGGCCAGAATGTGCCCTCTAAAAAAAGAGCAAGATGGACAGGAATGAGTAAAAGGGGGGGATTCCTGAGACACTCAGATCCACTGGGAGTTCAAAGCGGTGATCAGGGGAAATAATATCATGTAAGGGGCTCTTCTAGCTCTTGGATCTCAAATGTCAACTACCTGCCACAATTCTATGCCTAATGCACTCCCACCTGTTGGCTCTGGTAGCAGATGAAGCACCAGACCTTGATAGCAACTGAGCACCAAATCTAGGGGCTGCAGACATACTCCTTCTTTCCCCACTCCCTGAGGTCTGAGCCCAAGAAGTTCCACTCCCTCTTACCATCAGGTGACTGTGGGGACATGCCACAGTGCAGCCTCATGACCATGGGAGCGAAGGCCATCTTGCCTTCCACGCAGTGCTTCCGGATTGAGTCAATGATTCCAGCTGGGAAGTGGATGTGGAGGTCGCAAAGGAAAATTATGCTGTGTGGATCCTGGAACCAACCACACCGGTTGGGAAAAAAACAGGGTGACTTTAAGTAAGTCTTTCTTGAGGGACAAGATGATGGAGAGACGGGAGTGAATTAAAGAGCAATTCATTGCTAGATTGGAAACTGAAGCCTTAGGGAATGGCAAAACTGCCACTGGCTGCCTTTTCAATGATAGATATGTTATGACTGTGATCCAAATGACCCGATATCATAAAGCTGCTACTCCTGATTTCCTTCCTGTCTCATAGTTCAAGCAGGTAGGGCAAGAATGGCACAGATCACAGGGACTGGTCTCCGTGGAGAAAGGGACAAGATCCTTACTCCAGAGGGACAAGAAACACATCCACATTTTATCTGTTCTGTTGGGCCATTCCCTTTCTTAAAAGACAGCATGTCTAGTATAACAGGCAAGAGGCAGTGCTGGAGACATATCAGACACCCTCCTATCCACCCCACGTCCCCCAGGCTTACCGTCACGAGGTCTATTCCTGCCTGCAGGCCAGCAGAGCGCTCAAAATTCCCCATCAGCTTCAAGTACCGATAGCTGGGGGACAAACAAGAAAGAAAAGTTCAGTGCATGCATGCCAATGAGACAGAAAACTGCTAGCAATTATACACCACAGGTACCATGCTGAGGAGCCATCTCTTGCTCCTGTGCACCCTTGAGAGGAGGAAGAAAGCCAGTGTGTGAGCATGCAAGCTCAGCACTACTCTTGGTGCCAATGTGGCCTGATGGTACTGCCACATATGCAGCAAGGATAGCAGAAGTCTTGCCAGCTCTATTTCTGGAACCTCCAGCACTGGAAAGGACCAACCAAGGCTGTTTCAGGTCAGAATACAATAAGCCAGACAGCTATTGCAGCAAGTGCTGAAACACTCATTTCTCACAGCTTTCTCATCTTCTCTGGCTTCCCTCTCCCCCATCACTGTGACACTTGCTTGCTGTCCTCCCTTGCAAACTTGAAGAAAACCAGGAGAAAAGACATTCATCTGAATAGATAACTGTGATAGGTATTGCCTAACAGTTTTATAACAATATTCTATGTAGCATACATACATGCACATTATAACAATACACACATGCAAGGTGTGGATGGATATCATTCTTGGGTTTCTAGCTGCAAGAAGCTGAGGGAGGTCAATGCAAAGAAATTTGTAGGTGTGGTACATTTGCAGGATTATACTTGAGTAGTATTTTGTGACCAGACAGCACTCTCACCTGCGCAAGCTAGACCTTTTCAGAGCAGCCTCTACATTCATGTCATCACTGCTGTAGTCTGTGATGATGACATTGAAGTATGGATCCTTAGTGACTCGGAACAGCTCTTCCATGTCAGAGATGAACTGCAGCACCCAGCGTGCCTGGTTTTTCACTGGACGTATTGCAAGAGGGAGAGAATCAAAGGAAAACTGATTTCAAAGATGGCATGGCTTTCAGCAAGCAAGTCTTCTTGCCTCCTCTCAAACCCTGCCAACATTGAAGAGATGCTCAAATAGTTCCAGGCTGAAAACTTGGACCAAAGGGCCCAGAAACGGGTGTGGGTTCTTTCCCAAAATGCGTCAGTGTTTTTCTCTGGGCTTGCAAGCCATGGTAGGCTTGGGCCCCGTCATATTTCTGAGGAGAATTAGCTAGGAGAGAAAAGAAATTGGAAGTGTCCCTAACCGGTCTGCCCCCAAGGGAAGAGCCAGCCATGCTGTCCCTTCAAGTCCCAGGAGGATAAATCTCCTTACCTGGCACCACAAAGTGAACCACAGCACGGTGGTTCCAAGAAAAGCCTTGTGGCCAGCACAGCTCTGGCTCTTTTCCCACAGCCATCAGGTGCCGCCGCCGACCCCAAGCCAGGTTCCTCATGTTCCTCTCCTCTTGCTCATCGCCGCCCACGCCCTGCCAGCCACGCGCAAAGATGTACTCAGAGAAGCGGACGAGACGCTCTCCCTGCTCCAGCAGCTCCAGCTCCAGCAGGTAGCGGCTCCCTCGCATGCGGTCCTGGCGTTTCTCCACATTCACGATACGCTGCAGCTGGAACCGCCTGCAGGAGATTCAGCCAGGGTGGGTACGTCCCCTGCACATGGCCCACTCTCCCACCTTCATCCTGCTTGGCTCATTTTGCTCTGCCGGGTTCTTTCCTCCTGGGCTAGCACAACTCTTTTTGTCCCCAGCTTCCCCCCATGGGATGGCTTAGCACCTGTTTCCTAAATCCGTAAGCATGTGGGATTAGATCTGGGATCCCAGCCAAAAGGAAATAGTTGGCAAGGGAAATGAAATAAAGGTGACACTGAAAACAACGAATGTGTCTGAATGACTGTAGGGCTGGTAATAGAGAGTGTACTCAACACCTCTGTCAAAGATCTTGGCACGGGAAGAATGGTTGGGCTGGTGAAGGTGGCTGATGACAGCTTATCAGACGATAACAAGGAGTAAGACTGAGCAATCATACAGAAAAGACTGGGATGAGCTGTAGGTCCAGAACGGCCAAAATGGTATTAAATGCCAGGTCCTGTCATGTAATATGAAACAGATGCTTATCAGTTGAAAGTGCTGAGAAAACCCTGAGCGTACTGATCAGTTACACTGTGACTGTGACTGATGTGGCCCTGAAAAAAAACCAAACAGTCTAAAGACGTAGCATGAGAACTATTTCCAGGAACTGGAAACTAATAACACCATTCCATTCTGTTCAGGAAAATTAACCAAAACTGAAACCAGCATGGAAAAGGACATACAGAAAAATCATGAAAACATAGGCCAACTCATCAGAAGAGTTGAGGAAAGCTGGAGATTTATAGAGGCTCTTAGAAAGCATGTTTGCCAGAAGGGTAATCAAGATGGTTAGTTCTATGATGGAGGTGCATATGTTCAGATAAAGGTTAAGGTACTCGCTTGTTTGTGAGGTCAGTGTGCTGATTTGCAATATCTGACAGGTCCCTTCTGGTCCTATGTCCTAAATGATACCGGGTTCACAAACTGAGAGGTAATAGGCATTAAACCACAAGCATGAGGAGCTCCAGTCCTAATTCGTATCACTGAGGTTCCTTAATCTACAGCTGGCAAAATGCTTCTATATGCTCTCAGTTCTTACACAGTGCAAGGAGGAAACCATGCACCAGTGATGCCAGCTGTATTGAAACCTCCAATCTCTCACATTTACAGCCACTGGCTGTTGGAGGGTGATAGTCACCCCTGGACGTCATCTAATGTCCAACATTCCCATTTCTCAGCTCAAAGAGATCTTCTGGTTTTTACACAGAATCCTTGCCCGAAGTTTTATTTTCCACATCTAGCTTATCCTTTGATTAATTCTAGCTGCAAACAATTAAGTACACAAGCTCCAGGTTTTCACACTTTGCCTTACCCTTTAATCCTTTGGTTGAGCTTCTTGAGGAAGACACGTGTGACTTCCAGGGCCTCCCTCTCTTTCAGCAGCAGGTTTCCCGATGTGTTGCACTTCAGGTCAATCCAGTCAGTGCGCAGCACATGGAAATCCAGGTTGCTTGCGCTGAAAGTCTGCTCCCAGTTCACCAGCTGGTCAAACACTGGTACATAATCAAAACCCTCCTCATCCTCCTCCTCTGGCTCCCCATCCACCTCTTCCTCTTCCTCTTCCGCTGCCACCTTCTCAGACCTAGACTTCCCCTTTGCAAGAGATGCCACCTGTGTCTCTCCCTTGCCTGTGTCCCCACCAGCGGCCCTCTTCTGCTCAGCCACGTAGGCCTCCACTTGGTTCAGCCACTGCTCCAGCCGTGGCGGGTCCTTGCTGGGGCCAGCAGTATCCACGAGGTGCCTGCTGGCTTTGCTGGATGCTGGGTCTGCTCTCCTAGCTTGCTCAGTGCCTGCTGGCTGCAGGCCATCCTCCATCACGCTGAGATCTCCTCGAGGTCTCAGCCCTTTGGGAATCCTGAACCTTGAGTCCCTGGGGCTGCTGAGAGGCTGCTCCCTTTGAGACCTGCTCCTCGAAGGAGGGTTCTCCTTTTTGGCAGCTGCTCTGCCCTGGGCAGCCCTGGCATGCTGCGGAGGGCTTCTGGAGTTGTCTTTGACTCCCGCTTTTAAGTGAGGTCTCTTTGTCACTGGGTTTCTCTCTGGGTCAGCTCGACTGAGGCTTTGGTTGGCAGGGGGCAGAAGGGCTGTTTTGACACCAGACTTTTTTGTCCGTCTCCTTTGTGCCACCTCCCCTGTGTCACTGACAGAGAGGAGCCGCCGATGCTCCCGGAGGGAATAATCCTCATAAACACGATCGCTGCGCACCACTGTGCCGGGAGCAGCACTTGCTGTTTCTGCCCACTGCATGTTGGGGTGCGCTGGGGAGACAGTGCTCTCCACATCCTGCTCCCCATACTGCAGGTCATCCAGGTTTCCCTCCTGAAAGCCTGCAGGAATAATCACAGTTACACATCTGGCATCCTCCTTCCACATCCTAACCCTGGCACCCAACACCTATTAGCTGTGGAGAGGTCTGGCAAAGCCTTCAGCTATGGGTCTGCACACAGCCTTGCAGAACAGGTGCAAGCATAGGCTGCCATTCCATGCACAGCTGGCTCTGACACTTCTGCCCACATTTTTTTGGAGTTGCATCTCAGCTAAGTCACAGGCCTGAAAATTGGTCATCATGTTATCTCCTAGAGTGCACTGCTTGGCCTCCTAGACTGCCCTTAAGAAAAGCGAATGTGGCAGCAAATATCTCCTTCCAGTTGTAGTGCTCTGGCAGGGAAGGGCTGTGACTTGCTTGCCATGTAAAGTCAACAGGTGGATAAAAGGCTTCTCCGGGCTCTGATATTAGGGGCCCCTACCTGGTTGCTCAGTCTTTTCTTCAGAGTCCAGCCTCTTCTCTCTCCGGTCCATTTTTATGTACTTGTAGAACCCAAATCTGCAGAAGGAAGGACACCAGCTTGATCAAAGTTATTTTGCCCTCTTCAACTAAATTCTAGCCACTGCTACAGAGGAGATGATGGTCAATTACTTTGATTATATCTACCCATCACCACTAGACTCTCCTTTCATAGCAAGTTATAAACTACCATCACTATGAACTTTCAGATCTTGGGGCAGTCAGATCTTACTGTCTAAAACATCAGCTTTCCCGAATTATCATTCCAGTTTCTCAGACATTTTCTTGAGTGCTCCCCCATGTGCACAGGAGGAAATTCCAACATAAGGACACTGAAACGCTCCTTTAGCCTCCCTTAAACTTCTTAAAGCTCAGATCCAGCGTAGCACTTACAAACTGAAGTCACTGTGCTACTGAAGTGGCTCAGGCAGGTAACTGCCCTCTCTTCTCCCATGCCACCACTGTGGTTTGTGTGTTGTGTATCATCCCATTGTATGCTTGTGCTTCAAGCTTTTGGGAGGGGTTTCCCTCCTTGGATCGTTTCCTTCCATGTGTGCTTGATGACAAGCAGAATAAGCTCCCACTTCCCAAATGCTGTTACAATACAAACTATTTGTCAAGCAAGAAAACTTGAGGTGCATGTGCCAGCCCACAACAGCCACCTTCACTATCCTTCACAATGAGCCCCAGGCCCAGTAGATCCCTTCCAAACCTACAGTACAATCTGTCTTTCCAGCCCTCAAAATAGGAAGATGAGCACAAGGAGGTCACCATCAGCTATCTCACAGGAAAAGCAACTCTCCTTATCCTGCAAACAAGTCCTCCTGAAAGGCGTAGAATCCTCACACAAGGTGTTTGTTTCCCTGTGAAGCGGGGAGCATACACATGGTGGTTTCCTTGCAGGGCCATCACTGGAGCAGGACACTAGTGAAGGTGAGCTGCATGCTGTCATCCCCCCCAGAGATGTCTGGTTGTGAGTATGGCTTGGCTTCCACAGTGACAGCCATTAGGAGGCTTCAGCTGCTGGCATGGAAAGTTTGCTGGCAAATACATTCCCTGATGTACTGGAACAAATATACTCTGACCCAGCTTCCTGGTTAATAGAGCAAGAAAAGTAGCAGCAGTTTTCCTTTGAGACCTAAGCATAATTTCACTTAAAAAGGAAGCACTGGCTATTGAAAGAAACTGTAAATGCTTTAATGTTTTACAGGACTTAAGGGACCTTTAAATAAAAAGAGTCCCAAATAAATGAATATGAAATTCCACTCTAATTCCAGCCTTAAAACTGTCTCCTCCCTTTCTCACTGCTAGTAAATCTCCACTTGCAGCATCCTACCTTTCCAAGTAATATGGGTTTTCCTGATAGAAGCATTTGTTTTCTTTCTCCATATGGCTCAGGCGGCTGTAATCATTGGGGTAAACGAAGGATAAATGAATCTGAGAAGAAGGGAAGAAAAAAAAAGGAAAAACCCCCATCAATGCCAGACATCATTCATAAGGTGACTGTTGTAGTAGGCGACAGCGAGGACTCGGGATGTGACATGGTAGGACTCTCCCCTTGCTCAGTGTCGAAAGGTTAATGTATGCTTAAGGGGCATAGACGAAGTAGGATAGGTATATAGGTAAGCCACACGATGCAATAAACACCATTTTTACTGCTCACCGTATTGGTGTCTACATGCAGTTATTCGGCCCGGGTAGGTTTTACCCGATAGTCCAGCACAGGAGCAGAGCTAAAAGAACATGGGTTGCCAGGTGCATGGCAACAGGTGACCCAGACCCGGCTACAAGGTGAGCAGCCCTTTGGGGAAGGAGCAGGCACTGCTCAGTATATGCCCCTCAAAGGCACTCAGTAGCAGGCTGTGAGAAGAGACTATGGAAATGGAAAACAAAAGGAAGAGTGACGGGCATCTGTCTGTCCATCTCTGCAACTGTGTGTTGAAGTCCTGTAACAAGGCAAGAACTGGATGGGATTGTCCCACTGGGGAGGTGCAGGAGAACACAGGAGCCCAGAAAGTGTGTGAGGTCAGACCCAGGCAAGGCTGAGGAAGCCATGGTTGCTCAGAATGGGAAGTGTAGGCTCGAACTGGCATCAAGGGATAGCAAAGCAGGCTGGTGATATGTCCCCAGTCCCACTGGCTCTGCCAGGCCTCAACCAGTCTGCTCTGCTATGAAAAGGATTGAACCTTGCTATGCTGCATGTTCACAACTGTGGGTCCTACCTCACGGCCAGTTTGAAAACTCTTCTGGGCCTTGGTCCATGCACACTACACCCCCCAGGGAATGAAATCCTCAGCCATGACAAGGATCCAAGTGAAGGCAAGCTCAGAGCTTTTGCTTGAGGTCTGAGGGGCTTTGTAAGACACACACACTTGACTGCCAGTGAGATCAGCAAGTAGTGTGTAGCGCTTATCTCCCTTCTCTTGCTGTTAACCTCTGGCACGTATTGGGATGCTGAAGACCTGAAGAACAGGTGGTCACATCTGCCCAGGAGCTTCATACAGGAGGTGAGGCCGATGGATTATCAGGTCTCTCTCATTCCTCCTTGCATTCCCCTGGGTAAGTGCTGGCTCAAGGAGTAAAACTTACAAACTGGAGGCCCTGGTAGCGCTGCAGAGGGAACCCATTCACCAGGTAGCTAGGCTTGTATGGGCAGTCTGGCAGGGCTCGGCGCAGGCGTGACTTGCTGAGCAGAGGCACTGAGAAGACAAAAATGTAGGCAAACATTGCTGGAGGAACCCTGCTGCAATTGATGCACCAGCCTAGCTACTTCTGCGCTGGGCTTGTACTTAACTATATGAGAGGTTATAGGATAGAATCTTAGAATCATTAAGGTTGGAAAAAGACCATTAAGACCATCTAGTCCAACCCCAATATATCACCACCATACTTGCTATCCATATCCCTCAGTGCCACATCCACATTATTTTTTAACACCTCCAGGGACGGTGACTCCACCACCTCCCCTGGTCAGCCTGTTACAGTGCATCACCACTCTTTCAGAGAATATTTTTTTCTCTAATATCCAACCTGAACCATCCCTGGGGCAACTTGAGACCATCCCCTCTCATCCTATCACTGTTACCTGAGAGAAGAGGCCGACCCCCACCTTGCCACAACCTCTTTTCAGGTAGCTATAGAGAGCAATAAGGTTTCCTCTGAGACTCCTCTTCTCCAGACTGAACAACGCCAGTTCCCTCTATCACCGTAAGACCCATGCTCCAGACCTCTCACAGGTCTGTTGCCCTTCTCTGGACGTGCTCCAGGGCCTCGATGTCCTACTTATAGTGAAAGGCCCAAAACTGAACACAGTACTTGAAATAAGGCCTCACCAATGCAAGTACAGAGAGGTGATCCTGCTGACTACACTACTTCTGATACATAAAGTGAAACATCTTTCACAGTTCATCTATTCATCTTGCTCTACAGCACTTGCACTAAAACATGCCTGGAGACACCGCATGAGTTCGACCCCAAGAAAGAGGAGATGGGTTTACTGGTTTACTCTGTGCTTTGTCTCATATCCTACAATGACAGAAGCTGCACTCTGCCCCCACTCCACTGTGGAATAAGGAGGGTGGCCTTTGATAACCACAGTGTAGGAGGACAATCTTGCTCTGCTGCTCGCCTGCATGGGCTGGGACAGGTTGCAGCTGCTTTCTCAACTCCCTTGCATGTCTTACCTTTGTAAAGAGTGTCCCGGGGGTCAGGCTTCAACATGTCAGCAGGGTGTGCCTTGCCGCCCGTGCCATCAGCAGCCCGGCTCTTGTGGCTGGCCAGAGTCTGTGGGATGTGCCCAACCTCATCCATCTTTAACAGCGTCTCATCTAGAAACCAGAGAGAGGACGGAAGGGGGAGGAAGAGATCATTCATCCCTTGTCCCAGGCAGTGCTTTTCCCCAGCATCAGCCCTTCCAAATGGTAACTGCACCCCCAGCATCAGCCCTTCCAAATGGTAACTGCACAAGAGCAATGCCTACATGGTACTCATCAGGAGTTTCATCAGTGTTTGAGGGAAGGAAAGGCTCTGACTGGGAAAGCTGGAGATACTGAACACAGCTATTAGTGAAAGCAAACAAACACAGTGATGAGTGATGGCAGGAAATGACCTTGTGAGAGGACACACCAGCAGTGGTGTGCTGCAGACACCCCAGCCTGACAGAAATTAGTGGACACGTCTGAATTATCAGCATTAAATTTCTTTTATAAGTAGACAGAAAATGTTGAATAGGAGAAGAAAGCTGAGAAATTGAGGTTTCTCCTGTGCTGGAAAATGAGCAAGACCCTGGGGTGAGGCCTTCAGTAGCCTAGGAGGACCAGCAGGGTAATGGAAACCCATGGTAAGCCAGGAGCAATGGGAAGCACAAACTCAAGTCTGAGTATTGGTTATGCCTTTTCGTGAGTGCTGCTGCCAGAAGATTTCATGTCTCCATGGATCTGACTCTGAAGTGAGCAGAACTGAGTAAATATCTGCAAATGTAATAAATAAATATCATAAATAAATAATAAATATAATGCTGTCAAGGGCACTGGGGTTACTGTTAGCAACTTCTGGGTACTGAACAATGTGGAAAACTCAGAAGGATGGGATAATGTATGATACAGCCACAGGCTGAGGTGGAAGAGAGGAACACCGTATGGGAGACTGCAGAAATGCGCCAGCCATGAAGGGATCCTCTGGGCTGCAAGCCACTCCTTCTACAGGCAAGTAATAAGCAGAAAAGAACAGAAGGAGAAAGAAAGGGAGTGAAGATCTGACTGAATACCTTGTCCTGGCCAAATAGCAAGTTTCTGAAAATATAACAGCAGGCTGTAATCCAAGACACCGTAAACAGATGTCTAGATTACATCATGGCATCTCCCATAGGCAAAAGCTTTAGCACAGGAAAAAATACCAGAGATGTTGGAAGGTACCAGTAATAGGTACAGAAAGGGGGAATGCTGGCAGTGGAAAGTGATACTGACAAAGGTAGATAAGCAAAGGCAGGACTAAGGAGCTCCTTAACTGATAAAGACACCACGTGATGTGCTAAAAAGGGTTTGCAAAACAGGAGGACGAGGCTGACATGTTAGCTGCAACCTGGAAGCAACTTGAAGAGACTTGAGGGAAGCACTGAAGAAAGCAGCAATGCATTTAGGCATATTCAACTGTGTCCAGCATCCTGAGAGAAATCTGCTGGAGATGCTCCAGGGGCCAGCACATCCCCATCATTCCCACGTTATGGGCTTCTCCATCCCTCCCTAGCTCTCTGCACAAGCAACTTTCATCCCATGATACTCTTGCAGATCAGTTTCCCTCACTCCTACAGACTCTATCATTTCTCTATCGTCTAATCCTAATTCCAGCTCTCCTGTATTTAATAATGAGTCACACACCTTTGTTCAGAGGTCTCTCTCTGGACCTGTCTCCATTTCTTTCTTGTAATGATCTGCACACAAACTATTTGCCTGGACAAATTGCGATTCACAGAAAAACACTGATGATAATATACTGATAATATACTTACTAGCAAAAAGGGAGAGGTATTGGGAGTCAATGACTTTGAACTTGGCATCTGGGTCATTCAGTTTCCACTGGAACAGAGAAATGCATTAAAACAATGTTGTTATGCATTTAACCAAACCTGAACAAAAGGAACAGATACAAGGTAGCGTTTTTTCACTAGATGGGCCCACAGCTTTCTTCTTCTCCTCACTACTACAGTTTACCTAGCAGCAAAAGACCGGGAATAAACTAAAATTCCCGTGGATTCACTCAAAGCAGGAAAGGACAAAGAGAAGCAATAAAGACCAGAAAGCAGAACTGTCCCAAGCAAAACGGTCCTAACATAGCCAAGGTTGTCCCACATAGAAGTAGGAAGGACTCCGGGAAGGATTTGTTATGTTCATCTCATACAAAGAGGATAGGGCGCTTGGGAAGGGAGGGAAATAATTATAAACTTAATTCCCAAGATTCAAGAAACACATATATTGTACATAACACGCTCCATTTGCGTACAGCATACAGCATGGCCATTTGCATAGACTCACCGCTACTTCCACGTGGTCTGTCCCTTTGTCATCCTGCTTGTGCAGCACCTCAAAGTAGTACCTGCCTGCAGCTGACAACCTGTGAAGAACAACATGTCTGTCACCAACAGCATTAAGGAATATTTCTTCTTAGCTCATCAGCAGACAGTGAGTGGAGAGCAACCACATTCACAAAAGAACCTAATTGTCAGGGTGAGTAGGACTGGGATTGCCAAGAAAACTCAGATGCTGGCAGCTAGATAGGTGGCTTCCCTGGTGCGTCCGGAGCACTTCAGACCCTTCTCAGATAATTCTGAACAAATCCCTTTCAGCCTTGTCTGCCAGGTCTTGGCCTCTGGGAAACCTGGGCAGTTCCAAGGCAGGAAGTTTGGAGTACAGCTCATAAAGAGGAGTCTGGATTTGCTGATGACTCTCCACCAGGGAAGAAAAAATCAGCACTGCATTTCTGCTGTAAGCCTGTAAAGCAACTGGCACAGGCGCAGAAGTGTCACTTGAGCTTTGGCAGACCCCATAGTAGTTTCTATCTCTATACTGTTAAATTCTTCAGAACAAGTTTTATTTCTTTTCCCCTGTCACTTCCTGGCCATGCACAGAAGTGGCTGGAAGTGAGAGACTCTGCTCACTCACCTCACCACCTTTGACTGCTGGCTCCAAAATTTTCCAAACTCCCCCGGTGCTGTCCACTCCTTCCCTGTCTGAGAAGAGACAGAAGATGCTGCAGTTAAGATGAAATGTTTCCCTGGTTACTGTGCTGGAGCAATGAAGAAAGAAATTTGAGCTGCTCCTCCTGGTAAGTTGTCTGTGTGACAGCCTCTGGACAGATTTAAATTCCTTAACCATGAAACTGGGACTGCCAGCTGCAGTGCTGATATGTATCTGGCTTAAGGTATGTTGTGTCATACTTGTCTGGCATCTGTGGTGGTGGTGGTGCCTGTAGTTGGGAGGGAAAAGAAACTTGGCTAGGCCAGGGAAGCATGGAAGACAGGAGGGTATCCACCCCCACAGAAACATCCCAGCTTTTATGGAAGAAGCCATGCAGGATGCACTGTACCTTGCCCACACTGGCCAGCAGCTGGAGACCAGAGGTCTTTTCATCTGAACTCAACCAGAACTCAGCATTGTCATCCGCAGCAATGGCAAACTGAAACTCTCCTGTCAAGAGATGGTGGCAGTAAGTAGGGTTCTGGGTTGAGGGACTTGTGTACAGAATGGAGTCTGCTCCTCTAAAATGCTGTCTTTGCCTTCTTTGCTGGCAATACCAGATTCATCCTTTGGATATTAACCATGCCCCTTGCAACCTCTCTGAATTCTCAAATTCTGCAGTGATTGAAAACCAAACGTCAGCTGGTTCTCTATTCCTCCTACACTGACTTCACCTAACACCTAATCTGGAAAGCTAAGAAGTCTGTGTCATGTCTCCCTGGTTATTGCTCTCAGAGTAAACAATCTGTGTGAGAAATTGTGTTTGGATGAAGGAATGTGCATGTGGAGCCATGAAAAGAGACAGAGGTGTACTAACATGGGTGCGTGTTAGTAGGCTGCTCTGGGCAGAAGCACGTAGCTGGGTGATGCAGATGTCAGCTGGTGTCAGACAGCATTCATGAACCTCAAGAGCAGCAGGAACACAAACAATGTGATGTACAGTCCTATCTGTGCGAGGGGGGAGGGTTGCTCATGTCCATGTGCACGCCATGGAGCGATGCATCCATGACAGCATTGTTTTTCAACCAGCACTTCCAACTGTTTTCTTCTGTGCTTTTTCTTTCCACCCTACAACAGAGGCAGATGTGCTTTATCCATGCCAAGGACACTGCCAGCTGGACCGTCTATGTGAGGGACTGTGCACTCAGGCTAAGAAGGGATGCGAGCAGCCCCACAGCAGCCCCAGAGCCCTCACCATCAGTGAAAGGATGCAGGTAGCCAAATATCCGGAGACCATAGTTGGTCCATTTTGGGGACACGGCCAGTTTCTTCAGCACTGTTCTTGTCTGAAGTGGAAGATAAAAAAAAAATAAAATCAGATGGATAGAAAAAGAGGGGAGAGGCAGTTTGGGGCAAAAATCTTGCAATGGGTGGGCAGAGGGAAGTATGACATTTGTTTTGTGAGGATGTGGCATGGCGTGCGATGGAAGCAATGGGAAAGGGCAGGAGAGCTGTGAGAAGAACTGGAGCAAGGACTGCTCAGAAGGGAGAGCTGCATGGGGGATGTTGGAGATGACGGGAATGGGATTTGACATTTGGTGGGCACTTGGAGGGAGAGCACCAAACACAGGTGTGCCCAAGCTCTGGCAGGCCAGCAAGGGCAAAATGAGCTTCCTCCCAGAGGTTCACTGAACCCTTGTGAAAGCTTCCTACTCTCTCAGGAGCGGGAAGAAGGAGGAGGTGATGGAAAGGGGTGAGGACAGGATGCAAAGGGAGCAAAGACAGGAACCATGGGACAGACATTGTTGGTGTCTTACTCACGTGGGGGTAGAGGGGAAAGTGGAGGTTTCTTCTGAGCTGCTCAGTGGAGCTGCCACACCAGTCCTCAAATACATGCAGGTTGGCCTGGCCCTGGAACTGGGGGGCAGAAGAGAGGGACCATGAATTGCTGTGTCCTTCCCATGTTCTTTCCTATATTCCAGCCTCAGCCATGGCCCCCAGCACTGGAGAGCTTGTGAGAGAGAAGGAAGATGCTGCAGCAGCAGTGACATCTGGGCATTGAGATTGGGCCAGGTGTCATCTGAACAGCACGAGGGAGCTGTGATAATGCTCAGGAGAGCTCAGCTAAATGGCTAGGAGTCACTCATTTTGCTCTGTCACAAAGGTGTTAAATCAGAGCCTGGTACCATGAGGCCTGCGACATGCTGTGGTGTGGCACCAGCTAACACTGAAACTCTACGGGTAGGACCCTCTCCAAAAAGGTATTTTTCATTTCAGGGCTATTTTCCTGACCCACGGAAGAGGGGGCACCCTAAGGAGGGGAGATGGCAGATCTCCTCAAACCCTGCCTGTGAGATGGGGCTCAGGGAAGATGGCGAGGAAAGGCCTGCTCCTCAAGGAATAGACTTTCTTTTCTCATAACCATCCACAAAGGAAGAGTTGGCTGCCTCCCAGACAGCCCAAGCTCTCTGCATGCAACATTGCTGTCGGATGCTGAAGCCTTCCTTGCAGAGTCGGCATCCAAAAGCAGAGAATAAATAAGCTGGACACTGTACAGGCAACCTTAGATGGGGAAACACTGAAGAAAGAAATAGAATTGCTTTGGGACTGGGGAGGTTTTCTACAGCTGTCTTGCCTATATAAGGAGCTATGGAGCCCAGGCTAAGGTTGGGTGAGCAGAGGCTGGAAATGTCTCAGCTGCACCCACGTGTCTACAGATGGCAGCAAACTCCTAGTTTTGGCTGGGGAAGTCTTGAGCTGGGCTGAAACAGCGTGGTGGAGGAGGGCCTAGGCACCCCGAGCACTTCTGGCAGAGAAACCATTTCATGGAGTTATTTCTCCCAAGATAGCAGGTTGGGGTTTTGTTTTGTCATAAATCAGAGCTTGAAGGAAGGACGTGGAGCGGACTTGGCCTTGGACCAGCTTATGTAGTAATGCTCCTTGTAAGCTGTGGGCTTTAATCATGCACGTGACAATCATCTCTGCCTGCCAGGCAAAACACATTCACAACTGCTGCTGTTCTTGAGTGGTCTCTTGTCAGCCCACTCTCCCTGAACTGCCAGGGTTTTCCTGATGTCTGGATGTCCTAAAGGAAAGCAATGAGACAAAGTAGATGCAATTCCCCAGGAGGAATTACAGAGGGCCCAGGGCAATGGCTGCAGCCAAGAGAAACCTGGGGCTCTGCGGGGAGCTACACCACAAATCAATCACTGCACATGTGACAAACACTGAGTTGGAACCTCATGGCTGGGCAGTCCCATGCGCCCAGTTCACATCCAAGGGTCTTACACTGTTTTCTCAGCCAAATCAGACAAAGGCAATTACTTTGCTTGTGGAACATGAACTGAGGTGAAGAAGCCGGGCTGACAGCTAGTCAGGAACCAGCTCTTCTGGCAGTCTATCCCTTGCTGTCCAGAAGTGATGCTGTTTTCCTTCCGAGAGAACCATGTGTACACTTCAGATAGCAGCCTCAGATCTCTATCACACATGGCACAACACTCCCACACTGTGGGCAGGCTGTGGTTGCACACCTTCCCGGCAAAGGCAGACCCCAGGAGGTGCTCCCAATGCTCAGAACTGCAAGAGAGCCAAGCTGCCTTTGGCAGGGGGCAGCCCAAACACCAAAGCAGATCTGTATTAGCAAACTCCCCAGAGAGTGGCCAGAATTGTTATTTGCAGAGGAAAACTGGACCAATGCTTTACTGCAGAGTTCTGGCAGCATTAGTCAGTGGGCAACCAACTAAAAATGAAGGCAGCCATTACTGAGCTCAGTGCTCTGCCAACAGCCAGAGACGGGCCCTCAGACTTCTAGGCCAGCATCCCCAACTTCCAAAGTCTCTACAAAGCCACCAGAGAGGAGTTTCTGGCAGGAGCTAACATAATCACTTTGCCTTCCTGTGCTCACAGCAATCAGAAATAATTAACTGGTAAATAACATGCATTTCTTCATGTAGCTTCAGAGCCTTTTCTAAGGCAATACATTTTCTCCTTTGCTACAGCAGCCTACTTTACTTTCTGCTTCCTCTGAAGGGAAAAAGAAGAATGTTATTGACAGATATGTGCTGGCTGCCCAAAGCAGCTCTGGGACTGAAAACTGAGCTAGGCTTTAATTTTAGGCCCCCAAGAGTCGTTGGTGCAGCAGCTGTTTTGAAACCCTATCACTTCTGTCCCTCCAGTTCAACTCATGGCTGTCCACTGAAGCAGCTGAGAAATTCCTCTGCTTGCTATTTGGGTTTCCTCTGGAGCAGGCAGAAAATAATCTGCCTAGGGCTTTTGTTCCAGATTGCAGCAATAAATGGCACCATCATTCAGAATTCATGCACAGTGCTCCTGAGAAACACTGATGGACTTTCTAAGTTTGTCTTCCCAGCTTGGATCTACCTCGCCCTTGGTTTTCAAGAGGTTTGAAAAGCTAGGACCTAGTAAGTAATAAGTTAAGTTTTCCTTCTCCCTTCAAGAACATCTGCTTAGGATATTTTGGATAGATTGACTTGGCCAGAACCAGGAATAGAAGCCAAGAGTCTAGGCAGTAAACAGGAGCTGGTATTATGTGGTCTGTGCTACGTAACATGACCACAGAGACTCTTTCTGACCCTTGGGTTCCTCCTTCCCAGCCCCACCTACAAGGTGCTCATCTCCTTCCCAATGACACAGTGGCACTTTAAGAACTCAACTGTGATCCACATGAACCATATGTCATGCACTGAGGGCACTGTCATCACAGTGTGTGTGCATTGCAAGCATGTCCCCTGAAGTACAGTATTGTGGTCACACAGCAAACACTGTTGCAGAACGGAAGGGACAGCTGAACTGTATGTACTAAGTGTGGGGATTTGAGACTGGGGCTGACACGGCAACTTTGTGATGTTGGGCTGCTGGCCCTGCTGCTGAGCCCTCCTGCTGAATGAACAGCAGTTTGGAGCCCTGGGGTTGTATTAAGAGACATCGGTATTTCCAATTTCTTCCAGTAGGAATTCTGGATTACCAGCCTTTCCTTGGAAAACATACACAGACCTAGCTGTAGATGTCCCTGTTCAATGCAGGGGAGTTAGACTAAATTATCTTTAAGGGTCCCTTATACCTCAAACAATTCTGACTCTACAGTTCTATGATACTGTGATCTTTCTTCCTAGCCTGAACACCATCATGTCAAGACTGCCTTGACACCAAGAGGTTCCTCTACAGCCAGGAGCCCCAGGGAAGAAGGCAGAAGCAGCAAAAGGCAGAAGCAACAGCAGAGGCACAATCAGCTGCACTGGAGCAGGACGGAGAAGAGAGGTCTTTCCTGATGTAACCCTGGCCAGCCTTGGCATATGAGAGGTGTGCAGTTCTGGAAATGTGCAGCACCGGGGATGATGTGGCACAGAGAGGGCGAGTCGGAGCCAGGGAAGAAAGGCAACATTGTGCTGCAGACTGAAACTCCCAGAGCTGAGTTCATAAGCCTCGTCTGTCTCCACAGAGCTGCTGCAGTCCCTCATCTGGCCTGGGCCAGTTCTCTGGGCAGGGGACATTCAGCAGCCAGCAGCTGGACTTGCTGCAAGCTCTGATACACTGGCATCTGTAGGGATACCTCGAGATGAGTCAGCAAGAGATCCCCTGAATTCTGCTTTCCCCTGCATGCGAATATAACATTTTTAGAGATTTCCCACATTGTGCACTTTCCCGCTACAGTATCCAAAGCTGAAGATTCAAACCACATGTTTCATCTCCTGATACTGAAAGAGGAAAATTGAGACCCGTTGTTTGGCCATGCTGGCTGCAGCACACCCTGCACACCTGTTAATTATTCATGTTTGTCAGGAATATACCTCTGTTCAAATGAAGCCCAGCTCCATGACCTGTGGGAGGTGAACCACCTGCTCTCACCCTAGGAATCAGGCTTCAATTAAGTGCTTAGAGATGCTGCCAGGAGGACACAATGGGATCATAGACCTCAGGTAATTAATTCGGGCAAAGTTACAGGAAAACCTAATCTCCAGGCCAGGAGAAATTCCAGCTGGTGATTACACAGGCAACAGGCATTTCCACACAGAGCTGTGCCTGCAGATCCCTCTCCATCCCATGCAGATGGCATTGATGAACCCAGGGTGGGAGTGTGGCAAGACCAACCAAACCCGCTCCCCTGCCTGTATGTCCTGGACTCAAAAGCCTTCTTGCAGCAAAACTGCAAAGGCACACAGTTGACACTAAGTGTCAATTAGCCGCTTAATCTGTTGTCCACCAGGACATCTAGGTCCTTCTCCTCAGAGCTCTTTTCCAGCAGGTCATCCCTGAATCTTACTGATGCATGCGTGCTTCTGACCCTGTAACACCCTTCTGAAAAAATCACTAAGGGGTGGAAATCAGAGACAACAGACAAAGCTTCCAAGAAACTGTGGGAATGCCATGGGATGGGGAAGTGGCAAATGCACAGCATCCGCCCTGTGCACAGCAGCAGCCTTGGTCCTGATGGGACTCAACATGCCGTCACTCATCTGGGAAGCAGCCCCTTCTAATTGGTGCCATTCTCTAATCATCTCCAGGAATTTAGTGAGCTGACTCTATTAGTCAAACGCCCCCTGGCTGGTGTCCCTCTGATTATCAGTAGGCTGCATTGCTCCCTTATCTGAAGAGGAATGGTGAGATAAAGGGACAGGGGAGGAAAGAACAAATGAGGCATGAAAAAAACAAAGAGAACATTTACCCCAGCCTTCAAGGGTCACTGGAGAAGGTCTCCATTCATCAGAAGTTTCAGTGAAGTGGAGAGACCTCTATGTACCATGTGCAGGGATTGGGTAACAAGCAAATGCCAGAGCACGAGCACAGCATGACACCGCTGCGTGCCACAGTCAAGTATTTACTTGCTGAATACTTGGCCCTAAATAAACCTCACCTTTCGAGGACAGCAAGCTGCCTGCTCTCAGGGAATTATGGAAGGTGCATGGTGCCTCAGTGGCTGGGGAAGATGCCAGATTATCAGGAATCTGGATACTCCTGTCTTTCCAGATGATCACTTGGGTCTGTAAGTGTCATTAAACCAGGAGGGGATGATAGGGAACAAAACAAATATATTTCCAAGCAAAGGGTCCCTTCCTATCCCCTTCCAATCTCAAAGGTCTCTACCTACAGTTTCCTCATGCAGAATGCTGGAGAAAGGCACCAACCTCTGGCATCCACGGGACAGGGCTGTTCATAGCAGCATAATTGGATTTATTCCTCCCACTTCTTTGATGCTCTTGGTTCTGAAATACAAATAGAAGAAAGTCAAAGTGACCTGATAAGTAGCCACACATTGACACCTCCACAAGAAGGTTCAAGTTTTGTTGCAAGAATATGTGACAAAAAGAGCAACTTCCCATAACTTCTCCAAAGGGGAGGCTGGCCATTGGAGGCACAGTGGGCTTGCAAATTCTCCTTGGTTTTCTTGACAGCAGATTTTCATAGTGAGCCATTGAGAGGAAAGGGTACCAGCACTTTATAACAGCTGCTAGCACAGAGCTAAAACTTAGGTCATTATCCCTTGGGCGTTTTTGCCAGTTCTTGTTTCAAAAGGTCCAAGCAACAGTTGTTCCAGCACTTCCTTCAGGCAATAGAAACAAGCTGTACTTCACTGGAGCACTACAACCTCTCTTGTGACCTTTCATTTCTGCTTCCATCTCATTCAGTGCTCCCTTCCTGTGCCACATACCCAGCCTTCTTCACACCAACGCCACAACTGAGTACATCTAAAATAACTCAACTGATTACAGTGGAGTCATTGTACGCTAGCACTACTGTGAGTCAGCTCAGATTTTGCTCTGTGGCATGCGCTCTTTTCTGCACGAAGAGAGAGCTGTCTCTTGGTACCAACATCCGAACGGAAAATTTGCCCTCACAAATATTTAGAAGTTATTCAAAGCGTCCTCACCTGATGTCTCATCTTCTGGGAATAGTAAAACGGGAGGCTTAGGTCCCCACCTGGGACATTTGGGTCTGCCAAAACCTTAGCCAGTTCCCTCCAGCTTTCATATCCTGCACAAGAAGGAACAGAAAGAGATGTCAGAGTACAGGCTAAAAAAAGAAGATGCAGCATTTACCAGAATAAACTTGTCCCTTGCAGGTCTGAGAGACCTCCAACACTCTGGAACGGTCCAGCAGAGACCAGGAGTTGTTTATGTGACTTGGAGCTGGCAGACTGACACAAGGAGAGAAGGAGAAATTACCCTTTCTTACTCCGTAAGCTCTTTCCTCACTCTTACTAATTTGTTATACTAAAGATTTGTCATCGTTCTAAAATGCATTTCGGAGATTTCATTAATCATCATAGGACTGAGAACCTCTTCGTAGATCCTTCAGATAATCCCATTAGTAAAACTAAAGACCAATTTTTTAAACCAGCAACCCTAAAGAAAATAGCATCTGATGATAAACAGATTCCTAATTAGTTTAATCATCAAAAGAATATTATTCTGATTAAGCTCCTCTTTGTGCAATAAAAGCTTTTAATCTTTTCCCGTGTGCAATACCAAACAACTGCAAAGACCACACCTGATGGGACATTTGACTCCAATGCATAAAGAACTAGCAGTGACATAGTTAAGGACGTCCCTGTTTAAGTGAAGCCAGCTTCCAGGTTCAGATCAGCTGTATTTGACACCTCCCCCCCCACAATCAACTTGACACAGGATCTGGTTTTGGTATCAGGTGAAGTAGCAAGTCTGAATAGAGATGAAAGATTTGTGTCCTCTGTGCTGCTCCAGCAGCAGCAGTAGTAGCAGGGACACGGTCTGAAGAAGCAGCACGTCCCACTGCTGAGGAACCACTGCAGTTTCAGTGTTGGCATACCCATCTTCACTGTGCCCACCCAACCAGCATGGGAGATGTGCTGTGGCTTCAATAGGAGCACACCCCATCAGTTTGCTTTGGAGGAGGCATTTATAAGTGACATGGTTGAGATCAACTCTGTCGAGACCAAGGCAAACCCAAAACAATTTCAGGACCTGGAAGTCACAAATAACCCTTTGACAGATTTTGTCTCCAACTGTGCTGAGCTCCTGGCCTTTTACTGAGTCTACAAACAAGTAAAATCCTTGCAGCTTGCTCCCAAATCTGTGTGCTGCTTCCAAATCTGTGTCTGGCAGAGGCAATCAGAAAGCAAGGGTACTGATCCTGCCCCCTATTGTGTAAGGAAAAAATGGGACAATTACTGAAAAGCATGTGCAACAATTGTGGAAAATGTGAAAGTAAGCTGTCAGAGACGTAACTGTAGAGGTAAGGCTTGGAAATAACTTGGGCGTCCTGCTCATTCAACACAAGTATTGATATAGGTGTGTGGTTTTGATTCAGACCCTGTTAGATGCTGTTCAGCCACAAATGTCTGATCTAGGTCTTACCATCACCACCTTCTGATCTGAAGTTATAGGTTTTTGATCTTCTGCATAAGGTTTTTCGGTCAGACATTCTGGGTGAGTAATCTACTGAATGCAGCTAAACAAATATCATACTTCAGAGATTGACTGTCATGGGAAAGAGGAAGAATTTTCTGTGCCCCCTCAAAAAATGACATGTGAGAGCTTCCATCTCATTCAGAGTGATGAGGCAGAAACCACTGTTTCTGAATGCCCTGCAGTTGAATATAAGGTCCACTTGCAACAGGGCTGAAACAGTCTTTGCAGTCGACATGAAATTCAGTGCTTACTGCTTTGAAGCTTCATTTCTACTGGGAGAGAGAAGCACACTTTTTTTCAGGGGAGAGAGCTTGCTGGAAAGAGGACACTGGCCAACACAGCCTGACTTTTGGGCTGGTCCACAGCAGTCACTTCTGGCCTTGTCTGTGCTCAAGCTCCTATGCACAACTGGCATGGAGCCCACCTCGGAGCAAGCACAGAAGCCTGGCTGGATACAAGTGCCAACAGCTGACATTTCTCTGACCCTTGGAAAAGAGAAGAGAGGGAGGCAATTCTGCATTGTACAAATATTTACCTAACACTTACATCAGCCAAACAGGGAAGCAAAAAACATCTAGAAATTCACAGAATCACAGAATTGTAGGGGTTGGAAGGGACCTCCAGAGATCATCGAGTCCAACCCCCCTGCCAAAGCAGGTTCCCTACAGCAGGTCACACAGTTCGGCGTCCAGGCGGGTCTTGAATATCTCCAGAGAAGGAGACTCCACATCCCCCCTGGGCAGCCTGTTCCAGTGCTCCGTCACCCTCACCGTAAAGAAGTTCTTGCGCACATTGGTGTGGAACTTCCTATGCTATAGCTTCGTCCCATTTCCCCTTGTCCTGTCCCCACGCACTACTGAAAAGAGTCCGGCCTCACCACTATGGCCCCCACACCTCAGGTATTTATAAACCTGGATCAAATCCCCTCTCAGCCTTCTTTTCTCAAGACTAAACAGACCCAGTTCACTTAGTCGTTCCTCATAGGGGAGATGCTCCAGGCCCTTCACCATCTTTGTGGCCCTCCGCTGGACTCTTTCCAAGAGATCCCTGTCTTTTTTATACTGGGGAGCCCAGAACTGGACACAGTACTCCAGATGAGGCCTTACCAGGGCAGAGTAGAGGGGGAGGATCACCTCCCTTGACCTGCTGGCCACGCTCTTTTTTATACACCCCAGTATGCCATTGGCCCTTTTGGCCACGAGGGCACACTGCTGGCTCATGTCCAACCTGTCATCCACCAGGACGCCCAGGTCCCTCTCTGCAGAGCTCCTCTCCAGCAGGTCATCCCCCAGCCTGTACTGGTGCATGCAATTATTCCTCCCTAGGTGCAAGACTCTACACTTGCTTTTGTTAAACCTCATCCTGTTTCTTACTGCCCAGCTCTCCAGCCTGTCCAGGTCTTGCTGAATGGCAGCACAGCCTTCAGGCATGTCAGCCAATCCACCCAACTTCGTATCATCAGCATTAACCTGGAGGTAGTGATTTCCTTGCTGAGTAATTTGTACTTGGTCAGACTACTTTACCGATATGGTAGAAAATGAATTTCAGAAAATAATAAGATGAACACTCCCTTTAGAGAAAGTTCCTAGTGTTGCAGTTCTTTGAAAGATCATCTTTTCCCTGGGGATTGTCATGAGGCATCCTTGGAGAAGAACCTGGCTTTCCTTGCTAGAAGGAGGGAGGGGAGCTACAGAAGTCAGGAAAAGAGACTGAGCTCCTTCAGTATCCTTCAATCAGAAGATCTGCTGATGCCAACTGCTGCTTGAAGGCACTGAGACAGTCTTCTCCCCGGCACAAGGTTTAAGACATTGCCTTGCAGGTATCCTCTCGAGAGCCAGAAAGCAGAGTGTTCTACAGCAGAGTGGCTACATCCACTGCTCTGTCTTGGGAGCAGCAGAGAAGGATGGTCTGTGTGGTCTGTGACAGGTTCAGCCCATCCTTGAGCCCTTCATGAACACTGCACTGAAGACCAGTTGTTGGAGTACCTTCTGATGGCTGTTTAAAGTCAACAAGAAACTAAAAGAGGGAAGATTTAGATTGGGTATATGGGAAAAGATTTTTACGACAAGAGTAATGAGGCACTGGAACAGGTTGCCCAGAGAGATGGTGGATGCCCTGTCCCTGGAGACACTCAAGGTCAGGCTGGAAGGGGTTTGGAGCAATCCGATCTACCTGTAGGTGTCCTTGCTTATTGCAGGGGAGTTGGACTAGATGGCCTTTAAGTGTCTCTACCAACTCAAACAATGCTATGATTCTATGTCTGGAAGAAAGCAGTAGTCAGGATTTTACCTCAGCAAAACATTCAGGTATTACTAGGAGGGAATGCCAGGACTATTAGCTTTGATGGTTTCACTCCAGTACCTCAACAAAATTGGTTCTGGGTAGGATGGGAAAAGGCAAAAAAATATCAAGGCAAGAATCAGAAGCTTAGGAAGAGCTTTTCCTGAAGCCAGGTGGATAGCTGAAAAGGTTGGGCTGGGCTCAGCAGTGTCAGTCAGATCAGTCAGACAGATTCACCAGCCGGATCCTGCTTTTCTCTGTTCTGGGCATTTAGTTCCCATCACTTCCTGAAGCATGCTGTTATTTTCCAAAGCTATTTTTTCACACCAAAAGCCTCCCAGAAAACCAACCCTGTCACACTGATGCAGCTGCAGCTTGCCAGAAGAGGAGGCTGGACCCCTACCACCTGCTGCCCCCCCCCGGCATAAACATCCCCATAGCCACAAAGAACACAGGGCAGTGGTTCACCCAGAGATCACCCCACTGTAAAGGTAGGCACATGACTTTCTGCCAGGCCATGCAAGCTCACTACTGACAACCCAGTCTCCCACTGAAATTTTCTTTCCCAAGAAGAAGAAGTTGCTGCTCATAACCCTGTCAGTGGTCATCATAAAACCTCTAAGAGCTCAGCTAAGGAGTAATGCGACGCCAGAGCAGTTAATTTGCTGTAATGCCACTGGAAAATGCTGGCAGCCTGCTATGTGGTCAGAAGTTACAGGGTAGCAGAGATGTAACAAGGGGAAATAAGGTGAAGGTGTTACTTGCTCCTGGTTGGGTCCTAAGGGCCTCTTCCCAGCTGTGCCTTTTCCTGTGCTTAGACTAAAAGTCAGCAAAGGAATCTGCAGAAATAGCAAAGGGTGATGGGTAGATGTCACCCAAAAGCAATGACTCTGCCAGAACAATGCACTTGAAGCCTGTCTCAAAAGAGGAGAACAATTAAAAATGTAAAAAAAGCAGAAAGTCACAGCCAGAGATAATAGACCAAAGAACCCTGGGAGCTACCAGCCTCGGGCAGGAGCATGGCCAGGGCTGCTCTGTTCAGAGATTAGATCTATCCAGCTGCAGCCATGCCCCCAGCCCCACTCAGTGCCTGATGTTTCAATCAGTCCCTGATTGTATCTGAAAGCTGTGCAAGGGGAAAGTCCCTGACCCACTCTGGTGATCAGCTTTCTCTCTGAAGGATAAGATTTGATCATTCTGCTGTTGTTACTAATGCTTACATTGCTGCAAATGCTGTTAATGTCCAGATGCTCTCATGCCTTATTGTAGCCAGGCTAAATGATTTCACTTGGCAGCCACAGGAAGCAGCAGGTCTATGGGCTGGTTTGCTTGGAAGCATTTTCCTTCTCCTCTGAGACCATCTTCCTCCTCTGCTGCTGTAGTGACAGAGCAAGAAGGAACTGATAGGTATGAAGCAGGTTTTGTTTTTCATTACTCTCACTGTTCAGTGAACCCCCAGCATAGCATGAGGTTTTAACCCTCTCTTGTTTGAACTTATTTCTCCTTTCTCCTCCTGTCTGGATTTTTCCCACTTGCTCTCATCCCAAGGGATATAATTATTAGAGGTCTTTCTTTCCTGGTGTCCTTTCTGGATGAAAACACAGGTGGGAGCCATATCCAATACTCGCAAATACCACCATTAGGTGCCTAGAAAACACAGTACATAGTGACAGGGCAAGGGGAGATGGCTTTAAACTAAAAGAGGGGAAATTTAGATCAGATGTTATGAGAAAATTCTTTACTCGGAGGGCAGTGAGGCCCTGGCACAGCTGCCCAGAGAAGCTGTGGGTGCCCCATCCCTGGAGGTGCTCAGGGCCAGGTTGGATGGGGCCCTGGGCAGCCTGAGCTGCTGGGTGGCAGCCCTGCCCATCTTAGGAGGTTGGAACTGGATGGGCTTTAAGGTTCCTTCCAATCTAAGCCATTCTATGAACACAGAAGATAACTCAGAGCTATTTGCAGTCTCTCACATGCATATGCCCCAAGCCTTCTGCTCTGAACACAAACCTCACCTCTACCTCTTGCCCCAGCTACTCTCGTTCAGGCTACAACACATTCACAAATGCAGCGCACTGTGAGTGCTTTCACTCAGTTGCAGGATGCCAGGGTACATGCAGTGAGGCCAGGCACCTGGCCAAGGCAGTACTGTGTCACACTCCGGGGAAGCAGAGTCAGCCTCCTGGCCTACTGCACGCATGTGTGCATACCCCAGCACCAAGGGTACAAAGCATAAAGATGAGGTGCAAAATGGCTTCCTAAACATGGAGATGTTGGGCAAGGATAAAGTTAAAAAATAAAACAAAAACAACCAATGGCTTTTGGCCACAGGGGTAAGTGAAGATCAGGTCAGGAAAACTACTAAAAGAAAAACCATCACTCAAATATAGAGCCAGGAGAAGACATTCTCTCTGGTTACTTATTTAAGTCAGCCGAAGTCATAGTCAATGTACTCCTTGCCCTCAGATCATAATCAGAACAGCACTCCTGGAGTTGTTAAAGGGATTCAAGAAGTCATGAAACCAGTTGTTACAGAGGGAGCTGGGCAAACCTTCCCATTTCTGGTTAGCACAGCATTCTGCAAATACAACCGCTGACTTTGTTCAGGTATAAATCACAAGCTAGAGACAGCTTGTGCAGACAGGAATTACTCCTTTGTTCCTCACTGCTCTGTGGAGGTGCGTGGTTTTACTGTCCATGAGTTTGCAAATTCTGACAACAGGATGCAGAATATAATAAGTACAGAAAGGGTGACTGAGGAAAAGGCAGAGTGCTGCCCGCGGAAACAAAAGAGGAAATGAGCAGCTGTAATCACCCAGGGCACTCCTGAAGCCTCACCTTCAGCCTCAATTGCCAGGCTGCTGTTCCCGTCCAGGTATAGGAAGAGCATTTCCTACAGTAAGGGAGAACTGATCAGCAGTGGCTGTGTCTGGAGGGCAAGGTGTGCAAGGAGTGGCTGAGGGCCCTGGGTTTGCTCAGGCCAGAGCAGAGGAGCGGAGGGGAGGCCTGATGGCAGCTGCAGCTCCTCACAGGGAGCGGAGGGGCAGCGCTGAGCTCTGCTCTGTGTGACAGCGACAGGGCCCGAGGGAACGGCATGGAGCTGTGTCAGGGGTGGGGCAGCTGGGGGTGAGGGACAGGGTCTGCACCAGAGGGCGGTGGGCATGGAACGGGCTGCCCAGGGCTGTGGGCACAGCTCCGAGTGCTGGAGCTCAAGGGGTGTCTGGACACTGCTTTCAGACACTAGGTCTGATTTTTGGGTGATCCTGTGCGGAGGTAGGAGTTGGACTCAATGATCTTTATGAGTCCCTCCCAGTTCAGGGTATTCTGTGATTCCATGACTCTAGCGTATGTTAGAATGAACTGACTGACCATTGCTTCTCTCACTTCTATGCTGAAGGCAGAGGAGGGTCAGGAGCCAGGTCCTTACAGACTATGGGACAGCCACAGCCAGCAGTTGGACCAGGAGCCTGGCCGTGGGAGGCACAGCTTTGTCTGCGCAGCTGTAATGCCTGGGCCAGGGTGACACAGCCAGCAGCAGCCCTGAGCAATGAAGTACTCCCCTCCTGCCCATCCTCACCTCTCTGATCAGGCAGTGAATCTCTCCTCGCCTTCCTCTCTTCTGCCTCTGCAAAATTGCACTAAGGAGTCATGAAGGATTAGATCTTGGGAGAAAGATGGAGGATATTTTGAACTTCAGGGAAAGGATGTGAAATACACCCGAATGAGGCCTGAGAAGAACAGCATCTACTGCTGATGTTAGGAACATACGATAGACTGTTTCTGCCACTGCTAATCTCTACAGCAAGGGGGTGAAGCCCCTTCTATTCTGCTTCTTTGTGGCAGTAATCTACAGGTCATCTTAACCACACAAAACACATGTAGATACGTAGACTTCCAGATAATAAAAATATGTTATCAACATTACGCCTGTAATAGCGGCACAGTTAAAATCATAAACTGCTGGCAAGCTCCAGGTGTGTGGCAGCTGTCCTGCTGCACCCTGAGATGCCTGCCGCACAGGCTGACTTCGTATCGACCTCCTTAGAATCATGGAATCATAGAATCACTCAGGTTGGAAAGGACCTCAAAAGATCATCAAAAGCCTACAGACTTTCACTTTTTACATTGTTCATGCACTGCAATTGATTTCTCAAAGCAGCCGCAGCCTGTGTTAAGAAGAGCGGCTCCCAGGCATACCGAGATGAAGGGTATTTGAGTAATTCACATCACAGTACTGCACTTCCTGAGACGGGCTTTTGCCACGCATTGTTTTTAAAATATGGGATTTGCTTCAAAACCAGTTACTGATGGAGATCAAGATGTTTGCCTTGCTTGAGCTACAGTAGTTTGGCAGTGTTTGTGAAAACGAGCAGGTTCCCAGAAGGGCATAAAATCAGGCATTTTCATATACATCTAAGGTTTTATCCTTATTCTTGCTTTTAAGATCAAACTAATTTCATGCTTTGTGGGCTCCATTTTGAAAGAAGAATACCTTTAATCCTGGAACATCTACATGGGGTTCTACCAACTTGCTCCCAGTGACCACAGCCTCAACTGCTGACTCACACTCTGCAGCTCTGCATACAGTCTGCCTTCTTTTACAAAAACAACAATTTAAAAAATCCCTCTCTGGCCTTCAGGGGGACTGGCATGAAAAGCAGATGTTCCACCTGGTTATGATCAGTGCAAGTGCAAATCCTGGCACTCTCCTCTTCATCTGCAGGCTCCAGTGAAGCCATGCCTGTAGAGACTAGAGACATGAGAGACAACAAAGGCTGGTTCTACTGTGGTAACAAGCTAACTAAAGCTAGCGTTTGCCTCCATATATTACCAACTCAGTGAGGCAAATCATATTCATGGCAGAACTGGGAGGCTTTCTGCCCACTTTCATTCACATGTGCAGCACTGTCATTTGCAGCAGTTAAGGACTTCTTGAAAAAAGAAGCACTTTTCCAAGTGCTTTAAGCCATCAGTGGATTTGGTGTTTTGATATTCCAAGTGTCTGAATAAATGCAATGAAGAAGCAACATACATATGAGGTTTCCCTCCTCTGAGTACCTGAAAAAATAAAGAAAATGGCAAGCCTACACTTAGCCATTTTTGCCATCTGTTTTTCTTTTCACAACACGGCTATGCCCAGGAAAGTTCAACAAAGTAATTCCTGCAGCTTTCAGAAAGCTTTAAGTACATTTTTCCTAGCTGATCCAAACACCACAGCGCATTAAGACCTCTCAAAGAAACTTCCAAGGTTTTTTTTAATACAAGATCTGCCTAGAATGCAAAGCTGGATGTCAACAGTGCAGGAATCCTTTAAGTCAACCTTAATTTCTTTAGAGTATATAGCTAACCCATTACTTTTTCTATCCTGGCTGAGGACTTTCCTAGTGACTCAACAGATTGTTGTTTCCATGTAGATGCAGCATTCCCAAAATATCCACTTGCAGCTTGATTTCCAGTCAAGATCTGTGAAACTTCATGCTGTAGAAAACTTTGTGCACTACTTTCATGAGATTATATACATATTTATTTCTCTGTTGCCATTTATATGTTGTCATTTTGCTCAAAATTGCTGTAGCCATTTTCTTCCTGATTCACCTTGAAAATAGTTACTTAGTTCTACTCAAGTGAGTTCCTTCTGTGATCTCTGTAGACACTGCCACAAAACTATTGTCCTACACAACCTAATTCAGGAGTGATTGGAGGCAGTCACCTCTGGGGCAAGGGATGAGAGTAAAGGAAAAGAGGACTAAAGATAAGGAACAGGCTGGACAAACATCCGCCAGGAATGTTGCAGGTAGGGCTGACATGACCTTAGGGCAAGGAAGTGAGCTAAAGTGGCCCTCCTGAAGGCCATTCCATAAATTCTTAAATCATAATTTGCTTATTTTTATTGGCCTACTCTATTGATGGTATCTGAATGACTGATCTTCCCAGTGTTCTGCATTGGACACCCTGCCCTGACACCAAACAAACCTCTGATGACAGAGGGACCTCTCAGTGTGGGACAACAGAACATTTATGGGGCAGCTATGCTGAATAGGAAATGAAAGCTGGTATATTGACAAACATCAAACCCAGAGAAATAGGACCATATATTGAAACTAGACACCATTTCATGTGGGGGAAAGGGAGAGAACCGTACCTCTAGCTTATGGGAGTGGGAGGAGCCTGTAACAGTAAGGGGACCCAGGAACACAGCCAACACGGAGGACAAAACATTTCCCACAAGACTGTTTGGAAAAGCCTGTTATGACCATTACAGCACTGATAGGGGGCCACCAGGCCTCAAGGATACTCCAGGACCCACACAGCCACCCACAGCAGGAAAGCTCAGCTCCCAGTGCTGAAACCTTAGCAGAATAGGAAGCATCCCAACTGGCATCCCAAACTGGTGGCAAATAGGAACAGTTCTCCAGAAGAAGCGAGAATTCAGTTAGAAGATTAGGAAACATAGCACAGAGCAAGACTTCTTTTTTCTGCAATAATGCCTAATTTCATTCTCATACTAACAGAAAACAAGTCATCTAAATAAAGAAGAACTGATAGAGCAGAGGTTGAGGTAAGTTTTGGTATTGACTTCTAGGTACACTGAATTAGAGACTATTTGATGCTTGAATTTTGAGTCCGCTAAGTCCTTCTGTTAACAGGTTTTAGATGAGGCTCTAAAACTACTCCAAAAATCTCTGGAACTTGGATACAATTTCTGTGGGCAAGCTTACTTCCTTGATTCTGACCCAAACCTCAAAACCCCAGCTCCTGGTTTAGGTTTACATCTGGTCAAGTGTCAATTAAAACAGCAGTAAAAAAGCAACTGGAATTTTGGGATAATTGTCAGGAATGTCTGAAATTTCTCATCAATGCTGACGACACCGAATCCAAGCCCAAAGCTTCATTTGGCCAAAAATGCCAGGCTCTGTCTCTCTGAGAAGGATTTGTTGCATCTGTGCCCCTGAACCCACCGCTGCCACCCCTATGTAGCAGAAAAGCCACCTGTAACACTGTCCTTTTCCTCTGAATCACCAATTACTGACTGCTAGCCAAGGGCAGACAAACACGCAAGATGGACTAATGATTTGATGTATTATGGTGAATCCTGTATACCTCTGGTGCAGAAAGCACACTGCTAGCCCTCCCTGAGGGCACAGACACTTATTTCTCCACTAGCTTTATTTACACAACAGGGGTTGCTATGGGGAGGAATCACAGTTGCGTACAGTCTCATGAAAGAGCTCCTACTCAGCAACACAAGAAATCTGAAAGAGAGTCTCTGAAATACCGTTCCTTCTCTTCCTATTCTAAACCCCATCTCAAGTCCTGCTCCTAGTGTCAAAGCAGCCTGTGCCACACAGTTCACAAAAACCACAAGGAAAGTGGGGGCTGAGAGGTTGCTCTGTGCCCCAGACAGAACAAACCCATGGATGTGCAAAGATTGAGACCAGGCTGAAGTTTGCAAAGCACAGGCTGCAGGGGCCCAGCCAAATGCTACCAGGGGGCCTGCTCCCCATTAGGCACCCCAAGCATTCCTGAGAGCTTCCAGGGCTGTTCCGATACCCGGAGGGGATGGCCGGGTTAGGCACCACAGAGCGAACTGCCCGCGTTACAGAGCTATCCTATTTCAGTGGAATGTTTAACCAGGCTACAGCTTCTACCAGAGTAATAAAACCATCCTGCCAACTGCTTAAGGTGGCTTGCAAGGACTGAGTGCAAAATTACTGCTTTCTTTCAAATGCGCTGGAAATTTCCATAGGGCAAGGAAGAGGGGTTCCCGCTGCTCAGCACTAGTCCAGCAAGTGCCTCATGAACCTAAGGACAAATGAAGCTGTAATGACTGTCCAGTCTGCCTCTTATGCAACTTAGCGCAGGAAATACACCCAGTAATTCCTGCATTAGTTCCAGAATGAATATCCAATGAAAATATGGTCTGACGTTGGTTATTTACATCTTGACCCGAGTTTAATCCAAACTCTGTTCTCAGTCTCTTCACTAAGCTTTACTGACCTTTTCCACAGGCTCTTGGTGTGATTCCTACTGAGCTCCACTGACTCTGGCTGATTCCGTTCCAGGATGGTATGAGTGTACCACCTTATACAACTTAACTGCATATATCAAAATCCCCATTTCTAATGTGTTCTGCCAAAACCGAAGATGAGTGAAAGCAGCTGGCCTCTTTACTGCACTTAGCAAAAGGACTGGTCATTAATCATTTGTCCTTTGTGCCTCTGATCACACTAACTTACAGAGCTCCAGGTTATGCATTGCCGGGAGAGCCCTCAGCTGCCGTACCTTTAAACACTGCAATATGATTCATATGCTATGTACTGTTTTATGGGAAAAGTTCCTAATGCTGTCTCCAGGGATGGTGATGAGGACTGCATGTGCCTTTGACTTTCCAGTCTCCACAAATAGCCCAGAGCAGTTCACTCCTGACTTTCTATACTACTACAAGAACACAGAACTTCTGAGGGTGGAAGGCTTGTCTGGAAGACACCTAGACCAATACTCTGCTCAGAGCAGGGTCAACAGAATAGGTTGCTAAGGGCCACATCCAGTCAGGTTTTGAATACCTTCAAGTACAGAGACTCCAAAACTTCTTTGAGCAACCTGCTCCAGTGCCTGACCACCCTTAGAAGGAAACTTTTTTTACACTGTTTAAACGGAATTTCTCCCGTTTGGTTTGTATCCATCGCCTTTTTTCCTCCACCTAGATGTCAGTAAGAACAGTCTGTCTCCTTATTCCTTACCTTCTTCTATCAGGTCCGTCCTTGCTGCAGAGGCACATCTCTGATTCACATTCAACTTGGCATCTGCCAGGACCCCACAGTCCTTTCCTGCAAAGCTGCTTTCCAGCTGGATGGCCCCAGCCTGTACTGGGGTGTGAGGTTATTCTTCTCAGAGAGGAAGGAATTACTAGCACACCCCTTTGTTGAACTTGATCAGGTTTTTCTCAGCTCATTTCTCCAAAGCTTTGTTTAGGTCCCTCCATTCAGCAGCATAAGCATCTGGTGTATCAACCCCTTTTTCTAGTTTTACACCATCTGGAAATTTGCTGAGAGTGTGCTTTGTCTTATCATCCAGATAACTAAAGAAGACATTAAATAGTATTTGCCCCACTGTCAGTCCCTGGCATATGCCAGTGATTGGTTCCCAGCTGTGTTCTGAACCACTTGACATTTGTGTTCTTTCAGTCCTCATGAGCCTCCATCAGTTGCAACAACCTTTTAGTGATGATCTAGGTTGGTCTTGCAGCGGCATAGGCCAGCTTTGTCAGCTTTCATGGGTACAACTCATCAGGTTCCAGGGTCTTGTGTCTGTCCAGTCTACTTACGTGTTTCTCAACCTGACCCTCTTCCACGAAGGGTGCCTCTTCTTTGTTTTCAATTTTCCCTCTGGACCCAGGGGCATGACATTCCTCAAGGCCAGCTTTACCAGACTCACATTTTCCCTTGTCTTTTGCTGTTGATATACCTGTAGAAGTCCTTCTTGTTGCCCTTCACATCTCCCTCCAGATGGGTTTTGGCTTTCCCAGATCCATCCCTGGACACTGAGACAGTGTCTCTAGATTTTTTCCGAGCTGACCAGACCCTGCTGTCACCTCCCGTATGCTTTCTTTTTATGTTTGAGCTTATTCAGGAGCATCTTGTCCACTCATGCAGGCCTTCTACCACCACTGCTTAACTTCCTGCATGTTGGGATGGACTCTTTTTGAGCTTTTTGGAGGTGATTCCGTGAACAACCAAGCAGTCCTGGATGCCCTGCTCCACAGGACTATCTCCCATGGGAATCTCTGAGGCAGGTCCCTGTGCATGGCAGTCTGCTCTTCAGAAATTTAAGGCTGTGATCCTGCTCTTTGCCCAGTTCCAAGTTAACTCTGACCTGTTTACCACACCTGTTCAAAATTGCAAAAAGCAATTTTAAACCAGCTAGTCATCTCAATGCAGTGATAACTCCAAACTCCAAAAGTTTACAACTTAAATGCTTTTGAAAATTCTGTCTGTAAATACCTTTAAAGTAGAAGTCCCAGTGGAAACTGCTGGGATTTGAGCCAAGCCACGCATATGCTTTTTTAAAGCCTGTCCTAAAATGGCAATACAATTAACTACTTTAGAGTTTCCAAGATCTCTGTGAACTTTCCTCTGCCTTTCTGTGCTCTCAGATACTCCACCTCCCTGCAGGGATGCACCTATCCGTTACAAGTTTCAAATCTGTGATGGAGAGGCTTTGTGATACTGAAAAATGAGAACAGAGGGATAAAAGAGAATAGATCAAATGATACAAGGAATAATGAAAGGTCTTGTAAGCTAAGTTTATTACTTATGTTTATCACTATATTCATGAGATACTGATTTTTCATTTAAGTAAAGCGACCACAGAATAACATTGAGGTTACCACATCAGCATTTCACAGGATTTAGAAAACTTAGAGCAGAATGTAAATCATGTTTGCTACAGGATATTAAGACTTTGTCTATTATATTTTGTAAGACACACAATTGCTACTGTTAGACACACTGTTCTACTTGGATGATTGATGCCAAAATGATGCAATTAGATTGTAAGCAGCCTATTGTCTGGGAGCTTATCCATCCACCCATCCATTCATCCAAAACCTCCCCGTGGTGATGCAATATGCTAGCACATACACTGGCAAACTAATATAAAATCAATCACTTCTGTCAGGTTCATTTCTTTATTGCTGCCCAGGATCTCAGCAACAGTTAAGCCAGGAGGGAGAACTGGCTTATTGCAAGAAATGGAGTTGGCATGAGTTCAGAAGGGCCCAACAAGTCACTGTTAAGCATTTGCTCTTTTAGCTGACAACATGAATGACACTCACACAACATGGATCACAAACATGATTTTTAACTGTTTTTAAGGATTTGGACTATCTGACTGAATTTTATCACGTGGGGTTTTTTTTTGTTTTTGTTTTTTTGTTTTTGTTTTTTTTGCCATGCTGAGTATTAAGAATGTTAGTTCAGCACTGACTTTGACATCTCATCACTGCAAAAAACTGGGAGTTCACCCCACCTGAAAAGCAGCTACCTTGGCTTTTGAGAATTCAGTTGTTCTAACACTATCACCAGTGAAGTATCAGGATAAACACTGTGAAAGGTAAATACAGAATGAGTACAAACTTTTATTGCCCCACTGCCAAGAGAAATGTATTAGTCCATGAACGCAGCCATGTTCACATAGTTGGTGAAAATTGGGCATCTCCTGGATGCCAGCATGTTCTCCTCCACTTTTTTTTCAGTCACCATTTGATGATGAGAATAACATGAAAGTTTGCTTCCCGGGAGTAATGAAGGACTTGATTATCTAACTTTCTACATCACCAAAAGTGGAAAGGATGAGGAGGCCGACTCTCAGGGCCTGAGCACTCAGGTTCACGAGGACTTGTTACAGAACTGATGCTAGTTGTATCAGAAAAATCAGGCTTCTGGGCACTCTGATCCTCATCTCATCTAGGAATCTCTGCATCTCTGAAGCTGGCAAAGTAAGCCTCACTGGATTTGACTTCAAATGCTTATAGCTTTGCATAATTTGGAAATGTCAGAGTAACATTCTTATGCGTCTTCACATACGATCAAAAACATGACTGTTACAAAACCAGATGAGATGCACAGCATGCTCCAGATCCTTGGAAAAATCTATTTGCCAAAGCACTCAGCTGCAGTAAGAGACCCTTGTGGAAGGATGCCCTTCTTGAATTTATCTATTTTGGTCCATCTCATGTGAAAGAAGAGTTTAACCAGTAACTTTATCCCTGTTACAGACTGTTAAAGAACAGCTACGATAAACACATAGAGCATGCATCATTTTCCACTGAACTTTACAGAAATGGTTAGGATGCTTCTGAATTTGAGTCCCATACCTAAACCTAGAAACTCTTGCACATCTTCCTCATAATGATGGAGTCTGCTTATGTTAGCAGTGCAGTAGGGCCTCTGTAGAAGTAAGCTCTCATCCAGCAACACCTCAAGTGACAGGAAAAACATCTGAGCAAAACACTGTCCTAAAATTATTAGTGAACAGGAAAGAGATCACAGAAGGAAAATGTGCTTTTATTCTACCAACTCTGTAATAACAAGTTGATTATCTTCTCCTGTCCCTTCTCAGTTGACCTCCCCAGGCTTTTCATCTGATTTCTTCTCACTTCCCATTCCCTTGCACTCTTAGCTACTTCCAGCCTCTGATAGTTTTGAGGTAGCATTCAAATGCTCCCAGTGATACCCCTGGGACTTCTCCTCCTAGTCCTCTCATGTTTCCCCAAGAGCTCTGTCTTCTCTTTCATCAATTGCCTCTAGCCCTGTCCCAGTCTTACAATGCTGGAAAGATATGCAACCCGATAGCATTAATAAAAGATAGCTTGAACCCCCATTTCCTTTCATCTCTTCTTCTCTGACGGTAAGTGATCTGCCTGCTACCAGAGCAATGAGCAAGCACCTGCCTGGGCCAGCACTGCCACGTTGAGCCATGGGACCCAATGCAGGCCAGGCTGCCATCTGAGCAGGATGGTGAGTGAGACAAGATGCTGCTCCCCTCAGCTGCCCTTGTTTCCTGCCAGCACCTCAGATGGAGAAAAGCACCGGTGAAACCCTTCCTGCAGAATCACAGAGCCACAGCCAGGGCTGGGTGTGATGAACATCAAGCAGCCTTGCTGCATACTGGCCTGCTACAAGGGCAAGGGAAAACTTTTAGCACTAACATCCTTACAGCGCAGGGTACAGCAAAGTCCTTCTCCCTTCCTGGTCTGACAAGGGGTAGCACTGAACTCGAACAGACCGGTGGGAGCAGGATGTGGAGAGATGCCAGTACTTGTGAACCTGAGACCGAAGATTAAATTCCTGTTGAAACCCTGACAGCTTCAACACTGTAAGCAAGAGAGGAGCTGCAGCAGAGCACATTTGCTCAGCAACTGGAGGTACAGGCTTTAATCAGATCCCATAAGAAAACAAAACAATTATAGTGGAAGAGGCAATAGAGGACAGCATCTCAGTATACCATATTTTCTCTTTTCCTGTTGCTTGTTCTAGTTTTCAGATCAAAAGGAAGATTGTAACAGATAGGGCTGCAAATTGCAAGGCGAAACAAAAAAGCCAGGTTATTTTTTGCTCCTTAGAAAAAAAAAAAACAACAGGGGTGTTGCCCAATGGTCAAAGCTGCCTAGCTGGGTATTTGTGTATACAGCTGCCTACAATTTGTATGGGGTTGTACATCTACAGGACAGAAGGAACAGAGCAAAAACAAATTGCCACAGAGAGTTACATTAAAAAGATTCTCTTTACCACTCATCTTCCCAACAATTAGAGCAGCTTACTCCCAGTTTTCTGGGCGATTGAACCACCCTGGAAGAATAAACCCCAACATATTTTCAACCTATGCTTTTGTTTACTCAGAGAGGGCCAATTTTTAATTCACTTCTTATGAGAACTGGCAACAGGGCTGGATCATCAAAGGGCTAGCCTTAGCCAAACCAGAAGGGAAAAAAAAGCAATGCCCATGTAATGAACTGTTGCTAAACAACATCAAATACATTTGAGGAGAGTTTGATCTGCTCCTGGAAGTTCCACAAACACACACAGAAAGTGAAATAAATATGCTAGGTTATTTATTGTCATTTCTTCACTCAACTCAAAGAGCTTCTGCCAGAACTACAGTTACTGTGCATAGAAGAAAAACCACAGAGGCCTGCCTAGGGCTACTCAGCACACAGATGTGCTCCAAACTTACTGAACTTTGCTGGTTTCAATTAGAGACCAGAGCTGGTTCTTTAACTCTGTGTTACAAAAACTCCTGTCTAAAAAGGCGCAGCGTCTGCACAGTACCTCTCTGTGCATGAAATGAAAGCCCTGCATAGGAATTCAGTAATTAGCAGATCAGATCAGTCCACTGGTTCATCCCATCAGATAATCTCACTTTGACCGGTGGCCAACATCTAATGTTTAAAAGGCAAAAGGAAAACAACCTTCAAAAGTACCTTTAGCTGTATTACTTTACGGAAGAGAATAAAAAAACATCCACATGACCTATGCAAACAGCCAGCTTATGCCCTGCAGCACAAATTCAGATTACTCCTTTCTTACCATGTGTAATTGCAAGTGTTATTATTAGTCATAAAATTATCCAACCCTTAAAAAAAAAAAAATCCAGCCACGCCATTTGCATCATAGGCTCCTGCAGCACTCAATTAACAATACTGAAATTATCCTGCACGTACACGATAGGTGTTATTTTATACATAATGCTTTTTAATTTAAGGGAGCAATGCCCTTATGCTAAGGAGCAGAAGAAAACCAAGAGACTGATTTCACTTCTGGAGCCACTTTGAATTCTGCTGTGGGACCAGCTTTAACTCTTCTCTTTTCATGGCAAAAAAAGAATTTTAAAACCTTATATTCTCCTGTCACATGTAAAACTCTTCTGACTCAACCACCTTTACCATTCCTCCTCTTTGGGCCTTCTCAGACTTCACGATGCTCTACATGCTGAGGCACACTGAGCTAGGTGCACTACACCCCACGGAGATGTGTGTGGCTCAGCTGCTCCTTTCCCAGCTCTCTTTCATTCATCAAACAAATCTGCTCTTGCTCATGTTGACTTCAGCTCAATGGGAGCTGGCTTCAGCGGGCTTAGATCCAGCCCTAGGCCCTCACCAACTGATGCTTCCACCAGCTGCAGCAAATGAGGCAGGCAGCTTTGTTGCTCAGCCAGTTTTTATCACGCAGTATAGCAAACAATTCTGGGGTCACATATCTGCTCCTATGTTCCCCCTACAATACAATTTTTGAGAGATTTAAACATATTTTTCAAATCCAAGAAAATGCTGTCTACTGTTACCACTGCCTCCCCAGACATCTTTGGTAAAACACAGGGATCCATTTATCCAGACTGAGGATGTACTGGTTTGACAATACCATGTGTCGTACTGGCCTGATGCTGATTATTGCCTCATGGCCTGACTGTAACCTCAGAAATGCCATGGTCAATCTGTAGCAATTCCCCTGAGTTTTGAAAGCAGATTTTAGGCCTTGTTGTAATATTCAGATCTTCTCAGTCCTCCTCCTCAGTGCACCTAGCAGCAAGCGGTTGTGGGAGCAGCTCTGGTCAACACACAAGTGTCAGGTCCTGGCTTTCCTGGACAGCCTGATCTAGCAGTGGGCAACCCTGCCCGTGGCAGGGGGGTTGGAACTAGATGATCTTTAAGGTCCCTTCCAACCAAAGCCACTCTATGATCCTATGATTTCAAACCCAGGTGCCCAAAGCTCAGCAGGTTTAACCAGGCCAAGCAGGGAGTCTGCTGCAGCCAGCACCCTGACGCAGCATCCTACACTCCCTTCCTGCATGAATGCTTGGAGACAAGACTGACGTCTAATGCTAAGAGCCATGTCAGCAGCTGGTATAAACTCAGGGGAAATCATGACTTTTTAGCCTGGCTTAACAACAGTGTGGGCTGCTCAGCTGCTGCCATGTCCTTGTGCCTGGCTGAGGTAAGGGCCTGCTAAACGTTTGGAAACTACATGAGGTTCTTGGAAGCAACCAATGGCATTTGGCCACTCGTATAGGAAATTCACTTGTACAAACATGCTTGCAGACAGTTCCCTCATCAGCTTCCCATCACAACAGGGTGCCAGGGATTAGTTCATCCACCTTGGGGATGGAGTTGACCTGCTGTCTCTGACAATCCAAACCCAGCAGCCCCTGTCCCAGTCTTTTCCATTACCTACTAAGCCTGACTGCTTCTGTGATCGCTGCCTTGGATGCTTATCTGTATACCCAATCCTAGCGTATGCTCTGGGTGTATGCCATTGAACACAGGCTTCCCTTTCACAAGGGAACAAGGAGACACGGTCCTTCCAGGAGACAAGTCTGGGGTCTCCAACACATGAAAAATGTGGAGCTTTTGAGAGTCCAGAGGAGGGCCACAGTTACAAACAAAGGGCAGAAGCACCTCTCCTACGAAGACAGGCTGAAGGAGATGATGGGCTGGGGAGAGACACTGCAGCCTTCCAGTGTTTAAAGAGAGTTTATAAACATGAGGAAAATCAACTTTTTACAAGGGTAGATAGTGACAGGACAAGGGGGAATGGTTTTAAACTAAAGGAGCGGGGATTTAGATTAGATGTCGAGGGAAGTTTTTTGCTTGAGAAATTTGTGAGGTACTGGCACAGGTTGCCCAGAGAGGCTGTGGACACCCCATTCTTGGAGGTGTTCAAGGCCAGGTTGGATGGGACCCTGGGCAATCTGATCTAGTGCTTGATCTAGCAGTTATCAACTCTGCCTGTGGTAGGCGAGTTGGAACTTGATGATCCTTGAGGTCCCTTCCAACCCAAGCTATTCTATGATTTCTATGATTTCTATCATTCTTTGACACTGTTCAAACATAGCAGCCTTCTCCTCAATGCCTTTCCCACTAACACTGCCAGCAATTTCATTTGTTTGAGATGTGTATCACCTATATCTCTCTCTACCCACATCATGAAACTCCAGCACCATCAGAGAAGCACCTGAACACAGGTCTCATTCAAATTCAGCACTGAAATGCTCCTGCATCGTGGACACATCATTACTTTAGCAGGTTTCTTGGAGTATGCTAGCAGCAGCCAAGCGTATGCCAAGGGAAGGTAAGGGCTCCACTTTGCTTTACCATCCCTTTCCCCTTCACAGAAGGCATGAAAGAATCAGTCACATTAAGTTCCATCTTGATCCAGTTGAGCTCAACAGGATTTTTGCTACCATTCCCCAGGAGAAAACTACTTGGCTTATGCTGTTTTGCTGAAGGATATACACAGGTGCCTGGAAATGCACATATATCATCATTTTTGCTGGTTCCTCCTCCAGCTGTAATCACACTTCCTGCTATTTTAGTACTAACCAATTTAGACTGTCTGCACCAAGTTCTTCTTGACTACCAGTTTCTTTGCTTGGTATTCTCCCAAGCAAAGTGCTTCTGATCATTGCCTGAGTCCCTGCAGACCTTTGACCAGTAGCATTCTGGCACAGGAAACGATTTGCTCAGGCCAGGTACATGGCTGCATGGCTGATTTCTAGGAGCTGCTTCCAAAACAAAGCTGCCCAGACCACCTGATAGACTCAGCACCTGCTCTTGGAGTGAGTAGGCAGTTGAAAGCCATTATCTGTGTATGGCCAAAAGGAAGCATCCTACATTGCGGTGTTGCCCACTTTTGCTATTTTTGACAGGAGTAGCTCAACTCCTGTTGAGCTGGCCTGGAAGCCAGCTCCATCCAAGATGAGTTCGGTGGGAACAATGGCAAAATCGACTTAGGGACTGGATAAAAGCAGGTGACAGTAGTCTTGTCAGAACAGGGCTCATTATTTCCTAGCACTTACGGGTCATTAGGAGACCTAGGCAGCTCTCCAGAGACACAGCAGCCCCTCATCCTGCACATGCCTGGGTTCTCCCACCTCCACATCTCACATCCACCTGTCCTTAGCCAGTGTCACCCACTTAACTGTCGGTTCCCTTGGCCGTAACCTATCAGTTTCATCTGGCACTTCTCTGGGGTACCACACTGAGTGGCAGGGAAGGACTGACATTATGCATTTGATTCATAAGCATCCTTGTTTCTTTTTATTCTGGATTCATAAACTAAATTTCTCAGGGTGAGGCAGAGTAGGTTCATATGCTAGAGCTGGGACAAGGCAGAAACTTGCCCCCCTGAACCCACTCTTGGAAACCAGAGCAGCCTTTCCTAGCGAGCAGAGGCAACACATGATTGACACCAGTTCCCCATACATACCCTTAAGTCAAAGCCTTTCTGATGGAGAGCTACTGAGTGTGGCACTAAAGGGCTGTGCCAGGACAGGAAATCTGGCAAACACTATGGAGCACGTGGGCTTTCAAGGAGACCCTCTTCCCTCACTTGTGGAAAAGGCCAACCTGGCCCTCTTGTGTGCAGCAGTGAGATAGAAGGACACAAACCAGTTGTGATGTTTTTACAGAAAAATATGAAGAAAGTGTTACAAGGCTGAAATCTTCAGATCCCTACAAGCAGTCTGCACGCTGCCCTGCCCTGTGAAGCACTAAGTGACTGACAACCAGTAATAACGCCTGTTACCTTGGCTGTAGGAACGCAAGATTCTCAAAGTTCAAGAATGATTTCTCAGAGTTTTAGACTTGTTAAAACTTTTTTTTTTTTTCACCTTGGTGATCTACAAGTGACAACCCTTAGCTGTAACATCTCTGCATAATGGCTTCTTTGTGTTTCCTCCAGGAAGTTGCCCAGCATCTTCAGGGACTTGTGTACCTGCCAGCACTGGAAAACTACAGAAACATCCAAGGAGAGGAGTAGGAAGATCTTGTGATTCTGATTAAGCAAAAGGAGATTAAGAAAGCCTTTGTTAAGCAACTGAGGAACAGGATGCTGAAGTGAATATGGGTACACTCCCTGATAAATTACAAGCTCTACATATACATGTGTCTCAGGCTATAGCCCTAAGTCTGAAGAAGTGTACATGTTACAGGCTCAGCTGCTTTCTTATTAGGAACTGGGATGATAGTTCAGTGCAGAAAGCCCTAAGATGGGAAGAGCAAGAACTGCCACAGGCCCAGATGAAGAAAAGCTGTGTGAAAGCTGTACAAGCTGCACAGAGTGTGGGAGGCACACAGAAATTGGCAGTGACTCTGCATACTGCCAATACGTTGTCTCTGTTCCACTATGCTCTCCTTTGGGAGAAAGATGCTACCTCTCACAGCTCTGCTGCTACAGCCCATCGAGCTCATTGCAACTGAAACAGGCATGTGTGCAGTTACATCACTGGGCTGTGTTGTGCACAGTGGGGAAGGGAAGGACAAGAGGATGACCTGTGCAGAGAAGGAGGCAGGCAGGTGTGAAAAGCAAAGATAGCTGCTCAGGATCAGGGTACACAGGCAGTGCAGCGCTGGGGTTGCTGACATTCCCTGTTGTGCTGTATGGACCAACCCAGTGAGCAGTCGGCACAGGATGGGGTCAGAACTTGAAATGGAAACACACAGTTGCAACCCTAGAAAGGAAAATTGCAAGAACCATGACCACGGCATGTCTTATTTATGTGAGATCTAACCTACCACCTTCACAACCATTGCTCTGAACCCTTAAGAAAGCAAGGGAAAAAAAAAAAATGTAACACAGAGCATGTTGTGCAGGGGGGAGCTTGGCAGCAGAGAGAAAGGCTGTCAGGGTCGTGCAAACATGAAGGGGAACACTGCAAGAGCAATGCTAGGTGAGGTCAGCAACTTTCAGGCGCATGCACGCTGAGGTAGATAGGTATCCATGCAGAGTGTGAGCACATGGGGGTACATCTGCACACCCTGAGAGCACAGGGGAGCATGCAGCTGTGGATGGAAGGGATACATGGAGTCCCTTGGCCAGAGGAGGGACAGAGAATCATAGAATCATAGAATTCAGCGACATGTGGCAAGGAGAAGCAGAACAGTGCATGGCTTGCAGGTGCGCATCCATAACCATGCAGATGGAGATGGTAGGAGATGAGGCAGTGTATAGCAGCAATTCCATGTTGCAAGTATTGCTGTATGCTGGGATCACCTGGGCTCTGCCAACTTTCTCTGGGCAAGAAGACAGCAGCACCTATCAGAGAAATATTACACACTGAAGTGTGTAATAGTCTCCTAACTCTGGTGCTTCTGATGCATTGATATCCTACACAGAGAGGATCTCTGGGTGACAGGGAAATCAAGAGGAACCCAGTGCTGACAAGGAACCAACACCAGAGGGAAAGCTCATTGACAGTGACTGGAATCATTTGCTCCTCCTGTTGCCTACAGGGGCCGAACACAGCCTGCGTCATTCAGTGTTTTAATACAGCATCAACACCTGTGATCTCATAAATCTTAAGATGAACTCTAATATCAACCCTGGTGTAAAAACATCAAGGTAGAGTGTAAATTAAGAGCCTCGCACCTTGGCTCTATACAAAGGAAACCACTGCAGCTGATGAACCCATTATGCAGAACAGACACCTAGAAAAGCTAGCATGGAAGACTTGCCTCTGGCCTCCAAAGCGATGTATGAGGTACCATGGGAAGCTTAAGGGGAGTTTAGAAGTGCACTACTTGGCTGCTAAAACCCTCACCTAACTTACCCATTTCTCCATGGCCACTTCAGGCTCAGAGGGAAGAGTTGCAACCAGGAGTTCATTACAGAGCAGCTCCATGCAGGGCACCCTGGGTCAACCAAGTGCATATAAAATTATCGTAGCACTAACCCAACTGTCTGGCATCCAATTCCTGAGCCACAGAGGACAAACTGAAGTGCAGGGGCTGCAGTTCTTCTGCCAGGAAGTTCTGCTTAACGCAGAGCAAATAGGTTTGGGTAGGTGTGCTCAGCAAACAGGAAGAGCCCAGGTGCCTTTGGAGCATGGCACAATCCAAAGTTAGGTTAGGCATTAATTTCTTGGGAGATCCAGTTGCTAGTTTCTGGAATTTGGGCTGACTTGGTAGTACTTGGAGCACAGCAAAACCCATTGTGTGTGAACAGTACTGCATGTGGAGATGCCTTCAGAGTCTGAGTGTGTACATCTGCAGAGTGTAGTTACAGACATTTCTTTACAAAGCTACAGATCCAGACAGTACTAACACATGAATTTTAAAGAACAAAAATTACAAAAGAATGCAAAACAAAGCATTTTTACTTTGGCCATACAGGGAGGTGACAAGTCCCAAGCACCCACACCAAACACAGCAAGTAAAATCCAAGAAGTGTGAAGGGAGAATTGTAGCCTATGCACCTCCAACTGCACAAATGCACTCACAGCACAAACCTGTGCAATCCAGGACAAAACCACCACTACACACACTGCCTGCAAGAGCAAGGTGTGAAAAAGAGGAAGCAGTCCTGTACCAGAGGATTTGCCAGATTGGTGTGAGAAGGGGAAGAAGAAGATACAGCTTCCTTTCCCCCCAGCTTCCAAGCTAAGTCTCTTAAGTGACACTGCACTTCGTTGGGTTTGGGGCAAATCCTTACCAGCAAAAACATCTGCCTGAGCTGGACTTGACAGAGTGTGCAATTCATTTTGCAGCTGCCTCAGCCCATATGTTTCACCTTTCTTACCCATGCTAAAAATACCTCAGTGGCCTTCATGGATTCCTCATTCCACCTCTGGCAGGGAAAAAGGGAAGCCAGGGACCCACAGGACAGTTTTGCTTCCCTTGCTTCACTGGAATGAGACACATACCATGGTGGTCACAGGAGGCAGGCACCTACCTACACCTGAGGCTGATGCAGGTGCAGGGACACTGCCAGCACCACATCCTTCCAGCTCCCAGGGCTCTTCCCTTCCCTGCAACCAATGCAGCAGAGACCTGGCAGAGGGCTGGCACACCCACTATAACGCCTCCAGACACAACTGGAGAGGCCACTTGGCACATTAGCTGGTTGACACATGAGATGCAGTCATTCCATCTGCTTCTTTCTCTGTTGTTTGTAGGAAAAGGGGTAAAACTGGAATTTCATTTGCCTTTCAACAGAAACAATCACCAGACAGACCATGAACATGCCATCATAGATTTTTACTTCTTGCTGCTGTTGGCCTAGCTTTCTCCATGAGCAGTACCTGCCAGCATTCCTTTAGCTCTTTGCCACTGAGGTGCTCTGGAAACAGAGCTCCTTTGCAGACAGGACCTCCACGGGGCACGTCAAGCAGATCCCACATGTCCACCATGAAACCTGGGTTTGCTCTGCTCCAGCACTTGCATCCTGGCACCCAACCCATGGATGAAAAAAAAAATCCCAATACAAACTTGATTATGTTTATTTTGGGTTTTATTTTGGCTGTATGGGATGTTCACTTTGCTCCACCACATGCATCACTTAGGGATCAAGTTCCCATCTCTGCTGCATCTTTCCACCCATTTCTTGCTCCAGGGCTGTGCAATTCAAGCAAGGGAAGTGAACGAGAAATGTCAAAGGTGAGAACCTTTGAAGTGAGGCGTATCTGGGGCATCCAAGCCAACAGGCCTGTACCAGCAGGACCAGCTGGGTCCAGCTTAATGGTCAGTAGTGAAACAACGCAGTCTCTACAACTACCTGAAAGGAGATTGTAGCGAGGTATGGATTGGCCTCTTCTCCCAGAAAACAGCGTTAGGATGAGAGGGAATGGCTTTAAGTTGCTCCAGGGGAGGTTCAAGCTGGATACTAGGAAAAATTTCTTCTCAGGAAGAGTAGTGAGGCACTGGAACAGGCTGCCCAGGTGTTTCTTGAAAACCTGGAGGTTTTCAAGAAAAGGGTAGGTGTCACACTGGGTGACGTGATTTAGTGGTCGGGATGGTGATGGATTGACAGTTGGACTAGGTGATCTCAGTGGTCTTTCCAACCTGATTGATTCTGTGATTCTGTGAATGTGCTTTCCCCTTACACTGGAGTCAGTGGGAGCCCAATTGGCGCTCTGCCTTCACAGAGATCAAGTGTTTCAATAGGATAAGTAACTGTTATTGGCATCATGGAGGTACAGGCCACTGAAGGGCTTTGTCCTGGAGCTTCAGCTAGTCAGCAGTACCCCATTCCCCTGAACTGGGCTTGTAACCACCAGACCACAGCCCCCTCAGCAGCCACAAGAAGACAAGTGCTCATTTATGGTGGGTGCTACCGAGGGCAGCAAATTCCTCAGTAGCTTGTGCTGGCAGGGTGGGAGCACTGAAATAGTTTTATTACAGCAGCCAAACCCCAGATCTGCCCAGAAAACCTCTCCTTGAGCAGAGAGTCATCCAGGAGCAGAAACTGGCCTCCCAGCCTGTTTACGTATTCAAAGAGAGGCAGAGAAGGAAGCAGAGCTCTGGGAATAAGGATTTCCTCCCAGCCGCTCCAGCCCCCCCCTCAGTGGCACCCTGAGGAACCAGGCCCGGCACCAGGCCAGCAGCAGGCCTGCTGCTCTGCGCGGAGCAATTCAGGGCTGTACTCATCTCTCCCTTGCCAGGCCTGGCTGGGTCAGACACGGCATTTGGCAAGAGCAAAGCTCCCTGCTAATTTTAGCCTCCAGCTCTCCACCCAGGCAGCTGTGGAAAGCTGGGCAGCACCGAGGTGAGGGCTGGAGATTCTGTCTTCAAACGGCCCGCATGCTGCCAGCTAAATATAAACCCAGGGCGGGTGGGGGGACGGAGCAAGGCCACGTCACAGTTCCCTAGAGACCTGCTGCTGGAGCTTGCCTGCTGCCCGGAGGGCTAAAAATCCCAAGTGCATGAGAGGATCCCATTTGTAACACATATTTACAGAGTTATGAGCATTTGCGAGGATGAAGCAGGTAACCACAAGCTGCAAGTGATGCAGAGCAGTGCAGCACAGAGCACCACACTCAGTACAGGGGAACCAGATGTCTTGGCAGGCACACCTGCAGTAAAAAGCCATCATGGTACCAATTTTCAAGGCATCAAACACCCCTGTGACACCAAGCATGCTCTTAGCCACCTAAGTAGAATTGCTTACAGCTCCCATCAGCTTCTGTAATTATTACCCCTGTTTTCCTTTTTAAAACTCAGAGTCAGCAGTTTACCCTGTACCCTCCAATCCCTTCCTTCATCTCCTCTCCTTTTGATCTCTGCACCCAACACCACCAGTCCCAGACTCTGCTCCACTGAAATCTCAAGCATTTACTTCTAATTCAGACTTCGGTTCTTTGTCACCCACTGCTTTTGGGTGGCCACCAGCATTTTCTGAACACTGTGCTTCAACACTCACCTCACTGTGCCCCATTTCTGGCTTCCTCATTCTCAAATAATCCCCTTTGCCTGCATTCCCAAATACTGCTGCTTCTTTCCCACTTTACTCATCCTTCAGATTTCTTTTTTCCTCTTCTGCATGAGCTGCAAGACACTGAAACATTTCTTTCCCCTCCCCAGGGTCTCTATGCGTGATACCTAATTAGAACAGAGTTACACAAAAAGGTAGTGCACAGCAGCACAGGTGAGCAGCATCATGCCAGCTACAGAGAAACATGGTTGGAAAGCCACAAGCAGCAGAATTAAATGAAATTCAGGTTGAGTGATGGCCATCTCAGCTCCACTGCTGGAGCAGGTGACTGACAGACAAGTAAATACACATGAAGGGCTGCAGCTATTAACTGCAGGGGGAAGAGAACACCCACTACCAAGGTTACAGCCCGTCAAACCCTGGTGTCACAAAGCACAGCTCATTCCCTGAAGAGGCAGGAGACCAAAACAACAGAGACAGAAATAGAATATGTCTATCAGAGGATAAAAAAGTTCCCAGCATAGCTTAGTACAGAGCAATGCAAATGTCCTTCACCTTGAACACCAAAAAAGCTCTTCCTTCCCCAAGGAAGTGGCTGTGAAAGAGCAGGACTGAGAACTGCCCTGGGAGTCAACAGCCCGGGAGCCACAGCAGCACAGAAAGAGGCAACAGAGCAAATTCCCCCAGCCCATGTGCTTGTGTAGGCCCTGAAGAATTAAGCAACTTTATAAAGAGAATTTTGTCTGTGAGGGGAAAGGAGAATTGTGGCCAATAACAAAGAATTTCCGATGCTCAAGGTGCTCGCAGAGTGGTCTGGAAAACAGGTGAACCGGGCAAAACCTTTTTCCACAAACTGCCATTAAGGGTGTGTTTGGCTACCTGGATGAACTTAAATCCATAGGGATATTTGCTCCAGGGGGACAATACTAGAAAGGAATCACCCAAGGCTCTGTAAAAGTTGGATCTGCCAGGCTGAAGCAAGAGAGTCTAAATAACTTACATGGTAAAAAGAAAAAATAAAAATTGAAAGGAGAGATTATAAATGCTTCAAAAAGCGGCCTACTCATAGAATATCCCGAGTTGGAAGGGAGGTATAATGGTCACTGAGTCCAATGCCTGCCTGGCTCCAAAGAGGCCCGCTGAGCTAAAACATCCTATAGGCATGGGGCTGGAGTTTCAACTAAAAAACTGGAAACTAAACGAATAATACTCAGTATTCTGAGAATAAGCACTAATCCTGCAATCCACAGCCAACACACTGGTTGCTTTTGCAGTACAAGCCCACTTCGCAGACTGACTGAAAGCCTAAGGGAGATACAGTGAATGCAGGCACTTGCTAGCACAGGCAACAGAGGTACAGCAGCACATTATACGACAGTCTGTCTTGATTGAAAACAAATTAAAACCTCTCAGCTGGCCTGCTTACAGCAAACCACAAGCTGCAGCAGCCAGCACTGATGCTGGCAGTGAGTTGCTGCGGCAGGTCAGGGAGCCTATTAGTACGTGGCTGTCTGGGCAGGATATTCTCAACCCTCAATAAGTTTTGTTCTATGGCCTAGATGGGGTTAATAGCAACCAGACATGACTACCGCAATTTTACAGATAGCAACATTAAATAATGTAAATAAAACTAATTTAGGAAGTGAAGCATTTACGAGAAGGGCTGGAGACAGCTTAACTAGGCTCAAACAAACAGCAGCGCTGAGGAAGCTGTCGGAGCTGCCAGCACCGCGTACATGGGCCAAGTCAAACAGCCCACACTAATGACATGGAAATAAGTGGCCCCTTGAAGCAAGGCAGGAGCGTATTTATTTAAAATGGCAGGAAAAAATACACATATTGTGGATGTAGATTATTCTCCTACCAAGAGCTCTACCAGGCAATTCTACAGCCTAACAGGTGATGATATAGATCAAATGTTTTACTGGTAAATGAGATCAAACAGTACCTGACAGCAAACTGCTGTTTAACATGCATGAATTTACAAAATTTCAGTGAAAAACAGGCTTCCATATAACCCTTGTCGTTCCTGATACCTACAATCCAGTGGGCTAGTGGAAAAGAAAGTTAAAAATACACAAGATGCCTGTTACGGAAAACCTTGTAGTTAAGTGTCTGGCCTGTATTTAGCGTTTTTATATTACTGAGTTGTGCTGGCTGTCAACTGTTCATATTTTGCTCAGTTGGAAACAAAACCCAGGAATATTTAGTCTGTCTGAAATCAAGGTCACTGGGGACTTGTAGATGAGATGGAAACCAGGCAGCACAAAACCAACCCATGTATGATGCAAAGGCCTGAGACACAATTTGCATCTGCTATGGAAAACAGTGACACGGAGAAGCAAGAATAGCACAAGATGCAATACTTTTGCCCTTTAAGTGTACAATATAGAGTAATAGATGACAGCTTCTCCAGATTCTAAAAAGAAAGGAGAGAAGAAGCCACATTCACTCCTATTTCTTCAAAATAAGTAAATCTCAAACAGGACAGTCATATAACACCAAAATAACCAAGTCTGAGGAAATAAAACCAGAATTAGTGAACTTGTGAGAGTAGCACTGATGCTTCACGGAGACTCACAGGTCCACCTGGCAATCTTTGTATTGTCTGAAGTGATCCACACCTCAGCGACTAACTGAATCTGGTTGCTCACTGTAGCTAACATAAATCATTTCTTATGCCAACATGGATTCTTGTGACGTCTTTGGAGAGGGCTGGTTGACTTAACAGCAATGGTCCCCTACATGACCTTAACACCTCCAAGTGCAGAGGGCTCTCCCCAGCCCAGAAATACCAAAGCCTTGTGCTGAAATGGCATGGGGGATTTTCTTGGGTAGAGATGCAGAGGAGCTCTAGTCAAAACCTGGCCAAAGTCAGTAGAGGCAGACCAGGTTTCTTTTGTTCTTCTGCTTTGGATGCTATGTATTGGGTTGGGTTTTTTCTTTTTCTTGTTCTTTCTTCTTCTTCTTCTTCTTTTAAGCTTCCAGAAATCATTCAGAAATGAGTTTGGAGTCTGAACAAGAGATGAGCTCAGACTGCAAAGACCCAAAGCTGGAGGTGTATTTTGGCTTGGCTGATTAAACACGCGGACTACGAATGTCTCAGATCATAAAAAGTAGAAGTACCTAAGGACCAAGTTCACACCTGTTCCCACCCAAGGCATTATGTGTGTCTTTCTTAGATCTCCCGCCACATTAAATAAGGCAGCTTATTTCCTTTTCTGGAAAGCCCTTCTCAACTACTACTGCAGGCTTGGGGAAAAAAAAAAAAAAAAAAAAAAAAGTGCAGTTGAATTGGGAAGTTGGGAAGGGTCTGAAAAAAGGAATATCAGTGCACAGCAAGAACAAACAGCACAGGGAAACATCAAAATATCAAGTACACAAACTCCATCTATTCTTAAGGCGATCACTGTCAACACAGGAGGAAGAACTCTATCATCCCACAATCCCTACTGCCATGACCTGCAATAGAGCCTCCGGGAAGACATCCTGCTTTTCACAGTATTGCAGACACTGGTAATTCCATACCAGGAGATGAAAGATGTCAGTCGCCTCTCCCAGCGCCACTCTGCCTCCGCATCTGCCTGAACCTGCAGGTGAGAGGCACAAGACAGAGCCTTCGTGCCGACAGCTCAATGCCAGCCACCCATAGAGATGCATCTCCAGAAGACAACAGCATTCCTTTGCCAAGCGCATGGTGTGCAGCAGACACAGAGGAAGGCACAGCTCCCTGGTATATGAGTAATCCTCACAGCCTGATTCAACAGGACAGGAAGGTGTGGTGAGGGAGTACACATTGTGCTGGCACACCTCTACACAAACCTGTCACAGGTAACGTATGTAGTCAGAGGGGTGGTGCGAGAGGTTCTTTCTAATAACAATACACAGTCTTTGCCTGGCCCCAGAAAGTCCCCAAATCGCTTGCAGATGGTGGGCCAGGTTCCAAGAGAGCAAACACTCACAGCTCTCATGCAGCACACGGGGAGCCAGGCGTTGGGCGCCACTCCAGAAAGAGGTTACATACGAGTCAGATCCCGACCCGACTTCACGTCAAGAAGTGGAAAAAGCCAGATTCACAAGCTGCTTGCTCTATGTGCATGGGAAGGAACTGATTGTCTCCAAGACAAAAACCTGCCCTGCCCGCAGTGCCGGCCTTCTCCCAAACCACGGTGGGCCTCGAGGAACAGTGTTGGCGCAGGTCACTGAAAACCAGTGTCTCATTTCTGTCCTCAGAGGTACAAAATGAACAGTCCCAGCTCTCAGCCTGTCCCGGTAGGGGATGTGTTCCATTCCTGGGATTGTTTCCGAAGGTCTCCTCTGGATGTGCTCCAACAGGCCCACATCTCTCTCCTGTACCGAGGACTCTACATCTGGATGCCGTACTCCAGTGAGGTCTCACCAGCGCAGAACAGAGGTGCAGGTATCTAGCTTGACTTTCCCACTAAAGGGAAACAGCAAAGGTTCGGCCACCCGTGGAGCGCCACATGCTTGAACCTCTCAATGTGGGCACTCAGCAGTCTTCGGTGCAATTAGCTATGCAAAAGAGCGATACTGAGCATGCACAGGCAAGTAAGTGTGAGTGTGAGCAATTTCAAAAGCCAGACAGTGTGCACGTGAACAAAGCTGCATATCTGAGTGTGCATAGCCTTATGCATACGTGCAATGAGGTTACAGAAGTGGGTGAATTACACTGAGCAACTTCAGTGTTTCACCAGCTGCCTCCTAAAACACAGACATGCACCTGCCAGGACTCAAGACAGGTTTTAAGTAGCTCATGCTGCTCCATAATAACCTGGAGCCAATTTTCTAGGGCTGGAAAAGGACATTAAAGGCACACGTATCGGGGAGGGGAAGTTTTGTCATAAGTGAATTTTACAAGCACACCTCCCTGGATTCTCCTGAGTCCCTCTGATTTCCCACTTCAGACACTGGAACTGCATGCTGCTGAATTAAAGCAGCAGCCCAAGTCCCAAGAAATGAGACTGCCACAAACCCAAGTGGGAAGACAAATTACTCCCAGCGTTGCTTACACACAACACAGAAATGCAGAGGAGCGGGGGTGGGTTGGAGCAGCCAGGAGGAGCAGGTTAAAGCAAGGCCCCTTACTCTCTTGCTTCTACAAGCAGCACCTCCCAGCAATTTCATCTAATCCTGCACACCCTGCTCTAACCTGGCTCAGCGTCACTCACCTGCAATAAAGGCAATCAGTGCAAGTGACTTAGGGGCTCCTGAGATAGCACAGCCTTCACAGCAGAAAAAAAAAAAAACAGATGGCAGAGCAATGGCTGGCTCTAAGCTTGTTCAGGGATTCACTTTACGATGCTGACACAAAGTTTTAAAGCAAAGCAGGATTCTGCACAAGCCCGCCAGCCCACTTATCCACATCAAGAGTGGTTTTCTCCCAGAAAGACCTCGCCCTGCCCTTGCCCACTGCCCTGACTGTGTTACCAAGCCAACAGCACTGCATCAGAGTGCAGGACTCAGACTCCAGACCCATTCCTCTATGCTTCAGTGTTGCTTCCTCCCTTCCCAACTCTTCATTCATTCATCCAGTCCTTGGTGGATGCCCTGTCGTGGGGACATTCAAAGTCAGGCTGGAGGGGCTCTGAGCAACGTGATGGAGCTGTGGGCATCCCTGTTCATATAGCAGGGGAGTTGGACCAGATGGCCTTTAGGGGTCCTTTCCATCCCAAACGATTCTGTGATTCTAAAAAGAAGATCCTTGCCTCCAGCACTCACTGGTGGGGCAAAGCTCGCTGTGTGGCAACCAGCAGAGATGGGAAAAGCACTTCTGCTCAGAGCCTGCCGCGAGGCAGCTGGTGCAAGCTGCCAGTGCCCGGGTTCCTTGGCAAGGAGGCAGCGTCCTGCCTGCTACAACTTGTGTTGGATGACAAGAAGCCACATCCCATGGGAGGAGAGTTGTGCCCATCTTCTGCTCACATCAGCCTACTTGGTTTTCCTCCCTCAGCTGAAAACATGTTTATTTAAGATTCCTATAAATACCTACTGAGCAGCAGGCCAGCCAAATATGGTCAATTAATAAAAAAAAAGAAAGAAAGAAAGAAAGAAAAATAAAAGAAACAAGCATGCTTCCCACTAACAACAGCAGCACTCTCCTGCCCAGGAGACAACAGCCCTGCCAGTACAGCTTTCCTCCATATTCTTATATTTAGGGATACCTTGATGCAGTCACATTTGAAGGTATTACTTTCTTTTTAACCAAACTGGCTGCTCATTTCAGTATTACCTCCAGAGCAAGGTGTCACACTCCTGAGGGCCCACATGTTCTCCCAGCTCTTCGCAGTCTGTCCCTAGGAACCCCACAGCCAGAGCCTCTCCCTGCACAGTAATACAATGCCACATGACCACTGAGTACCAATTATTACAGTACATTCTCTGAGGTCCTTTATTCTCTTCCAGCCAGTGTTATTTATTTCCCTCTGTACTGGCCACTGGTGAGGGCACACCTTGAGTGCTGCGTTCAGTTTTGGGTCTTTCATTACAGGAAGGATACTCAGGCCCTGGAACGTGTCCAGAGAATGGCAATGAAGCTGTGATGGATCTGGAGAACAGGTCTTATGGGGAGCAGCTGAGGGAGCTGGGATTGTTCAGTCTGGAGAAGAGGAGGCTCAGCGGAGACCTTATCGCACTCTACAACAACCTGAAAAGGAGCTTGTGGTGAGGTCGGGGTCAGCCTCTTCTCCTGAGTAACAGCAAAAGGACAAGACGGAATGGCCTCAAATCGTGCCAGGGGAGGTTCAGGTTGGATGTTAGGAAGCATTTATTCTCATGAGTGGTGCTGCAGTGGCATAGGCTGTCCAGGGAGGTGGTGGAGTCACCGTCCCTGGAGCTATTCAAGAACTGTTTGGATGTGGCACTGAGGGGACACTGTTAGTGGGCATGGTGGGGATGGGTTGGGGTTGGACTAGGTGATCTTAGTGGTCTTTTTCGACTTTAGTGATTTGATTCTTTGATTCCATGATTAATGTGCTTAACTCATAGCATAGCAGAGTTCCACATAAGAGGAGGACAGTCAGGGTCACAGCTCTGAAGCACCACTTAACTCCACTGTCTGCAGCCATTGCAGATTTCCTTCTCCCACTCACACTGCCCTCTTGAGGGAGAGCAGCATGAAGTTGGGGAGAACAGTCATGCCCAAGGACCTCTCTGCAGAGAGCACACACATATCCATCCCTGCATAGGCAGTTCCACAATGCTTTTTCAGAGGCAAGCAGAAAGTTAAATTACAGACAGAGGAGACAAAAAGAGATCTCCCATACCTCCCTTCCAAGCCCAACAGATCTACAGCTTTCTGCCCCCCGTGGAAGGAGCCTTATAGCCTTTTACCTAGAAAAATTATTGAGTAAACAGCCTTTGTATTTTATCAGCAATAACTGGGGAGGCTGTTGCATCAGGTCATTAAAGATGGTAGCTCTTGGTCGGTTCCCAGCTGTGACTTACATAGCATAGCGTTCCCACCTGGGACACGCAAAGGAAAGCAATGCAAAAACAAGAGGCAAAAAAAGCATTAATTGCTCTGAGAATCACCCCCTCCTCTGCCAGCTCTCTGGGACCTCTGGAAAGAGCCACCACACAGGGTCACAAACACAGCCAACCCAGTCCCAAGAGAAAAAAACACTATTTTGTTCTAACAACCAGAAGAAAACAAATACCAGTTGTTTTTCATTCCAGCCCCAGATTTCTTTTCAAACAAAGCAGGCTTCTGGAGGTACAGGGTGAGAAGAAGGGTGGGGAAGGTCATGGATTAACCCCACTCTGCTGGCAGCTTCCGAGATGCTCCCCAGGAGGCCAGGGAATGTAACCTCAGTACCCAGCACTCTGGTGCTGCAGGGATCCTGATGAGGCTGCGCCCTTCCCTCCTTGTGCCACCAGCAACCACGGTGGGTTGGGGGAGAGCGCAGCTTTGTATTGAACTTGAATATAATACAGTTGTTTTCCTCATCTTCTGTTTTAGTTGGTAGGGACCGCAGTCGTGTCACTGTTTCCAGTTTCAGTCTTGAAACAGGATGAATTTTCTAAGACATAAGAGTAGTTCCTGCCTAAAGGCAGAGGGGAAGAATCCAGAGCATAACAGCACTTCCTTGCTTGTGTGCATTCCTCCTATTCTCACCACCCTCCCAGCACATTTCACCCACTCCCTCTCCCTTTGCATTGCTACCAGTACAAGAACCTTCACCTTATGCCTGCACACACCCAGCCCTTTCCCCTTATCACCACTGCTTTAACACCTCACAGCCTCGCTCTCTCCCTTGCTGCACCACAGGAGCCCTCTTCACATTTACAGTTTTTTTGTGGGGACCTTTGGGTGTGTTGGCAGGCTAGCATGTTGCAGGAATAAAACCACAGAATAACGTTGGAAAAGATCTAGAAGATCATCAAGTTCAACCATAGACCCACCACACCATGCCCACTGACCACATCCCTCAGTGCCACATTCACATGTTTACTGAACACCTCCAGGGACAGTGACTCAACCACCTCCCTGGGCAGTCCATTCCAATGCATTACCACTCTTTTGGAGAAGAACTCTTTCCTAATATCCAACCTGGAGGCTTGGCTATGTGGCATAGAAGATGCCACATGGCACAGGCTCATGGTGCAGCCTATCTTCTCCATCCCAACTAACTTCACTATGCATAAACAGGTGATAGGATCCATTCCGGCCACCAAAATCAGACCTCTGTCACGGTTGGAACAATAAATACATGGTTTTAACCTAAAGATCACAGATAACAGGGAACAAATGGACCAGCTGATGGGCTGGTCCTGTAGTGGCTTTGTGGGAGCAGATAACCATGGAGCTCCCTGCAAAGCTGCAGCTGAAAACCTGAATGCTGACTCCAAGGCTGACCGATGGGAATGAGAATTGGACAAAGCCACCAAGATGCTGAGCAGCATTAGCAGCTCGGTGCGCTGGGGAGACTGCTACTGCATGGACCGGTGCCAGTCACTGCCTGTATTTAGGAAACAACACCCATAACCATGGGCTATTCGGAACTGCCTTTTGAGTGTAACAAACACGAAAAGGCATACAGCACGGATGGAATAACCTTGTTTATATCAAAACATGGATCGACCTTTCAAACGCAGAGAGAAAAGGAAAAAGGAAAAAAAAGAAGGGGGGGGGGGGGGGGGCGGAGGGGGGGGAAGGAAAAGGGAAAAGGAAAAAAGAAAAGAAAAAAAAAGGAAAAGGAAAGGAATCCGCCCGCACCCAATCTCCTCCCTGCTGTACTCCTCCAAGTTCGCACCAAGCGCACCGTTTCCAGGCCATCAGTGCGCATCTCCCGGGCGCGCGTTGCCTCCTCCCGTACATACAAACATACCGCCGCTGTCCCGTTAAAGCGATACTCAAAGCGCCGGCTTCGAGCCCGCCCATCGGACTCCGCAAACCCAGCCGGGTCCCGCGTCTTGTCAGCCCTCCGAACAGAGCCGACGGCAAGAAGGCGAAATCCCGACGCCGGCCTCTCTCTCGCGGCACAAACCCCAGCTCCGACCACCAGCACCGGGCAGAAAGTCGAGGACGGAACGGGACGAGTGGTACTTACTGCGGTCCGCACCGGCCCCGCCGCCGGGTCCCGCCGCCGCCAGCAGCTCCAGGTAGGCGGCCCAGAGCCCGAGCGCCAGCGCGCCCAGGGCCAGCAGCAGCCTCAATAGCCGCCGCCGCCGTAGCCGCGCCAGCAGCCGGCCCCGCATGGCGCCGCTCAGGGCGCCGGGCCCCCTCCGCCCCGGGCCATGATCCCGCCGCCGGGCCGCGCCGCACAGCACCGGCTCGGCTCGGCCCCCCTCCGCGGGGCGGGCCCAGGTGCGGGGCGGCGCCGCGGGGGCAGCTCCCGGGCGGGCTCTGCTGTCGCTCCCCGCACCTGCCTCCTCGGGTCGCCCCCTCCGCCTGAGAGGGTCGGCACCCACCGGCACGGAGCTGGGGGGAGATATCTGACACCTCTGGGAGATGCTGACCCTGCCCCTCTGCTCTGCGCTGCTGAGACCGCACTGGAGTACTGGGTCCAGATGTGGACTCCTCGGTACAGGACAGGCAGGGACCTATTGGAGCGCGTCCAGAGGAGGGCCACAGAAATGATCCCAGAGATGGAACACCTATCATATGAGGACAGGCTGAGAGCTGGGGCTGTTCAGCATGAAAGCTCCAGGGAGACCTGAAAGTATCTAAAGGAGGGGCTGTAAGAAAGAAAGGACAGACTCTTTAGCAGGGTCTGCTATGACTGGACAAGGGGAAATGGTTTCAAACTGAAAGAGGGGAGACTTAGATTGGATATAAGGAAGAAGCTTTTTACAGTCAGGGTGGTGAGGCACTGGAACAGGTTGCCCAGAGAGGTGGCGGATGCCCCAACCCTGGAGACAGTCATGGTCAGGCTGGATGGGGGCTCTGAGCAGCCTGATCTACCTGTGGGTGTGCCTGTTCACTGCAGGGGGGTTGGACCAGATGGCCTTTAAGGGTCCCGTCCTACTTAAACGATTCTGTGCTCAGAAAAAGGAAACTTATCCTCCATCTGTCCATCCCCAGACAGGGCAGGTGACACCAGGCACCACCTGGCTGCTGGGACATGGCTTGAAGCAAGACTACAGGAACTAGAGAGGGACACTTCTCCTGTCCAACAACTGCACCGTTGGAACTTGTTTGCATATTAAAATAAATAAGCATGCAGTTCTCTGGTTGCACAGAGGGGAAGAAAACTCTACACTAACAAAAGGACTGCCTTACCCAGAGCACCCTCTTCACACTGGGCATTCTCACTGACCATCCACCAGTCCAGCCAACAGGATATTTTGTGCTTCGCTTGGGGCTTTGTTTATTGTCCACTTAGGCTGTGTTTCCCCACAGTAATACAACACTTAAGGATGCCCATCTCTTCTTCCTCTCTGGCTGCATCCCTGTCTTGTTCTATTATGCTTGTGCCTTTGGTTATCTAACAGCTGTTTCTCTGTTCCATAAGTTACTTTTATATCTGTGCCAACATCCTTTCTCTGTAGTCTCCCCAAAGGTTCAATTATCTGCCTCTTGCTCCTTCCCTTTTTTCTTCTCGTGTAACTTTCATGTTAACACCAATTACCAGCCCTGCACTGAGTACGCCCAAGCATCCCTTACCATCACTAACCCTGGTAACTGCAGGGCCTCCCTCCTGCCCACAGCCATGCTCTCAAGCACTATCCCTGACTTCAATCTCAGCATCGGTACGTGAACCGGTTCAAGTGCTTCCAACAGAACGGGCAGTTCTGAAGATACTGTTGCCCATTATTTTCCCTCTTCGCTTTTCCATACTGGACTCTATATAAACAAATATAAACATTTAAGTGATTGTGCTCATCCACCCTTATGTTTCAAAGGAGCTCTGAAGATATGCCACAATCATTTTATTATGGACACCACTAAGCATAAAGCCAAACAGCTTCCCCTGGGACGATGCTGACCAGACCTCTCCCCAGCCAAGCTAGCACTGAAGGGAAAAAGTGTTTTACCACGCAGTCTGGGAGTGACTCATTGCTGAGATAAATGTTTACAGTGAAAGAGAGTCAATTTGATCCCTGAATCAATATAGGAGAATTCAGCACATCCTGGATGTGCTTCACCAGGGTAAATCCAGAGCTTTTTAATTCAAATTGAACCCATTTCTGCAATTAAACCCTTCCTGACCGTGCAGTTAAGATTCCCTTGCTTTGACATTGAAACACTGCTACGTAGAAAGCCTCTGTGAGTTTTCTGAATAAAAGCAGGTAATCCCTATTTACACATTTGTAATTTGTCCATGATCCAGCAGCATCGTAATTCGCAAAACATGCCATTTAGTCAGTGGAAGTGAATGCTCAGCCCTACTGAGGGCCTCATTAATAAAGCTGCGTTTGGAGCTTGCTTGAATCACAGCCACACTAACTCCTGCTCAGAGACATCCTTTCTGCAAATAGTTAATTTGGTACTACATGGGCAGCATCAGAACTCCGCCCCCACTCCTCTCACATCCTCAGTCATGCCAGAAGCATTTCCCCCCAGTAGGTTAAATTCCAGTTACTTCAATGACAGCGTTTCAAAGAAAACCCGAAAGATTTGATGCTACCTAAGGATCGGAACAGATTTTGTCCCTTACACTGAATCCTATGAATGCAACCACCAGAAAGAATTGCTGCACTTTCAGCTCTCGTCCCTTCTACAAAGCGTCTGAGTATGTTTTGGTACACGTGCTAACAATGTACTTCTACAGCTAGGCTTGCAAGTTTAAGAACAGCTCTTCAAGGGAGCAAAGTGAGCATTTATTACAACTTGGAAATATGAAAGCAAAATGTTGCAAAAAAAAAAAAAATAGTACAAAGAAAAATCTTAGCATGTCCCTTACATGCTAATGAGCTGTTCCACTGCTTTGAATGAGGACAAAAGGGACATCTTTAGTAAGATTTTGACTAAGCAGGCATGAATACGTTCCAGTGCAGAACTAGACGTATTTGTGAGCTGCAATTAAAAGTCTGACCAACACAGTTTTCCATGAACTGATCTAACGAAGTGCACGGGTTGTTGCTCCCAACTAGTCTCAAAAACAAGCGTCTCATTATTTACCAAAGAATCACTTCCTGGCCTACGTACAGAGGGATCACAATTCCAGATGAGGTGCCCAGCGAGTCCATCCATACTGGCAAAATGTGTGTTTCTGAACAGAAACGCAAGCGATTTAAGTGGCACATGAGCATTCATTCTTATTATTTAGGTCCATTCTAACAGCACTGATTAATTATACTCAGATTATGGTACAGGAAAAACATGAGGTTATGTGGGTTGTTCTTTTCCTTTTGTAACCTTGCTGTGTAGGGTGAGCTGACACAGCATACATTCCTATAATAAAAGCAATAGAACAAGTGCTGAAAAACTCCTACCAAGTACTGCCAGAAAAAGAAAATAAAAATCCTATCTCTAAAGGCACAAGGGACCATTAAATCATTTCCTCTTATTTCACATCATTATATTTCATTACGGTCTAACACGTCAAGCCTGGTAACTTATTAAAACAAGTCATCTTTTCCAGAGGCACAATCTCTTCTTTTTTTTTGTTTGTTTGAAGACAGAGAACTCCTTATCTCCAGAAGTAGTTTGTCATAATGAAAGAAAAAGAGCCATCTTTCTCATCCAATGTGTTCTTTTTTCTTTTCACACTGAATCTCCAGGGTCAAGCTACTTGTTCTCGCACAGCCTCTCTCTGCTAAGATAAAGAGGCCTCTGGTAGTTTTGCATCACCGTACATGTATATTAATCAGCCCTAATGAAATACAGTACGAGCTCTTACACAACCTTTTCATCTCTGCTAAATCATCTTTAGTTCCGTGCCTTGCCCAATATTTCAACACCCTTTCTAAAATGCACGCACTCCTAAGTAATGCTACACAACCCGTTTTCACCTTCTGCTCACATTTCCCCTGTGTACCGCACTTTTGCACCCCAGTCCCCAGTAAGCTTGTTTGTCCAGTTCCAATCCTTAATGCTTGGACCGCCTCCGTATTCCAAGAGTCAGCCATTTTAGAGATATGTTGCAAATTCCTCGCACCTACATAACACGGCACTTAGTTGTATTGAAATGACACAAATTGCACATTAACATCGGTTGGCCAAAAAGCTCATCTTTGGAGCAAATAATGGAAATTGGACTAAGCTGGGACTCAGAACCTTTTTCAGGAAACGTCTAGGAAATACCAGAAATGCCCTAAAAAGCAGTTATGGGTGGTAGAAAGTACTTGACTTTCGAAAGCAGTTCTTGGCCTGAAGGTCCCCATTTGTTTTGGCAACATGAAAGCAACATTTCACATGATCACGTGATGTCACACAGAAAAAGCACACACAATACTCTGCACTTCCTGCCCTTGGACAAACACTCAGCCTCCAAATAAAACGAATTTACAGATCAGCACTATTGTAATTGCTTCCCCTACCTACCTCACATAGGAAAGGTTCATAACCTAAGGACAAACGAAGATAAAAATTCCAAGATGTACTTTGATGCAGAAGCGCCAGCAAATATGAGGAATGTTGCCAGTTCATTCTGTTCAGTCTTTCAAGTAATAAGAAATACTGGTAAGGAAGACAGGAACTTACAACATTTACATCCTTATTTCTCCAATACTTCTTCCTAATCCTAAAAATGTGAACATTCGAGCCTACAGTCTTTATCCAGATACACTGCATGGCTTTCAGAGGAGGAAAATTTAACTTAATCAGCAACTTCTGGTTTGGAAAAGCTGAAAACAAGCAGAAAACTTATTTATACTGGTTCAAGAGACCTTTTTGCTAGCTTCCTGTCAATTGAGTTTAAGCAGATGGATCCTGCCAAGTGGCTAATACTTTATTATACAGCATTTTTTTCAGAAGTTGCCTTTCAGGAGCTATAATAATTGTTATATTCTGTCTTCATACTGGTAGTATATTATCTCACATACAAGCTTCCTTTAATTAGCTAGACTTATCCGAGATAGTACTAAGCAGCTAGGGGGTGAGACTAAATTATGGACAGTATGGTTTATGAACTTCCCCCAGCTATCCACGTGGCATTGGCACCTAAGCTGTCCATGAATCAGTTTCTGAACTGGTTCATCATTTTTCAGCTAAACTAGTCAGTGATAACACACTTTAAAAGAGCCTATTTTAGTAGTGGCTGGGCACCCACATACAGATCCACCCACAATGAAGTCTGTCTGTGATGAATATGACTTCAAGAATACATGTGCCCAATTGAAAACCACAGCGTAGGATCATAAGGGACAGCAAGATTTCCAAGACAGGGTACAAAACTGAAGCAGGCCTTGACTTTTCAAAGCAATTTCTCCACTGCATTGTTTTAGCTGGTACTATAAAAAAAATTCTCCAAACTTTGACAGCACAAGAGCTTCTGTTGTGTACCTACCTCTCCCAAACACTGAATAAGGATCTCCATTGCCACTACCACATCCAAAAGAAGCTGCGGGCTATCATGCTGACTACTTCTTAAATGAGAAGAAACAGCTGGTATATTATGCTGCTTCTGTCACATTTAACAAAGTAGAAAAGGTACAGTAGGAAATGAAGGCCCTGAAATTGCTTTTCCAGCACAGGTGGACAAGGTTTGCTGACACTACAGTGAAAGCACAAATACCTTGTGATTACAAACTGGGCTGAAGCACCTTGTAGCATTCCTCATTATTTCGTCTGTTTTCTACAACTGCAATGTCCTGATGTTTGCTACGAAGATAATGATTACATAGCAATATTCATTGTGTAGCAACCAGGCACCTGCTCTTCAACCCCAATTTCAGTTACAGTTGCGAAGCAAAACCTGATCATGACTTGTTGGTATATAACCATAGTATAGTTTAAAGCTACAAAGGTAGATAATACAGTGACTAAGGAAGATAGTATATGCCTTTTATTATGAGCTTCCTGCAGGAGTCAAGAGAGGCTAGAAAAAAAGGGAATGGGAAGATGACTTTTGATAGTGTGGTATCTCACCCCCTCCCCCCGGCTATTCAAAACAAGAGTAGACATTGCTCATTCTTACAGATGAGTTCTATAAAATGTTATCTTTTTTTAACCATATTAAAATCAGTCAGGTTTGTCCCACCTAGGTTAGAAATAATTAAAGGGAAGCTATTTAAAAGTAGTTATATTGTAAAATGTAGAGTTGGATGTAATACATCTTAGTACAAAATTTCCGTGCAAGGTCTTTTCCAAAGAAAATTTCCAGTTACATCCTGAATTGCCTAGGTACCAAAACAGTCATCACTGGATGCAGTTAAAAGCTCTTTCTCACATAGGAAAAGGTGAGCCAGGCGGTTCAGATCTTGAACTAGATCCTTCAATGATCATTAATATTATATTTCTGCTTTCTAATATGCTCCAAATGAAGTTTAAGACCAGTATACACCACTCCCTACACCACAGATACGAAAATAAGAAAAAGTCATAAGAATATTCCTGATGTATCAGTCTTTTGGTACTTTCTGTATCAGACTCATCAGGTGCCTATCAACAGACACAGCAACCTAATTTGGCATGTTAGGAATGGCTTGTGTATCACTGACGGACGTCATGACATTCCTAACTGCAGATTTCTTCAAGCCTTCTGTTACTGGATGCCAGTAAACAGGCAATGTCCCATTCCTAAAACTATGATGCCAACTAAAACCTCAGCTTCAGCAGACTCGTAGCTCATTCTCTAAGCCATAGATTTTTGCTTTCAAGTATTTTAATTCTTCTTGAATTTTACGGGTTAGTCTGTTTCCTTGAAGAACTTCATGTAGAATTGCAAGATCCTGGTCTGGTCCAATATTCAGAGTCACCTAAGAAGAAAAAGAAAACAGATTAAGACATTGCACAGAGTGCAACTGAGAGTGTACTATGAGTACATGAGCAACAGAACTCTAAAAGAGACCCTTTGTAGCTAGCAAAGAGGATGCTTTAGCTAATGAATAGAGAATAAAATGAGGCAGCTTAATACACTTATCTATTGATGTTTACATAGCAGTACGTTTTTCCCCTGTTATGAAGACATTTTATCATCTTTTGCTATAAGAACTTGAAGTGATCTAACTATTGTGGGCCAGTTTGCTGTCTTTTGAACTGTATACAGTTCAAGGGTAGCTCAAGAACAACCCTTAAGCTAAGGTCAGGGCATATAGTGATATTGAGCTGAACTGAGGCTGCTGGATAATCATAGTTCCTGATGGCAAACTAGAAAGGGTTGACATTTCCTGTCACCCTGGAATCGGATAGCATGCCAGCCCAGTCACATTCAACATCGCAACAGCACAGACTTGGAAACTGATCTTAAAGCCCTCTTTTCTCTTGACATTTTAGGGTGTCTCATCGCCACCATGTAGTTCTTTGACAAAGATTTTAATACGCAGATTAGAACATTCAGTCATCTATAGTCACTTTGACCTCAAGTGATAAGAAGGATTTAAAGATCAGAGATTTCTAACAAGTATTTTATTCTGCTGCCCTCTTGTGGTTGGAAGAGTATAGAGATGATGAACACAACTAAGAGCATATCCACAGTAACAAAATACACAGGTCTGTAGCAAAGATATCATAGGCAATTCCTGTCTCCCACACCCATATATGTGGGAAGTTTAGCTCTTTAAAAAAAAAAAAAAAAAAGGTAAACCTACAGTCAAACGACAAAAAAATCCAAGCCTCAATTCTGAATCATATCCTAGATATCATAACTCAAACTCCAGACGACATCAAGTCCGTGGCTTCCCTTCTAAGCTGTACAGATGTTTGTCTGCACATATAGAAGATGCATCTTATTTCAAAGTTACACAGCTTCAACTTCCAGACATTGTTTCTGCTGTGATTTCTGCACTGTTGCAAATGATATGTTTACAAAAGAATAACAATATTCACAATACTTACATCAATATTCTATTTGGAACAAAACCAAACCCTATAGCATCCAGGAAAAAGACAAAACAGCATATTCTAATGCAGGACATTTTTCTGTATCAGTCCACTGTAGTGCCTTCCAATTCTGAGACTGCTGAGTGAGCCAAAGGTTTAATAAGGTATAATAAAGGCATTATAATATTGTGGAAGGAGAAGAGAAGGCTCTGGGGAGACCTCATTGTGGCCTTCCAATACTTGAAGGGAGCTTTTAAACAAGAGGGGGAACAGCTGTTTATGAGGGTGGATAGTGATAGGACAAGGGGGAATGGTTTAAACTGAGACAGGGAGGTTTAGGTTAGATATTAGGAGAAAGTTTTTCATGCAGAGGGTGATGACACATTGGAACAGGTTGCCCAAGGAGGCTGTGGATGCCCCATCCCCGGAGGCATTCAAGGCCAGGCTGGATGTGGCTCTGGGCAGCCTGGTCTGGTGGTTGGCGACCCCCCATATAGCAGGGGGTTGAAACTAGATGATCATTATGGTCCTTTTCAACCCAGGCCATTCAATGATTCTATGAGAACCTTCATAGCGAACATATAAGCAGGATTGTTCCTGGACAAACTTGATGCTTGACTGATTAATGATGACAAATCTTTTTTGCTTAATAATGTGTAAAACAGGGCAAACTTTATCAAATATTAGTATCTAAACAACCACTTGGGAAATAAATTTATTTTAACTCTAGGGAAATATTAAATACTGAGACTACACCTTGACTGGGTAAGCCCATAGTGATTAGCAATGAGCTATTACCTTAAAAAGCTGCTTCTCTACATCTTTCAGTTTCTGCCGAAGCTGTTTAATGTCATTCTTAAAGCCTTCCACTTCCAAATTACGACGTTTTTCCAAGGCCTCGTATCGCTGAGTCACCAGCTTCAGGCGCTTCCCCATCTTTTCTGAGCGTCTCTATAGAGATGAAAACTTGATGGAGTAACAGAATAGAGGCTGTAAGATCATCACATAGCTAGTAGATGATTACAGACTAATTACCTTAAAGAGTTCTCTGCCAACATCTCTCTCTTCACAAATCCTAGCCAGCTCACTTTCCAGGGTGATACACTGTTCTCTGTACATGTTTGATAGCCGCTGCTCCTGTATTAGTTCTTCTTGCAGTGTCTAAGACACAGAAGGAACAGAAACAACTCAAAAGCCAGTACTCACAATGTTCCCCCCGCTCTAGAAAAAGAAGCGTGACATGTAGATAACCTGGCAGGCAAATAACAATAACTGAAACCAAAGCTAACAAAGTAACTAAGTTAGGACTCCTTCCACAATATTATAATGCCACTTCCACTGCCAATACCTTTTATTGAGGTAATCGGTTCTGCATGACAGTTGAAAGAACTCTCTCTCTTCTTTCCCTTAAACATAATATTCTATTACAGTGCTGCAGTTCCCCTTTTCACAGCTACTTGCCCAGTACTGCATTTCAGCAGAACCTGCATTTGGCATAGATGAAAACAATTCCTTACTGTCTATTTTCTACATTCTTATTGCCTCTTTGCCCACTTCAGATGCCTCAACTGTGCACTGGAAGTGTATTAGAAGTGGAAGAAAAATCCAGACTACTAAAAAAGAGCTAAGGAACACCAATTGAAAGGACTGCTCTCTCCTGACAACATGGACAAACTCAGACATCACAATCTAAATCTGTTAACTGAAACCATTTATAAAAAAAAAAAAAAGTGCAATGAGCAAGAACTGTTGGCCTATATATAATGTGATTTACACAAGTAGAGAACTGTGTTGGGCCTAAGAAAAACCAATAGTGAAACACTACCATAAATCCTAGCTATATATTTTACCCGAAATTCAAAAACAACACTGAGGCAGGAAAGTTGTAGTATTCATTATTTTTGAACACAATAGTGTCAGCAACAATGCAACTTAGAGCAAGCCAGTACAACTTTGAAACAATTACTTACTGCTTAACTTGGCAAGAACCAGTCCTGCAATTTTGGAAAGACTGCTGGAGGGCCCCTGCCTGGGCCAAAAAAAATAAATTACCTTTACTTCTCTACTGTGGGGTTTCCCAGCTTCACGATCTGCTTGAAGCACCTTCTTGGTATCTCTCTGCTTCTTCCCTCTTTCTGCCTCTCTGCTGATAAGCTGATCCGAATCTTTGTCGATCTTCTTCAACAGGTTTTCCTTCTCTACTATCCATGCTTTCTCGCTGGCTCGAACATCAGACTTCAGCTGGAGAAAGTCACGAGTACTCTCATATAAGAGATTTTGAGTCTTGTTGAGTCTATAAACAGGGATCCAAGAGGATTTAGTTTGTTTCCTCCCTAATTCCTACCCTAATTGCCCCAGTCTTCACTGCAAGTCAGAAGAAAGCAGAGAACAAAAAGACAAGCATTTTCCTAGCATACTTAGCTCTTCTCATTTAATGAAAGATATAATATACACAACAGTTTTTTTTGATACATTGACTATTCCATCTACTTCTATGTACTGTCAAAGCCAATGGCTGCATAATGTGCTTTTCTGCTTGCTGCATCAAGAAACATATTGAAAACCAATATGGTTTTGTTGTTCCCCCTCTTCTCATCTCATGACTGCCACAGCCATTCTCTCACACTCACTTATCTGTTAAAGTTTTAATCTTGTCCTGGTCTCTCTGATGCTGGACCTGGGCTTCTTCCATGTGAATCCGCCTGTCCTCCAGTAATGCCTGAAGCTGTTCTTTGGATAATTGTGTCTGTTCTTCTATCTGAGCTTGCAGGGCCTCCACCTAAACAGGCAGGCAAAGATATTACTGTGGAAGATCTCACAAGAGGCAGTGCTCCCGACCTTGCAAATTTCTTTAAAATTACAGAATTCAAGTCAGAGACACTACCTGATAATAACCCTTAGAGTTCTAATTTTTCATTTTTAGCTTTTGTTTTAACGTTAACTATTTTGAATAACTATCACATTTTAAGAAAAAAAAATCATGCAAATAAGCAAGATGGGGATATTATAAACAGCAGCGATACAAGATAACAGAAGGATTTGAACTGCCCACAGGATGTGACAAATCCTTTGGAATGTGCAAACAAACTTCTGCCTCTATGCTATTAGCTTCAAGTGAAATGGTGATCATTAACCCAAGTTCTAGAAACGCAACAAGTCCACGCATCTTGAAGAAAAAGAAATTGCTCAATGAAGTATTGTGTAAACAAAATGACTGAAGAAAAGAGATGCAAAGGGTGCACGTGGTCAGGGAGACAAAGTGGAACAAGTAATTGAACAGAATTTATGTACTATTTGAAAAAAAACTTCAATTACAAATTCTGTATACTTGCACTATGTACAAGTAGGCTTTACTGGAACATCTGCTTACGCAAAGCTCCCAGAATCAGACCCAAGTTCTTAAATCTAAGCTATTCATCACAAAGGAATAGGTAAACTTACAGAAAGTGGGAATCGGGAGTAAGAGGCGGGGATTAATAAAATTGGTGTGTATATGTTGTGTAGGCAGACAGCATATTTGTCCATCAATTTCCTGGATAGGCAGGAAATACGTCCTTCAGTTAGCAAATAGTTTTACCTGAAGTAGAAGTGTTTGGTTGTCCCTCTGATATCTCTCAGGACTTTCATGTTTGTCTCCTTTTCCTGCTTGTTTTGAAGTGCTCCTCTTGGTGCCTATTTGCAGAAATCAAGAAGTGGAAAAGTCTTCTCCAACGTACCTGCAGTACCTTTCCAAACACAAGACAGTGTGTGTGCCAGATGGCTTACAAGAACAGGAAAAAGCTTGCAGCTGCTACAGTCTCAAGGACTTGCGGGAGAGATTACTGGATAGAAAAATGTTCCAAAGCTTGTAGTGATTGTATTTCTTTGTCTCATACTATCACACCTCAGTATTTAGGCAACGTACTGATTTTCTTGACATATACAGAAAGCAAACATATCATATTTTCTTATTTAAGTGATGAATAAGCATAAAAAACAGCTGCACGTTTGTCAAATCTTGAACAAGTTTTGAGCTTGTTAGCTTATTTCAGTCAATTTGGAAATGGTAATTCTTTCAAAATAGAAAATCTGCAAGCAGACACACCAATCCAAACTACCTCCTACATTAAATGCAAGCAGAGCAACACATCATGGAATGGATATGGGTGGCTGTCCAGTCACTACCTGCACAGTTCCAGAACAGCCATTCCACAGTCATACCAGCTTCTTCCTTAGCTGAGCAGATCGCAAACATGAGAGCTTAGGCTATTTTAAAGGAGGAAGCTTAGAGCAGAATATGCGTAAGGATGCACATACGGATATAATTAGGATACTTAATGGAAGCACAACAAAGTACTCACAGTAAATAATTGTTTTTGTACATTGGACAAACCACAGAGAAACAAGTATCAATTGCTGAGCTGCTACTAGATCATCTTGGTATGGTACCTGTTCTAGAATTGTCATTTCCTTCATGTGAGTCCCTGGATTTAGCTGGCCTTTGCAGAACAGTAACCTATAGAAACAAGATTAGATAGCTCAACATCTTGATTTACCATGACTAAGAGCAAATCTTAAAGAGATAACTGAAACATCCAAAACAACAGCAATACCCCACCTCTACCACAAGAAAAGGAAGACATTCACAAGTGTAATACCTATGTTAAAAAGAAGTTGCCTTTAAAACAGCAGAATTTTGCCATTTCAGCCTCTATTTTTTCCAAATCAACTGGAAAGCAATCCTGCCTTTGCTGGCTTCACTAGGGTGAAAATCAGCATCTTCAGCAGGAAAAAGCACGTTTTGGGGGCAGACAAGAATAAAGAAGGTGAAAATGACAAATATGTTATTTTCTTTGCTCATTCTCCTCTAAGCAGCCCAAAGAAACATGAAGAATCATTTATCAGCACATTCACTCAAGCTATTAAACAAGCCTGGGATAAAGGCCCATACAGCTATTAACGCAAGCCATCTGTTGAACAGAAGGCCACTTAAAAATAGGAGGCAAAAAGGGGACAGGTTATAACCCCAATGTTTATCTCAATGCAGATATTATGAGGGCTGCTCACACAGTAATGCCCCCTATTTTAATACACTGGCTCACAACATCAGAGGCAGATATTGGTGGTATAGCAGTAGAGATTGAACCTTCCCACCAACACTCTGTTACATTTTGTTGCTGTGCAACAGATGGCAACAGAGGGGCAGTCCAGCAAAATGGTGTCTGACACAGAAGTACATGTGAAGCAAAAGTGCGTCACTGAATTTCTCCATGTGGAAAAAATGGCACACAGTGACATTCATCAATGACCACTGAATGTTAAGGGACATGACGCAGTCCAGGTGAGCACAATGATGCAGTAGGTGGTGTTACAATACTGTTGACAGCACCACGAAAGACATGTCATGTTCTAGACAGCCACACGTGGCGGTCACACCATGAAATGAAGAGTGTTTCAACTAGCTCATCCACATGAACTGGCAAATTATAATCAGAACTGTGTTGGAGCTGAATATTGGCTTCAAAGCACTGGAGACAATGCAAGATCAGAATATCACAAAGTCTGCGCTGGGAGGGTCCCACAAATGCTCACACGGGAACAGAAAGAACAGGATACACAAGTTCGTCAGGACCTATTGAACCAACATGAGGCTGAAGATGACAGTTTTCTGGATTGCATCATTTTTGGTGACAAGACATACAGTCACCGCTACAAGCTAGAGTCAAAATGACAGTCCATAGAGTGGCAACGTGAATTCCCCATCAAAGAAAAAGTTCAGCAGGTAAAGCGATGCACAGTGTCTTTTGGGACAGGATGATCTTTCTGGATTTCCTTAAACAAACCATCAACGCTGATGCCTACATGACAACATTAAGCTGAAGGCTTGAAATTCCAGAGTCAGGCCAGAGAAGACAACCTTGCTCTTCAAACACAATAATGCTAGACCCCAAACCAGTTTGAAGATCATGGATCACATGGCCAATCTTGGCTGGACTCTCCTGCTGCACCAACTGTATAGTATGAATATGGCACCTTCTGACTTTCATCTGCTCAGGGAAATGAAGGATGGACTGTGTGGGCAACACCCTCCTAGCTGTCATGGCAGTTGGGAAATAGTGGGTCATCTTCACTGGTGCAGATTTTCCCAAGTTCAGCATGCAGGCTCTTATTCATCACTGGTGAAAATGCAAAGCTAATGGTGGTGGCTATGCTGAAAAATAGTGTTTTGTAGCTGAGAATCTGCTTCATCAAGTAGTATTATTGTACTCTTTGTATCTGCTGTAGTTTCCATGGAAATAAACAGGAGGCATTATTTTCAGTGCAACCTATGTATATAATAGGCCTAATTTTAGAGATACCCGTATTATGGAATCGTAAAGCTGCTGCAAAATTTTTCCACTGCTTTAACAATGCAGAGCAACCACAAAGAATGCAGGGATCCAGCCTTTTTCCCCCTCACCTTACGCAAAGGTAATCCTAACAGTCCATCATACTCTGTATATCTGAATCATGCATGGCTGTCTTGATAAGTAGGTTCCACTACTCTGCTTTTCATATGCATTGCCACATAATTAGTTTGACATTATTTCTGTAATATTCAATACAACACTGCCTGGAGAGGGAGTTTCTTCTGTAGCCCCCTGCCCAGGAAACCATAAACAGCAACCTTAACACAGCTGTACCCTTTATGGAGGTCCCAAATACTACTTTACTGTGATACTGCAAGATATTTAATCTTCAGAACAGCACACCTACTGACTTTCTGCACTTCCTTCCGTCTTTGTGCTCTTCTCTCCAGTTTCTCAATAACCACTTGCCAGATGGATTCAGACTCCTAGCTGACATTTAGGAGGTTAATCTTGAGTTATAATTTGAAGGTAGTAGGGGCTGATTCTAACAGGACTTCGCTCCAGTGTTTGTTCCTACTTACCTGTCAGTAGCTATACTAAAGCCTGATGCTGCTATTAGAGCTACAGATTCCTCCCCCTTTTGGGCTTACTTAGCAACTTTCGACTTGGGGGATAGATTTGGTCTGTGGTCAGCCTTTGGGGGACACATCTTGTTACAATTAAAAACGCAGTTCCACAGAAAAATTGAACTTGCCTTATGTGGTGGCTCCTTGTGAAAATACGTAACTTCTCCTACATCTGTTCCCACTAAAGCCAGGAGACGTTGAATTTTTTTCCTATCCTCCAATTCCCTGTAACATAAAGAAATAGATCAGTACGTTGTGACACACTGTCTTTCCACCTCACTCATTAAAATCTCCAAGCTAGTGGTAGTAAAGAATTTGCATTCCAAAGTTATGAACTGTATATAAAAACCTTGCAGATACTTCAGTGGATTGTAAGTACCCATTGTTTTTTAGTACTACCAGACTGAGGGTTGTATCAGATTTCTGTCATGCTCTGGAAAGATGCCAAAGAACACCAACACAGTTTTGTTTTACTTAAGTTCTTAAAGCTCTAACAGAAACCTCCCCCCCGGAAGGTGTGGCTTTCCTGCTTCTCTGAATATTTCAGATCTGACAAGAAGGATGCATGCAGCCTCTTCTGACAGTGCCCCAGCCCATTATCCAGACAGTGCACCTGATTTTCAGTCGGTCGTTCTCAGAGTGAAGACGGAGCACGTTTTCTCTCTCCTGGAAGAGGTAGACTTGCATGTCACTCAAAGCCTTTTGCAACTCTGCAATCTCCTCTTCTCGCTGACGTATTTCCCACTGCAGTTTGTGCTAGGTAAAGAGAATGAGGTACTTTCAGTGAGCACTGGACAACAGTTAGAAACAACAGACTGCATAGGCCAGACCCTGAGTCTGTAAGCAGTATATATTAAACTGTTTGAGTGAATTATGTTCTCCTCTTGCAACATTTGACCAGAGGAGGGCAGTATTGAGAACTCATTAAGTAGGTTTCAGTAGGGAGCTCAAGGTCTCTATTGTCACTGTCCCCCTACAACACCAGTAAAAAGGCTTATGTTAGGGCCTCCCATTTCCAACGGTTGCACTTCTGCATCAGTGGGCAGAGTGGTGTAGGTAAGAGGAGTGACTTCAGCAAAAACCGTAGCAAAGCTTTTAAAGAAGTTACTAAAGGATAAACATCAAAAGCTTTATACAACTCAGTAGTAAAAAAGTGTTCAGTTACAAAGTTTCATTAATAATTTTCTGCCTGGCGCAGAAAAGCAGCAAACCCTTCAGAAAACTATTCCCATCGGATAGATGGCACTATTTTAGAACCTGCCCTCTCTTCCCCCTATATATTAAATTAGTTGGGATGTCTGAGGGCTTTCAGGCCACTTCAGGCATCATCAGTACACGGGGAGACATCACAGTTCCCTCACAAGTGACTGTTCTATTCCCAGAGAGTTAATCAAAATGAGAAAGATGACAGACATACCTTAATAGCATTCTTCTCTCTGTCTAAGAGAATAGCAAAGTTAAAGGAAGCCCTTCCTCCTCAAATGAAAAGATTCTCAAGTTTTGGAATTGTTTGTTGTTTTTGTTTGTTTTTAAATCAAATAAAGCTCTTTCCCTAACCTGCTCATCGTATGTTTCTTTGTATCTCTCCAGCCTTTTTACCAAATCCTCATGCTCCTCATCAAAGTCGGCAATCTTCTTGCGGTAGTATTCCAGCAGCTCCCGGGAAGGGCGGAGGAAGGCCAGGCGTTCATTGATGGAAGGGAGAGGAGTGGAGTCCCCTTGACTCCGAGGCTGAGAACTAGAGTACCTGGATGAGCTGCGGGGGGTTGCCAGCCTAGACATAAATATTTTCTGTTATGATCAGAATGATCAATGCGGCAGAAGGCTGATACAGGAGGTAACAATCAGAAAGGTCAACACAGTGAAAGGGCAGTACAGGAGCATAGTAGCAAAAGGACTAGTACAAACAGAAGGGTGTTGCAAAGGAAAAGGTGCTCACTTGTCCCCAAAGATCTAGGCTTGCAAGGAAAACACCACAAGGAAAAGAACTCTAACCAGAGATCCTTCCACAGTGGTAGTCAGCCCTTAAATGAGGTCTAAGTAAGGTGCAGCCAGGCTTCACCCCTTCCAGTCACACAGCTGAATTGCCTTCAGCTGTGCTCCCAGGGCTCACTGGGTCCTTTCTCCAGGTGTTCAATCAGTGTTTCGGGCCATGACTCAATAGTCACCATACATTTTCTAATTGCATGCAAGCTTCAGATAATAAACCATTTTTTAAGCTAAAAATAGCATATTTTTACTTTTAACTTACTAAAATTTATACACATTAGTTTGTTTGCACTCTGAGAGCCATCAGAAAAAAAGAAAAAAAAAAAAAGAACCAAAAGCTTCATTCATTTAAAAACAGTTGGTAGACTTAGGACACAGGGGATGGGGGAAACTTACGGAAAAGGGAGAAGGACAAATTGTCAAGGAAGGGGAGTCTCATGGCTCATTTAGGAAAGGTGAATTTGAAAGGAAGAGGAGGTGGTAAGAAAAGGAGGAGAGATCAAGGAGGACAAAGGCTTTTGTTCTGCAATTACAAGTAGTAACCACTACATGATAAACAGACGTTTAACAACAGGATTGCAAAAACAACAGCCACGCAGAACGGCCCCCACAGTACCTTCTGGAGCGCGACGAGCGCCCAGCCGAGCCTCCCGCGGTGCTCATGGAGACCGCCACTGGTTACCCTCCGCCACTCAAACAGCGGAGAGACCCGCCGCTCTCCGCCTCTGCCAATCAGGAGCAGCTTTCCACGCGCCTCCGGCCGCCTCTACCAATAGGCACTCGCGACACGGACCGCAAGCGTCCCGCACTGGCGCCTCTGGGAGTTGTAGTACTGGGAGGGATTACTGCGCGTGCGCGGCCAGCGTTGGTGCCTGCAGAGGCGGGAGGAGCACGCAGCTCCAGCTGGGGGTGTGGTGTTTGCAGGGCTGTGGTTGGGGTTCTGGTGAAATAACGACAGCCTGCTGCCAGAACTTACTTCGTGAACAGTAGTGGCAAAAGCACGCTATTCTCCTATGGAAATAAACAGAATGACACACAGGAGTTAGGAATCAGTAGCAAGATTCACTGTTTCAAGTAACACCTGAATATTCAAATGTATTATTTTACATCACCTAGGTGCTTTTCGTCCTCTTCCTTCCCCCGTGCATCTCCCCATACCCAGCAGCACGTCTTATCATTGACGCAATGCAGCACTTAATATAAGTAACACATATGCTAGAAAATAAACCTAGGCTTCCTTCCAAAGTTATGAAGTTCTTTTTCAAACCAATTTTTGTCAATAAACTCAGAAGTCAGCAAAATGGCAGTGGATAATTCTCTGGATGAAGGCTAGTACAGGCTCTGCTCCCCACCTCATGTAAAGCAGTTGAACGTTCTGTATGAGAGGTGTAAGTCTCCTCCCACATAGGTTAGCTCCCTATAGGAATGGATCCAGATGGGTCTTGAATACCTCCAGAGAAGGAGGCTCCAGAACCTCTCTGAGCAGCCTGTTCCAGTGCTCTATCATCCTCACAGTAAAGAAGTTCTTCCTTGCATTATTATGGGAGTTCTGTGTTCCAATTTGTGCACCTTGTTCTGTCGCTGCACACCACTGAAAAGAGTTTGGCTCCATCCATTTCATTCCCACACTTCAGATATTTTTATAAACAGTGATGAGATCCTCTCTCAGTCTTCTCCAGGCTGGAGAGTCCCAGGTCTCTCAGCCTTTCCTCATACAAGGGATATATCAGGACACTCATAATCTTTGTGTCCCTCTTTTGGACTCTTGCTAGATGTTCCCTATCTTTTGTGAATTGAGGAGCCCAGAATTGGACACAATACTTCAGATGTGGCCCCTCCAGGGCAAAGCAGAGGGGAGGATCACTTCCCTTGACCTGCTGGCCATGCTCTTTTTAATGCATCCTTAGATACCATTGGCCTTCTGGGCCACAAGAGCACACTGCTGCCTTATGGTCAGCCTGTTGTCCACCAGGACACTCAGGTCCTTCTCCACAGAGCTCCTTTATCAGCAGCTCAGGCCCTAACCTGTACTGGTAAATGCAGCTATTACTCCCCAGGTGCAAGACTCTTCACCTGCACTTGTAGAACCTCATCAGGTTCCTCTCTACCCAACTTTCTGGCCTGTCCAGATCTTGTTGAATAACAGCACAGCATTCTGCTTTGTCAGCCACTCTTTGTCAGCCTTTGTATCATTAGCAAACTTGTGGAGGGTGGACTCCATCTCTTCTTCCAGATCACTGATAAAGATATAAAAAACAAGATTTTCCCAAATCTTCCCAGACTCTTCCAATCAGTATCTGATGAAACTCTCTCACCATAACACAGAAATGAACTTTGAACACCCTGGAAGGAAAGCAACGGGCTGTTCCTACAATGAAAGTTTGGTACGGGTTAGGAGCTTTTTAGCATGCAGTTGTTTTTTTTTTCCACGTAGTATTCCTGGCTGAGTCACTGCTTATCTTGGAAATGGAGTAAGTTCGCGATTCAGTTGTTGGGAACAGTCTCCATGCAAAAATAATCTGGTACTGCTCTTCAGAGAGACACTATGAAAAAAAAAATACATTGCCAGGATTATGTAGAAACACAATTTCTAGTGGGTGGTGGGCAAACATCTGCACTCCACATGCTCTTAGTCATAAAAATATCAATCATCCATGTCCAGAGCCCCCTGAAGAAATGTAGCGAGATACTGCAACAGCACAAAATCCACTGGTAGGCTCATTCGATGTTTTTACAAGATTGGTTTGTTATAAATTTTGTCAAAATTGACCATTTGCTTCCTGTGTGTCAAATGGAGGCACCTGCTCCTCAATCTAGCAGGAAAACGCTGCAGGTAAATGCATTAATCTGTCTGGAGCAGACACGGTGAGCCTGGAGGGAGCAGGAGGAAATCACTTTTTCTGGGGCTGAAATTGTACACTGGGATCAAGGTTGTGCCTGAGTATTAAACAATGAGAATAAACAGAGTTCCCTTTCAAAGAGCTTGTTGTAGTGGGTACGGACAAAAACTAGTATACATGTCCTAAACTGGTGATACCACGGAACCACCTGAGAAAAAGGCGATCCGCCCCTCCCCCGCCCGAGGGCCGGAGGGCCCAACGGCCCAACTGCCGCGAGGGGCCGGGCCTGCAAGGGGGCGGGGCTCCCGGCCTTCCTCCTGACGTCCGGCTCAGACAATGGGCGAAACGGCCCTTCAGCACAGGAAGTGAATGGTCTCAATATCGTCGCACATTCCTCCGCGCCGGAAGTGTAGGCGGCCCCCTTCCCCCCTCAACCCCAGTTCCCCTCCCCCCGGCCGCCCCGGGCGCCACGCCGCACGATTCTCCTAGAAGTACCGGGCCGAGCGCTTTTCTTTTCGGTTTCGCCGGAGCAGCGTCCCCGCGAGCGGGCGGGGACGGCAGGCGGCAGTTCCCTGGGCACTGGTGGCCTCCTGGAGACGAGTGCGGCGGAGGGACTATTTTTCGGATCGGAAGACAACAACTGCGCCCTCTTCCGGGGGAGGGCTGAAAGCGGCCGCGTAACTTCCGGACGAGCTGGAACGCGAGCCAGAGGGGCTCGGCGCGGGGGGAGCTTGCCCCGGGGGACGGGGCGACGACGACGACACCCGGCAGGAGCCGCCCCGCTGGCCAGCAGGCCGTGCCGCCCCCCCTGCCCGCCCCGCCCCGGCTTGCCCTGCCCTGTCCGGCCCTGCCCTGCCTCTGCCTTGCTCCGGCCGCCGGAGGATGCGCCTCGGCCGCCGGCCCTGCCCCACTGGCCGCCCCTGAGGGCCGCCCCTCTGTGCCCGTGCCTCGGTGCGCTCCCCGCCCCCCTCCCGCGCCCCGCTGCCAGCAGCGCCTTCCCCCCCCTTCGGCCATGGCGGGGGGCGGCGGGTCGCGCTACGCGGCCGAGTTCGTGCCCCCGCCCGAGTGCCCCGTGTTTGAGCCCAGCTGGGAGGAGTTCAGCGACCCGCTCGGTTTCATCGGCCGCATCCGTAGCTTGGCCGAGAAAACCGGCATCTGCAAGATCCGGCCCCCCAAGGTACCGCCCGCCTGGCGCGGGGGCAGGGCGGGATGTGGCCGGGGCCGGGGGAAGCCGGCGGCTCTGGGGCGCGGCGGGGGACTGGAGCGGGCTGGGCTCTGTCCCTGGGCGGCCACCGGGGTCGGGAGCCCCTTCCTCCGCTCTTCAAGTGTTTCCGGCCGAGTTTGCAGTACTCGCTGCTGTTGGGATCCCCCTGGGGCTGTTCAGTTCCCGTGCCCCGGTTGCTGGGGTTCCGTTAGTCCCCTTCCTCAGGCTGCGCCGGGGATGCAGAGACCCTATGTGATCCTTGAGCTTAGAAGTGGTTTTGAAGCGGGTGAGAAGCCTGTAGGAACGGCCAGGGCCCGGGCTTGACGCTCTACTTGCTTTAAAAACCAGCAAGCAGTGTGTCGGAAAGCTGCAGTGCGTTGTAGCTGGAAGTAAGCATTTGCACTGCAAGGGGGGGGGGGGGGGGGAGAAGGAAGGACGTGCCTTGTAAAGGGGCCATTGTTTGTAAACAGCCTTCAGACTGTTGGTGGAAGTGCGGCCAGCCTGGTTGTGTGCAGGAGTCAAGTGTGTTAGCAGGTTAGAAAGTAGGAGCTGAACATCTCCAATGGCCTGGTGCAGAAAGGGGTATTTTATGATGCCTTGTTCTGTGACCGTTCAGACAAGAACATCAAGCAATGCAGGAGCTCAGAGCCTTCTTCATAATTAAGTACAAATAAACCTATAAAATAGGAAAGTGGAAAATAGCGAAGGAGAGAGAAAAAGAACATGAAAAAAAGGGAGCTAAGAGTAGCCTGGATATGGGGACTGCCAATTAGATTCTATGATTCTTCCTTTCCCGACCCACAGTGTTGCTGGAATCTTTTTAGGTGGTTTAATGTCATGGTGAAATCTTGACCTCCAAGGGGCTGCCCTTTCTAAAATAAGCAGAATGGCTTAGGTTTGGGGAGAGGCCATGAGAAACTGATCCAGATCCAATTCATTGAGAGCACCTAGAACTTTCCTGGCCACTGAAGGCTGTAGTGTTTCTCTGTGATTGTTTGACCGTTGGTGTTGCAGGGCTTTGCTGGGTGTATGTGCATCAGGTTGGTTTGTGACCTGCAAAAAAGGACTAAATCGGGTGCCTGGTGCTAACCTTGCTGATTTGCAATCCTTTTCCATTATTAGAATCTGTAAATATTTTGCAGTTGTGCTTGAGGCCTTCAGATGCTGAAGCCGTTCAAACAACAAATGTGTTGCTTTTTTTGTCCATCTGTAATGTTGTGTCCTTACTCTGTTGTGTTTGCTGCCTGGTAGACTACCTACTGTATTTTTAAGATTCCTTAAGAGGTACTAAAAAGCTGATTTATACTTGTTTTGATGTCATAATGTGGTTTAGAGAGGGGAGATGGATCGGGGAGGTGTGTGTGATTGAACCAAGTACTGACTGTTCAGAAAGTCATTATTTAGGACTGCATTTCCATTGAAGTGTTGGTCCTGACTGCTGTTATTATCTTTATTGAAATACAAATGTAGGCAAACACGGGAAAGTTACATGCGTCATATTGTATGTTGTTTGGTGTTTATCACTGTTGATAGTGACAGTTTTGCAATGGGCAGGAAATACAGAACTTTCCCTCTTTGAGTAAACGCCAACCAGCAGCACGATCTCTCTCTCAAGTGAGAGCCCGGTATGAGATGGGTCGTATTGATATGCATCGAGCCTTATTTTCTTGTTTATTTCTGACTTTGTGAAGACTTTTTTAGGCTGACTAAAATGTTGTGAGAACATTTTAGAAGCATGACAATAGCGTAGAGCTGGAAAATATTACAAATCCTGCTGAAATTCATTTACTAGCGGAAGTTCGAACAACCAAGTTACTGAGGCCTTTTGTGCGTTTTTTAGTGAGGTTTCATGAAACACTGACATGTCTTTCTGTCTCTCCTTAGGATTGGCAGCCTCCGTTTGCCTGTGAAGTGCAAAGTTTTCGTTTCACTCCACGAATTCAGCGCCTGAATGAACTGGAGGTGAGCCTTTCCACTGTTGGTATAATATTGTGTTTACACTGAAAGCTGTAGGTCTCCTTGCTTGAGATTTACATCTTGTCAGGTTTCTGTGTGGGGAGACTTTAGAACTGTAGACCGCATTGCTGTTTATACTTGGCAGTGGCAGACTTCATAGAAAATAACTCTCCTTGGCTTTGAGATAAGTCTGGTTTTATTTTATTTTCCAAAATAACCACAAGAGTCTTTCACGTTCAACTGGAAATGTCTAAAGTGAATGCCAAATGCCATGTTGCATAGTGAGAGTAGCCGGCGTCTGGCCTTCAGAGCTCTGCAGGCCATGATTTATTTATTTTTCTTAAAATATTTACTGCTGTTCTGGAGCCTCTGGTTACCTTATAGTCAGCTATCACAATAATGCCTCTTAAGCATTTCAGTGAAGCTTCTTTGTATTTTATAAGACTAGTTATGGTTGGTTAATTTTATGTTTCAAAAATGTATGGGAGCTTTCTTGAAAACAGCGTGAGTAATATTCTGTCCTGGCTTTTCCTTTTCCCTACAGCATTTCTCAAAGCTTTGCACCGTTTCTATACCAAAATGTCATACATCGTTTGACTTATAAATGGATCCCCTTATGGAAAGTGATTTGAGTACTCCAAAAATACTCCAGGGAAGAGCTCCTTTTGCATGGTTAAGGCATATAGAAAAGCTGTTTATAACCCATCCCTGCCATTTCCCCCTACAGATTTTGTTAATTGCTCTTGTGCTTCTCCTTGGAATTCTGACTTAAAGTGAACATTATGGTCTGAAAATGTGAAAATTTAGGTAAAAGTTTTGGCTTATGGGATTTTAAGTGCAGAGAGCAAAAGCATATACAATTTTATGCTTATAAACATCTTTCTTTTTTCTAAATATTCCCATATATTTTTTTAATCTGAGAAATACCGTACATGCTGAGTTGTGTGCTTTGAAAATATAAACACTATAAAGCTTGTCACGTTTTTCCTCAGGTGTGCAGCATATTGTCATAATTTTGGGGGATATATGCATTCGTCTTCTCTTAATGATTGCAGGCAATGACGAGAGTGAAGCTGGATTTCTTGGACCAGTTAGCAAAATTTTGGGAACTTCAAGGATCCAATTTAAAAATTCCTGTGGTGGAGAGAAAAATACTGGATCTCTATGGTCTGAGCAAGGTGAGTAAGCAAATACGGTGTGCTCGGTCAGGCAGAGACCTCATTTTTCATTCAAGCTTGAGAAGTTGAGCAACAGGGAGGGCTTGTTTTACAGCATCAGTCTCATTAATATGGAGATTAAATGAAAATGGGAAAAAAAACAGGGTGGAAAAAAACTTACAAATTGCAAGGTTGTGACAGACACGTCTAACACAGTTACTTCAGCTGGCTTTAGTTGAGTCATATCCAGCACATATCAGTTGCTTGAACGTCCTGATGTTAGCTGTTTGAATTTTCATTGTCCTCTTTTATGCATGGCAGAGCTGCAGGAGTTGAGATGTTCTCTGAAAAGGTAGTGGCATACTTGCATCCATTTCAGCTCCTCACCTAGCAATTCTGTAATAAATTGCACTAATTGTTCCCTCCTGTCTCCCATCAGAGATTTTCCATGTGACATAAGCATGCATCTTTGGGACTTTATACTGTCAACTTCTGGAGTAATTATTTTAATCTGTTTCCAGTACAGGCTGTGCTTAGGGCTAACTAAAATTTTATGCTGCTATAGTAATCTCTGATGCATTGCTTTTTCAAATTTTCATGCAAATAACTGCTGGGGTTTACCACTGGCAAAATGCACATAGTTATAAACTTGTCTGCTAAAGAAAGGCTATTAATATAAATAGGTAGATTTGTTTGGCAAGGTGACAAATTGAGGTATGGTAGTACTAATTTTTTTGTGTTAAAGCATTTATTTCCATTCCCCTATCAAGGCTTCTTTCTCTTAAATCTTAACATTTTTACTTTCTCTTAAAGATGAAATCTATTTAGAAGTCATAGTCCTTTCAACTCTGAAATTCCTGCTAGCATGCAAACAAAAGCTGATAATGTCTTCCAGTATTTGTGTTTTATTTTTGTGTGTACTGTGCTTTGCTGGGCTTCACTAAACCATCATACTGGTTCTGGAAATGTCTGGGTCACTGTTGTGAGCTAGAACGTTTTAGTACGCTCCGGATATGGAAATGTAGGCTGATTTTGTTACTCACTTCTCCAGCTGCAGTTCATATAAAGATAACTTCAGCAATCACATCTTCATGGGCACGTAAAAAATAAATTGAAGTTTAGGAATAGCTTTGTTTAAACTGATTTTCTTTGCTGTAAATATGAGAAAAATGACGATCAAGAACATCATTGTGTTATGAGTGCAGCTCTCTCTAATTGTGAGAAGAAACAGAATTAATATATTTGTCACTGTTACAATTAGACTTTTGAGCTTACTGCAGCCTGAGAAACTGTAAGTTTCACTCCAGTAACAGTTGTTTTTTTTGCTTTGAGGTTTTCGGCCATCTATGAAATGTTAAACATGAAATTTGATCATTGTATGTGGAGACATGAAATGCAAAACCATACTGTAGTAGAAATGGTATTAGCCGTATAATAATGTGAATTAAATTACGATCCATTTGGGTTTTAAACTACTTGGTAGTGAAACCATATGAAGGGAGTGGAGGCAGTGGAAATGTGGCCAGTGTTTCAGATCAGGCAGATAGTCCATTTTTCTTTCTGTTTTGTTGCATGTAACAATGAAAGTTCCTGTATGTGAATTGCTAGATTCAAAACAGTTGTATTCAGGTGTAAAAAGTGAATGAGTTAAATGGAAGGTTAATTCAGTTTTCTGTCTTTGAATAGTCTCTCTGCTGATTGGGGTTCTCGGAGAGTTTTTGTATGAGTCCAACACTCCCTTCTATGTGGGGTCTGTTAGAATTGGCTTTGCTGCTGGCCGGACTTGTGTTTTGCATCAGAGTGTGAGTCTGGTGAGAGTTAACTTTTCCGTTTGTTCTGATGGTGGGTTTGTATTCTTTCCAGCTTGTCAGAAATCTTAACTGTTGAGTTCCTCCTGTCTAGAACAGTACTCAGCTTGTGTTTACTAGGGAAGTTGTAATAATAAATGTAATAAGGGGTGAGGTTAAGTATTTAATTATAGTCCTTCAGGAAACAAAAAGCAAACTCAGGTTTCTGCCATTCTTTAATAGAACCTTTTAGCATTTGATTGCTGAAGTTGATTTATGGTTTATGTGAGGCTGTTAGAGCAGTTCAAAGCCCTTAATGTCTTTGTGTCTTTGCGTTTCAGATTGTTGCTGGCAAAGGAGGCTTTGAGGTAGTCACTAAAGAGAAGAAATGGTCTAAAGTGGCAAGTCGGCTTGGCTACCTGCCAGGAAAAGGCACAGGATCATTACTGAAGTCTCATTATGAACGGATCTTATACCCCTATGAGCTTTTCCAGTCTGGGGTCAGCCTAATGGTGAGAGACTTCTCCTTCAGGATATGAGGATAGGGTCTAAACTGCGTGTGGCTGCTTGTTGCCACCTGCAGAAGTAGAACATAGATCTTGTGCTTTTAGAACCTGCAACTGTGTAGACAAATGTATACCCATCCTAATACTTCCTGTGGCAGGATAGTAGCAGAAGTTGTAATGTGACCTTGTGTCATAATTTTTTCTCATCAGTTTCTTTATAAGACCAAGAACAACCCTATTAAGGAAAACACCATGAGGCAAGGACACCTTCCACTAGATCGGGTTGCCCAGAGCTCCATCCAGCACTTCCAGAGATGGGGCATCCACAGCTTCTCAAGGCAGGCTGTTCCAGTACTTCACCCTTGTTGTGAAGAAATTCTTCCTCATATTTGATTTAAATCTGGCCTTTTTTTTTTATTTTAAAACTACTACCTCTTCTCGCTAAATTCCCTGATAAAGTCTGTTTATCTTTCTTGTAGGTTTCCTTTAAGTAAGGCTAAACAACTTCCATGCCCAGGGTGCCTGGATTAATCAACCTCTTGTCCAAATGGCATATGCGCAGTGCTGTGTGACTTCAGTCATTGGCTTATTTCTTAGTAAAGAGGCTGGTTTACAAACCACAGGATGGTCAGCACTACCTGATCAATTGACCTGGTGTTCTGTGCTCTGACCTTCTAGGGCATCCAGAAGCCTAACTTGAACCTTAAGGAAAAAGCGGAGGCTGAGGACCACAGCTCGGATGCCCAGACTTCACCAAAGCAAGGTTCGAGAATGAATGTCATGCTGAAGAGAACCAGACGTGTCAAGTCCCAGGTACCCGTATTTCTTGGTTATTGCAGAGAACCCTTATTCCTTGTACCAGCAAAGCAGTACTGGGAGTGCAGCAGCCTGTGTTTGTGGAAGTCTGCTCAAAAGCACCATGAGAAAGAAATCTCTACTTAATAAAATCTCAGAGATGTCTCCGGAGACTTTGCTTGTGGTAGATGTGCAGTTACAACTTCTGAAACCTGCTTCTTGTTTGTTTATATTTAGCTGTTGAACTTTGGTAGAGACTGTAAAAACTAAATGGTTCAGCTCTAGTGGCTACCTGCTGGCCATTTGATGGTGCGTGAGTGAAAGGTGGATTTACCTTAAGAACAAATTCGTATTGCTTCATGTCATTCTATACTTGCTTTAAACACTATGAAGCTTTGTCAAATGTGGTTAAAATTCTGTTGTTTTTTTCCCAATACATTTTGCTTGTTAACTGAGTTTATAAAGGACACTTAATCTCATCTTTGTCTCTGATGTCATGACTGATTCAGACTAAATTGTCCCTTTTAATCTATTCTCTTTACTAACAGAAGCTGACTTAGCATTATTTATTGCAGCTACATAGCAATGCATCAATCACACAAGCAGTCCCTGGCTTTCCAATTGTGTCGTTAGTGAGGTGTCCAAAAAAAAACCTAAGGATGCTGCAGTTCCTGCAGCGGTCATTCATCTTATGGAATTCTGCTTTGAACAAATCCTGAGGGATAGTGCCAGTGTGACCTCTTTCCTCCTGCATGGTGTAGAAGTGTCACTGTGTTATTAAGATCCTGCAGGATTTTTTTCTGATGCTGCTTTCTTTAGAGTAACTCTTATTCCTCATTGGAAGAGTCACTTCTGTGGTACTTCTGACACAGCATAGCTGCTTAATTTCATCTTAAAGGTGCTGCATTTTCGAAACGAGAGAGGTGTCTTCACTTGAATGGTCTGCAAAAAAAGTCAATGCATATGTATGTAAATGCCTTCTAGAAGACCTGTACTCACATTATCTTTTAAGCAATTTAGTTATTAAAATAGCTGAACTGAATTCTTCAATAAAGGAAGAGCTCAGCCTACTCACGTAGCCAGAGAAGTATTTCTAGGCTGTGTTGGAAGCTATGTATAAATCTGTAACTGTGTTTAGAAATAGAAATTTGTCCTCACGATCCCCAAACTGCAGAAGTATAGGATCTGGAGAATGCTAAGAAATTGTCCCAGATTTCAGTACCTTGTTATTATAGACAGGACTCTGCTTATTGTTCGAAGTGCACATCTGGAATTGTCCCAGAAAATTAGAAAATTAGGTGTTCTGTAGAACACAGGTAATAGGCAAATGTAAAACAAAAAAAAACCAAAACCAACCCCAACCTGCTAAATAAATGTTATTCTGCTTTAGCGGCTGTATCTCTGTGATTGTGTTGTTTGCTGAGTTGTCCAGTACCTGATGACTGAGCATAGCTAATTACACTAAACGCTGCATCTAAGGAGATTTTTTTCCACAGTTAAATGTATTTTTCCAAAATGATTTGCATCTTATCTCTGCATGTGATTTACTTGAGAATGGGAGATACATAAGAAATGATGAAGGTGGTAACTGGAGATTACTGAAGTAAACCAGGATCCTCAGAAGAGGCTGACAGCTTTTAGAAAAGCAAACGTTTTAGTTTTTAAAGTATATAAAAAAATGAAGGAAAATAAGGAATAAGAATTCTCCTTTGTGAAATAAGGACTTTTTTTTTCCAAGAAGGAGAATAGTTTGGTTATGAGAAATTCTCCTTTAAAAAAAAACCAAGATTTTCTATTCCTTTCTTCTGAAGAAAGCTGTCAAATAAAAAAACAATGGAGGAGGGTAACTGAAATACTTGTGGGCAACAACAACAAAAAATAAAATGAATTTAGGTTACAAAAAGAGATAATCTTTAAAGTTAGGTTAAATTCTTTGTTAGAAAAAGAGTGAATGTCTCCGCAAATTATCTTTTAGGATGCATTTTAACTGACAAGGGAATTTATCTAATGAGGTTACATCCTAACAGTGAAAAATTGTGGGTAATGTCTGCTTTCAGTACTCTGTTACAAACACGGATGGTTTAGAAAAGCAATTAACAAAATAAAATTCCATTTTTAATTTGAAAAAAAAAAATACAGCAATAATTCTGTGAAATGATAGGACTCTGAGAGATGCTGACATGCCTAATGCGCACAAATACTTGAACTCTTGATTGTAACTGTTCTCATTATATTATATCATAGAATCATACACTGGCTTAAGTTGGAAGGGACCTTAAAGCCCACCCAGCCCCAACCTCCTGCCGTGGACAGGGCTGCCACCCAACAGCTCAGCTGCCTAGGGCCCCATCCAGCCTGGCCCTGAGTGCCTACAGAGTTGTGAGCTTCTTACCAATGGTTTTCCCTTACACAAGGAAATCCCTTGAGTTGTACTTTCTGTTGAGGAGGTAAAAACTGAAGATCTTCCTATGTCTTTCAGGAAGAAGAATAGAATTTCAGCTTAATCAAGTTTGGTTTTGCTTTTTTCTGTTATATAAGCAACAAAACAAAAATAACATGGAGTTTTTTTCCTATTAGCTGTGGAAAGAATGGCAAGGAATGCTTTCAGGATTTTTGAGTTGGGTGTTTATGTGCTGTTTTGGAGCATACCCCAGAGAATCTCATTCAGTCTTCTGAGTGATTTTCTTTTGCATCTTAAACGATCGGATAGCCTTGCACTATTTGTAAGTTTTATACAGAAAGCTGATTTTTTTTTTTTTAATACATTTCTCATTCAGTAACCTGGTTGGTTTGTTTTTCACCTGAGCGTGAATACATTAGATCCATTTTGTTTTAGTTGAATCCAAATAAATATGAGCAGTGGAGTTATGAAAACATATTTAGGGAATGCGTTTTTAAACAAAGCTATAAAATCAAAGGGAGGTTGTTGCCATGTTATTTAATTTAGTAAATATGATAGTCGAACTATTTTTCAAGTATTATTGAGAAAATTGTTTTAGATCACAATAGCAGGAGGGAAGCTGTGGCGATCATTAAAATAAACGTTACTGAGGTAATGGAAAATTACCCTGTGGAAGAGTAATGTGGGTTGATTCTGTCAACTTCTGTTAATTGAGAAAATGGAAAAACTTTTAATGAGTTTCAAATGGAAATGGAATGACTCTGAAGTCTCCAGATTGTGAGCTTTCCTGTTCAGTAAAAATATGATGGTGATTCTCATGGCTTGTTAGCCAAGAAGTGAAGAGTTCAGGAGGAAAAAAAAATCACCAGTTGGTATGCAATTTTAGACCGAACTTATACGATCAGTATTATGTCTAAACTGAAAATAATAACATCATAGAATTCATAAACATTAGAAATCAGAGTATCAACATGAATAGCTTTGCAAAGATGCAGTTTAGCATACTGTACACAACTCAGTGAGAGCAGGAACTCTAAATTAAGAAATTCATGAGTAGTAATAACTACTTTAGGTCTTTTAGAGTGTTCTTCTGACAAGAAGAAATACAACTGATTTAGGCTGAATAAATGGAAATAATCAGCTTTTAGCTTTGTTAGAAGTGCCTTTGACTATCCGGTTTTTAAACACTTCTAAGGAATTTCTTTTTGTGGTATTGTTTTTTTTCCTCATTGAATGGAAAGTATGACTGTACATCTTCCTGAGGGAGTTGATATCATACCTTATCTAATAGGGCACAATTCTGTGGATAACAGGTGAAGTATCCTTAATAATTATGTGAAGGTAACCAGAATTAGATACCTGCCTTCTAAATTGATGTACTTGCTGAGATCTCTTAAAATCAGTGAGTTTCAGGAGGAAAACTGAATGGTGGGAATACAATGGCTTTGTATATCAGTGTTAGAAAGGGTTTTCAGTATGTAAGGAAGCAACATAAAATACAAAAGATGGTTGCATTGAAGCTATGACAGACCAAACATGGGGTTCTTTTTGCTGTTAGGTTAGCAGCTATGATGTGAGGAAATGAGATAGGTCAGTAAAGGGAAATGGGAAGAAGTTTGCTGAAATGAAATGCGTTGGCAAACAACTGAACACTGCAGGGCTGTTGAGACATCACCTAATAGAATGGGTCTTCTATTCTCTGATTTTTGAGGTTGCAGGGGCACAAAGAGTAGCTGTAATCTCAGAGTTACACTCATAACATGTCATCATAAATAAATCCGGGAAATAGTTTCAAATTCATTAGAGTTGATTTATGTCTCTATTCAAGGAAGTGTATGTGAACTTACAAGCACCTCGTGGTATTATAGCTGTGGGAAATATTACTGCGACATTCTTCTTTTTTTATTATCCTAAACGTTAATCTTAGATCTCATTTGCTATATAGATGACTTTCTGTAGTTAGTATGTGGTACTAAGCACTAATTTGTCTTTTATTCCATTTGTTTGTTGGCTCTAGGAAGTGAGAATCATGTCTTTTGCCACCTGTTTCCTTTCTTTTGATGAGCTGATGTTGAGTACTATGGGAGAGTGAAATGCAAATAAATGATGATGAGAGTTGGAGCAGAAGTATTGTTAAGTTTGTGCTGATCTGGTCTTTTTTTTATTCTTAGGTGGAGGCAGGAGAAATGAGTAGAAATACTGAATTAAAGAAGTTGCAGATCTTTGGAGCTGGACCCAAGATGATGGGTCTGTCATTGGGAGCAAAGGATAAAGAGGGTAATTAAATCTTGGGTTCATCGCTTTGTAAAGTAACAAGGCTGTTAAATCTTTCCACATGTCTGTAGAACTAACATTATGGAGTAGGTAAGGTGTTATAACTGAAAATAGAAAGTAAATATTTTAGATTTTAATTCATGAGAGATTTTCAGGGTGCTTCATTTAGTTTGGCAGAGTTTCAACTTCTTATGTACTATATTGTAACCATAACAATTAAGCAGCTGTTGCATGAACTGCGTGGCTGGAAGGAAAAGCAGGACTTTTTTTTTTTTTTTTTGACAATTCTGAAGCTGATCCTACTAGCTAAGTGAACTAATTCACTGTGTTCTATGAGGCAATTGGGATGACCTGTGAGGATATACAAAATATATTTTCCTTAATCCTGTTTATTTTAGAATGATTGGGTACAGCAAGACATTTTACCTTTTGCTGGGTGGGTGGTCAGGTAGTTTCAGTTATTACAGACAGGTTACCAAATTGGACCTCTTTGTTGTTTTTGCAAGTTGCATCTATCTTCATGTGTTACTAATAACACAACTTTATTTTCCTTAAAGATGAGGTGACACGAAGACGCAAGGGAAACAGATCAGAAGCATTTGGAATGCAGATGAGGCAGCGCAAAGGAACTCTTTCTGTCAACTTTGTAAGTTTGATTATCTTGCTGTGGTTTCTGATAAGAAGTTCATTGATATACTAAGGTGTTTTTTGTTGGTTTTTTTTTCCTCAAAACAAAGAAGAAGGAACAGTGTTTTACAAAATAATGCATGGTTTTTAATTCAGGCAGGAAGGGTGTTGCAGTTTTTGAAGGTAATTGATGATTATAGGTTTGAAAACTTGCTTTGCCATGCACTTTTTGCATGTCTTCAATAGCTTGCTTTTTATTTGAGCTTGTCTTTGTGCTGCAATACTACTGCATCTCTTCCTTTAAATGTGTTAGATGCTCCAGTACTTCAGCATTTTGATTATATCAATATCAGCTTTCATCTTCTTCCGCACTGTTCGGAGTTTAAACTACTCATTGTATAATAAAATTGTTTGAGTTGGAAGGGACCCTTAAAGGTCATCTGGTCCTGCAATGAGCAGGGTCATCCACAGGTAGATCAGATTGCTCAAAGCCCTGTCCAGCCTGACCTTAAGTGTCTCCAGGGTTGGGGCACCTACCACATTTCTGGGCAATGTGTGCCAGTGTCTCACCACCCCTATTTTGAAAATATTCTTCCTTATATCCAACCTAAACTTTCCTCTTTTAGTTTGAAACCAATTCCCCTTGTTCTGTCACCACAGACCCTGCTGAAGAGTCTGTCCCCTTCCTTCTTACAGCCCCCCTTTAGATACTGAAAGGCCACTATCATGTCTCCTCAGAGCCTTCTCTTCTCCAGGCTGAATAGCCCCAGCTCTCAGCCTGTCCTTTTAGGTGAGGTGTTCCACCCTGGGATCATTTTTGTGGCCCTTCTCTGTATGCACCCCAGCAGGTCTACATCTCTCCTGTACTGAGGACTCCACATCTGGATGCAGTATTCCAGGTGAGGTCTCACAAGTGCAGAGCAGGGAGCAGGATCACCTCCCTCACCCTGCTGGCCACGCTTCTTTTGATGCAGCCCAGAATACAATTGGCTTTCTGGGCTGCAAGGGCCCACTACTGGCTCATGCCCAGCTTGCCATCCACCAGTACCCCCAGGTCCTTTTTCGCAGGGCTGTGCTCTATCCTTACATCCCCCAGCTTATTTTGATAGTGGGGGCTGCCATGACCCAGGTGCAGATCTTGCAGTTGGATTTGTTGAACATCGTGAGGTTCACCTGGCCCCATGTAAGTCCATGCAAAAGGAAATGAAGAGCAACTCTAAGGGGAGAAGTGAAATGTTTAGCATTCTGATGTTTGACCAGGGAGAAGCAGTGTATCATTGTTCTTACTTTTTCACTGCCTGTGACTTTTCACTTTTGAAATGTCATAATTTAGCCTGTGTATACAACAGTGAGACAAGATGCATGCTTCTAGTGCTTCAAGCAATAGGCTCCTAAATACAAATTCAGCTGTTCTTTTTTTTCTTAGCAGCACCTAGAAAAACAATGCCTAGAAAAATTAGTTTTATATTAAACCACGGAAGGTCAAGGCAACCAAAAATCTCCAGTAACTACATGAAAAATGCCTACTGGAGAAAGAAGGTGGAGAACTTGGACAGTTTAGACAAACAATCAAACCAGATCATTGTGCCATTGTAGCAAGTTAGAATTTGTAATTTGAATTTCATTTTGTGTGTATACTACCAAGTATACAGTATTCCTGGGCTGTTTGAGTATCGTGGCCATTTTGTTTAAGGATGTTTTCATTTAAGAATATGTTGTCCAATCTCTGTTTCTGTACATAAAAGGTGATACATTACCTTTTTGTAACTTCTACCTGAAAAATACTGTGCTGCAGTATTGTTTATAATTTTTTCTGATTCATGGTGTATTTTTTTTGTGAGGTGCTGTGAAATAATGCGTACCTTTTTATCACCTCCCCGCAAATATATATCATCAGGGTTCTACCAGGTTTTAATTATGTGGGTAGGAGGCTTATTTGTGGTTACGGTGTAATCACAGATCTACATTTTGTGGGTATGTTTTGTGGTGCAGTCTTTCTATTTAACAAATCATCTCTTGGTCTCAAGACGAAAGTGTGTATTTGTATGGAGAGAAAAAAGTATTATCAGCAGTAGATAACTAATAGGTAACTAATGAATATCACAGAATACCCTTGCATTATAATTGCTATTTTAATACTTTTTAGTTTTTGGAATGGAGCCTGGAGATGTTTGTTAAAGCAACCTTTCTCCTTTATATATACTTGCAACAAAAGTAATTAGTTTGGTAACTAGTTTTAGATCTGTTGTATTTGTTATGTGGGTTTTTTTTGTTTGTTTGTCTTAAAAAGGAAAAAAAAAAAGAAGAAATAACTGGGTTTGGTAATATAACTGCAACATTTAACACCATTGTTTCTTAAGATGGTTATTGAGCAATCTTCCCCTTAAGAAGTATACTGTTGCATAACTAGGAAGTTGTGTAGGTTAACTAGGCTGCTGTAACTAAGATGGGGTTGATTTCAAGTATTTAAGCAAGTTGTATGAATTTTTATTTTATTTTTTGTGTGTGGCAGTCTAAGAATAAAAACCCCACCCAAACAAACAAAAAACCAACTCAAATCAAACCCACTGTTTCTGGTGGGTTTTTAGCTCCGTGAGGGAAATATCGAGCAACTTGGGCTCTGCATGACTCAAGGTAGTAGTAGCAGAATTTAGAATATACGTTACACAGAAGATATTTTTTTAGTTGTGATAAAATAATGCACTTTTTTTTTGTTTAGATTACATTCAATTACATTACAGATCTTCAGTGCTATATTAAATACTAAGTGTTTATATTGCAAGTCCTTTGGACAGTACAAAATGCCGCAGCAAACAATATTTGAGACCTGATGATGTCTGTGAGACACATTTTCAAGTCTATGTTGTTCCTGGTGAAAAGTGATCTCAGATATCTGCAAAAAATTTTTTCCTGTTGTGTTGAGTTTAATACCTTTCTCCTATCATATGGAATTTGTGTCCTTTATTTTGAAGAATACGAGTAAGGGTTTGGTACCTTTATGTACAATTTCGTCCTCTTCCTCTTGGAATTCGATTGAATTATGTAGGCTTGGATTTTCTTGTCCATTATAAGCATAATCACTTTACTGTTGCAAGTGATAACACGTATGTTTCTGAAACATTTCTTGAAGATATTCTTCAGTTGCATACTACCCATAGAGACTTTGAGTTGCTTTCAGTTATCAAGGCTCATAGAGAGAGCATGAATTCCTAAAAGGTTTATTCTCCTCTATTGCCTTGGAATAATGTAGGTGAGATGCTCCTTTGAGTTATCTGGATAATTATTACCCAACTGAGCAGAATAGTTGTTTCCAGCAGTAATGTCCATTTATTTCCCTTACCCTGACTGAAGCACAATTGATAGCATTGCTTCTCAACAATCAAAGGAGATTGCATTTATGTTTATATTGAGTTTTAGGATTACCTCCTTTCTTTGTTATTTAGAGGAAGGCGGGTTCCGGATGAGGAAACTTGTTACAACTTATAACAACATACGTTTTTTTTCTCCTCAGGTTGATTTGTATGTTTGCTTATTCTGTGGCAGAGGAAATAATGAAGACAAACTGCTGCTATGTGATGGATGTGATGACAGCTATCACACTTTCTGCTTGATTCCTCCTTTGCCTGATGTACCTAAAGGTGACTGGAGGTGTCCAAAGTGTGTTGCAGAGGTACAGTTGAAGAAATACTCAATTTTTGTATGTGTAGTTGTGCTCCAGAAAAGAGCAAAAGAGCTGTAGTTCAGCTCTCATTGCTGTTCCATCTGACTAGGAGATGTTGTGTTGTTTAGGATTTTGACAAGATATGGGCTGTGAATCTCCAGCTGATGAGCTGTAGGAAAAATGTTTCTCCTGGAACTTGGGCATAACCTTTGTTTAAGACATAGCCATAGCCAGAAGTTAAAACTCAGATGTTTCTGTGGCCTTTAATTTGAGCTGAAATTCAAGCTGATGAGTGGGTAACAGGAAAGTAGGTGAGAGTTATGGTGGCAATAGGTGTTTAAACATAACGATGAGGCACTTTCTAACCAACAAAGTAATTGAATCACGTAATTTGGGCACAACAGGGAGCTCTCTTCATTGAGAAGTTGTTATGACATTGTTCAGAATAGCTTTTTGCAGATAGTGAAAGAACTAATTTGAAGAGTAACTCTTAGTTTTGTTTTAGACTAAGAAAGGAACTGGAAAGACTTAGAAATGGAAACCGGTTTGAACTCATTTGTTCAAAAAATAGGAGTGACTGTATTCAATGAGGTAACTGATCAACAGCATAAAGGTAGAAAGCATAATTTGACTGGCTTGATATTTGTCTCAAGAAAAATTTGCAAGCTCAGGAAATGTGTAGATTTAGAATTCAGATTGAAAAAGCTTGTCATTTCTAAATCTGTAACTTTGTTACTGGCTTTAACTCTTAAAAAAAAAAAATTTTTTTTTAGACTTTTTTTTCAGAGAGAGTCAGTAATATGCACACTCCTATACTCATTTCCCCCCCAGAACATCCACGGCAACCTTCCCAGCTGTGGCCTTCTCCTATTTTCTTTATGATAGCGCAAATAGTTGTTCAGCCACGTAATGAGGTGGCTTTTCGCTCTCTAACTGTTCCTTAAGAGAGATTAGGTTGTCTGAACTCAGGCTAATGCTGTTGTGAGGTGGAAATCTCTAGTTACAGGCAAGGAAGGCTGACTTACCCTTTGGGCTGCTGCTCATGTAATGGATTAAGCTTCTTGGTAAACTTTCTCTTAATAGAGGACAATAAGGAAGCATTAGCAAAGTAGAGCAATGTGACCTGGAGGTAATGTAGAGAATATAGTAAATGTTGTCTGTTGTAAATGGTTTAAGAACATGCAAAATCATGAAAAGTTTCAGTAGTAATTGTACTATTACTAAGGTGTCTTAGCTTTGCGTAGTAGTAGTAGTACTTGTAATAGAAACAGGAATGTTCTAAAGGGAAAATCACATACAGGGAAAAAATTGGCAGTTAAATGGCTGAATCAATTGTTGCAAGTTTGTGATACAGAAAGTACTTGAAAAATACTGTGTATAGTGGAAATGTGAAGTTATGGCTTGAACCAGTGATTGAGCACCTGGTGGGAAGGCAGGGCCAACCCAGGGGAGCTCAGATGCATGCAGTGCACCTGAGTGACTGGAACAGTGGAGCCAGGATGCATCCCTTCCCAGACCTCATTTAAGGGTTGGCAGTGGAGGTGAGGGTATCTCTCTGGAGATCCCTGCCTACCCGAGGACCCTCCAGGCCTTCTGAAGGTAAGCAGCTTCTTTCCCTTATTTCTGTGCCTGTTGCTGTTGTGTCTGATTGGATCCTCACTGTGGCCTGGGATTTTGTTGTTCTTCTGTCATTGTTGCGCTTTCCTTTATGTTACACCATGAATGCATTGAAAGTAAGAAAGAGGGGGAAAAGAAAAAGAATGTGTGTGTGTATGTATATATATACATACATCATAGAGATGTTTGGAATGATTAGTCGTACTTGTCTCAGTTTTTACTTCAGAAGCTAAGTGTGCACTATTGGTTGATGTAATGTTAACACCAGAGTGCCAAAACAGAAGCTAGGAAGGACAGGATAAGACTCAACTTGCATTGGGGTCAACATTGTCTCGACAGTGTTTTCAGATGTTATAAATTTTCTTTTGCCAGCTGCATTTAAGAGCAGCTTTGATAAACGTTGCTAACAGTCTAAGGATATTTTCTGTTGAAGAGAAAGGAATTACTGATCTCTTGCACTCCTCTTTGGTCCTTTTTCATTATGACACTAAACAGCTGACTGTTAAGTTTTGTGGCATGTTTGTGTTCAAATATGTCTTGTAGACGTTAAAAATTGGGTCAGCCCCTTTGTCAGCAGGGACTGAGAAAGACGTAGAAACAAGTGGGGACAGTAGCAGGAATGTGAGCTAGTCTTCTTGAATTCTTGGGATGAATGTAGGTAGAACAATGGAAGACCTGAAGGCTTTGTCAGAGGGACTGTGTTTGCTATTAGCTATTACTAGTCAGCTACTTTGGTATAAGCGCTGCATTGTTTTAATTTCCTTTCCTCTTTCCTCCAGTGCACTTGCGCTAAATCATTTGATGATATGTTGTGTTGATAAGACTGAAACGCTAACAGGATTTGTTCCTGTGCATTTATTCTGCAGGTATTTGAATGTGCAGTGTTGTCATGGTTTTATTTAAGAAATGCCTTTAAGGCTAAGATTTTCTTTGTCTCACTCTGCTGCTGACAGGAGTAGATGGTAAAACTTAATTTGTACAGGAAGCAGAGTTGTGTAGTATTGGGGTTTGCTGTGTTAGATTAACTTCCATACGATTAATTCTGTTCTGTTTCCATTATGGTAGGACTTCCTCAGCTGACAAAAGCACTCAAAACGGGTAGCTTATTATGTTTGGTAAGGACTCAGATGGTCAACTGTTTTGTTTCCTCTTTTCAGTTTTGCCAGAAGTATAACTGTGTGTCATAATCTGCCGTAGGGAACAATATTTTATGTTCTATCTTTTAGGAATGCAACAAACCCCGTGAGGCCTTTGGATTTGAACAAGCTGTCAGGGAATATACTCTTCAGAGCTTTGGTGAAATGGCTGATAACTTCAAGTCTGATTATTTCAACATGCCAGTCCATGTGAGTTCACCTTTTGTTGTCATTTCTTGTAGAGGAAAAAGAGGTTTCAGCTGATCCTGGATTTTTGCTGAGGCATCTTAGGTTTCTGTGAAGAGGCTCAATAAACTTCAAACATATAAACAAATGGTATAACTTCCTGGCATCCGGTCTTGCTTCAACTTCATTTCGCTCTTTTCTGGTGATCAGAAGAGAGCTTTATTGCTTGTAAAGGCTATACTCCATTTTAGTTTTTTCCCTTTTTGATTATTTGAACCAAGTCTAGAAGTGTTCTTGTGTGGCAGTGGGATCTTGTGTCCTTTCTGTGGCTTTTATTTTGATTCAGTTTGTTCAGTGGACATACCATTATTTTCTTCCTTATTACATTCTTTTTTTGCAGACGTATCAATAGATAAAGTCTGTCTGATATATTTTTTTTTTCCCTTGCATCTCAGCAGCATTTTTAGAACTGATGTGTCTCTGTTGGCATGCCTTTGTGATTCCGCTGTCCTATAGACTGCATGAAACACCAAGCTTCTTCTCTCAGGGTTCTTAGGTAATTTGTGGACAGTCTTGTCTCAGCTTCCTGCTTTGAAGATCTCTGCTTCACTTCATGACTTTGGGACCCAGATCAAAAAAAGAAATCAAGTTTAATTTACAAACAGTCTTTAACTAAATGCATGTAAGAGTTATGAGATATATGAAGACTACACTCTTGAACACATTTATCCGAATTTCCTTTTAGTTTTTCAGATTTTGGTTATTATTCTCTGAAATAGTTTGGAATATGCATGCTCATCATTATTTTTGCTTCTCGGCTTCTGCTGTCTCCTCCCACTTTTAGCTGTCAAGAATATTCTTAAGCTGTACTCCTGATAATCCCATCTTTCATTTTTTTTTCATTCCGTCCTTCATGGTGTGGCATTCTATTTCTATTACATTGCAGCCACTACTAAGGAAAACAAACCAAACTGTGTGACAGTGAAGAGATGGAGTTGAGAGAGCGTGTGTTTGGAATTTGAAGATAGACCAGAGATTAGTAACAGTATATAGTTTCAATGTGTTCAGGTTGGATCTTATCTGCGCGTACCCTTACAACATCTTGCTTTCAGATGGTTCCCACTGAGCTGGTAGAGAAAGAATTCTGGAGATTGGTGAGCAGCATAGAAGAAGATGTTATTGTAGAATATGGAGCTGATATATCATCCAAGGACTTTGGAAGTGGCTTTCCGGTGAAAGACGGCCGACGAAAGCTGATGCCAGAGGAGGAGGTAAGTAATAGAATATGCAGGCTGACCCCATTCTTTGCATGAGATTTCACAGTAAGAATTTAAATCTGAAATCATTGTGGATTTTTTTCATGAAGATATTAAGACTCACACTTAACATCCCTTTTGAGCAGGGCATTAATCTGATAGTGTATGTTCTTTTTCTGGATCTTTGTTTCTGATAGCTAAGCTGTTTGTAATGATTGAAGTTACACCTGTTTTGTATCACTAAATAGGCAAAGATATGCAAATTATTGCAGTATACCCAAGTATAAGGAAACATCTGATAAGATTTTCCTTTCTTGTTTTGAGGAGTTAACTACTGAAACATAATACCTCCTTAGATTTGTAATAGATAAAACAGACTAATGAAATTTAACTTGTCCCTCTGACTGTGCATACTGTAAGAGTGAAAAAACTTTGATACAGCATCTGTTACGGGAAAATTAGATAAAGAACATCTGGTGAGTGTATTACCTACTTTCCCTCAGACCTTATTCTATATTATTCTACAGAATATCCATTTTCTGTCTGCTTATGCATTTAAATTCTGACAAAAGGGGAGAGTGAGGATGTGATTTTTACGGTTACGCAGGCTCAAACTGGTTCATACCAAGCCCTGGAAAATGTTATTTTGCTCACTATTGTCTTCCATCCATGTCTGCACTTTCCTACTTGCACTTTTTGTCTTGGTGGTGCAGAGATTGTCTATCTGCTTGCTGAGTGAGAACTGCTTGTTGATCTCTTTGTATAAAACTAATAATTAAAAAAAAAAACAAAACAACCACAACAACCTTCTAGCCAGGTCATCTCTCTCACAGTTGTCTTTGTGTCAGTGCAGAGGAAACAAAGTGGTGGCAATCTGAATTTACCTTTTTTTTTTTTTTTTAATACAAACTGGGTGCATTTTGAAGGAAAGGATGAATTTCTTAACTGGTGGTGCTGATTTCTGAATGTGAAGTAAATGTAGGAATTTATTCTACTGAGGGATTTCTAAAATAATTTATGGAGATCAAGTTGAGCTACAGTGCAGTAAAACAGATCTCTCACAAGAAATCTCATTATTTCAGCTTTTGATGTTTGCAGTCATTGTATCCAGTTTTATGGAAGACATCTATCATTTATTCTTTTGCTAATGTTGCTGGTATCTTTTTCTTTTCAGTCAGAAAAGCATGAAAGTTAGGCATAGGATGGAATCAAAGTCTGTCAGCACCGATCCAAAGAATATGGGCTATATATGTTGAAATACTAGGACTGGCCTTAAATGTTAGTTGTGTTAAATGCTGGCTAAAGAGTTTAAATATTCACTACTTTACATGCTTCGCTGTTGCAGAATACTGTGTGCTGTCTGCAATAGGAATGGATAAGCTGATTTCTTAATACTTACCTTGTCTAGACTTGGTGTCCTTATGGTCTTCTAATTTGCTCAGAATTCTCTCCTTTTTTTTTTTTTTTTTTTGCAGGATTATGCACTCTCTGGCTGGAATTTGAATAACATGCCAATTCTAGAACAATCAGTCCTTGCTCACATTAATGCAGATATCTCTGGCATGAAGGTACCTTGGCTGTATGTGGGGATGTGCTTCTCCTCATTTTGCTGGCATATCGAAGACCACTGGAGCTATTCCATCAACTACCTGCATTGGTATGGGCTCTCCTTTGCACATCTACGTTATACTGCCTTGTTTACTGTTAGTAAATTTGTAATTTTACTTGAAAATATCTATTAGTGCTGTTGACTTTTAACCAAAAAACTGTATGTGGTAAGTAGCCCGTATTCTTAGCTGAACTTGGTTAAAAGAGAACACAAATACTGCTTTAATGGTGTTGGTATTTTTCATTAACTGATTGAATATTCTTGTGTTGCAAGCAATCTGTTATCACTGTAAAATTGTTCTTTAGAGGCTCGCATCTTTTTTAACAACTTTTTTTGTTTTAAATTGAATTACAGTTCATTGGTGCGGAATGTGCTTTGTGTTTTAAAGTTGGTAAGCCCCTGCTGGAAATGAAGGCTGCTGTCTAGTGGTTTATGCAGGCATCAAAACTGAAAGTTCATGAACAGGGTTATGTATATACAGAGTACTCCTACTTAAAAGAAGAGAAATTTGAAAGTAATTCTGACTTCCAGAACATTTCTGATAGTGTTCTGGTGTTTGTTTTTTATCGGAGAAGAAGAATCGTGGTGGATTAATTCTTTACACCACAGTTAGTCTTCATGAGAGGAGACGGTGGGAAGCATTCCTTCAGAATGGGAAGTTAGTTGTCTGCTGAGTTTGATAGCCTTTGGATTATGACTGCACATTTTTGGAGAACTGTTTGCTGATAGATCTGGTCCGCAGGCTGTGAGGGAGCATTTCATTTGTTTAGAGTTCACTTATGGCCCTCATCATTCTGTTGACTGGGTCACTGTATGAAGGTCTTGTGTCAGCTGGTGAATTCCAGCAGCTCAGCCGGGAACAGCAGTATTTCCTGAGGCTTGCTAGTTCTGTCTTACCAGCAGGTGTCACTAAAGCCTGTAGGAATCATAGAAAACATTGCATTATTCCTTATCTAACTTTCAGGATGTTTAGTGTTAAGGTAATTAATATAATAACCTAGCAAGTAAATTGATTCATGTATTTTAGCAGACTATTACTTGTACTTTAAAAAAAAAATTAATAATAAAATACAAACCTCCGTACTATAGATTCTAGATCATTACAGCTCACTTTGGTTAAGACGGGACTGGAAGGACTAGAATAATGTTTTCAAGTTGTTCTCTGTTATTGGCTCTGTTTGTCACTTTTTTTCCTTGTTCACATAACTCATGTGATTAGGTATCTTCTGTCTTTGGAATCTCGCGAACTACTGGTTTTCAGTGACTGGTTATCTGTATTAGAAGGATTGATTATACTTTATCACTTTGGCATTTGATCACATTCACTTCTGCTTATGTGGTATAATATGCCTTTTGTTTTAGACATAAGATTTCTCCAAGGTTGACTGAGAGAGTGGATGAGTACCACAGTCTATTTCTGTTAAAGATGTTTCTGTGTCTACACACAAAAAATATTTGGCTTATACTTTTAACATCACTGTTCACGTAACTTTGCAGTTGGGTGCCATCATTTGTTTCCTTCAAGTAATGCATTTGTTTTTGCGTGGTTTTTTTTTTTTTGTTAGGGGAGAGCCAAAGACGTGGTATGGTGTGCCCTCTCATGCAGCAGAGCAACTGGAAGATGTGATGAAGGAGTTGGCTCCTGAGCTATTTGAATCCCAGCCTGATCTCCTGCATCAATTGGTCACTATCATGAACCCCAATGTGCTGATGGAACATGGTGTACCAGTGAGTACTACATGAGCGTTTTATCCACCAAGTTTCAGTTTGTTCCAGATTTATGTAACTCTGAAGAAGTTTTATGGTGTACCTCTACATCTCTAGTTCATTAGTTACAAGGTGGCATTGAAGTCCATTCAATGCAAGGTGGCATTGATTCATTTTTTGAATCCTTTTTGAGCCTCACCATGAAATTCAATTATCTTACATCAGAAAGAGGATGTGCCAAACTTCTTATTTAAAATATCTTGCAGAATAAATGGACATTATGCTGCAGTTCATTTTAATGGATAAAACCCTTCTACTGTATTTGTCTGGGAAATTAGTTTTAATATCTTTTGACAGTGAAACACTAATGTTTTATAGAAATTTCAGCTTTACAAACTGTTTTGACCAAGCGTTACTGACTGCAGGCCTTTAAGCAGCAGTCACTATGACTTGTTTTTTGTGTTAGGATAAATTGCTTCTCTGACAAATAGTCTGGCAAAGCAAGCCATAAACTGTTTCTAGAACCTTTTACAGGTTATAGTGTGGCAGATTAAATAATGATGGTCAATTATCCTTTTTTGGAATTCACAAGGAGAATTTTAAACTGCTGGATTAGATATCTATCTTTTACTTTTTTGGATTAACACTATAAACTGAGGATTTGTTTTAAAGAGGCAGAATCAAACCTTACCACTTTACTATGTTGACTACGTTGTAGTGTTCTACAGGTAACACAAGTGATGTTCAGTACATTCTAACTTCCATTGCAAGTTTTTGAGTGCTTTTTTTTCCTCCCTTTTTTTCTTCGCTTGTGTTAGGTGTACAGAACCAATCAGTGTGCTGGCGAGTTTGTCGTGACCTTCCCTCGTGCCTATCACTCTGGATTTAACCAGGGATACAACTTTGCTGAAGCCGTGAACTTCTGCACTGCTGACTGGGTCTGCTCTTTTGTATATGCTTTCTATGTCACTAGGTGACTTTTTCAAGGAGAATGTTAGTTATTTCTTATCTAAGTGTAATCTTTTATGCTACACAGTGTTTGATGTGTATAGTTCCTGGAACAACTGTGAGACTGTTGTTAATTTCCATTGCTGAAAATGATTTTGATGTCCACACAATTTTAAACAGCTTTAAAATGAAACTTTTGCATGTGATCTTCCTTTTCAAATACTGATCTTGCAGTACTTCAACTAGTTTTTCTCTGATGCATCTTCCTGGATTTCATATAGATTATTGTATTGTTTTGAATAGCTGTTGTCATTTGCATCTTGGAGGTAGGCATAGAACTCCTTTGTTGTCCTTTTGTGTCAGCTCATTGCTTTTTTTAATTGTATTAGTCCATATTCTAATAGACATGACTCACCAGAACATAACTTATGTGGATTCCTCAATAAGTTGTTAAGTGTGCCTTAGCACTATTCAGAGTTTACAGTTGAAAGATAGGATCTCATCTGTAGTTTATCTATCTCCAACTTCTGTTTTGATACATTGAAATATAAATTCTGGATGTTAACCAGGGACATTTATTCATTTATCAGATAAATTGTCTGTGGACTTGTCAGATTTCTTTTTTCTTCTATGCTCATTATATATTCTGTGTGTAGCCCCTGGGAAAACTCCTATTCTGACACTAGGCAAAATGTAACCCAGAAGTGCATGGAAAGTTGGTTGTGTAAAGCTTTCTTTTTGTGCTTTAGAAGACACAAAATGATTGATACTAGCTTTGGTTAACTTCAGTCCAAACACAGCTATTTCTAGATGGCAGTGTGTCTCATCTCTTTCCCATAATATATTTTTCTGTTTTTCAGTCTGTCTTCCCCCAGATTTTGTGAAGGAAAGTGAGTGGTGAGAGATTGTCTCAAAATGTTTTGTCCCTAAATGATCAATGACAATGATTTTTGTAGCTTCCAATTGGACGTCAGTGTGTGAGTCACTACCGAAGGCTTGGGCGTCATTGCGTCTTCTCCCATGAAGAACTGATCTTCAAGATGGCTGCAGATCCGGAGTGCTTGGATGTCGGACTGGCTGCCATGGTCTGCAAGGAGATGACACTAATGATAGAGGAAGAAACACGCTTAAGGGAAACTGTTGTACAGATGGTAAGTAATGAAAGACAACTCTTTTACTCTCAGAAGAAATTTTGCTCCCCTCCCCTCTTTCCTCTCCGCTTTGCCTGGACTAGTGTTTTTAACAGGTGTCTGATTTATTTTTTTTTAAGGGAGTATTAATGTCTGAAGAAGAGGTGTTTGAATTGGTTCCAGATGATGAACGTCAATGCACAGCTTGCAGAACAACGTGCTTCTTGTCAGCTCTTACGTGTTCCTGTAATCCTGAGCGCTTGGTCTGCCTATACCACCCATCTGATTTATGTCCATGCCCCATGCAGAACAAGTGTTTAAGGTATGCCAGTAGTTGTTTTTTTTCCCTTTCCGGATCAATAGTGTCTTGAAGACTGATTGCCAAATATAACATTTGGCCACTCTTTTCCTTTATTTAAGGAGTGCTTTTATCCTCTTTATTTGATTCTTGGGTTCAAGGCAGAGGATATTATACGTATTCTGTCCTGACCTTACTTTAGCTGGGAAAACTTAACAATAAGCAATATTCTAGATATTGTGTAAGCATTAATACTCTTGCTTTATTTTCCTCTCATATCTCCAGGTACCGGTATCCACTAGAAGACCTTCCATCTTTGCTGTATGGAGTGAAAGTTAGAGCACAGTCTTACGACACTTGGGTCAGTAGAGTTACAGAAGCTCTGTCTGCCAACCTCAACCACAAAAAAGGTTAGACATCCATTCTTTGTTGCAGGAGTTGAAAGGCATCCTACTTATTCTTTTTCTGATTTAATGAGAGAAAACACTGTGTTGCTTAGTGAAAAAAGAAATGAGAAACTCATCTTTGTGCATTCAAAGTTAAACTAGCCTGTTGGAACCTTGATGTAAGGGTTTGGAAGCAGTCTAAAATGTCTTTTGTTTCTACATTCAAACTATATGCTGTTATTACAGATGTAATTGAGTTGAGAGTGATGTTGGAAGATGCTGAAGACAGGAAATATCCAGAAAATGATCTCTTCCGTAGGCTTAGAGATGCTGTGAAAGAAGCAGAGACCTGTGCTTCTGTAGCACAGCTGCTTCTGAGCAAAAAGCAAAAACACAGGTAGGACAGATTTTTTTTTTTTAAGAGTTTTTATCTATTTTGTTACTTGGTTGGACCTGGAAATGTAAGAAAGCTGAGTTCTCACTGTCTGCTAACTACTTCTAGTGTTTGCCTTTAGTGCTGCTGACTCATTGAGAGACTGGGGAGACATACAGTTATAGCAAAGGCCCAAAAAGCAGACTTGGAATGCATAAAACATACTGTTTTGAGCTGACTTATGTATTGAAGTGTGAAATCCTTTGGAAAAATTGTTTGATCTTTGATCAGGCATTTGTTTGAATGTATGGGAGAGCTGTAGGAAAAGACAGCTGGAGGAAAAAATGCAATGAAAGTAAGTCTTGACATGAATGTTTGTATTTTAGTCAGCATGGCTAAGTATATAGCTTAAATAAAAAATGAGTTGATAAAACTGCTTTAGGAAAGAAAATCTGTTAAAATGTTGTACTGCAAAGCCAAGTGCATGAAAACTAGAGAACAGCAATTATGGTTGGTGAGGCAAGCTTAGTTATATCTTCTGGTACAGCATTTCTCAAAAACGTTTGATTTTTGCCAGCTGCTTTACAAGCAAATTGCAGAATGCATTGTGATGCTGGTGGAATTACTGGAAGATGAAGAGGAAATGTCTTGCAGGCAGTGGACAAGGAGGATGGGATCATGGGGAGCAAAACAGTGCAGAGAGCAAAAATTGAGTCTGTAGTTGAAGCCAATTTTTCACTTCTTGACAAGGACCATGCAAAGCAGCGATGTGTGGCTGAACAGTAGTGGCTTTTCTTGGCATCTTCTGGCTTCTTTAGTTCTTTGTATTGTCTACCTTGTTTATGACCTTCTGAATGTTGTTCTGTCCCCTGGCACTACCTCAGCATTCTCCTTTTTGTATACGCAGTTTTTGGTGTTAAGCTTAAGGCTTCTGTAAGGAATGGGGTGGAAAGTAAATACTTAACTAGTTGTACCCTACTTTCTTCCACGGGACATAATGCAGAGTTCAAATGCAAGCCACTATGATGAAATGTTATACCGTAGATCCAATTACACTTCTCAACAGACATGCCTTAAGTTAATTAGTGAATTTCCAGGGTTTTCTCAAAAAGTAGGAGAGACAGAACTGACAACTTTCAATGATGAATCTGAACTAGAAATTAAATCCCATGGGACAAAGAAAGAAACTTGTGTATTCCAAGTTCTGTTGTGTGCTAAATCATAATACGATATAAAATAGAGGTTTGAGGATTTTTCAGAAGTAAAGATCTTAAATCCTCCTTAAGCAATGCTAGGAAATTTAAATCAGAAATCACGTTCAGCTTGTTCTTTAGCACTTGTATTCACATTTAATACAGTTAGAGGGATCACATTTACACTAAGGACAAGGTTAGAAATACATTAAAAATGAGTGCTGAAACAGAACAACTTGGCAGAAAATAAAGCAGCAGTAAATTTGTGATCCGGATGTAGCTAACAACACTGCACCTATTTTTTGGTTTTACATACAGTCAGATGACATCGAGCAATGGAGATGGCTTCAATGTACCCACGTTTTCTCTCCCCCTTACTAATGCTGAAAGTTGTGAGTTTTTATAGGCAGGGATAGGTAAATGTTTGTATGGCACATAGTGCTGTGGCAGTCTACAGCTTTTCTAGGGTTGGAGTGCCTAGGGTGGGTCCAAGTGCAGCTACCATCTCTTCTCACTGTCTGTCATAGCAAATCAAAGCCTGCAGTATTCTTTTTTTTTTCCTGTGTCTTTCACATAGTGTAATTATATTTGATGATTCATCTACATTTTCTTTTTATTTAAGTCCACAGGATGAAAGATTTAGTTTTTATTTAATGTGATAAAATGTACATTGATTAGCAGGGAACAGCTCTTCAATGTTTAAAATCTGTCCTGCTCATGAGATTGCTGTGCCTACAGTGATTTTTATACCAAATATTTCATTAGTGCAGTGCCACTTAACTCTTTTCCTGCATTCAGTGGGCTTGTAATACTTGCTTCTGGTGGTACTTAATGGAAGTGTCTTTGCAGGACACGTCCTACACAGTAGCAGTCTTTTTCTTTTGCAAGTTTCAGTGGTTCTCTGCCTGCAAGTGAGACAACTCTAGCAAACAAGATTTATTTTCACAGTTTGTTACTGTTGTATAATCGGAGACCTCTTGCCAGTGCCTGTCGTGGTCGTTAACTGCTTGAGCAAGTACAGATCTTCACATGGCTCTTGTGAATGGTCCTGTCTGTCAAGTTGACCAGAAAGGGAGGATCACTGCTGAAATCAGTTCCTTAGAAATGAGTTCTCCTATCAACTTAAAGATAGAGAGCCAGCGTTAGCTTTTTTCCTTTAAATATCTTGGCCCCTGTGGTTTCCTCCATGTTATTTTCAACATTGCTCTGTCGCTTGATCAAAATCTAAATTAATGACAGAGGTTCCCCAGAAGCTGTGGCATCAGTGCCACTGATGATGTTTAACTCTCCATACCTTTCTCTTCCTGAAGCAGTTCTTGGTTCCCACAGATTTGTTACCATGGTTTGAACCGGTATCCTTGTAGGTAGATATGTCCCTTATTAGCTGTGCTGAGGTGCTTATTTCAAATATCGAGACCACCGAGACTTCTTCGGTTTCAGTATTTTTGGAAGAGGCTTCTGTGTTTGAATAGTGAGCTTCTTTGGGTTTTGATTTTTACCATATTCTTGTCCATGCGATGTAGACCCTTAGGAAAACAGTTTCTGCTTTGGATGTGCCTTCCAGTATATGGAAGATCTTGTGCTTCAGAGCAGTCTTGCTTTTTGTTTCTGTTTTCATAAATTCCTGTCTTTGTTCCTCTTACCTGTGCCTGATCACCCTTAGTTTTGGAAGAAGTTCCCCCTTTTATTTCCTTTTCTTTCTCTTTAGTCACATTTGAGGCATCTTGTATGACTTCATATTTGAGCACTCGAAACAGCATGGTTTGTGTAGCTATGTGTAGTTTGTTCGGTGTTTCTTTTCTTTACCTGTTTCAACCCCTACTATTGTGTACCTAATCCATTTGCTTACATGAGGAGCCTACTTGAATTCTGTCAGCCTTGCTTGCCCTGGTCATGATATGAAGCTGTGGCCAATATTTTACCTAAAATAATCTCAGGTTTTTGAAGAAATAAGCATTTCTACTGGAAAAACAACACAAAAAAGCCTTAACTCTTCATGCTACTTTTGTTTGTTTAGTTGGAGCAAACCCAATTTGAAAGTCAAAGAGTAGGGTAAATTCTCTTTATTGCTGAGAGTTTACATTAAATCTAGTTTTCAAGAGTTTTTAATTCTTACAGAGATTGTTTTTTTGGCTTGGCCTTTTTCCTTGGGACTGTTGATACACCTCTGTTACTGGGAGTAAACCCAGGTGTTGTCATTTTTGTATCTTTCATGTGATGTTTCCCTGTGTTCATTCATACAGCAGACAGAGCCAAGATAGTGGAAGGACACGGACCAAGCTGACTATGGAGGAGCTGAAAGCATTTGTACATCAGTTATTTAGCTTGCCCTGTGTTATCAGCCAGGCCCGACAAGTAAAGGTAGGTTTACATCAGTTCCTTGGATATACTGTGTTGTGTTGTTTTTTCTTCTGGACTGGCTGTTAGTTTTGGTTTTCATGTTTCGTTTGTTTTGTATGTGTGTTTTGTTTGGTAGCCGTTTGTTTTAACATAAAATTGTCTGGTGTACAGGGCTTCAGCTTTTACTGTAAAGCAGATAACTGCTTCACAGTGATATTTGTGGCCTCAAGAAGGAAAATACTCTGGATTCATCTAGATCAGTGTCTTCCTACTTTAATCTTACTGTTGTCATTGAAGTTTTGCTGATTACATGTTGCCATCTATCCACCATGGGATTAATGGTAACATGTAATTCCTGCTCACTTGCAAGCATGTGTCTAAGTGGGCAAGGGTGGTGTTTGTACTGCAATAGTGTGCTCATGTAGTCATAACAGCTTAATATGTAGGGCTCAGTGTTGTTGCCTAAGCGTGGATGTCTGGTGCCCTGTGAGTGGCTCAGACCTATGCCATCTGACCTTCATTCCCATTCTGAAAGAGTACCGTAGATCTTGTGTGGCTGTCTCAGACAGGGTTGTAGTGTATGACAGACAACATTTAGGCTGCTGAAGTGAAGTGTTTTATGTGAATATACATACACTTTTCAAGATGCCTGTTAGATGGATGCATTCAGTTGTGGTGGTTTCATGGTTAAATCAAGAGAAAAGATTGCTTCCATCTGTCACTGACCAAGCAGCCCAATTTTATCTCAGTGAACCGGTTGCTTTTATTCCAGCATCATTAAAGCTATCTATAGCAGTGACATTTCCTGTTAAATCCTACCCTTCGTATGTTTCTGCAGAAACTTCAGAAGGCTATATTGGTGTGCTTCTTTAGGAGAGCATGGAGGCAGTAGTACGTTGGCAATTTTACACTTGAATCTGTAAATCTTTTCAGCCTTTGCTTTCCAGGTTTCAGTCCTCTTAATCTGTATGCATGGCCTGTATTTCTTGTCCTTCATGCATTTCTTTGCACCTGTCTTTGAGTGAATCTAGGCTAATAAGTGATCCAGATCATACTGATTCCCCTGGCTGCCATTATCGTTTATCACTCTGGCAGTTTGTATTACAGCAGGAGTTTTCAGCAGTAATCTTAATTTGTTTCTGTATCTCTGATGTAATGTTAAATACTGTTTGTCCTGCTAACCAACCTCCAGGAAAAACTCTTCAGGAATCCTTAGTAAATATTTTTTTTTCCATCTTGAGAAATATTTCTTGATGTATGTCAACCATTTATTAACTCATGTTTTCTGTTGATACGGTTTTAGGAAGAATGTTATATACGGCTGAATTGAGGTCCTAAAGTTCTAGACGTCACCATATGTGCAGCTACCTCTATAAGCAAATGCATAGTAGAGGGATTTAACGTTGGGCTTTCTTCCCATCTGTATGATATTGGCACATTGTTGTTGAAAACAACTACCTTCAGTAAACTCTCTAGGACTGCAGGGTACAGATTATCCAGGCCTGCTGACTCCAATTTTTATCCTTCTAAGATGTTCTTTAACATGTTTTCCAGCAGTTAATTGAGTGGAAAGTGTATGATAGGAAGATCTTTCCAAATATTTACTAAGTATTTTCTTTTCTGCCTCATGAAATTTTATCATCATATATTAATGAACCTGTGAGGCTCTTAAGAGTTCATTTATTCTAGTGCATTTGATTCTAATGTATTTAAAACCTGCTTCAAATTAAGGCACGGTCCATAGATGACAGAGCTGAAGGTATCTTTTAGATTCTTTGCCAATTTTCTGATTGCTTATTATCTAGCAGTTTTTTTCTGTGGCATCTATTTTCTGGGTGGATTAAGAATTTTTGGTCATACAATAAACTCTTAACAGTTTTGATTTATATTTTGTCAAAATATTTTCTCCCAGCTGCGATGGTGTCTCTGTTTTCTATTTTTTTAAATAGCCTTAGAAAGCGAATTGTGTTGAAGTACACTGTGTGCATGTGTAAGTTCCTGAGGCTTCAGCAGTTTCTAACTAGTAAAATTGATACATCTCGTAGTCTTACTGGTTAAAAATCAGTCTTAGTTCTTGAATGAAGCCAGATGATGATCACTTACACCCATGTACTCACTAACTTTGAGTGTGGTTTTTGAATGCGATTATCCATCATAATGAATTAGATGGGTATTTTCTAACACAATAGGCTTGATAATTACTAGACTGTAATAATTTACTGTTGTTACTGTGAAGCATTCAGCATCTGTTTCCTATATTAAAAACCATGTAATGTGGATCATGTTTTGTTTTTTTTTTTTGTAAATGTCTTTGGTTTCTAGGCGGTCATGAAAAGCAACATCAGACAAGAAGGGCAGTAGGCATAGGTGTAGGAAATGCAGGTTTTGTTTCTCGTTGTGGCACTGACTTGCCATCAGTAGCATCTGACTTTTTTTTAAGAGATTCAGGAGTGAATCAATCAAGTATACAGGTTGAATGTCCTTGAATAAATCTCCCATGGAGACATTCCTCTGTCTGATTTTTGATTTATTTTTTTTACTGCAGTTCCAAAACATGGGAATATGAACAAGTACAGCATTGTGGTTAGATTTTTTTTTGTGAAATTCTCCTGTCATTGGAGGGTGTTTGCATTTTCGTATCTTTACTTTTTAAGCTAAAACCCTGTTGTGTTTCATTGGTGAGCATGCTTTAGAAAATGGTAGTTGTAAACTTGACTATTGCTCTTTTAATGCTCCTGTAACTCTGGTTTGTTCTTTTCCCTTAGCACATTGTGTTCTGTTATATGTATTGTCAGCATTAGTGTAATGCCTCCCAACACCTAATTAAAAAGATGACATCTTTGCAGAAGTCTCTCCTCAACCCACTGTTTTAAAATAAGCATTGTCTGGGCGGTCTGTAATATCTTGTTTTGTTGGGATCCATAGTTGGTTGCAGCTGTGTTATTTTAGTTGCAGATTTTGTTATAACTAATATGTATAATAAATGAAATAGTCCTATAGCAGACTCATTGGCTTCTGATAGAACAGTTGACATTGTGCATAGAAACTTTGACCGATGACGTGATGATCACATACAAACTCACATCTGACTCATCCTACAGCCAACTTTGTGTTTGATTCTATGGACATCTTTTTCTAAACACTTTTTACTATATGTTACTTCAGAATCTACTTGATGATGTGGAAGAGTTTCATGAGCGTGCTCAAGAAGCTATGATGGATGAGGTCCCGGACTCATCCAAGCTGCAAGAGTTGATAGACATGGGCTCTGGCCTTTATGTAGAACTTCCTGAACTGCCAAGGCTGAAGCAGGAACTGCAGCAGGCACGGTGGCTGGATGAGGTGAGATCCACCCTTTTGGATCCCCAGAGGGTCACCCTAGATGTAATGAAGAAGCTGATCGACTCAGGTGTAGGCTTGGCACCACATCATGCTGTAGAAAAAGCCATGGCTGAGCTTCAGGAGTTACTCACAGTTTCGGAGAGGTGGGAGGAGAAAGCCAAGGTCTGCCTGCAGGCCAGGTGAGTGTTCCTCTGCAAACTGTTCTTGCGGGTCACACTTCAGGGATTCTCAGCCTTTGTTGAGGAGTTGTGGTGAAAAGTGGTGGCTTTGAAGATGTAGTCTATTTCTGTCACTGCCCAAGAATTGGGTTTGAGGTTCTTGATGAGTTACAGAAGGGGTGATTCCATTTTATCTTGTACATTAGCTAGAAGGTGTGAGTATTGTAAATAGCAAAGACAGTAACTTGCCTGCCCCTAAGCAAGCAAACAAAAAAAAATGCTCAGTATGGTACACAACACCTTCCTTAATGTTAAGGAATTCTGATGCTGTGCCCTTTTGATGGACTTCAGATGCTCAAGTTCAATTTTCTGACCATTGCTGTTACTTGGTATCCAGTAGCACCCTCCAAGAACAGAGCCACGTGATAAAGTGATAGTGATAAAGTCTCATCACCAGCCTGTCAAATCTGTGGCTTTAGATGGCTGGCATTTTGAGAGAAGGCTGGAATTAGTTTTTTGTTTGTTTGTTTTAACTCTAGACCACGCCAAAGTATGATGGCTCTGGAGGGCATTGTGAACGAAGCAAAGAACATCCCTGCTTTCCTGCCCAATGTGCTGGCGCTGAAAGAAGCCCTGCAGCGGGCTAGAGACTGGACAGCCAAAGTGGAGGCCATTCAGGTGGGGGTTACAGCAAGAACTGGACTCTTCTGTTTGCATCCTTTTGTTTAGACATGCTCTTTATTCCTAGCCCCATTCCCCACAGGTATGACCCGAAGGGAATCCTTACTGTACTTGTTGAATGTACTTGTCATAGATGATGTGCTTGAATTCCTTTTCTTCTTTTTGTGCAACTGTCTCCCCATTTGCTCTTCCATTTTTACTTCCCTTCCTCTTGCCCATTTCATAGATGTAGAAACCGACACTTATGATAGAAATGTAACTCTAGAGGGCTGTATTTATTATTGCTGTTCTATGTACTATCAATGGAAATACTTGCTGCAGTGGAGAATGTTCTCCTCAAAGGTCTTTAGTTTTGGAGTTGGCAACGGGAATGTTTTTTCCTCCACAATGTGTTGAATGTTTTTTTTTTGTTTAAGATGTAACGGCGCTGATAGCTATAATGTTTTTGTCTGAAATAGACAGCAGTTAGTTATTAGTTCAGTAGAGCCCCCCTTTTCTGTTGCCCTACTCAGGCAACATGGACTGAAATTGATGTGGTTTCTGTGATATTCACAGTATTAATCTCTGGATTGCAGCTGCTTTTCTTGTATCAAATATTTATTGAGAACTGAAGTGAGAATCTCAATTGACTTTACGTCAGCCCCTATAGGACTCTCAGATATGTAGCTTGCTGTTGAGCAGGTAGGATTTAAGACTGCCAGCTAGAAATGAAATGTCTTATTCGCTAAGCCAGTTGGTCACATCAGAATAGATGTTAAAGTAGAAACTGTATGAGAGAAAGTTTTAAAAACAGCAGTGAGATTGAAATCCTGCTCTCCTTTCTGTTCAGTTCCTGTTTCTGTCACTGACTAGAATAGTATATGGCTTGAAATCAAACTGGCTGCTGACACAGTGGTGCAATCTTTGACTTAGGGAATTTTCTTTTACCCCAGAATGGGAACAACTATGCCTACCTGGAGCAACTGGAGAGCTTGTCTGCCAAAGGCCGCCCAATACCAGTGCGCCTTGATGCCTTGCCACAACTGGAGTCACAGGTAGCTGCCGCGCGGGCGTGGAGAGAGCGCACAGGAAGGACCTTCCTGAAGAAGAACTCAAGCTACAGTCTGTTACAGGTAAGCAGCAAAAGTACAGTGTCAGACTTTAGAGATGGATCTTGATGCTCTTCTGCTGTCTGGAAGGCACAATAGATTATGAAATTCCATTTGATAATAGAATATAATAAGCTTCTGCTGAACTCAGGTGAAAAGAACAAAAAAAAAAACGAGTCTGTGTTTGGCTTGTTTTGTGTGTAAACAGCTTCAACTGTTGCTTTTTAGGAAACAGATTAAACCCCTAATTCTTGGGAGTAACAGTGTAAGTTTTCTTGGTTACAGGTTCTGAGCCCTCGCACTGATATTGGTGTTTATGGAAGCAGTAAGAATAGACGGAAGAGGGCAAAGGAGTTGATGGAGAAGGAGAAGGAGAAAGATCTTGATTTGGAATCCCTAAGTGAGCTGGAGGATGGGCTGGAGGAGGCCAGAGACACTGCAGCTGTGGTAAGGAGCAACGAAAGGTAGTGTCTCCTGATACGTGGATTTAACTTGTCTCTAACCTGTGTAAAAATCTTATGGGAAATCTGATAAATTAATTTTGCTGAAACAAATATCTGATAATATTGGCACAGTAGTATAGTTCAGTTTTCTTTGCAGTGAAAGTAGAGGGAAGTGCAGCTCAGCAAATAAGTGTATAATATGTATCTGGCTATGTAAATGGCTTAAATGCTCTTGGTCTAATTATGTGTGGCTGTTCTTCTAATATTTTGACAAGATTTCAATACATGTGAAATGAGATGCAATTCTTAAGCAGTACACAGCACACTACTATTCGTTACATTTATGCAGTATATATTATGAAGTAAATCCTATTTCGGGTTGTTTTGGCAATCACTCCTTTGATTTTTCAGATTTGATGGTAGTGGTTTGCTGACACGAGTCAACAGATTTTAAAAGTGTGTTCTAAATTTGCTGACCTTAGACCTTACATGCCATGCTGTAGAAAGTCTTTTTATTTAAGCATTGTCCTTCCTTGTTCCTACGTAAAGAATGTCCGAGGGCTATCTGTAAGGCTTCATCCCGGAAACTGGGTAGGAAACAGTGTTACATTTGTTCTTCTTTGTTGGGAGGATATTGATGCAGCTTATCAGAAGAACGTGCTGTCATCTGGCTGCCCTTCCTCCACAAACAAAGAAAATACGTGCAGAATCTTTAATATGGCTTGTATACAACCAATTTTATCTTGGTACGCTTCATTATACTTATTTGAATAGAGACACTGAGGAAATAGAAGTTGCTTCAGGAAGATAAACTGTCACTTAGAAGTTCCTGCTGCTGTCAGCATTTAAACAATCAATATCTGTTTCTCTTGTGTTCTTATAATGGATTTAATTATGGATTTCAGAATTTTTTTAAACAGAGAACATTAATATTTGTACAGTGGTTCTGTCAGGAGGACATAGAGGAGCAATATGTAATTGTGGAGGCATTTTAACTGAAGTTTTAAATAGGCCACGCAATCTCATAATTTTGGGCTAGTTTTACTAAGATGTCCTGATGTTTTTTCTTTTTCTGTGCTGCTAATAAAAAGTGATCTCTTCTAGCTGTGAAGGTCATGAACTGTTTCTGTCTTTGGATAGGTGGCCATATTCAAGGAGCGGGAGCAGAAGGAGATTGAAGCCATGCACACTCTCAGAGCAGCTAACCTGGCCAAGATGACTATGGTGGATCGTATAGAAGAAGTCAAATTCTGTGTCTGCCGCAAAACAGCTAGTGGATTCATGCTACAGTGTGAGCTGTGCAAAGACTGGTTTCATAGCGGCTGCGTGCCTCTCCCCAAAACAAGTTCTCAGAAGAAGGGCTCTAGTTGGCAGGCCAAAGAAGTGAAGTTTTTGTGTCCACTTTGCATGCGTTCTCGAAGGCCACGTCTTGAGACAATACTGTCTCTGCTGGTGTCGCTGCAGAAGCTGCCTGTACGGCTGCCGGAAGGGGAGGCATTGCAGTGCTTGACAGAACGTGCCATGAGTTGGCAGGATAGAGCACGACAAGCTTTGGCTACTGACGAGTTGTCTTCTGCTTTGGCTAAGCTTTCTGTGCTCAGCCAGCGAATGGTGGAACAGGCAGCACGGGAGAAAACAGAGAAAATAATCAGTGCAGAGCTACAGAAGGCAGCAGCCAACCCAGATCTGCAGGTAGGGGTGTGAATATCTTATACACTGTGCTAGTAATTCTTCATTGTGTCAAAATTCCTTACCTTTCTTAGAGAAGCTTGGAGGGGAGAGAGCAGTTAGGCTGAGAATTCTAGTGTTTAGGCAGCTGTTAGTTTCAGGCTGTTACCTGCTTTTCTGGCAACAGGTCTACTACTTTGAACTTGTCAGTAGCAGCTGTTGAAGCGTAAGGGATGCTGGTTCAAATTTTGCAGCCAGCTAATGGCCTGAAGATTTTTAAAGGAGTGGCTACTTTGGCATCCAATTCCATCTATCTCTGACAAAATCAAAAGTATCTGTATTTATAAGTTCTAATGGATTTCATTGTTGGGATTTTGGTATCTTAGGAAACTTTATCAAGGACTATAGGGAATCAGTGGTCAACTTTTTGCAGTTGGCTTGCACATGTTGAGATCAAGACCAGTAATCAGATGATTCTGTGGTGAAGAAATTTGTACAGCTACAGCATGGTATAATTTGGTACCAGTGAACAACAGTAGCTAGATCTTCCTGGTCACTGTTACTCGAAAACTTAAAAATAAAGTCTGAAAGAACGTATTTCTGTGGCTACTTCCCAGTCTTTCTTCTCAATTTGCTGTGACTGGGTGCCAGGCAGCTGTCTTCAGGCATAAAGAATCCCCCTTTTCTTGGTGACTATGGCCTCAGCTTTTTAATAATTTTTCTAGAAGCTTCATTGTTTCAGTCTCTTACTCTGTTTTTCTTTCAGGGACACTTAACTAGTTTTCAGCAGTCGGCCTTTAACAGAGTGATAGGGAGCGTGTCCTCTTCCCCTCGGCAGACTTTGGATTATGACGATGAAGAGACAGACTCTGATGAAGACATCAGGGAAACATACGGCTATGACATCAAGGTAAGTAATATCCGGTGTGGCTTGTCTGTGTGGAGTTAATTCAGAGCACCTATTTCCAATTTATTTCTGAATATTTTAAGCTACTAAGAATATTCTGCCCTGACTTCTGTTGCAGAAGAGGTACTTCTTAGTTTTGAGTGTCTTAGCTTTGGTATTTAGGAAAGTTCTATAATGTTTTCTTTCAAAATTCTTAAATGTCCTTTGATTGAGTTTCAAAAGATTCTTTCTAGTGCTAAAGAGAAAACTGCTTCTCAGGGGATTTGTATGTACAGTACCATTGAGATTGGACATTGTCTTTATGCCTCTTCCAGAGATGTTATGAACCATGAATGAGTAATATTTGGAGAGCTCTTAATTGATTTCCACTGTAGCAAAAAATAAGTCTTTGAAAACTTCATGCCCTGTAAGAAGTTTCCCGATGCCAGAGCTGCTTTTACGTTTTCACACCTTTATCTTTGTTCAACCCACATGTAGAAGGAGGTGCATCTGTTCAGTTTTGATATGTGGAACTATTCAGGTCTCGATCTCTGGTTCGTGTTGTGAAACTAGTCCGGTTCAGAAATTGTTATGGCAGGTAGACTTTACATATGTATACATATATATATATATATATATATATATATATATATATATATATATTCTAGAGAAAAACAGTCATGAGAGAAGGCAATTGTAGAGCTTAGTCAAGCATTGTCAGTATGATGTATTTCATTTTAGTACTTCTGAAATGTCTTTTTTTATGTATACAGACAAAAGCAATGTCACCGTTTCTCCTTACATAGTAGTTTTTAATTAGCGATAGTGTCATTTCTAATTTTAAAAGGCCTGATGGTAGAGGTTCTTTTAAGGCACACTTTCTGCTTTCTGGAGGAACAGTGAATTTTTCAGATATGTTCTGCTTCAATCTTGTGTTCTTAGTAACTTGTTTCTGAGTAGCTTTATGCAGTTCCGTACACTTGTCTTGCAGCCCCGTGTGAGATGCCAACAAGAGTAAATTGGAATTGAATACTGCAACTTTTAATTAGAACGTCTTCATTAGAGAAATGTTGCAAACTGTTCTTTGCGTTGGAAGTTATAATAAGGCGTTTCTGAAAGATGTGGCACATTCTGAGGTTGCGATGAAAGAAAGCGTATGTCAAGAAAGACGGCATATGCTTGTCAGGATGTGCGGAGTATTGCAGGAGTGTAATTTCATTTCTGTTGAGTGTATTCTGTGGTCACGATTTCAAAATCTGTTACCCTTTTGATTTGGATGTCCATCATTATGTGTAACCGTAAAAACCTAAAGTAAGAATCTGACGAAACAAAGCAGACAGGGGCCAGAAATGCCTTTTGTTACATCAGCCATTCTGATTGGAAGAGCGGACAAATTTCCAGTCAGCCACATTCCTCAGTTCTAACCTAGATGCAGCAGAGTTCAAAAGAAATGGCGGAGAAACTCAGAGTTTAATTCTTTATACTGTTGGCTTTCGAGTGTTTCTTCCCATTTTTGGCTTATAAATATTTTCCATGGGAATGAGGAGTTTTAAAAAAAAAAAAATGTGCGGAGATTATGCCATGAGAATAGCTGATTGAGGAGTTTATTAATTTCACCTGTAGGAGTGAGGAAAGAAGAGAGAGAAGTGAATAGTAGCAGATGTCAGCGTATCTGCTGAAATGGGTTTGTGCCTTTGGATTTTCTGCCTAATATAATGCAAAATCAAAACAAAGTTTTTTCCCACTTTTAAGATGTTTCTATCCTCTTTCTATTTATGGATCCACCTGCATCTATGACATGCATCACATTCATTATATTTGTTTTTGTAATGCGTTTGAGATGTCAAGCAGCCAGCTTTATGCAATGCACTGAGTATGAACCAGTGCTATCATTAGCCTTTTCCTGAAGGCATTCACAACATTCTCAAGTATTACAGCCCTTCTCTTTTTTAGCATTTGTATCTTAAAATTGTTCAAGATTACCATTAAAATCCTGATTTCAGGGCAAAATTTGATTGTTATTTATTACTGCCATTCTGTGGCCATCCATCTATTGATATTTAGATCCTGTGTTGGATGAAACATGCAGTTTTTTCCTTCCCCTGTAAGACCTTCAATAATTTCTTTCAATAATAACCATTATCTACTTTGCATACTTCTGCTTTATTAAAGATACCAGTCTTTATGATCTTGCAGCTGAAGTTTTCAAACAAAACCGAGTAAGCTAAGTGAGAGGCTGTCATCATGTTGCCTGCTGAAGACCTTATGGGAGGGACTGCTTAGGGAAGAAACTTGACAAATATGACTCACGCATTGATTAAAGAATTAGAATTCACTTGCCTCCACAGCTGTTGCATTCTTCTATTGTTTACGTAGGAACTTAATTTCGACCTTTTTCCAGTAGTGTTGGTGTCTATGGTGGGGATACTTTGAAGGAGGGTTTTAGGAACAGTAAACTGGTTGGTCTTAGTAGAACTTACTTTGAGGTAAGCATTTGTTAGAATCAGATGTTACATTTTTTTTTTTTCTGTGGGTCTTTTTCAGGACAATGCCAGCATAAAATCTTCTAGCAGCTTAGAACCAAATTTGTTTTGTGATGAGGAAATCCCCATTAAATCAGAGGAAGTGGTGACACATATGTGGACTGCTCCCTCATTCTGTGCCGAACATGCGTATTCATCTGCTTCTAAAAGCTGCTCTCAAGGTATTTGCTTTCCTATGCATTGGGATAAAATTGAACAGACAACTGGAATGAGCAATCAGAGAGCAAGAAAGGAACTAATCTATTGCCTCTGCTAGTTGTAGAGGATATGCTCTCTGTAAGAAGCTATTAGAGATTAACGTTGCTGTTCGAATGTCGGGTATATAAAACTGTTTCCATGATTTTTGTGGATTTTTTCTTTGTTTTTTTTTTTTTCTTTTGCTTGGGATTGCCTCCATCTTTAAGTAGCTGTTGTGCAAAGTGTGTTATTTCTTTTTCCGTTTTGATCTCTTCCTTGTATCTTCATGCAACTTGTCTCCTGTCTGAAAGGTTCCAGCACTCCAAGAAAGCAGCCTCGGAAAAGTCCACTGGTACCTCGCAGTTTGGAGCCCCCTGTACTGGAGCTATCACCTGGAGCAAAGGCTCAGTTAGAAGATCTAATGATGGTAGGAGACCTACTAGAGGTATCACTGGATGAAACTCAGCACATCTGGCGGATTTTACAGGCTACTCATCCACCCTCTGAAGACAGGTTCCTTCATGTAATGGAGGTATGAACTTGTAGAAATATTGTAGTATAGGAAAAAAATCACATCATTTATAGTATTTGTTTTTTTTAAGGGCTCACAAGAGGGAAGTGTTTAATGTACTTAATGTCTTTTTATGACAAGGTTACCCAATTAGCTGACTAAAGGAAATGAGTTGATGTAACCTTTGTGGATTTTAGCAAATATTTCTATACTGTCTCTCTTAGTATCCTTCTGGACAAAATGCCCAGCCTGCAGCTAGACAAAAAGGTAATGCAGTGGGTGAACAATTGGCTGGAGTGTCAGGCTGAAGGGTTATGGTAAATGAAGTTGCATCAGGCTGGCAGACCAACAGTAGTGGGGCTCTATTTTAGAATTAAAAAATCAATTGAGCTGGGGGGAGAAGAGTGGCAGGTGTCGATCTCTTGTCTAATGACACCAACAGGAGGAGGAGGGTGTTGTTGGGTATTTGGAGAAGGTTCTTCACCTGAGAGTGGTCAGGCACTGTAACAAGCTCTCCAGGTGAGAGCATGGCAGCAAGCCTGCCAGATTTCAAGAAGCGTTTGAACAAATGCTCTCAGACATAGGGTTTGAATTTGGGGGTAGTTCTATGTGGAGCCAGGTGTTGCTTGGATTGGTCCTTAAAGACCATCCAGTTCCAACCCCTCTGCCCTCAGGCAGGGCTGTCACCCAGCAGCTCAGGCTGCCCAGAGCCCCATCCAACCTGGGCTTGAGCACCTCCAGGAATGGGGCACCCACAGCTTCTGTGGGCAGTCTGTACCAGGGCCTCACAACTCTCAAGAGTAAAGAATTTCTTCCTAACGTCGAACCTAAATCTCCCCTCTTTTAGTTTAAAACTGGTGCCCCTTGTCCTGTTGTGATCTGGCCATGTGAAAAGTCAGTTTCCATCTTGTTTAAAAGTTCCCTTTAAGTACTGGAAGGCCACAGATATGTCTCCTTGGAGCCTTCTCCAGACTGAATATGCCCAGCTCCATCAGGCCTTCTTTGTAGGGGAGGTGCTCCAGCCTTTTGATCATCGTAGTGGCCTTGTCTGGACCTGTGCCAACAGCTCCATGTCTTTCTTGTGCTGGTGGCCACCTTTTAAGCTTGTCCAGGTACTTTTGAATGGTATCTTTCCCTCTGTCATGCCAGCTGCACTACTCAGCTTAGTGTCATCTGCGTGCTTGCTGAAGGCGCACTCAATCCCACTGTCTAGGTTGTTGATAAAGATCCTAAAGAGCACTGGTCCCAAGGCCAACGGGGGTCACCACTTGTCACTAGCCTTCACCTGGATATAGATTTGTTGACCACAGCCCTCTGGTTGTGACCATCCAAACCCTTATTCACTGAACAGTCCTTCAAATCTATCTCTCTCCAGTTCTGAGGTAAGGATGTGGTGTGGGACCACATTGAAGACCTTTCAGAATTCCAGAGATAGACAACATCAGTTGCTTTTCCTTTGTCTACTGATGTTGACACTCCATTTTAGAAGGCCACCAGATTGGTCAGGCACGATCTGTCCCGGTGAAACTGTGCTAGCTGACTTGGATCACCTTCTCATCTTGCGTATAACTTGACATAATATCCAGGAGAATCTGATCCATGATCTTCCTAGGTGCAGAGGTGAGGCTTACCAGTTTGTAGTATCTTGAGTCTTCCTTTCTACCCTTCCTAAAAATGGGAGTGATGTTTCCCTTTTTGCAGTCACTGGATGCTTCACGTGATAGCTGTGACCTTTCAAAAAGGATGGAGAGTAGCTTGACAGCCACATCTGCCAGTTCCTTCAGGACCCTGGGATGAAGGTTGTCTGGCTCCGTAGACTTGCACACATCCATTTCCATCAGGTGGTTTTGGTCAGCCTTATCTGTGTCTGTTGTAGCCATATCTCCCTTCTTGTTTATCGTAGGGTGGGGGGGGAGAGAGGTACACTTTCCTTGACCTTTCCCTTCTGACCAGTGTACCTGTAGAATCCTTTCTTGTTGTTTTTTACATACCTCACCAAGTTTAGTTTCATCTGTGCTTTGGCATTCTCGGTTCTGTCTCTGAATATCTGGATGACATTCTTGTATTCTTCCCAAGCCATATGCCCACACTTCCTCTGCCATCCAAAGGTACCTGAGCAAGCTTGAAAAGTAGGCCCATGAAAACTTAATGAGGTTCAACAAGACCCAAGTGCAAGGTGTTGCAGCTAGGTTGGGGCAGTCCCAGATATGTATGCAGACTGGGAGAAAAACTCATTGAGAGCAGCCCTGTGGAGAAGGGTTTGGGTGTCCTGATGGAGGAGGAAGCTAGATGTGAGGCGGCAGCGTGTGCTTGCAGCATGGAAGGCCAGCATCATCCTGGGCTGCATCAAAAGAGGGATGGCCAGCAGGGAATGGGAGGGGATGGTTCTTCTCTGCTCTGCTTTTGTGGGGCCCCATCTGGAGTACTGCGTCCAGGCCTGAGGCCTCCAGCACAAGAAGACATGGAGCTGTTGGAGCAGGTCCAGAGGAGGGCCATGAGGATAATCAGAGGGCTGGAGTACCTCTCCTACAAAGAAAATTTGAGGATGCTGGGCTTGTGCAGTCTGGAGAAAGCACCAGAGAAACCTCATTGCAACCTTTCAGTATCTAAAGTGAGCACATAAACAAAGTGGAAACTGTGATAGGACATGCCAGAATGGGTTTAAAACTAAAAGAGGGAGGTTTAGATTAGCTATTAGGAGGAAATTCTTTACTCAGTGAGTGGTGAGGCGGTGGTCAGAGAAGCTGTGGATGCTCCATCCCTGGAGGTTCTCAAGGCCTGATTGGATGGGGCTCTAGGCAGCCTGATCTGCTAGGTGACAGTCAGGTCACAGAATCACACAGGATGGCCCAGGTAGGAAGGGAGCTCTTTAAGACCCCTTCCAACCCAAGACATTTTATTTTTCTGTTAATATGGACAGCTTGTACTTAACTTAGATAATATTTTTATATCAACAAGTTTCTGTTGCTGGGGAAAGAACGTTTTTAATGTAGGTAACAAGATTCCAGTTCTCATCCAAATAGCCCAGACACTGCTATTTTTTCAGAATTTTCTATGAAAGTGTGCTGACTTCACTGCTGGTACTGAATGAGGCAGGTGTATGTGGTGATTCCAAGGTCTAGTTCAAATTGTTTGTGCCTCATGCATGCTGTGCCTAAGTAATGCGTGTGAATGAGGGTTGTGTGTTAGAGGAGAATGTAAACTCTTGTGTTGGAGCTGTGCTGGCATCCATCCTTCATCCCATGTCACCTGAAGATAGAGTCACTTTGACCATACATAGTAACGGAATACATTATTGCTATTTCCTGTACTGAAAAATACAGGAAATGCACAGAAGATTATTCCTTCTTGACAGTAGCATAAAGCAGCATAAAATACGTTACATTTTTTTGAACAGTAATGCATACTGATCAGTTATCTCGTTCTTTTGAGTGCCATCCAATACAGTGGGTAAGTCGAGATGTTGCCAAACTGCTGCTAGCTTGTAGGGCGGTAGTATAAAGCAGATCCTGCTTCTGGAGAAGTACTGCTTTACTATGTTTAGACCTAGGGATTTCATCTCATAAGATTAATTTTTCTTTTAATGTTATGGTTTGGGTATAGGGTTTTTTTGATGAACAATTTGAATGCCAGCAAATAGCGCTTTATAAATAGCGTGTCACAGTGTTACACTGATAGTTAAAAACAGCTTTGTGGGTGGAGGGTAGGGTTCAACATTTTTCTGCTTAATCTCTGTGAATACTTGCTTGGCCAGAATTACTCATTTTGAGTTGAATACCTTTCTTTGTCTACTTAGATGCAAAATAGATAGACTTCTGCAAAATAGTCTTCAGAGAACTTGTTTATAGGGTGGAGGAGCTATATTAAGTAATGTACAGCAAACAGACCAAGTCTTTACTGGCCTGTAGTATGTTCTTAATCTATTAATGTAATTAAGGTTAAAATATATGGCTGAATTAACTCAAACTGAGTCAGCCTTGTTTGTGTGAAGTGGTTCTAAATAGGACTTGTTACCTACAATGACAGTTTGCCAATTATAAACCCTATTTCCGATCTGAATCTGCTGCTTAAGAGTGTTTAATAACATCAGGTTTTTTATAGTGTGTCCTGGTTTGGGAGCTATTCAAATAATGGATCTGTTGCATTCTTCTCTTGCTGGAGTTGATAAAACATGTTAAGAATTCAGCAATTGTTCTGTACTAATCTCCAGAATAGCAATTGCTTTCTCTCAAAAATAATTATAGGCAAGACTGACCTAGGATGAAAAACAAGCAAAAACATCTAACAATCAATCTTCCTAACTTTTATTGAAAAGCCGTGTGAGTAGGGAGTTGTGATTGCCACCTGTTTTTTCTCCTTGCTCTTGCTGATATTTTACTGTTTTCCACCGGAAAACTTCTTCTAAACTCACTATACTTTGGGTACTTCAGACTTTTTTTTAGTATAGTAAAGATGAAGTTGAGCCTCTTTTGTTTAGAATTTGTGACAGTATGATGTTGGGTAAGTTTCTTCCTCTATGTTAGGATAATGGCAGAGGTAAGTGAGTACATCTTAAACCACAGATTTATGGTATATGGAAATTTGTTTGGAAAAAAACCTCAACAATCTCTTCTTACCCTTTTATGAAGGATGACAGCATGGATGAGAAACCGCTGAAAATGAGAGGGAGAGACTCATCTGAGAGGAAGCGGAAACGAAAGCTGGAGAGAGCAGAACAGTTCTTTGGAGATATGAAGCAAAAGTCTAAAGAGTTGAAAAAATTAGAGAAACCGAAGAAAAAGAAGCTAAAACTCACCATGGATAAGACAAAGGAGCTGAATAAGCTGGCAAAGAAGCTGGCCAAGGAAGAGGAGCGGAAGAAGAAGCGAGAGAAGGCGGTTGTGGCAAAAGTGGAGCTGGCAAAGGAGAGCACAGAGAAAAAAAGAGAGAAGAAGGTTCTAGATATTCCTTCAAAGTATGACTGGTCAGGAGCTGAGGAGTCAGATGATGAGAATGCAGTATGTGCTGCACAGAACTGCCAGAGGCCCTGCAAGGACAAAGTGAGTTTTTGCTTAGTCCCAGCACAGTCAATTTCACGCAAAGTGAATTCAATAATAAGGCTGAACAGCTTGAGTAACAAAAGTAGAATAATTTGAAGTGAGAAGGTATTGAGTAGTACTTGGGTAGATATGTAAATGTGAATAAAACTTGACAAACTCATCTCGTTCTCCTAGCCACTTTAAAACATGAGGGGAAGATGAAAAATTACCATCTGGAAAAAGAGTACTTTATCTTGGTTGGGAAGTTTAACCTCTTCAAACTGGACTGCTGTGTAACTCTTTACTGGTAATGCATAACATGCATTGTGTGATTCAAAGAATTCTTTGCCTCAGAGATGAGTGTTCCGGATCGCATTCTGTTTCTGAGCAGAAGTGGGTTGTACAGCACTGCTAAATGTAGTACATTTTCAGTATTTCCTGCGTGCAGCTTGTGAGCAGCAATGCTGCTGGATTGACAAAGTGCAGTGATTCACGTTGCTGTTGGGAGGTGGATAATCAGAGATCTTAGAGTTGATTATTACAAAAAATTTGATGTGCTTTTCTGTGTGACGCTTTCTGTTCTGATTGTCAGCTTTTAAACATGCACTGCTTGATGATCGGTCTTCACAAAATGTTTTCCGGATTGGTTTTTTGCTGCTTTAAAAACAGCAAACCTTTCAGTAATAGCTGTAGGATTGACCCTATACAGTACTGGTTTGCACCAGAGAGTAGGATCAAATATAAATCCAGAGATTCAGTTCAGTCTTTTTTCGAAATACAGATATGGAATGTAAGTGTTCAGATAAGTGTAAAAGGACAGTTTTTGAAGTCCTAATCTTAGGCCAAAGTTAGAAATTTCACTGGAGGATAATTGACCCATAGGATGGTACAGTGTTTCTACAACCGTTCTCTTTACGGATGTTTAGGGTACGTTAGAATGTTTTTATAGGAATTGATACGATGAGAGGCAGGAGTGTTCATGTTATAAAGAAGGTCATGCTAGAGTCATCAAGCTTCCATAAATGAAACTCAGTAATCTTAATTATATAATCATAGCTTTTCAGGGAATGCCTTCCTTTCCATAAGGCTAGATGTGTATTTGTACGTTCACTAAGTGAATGCAGTACAAGTGCAAAATGGCAGGTATGGGAGTGTAATGTCTGAAGCTGCTTTTGTCCACTACCAGTCACTTGGAAAAATTCATTCGGGGATTATTCTCCTACAAACTACATCCGAGATATGTTGCCACTACTAGTTTTTTTTACTACTATATTTCCGTTTTCACATTGCTCTGTATGTCAAAAGCAGAACTAAAGCAGTAGCTGTCATGGCCTAAGGATGCAGAAGGAGCAGTGTTGTTGGGAAAGTACTACTTTTTAAACTGAAGCAACTTGTTAAAACAGGTTCTGTAGGGCATTAATTTGTGCCAGACACTTTTTGCATTCTCAGTATATCAGGTGGATTTAATAGAAGACATTTTCTTCATAGAACCTCTGCTTTTCTGTCTCTCTAATGTTGTTTGTACAATCTCTTGCAGGTAGACTGGGTGCAGTGTGATGGTGGCTGCGATGAGTGGTTTCATCAAGTTTGCGTTGGTGTCTCTCCAGAAATGGCTGAGAATGAGGATTACATCTGTATAAACTGTGCAAAGAAAACAATGCAGGGACCAAGTAGCCCTGCTCATGCACCACCTCCTTCTTTTTTGTTGAGCTACAAACTCCCGATGGAAGATCTTAAGGAGACAAGTTAGCAACTGCTTGATGTCTGGAACTTGCTGAGAAATGGACCGCTGAAACCCCTACAGAAAGAGAGGGTTTGAATCTAATGTAGCCACTGAGCTTCACTTCCGAGGATGTACAGACCTGCAGCAGAGTTGGTCCCTTCCTTACAGCTGGCTTCCTTCATACAGCAGGGACGTCAAGGCACAGTGGTTCTGACTCATCTATGCAGACACCGCCTCATTAGGAGCTGCAGCCAGTGTTTTGACTTGAGTATTTCCATCTTTGAGAGTGGCCGTTGCTCTTAGAGACTGAGCTAACCCGAGGCTGTTAGATTAGACGCTTCGGGGTGTTAGAAGTCCATGTTGGCGGAGCTGGCCTGGAGTTGGTGGCATGGGCTGGAGCTTTTAGCCATACCAGGTTGCCCTAAGGAGGTTTTGGAAGTTACCTTTTGCCTTCTCCTGCCAATCCAGTGAGAAGGGCGGTGTCTTGAGAGAGTTGTCTCCGTATCCAGGTGGCTAACACTACTCTATAAGGATGGGAGCAAGTGGACGAACGAATGAATTTCTCATTTGTAGCTAAAGGGCAGAGGAGCTCATGATCTCAGAAATAGCAAAGGTTCTGTGTACCAAAAAGAAACCCAGTTCTACTCCGCTAGCAAAATTTTTACCTTAGTGGGGGACAGCTGATCTTCCTGTCCTGAGGAGGGCCAGGATAAAATGATGTTTATCTTGACCAGAGCTTGTGAAAAGCAGAGTGCTTCCCTTTCTGCAGGGGTGCCCTCTCCTGTTCTAGGCTTTGCTTAGAGTTCCGCACTCCTGCACGTTAAAGTTGTCTCACGCAGGATGGAGCTGGCAAGGAGGTACAGGGCACCAGCTTCTGTGATCTGTACCCAGGAATGGGAAGGAAAGAAGACAGCCCACTTACCTCAGAGGTTACACTGACATGTGCTTCTGTGAAAAGTTTCACTCACAACTATTTCCAGTATCGCCAGGCTATGGGCATGACCTCAAGAGATACCAGCAAGCAGTCTGCAGATACTGTTCACAGTGCAAATTCCCCTCCCCGCTGGCCTTGCTGGATGCGTACCAGTCAGCAACAGTTCTTGTTCAAAGTTACCCCTGGCTTTGCCAGAGGACCAGAGGGCTTGGGGTCATCCCGGGTGACAGTTGTTTTAGTAAATCCATTTTTAAAGAAGGACTTGTTTTTACTTTTTTCTAAATGTCTCAGACTACTGACTTGTTCTATAAATAGATTATTTTTCTTTGATTTTTTTATACTTACCACTGTTAACCAGCAGCACAGACAGAGGTTCACAAAGCAAAAACCTGCCCGTGGGCTTGGGTTTTTTTACTCCATTCCTTCCTTGTAGTACAAGGAATTAGCAGTTACCTTCCCCATTCTAGCCTGACCAGCTGCCTGTGTTTAAATAGGTAAATACATTTCATGTGCTACCTTTGTGTTTGGGTTTGTTCCTATTTAGTGGGGCATCTGGGCCTTAATGACTCCAGTCAGTGCTGGCTTTTGTGTATGTGAATGTCTGAAGCCAGCCACTGGGCTGTCTTGTCCCCGCCTTCCACTCGCTCCCTATTGTGTTTCCATTCTTCTGCAGTTCTAGGAGTGTTGTAAGTAGTGTCCAGTCTTACTAGGAGCTGGATTGGGATTTAAAAGAAAATTGACAAAAACAAAAGTGTTCTGTCTTGACTGTTCTGTGTCCATTCTCTTGTTCTCTGATATTTGGAAATTTATTTATCTGACAGAATTGTCCGTCCAAAAAAAAAACAAACACCACCCACAAAAAAAACCTCCGCTCAGGTAGATGAACGTTATTGGTTTATTTGTGCCTGCTACCTGGGGAGAGGAAGATGTGCAACAGAAAAGAGCTAGGGCGGAGGGCAGAAGGTGCAGGATCTTGGGAGTTTTCTGAGTGCAAATTGGTCACAGGCTTCTAATTCCTGCTCCTTAAAGGCGAATGTATTAAATGGAAGCTGTGGTTAAGCGTGTGGCTGAACAGGCACCCTAGCGAACTTAAGAGTATTATTTGTTTACTTAGTTATGAAGGAGTCTATGCTATAGCTAGACATGACCTCTTTTTTTGCATCCACTTACATTTTTCTTTTCTTCTCGATGTACGTTTAGTTTTGGTAAACTGGTTTAAACAGTTGTTACTTTCCTTCAGGCTTTAACTGATGGTACTACATAAATGTTTCCCTATATGGAGTGGGTAGACTCTCTGTCGCAGATGTTTAATCGTTCCAGAAGTAGACTAGTACAAGATTTTGTAAAGAATCCCAGTGTCTGTATTCTTTCATGACTCCTAGAATTCGTGACACAACAAGGAAAATACGGTCAGCATATCCTGTTAACTGTTGAGCATATCCTCTTAACCATTCTTACGTTCTCTGTCGTGATAAAAGTCATTGTTTATATGTAATTTACCATCAACTGGAAAGAGTTCTTTTAGTAAATCTGCATTGAATGTTCTTGTTTCTCTGAGTAGAAGGTGTGATCATGACCAGAAGGAAGCAAAGAGCTATACAGTGCAGTGCTCAGTCATTCTGCTTGTAACGGGCGTAGAAAACAGCCAACGAAACGGGCAAGTAGTCACCTTCTTAGTAGCTGTTTTCATGTGCTCTCATATGAAGAGGTTTTGACCTTCTCAAAAGGAGATCGCCACGCATCTTTAGTTGCGTGTTTCCCACCTGCTTTTGGGTAAGGTGTTCATAAACTGAAGACCATTATTAGCTTTACATCTTACTGTTTAAACATTTATTTTTAAAAGCATAATTCTTCCCAAAGGATTGCTGATAGTATACAATTTTGAATAAATGTTGACTTTTTGAAAAATCTCTAGAAATGTAGTAGGTGGTTTTAAAGGAACAACAACAGAAACACAACAGATTTCAGCTGTGATACTGTCTCCACGTCTCAGGTCATAGCATTTGTAGGAAAACATGCAAAAGAAGTAAACCAGAGTTAAGCTAAGGGAATCGTTTTCATAAATGTTTTCTGCTGCTGTATGAGAAAACTTCTCATGCTTTAGAGACAACTTTCCAGTATATACAAAATCTGAGCTCTCGCGTACCTAGAACAGCGCATGACTTAATACTGCATTCCACAAAGGATATTGACCACAGTTCTTGTTGTTTCTCTTCACGTGTCGAAGAAATAAGCAGAGCTGTTGGATGAAAGAAAAAATGGCCGGGACTTGGGTTGTGCCTGGAATTGGGCTGCTTTACTTGCATAGAGATAAACATCACTCCTGAACTCTTCAGTGCCATTGCTTTTTAGGATTTATGCTTTTTACAGAGTATCTGTACCTGAGAGCATATGTGGCCTGGGCTATTTGATAATGAGGGCTTAAGTTAAAACTGATGATGCTATGAAAACTATCTTGAGTTATTAGAATGCAGTGTTACACAGCGTAAGATAACAGAAACAGATGTCCGTGTGTTTTATTAGCCACACTGTGAAGCTTGCATTCTTATTTTCAGCTTTTAGAATCATTGAATAGTTTAGGTTGAAGAGGCTTCAAAAGGTCATTTGGATCAACTTCTCCTTATCAAAGCAGGGCTGACTTTGAATGTAGGTCAAGTTTTGTGTATTTCCAGGATGTCTGACAGCCTCTACAATTTCCTGTTCCAGTTTTGTAGCATCTTCAGTGTGTATTTTTTTCTGATGCACAGTCAGATTCACGTGCTGTGGCTTTCCTACTGCCTCTTCTAATTTTTCTTCTGAGAAGAGCCTGGCTCCCTCTTTTCTATAATTATCCAGTAGGTATTTATAGTCTACAGACCCTGCGACCTTAATTTCCAGGTTGAACAATCCCAGCTTGGCCTCCTTTGGGCCATGTCACATGTTAGTCTTTTAACAATTTTGTTGGTTCTGTGCTATGCTCAGATTTGTTAATATCTGTTTTTGTACTGGGAAGCCCCAAACTGGTCATGAACTCCAGATCTGCCTTACAAGTATTGAATACAGGAGAAAAATCACTTCCTTTAACCTCTTGACAGCACGTTTCCTCTGCAGCCTGGCATGGGGTTGGCCTTCATGACAAGCCAGGAGGCATGCTGCTGACACTTACTGTGTCCACCATTATTCCCAGGTCCCTTGGATTATTTTTTCCCAGATGCAGATCCGATGAGCTTAATGAATTTTCCATCAGCCCATCACTCCAACCAGTAGCAATGCAACCGGGTGAACTTTCCTCCCATGTTTTAGTCTGTCCTGCTCTCCTCCTCCCCCCATTATTCAGTTTGATGTTATCTGCCAGTTTGCTGAGGGCACAACGTATCCCATCATCAGGTGAGTAAGACATAAAAACACTGTTGCTTTTGCTACCAGCCATGGAGGTACTCCATTCCCAGCTGACCGTCTTATAGACTTCAAACTGTTGATTGCTAGTCACAGCAGTGCACACAGTTTTCCAACCATTTTGTTGAATTTCCAACCACTCCACGTTTTTGTTGTAAGACAGGGTAAACATCCACTGCTCTTCCCTTGTCTATAAGACCTTTCACAGAAGGCAGCCAGATTGGGCTATCAGTGATCACCTTATCCTTCATGGCCCTGAATGTGACTTCAAGGAGAATTTGTTCTGTAATCTATTCAGGGATCAGGGTGAGGATGGCTGCCCTGCATCCACATCTCGTTTCCTCCTCTTCATTGAATATGAACATGATGGCAGAAGGGTTCATCAAAATCCATCAAGAAAATGATCCTCTGTACAGACATTTCCTTGGCTACATTCATCACCGTGGCACGTAAGATTAGAAGGAAAAAAAAAAGAAACTACGTGAATTGCAGTTTGTAAGATGCATGAAGAACTTTAAATGGCAGAACTGAGCTTCTTTGAGTGCTGCTCACACCTATACTCTGTGAGCTAATAAGCAGTTATGTCAGTCCCGTACATCTAGGTAAAGTTCTGGGCTGGTTGAGTTGAGGTCGGTGTTATTGACGCATAGCCCTTTTTCATGCAGCTCGTTACACTGAAAGAAAGGCATAATATGAATGAGAATGGAGGGCAGCTAATCTTTGCACTAATAGAAATGAGAGAGCCTACAGCTTTGTTCATTCTCCGGTAGGCTGCTTACTAGGCAGCTGCCCAAGGATAGCCGTCACCTTTATTTTGCGTTGTTCTAACAACGGTTATTGGAATAAACACCTCTGTAGCAAAGTAAAACAAGAACTATTTGGATTTTTCATCAGTTGCTTCCCAGACATTCCTCGCTCTCATAACAAGTAGGCTCTGCCTGCCTTTTGAAAATAGTGACTGGCTGATATCTGTCAGTGGTCATTTTGGTACTCCGGAAATGAAAAGTTTTTCAAAGGTGCAAGAAGTTTCTTAATTGTTCTCTCTGAAATCAGTGCACGGCTCTGTAAAAAGCTGAGAACGCTTGCTAAAAGCAGGGTTTGAGGCTTTCTCCCATTAGGTGAAATTGAAAAGCAGGGAATTCCTTCAAATCCTGCCCAGCTGCAATCACTAAGAATGTGTTTGGTCAGCTTGCCTGGACCAAACAGGAACTGTGCTTGGAGCGCCGATAGTCAGCAGGGAGATGCAATAAATTCAGTCCTTATCAAAATTCTAGCCACGCTGGCTTTAGAGGAGTGATAAATGTGTAGGACAGCTGGAAACTGCACAGCAAGAGATTTAGACCGTTGTACCAAGACATCTCATTACATAAGGCTCAAATGAATGTTAAGTTGCAAGGTAAAAGCACTGAAAGTAGCAAGGCTTTATTAAAACCCAGAAATATTTGTGAGGAGACGTGCTCTGAATAGCTTCAAAACAAAAGCCTTGCTGCAGTGAACAGTTTTAATCATAGATGAGGCATTGTGTCTAAATTGGAGCCTTCTCAAAGGCCAATTTTTGGCAGTCACATCTCCCCCCAGAAAAACAAGAAGTCCTTTAAAGTTGAGTGTCTGAGTAACTGCTGTGGGTATTGGTATCTAAGGAGAACAGCTTCCTCACGACACAGCACCTAAGACAGCTGGATTGCCTTGGCCCAGCATCCGCTTGAGCTCTGGGGATGTGCCAGCAGATCAAACCGCTGTATCAGCTTCCCAGTTGATGAGGTCTGTACCATCTTACAGCAGTTCAGTCTCCCGCCAGGCTCCCCAGAAGAACAGGATGTTTGCTACTGCTGTTACTGCTTTTTTATGATAATAGCAGTGGGACCTCCACAAATCCAAATGATGAATCACAAAGTGGGTTGGGTTGGAAGGGATCCCAAAACCAACCAGTTCCAACCCCCTGCTGTGGGCAGGGCTGCCACCCAGCAGCTCAGGCTGCCCAGGGCCCCATCCAAGCTGGCCTCGAGTGCCTCCAGGGATGGGGCACCCACAGCTTCTCTGAGCAATGTGAATTTGAGAAACAGCTCAGATTTTGAGGAGATGTGAGATGGGTTGCAGTTCTGACAACTGGTAATTTAACTTATCCCTTTATAAAGCTGGAAATACACTTAGCTCATTCTTCCGCATCTCTGCAATGACATTATCAGAGCAAAATACAGTAAAGATCAATATCTAGGCATTATCAGTGTATTGGTAACATTGTGATCCATTATCTCCTTGCCAGATTTTCTGATAGTCTCTTATACAGGAGAGAAGCAGGAGATAGATGCCTTAGCTTTGCCCGGAAGCATTTTGGAGAGAGAAAATTGACACATATCAGTGCCTGAGAGTTGCTGGTAAAGAAGTGGAACTGTCTAGAGCACTCTGGCTTCTTTCTGGTGAACCCCACAGCTGAGTGTGTGGTACCTTAATATCTTCAGAATTTTTGCATGCTATATGATAGAAGGGAAAGGGTGGACTGGAAAGTAAACATGCAGTCAAGTGTGGTTTCTGGATGTCCGTGCACATGCAAGGAACTGAAGGCAGGAGAACTGATTTCCTCAGGCTTCTGGTAGGAACATGCTCGGTCCGTACAGACCTCACATTTCAGGATTTGATGCTGTTAGAAAATGACAGAATGCACAAAAGTAAGTAAAGAACAAATAATGGAAGAGACCACACGGTAATAGAAAAAATCCTAACTTGAAACTGAAACATTTTTTTCTCTTGCTGAGTAAAAAGCAGTTTTAGGAAGTTGGCAGGTCAGATTCCTGTTGCAGTCAGTTGCTTCTTCCCTCAGGCCTTCTCATTACACCATGGGAAATTCAAAGGAAGGTGAGGAGATAGGGCTGCATTCCCTTTGCAGGCCCCACATGTTCTCCCTTACCAGTGGGGAAGGTCTCATCTCTAACCCCTGTAGGGCTCCTAGTTACCAGCCCCATAGACCTCTTGAACAATACCCTTTTACTTTTTTGATGTAAATAATTATGAACAGATGCTCTTTGAGTATTGTCCTAACCTTGACTATTTAATAGCAGATTACAGGTGTTCTTCAAAGGAATTGGTTAAGCAAGTGCAACCCTATCTCACCTCTGAGCGAAGCTTTCCTTTTTACCCCCAGAGCATTTCTCTTCCACACAAACAGAGAGCAGGGGCTCCATAAAATCTCAGCCCTCTCAATAGCTGTGATTGAATTCCCACTGCAGTCTGTGTCAGCTTTATAACCTTCACCATTGAGCAGTCAGGTGCACAGAGCACAGGGGAAGCCCATTATCCTCAGAACAATACCCAGGTCCTTCTTTACACTTTAACCTATACTGTACATAAATCTGCTGGGTTTTTCCATCTCACTTCTGGGCCACTTGAGCAGTACTGCTATCATTAGTCTGAAATTGTGATCTCCTTTGGCATATGGTTTTTGATATGAAAACGTGCTCTAATTAGCTCTTTGGCAGCCAACAACAGCCAAAGGGTGGTTTTATCTTTTACATGCAAGCTACCCATTTTCACACCAGGAGGTAGATGGCTGGGCTTCAGAAAGGCCATGATTCCTGCCACCTCCCTGAGGCTCTGCTCCTGCAGTTGCTCTGTTCAGGCTGCCCAGCCTCTGGCAAGGTTCAGCAGGAGATGAGCCCTGAGAGCTTGTAACAGCTGCTGGAGGGAGGAAGGGGGGAGATGCCAAAATGAATGGAGTCTCCAGCCCTGGGAGTCTTCGTTTGCCATTCAGCTAATGCTTATGCTACGTATTATGTTACAAATGTATATGTAGCTTGTACAATTTCATTGTCTTGCAGAAAGCCTTTAAAGGGTTTAGTTTTTTCATATAATTATTAGGGTTGGAAAGACCATCAAGATCACCCAACCATCAGCCCATGCCCCCTAATCCTGTCCCTCAGTGCCATATGACATGTTTCTTGAACATCTCCAGGGATAGGGACTCCACCACCTCCCTGAGCAGCCTGTTCCAACACATCACCACTCTTTCTGAGAAGAAATTTTTCCTAATGTCCAGCCCTTTTGTCCATAAACTGGGACAGTTCTGAAATCTGAGCAGGAAAAAACCCTGCACGGAGGGAGAGGGAAGGGCAAGCTTTGTCAGTTCACATGCTGAGCATTCCCATTAGTTCCTGTATGCTGTGGGCTGTGGGGCAGTTCCCCAGCTCGGTCCCTTTATCTTCTGCAAGCAGAGCAGGCTGTCCTCAGGCCGGCCTATCTAACACCACCACTGTGAAGCCTCTGCTACACCACAGCTGTCCAGGGTGGATGCAGATTTTCTTGCCTTGGGACCTCGACTGTTTGGGCAGTTGTCTTGCAGCCCGTATCCTCTGGGGCAAATGTGCTTGTGGGAGCCTGCCCAAATGACCATTTTCTCTTGCTGTGGAACCTGCAGCTATGACTTTTGGTTTCTGTCACTGCCATTTCAAAATAAAAGTGCCTTTCTTTGAACCTGGTGGCTCAAGCCAGGGATCAATCCGTTGTGCTTATTTTGGGCTCTTTCTCTGCAGTATCAGCTCCTATTTATCCCATTCCTGCGCATATTTGTGAGAATTGTGCTTTCTGTACTGCCGTTTCCACTTAAGCTTAATAATGTTTTCAGGCTGAAAAGGCTGCTGGCCTGGTGGTTATCAGATGGAGAAAAGGCATTGCATTTGCTCTGGCCTTTGGTTCCCAGATAGTGTAACGGCAAATTGTGTTCCTGGAAGCAGGGAGGTGGCTTGTGAGATTACACAGTGCTGGGGTGGGGGGACATTTTGTCACACACAATGGGGGACTGAGGTGGGAGGTGGAGAAGCTTTGTGTGCTCAGCTCGCATATGGAGCCACTATCCAGCACGGATCCAGTGATGGTCTCTGCTCCTTGGGACACTGGAGCTGTGCAGTGGCCAGGCCCTGGCTGCTCTCCTGCAAGTCCTTGGGTGGGTTAGGAGCAGCACCCATCTCCCTTTTGCCCTGTTATCAGTCTCCAGAACAGGCATGGAGGAGAAGACTGACATGCCTTTGCCCCAGTGCCCCTCAGCACCCCAAGGGAGGCGTTGCTGAAGCATGGACAGTGAAACAACCCAGCAGCATACCACCCAGAGGAAATGCACTCACCTCATCTTGGCTGGTTCATATATTTTTCCCCAAGGTTCACTTTATTCCATCTCTTATTTGTTTCTAGCAGATCTATTTCCCAAGCGTTTGCTTCTGCTCATCCTTGTTCTTCCAGTTAGGCTTAGATATCCGTACGGTGTATTTTTTCCCTATGGATTTTCATTGCCTCTGCTGGGCTGATTAACAGCCCTCCCAGTTTCCGTGCCTTCTGCAATTTTAAAAATGTGTATTCAGCTCATCTTTTTCCGTAGTCTTCACTGATTCTTTGTGATATGCGTTGGCCCTCATCTTCAGTAAAAAGATCAAATTATTTCATTTTAAGCTCTCCAGTCTCTCAAGGAATCTCTCTCAAAACCATGCTGACTTCTCCCAGTTTCTCCCCAGAAGGCGCTGAAAGAGACGTTCTATTTTAAACGTGCTTTGCTGAGGATTTTCCAGCTTTCTTTCGTATTTGTAGATTTAATATTTCTCCTTGTTGCTTATGTTTACACTGAAGATTTGTTTTCATTTTAAACTTATTGTTGCGTTCAGCACAGTCTTATCTGTCCAGGCAGAAGCTGAATAGTTTGTTATTGATTACACCGGTTCATATCGTAGTCCATTAGTTCCTGCCCATTAGTTTGTCTTCTGTTTAAATGGTTGATAAGAATATTGTCACTGGTGCACTGTAGTTATCATTGTTATCCAGGGGCATTTCTGCAGCGATGCTGATGCACACCACACTTCTGAGAATCTATATAAACATTTCCTTATTCAATCTCCTCTCTGCCTATGAGGATCCGGTGCACAAGGCAAGGAACTATTTGGCTTTCCTTTCTTCATTTTTATCTCGGTTGCCCTACCTTCAATATTTTACTGTGCTACTGGCTGTCAGATGGTTTATCTCCAAGAACATTCTCCCATCCTCACGCTGCAGTGGAATTCCCCACTGCAACATTTTCCCTGGTTTCCAGCAATCTCCAGCTTGAGGACTGGAGATGGCTCTTTTATTCGGGCATCTGTTAAAGACCTGCAGCAGCAGAATCCTGTGTGAATTGACCTGGTCACTCTCTGAACAATTCTCCATGGCAATGGCCATGGGCACCACACGTAATGAATTATGCAGTATGTGTGAGGAAAGTATTTCCTTTTGTTTTAAATCTGAGTAGTTCATCCAGTGCCATTAGTTACTGCACGATGAGGTGCAGAGGACGATGTCACTCTCATATTTCCTAGACCTCTCTTCTCGTGACAAAGGGTTGTAGTGTACATGATCACCTCTTGAGTGAATCCATTCCCGCTCCAGATTCCTGTAAAGGAATCCCTTAAGGTAGTGAGGCACTGGAGCAGGTTGCCCAGAGAGGTGGTGGATGCCCCATCCTTGGAGACACTCAAGGTCAGGATGGAGGGGCTCTGAGCAACCTGATCTACCTGTGGGTGTCCCTGTTCACTGCAGGGAAGTTGGACCAGATGGCCTTTAAGGGTCCCTTCCAACTCAAATTATTCTGTGATTCAATGATTCTCTTTCCCTGTTTCTCCTGTGGGAAGTCTAGCAGTGTGGATGCGGATCCACTACTGATTGATTAATGTGGCTTGGCTCCAATGTTTTCTTCCTCTGCTCATTCTAGTAACTCTGTGAGCTGCCTGCCTACAGTTCAAAATCTGTTGCTGCTTTGCAGGCCCAGCTCTATACCTAAAAGCATGATTTTTTTCTCTTGCCCCAGATATTCATCAGCAGATGCAACAAGTATTTTTTAAAGCCTTGCCTCATTTACATCCTTGCACCATCACAGCTGTAACATACCTACATATCCAGTTCTGTGTACCTTATTTGTGGCCTCCAAGCACATCTGATGCCTTCAGATAATGGCCTGCAGCAGGATGAGGACCTCCTTCCAGTGCCTTGACTGCTGGTGCTGCAGCCCTGTGCGGCTCCAGGGCTGGTTTTCATAGGTTGTGTGTGGTTTTCCCATTGCTGCTTGATTGCAGCTCACATGGTGACGTGTGGCACGGGAGATGCTGCATGTCCTCATTCCCTGCAGACCCCATGGTAGGAAATTCCCATTCAGCCGAGATTCAGCTCTTACCTCGGCTGGGCTTGTCATTTTGGCTCATGCTTTTTCCTGCAATCCCATGGCCAGTGATGGGCAGCGGCACCACCACGTGCAACTGCGCCAGAGCCAAGAAGTCCTTGGCCAGGAGGGCGGCAAGAGACCAGCGGCACCAGCAAGATCTTCTCACAGGCAGGCAGGGGGAAAGAGCCCCTTTGCACTGGCCATGAAATCAGTCATGTGTAGGTTTTTGTCCAGCCCTGGGGGGTGGGGGAAGGAATGTGGGTTGGGCAAAGTCTAGGATTACACCACGGCTGAATTTTTTTCTTTCCACACTTTAAATCGCCAGCACCTTTCGGTCCTGCCTTCACCTCTCCTGCCTGCTAGTGCTCCAACAGTGCCATCCTCCAGGTAAACTTGCGCCTGCCCCCCGTGCCCACCTGTGTCTTGTGTGGATGAGAGGTCACCGCGCGCGTTCTGCTCGTTTAATCATTTTCTAGCACTGACTGTTCTACTGACGGTTCCTCCGATCCTTCCAAGCAGCTGCTGTCAAAGTCCTGTGAGGGCTCCTCACTCCTCTTTGCCTCCCCAAGTGCTTTATAGGGGGCCGTGCAGGGCAGGGCAGGGAGGGAGGAAGAGGGTCAAAGTGCTGCTTTGCCTGTTTTTTCTTTCCCCTCCCCGGATGGAGGAAGAGTGTCATTCGTCGCCAGTGCCTTTTCCTGCTCTCCTGGTGACAGTGTGAATGGATGGCCAAAATTTCCTGCATTAGGCTGAGGCTGGAAGGGTTTGCGGCAGACCTAGTGGAAGAAGTTGTCCTCAATGGTGGAAGGGTCTTCAGCAATCCCAACTTCAGTACCAGGCTTTGGTGCAAACAACTGCCCTCAGCCTTTGCCCTGCAGGGCTCTGTAGCCAGGAGGGCATCATGCTCACAAGGAACAGGTTCAAACACCTCCAGCCTCCTGAATTATAGAATCCTAGAATGTTTTGGTTTGGAAGGGACCTCTAAGTCCACCTAGCTCCAACCTCCCTGCCTTGGGCAGGGCTGCCACCCGGCAGATCAGGCTGCCCAGGGCCCCATCTAACCTGGCCTTGGGTGCCTCCAGGAATGAGGATTCTCTGAGCAGCTGTGCCAGGGCCTCACCACCCTCTGAGTGAAAAATTTTGGTGGCTGCACAGCCAGTGCCAGAGCCTCCTCAGAGAATAGGCAGAGCCTTGGGGAGGCTGTGGCATTTGTAGTTTTTCTTTTTCAGCACATGAAAGGATAGCACCATCCTCAAAATCAAGTTACTCTTATGTCACATCTAGTAAATCACTTTTAACTGCTGCTACCACTGAAAGCAAAAACTGTTATTTCATTTTGTCCTCTTTCCACATCTAAGTATTTTCTGTGCTTTCTGGCTTTCACTACATGGTCTGTGAAGCCAGACCTTAGTAAATGGCAACAGAGGTGACAAGAAACCCGTACAAGACCTCTCATTAAGTTTCTAATCCTACTCTCACCCCCCTCCAGTTCCAACTCTGTTTCCTAGTCTCTGCTGCTGTGGAGGCTCCTGCAGAACAATGGGCTTCCAGAAGCAGGAATGTTTTCAGATGGGTCGATTAAAAATGATGAAACTAATAATGGCTTGCACAGACAAAGCTCACATATGCTCTTGGCACCTTTCCTCTAGCAGGAATCATTATAAGGAACAAGTAAGGGTTTGGCACTCAGGTGTTTGTGCATCTCTCCCCTCTCTTGCCCTCCAAAGACCAAATTTTGGCCTTATTGCACAGCTTGTTTTGAACATAACAAAGGAAAATCTTTCTGAAGGTGGGATGGATTACGGTGTCCCTGGTGCTGTTAGTAATGGTGAAACAGTGCCTGCACAACCCAGCATGGAGAAGGAGAAAGAGGAAGAGGATGAGACTCTGGAGCGAGGGCAGTGGAACAACAAGCTGGAATATGTCCTGTCAGTGGCTGGAGAGATCATCGGCCTGGGAAATGTCTGGCGCTTCCCCTACCTCTGCTACAAGAATGGTGGAGGTGAGTGCAGCCTCAGCCAGCTTCAGGTACTGGTCACCACATTCCCCCCATGATTCCCTCTGTTAAGCCTTGCTCACCACTGGTAGCAGCTGTGCAGAAGTGCCTGAGCAACAAGACTCAACCCACAGGCTCCACTGCAGGGTGATGAGGTACAGACCTGTGTGCTTGAGAGTCAGAAGCAACATGGCTGTCACCTGTGCACGGTGCATGGATGCTACAGTCTTTCTGCTCAGCAATGACCCCTGGCCTCCCTCAGGCTGCACTTGTTCAGAATTTTGCGCCTGTTTTTACATTAAGGCAGCATTTTAGGAGGAAAAACTTTATTTAAAACATGAAAGCCCAAAGCAGTTCTCAAGTTGGATTTGGTGGTATGTAGGAAGGGAGCTGCTCTCTCAGTTTGGTGATTAGTTGTTAATTGGGCTCTCTGGAAGGGCAGAGGTGAGGGGATGCAGCACTTGGTGGGGAGTTGGTGGGCTCTGGGGAGCCAGGGCTGAAATTCCCTGACGTTAGCTGGGGGCACTCTCATGGGCCCCGCTAAACTGCTTTCCTTCCAAGGGCACAAAAGAGGATTAGCCACTGTTTAGCTACTTTCACGCTGTGCTTTGCTTGGTGATTGTTCCTTTTCACCATGAGCTTGGGAATGTTATTCTCTTTCGAAAGGGAGGGCTTTTCTTGCTCCCCTTCCCGTGGGGCTGTGTGAAAGCAGTGCCTGCTCCCCTCACTGCGCGGATCCTGTCAGGCAGCAGGGCCTGGAGCCTGCCTGGCATCACTGCCCTCTGGTGCTGGTGGCCGGGGACAGTTCAGAAAGGGTTTGGGAGCGCTGCCATCAGTGGTAGGACAGCAGAAGGGCTCCTCAGCCTTCTTTCCCACAGCCTGAGCCTGAAGCAAGGCCCAGTGAAGAGATGAAGCATAATGTCTGAGCGCAGTGGGCAGCAGAGCTCTTGGGGCAGGCAGAGAGGCCAGGCCAGGCTGCAGCCAGGGCCTTCCTGTCCCCAGAGCCCAACCCCACACTGGCTGCTGTAGGCACCAAGTCCCTCAGAGTGCATTGGGATTAATTTTAAAAGCTGCCAGAGGCTTTGTTCTCTGCAACTTGGGGAAGCCTGGTCCAAGCACTTGCTTCTCAGGTGCTTAAATAGAAGTGAGGGCCTTTATCCTGTCACTTCGTCTTTCTTGAGGGGTATGTCCACACAACAAAGAAAGACTCTTATGTATTTAGTGACGCCATATTTAAGTTCTGTGCAGTGGCAGAAAAAAAAATGTAAACAGGAAAAAAAAGTACTTTTCCCTATTGTTCACTCTTGCTCAGTGGCGGTCAGGCCCTCCCATGGCAGGCAAGTCCAGCCGATTGGGAAATACTGGGGCAGCCCGTCTGGTGTGTAGCCTTGGTGCCATGAGGAAGGGGTGGGGATGCAGCATCCCACCTCTGCCAGGCGGTGGGTCCGTGCTGCAGTGTCCCACTTCATCTTGTGGCCCTGTAATTGAGTGGCCCTGTAACTGACTGAGTGTGAGCTGGGACTTCTGGCTGAACCCCAAGCCCCTTCCCTCTCCCCACTCATACATGCTGGCTAAGCTTCTTAATGAAATCTCTTGAGTTTTTAGTTTGCTTGTGTCTGAGGATTGTTATTCCTCCTGAACTCTCATCAGCCTGACCTGAGAGCCAGTTAGTATCTATCTGGCATGGAAGAGGAGTACGCAGGGGGAAGGCAGGGCTTGAGTCTCCTCAATAGGTCATCAATGAAGCTGGGGTCATGAGTAGCTTATGGGACCATCCTTCAGGCTCTGCAGGATGAAAGCTCTTACTGCAATTAATGCCAGCCTGGGGTAACCAAACACCTGATGGGTTTTGTCCTTCTCTGCCTGTTTTCATGGCAGGTCTTGAGCAGCAGGGCAGCCCTGGCTGCTGATGTGAGGGATATACATTTCTGTAACATTTTATTTCCCTTTGTGTGTTCTTTTGATCAGCAAACGCAGGCTGGGTGAAGGTATTACTCTGCATGTATCCTCAGTGTTTTGGTGTTTTTATACACAGTCAGAATAATCAGTGTAAAAGGAAATGACAACTTGTTCAACAATCATAACGGTTTTATGGCAGGATATTCTTATTTATATGCAACTACTGAGAGCTGTTTTCTGCACACACACACACACACACACGCAAAAAGGCCTAGAGGCTTTCCTTTCTTATCTTCTTTCCCATATACTAAGTTTCTCAGGCAATCACATCACTCTGAGCAATAGTACTTGAGGAAAATCCCTTTTTCCATGCCCTTCCTACCCTCCTCAGCATACATCCTTCCCATGCTGTCCCCATGTGGTATCCCAGAGGGACATTCTCTGGGCCAAGCTGGAGATCACAGAATCACAGAATTGCAGGGTTTGGAAGGGACCTCAGGAGATTATTGAGTCCAATCCCCCTGCTGAACCAGGTTCCCTGAAATTGATTGCACAGGTAGGAATCCAGGTGGGTTTGAATACCTCCATAGAAGGAGACTCTACAGCCTCTCTGGGCAACCTGTTCCAGTGCTTTGTCACCCTTACCATAAAGAAGTTCTTCCCCACGTTTGTATGGAACTTCCTATGTTCAAGTTTTAGGCCACTGCCCCTTGTCCTGTCCACCGCTGAGAAGAGTCTGGCCTCATTAGTTTGCCTCCTGCCTCCCCTTGGATAATTATAAACATTAATGAGATCCCCCTTCAGTCTTCTTTTCCCCAGACTGAACAGAGGCAGGTTACTCAGCCTTTCCTCATATGGGAGATACTCTAGGCCCTTTATCATCTTTGTAGCCCTCCACTGGACTCCTTCCAGGAGATCCCTGTCTTTTTTGAACTGGGAGCCTAGAACTGGACACTGTAGTCTAAATGTGGCCTCACCAGGGCAGAGTAGAGAGGAGGGCAACCTCCCTTGACCTGCTGGCCATACTCCTTTTGATGCATCCCAGGATGCCATTGGCCTTCTTGGCCACAAGTGCACACTGCTGGCTCATGGCCAACCTGTTGTCCACCAGAACACCCAGGTCCTTTTCTGCAAAGCTCCTCTCCAGTAGGTCAGCCCCTAACCTGTACTGATGCATACTGATGATCTGAACCCAGCCACATGATGGAGCTTATTTCTCCTGTGTGCTGCTTGAATCTGTCAGGTGCATTTTTCATCCCTTACCTCATCTTCCTCTTCACCTGTGGCATCCCTGTCTTCTTCCTGGAGACGGCACTGGGACAGTACACCAGCCAAGGAGGTGTGACGGCCTGGCGGAGGATCTGTCCCCTCTTTGAAGGTGAGTGGGTTGAGACTGGGGGGTCCTGGGGACCTATGGGGGCACTGCGCTCATCCTCTGACCACACTTGCAGATCCCAAACCTTCCCAAAATTACGCCTGCTCACCAAACAGTTCCTGTTCTTACATTTCATCTCGGATTCCTTCTTTATGTCTAGATATCTGGCCAAAAGCTTTGCACCCAATAAAAAATGATGAAAATGCTCCTGGCAGTCGTCAGGAACTTACTTAAAATATACTTCTCTCCCTTTAAATCAGTGCTAAGTCATTTTCCCAGGTTTGTGGAGGGCTTAAAACTTTTGTGGTGAAAGGTGTCAGCTGTCTTAATAAATCATTAACTGTCAGATCCACTTCTTGCACGATTTCATCATGATTATCCAGTTTCAAGTCACCTTCCGTGATCTCTCAGGTCTTAACGGTTGCTTCTATCCTACATACCAGATCTTTTAGATACTCCTCTGGCACCTATCGGGGAAGTTGCATGTTGTTAAACAAAAGCTTCCTGAACAGTGTAGAAGGAAGAAGGATGAGAAAATGAAGGGAAACTGAATTTTGGTAGAAGTGCTATTCAGCAGCTGGAGCACTGTCATGTGTTTCTGTCCCTCTGGGTGGCTTTTTAGCCACAACCTGTCTATCCCCTGTCCAGACTCCCGGCCCTTCCTTCTGCCTTGGGGCTGGACCCCACAGAGTGCTTCATATGGACTGCCCAAGGCCTGGAGATGCTGGGCAGATTCAGCTCCTTGCATGGCTGGCCAGGCAACACGTGGTGCCTAGAACCTCAGCTCCCTGTAAGGCTGCATTTCTAGTAAGTCTGAGGCCCTAAGAGCACATTCATCCCACAATGACTGCCCTCCAAGTCCGTCTGCTGGTGCAGGTTGGGTTAAAGTACCCGCATGGATAGTGGGATGTGGGAAGGAGATGATGGCACGAGTGGCTGACTTGCTGGTGTAGATCCAGCAGCACAGTCAAGATGTGGAGGAGGGATGCAGCACAGTGGGTGCTGTCAAATGGAAAGGCACTGACCCTTTGGTGAAGCCTGGGCCCGTCTCTCAACATGTGGTTCACTTGGGGCCTCCTTTCTGCAGGAATTGGTTATGCCTCACAGGTCATCGTTGTGCTCCTGAACTTCTACTACATCGTTGTCTTGGCCTGGGCCTTGTTCTATCTCTTCAGTTCGTTCACCATTGACCTTCCCTGGGGCAGCTGTGATCATGAATGGAACACAGGTGGGTGTGGAGGACCTTTTGGCTCCAGGAAGAGGTATGTCCTTGCTGAACCCATGAGACCCAAAACTGAGTCACACTGGGGCTTATAGGTGTGGGGAGCCCCCAGTGACTATGCTGCTGGTGTTTTGGGGAAGAGGCTGAAGCCACTGAGGTGGCTTCCACTATCTTCCTCCTTGGCAGTGATGAAAAATCCCATCATCCTGTTTTGTGTTAGCCACAGAGCCAGTGCCGGTTGGGACTGCTCACTGTGCCTGCTGGAAGGAAAAGTTAAATGCCATCTTCTTGATTATCCCAGGTTTCTTGTCAGCCTTGCCCTGGAGGGATCTCCTTTAGTCCGCCTTTGGGACTATTCAAAATTTGTCTCTGAGTACACTAATGAGTGTTGACACTGTGGATGGAAAGGGAGCATTTTTTCTGATTCTCCAGTACTCCAGCCACAGCTACTTACACTGCTTCCCTCCCTGGGCCTCTCCTACAGGGAACTGCATGGAGCTCCAGAGGGCGAATTCAACCCTAAATGTGACCAGTGAAAATGCCACCTCCCCGGTCATCGAGTTCTGGGAGTAAGTAAAGGACAGGCTGGTATCCCTCCTTCCTCCAAGATGAGCAATCCCTGGGCAATGAACCAAGCTGCAGAGGTACTTCCTATAAAACCGTGCTTGTCAGAAGAGGTCACAGAGAGCAAGCTGGTCAGGTCAGGGCAAAGGCTCTTGGGGACAGCAAAGTCAGTCAAGGATGGCATCACCTAGCCTGCGGTGTTTGTCTGGAGCTGTGCTGGTGTGTCTCAGTGCCAGTGGACTTGTCCTTCTGTTACACCACAGCTGTATAGCCTTTTGATTTGCCTGGGATGCACTGAGTGAAGAGGAATTGTCTTGGGCTGCATATAAAAAATATAATCTTGTTAATACACACAAATAAGAAAACTTTTTTTTTCCACATTTTTCATTAAAACATATAAAGAGGGCAGTAAAACTAGTGAGATGGACATGTAAGTCTTACACTGTATTCACATACCCCTGGACTGTTTCATTTTCTTCCTCTCACTGACTTCAATTAAGGCCAGCTGACTCTGTGCAAGACCTGGCCTCGCTATTGCTTTACTTCCTCTGATTCTTGATCTTTCCTCTTCTCCGTTATTCCTCTGCTGTTGCTCTCCCCCTTTCCCTGTTTGTGCTGCTTCTCTCCCTGCCTCCTGTCATGTTCTTCATTGCGACCTGTGAACTCCCTTACACAGTTGTTCTCTCCTGCAATGCAAGTGACTTGGCTGTATGTTTCCTATCCCCAAACCACGGATCAGACTTACCAAGGGTACAAACCTCATTAAAATTAGACGCACTGCCTTGGGAAATGAGAGCCATAACCATACACTTTGGTCAGGATTTATACATAAATTGCAGCCCTTGACCTGCGTGGTGGCTGTGTCCATGCCCAGGATACAGGTCCTAAAACTGCACATGGAAGAGAGGCGAGATCTGTGGTGATCCACTCTGCAGCATCCCTGTGGTGGGTCTTTGCATGTTTTGCAAGCTTTAGCATCAGTCAGCTGGTGAGGAGGAAACCTTAAAGCCCTTTGCATTACTAAAGGAATCCATGCTGGTGATGTTTTTATTAGATAGCAAGCCATCCTGAGGGGAGAAGCTCACCAAAATGAGAACAAAGTACCGAGTTCAGCTCACAGCCTGGTAAAATCTGCTCCTTCATTTTCATGGTATCCTTTCCTTGTGTCCATGCTCTAGTTACTCCAAAGTACAGAGTACCTTTATTTCTGGCATGAAGGCTTAGACCTGCTGGCTGTGATCTCTGATGATGGACACAGACCAGCACTGAGTCCTGGCTGAAAGACTGAGAAGGCAAGCCCTGCTGCCACCACAGATTACCCTGGTGAACTGTGGCTGGTAGTGGGCTCTGCCCTCACTGCCATGTGCCACCAGCACAGAGGGCATGATGCCACACATCATGTCCCTGGAGCGTCCCTGGGGCAGCACAGAGCAAAGCACTTCCTTTGTATCTGCCTGTGAGCAGAGAGATCGTTACAGGCTGGAAGACACTGAAGACATACACTGCTGTTATAAGCTTATGGCATTAATTCCTTCCATAGTTGGTATTTTCCTCTTCTCCTACAGTACCCTTTTTCTTTTTTCCTTTAAACTGCTTCCAGGCAGTAAGATGCTGTTATGAACTTAGACCGCTCTTCTTGGGGCTGGCTGCCTGAAAAGCTGATGTTCACTTCACCACTGTGAGCATCCCTGTGTTACTGGGGAGCCAGCACACAGGACTGGAAATTTCCAGTGTAGTGTTGGGGTAAGGGTGCAGGAGGCAGGAGTTTCCTAGGGAAGCACTGACCTGCCTCTGGGGTGAAGGCACACTTCTGTAACCTTTCCTGGCTGCGGTACAGTGCCCTGCTAGTTACACACTAACTGGTTACTCTTCCCCCACTGGTTACAGAGTCCATGCCCCTAGAAGTAGGAAAGAAAGCAAGATGAAAATAAAATATTCAGAGGAACTGCCTGATTTCCTGTGAACCCCTCTCATCCTTTCAATCCATCTCAGACCATGGTTCTCCAGGAATGCAGCCTCTATTTGGGGATAATTGCAACAGGGTGGGTTTGTTTGCATGCTGTACACACTGCTGCTGGGGCTCTAAGGTAACACATGTCCTTCTCTGCTCATCTGAGGACTGGGATTGGGTCCATACCACAGTGTTTCACACTCAGATCCATCAGTGCAGCGTAGGAGACAGAAGGAGGAGAATGAGTTCTTGCTTCTGTAAATGGTGAGGAAGATTTGACATACCCACAGCTCAGAAAGCTGCTTTAAGGCAAGGGTGAGGCTATAAGACCTTGGTCTTGTAAGCTGGTAAGTGAAGAGGGAGAAGAAACATAAAAGGTTGGAGGGGGAAAGGAAAAGAAATGTCTTGGCCCAACAGCCCAGCTTGAGAGCAAGTGTAGAATCCATGTGTGAACCACCAGGCTGGTAGTAATGGTCCAGTGGTCTAATTCTAGTAGTGGTCTACAGTTTGACACCTCTGCAGCTTGCAGCTCAGAGCTGGGTCTTGTTTGTAGAACATCCTTTCTCCTCAAAGTTGTTTGGTGGTCTGGAGGTGTGGTGAGAGGTGTGCTGGAAACACTGGTGGCTGATACTGGAGACACTTGGGTGCTGTTTTCTTCCCCCTCTACAGGAGGAGAGTGCTAAAGATTTCTGATGGCATCCAGCACCTGGGCAGCCTGCGCTGGGAGCTGGCTCTGTGTTTGCTGCTGGCATGGATCATCTGCTACTTTTGCATCTGGAAGGGGGTCAAATCCACAGGAAAGGTGAGTGCTTTGCTCACACTGAACCTCCAAGTGCAGGCCCAGGAGAGCTGGCTATCTTTGTGTGTAAGAGGTGGCTGCAAGTTCCCTTCCCTCCTGCCACAGCATGAACAGTTTGTGCCCCTGCTGGCAAGTACAGCTAGATATTTTCAGATTCATTAGATAGTACAGTAACACTCATGTACTTTCTTTGAGCCTCACTCATGTGGCTTTCTGTGCCTCAGTATCATGGGGATCTTCTTTTTGTCTTTCTTGTTGGTCCCTGCTCTTCCTATAGATTCTTGCATTCCCCTGGTACAAGATTTCCTTTTTTAGCCACACTGGTTATCACAGAGGTATTTCTCTGAATTTTTCTGAGGTGGGTTGGTGTGACTATCCAGCTCCATCCTGAGTTGCCCCATCCCTGTCTCGTCTCCCTGTTGCAGCACTGACACAATTACTCAGTCTCTACTACTGCCTCCTGACCCATTCCCAGTCCGGAGGCAGAAAAACAGATGGAAGCGGAATTATGTAGTATGTTAGCTGGATGGTATCTCCTCAGTGTGCTGGGTTGTAAATTGCAGCTGCATCCATTTCCATCAAGTTGATGGCATGGATGTTAGCATTTCCTCCTGCTTCCAGGGTAGTCTGGAATTATGAAACATGAAGGTGAAGTCAAACAGCTTGCAGAGACAATATTTTCTGGTTTCCATGGAGTAAAATTAGAAGAAAAGAGCAACTGCTTGCTGTAGTGGCCTGGTAAAAGAAAGCAGAGGCAGTATAATAACAGCAAATATGATATGAAAGTACAGCAAACATGGTGTGGGAAGTGCTGAGAACAAATCCAGTCTATTTCAGATACAAGTTCAGTGCTAAATGCAAGCGATTCTTAGCAAAAAGGACTAGTGATGGTGAGACCTTATCCCCTTGAAAACAGAAACCTTTCAGTAGAGAAACATGGCCCATTGGTTTATCAGCCCTTGAACTGAATTTGTCCTATGCAGAACAGTTTTGCAGCAGTTTGCATCCTTGGATGCAGAGATTGCCTCTCCCCGGGGAGCTCTTGCAGATGCAGAAGGTTGTCACAGATGGAATCACTTTGCCGAGGCATGTGGATCAGGTTCAAATAAACCCTGGATGTTGTTGACCAGCATGTGACAGAACGATCACACTGGTCCTGGCAAGGTTCCTAGTGATAGAGCTAGAGCTAACAATGCCCAAGAAATAAAAAGATTGGGTTTGGGCCAAGCATTGAGTAATATCTCATTGGATCCAGATGTTCATGTTGTTAGATAGAAGTTTGGAACTCTCCATTCAAGAAAACATTCTCCAAATCCAGGCTGCTGGTTTCAGTGCAGATGTAAGTGACTGTTGAGTGAAAAGTTCAACATGTGAGCTCTTGCAGGCACACAGGACATACATTACCAAGTCCAGAATCTGAACTGTATACCAGAGAACAAGCAGACTGTGTTCTGAGCTCCTAAAGCTGATGGTATTTAGAGATCCATCTGAAAGCGTGCAACCTGCCACCCTGGAAGAATATGCACCAAGGTTCAAAAGCAATGGGTTATTTTAAGATTTCTGTTTCAAATATCTTGATTTCATGAGCTGAGAAATATTAGGCTTTCATCCTGTCATATCCTGAAGCAATAATTTGGTTCTGTGGTAAGTACAGAGATGACTGTTAAACTCGCAGGACCCACAGATTTGATCAACTGTCACTGAGAAGCTTTAAATCAGAGCCTTCTTGAAACCTTGAGATTCAAATGAATGATGGCATTTGCCAGTGTTGAAGAATGCTGTCCCCAGGTTCCTTCGACATCTAGGATGTAGATTCAAACAGACAGGGATGGAGCTGCTTGCACAGACATCTCAGGCAATCATGAGCCCCAGCAGGGAGATGTTTTTCACTGATCTCTGTGACATTACCCAAGACTGCTGTGATATATAGAGCAAGGTGTATTAAATGCATAGGGAACTTGGGGCTGCAGGCAGAGGTGATAATCAAAGAGTTTGTTTTTCAAGGATAGGACATCACTCAAATCCTTCTGTCCTTCCACATAGCAAGACTGAATGACCAAAATGTTTCTCGACTTAGAGCAGGGCTCCCATGGCAGCATCAGGTTCTTTGGATGTTGTTTTATTCAAATAAAGTATATCATCAGGATGGATCCAGAAAACATCTTTTTGAATCACTGCTTGTCTCACAAGAATTATCCAGGGAAGAGAGAAGGTGATTGTGTTGTCCAGGGAAATCATCCTCTTGCTGTTGGCAGTACTTCCTCTGCTGCAGAAGCTGCTGTAGCAGTGAGAAAACCTGCCCCTGCCACCAGGGAATAGTGAGCTTTAGAGGGATTTTGAAACAGCTCGTTCTGGATGGATGGGCAGGTGGGAGAAACAGATGATTTCACAGCATCACATATTGTGGTTCCTCTAGAGAAGTTCTTTAGTTCTTCAGTACCTGACTGCCGAAGCTGAGAAAAGAGCTGTAAGGTAGCATTAAGTTGTAGTGCGCTGATCAGCACGTCCACACAGGAAAAACCTGAAGGAGCAACATTTCTTTGCTGGCCCAGTGTGATACAACAAACTGAGCAACTGTCTTATAGATGATCAATAAGTCTTGAATAAGCAGGAGCAACGCAGAGGCATTAATGATGCTACCTGAACTGCTAGGGAGGCTGCATCAGACCTCAGCTGGTTTGACCATTTGGAAACACAGAGCACAATGTGGTATTGTGGCACACTACAGCAATTAGCAACTGAGGTGGGGATGCACAACCCCTTTGCTGATGCAGACATGTATTACTGCTGTCTGTGGTGGAGTTGCTCTTGTGACAGCCTGACTCTCAGTCTGGATCACTCCTAGGACTAGCAAAGTTTTCTCTGGTTCTAAACACGTGCCATTCCACGCAGTTCCTGGGCACATACAAAAAAAAATGCATTTCTTCCCACTGTAGGCTAAAGCAAGGTGCTAGGAGTGCTCATGCCTGTTCCCATGTCCCACTTCCAGGTGGTGTACTTCACAGCCACGTTCCCGTACCTCATGCTGGTAGTCCTGCTGATCCGGGGAGTCTCCCTGCCTGGGGCATCCCAGGGAATCCTCTTCTACCTTTACCCAGACCTCAGTCGGCTTGGGGATCCCCAGGTAAGGCAGGTGGGAAAATGAATGGCCGAGTTGTTCTTGCCTGGATGCCTTTGGCTATCCTCCTTCCTTCTTTTTCTTTCCATACTCTCTTTCTTCCAGTTCCTTCTATCTGTCTCCTCTTTCTCTACATTGGGTATAAGGCAGGGCTATGATATGGATGGCCCTTGGCCTTCCCCTGTGCCCTTCCTATATTTTCTCATCTGAGGTGGGTCTCAACTGCCTGGGAGCAAGAGCAGAGGTGGCAGAAGCCATTGGTGGATTTAGCCCCCTCAGAGAGAGCAATGTCAGCTGAACCTGTCATTTTTGGAGGATACCCCTGTGCTCTGGGGCTCTGTAATTTCTGGGGTTGCAGGGGTGAGGAGGAAGGAGAGAGTGAGGATGACTTGATGCACTCCAGGACCTGGCTGTCCTTGCTGCGCCATCCTTGTTGAGAAATTCCTGCCTGCCTGGCTGGAGGGTCTGTGCCTGACTGCTGCTGTTAATCTCTTTGGGACAAGTTCTTCCACATTAAATCCTGGCTCCAGCTGAGCTTCTGTACCAGCCTTTGTGTGAAGGTGTTTCCAAAGGAGATTAAAGGGTGCCTGCCTGGAAAATAGGCCAGCAAAACCCTTTGTAACCCCATTAACTCTTTCTGCTCTAGCCCTAGCGTTGACTCTGCTGTTAATTTTGCAAGTGTGGGCATCTCTGCCTGATGCAAGGAACAAAGGTCCATGCAGTGTGGTGACAATGTGCTAGGACTGCTGGGGACTCTGAATTTGCCAGTGCCACCAGTGTGGCTCTGGTCGAGCCAGTTTGACTTAGGGCTTCCCACGCTGGGAGCTGAGCATGAGTTTCCAATTTGCAGCTGAAGGAGATCTGGTTTTTGTCAGGTGAAGTGCTCAGAGATCCTGCCCAGCATTCTGGAAGTTGCTCTCTAGTCATTTGTGTGCCCGAGCAGCAGCTGAAAGGCTTTGTTTTGCATTGCCGGCTTCTTTCATGCTCTCTCAGCTGCAGGGAGGAGGTAGGCAGGACAGCCCTGCCTCCCCGTGAGGTGCAGAGAGGTTGGAGGGGGTTTTCTAAAACTCTCAAGAGAGTGAGGACAGGTCTGTGGTCATACTGTGTGCAGCTCTGTGTGTGCTGATACGGTGTGAGATCCTTCTGCCACTTTTGAAGCGTGCTCCCTGGCTTCTGCAAAGCCTTGTGGTCACAGGGGTCTCACCAAGCCAGGTAGCAAGTCTTGCATTTTCTTCATTCTTCTCCTATTGGATAGGAAAGGTAAGGGTTACTGCCCCAAGCTCTGCATGTGCACAGTGTGCCTCTGCTGCCGTGCAGGGACAGCCACATTGATGACAATTGACTTGTGCTCACAGGACAAGGCTGTGATTGCTTACCTGCAGTCCAGCACTGCCTGGAAAAATGCAAAGTTCTGCAATGCCTAGGAAGGAATGCTGGAAATTTGAAGAAAAATATAATAACCTCTTCGATCTGAGCCTTGTGACAAGGAGTCTCAAGGGGAGGTTTAGATGAAGGGAAAACAATATACAAGGGGACAAAAGGATAACTGCTTAAAAGTATATGAAAACATATGTGAAAAGAAGGGATGAATTATTTAGTAGATTCTACCAGGGGAGAAGCAGCTGAGATGTGATTAAGTGTCTGTGTGGAAATCATTGCTTTTCACCTGCTCAATGACCTTGGACAGAACCATGAAATCCTGTGCACGAGAGCTGACTGATGATTAATCATAGAATATCCTGAGTTGGAAGAGATCCACAAGGATCATCCAGTCCAAGTCCTGGCATGACAGTCTCTTCCAGCCATAAAGTCTGCAATTCCCTAAATTTTCCTGCACCTTCCTCTTCCCACTCTATAGAATGTTTACAATTAAAAGGTTAATGCAAAATATTTGATATAAAAATAGTGAAACTGCTGGACAAGTTTTGCATAATAAAAATCCAGTTCTGCTCAAATAGAAGCAGGTAACAGCAAAATCATCTGAGAGAATTCATTTTGAACTGTAGGTCCCAAACCTAAAAATTCCCCCCAAACCAACCCCATTGTTTGTTTCTTGTTTAATGTGGTGTATTTTTAAAAGAGCATACCAGCCAATTGCTGAGCTCATTTCTTTTTGTCCCTCCTTGATGGCATTTTTTGAATTCCAGAAGGTTCCTACGTTTTCCACAGTACAGACTGTGTTTTAACAGATACGGGAACTCAGAATTGCTCACCACTTCCTCTCTTGCTCACTCCACCCTTCCCAATGTTCTCTGTGGTAATTTTATGACTTGTTTATTTCAGTAGATAACGCTGGGATTTCCTGATGCGCTTATGGAGAGAGATGCAGAGTGGTCCACTCGCAGGAAGCTGAAATGAAAGAATTCACACTAAAAATAAGGGTTAAGTCTGGGCAGTTTGTTGTTGGAGCAACTTTTTTTTCTGGCACTGGCTGGTTCTCTATCACTCAATGCAAACCATGACCAGACACCATTGTAATGGACAGAGTTGAGGAAATAGTTGATGGGCTTGATGCAGAAAGTGCCAGCGATTTATTTGGTCTTGCTAGAAAGAGAAGAAATGCAGTGGTTTCCTTTCACTCTGGTATCAGTCTCAAATATTTCTAGCTGAATTTCATTAGGTTTGTTGACTGAGAAAGGAAGAGTAAAATTTAGAAGCCTTGGAGAATGTCTCTCTCTGCACAAACAGAAAGTGCTTCTCAGAACATGTCCCTGACCTATCGCTCTTGTTTTCCCTCAGATTTCCCCAAAACACACTGTCTTGGTGTGTCTGCTTGTGCTTTACCCCTTGAGCCTCAGTAAGCCTTTGTAGAAGGAAAAGCTTACCATAAGGAACTGCTTCCCCTGTGGCCGCTGAGAACTTCTTGGCCATGGGCCCCTGCAGCCATGCTGGGGATGGGGTCAGAGCCTTCAAATTTGGGACCCTCCTGCTGCTTGCTCTGCTGCCAATGAGAGCTGCTGCTTCCCAGCAAGAGGTGAAGGCAACCATGGGCATGCTAAATATTATTTGTTCCCCTTATTTGTTTTTTTTTTTTCCCCCAGCAAGCTTTTAGCTTGACCCTACGTGCTCGTGTCGTGCTGTTGCTGGCCCTGTTTCCTCTTTCTGAAGGCAGCGTGTTTGTTTTTAGGCAGAATCATACAGCCTGGAGTCCAGGAGCATCCCTCATCCCTCCCCATCACCTGGGGGGTGGGGGGGGAGAGCAGCACAGCTGTGTTTTTGGGATGAACCAGAGCCCTTTTTTTTTTTTTTTTTTTCTTATCGTGTTTAAAGAAAGCCCTGAGGTGGGGATCTCTCCTGGATGCAAAACCATAGAATCATAGAACCATTAAGGTTGGAAAAGACCACTAAGATTATCTAGTTCAACTCTGACCTGTTACCACCATGCCCACTAACCATGCACTTCAATGCCATATCTGCATGCTTCTTGAATGCCTCCAGGGAAGGGAGAAGTGAAGGAGGTGGCCAGGTAACTTGGCACAGCCCTCAAAAGAGGTACTCACTGAACAGCAGCTGAAGGCTTGTCTAGATTTTGCTCTGTGCTTTCCACTACTCCAAGCACAATGCCCCACACAGCAGGGACCTACTCTGTGCTGCGTCCTCTGCTGGCTTCTGGGGGGGGGCTTGGTGCTTTCCAGCATGGCACCTGTGTGTGATGTATGATGGCTTCTTGGAATAGAATCGTTTGAGTTGGAAGGGACCCTTAAAAGTCACCTAGTTCAACTCCCTTGCAATGAACAGGAACACCTACAGATAGACCAGGTTGTTCAGAGCCCATCCAGCCTGACCTTAAGTGTCTCTAGGGACAGGGCATCCACCATCTCTCTGGGCAACCTGAGCCTCACCACCCTGATTGTAAAAGAAAACATTTTCCTTATCTCCAATCTAATCTCCCATCTTTTGGTTTGAAACCATTTCTCCTTGTCCTAACACAGCCGGCCTTGGAAAAAGTCTGTCTCCTTCTTTCTCACAGACCCCCTTTAGATACTGAAAGGCCACTCTCAGGTCCCCCTAGATCCTTCCCTTCTCGAGGTTGAACAGTCCCAGCTCTCTCAGCTTGTCCTCATAGGGGGCTGGATGCACTCCAGTGGGTCTGCATCTCTCCTGTACTGAGGACTGAGACAAAATACTTCAGGTGAGGTCTCACCAGTGCAGAGCAGAGGGACAGAATCACATCCCTGACCTGCTGACCGTGTTTCTTTTGATGCAGCCCAGGATACAGTTGGCATTCTGGGCTGTGAGGGCACATGTCTGGCTCATGCCCAGTTTGCCATCCACCAGCACTCCCAGGTACTTTTCAGCAAGGGCTGTACTCCATCCTTACATCCCCCAGCCTGTATTGATAGTGGGGTTTACCACGACTCACGTGCAGACCTTGCAGTTGGATTTACTGAAACTCATGAGGTTCATCTGAGCCCACTGATTGAGCCTGTCTGGGACCCTCAGGATGGCAGTGCGTTCTTTGAGCGTGTTGACTGCACCACAAAGCTTGGTGTCATCTGTGAACTTGCTGAGGGTTCATTCTGTCCCACTGTCAATATTCAATAGCGTTTTGCTCTAAAATACTCTTTACTATTATTTATAAATGCTCTGAAGTCTTCCTAAGGAAGGATCTGTTTCAGTTCAGGGGGCTATTAAATTCTAGTACATGTAATAAAGCAAATATTGCTAAGAAAATTAAGGGAGGAAGGAAAATATTCTCTGATAGGCCATAACCATCTCAAATAACTGCAGCTCAGGTGTGAAGGCTTTGGTTAAAAACATAGAGTAGGAGGTTATTACAAACTGGAGTAAACAACATGTTCAAGGAAATTGAATTATGAATTAAATAAACCTGGATGGCTTAGAAAACTGCAGACAGCAATCACAGCAAAATACCCAGTCTGCCGATGTGCCAGCAAAATCTGAACAACAGGATAAACTTCAGCAGCGGAGCTGCAGCCAGAGAAGAGCAGCATGCATTTCTGCAGGGCGAAGAGAGCGCTCCGTGACCCCATCAAGCCCCTTTAGTTGGAGTGGAAATATTAAAATAATGAGACGCTGTTGTTCAGCAGTGTGGGGGGAGGGAGGGGTGTTGGAAGGACTGGAAGGAACATTTCTCTGAGTCACGATAGGGAGAGGAGTGAGCACAGGCAGCAGCTTGGGGAGAGCAGAAGTGGGCTACTGTTTCCAGGAGCAGGCGCTTTGTATAGGCTCCATGAAACTGTGGGGATGAGATGGGGTGAGGGATGAGCTGAATACCTTTCCCACCCAAGGTCCTGAGTCGTGCTGCTGTTACTCATCTCCATAACACCTATGGCATCAATCTTGTTGGAGTCCATCAGTACCCGAGGAATGTGGGAAATGCTAAGGTCTGGGAAGGAAGTAGAAGTGGGTGGCCTTTCACCCAAGAGCTGCAGTAGCCTTTTAAAATGAGAAATAGGAGTGTGTACAGTCTGAGCTGGTGTTCACAGTCACAGTGACTGAGTAGGATCAGAAGCTCCATGCGTCGTACTTAGCTTTGTTTGCGCTGGTTCAGCCACAGGCTGCCTTGCTTCAAATGGGAACACATGCTGAGGCAGGACCTGTATTCTCTACAGACATCCTTCTGGATGTACACCCCAGGCAGCGAAGCAGGAACCAGAAGACCCCATTCTAATCTCTTCTGCACATAGAGGGTATTGCTGGCTGTAGGAACAAAGCCACTTCATGAGTCACAGAGCTAATGAAGCTTGGTGTCTTGATATTTGACTTCTACCATCATCTGGTAAAGCACCAGTTCTTTTCCTGCCCTTGGGATGTTTCTCATGTCTCCTGCTTGTGTGATTTATCTGATATTTAACACTGGTTGACTGTTCCTCCCTGTAGCTTTCCTCTCAGCGGGGATGCTGAGTCTTTCCTGTTCCCTGGTTGTTGTAAAATTCTTAAGTAGATGGTATCTTTGAGATTTCTGACCACTGTTAAATCAGTTTGAACTGCGGAAATGGACCCAATGTTATGGTGGGGAATGCTGTTTGATGGTGGAAGTCTTATTACCTGAACAAATCAATCTGAAAGTGCTTCAAAAACCTCAAGAGAGTGAGATTCAAGCTGGAATTTTATTGGGGGAAAAAAAACAACAAAAAACAAACAAACAAAAAAAGACAAAACAGAGCACAAGAAATGAACAGCAGAACAACAAATCAAGCCTAACAAAACTTTCCATCCTGACCTGTGAGAAGATGCTTAAATTATTGATGCACAGATATCAGCTGGATCAGCCTGTCTCAGTGCCGTGCTCTGCCCAAAAAGCAGTGGAGAAGTGAAGCCCACGCCCTGACTGCCTTCAAGCACAATGATTCTTCAGGAATTAATTGTGAAGAAAATAAATAGATAAATAAAAGACTTTGTTTTTTCCAGTCTTTCTGAAATTCAATAGTGAGCTAATATTTTGGTCTCCAAACCTGCCTCCCTACTCCACTTCTCCCCAAAAAAAAAGTACAATACATTAAAGCCAACTACTTTTTCAATGTCCTTGTGCCGAGAACTAGCTGTTCCAGTTCAACCTCATCATCCGTCTCTTCCCATTCTGCAAATCAAAGATTTGATCTGACTCCCTGTGGAAGAGTTTCTTCTTGTCAGTTTTGACTGATGAGGAGAAGGTGGGGCTGAATGTTGACTGAGCTGTATGCAGGAAGGCCAGAGAAAGCAGTGATATCAGTGAGCCCTAGATGGTTGCCCCTCAAGACATGAGGCCTTGGTTGAGCGTGTACAGGTATAATTTGGGGTCACCAAAACCACTGTGTTCCTCTCTGATGCTTCTGTTCTTGGGATACATCCCCAGGCAGGGCCCTGAGCAAGGTGAGTGTTTATCTGAGGACTCACCAGCACTGCTGCTCCAGGGTACAGCCACTTGGAGAGTCTTCTCATTAAACTTACCCCAGTAATAACTTTTTTCCACTTCTCTTTCCTCACTGCCTTCCCTTTTGTTTCTAGAAGCACCATTGGTCGAATGCTTGCCTTATCTCTATTTTATAAACCCTTTAGGAAGAAAGATATTAGATAGCAATCTTTGTCATTGCTTCATTTCTCACTGTTGGTCCCTGCTTTATGCTGTTCTCTGCAGAAGACGGTAGCTATGATTGCATCAGTGACTGCACACAGATAGTCTTTCAAATCTAATTTGTCATTGACAAATGTCAGGCTCTGAGCACCAGGACATGTTCTTGACAGAGAAATCGAAGTGGAGTTCAGGCTTTGTCGGACTAACATCATTCTACTATTTTCTTTTAAGAGATGTCCTGTGCAAGCAACGCTGTTTATTTCTAATACTCCTACCCAGTTAATTTGCTTTTACATTTTTGAATCTTTGAAGTTAGGTCTTGGAACAAAGGGCCACTAGCCATAGATATCTGTGTCACTCAGTGGGAGACGAGGCTTGCTCAAATCACACCCCCCTCCTCTGCTGGTGGAGGGCTCCTTCAGCTCTCCTGGGTAATGCTCACTCAGCCTCTTGCTACCAAGAGACTCTTGAGAGTCACAGTTCTGTGCAGACTTGCCTGAGGAAGACAGAGATGATGGTGGTCCCTATGTGCTGTGGGTTTGCAAATCTCATAGCACCTCCTTTCCCTTTGGCTCTTGCTACCCCCATGGTGCTTTAGAGAGCACTGCAATTCCTTGTACTGTATAACCTGCTCCTACCAAAAGCTTGTCTAAATGCAGGGTATTGCTGACTGCCTGAGCACTGATTTTTTTCTGCTGATTACGGTGACTCCTGGGTCTCTGCCTCTTCCCATTGGTGCACCATCTGTGCTCTGTGCTGGCCTTGTCTTCTTACCTCTGTTTGCATCTCCCTTGCAGGTCTGGATGGATGCAGGCACTCAAATCTTCTTTTCGTATGCAATTTGTCTGGGATGCCTGACAGCTCTGGGCAGCTATAACAAATACCATAACAACTGCTACAGGTAACTAGAGCACGGCTCTGCTGCCTTGAGCCTTCCCTTCCCTCGACATCAGTGCAAATAGGCTGGTGAACCACTGGGGGCCTTTTGAAGTGTCATGCTTTCCATTTCTACTCAAGACGTAAGAAAACACTTTGCAGGTGTTTTCTCCTCAAATCCATCTCTCTGTGCTTTGTACCCAAGGGAAATGTCAAAAACTTTCTGTCCACGTCACGGATGACAAATTCCCTTTTCCAGACCATATGAGACCCATCAAAGCCAGATCATCTTCACTAGCTTTGTGATCCCAGTCCACACCACAACCTCCCCTGTTTACATAAGTGGGGGAAGCAGAGCTGTGAGATCAAATGGCTCTAAATTGGAGTCTTTTCACCTTGTGATTTATCCTAAGTTCTTTTAGACATAGTGTCTTGCACAGTTTTCAGTGCTCTAGGTGCCTACGTGTTATATACGGTCTATATATAAACCTACAGGTGTGACTCCTGTCTCTTGCATTCCCTCCCCATGCTGGACTGCCCTCGGGCAGAGATCAGCCCAGCTGCCAAATTGCATCAGGCTGTCAAGTTGAAGTGTTCAGGTGAAAACATACTCAGTTTGCTGCAGATGTATGCAGCATCTGAGGCTGCATCTCCAGAGGCAAAAGGTTAGGGTGAGGGGAAGAGACCAGAACCGCTACCTGCTTCCCTTCCCACCTTTCTCTGCTGACCATGTTGCTCTTGGTGCTGGGTTCTCCCCACACCTTTTAAATTCAAACTTGCTGTCATTGCTGTGGAAGGCCCAGGCAGATCACTGGGTGGACATAGCTTGGCATCTTTCTCTTCACCTTAGAAATTCACACCTGCTGTTGGGATGCCTCTCCAGCAGCTTGGCTGGGACTTCTTTGTCTTTTCACATTGTCCCTTCTGTCAGATGCAGTTCTGAGAGAAAAGGCTGTGGGAAGAGAAGACAAAATGGATTGGCTGTGGCCTGCTGCACGTCCTTGGGCATTGTCCCTGTGCATCTCCAATCTGGAAGTGTGTGACAAGGAGGTGATGACAGGGACTGCTGAGCAGCAAGGTTGTGAAAAGCTTCTGTAGCTGCAGCTGGAAAGGCAGAAGAAAAGGAGACAGGTCCATTCAAGCACAAGCCCTTCATGCTATTTGGCTTTTCTAGACAAACTGTGCTGAGTTTTGGTGTCAAGACTTTGACCAGCCTGTTCCCAGACATGGACCCAACTTTAAAAGTTGATACTGTGCTCTGCAGCTTTGGTTTGTGCAGAAAGACAGGACCAGGCTTTAATGATGCAGATGGACACAAGCTTAATGTCCCACACAGTTCACTCAAGTCAGATGTAACCTTTGGAGACCTGGGGAAAGGAAAGAATGTGGGGAGGATGGACCACTGTTCATATGACAACAGTACAAGATGGCACCAAACAGTATGGGATATTTCTTACTCTCTGGGATTGCAAGGAAGATCATGGAGGCTCCCTGGCCTCCTTCTAGGTGAAAATCTGGGGACTCCTTTTTCTCTGGCCATTTCTTGCATATTACTCCCACCATGACACACCTTCCCACCTGCCAGGTGACTGGAGAGCATCTCCCAGCCCATGCCTTTCCAAGGAGGCTCTAACCTCATACATACATCTGGGGGAAGGAGGGAAGAAACACTGGGAAGGAAGAGGAGCTATTGGAAATAAATGTGAGTTTGTATAAAATAGCTGAGAAGATAAGTGGAGATTAAATGGCTTATAGCAGATGGAGAAAGGATGTTCCGGCACGAGCATCCCATGTGGCTAGTTGAACTTGGCAAAGCATGAACCTTCTGGGTGATTCTTTGGGATGCACCCTGAAGGTTTCATAAAGTCTCTCCTGCTTTAATAAGGAAACGAAGAGGCGGAGCAAAGATTTTAGGTGTTGGGTAGTCCTTCATCACTCAAATTGCTGTCGTATGGGGAGGAATAATCTGAGCTACTTGTAGGGCATTGGGGCTCTGCATGAGCTAAGGTTTATCTCTAGAAATGGTTGCAGACTGTGAATAGATTCAGTTAATGTGCGGGGAGGAGCAGAATGCTAGAGACCTGAAGACTGGTAGAGAAAATCACACTGGATTTGCAGAAGTAGCATTTAATAAAGTCAGAGTAGGCCATGAAATGCCGGAAGGGTGTGTTCAGTTTTGTTCAGAGTATTTTGGAAAGATTCTGGAAAAGGTTAGAGTTGTCCCCAGGGCTGCAGTCACAGGAGGCCTGGGGAGACTGAAGCATAAAAAAGAATTGGATAGATAAGAAATGTTTAGTTTAACGAGTAGATGGATGAGAATGAGATGAAACAGAGACAAAAGGGAATAGATCAGAGAAAATAAATTGGATGGCTCAGTTCATCTTTTTCTCCTAATGTGAGGGCCAGGAGATACCTAGCAGTTCTGAGAGCTGAGAACATCGTAACTGATCTGAGAAATCTATTAAGGAAAAATAACTGCCCCCCTCTCAAGCAGAATTAGTCTCTGCTTCTCTCCCATAATTGAGGGACAAGGAGAGAGTTAAAAAAAATAAGGTGTTTAGATATGTAGCAAATCTATCTCAAGGATGAGGAGAGCAGGGGCTGCCATGGGGTATGGGTCACACCTGAACCGTCCAGCTGATGCTGTGCTTCCTCCCCCCAGGGACTGTGTGGCCCTCTGCTTCCTCAACAGTGGCACCAGCTTTGTGGCTGGCTTTGCCATCTTCTCCATCCTGGGCTTCATGGCTGGGGAGCAGGGAGTGCCCATCGCTGAGGTGGCCGAGTCGGGTGAGTGAGGGCTGTGGTGGGATGATGGCGTCATGGGAGGCTGCTGTTTTTCCCCTGGGCCAGGAGGCATGCCCACAGGGTACCTGCCCCAGAGAAAACAGTGTTGCAGAAGCAGGCTCCTGTCTTGGTGGGAAGCTCTACTCTTTGCCTCCAAAACTCAGGGAGAAACAAATGCCCACTCATGAAATGTTATGATGCTGTGGCCATGTCTTGAGATCACCGTAAGCTGCCTACTGGGGCTATGGTTAGGCAGTTAATGTATCTCCAGGAGGGATGCAGTACCTGCATGGCATGTACTTAGGCTTGTGCTGGGCTCAGAGGCTCATCTGGCCCCCAGTCCTCGTAGCGCTAATGCAGCCATAGTTTGCTATGCCCCATTTCCCTCCCTCCTTGCTGGAGCTCCTCCACTCTGCCTTAGATTTCCACATGGTGCTTGGCCAGGCGGCTGCCTCATGTGGGTCCACAGGGATGTGCCATGCTGTGCCATGCTGTGCCATGCTGCTGCCTGCTCTGAAGCTCTTCTCCCCGCAGGACCTGGCCTGGCATTCATCGCCTACCCTCGGGCTGTGGTCATGCTGCCCTTCTCCCCACTCTGGGCGTGCTTCTTCTTCTTGATGGTTGTTTTACTGGGACTGGACAGCCAGGTAAAGGTGCTGGATGCTTTTCTGCTGGACTAAAGCCACTGCCCCTTCAAGACAGGCTTGAACTTGACAGATAGAGGTGCGGGGCTGCTGGTGAACCTCTCTGGTTGGGCTGACAGAGGTGGGATCTCTGGTCTTTGCAGTTTGTCTGTGTGGAGAGCCTCGTCACAGCTCTTGTGGACATGTACCCCACCATCTTCCGCAAGAAGAACCGCCGGGAGACCCTCATCCTGATGGTCTCCATCCTCTCCTATCTGGTGGGGCTGGTGATGCTCACTGAGGTATTTTGGGCTCAGATCATCTGCATGGTGTTCGCTGGGTCTAAGTGCCTTCTGGCAGGGATCTGTCAGGTGGTGGCATTTATGCTGGAGATGGGTGAGCTTCATCCTGCTTCTAAGTGCCTGAAGGAGGCTGTCCTGTCCTGTTCTGCCCTGCCCTGCCTTTCCTTGTGGTGTCTGCACTTTCCCTTCCAGTCCTCATCGCTGGTGCCAGTTACATTTCTCACACCTTTCCTGCCAGGACTGATAATTGGAGCTCTGGACAGCCAATATTTTGGTTATAAATTTATCTCTGCATGAGTTAAACATTTACTGCTGTAGCTGGTTGCATGGTTTGGAGTGAGCCTTTATCCTTTTCTTTCCTCCTGTAAGGAGCTAGAAAAATGGTTGAAAACTTGGGTGGAAAATGAATAGAAAATTTAGTGAGCCAGAGTGTGCCCCATATCTATTACACTGATTTTCTATGTATTTCCCTCGTGTTTGGGAGTTAAAACTTTGTGAAGTCTGTGTGCTGTGGGGTTGATGCTGCCAAATCTGCCTTCAAAGGGGATTTCCACACTTGTTTCCCGCTACAAGAGTTGCTTTGTTTTTGTCTTCTAAAATACCCCCACCATCTCTGATGTTCACTTCCCCTCTCCTGCCCTGACCAGCCCAGGACTGAAGGGTTGCTGAGGCTCCTGAGAGCAAGAAGTCTCCTAGGTCTGCCACATGGCTTCATCAGGCCTTGAGCACAAGGGAGATGACCTTTGCTGTTGGCTAAAAGCATGACCCAGGGAGAGGGTGGTCTCCTAGTCATGGGGAAGGTGCTAAATTTGTGCTCTTCTCTGGCTGGAGCTCTTGGCTTGTGCCTGACTCCTTTCTCCTCTCTCCTTCCCCACTTCTCCTCGCTGCCCATTTGACCCTCCCCAGGGTGGGATGTATGTCTTCCAGCTCTTTGATTACTATGCTGCCAGTGGCATGTGCCTGCTCTTTGTGGCCATCTTTGAGACACTCTGCGTCGCCTGGGTCTACGGTAAGTATGAACCAGGAGGGCTCAATTCTGGTCCCTCAAGCTTTCACTTTCCCCACCCTTAGTGCACCGGTCAGTACTTCCTCTTGGCAATCACTTCATAGTGCAAGGTAGCCTTCTAAACCCTTGCTTTGTTGCCTGTGGATTCAACTGAATGGGCCTTCCTCACAGCAGTGCCCTAGAGGATCTGCTTGGCAGACATCCTCAGCAAGTTCTTAAGTGTCCCTGAATTTGATGCCCTCCTTCCCTGGGGATATGAAGCTGCCTGGAGGAGCAGTTTCCCAGTCTGTGCATAGAGGAGTCTGAGATCCTCGCAATGCTTTTGTCAGCCTGACTTTCATGAGAGATGGATAAAATCTGGTTCAGGTCACAGCCTCTGTTCACGTACTAGCACAGGGCATAGGATATACCAGCTGAGAGGTGACTCACGAGCTGTTCTGGGGTGAGCAGACATTAATCCAGGATTGAAGTTCCTCCTCAGTGTGCTCTCCAGTAGGGCTCTTGGCTGTGCAGAGGTTACTTCCTCACCTTCTGGGAGCTCCCAGGTGGTGGGGAAGCAGGGCCCTCACTTGCCATCCTCCTCAAGACACACAGACCCTGCTGCCCTTGTTCCCTGCAGCAGTGAGGTATCATTCCCCTCTCCTGCAGGTGCTGAGCGTTTCTACGACAACATTGAAGATATGATCGGCTACCGGCCATGGCCCATCATCAAATACTGCTGGCTTTTCATCACTCCAGCAGTTTGCTTGGTGAGAGATGGGCAGAGCTGGGTGCCTCTGACAAAAATACACTCATATATATGGAGGGATCTGCACGTGTTGAGGCTATGTAGCCTCTCTTTTACTACAAAACTGTGCAGGTGTGGAGTCATCAGAAAGACCTACTTTGACTAACAATGTTGATTTTCTTTCACTTTTTCTCTTGGCTTCTTCTGCCCTGCCAGGCAACCTTCTTGTTTTCTCTGATCAAATACACCCCACTGACCTACAACAAGAAATATGTGTATCCATGGTGGGGAGATACGCTGGGCTGGCTGCTGGCCCTCTCCTCCATGGTGTGCATCCCTCTCTGGATCGTCTACAAGCTCTCCACCATCAAAGGTTCCCTCAGAGAGGTGAGGCTGAAGCTCTGGGATCAGGGCATGGGCTGTACTGCTGTCCAGCCTTTCAAGGAAGTTGTTTGTGTGTTGCAGGTTGATTAGTAGGGAGCCTAGAATGAATCAATTGGATGAGTTCGTTGCTATAACTGAACTGTTGGTTTTATTGAGTTCTGCCTGGCTAGAGGGCTGCCCCAAGCTGACTGTTGCCTCTTGGTGCCCTTTGTTTATTGCTTCTGTCTCTTTGCAAGCACCGTTAGGAATAAACTCATTAGATGATGGGGAAAAAGATGATCTCCTGTACCTCAGCTCAACATGGAGGCCGCCCTTGACAGCAGTTTGGGCTCTTGCTCCAAGAAAACTCCAGATCCCGCCTGTTCTCTAGCTCCTGCAAATGCTTAGGAAGAAGTTGTCTGAATGACTGAATGATACCCATGACTGGAAGGGGAGGGCCCAGGTTATCTTTCATTCTTGAGACCATGTTCTGTGCCTACTTTTCCCTTCCAGAGGTTCCGCCAACTCACCTGTCCACTAGATGACTTGCCTTCCAGGCCAGGACAGCCTCTTCCTTCCACCAGATCTGGCCTCCTGATGCTGACAGAGCTGGAATCTCACTGCTAGGACCAGTGTGGCTCTCCCTCCCTCTCCCAGGACGGTTTCTATGCAGCTTTTACCACCTGTTGGACATCACAAGGATTCACTCACTGAGGAGAGAGGGATTTCTGGGTTGAGTTCCCTTCCCTGGAACATCTGAAGGGCTAAGGGAGAAGCTGCTGCGGAGATGGTCTACATGGAGTTAGCAATGCACCTTAATCCTCTCCCTAAGAGGGCTCTGAAGGGGCAGATGAAACACCTGTGTTCCAGAGCACCCCCAGCCTTCTGGTGGGCAGAGAAGAAGGACTGATCATGGAGTGGAGAGTGCCAGAGTCTCAAAGTTGTGGCTCTGGTGTGGACTTTGGGAGCTCTCCATTCGTTCCATTAAATTCTTGTCTTTCCCCTCTGGTTACAGACTGTCTCATTTTCTGTGAGCAGCATCCCTTGCTTACGTCATGTTTGGTGGGGTGTGTATCAGTGAAGCTGTGCTGGGCATCCGGGTCTGCATCTCTGTTGCACTTGCACATTTGTACAGGAGGGTGGTGAGAGAAGAAGCTTGGTTTAGGTGGGAGGGAAAGTGGGGAACACTGACTGGGACACCTCTGCAGTAGGCTTGGGGTTCTTGGTGCAATGCCACCTTCTACTAGAGCCATCACCTGCTCCCATCCAAAAGAGTCATCTGGCTGATGAATCACTGGGCTATTCCCAGGGTCTGGGAGAAGTGTGTGGGCTGGTGTTTCTTCATGCAAGTGAAGGACTGTGGGAAATTGTCCCTCATCTCTGCAGGTCTAAGTCATTTTTGTGACTGGATTCCAGGTTCTCTAGAACCTGCTATTTTTGTTTCCCTGCATATGGAGGAAAGGCTGCACGGCTGAGATGGGATCTGTATGTTATGTCAACTCAGCCACAAATAGAGCCTCTCATTTTCAGGCTGTTTGGGTGAAAAAAAACCAAAAAACAATAATGATCAAAGAACCGTTGTTTTAAGTGTTGTAGTCTCAGCATCTGAAAAGGGCAGCCAGAGGACATGCAGCCCTGGGAATCTGGATACCTCTCAAGTAACCCTGAGAAAGCCAGAGCATAGGAAGAACTGAGTGAGTGAATGGAGCTTGGCTTTCCCAAGGACTGGTGGGCACCGTTCTATATGGCCTGGTCTGGTGCTACTGGAGCACCCAACACAGAGAGAACAGGAATTCAAACAATCCACGCAATGAGCCACCAGGTGGCCCCAGGACCTCACCTACTGCCGGCAGGAGAAAGGCGAGGTGCAAGGGTCCCTCCTCGAGCAGGCTGGTGGCACCGGGGTGCTCCTGCGGCGTGAGGGGACAGGTTCCCAGCACCACTCCTTGGGGCAAGGGGATGTGAAGGAGGAGAGCTTCCTGCTGTCTGCTTGCCTTCTTGCTGTGGGGCACTTGAATAGGTGCAAGCAGTACGTGGTAGGGGTTTCTGCAGGAAAAGATTAGAGAAGGTGCGTGAGAGAAGACCCTTTCCTCTGGTACAGTGCCAGCTCTTGCTTTCCACACAAAAGCAGCATATAGTTGTCTATGGGAAGCGATGATGATTAGTAAACAGTCTGGCTGTGCTCCAGAGGATTTCTTCCTTCCCTTTCCAAAAAGATGATGGTTGACCTCAGCTGGCCATCCCTCAGAACAGTCTCTGAAGTGGATCAGGGGACCCTCCTAGTTGTGAGGCTCTTTGACCCCACTTGCATGGTGGGTGTCAAGCAGTCCACCAGCTGTAGAGCCAGAGAGGGACTTGCCCTGGCTCGGGATGATAGAGTGCAGGAGAACTTGGTCTCCTGCTGCCTGTTGGTGCTTTCCAAGCTGCAGCCAGCTCTCTCCCACAGGGATTGTATTCCTTCCTAGCTGTGGCATGTGCTGTTTTGGCCTCCTGAGGATGTACCTGTTCATGCTCACCTGTGAGCTGAGGGTAGGAAAGAGTTCAGAAACCCAGAAAAGTCCCTTTGGGAAGAGAGCTCCAGTGTGATGGGGGATGGAGCCATTCCACTTTCATACAGGGCTGGCTGGTAGAAATTATTTCCAGAAATGAACGAATGGAATTTAATACAGAGGATAATTTTCAGTTGGCTTTTTGTATGAAGCATACTAGAAGCTCCAGAAACACATTCTCTTCCATGTCTTACTAATTTCAAACAAAATTATACTTTCATTTTCCAGCAATCTCTATAAGAGATTTGGTCCAGTGGGGAGGTATGTTAAAACTACCTCTAGAAAATGGCTGAGGTAGAAAGTCTGCTCAGCTTCATTTAGGCAAAATGGGAGCCTGCCGAAAGGCTTGTGACTTGCTTTGTTTCCAAATAGCTTGGTGTCCATTGAATTGGGCATGTGGTTTATTGATCTGGTTATGTATGAGCTAGGAAACCTCCCAGGCCTGTGTTCCTAAATGACCTAATTGCTGTAAAGCTTTGGATGAGCTTTGCAGGTCAGATAAGCAAAAAAAAACACCAAAGGTTTGCTGGATATTCTTATTTGCAATAGGACTTTGGGATGAAGAATTGAAAGCTGTGATGCCTGGCTTGAAATATAAATTGAGTAGATTCTCATTATTCATCGAGCAGATTGATGGACTAAATCTGAAATGAGTATACTTGAAACTTCCAGATGCGACATTTCTCACAGCATTTTTAAAGACTCCAAGGTTAAATCACAGCAGCACCTACCACTTCTTTTACAGCACCCCAAATGTTGGTGAAATTTGGAATGCAGTGATTTTTTTTTTACTTGGAATACAGTGAATTGAGTTGTTTTGCATTCAGGATCAGCCCAGCACTCCTCCTCTCACAGCCTGTGGCACGTACCCCAACTCAGACCCTCCCCAGATGGGGAAGGCATGATGTCCAGTCTGACAAGAGAGATACAATTCTTTGACATTTCCCCTCACATTCAGAATCCAAAATCTGTAATTTAGTCTAAAAAGTCAATTTGTAAGTTTTAGGAACATAGGGATGGGACTGAAGACCTGGGTTTTTTTTGTTTGTTTGTTTGTTTTTGTGGTGTATATTTTTTTTACTTTTTTTCTTCCAGTTTTATATGAGAAGTTCACATAAGGGAGTCCCGAAGATTTTGGCTGGGGTCATTGGTGCATCAAGTTGCTTTGGGCACCAACGTGTGCTTCTCTGTCCCAACAGCCACACAATGTCCTTTGCGTCTTTGTGACCTAAGCACTGCAGATATTTGCTGTCACCTCGTGCACCCCATGGCAATAGGATTCGCTGCCCTGTGCCCTCTGCCCGATGTTTGTCCATAGTGCTCCTTGGTCTCTGATCACCAGCAAGCACTGCTGTTAGACTAAAAGAGCCTGTTAGACCAAGGACATTGCCCTAGCATCTCTAATCCTCCCCACAGCCCACTGTTGTTGCCAACACTGAGCTCCTGCACAATCTCCACTTGCCTTGTCCTCTCCTTTACCATGGGAGCTGTAGGATAAAGGAACATTTTGCCTTGAATGTGCTTCTGAAGGAGGAGACTCTTGACAGCGTCCTCTTCTTCAGAGCCCTTGGAAGGGGCCGTCAGCGATGGGCAGTGCTGAGAGGGGCACAGTGAGGCCCTGCACTGGAGCAGCACTGCAGCTGCCGGAGCCCATTACTGTACTGCAGGGCCTCGTTAGCACTCGTTACTTTGGTTATATTCACTTGTTACGGTGGAATTGTTGTAGGAAGTCACAGGCTTGCTTAAGCAGAAATTAACCATAAATATAAATTATAAGAATGCCTAGGGGAAACTCCTCTAAAAATACAGTGTTCAGCCGACAAGGCAAATTCCTGATCAAACAAGCAGCTGTGAAGACAGCATTTCTTTGGTTTCATTAGCAAAGGTGCCAAAAGGCGAACGGGCATGGGCATGGGCTGTGGTGGCTCCTCTTGCTGAAGCGCAGTGGGAAGGGAGCCAGGCTGCACCATGCTCTGGCCTCGAAGAGTGAGAGAAGATGGGAGGTGAGGAGTGCTGCCAGCCAGCAGGGAGCAGGGTAGGGAGGAGGAGACCTTTGCTGGGGTGCAGGGTGTGCCCAAAGCCAGGGACAGCCACTACTGGGAGTGCAGCATGGACCAAGAGTCCTGGTCTCTAGTGGTCCCCGGGGTCTGTGCCACCAGGCTGGCAGAGGATGAGGATCAGGTTGTTGGGATCTGGGCTGTGACAACAGTGAGTCTTTAAGTGGAAACTGCCACAGGAGGATCAGGTTGCCTCATGAAGACTGCAATGAATTATTACCCGGGGAGAAACTCTGAAAACTGAGTGTAACTTTTGGTATTTTCTGGTTTGAAGAGTAGAAATAACAGCCTTTTTTTTTTTTTTTTCCCTGATGGAGAGTGATTTTCACTCATTTCTAGATAAAGTTTTCATTTAGGTTGGCTTTCTTCTTCTTTTGCCTGAATGTCACAGGTCTTTTCCCATCTACGGTTTTGCAAAAGGCTGTGATGTTCTTGTGAAATACTTCAGTGTGGATAAATGAGGTTTTTAGGTCAGCTCTGCTTACCTAGGCTTATCTCAATCCCCCTCCATATCTGGATAACCTCTTCTGCCCCTCTTCCCCAGCTGCCCTGGGTGACACTGGAGCTCTGCGGCAGGACAGGCAGCGGCATGGTCCCAATCAGCAGGGACGGTGGTGCTCATGCTGTGGTCTCTCATGACCCAGAGGGCTGCTGTCAGCTCTCTGGTGACCAGAGGAAGCTCTCATATGGCGGATGCGTCCCAGTTTAAATCCTGCGTGCGGCTCTGGTTTGACGGCATTGATACATGAAAAGGTCAGTAGGAATTTGGCAGGCATGTTTATGGGCAAAGTGATAGATGAAACAGTAACAACTGTTTAAAAAAAAAAAAAAAATTGTATGGAGCTGAGCTGACTTGAGAAAAGTAGCAGAACTGGAATGCCTGCTGCTGGCATGGGTCACGATCAACCCTGGAAAAGTACATTGGTGCTGAGATGGGTGCAGAGCAGGCAGGTGCCTGGGGCCATGATTTGGGGTCTGTGGGCTCACTGCCGATGGCTGTGGCTGATCTTTGCAAATGTAGGGGGCCTTTGCCCTGTCCACCCACAGCTGCTTGCTATTCTTGCTTTCCCGTCAGGGCCGCAGTTCAAGGTCTGGAGAGGCACACGCAGAAAGGGAGCAGCAGAGAGAGCTCTCCCTCCCCGGCACACCTCCCTGTGCCACCCCACCACCCACCTGAGAGCAGGGTGACAATTTGATGGGGGGAGCTGGTGGAAGGGGAGGGACTGGAGGAGGAGAGAGGGGAGCCTTTGCCTTAACTCTTGCTGCATCTCCCCGGCGTGCAGCGGATTCCCCATCCGGACGCTGGTGAGACGGGACCGGCTTGCCTGGCAGATCCCGCATGGGTGCAGGTGAGCTGGGCATTTGCTCGCCTGCAGGTCTGGCTGGGAGTGGGACAGTGAATCTGTGAGGGAAAGCACTTCCCAGCAAAGGGAGAGAGGGCTGGAGGGTGGGGAGCAATTATCGGTTTGGATCAGCATAGGGAAGAGCTTGTTCCTAATGGTTCCTGCAGGACAGAGCAGGCAGCGTTGCACTGCCAAGAAGTGGTGGATACCTGAAGGATGGGCAATTGGCACTGAAGGCTTCAGCAGAGCAAGACAAGTAATCATGCAGCAGAAAGCTGGAGAAAGACATAAGAGGGGCCAGAGAAGGATGGGAATGAAGAGCAGCAATAGCTAGGTAGAGATATGCAGGGGGAAAAGCTTCTAGGCAAGCAGGAGGCAGTGACTCCCACCGTGCTACCCTGCAGATTGCTGGCCCTGTGCTAGTGCGTGGGCTCACGGTTGTGGCTCCAAGAGGTGCTCTCTGCTCCTTGTCCTTCCTGCTCAGGGTGTACTCGGATCTATTCCCAGTTAGGGGTGAAGAACCAGCCTTGGGGAGGGCAGGGAGAAGGCAAGGTCTGTGCATGTGCAGAAGCCCGGTGATTTGAGGGTGTGTTTGTGAACAAACCCAAGCAGATCACGTGGGGGTTTCATAACACCTGATCCACATCTCCTTAAATCAACAACAGTGCTTTTAAAGCAGTCACCATGGTGAATGGGGGCTTTCATCCAATGCCACTGGAAATGCTATTGCTCTAGTTTTCTTCACTGAGATCTGGAGATATGAGGGTTTGAACCTTAGACCTGGCCTTCACAGCTCTGCAGAAGCCCATCAGTGCTGGATGCGGGGCTGCAGATGTGGTCCCTGCCAAGGGCTGCCCAGCAGGCCCTGTGCCTTACTGCTGCCTGCTGGTGCTCTGGGCAGGGCCCCGAGGCTTCCATGCACACCCGCGTGCTCCCTGAGCTTGAAGCTCTGTGAAGGAGCAGCTCGGCAGCCACCATATCTCCTGCCCTGGACTCTGTCCTGTCCTTGTGGGTCTGCACGACAGGTCACTGTCCTGCCCCAGCAGAACCTCTCTGCTGCCCATGAGCTCTGGCTGGCTGCCAAGCATCCAGCTAGGCCCAGACTCCAACCAGGCCTGGGTTGCTACAGGGCTTGGGCTTTCATGGTCTTCTGAGGCTTTGCCCTCTGCAGCGGGGACAATGAGCTGCAGGCACTTAGGAGCCAGTGGGGAGAAGAAAAAAGCCTGTGCTGCTAGCTTGTACTGGCTGTGTTGCTCTGCTGGCAGAAGACGAGGAACAGCTTGGTCCCCCTGAGCTGCAAAGGACAGCACTCTGCACTCCTTGCAGTTTGCATCACAGATGTACGTGTCATTAGCATCTTTGCAGATGCTCCTTCTCTCATTCTTGCTGGTGTCAGTAAGCAGCAAACATGCTGAATGCAGTCCTTAAATTGCCCTTATTTCATGTTGGAGAAAATGCAGTCAGGGTCTGATCCTCATGGCAGTCTGTGTGCCCCAAGAACCTTACTGGACAGATGCTTTGAGATTCCCTGTAACCCACACCGCCTGCAAGTTAATTAAGAAGTGTAAAGAAGCCAGCTAGCTTTCAACATCTTGAAAAGAAAGGCATTTTCATTTGAACCGGTGTCTGGGAACTGATCACCTTTCTCTTGCTGTACCTTTCCTTGCCCTTCTTCTTCTTGCAGCTGGAGTGAGCCATACTCCAGAAGAGTTCAGGTTTGGGATCAGCAATCCCTATTCATGTTGTTAGGAAGAACTACTGTTCACATTTCCCTGTACATCTTGTGGCTATGCCCTGCTCCAGCAGCAGCACTGCTCCAGCCTGGACTGCTCTTTCAGATGTACCCTGGCACTGTACTCTGGTTCTCTGCCCCTGCTCCCTCCCCTCGCCATTGGCATGCGGTACAGGATTCCAGCTGCCAGCTCATATCATGCAGCCAGCAAATTTCCTGCATCGTCCTGTTCCTCCTTGCATAACACAGCACAGGCTGCCTCCTTTCTGATTCCTCCCTCTCCACCTCAGATTGCAGTTTATGTGCTTGGCTGCTACTTCTTCCACAATAAAGCCAGGATGCATAAATGCAGTGCAGCTGTCTGCAGCCATCACCTGCGACTCTGCTTCCTGCAGCTCAGACAACACCTCCCAGTGTCCAAAGGTGCTTTACATTGCGTTTCCTCTGGTAAGCGTTATCTTCTGCTTTTTGATATGGTATCAATTGCTGATTCACTGTTTGCTCCCGAGACTGCCCTCTTCTCGTTTGCCTCGAGATAAAACAGCAGAAGTGGTCAAACAGAGGAGGTCAGCTGCCCAGAGTCAGGTCTCCTGAGTGGTGACACTGGGCTTGTGGGAAGGCAAGCTTCTTCCTCCTGTGCCAGAACCCCTGGAGGCTTCCTTCTCTTTTTCCTCTTGTTCCTATCATATGAGCGGTCCTCAATCAGTCCTTTTTGCCTTAGGAGGGGCTGAGGTACCACCAGGATTTGCTTTCAAAGGATGCTTTCATTCCCCTCCTTCTGATTCCTGCCTCTCTCTTTAATGACAGCTTGCTCTCAAACACAACCAGTAAGTATTGCTTTTCTGCATAGTGCTTTTGGCATGTGGGACTGTACTGGCTCACAGCACTTCAGGTGTGTCCTTGGCCTTGCTTGCCTTGAGTGGCCATACGTGAAGGATCCCATGGCTGCAGGCCAAGAAAACCCCAAAACTGTGACCATGGAAAGACGTGGTCATCTTGGCCAACTTCTGATGAAGGGACTTGTTTCTACGGTCTGCATGCTGTCTGTTCTCTTTTCAGTGACAGGCAGAATCTAGAGTTCTGTTTTTTGCAGCATTTACACCTTGTGGAGAAAAAACTTGGCTGCTGGGACACACCGTGCCCTGTTCCAAACCTGTCCTCTTCTCTCTGTGGGAAGAGGACAGGTCATGTCTGCAAGGCCTGGCCTGGAAAATCATAGAATCGTTTGAATTTGAAGGGACTTTTAGAGGTCATCTGGTCCAACCCCCTTGCAATGAACAGTCACCCACAGGTAGATCAGGTTGCTCAGAGCCCCATCCAGCCTGACCTTGAGTGTCTCCAGCGATGGGGCATCCACCACCTCTCTGGGCAACCTGCTCCAGGCACCTTATTGATGGACTGGGGGTTGAAAATACAGCAGGGCACCTCTGAAAGCGGATGGTGAGGTTCGAAGGAGGTGAGGTCAGAGGATGGAGGTGGTGGATGAGGGGCAGAACTGTGGGCTGTACCAGGGGCATCTCAGTCATGGAAAGGACCTTGTGGCAAAGGAATAAAAGAGATTAAGAATGAAGGAGCTAGGGGATTTTTCTCCACACTTTGGTGAAGGAAGAGCAGAAGAATTGCAGGCAGGCAGTGAGAAGCAAAAAGTATTTTTTCCAAGCTTGTGTATTAAGGACGGAAGTATCTAAAGGGAGAAGAAAATGCGTGTCGGGGAAGATGTAACGCAGTGGGTGTCTGGGCTGCTGTGGGAGACTCATATTATTCCTAGCTGGAAACAAGAAGCTATTTGAGTCCCCATCTGGCCTGGGAACATATAGGGCAGGAGCACAGTGGGAGTAGATGTTCCAGAAAGGAAGCAGGAGTTGTGTGAATAGGCTTCCTCATAGAAACAGCAGGCAATGCAGAGGAGGCAAATCTGATGTGTAATGCTGTGTATCACTTTACTTGGGAAGGGAGAAATGGGACCTCGAGGCATAGAGGGCCCAAACTTTGGGCACTGGTTTAATCTACCACCTCTACCCAGTTGAAAAGGTTTATTTCCATAACTTGGGTCCTTCTGCATTTTTTGCAATAGGAAAATAAAGCCACAAGTGCAGCTTCTCCCCTGCTGATCCATGCTTTCCCATGGCAGCATTCCAGATTCTGCACTTCATGTTGGCCTGTTCTGGGGCCAGGGGATGGGGTCAGAGCGGGCCAGAGCCCATGTCCTGCTCCAGACATCCTTGATAGCAGAACTGGGGCCTTGGGCTGGGCAGAGGACGTGGCTGCCCATCAGTGAGCTTCTCTGCCCCTCTGTGAGACAGGGCTAATGCACAGCCAGGGAAAACGCAAATATTAGAAGTAGGCTGCTTCTTGGATCTCCTTGCATTAAAAGAACAAAAGCAAAGAATTAGCCAAGTCCTCTCCTGTCAGGTTCTCATGACATCCTCAATAAGCCCAGACTTAAGCGTCATTGTACTTGATAATGTGCCCTGGACTGCAGCAAATTGGGACATGCCAAGGACTGTGACAGATCAAACATGTTTCATTAAGTATGTGTTATTTTTTTCTCTCCCATTTGACAGTGTGAGGAGCTCTGCTACTCTCAGAGCCGAGAAGGCTGTGCTGCAGCATCTGAATGAACTGATGAGCCAGCTGGCAGCCCTGCAGCAAGCAGGCAGCAGGGAGAGGGTCCTTCAGAAGCCAGGAAAAGGCTGGCAGCTGGGCCTAGCCCTTCCCCTCCACATCCATCCCAGCAGAGAAGCAAAGTGGAAGGGGCAAAGCTGGGGCTGAAAAGCTTTCAAGTTTAACAGGGAACCAGAATCTTTGTGCAGTGTTTGTCCGCAGGCAGCCATGTGGCCAGGAAAATGGCCTCCGGTGGCCCCTAACTGGCCTTCTTCATGCTTTATGCCCCACTGCTCTTGCTGCAGCTCATCTTACTAAAGGCAGCATTAGAGCTTTGTGTGTGATTCAGTCCTCTGCCTTCAGAGTCCGTGGGAAGGCCAACTCTATGCTGGGGTGCATCGCACACAGCATTGCGAGCTAGTTGAGGGAAGTGATTGTCCCACTCCACACTGCACCGGTGGAGCCTCATCTTGAGTACTGTGTGCATTTTGAAGTGCCACAGTACAAAAAGGGCATAAAACTATGAGAGTGTCCAAAGGAGGGCTACAAAGATGGAGAAGGTTCTGGAGGGCAAGGTGTAAGAGGAGCAGCTGAGGGCCCTGGGTTTGCTCAGCCCAGAGCAGAGGAGCCGAGGGGAGGCCTGATGGCGGCTGCAGCTCCTCACAGGGTGCAGAGGGACAGCACTGAGCTCTGCTCTGTGTGTCAGTGACAGGGCCCGAGGGAATGGCATGGAGCTGTGCCAGGGGAGGGGCAGCTGGGGGTCAGGGACAGGGTCTGCACCACAGGGTGGTGGGCACAGCCCCGAGTGCCGGAGTTCAAGGGGCATTGGGACACTGTTCTCAGACACGGGGTTTGGGTTTTGGGTGGTGCTGCGTGAGTCATGGGTTGTGCCCAATGATCCTTCTGTGTTCCTTCCAACTTGAGAGATTCTGCGACTCTATGAAATATGCTGCTGGTGTCAAAAGGAAGAGTAGGGGCCCCTTGGCACAAAGGCAGATGGGGGCGCAAAGGCCTGGGCATTTACAGAGCAGTCGATGTTTTGCACTGTGGTCTGGTTTCTTTTCTGTACTTGAATGACAGAAAATATGCCTTCTGCCAAAACCTGCTTGCTTTGCTATGCACATTCACTAAAAATTGTCTTTTCATATGCAAGTGTCTTTCTCTGCCTGAGGACCTGATATATCCAGAGAGTTAGCATTTAGGAAATGATTTCATTTGCATTAGGCAACTTGCAGAAGCAAATGAGACACAGTGATAACGATGCTGTCTTGTGTGAAGCAAGCTCAAGCATCTCCAACCTTATCCTGCTTCCCTCTCACCCTGTTGAACACTGTGCCAAAAGAAATGCCCTGATGTTTGTATGCTACTGGGCCAATTTGTTGGTAAGACCATAAGCATTGTTATTCCCAGTTGCCTCAGGCTTCCTGACAGTCCTTATTGCCCATGATCCAGCTCACACACTAGTTAGCCCTAAGTGGGAAAACTGGAGAGAATGTACAAGGAGAGAAAGAATGGTGTCCTCGTTCCGTATGAGACTGCAAAAGGTTGTTAGATGGGTTTGGAGGTCCTGTAAGGTGGAGTCAAGTGTGGTGAGGTATTGCTCATTCTGTTGGCTGGGAGAAGTCCCTGGACTGAGCCACTTCCAGAGCCATGCCTGGACTTCACCTGGGGGAGACCCAGCTGCAGTGGTCCAGAGGAGATCCAAGGACAGAGGAAGAGATGAACAGTGTGAGCAGCACAGATTCCTATCTCTGCTGATCCTTGGTAATGGGGATGGCCCCTTAGAATGCACAGAGGAAGAAGTAGATGTGATGTTAAAATACCTACCAAACCATCAGTAAGCTAATGTGAAGAGACAAAGCCCTGGTTTCTTTGCACTTACAGATAGTGGGGGTGGAAGCCTTTAACAGAGATGTTGCTGCTTTGGAGAGATTTACTTCCAGTGCAGCTTCCTAATTCAAGCATGGGAACTTCTATCCCTTGCTGACACCAACTGGCCCTTCCAAGGCCAACTTCTTCTCAGCGAAGCCACCAGCAAGATGTAGCTACAGCTAGGACTTCCCTGGCACAGTTCATCATCTACCCTGTTCATGCTAGGTCTGTGCTTTCCATGTGCTTCCTCATACAAGGCAACCCACTAGAACATGCTTTTGAGGAGGGTTATTTCAGACGGGTCAAAGAAGATTCCCGTCTTTGCACTTAATCTTCTCTTTATAATCAAATGCTGAAAATCAATGTGAAGATGTTGTCAACAAGAAGATTCACTCTGGCCTAAGTGAATTTTGGCTAGATTTAGACTTACTAGCCAATTAAAAGGACTCTGTGTACAATAGAAAACTGCATTTTGCAACAAGCAATGACTAACCTTGCTTAATTAAGATGACACTACGGATAATTCAGTATTCTGTACAGGTTGGAAAATGTCTTCCTTGTTCTACCCCATAGACCCAGCCACATTCAGTGAGGCTTCTCAAGCAGTGAGTGAATTTTCTCTGTGATTCCATGGCTGTGCTTTCTCCTGCAAATTTTTCTTTCACTTTTGCACTCATGGTGACAGTAGGAACGGGTCTGTTGTTGTGGCTGGTCCTCTCACTTCTTCTCCCGCCAGCAGCTCCCTGCACCTGCACTCTTTCTCCTCTGTCCCACAGAGCCATGACAAGAGCCACAATCAAGGAGGCAGAGCCCAATGGGGCACTTGTAGCTTCTGAAGAGACAAAAAAGGAGGAAATGGAAGAGCGAGGCCAGTGGAGCAGCAAAGTGGAGTTTGTGCTGTCCGTGGCTGGAGAGATCATTGGTCTGGGTAATGTGTGGAGGTTCCCATACCTCTGCTACAAGAACGGCGGTGGTAAGTTGTCAGCAGGAGTTGTCCTTGGTGTGCAGGCACTTCAAGATACACTCGTATCTGGGCCTATTGCTTCCCAGTGGGTGCTGCTTCTCAAAGCAGCTCTGCCGAGTTTTAATTACAAACAAATCTTTTAGGAGTGGAGCCCTCCCTCTCAGGAACTCTTTGAGACTCTTGGGTGTTCAGAGACACAGATGGTCTTCCAAAATGAGCTGTGAGGGGTCAGAAAGCCAGCAGCAACCTCCTTCTGCATCATTGCCTTTCCCACTCTATCTGTCACCTGCATCTCTCTCAGGCCCTTGTTACAGAGGAGGAAAGGCTTTGATGGTGCCAGTATCCTTGCTAAAGTCTGGTATGTCCTTCCTGGCACCTGGGTGCCCTCTTCCTTCTCCAGGACACTTGAACTCCCATCTGCAACTCTCACAGGGCTAGCTGCCCTGTGGTTATGAGGGAAATACAGTGTTTTATCATGCCAACATAACTCAGTTAGCTCCAGAAGTGATGGAAGGCACCAGCTGAAGCATCTTGTCTTGTATAAGGAAATATAAGACAGAAGGGCCATCTTTGAGAATGTGTGTGAGAAGGGTTTTCTCAGAGGATGAAAAGAAGAAGGATGCAGCTACTGCTTCCCCAGGAGCAGTTCTCCCAGTGGTCAACACACCGCTAGGGAAATCTGTCCCCAGGAAAAATCTATTCCCTTCCCTTTTGTTTCTTGTGTGGCTGCCCCTTTCACAATAACAATGCAATAAAATCATTAAGTGGTTAAAAAATAAGCTTTCATAATGATAATACATAGCTGGGGAGGAAGAAGAGAATAACTGACTGTCACTAGCTTTTGTTAGCATGTTCCCCTTGCCTTAAGTATTTTTTCCCTGCAGGCCATGTCTCAAAGGCCATTCTTCCCCCATGTACTGTGAGCTGTCACCAACGGATTACTGATTCAGCTGTTTTTCGTTCCAAGATTACCAAATTCTCATCCCCTGTGCTGTTTCTGGAGTTCTTCCAAATCAAGCTGGAGTCAGTACAGTGTCACCTCTGAGCCAGATGGGGGTTGGATAAGAAGATGGTTTAAGAAAACAGAAAGAGTCTTTACTTGAACCTGGAATAGTTTTTAGCAGATTCTTTAGTTTCCTTCTCTGAGATTTTGATGGCAGTAAGTAAGTCAGAAAAGCACAGGATAACTAACGCTGGTGCTGCACGTTATTGAACAGTTCATTCTGCAGTGATGATTTGAGAGAAAGGCCAAATCTTTTGCATGGAAAGTTCTTTCCTGGGCTTAGATGATACCTTTACATAGTGTTTGTCTATGGTATCCAGTTCAGTAGTCCTTGCAATTTGCGTGCTGATTAGTGTGGAAAGGCTACTTTTTATTTTAAAGGTCCTTTTTGTTGTTGTTGTTGTTTGTTTGTTTCTTTTAAATTGATCTACTTTGGAATATCTGATGCCATGATTCGGAGGCCAACAAGGCTAGGCTTGGGAAAGATTAGGACAGGAAAGTCCTTTTCTCCCAACTCACACACTGCCATTGCAGAAAATATGCTGTGACTGTAGGGGGTACATTTCTTTCTCCAATAATCCAGGGAACCAAATGGCCAACAAACTTGCATGGGACAACACACTGTCTTTCCCATGACACTGAAATATATTCTTACGGTTGGAAAAGCCCTCAACATTGTTGCAAAAAAAAAAGGTATTTGCCTTTTATAAGTGCTCCACTGCTACCAGCATGAGAATGGTGTCCTGTTACCTTTCCCTACCTTCCAATGCAATGAAACAGTTATAAAGAGCGATGACATAAAAACAATCATGTTAACTTTTTGTAAATCAACTGATTGTAAGCGTGTGTATGGTTTCACTTCAGATTTGATCTAATTGCTCAGCATCCTGTAGTTGCTATAGAATCAGAAGGAAAGGAGGTCTGTTTCTGGGGCCTTTCTTTCTGAGCCTCCTTTAGTGGAGAAGCAAGAACAGGAGGAGATAGCAGCTGGAGTATCAGCTGGTAACAGCCTGGGAAGGTTAAGGGAGACAAGACAGGAAAGGTATAAGAAAGCTCTTGTTGCTCAGAATAAAACAGGTCAGCCTTTGAGACATAATACCAAAGGAGAGGGTCTGGCCTGCTGGAAGGCTCCTGCGTGTACAGGATAATAAAGTTGTCCTGCAGACTTGTTGCAAAGGGGTCTTGTAACAGCAAAGGAGCAGCTGCCTCTGGTTTAGCATAAGCAGTTTCCACTGCCTGCTCTGCAAACCTGTATGGAGGCTGTGAACTAGGTTCCCTGCCTCCAACCTCAGGTCCCCCATAGCTATAGCACAGCTGTGTTTAGAGAAAATCTGGATCAGCTTGTTATTGTAACACTGCTGGCTTAAAAACAAGAGGAAATGTTCCTAATTGCTAATGATCCTTCATAAGAAGGAATTTCAGCACGAGTGGCTGTGCTGGCAGGGGAGAATTGGGACCTGGGAGCAAAGCCTGGTCCTGCTGAGGGCAGGGCCCTCATCTCTGCTGCCCACACCATGGCTGCTCCCCAGGCACTGGTGGTGGGAGATGCTCATGACCAAATTTTGCTGCGTGATGGAAGGACCCTGATAGAAAGGCATCTGCCCTGACCTGCTTCACTTTCACTGCCTGTCTTTGGAGGGGAGTGAAAGTGTGGAAGCCTCACACTCTTTATTTTAATGAAAAACCAAAGAGAGAAGTTAAAATTTTCATTTTGAAAATATCAGAAAGATACTCTCTTGCCATCTACTTCCATTCTTTCAGTGCAAACTACTTGTCTAATTTGACATGAAATTTGTCTCAAGCAAATTTATACCTCAACAGATTTATTGTTTATCGAGAAATGCCGCAGTCTCCAGGTTTGTATCCTCCAAGCAAGTTTTCTCTGACTCCCAGGACAGGCAGAACAAATGTGATTATGTGAAGCAAGAAGGGCTCCTTGTGCTTTGCCTGTCTCATGCTGAAAGTGAGCATGAAGTTGGGGAATGACAACAGGGACAGTTTCTTCAGTGCAGTCTTTTCCCCTTGCCCAGCTCTACCTTACCTCTAGCTGTTGGCCAAGACCAAACACAGCAGTACTGCAGCAGCACGAGGCAGACCAGACTTGTATTTTTCCAAGAACTGATGAAGTAAGAGAACTTTCTCTTTTGTGGAGGCCGCACAGTTAATTCAGGGAAATATTTCTGTTTACATCTAGAGGATTCCAGCTGTGGCCCGAGGTACCCGTAAGGGGTGTGTGGGGTAAGGTTTTAAAAAGGTTCCTGAGGCAGTATCTGGCCTCTCTTTGCAGGAGCATTCCTCATCCCCTACCTCATCTTCCTCTTCACCTGTGGGATCCCACTGTTCCTTCTGGAGACAGCACTGGGGCAGTACACCAGCCAAGGAGGGGTCACTGCCTGGAGGAAGATCTGTCCCATCTTTGAAGGTGAGTCAATTTACAGGAACTGCTGGCAGCACTTTCTAAAAATTAGTGACTCAGAGCCTCTTTTGGAAGCATCATTCTGCTTCTCTTTCCCTCTCTTTCTTTCCCTCTCTTCCTCATTTCCTCTTCTTTCCTTCTTTTCTTTCTTTTTTTCCTTACTTTTTTTTCCCTATTCCCCCTCCCTTCCGCTCTCTTGCAGCCTTGTTTTCTCTCCTGGTACCTGCTGTGTGTGCAGGTGATTCCTGTAGGTGACTAAAGGTGAGTGGTGCTGGGTAAGAGGGTGTGTTGACAGACAAACACCTCCATGGAAACTGGGACAAATGCTGAAGAGAGAATGAGGCTGATGTCCTGCATACTGGGGTTGTCATGCTGCAGCCACCACCCTGACAGCCTGGAGCTGGGCTGGGGCTAAGGTACAGGTGTAAGAACCAGGACTCCTGAGCTAATTTTCTCATGGAAGAAGGTTGTTAAATGGCTTTAAGATGTTAATGAATTTAACTTCCACATTTCTCCTGCCCGGAGGAGAGTCTATTACACTCATTTGATGGACAGAGAATCACAGAATCATAATGGTTGGAAAAGACTACTAAGATTGTTAAGTCCAACTGTCAGCCCAACAGCACCATACTGCTAAATGTGCTCCTCAGTGCCACATCCACACGGTTCTTGAACGCCTCCAGGGATGGTGACTCCACCACCTCCCTGGGCAACCTGTGCCAGTGTGTCATCACTCTTTCTGAGAAGGAATGTTTCCTAATATCCAACCCGAGCCTCTGCTGGTGCAACTTGAGGCCATTCCCTCTGGTTCTATCACTGTTACTTGGGAGAAGAGGCCAACCCCCACATCGCTGTAACCTCTTTTCAGAGTGTGATAAGGTCTTCTCTGAGCCTCCTCTTCTCCAGACTGAACAATCTCAGTTCCCTCAGCCACTCCCCACAAAACCTGGGCTCCAGACCCTTCACATTTTGTTGCCCTTCTCTGGACACATATGAGGGCCTCAGTGTCTTTCATGTAATGAGGGGCCCAAAACTGAACACAGTACTCAGGATGCAGCCTCACCAGTGCCATGGAAGGAGAAGTCTGTGTTTAGGCAAATTAAATAGCAGCACATGGCCTGGAGGCAGACAGCAGTCGTATCCCTAAGGGTGCCAACAGCCAGTTTTAAGCAGATGAATTTAGGCTTTCTGACCCAATGACTTTTCTGGTGTCTCAGTGAGTGATGAGCACAAGGACCCAAGGGCAGAGCTTGTCTCCTATATCTGGTCTTTTGCCCCATCGCCATATTTTATGCTTGGTGTACATCACCAGTGAGAACCCTTTTTGTCCAAGTCTTTCCACAAGAAATAAACTCACTTGCATTTCTTTTCTTTCAAGGCTATACATCTAGTTTTCCTGAAGATGAGGTAGTGTGATATATATAGCACTTTAGTATCAGAAAAATATTTTCTCATCAGTGAAAAGTTTTCTCCCTCTGTTCTGCCATAGAGCTGTCTAGAGATACCAACAACATTTCCTGTCTTCATAAAATCCCTTCTCTTTACTTGAGGTAGCTCTTACTCTATTCTCTAGTGATCTACGTGCTTGACATTGCACCCTTCTTACCATATGCCTTACTATGCCTTTTTTGGGGAGAGGAGGGGGTGGAGGGGGAGTGGGGCAAATTTAAACATTTGGTATCTGACAGCTTTCTCAGAGGCTTTGTTTTCCTTCACAGGAATTGGATATTCCTCGCAAGTCATTGAGATCTATCTAAACATCTACTATATCATTATACTGTCCTGGGCACTCTTCTACCTGTTCAGCTCATTCACCACGGTGCTACCATGGGCCAGCTGCAATAACCCTTGGAACTCAGGTATACCTTCCTCTGGTTGGCTTCTGGTGGGAGGAAAGGTAGGAGATGAAGACTCAGTTTTCAAACAGATTCATGCAGTCACAGAATCACAGATTCATAGATTCCTTTTCCCCTTTCCCAATTCCCAGAAATTGTTCGGGTTTTGTAAAAAATGCTTTTTTACTTGTCTAAAAATATTTTTGCTGTAGGTGAATGTTTTGGTTTTTGACATTATTTTGTAGTTTTACTGTGGGTTTCACAGGGTAGTGTCCAGAGGGGTTGCTCCGATGAGGTGCTCTGTGGCCAAGGATTCCTGTGAAGGCAGCAGTTTTCATTCACCATGGACAAATGGCCAGGAGGAGTGAGTGGTCTGGCTTTAAGCTTAGCAGTAGGGGACAGTAAGACTATTTCTGCATGGAGATACTTTCATTATTGAGATTTCACTGAACATTCCACATTTTCTGGAAAGTGGGGTGGGTCGAGGAGTGTTTTCAAGCCAATCTAGAGTTCCCCACACAAGGCAAGAGCTTTTCATTAGCTGTGGCACAATGATTTATCTTACAGTTCCCTTTTGCTACTTGGCTCCGTCAGAGTTTCTGGAGCAGTAGCTGCTCAGCTGTTTTCCTTTGCGTACTCAACTTTTGGCTAAATCAGCCCAAACCTGCATTGGAGGATTTGTCAGTATGAGATTCCCAGTGCAGGAACCAGGAGCACAAAACTCTTAAAGCCCTCTTCTTCTGGTCTAATCCCTTTGTCTTGGCCAGGGATCTCATTTTCTCATGTCTACAGTTCACAACACCATGCCCAGCAGTAAAGACTAGGCTTTCGTTTTATTTAAGGCACTTGGGCTGTTCCTAGGAAGTGGAGTTAGATATGAGGTAACTTTTATGGATCTGATGAGGCTTGGCAGGCTTTTTTTTTTTTTTACCATATTGAACAGGTTGTTTTGCTTTCAGTTCAAAGCCAGGCTGGAAAGGGCTTCGCAGCAGCTAAAGCCTTTTTTTTTTCCTTGACTGTGGTGATTCATTCCTTTGACGCGTTAAGTTTCCCCACCCTATGGGCTATTTACTCACAGCTTCCTCTGCCCCTACATCCCAGCAGAAGTAAGCAGCTTTGTAAAGAGTGGATCTGATTCCTTCAGCTCCCCCAACATGTTTTTTATTTTTTGTTTTTGTTGTCTTGGGGGGAGTTTTTGTTTGTTTGTTTGTTTTTGTTAGGAAAACCACAGATGTTTTCTTCATGTGCTGAAGCTTCCCAGCCAGAGCTGGGATTCCTCTGTTTTCCTGTGGACTATCTTTTGCTTGCCAAATGTGTGGTGAAGTGCATTTCTTGGATGCATGGCATCGCCTCCATTTGTAGCAGTTTTACGCTATGTGACAGAGTTGGGGATGGTGTAGTGGAACATGAAGGCAGTCGTGGTGTTCGAGAATATACCTATGTATGTGTGGATAGCAATTGATATGTGGTGTGGGAGGAGAATGGAATTTTTTATCTTTTTTTAATTTTTGTATCTTTTTTATCTTTGGCTATCTACTGTGGCTACCTCACAGTAATCTGCATTGGTTTCCATTTGGCAGGGAACTGCTTTCCCCTTCCCCTATCTTCTTACCCTGCCTACTCCTGGACTGGAATTCATAGCTGGGGAGAGCCAGGCTTTAATGAGATGCTTAATGAGATACAAAAGTTTATGAGATGTTGTATACCACAGAGTGAAGAGTCTGTATACAGTCAGCATGAAGGTTAGGGAACAGTGGGGAAGGAGCATCCCTCATGGAGGAGCCTTGGAAAATTTCTCTGGCTCATTGACTTCCTTTTCTTTTGGCAGATCTCTGTGTGGACTTTCTGAATAGCTCCGACTGGGACAACAGAACTGTGCCTGCAAATGCTACCTCTCCAGTGGTTGAGTTTTGGGAGTACGTGATCACCTTCCTTCCATTCAGTCTCCTCTCTCATCCAGGAAATATGCTGGTGTGGGAGGGGATTCCATGAGGCCAAGTAAGGTGTCACGTGTCAGAAGCAGGGGCATGTCAGACATAGGGAGCACAGTGCACAGAGCTGCCAAGGAGATCATCATGGATTCCAGGAGAACTAGATGCACCCTGAAGGCTGCTTGCAGTAACCTGCCTGCCTAGGAAGCTCATGTACACACATGCACATGTTCTGGCACTGAGATGTCAGGGCAAAAAAGAAGTACCAGAACAAATGATGACTTTCTTTAAGCTGGGTGTTCTCTGTAAGAAGAGGCCAGGTCAGACTGATCAATCCTCTACAGTGAAATAGAAAGGGTAGAACTGCCATTTCACTTCTTCTGAACACATCTTGCCAAAGGAAGAGGTCTATCTGGCTGCCCTGTGTTTGTACGTGGGGATGAGAGATCTGAGGTCAACAGGTGAGGCACCAGATAGGCACTCAGGGAGATCTGGCCATGGATCTGGAGGCAATGAATCACCTCTGGAAGAGGGGTCCTGCACCAGGATAGCATCTAAGAGGGGCTTCTCACTGCAGCCCAGAGAGTTTGAAATGGCTGCAAGAACCATGCTGTTTCTATAGCTCTTAAAGTGCTCGGGGAGGAGTGAGATTGTCCCTTGCAACAACCAAAGAGCACAGAGAATATGAGGTATGCCCGTGGATGCAGAAAAAGTCTGCATGTTGCCAAAATCTCTTTCCTGCCCAGTTCTTGACATGTGTGGGTTCCTGCCTCTCACAGATAGTTGTGTGGGGTTTTTGTGCAAGCTGCAATGTGGAGGGAACCACAAGGGGGTTAATTTGGAGGAAGGAGTGCATAGGAATCCTAAGTGTGGGTCTGGGCTGCTGGGGCTGCATGAGCTGCAGGGCTGAGCTCTCCTGTTGTCCACCTTGGTGATGGCGAGTATCCAGGGAACGAGGCTGAAGAAAGGACATGGGAAACACAGAGACTACTTTAAGTTATGTGCAGGGTGTCCATAGTGTTTGGGGAGGTGAGAGGAAGAGAAGTGACCATGGGTTGATGATGACATTAGTAGCTTGCTTTGGATGGAGAAGTGTCTGCCTAGCAGCTGCCAGGGTGATGGATCAGTGTGGGGTATGTGATGATTTCATTCTGTGTGGGTCTGATGGGCACACTGCAGTGGGCTGGGAGGGCACAGTGCTGGGCACAGTGGAGAAGCATCCACAGGAATGACAGAGAAGTGAGCCCTTGGCAGTGCTGGGGTGATTCACTCATCTGGGAGCCTAGGCAGATCTGTTTAGTCTTTTCATGGGGTAAAATGTCAAAGGTGTGTTTGGATTAATGGGATCTGGGGTGTTAATGCTTATCTCCCTGTCCCTGGATATCGGCAGGAAGAGAGTCCTGGGACTAACAGATGGTATTCACAAACTGGGCACTGTGCGCTGGGAGCTGGCTCTGTGTCTCCTGCTGGCGTGGATCATCTGCTACTTCTGCATCTGGAAAGGTGTCAAGTCCACTGGAAAAGTAGGAGCAGAGACGGTCCTCCTCATCCATAATCCTCCTTGTACCCATCTTATATTTCTTTCCCAGTCTTATACTTTTTCATGAAGTAGAGACTGGAGACACACAGCACCAAAGTCAAACCTAAAATCTGGTGGGTTCATACTGATTTATATTGGTTGTATTTGACCCATAAGAGGAAGAATGAAAAATCAGGTCAAATGGGGAGGGAAAAGCAGTGAAAGAGCTGGGAACTGATGGAAATCAGAGGTCACCTTTGTCCTTGCAGACACACACAGTGGCTAATGGATACTCCACAAATGCCATTGGAACCACCCACTCATCCGTGTGTTGTCCCAGTGTTACTTATTTATGTTTTTAGCTAGATCCTCTTCAGTATCGAGCTTTCTCTCCCTGGCAGTAATTAAACAGTTAAGCAAAATAGAGAAGCTTCTGCCTGCAACTGTCTCAGAGAATAGATCACTAATTTCTCCTGCTTCTTTATCCTGCAAAATCCTCGGAGTGGGAGAGATGTCTTTGTGCTTTCCTTTGGGCTCCCTTTTGTACTCTCTCTGGTTCTATGGTCTTTGGCTCAGCCGGTCACTTTGTGCATTCTGCTATTGAGCCATTGCTCCTGAAGTTGTTCCCATAGGTCAGGTGGACTGGATATCCTTCTGGGGTGGATGAATGCGGTGTGCCTTGGGGTGGGTGTCAGGGACTCTGCTATAGCCTTGACTTGGTCAGGGCATCCTTCCTCTCTGAGGCTGTGATGAGATGGGTAGGTTATCAACAGAAGGGCATCCAGTTGGTGTCCCAGCAACAAAGAGAGGGGATCCAATTTTTTGCAACAGCCTTCTTCCAAATCAGTATCCCTAATATTGGCAAATGTTCCCTGTAGTAATGCAGACCTTTGTTTCAGTGTCAAATCCCACTTCCAACCTTAAAGCCACATTTTAATGGGCCGCTGTTTTAATACAATAAGACAAGAACTTGCTCAGCTCGCCAGAGCCTCTTGCTGGTGCTGACCTGTCTTTCACCACTTCTCAAGGAGGGAGAGCAAGATTCCACATCTGTGGGGACAGGGGATTTAAAATTGTCAATCTCTGATGCTCCATGTAAGCTGTTTTCTTAACACAGTGCCACCTTCACAAGAGTTATTCTGATCTTGTGAGTCTGGGTATACATGGAAGTGCAAATGAGTTGTTGCAGGTTCCCATCAGCTTTTAGCCCTCTTCCTACCAAGACTTTCCTTTGCCCAGTGCTCCTCAGATGCAGGGAGTCTGCCTCGTAAGACAAGGCTGAAGAAGTTCACTTGATCTGGGATCAAGTTGGGTTTGGCAACGTCAGCCCAGAAAGTGAGAGTTCAGCGAGTGCAGGCAGTAGCTGTCATGGTTTTCCTGGGACCACAGAAGATTTTCCCATTGCAAAGTTTAAGATACAGGACCTACTTTTTCCTAGTCAAGTGTACGGACCAGGTGAGTAACACAGGGTGGGTTTTTTTCAACCCTGACTACACGTTAGGACAAGCAGTAGGGAGGTCCCAGAAACTCTGGGTATGTGCATAATTTTGTTTACCCATTGCAGAGTAAACAAATGCTGTGCTTGACTGAAGGGCTGCACCAGTCAGATAACCCTTCCAGACTCTTGTGCTTATGCTTCTGTCATTTAAAGAGTCTGAACTTAAAGAAACAATGGTAACTTCAGGAAAATAATTTCAAATAACCCCTCGAAGACCCATTTTCATTGAAAGCCATTTTCTTTTATTCATTTTGCCCACTCTTGCACACTTTCAATCTTTCCTTTTCTGATGCAATCAGTTGATCTGTACAGATGTTCCCCAGAAGTGATTTCTAAAGGTACATTTTCATTCTTGTGCCAAAAATGCTCCTGTTCTCTTTCAGTCAGGGAGCAGCAGAAGTGCTGAGTACTGTGACTGATTTGACCAATTATCACTAGGCAGCAACAACTTCATTTTTGACCCCTCACTTTGAATTCATACAGTAAACAAGCTTTAATTTTACTTGGATGAATTGTAGTAGTGAATAAATGTTAAGAACTTGCAGATTGCTCATGGATATTCTGCAAACAACAACAACAAGTTATATTGGGCAATAGATTAAGGATGATTAATTCTACTGTAATATTTGTTTACATTGCACACAGGGAGATGTGAAAAGAAGGCTTTACAGAAGCAATGGTATATGTTTTCTTGACTGACTTCTAGGCTCCTGGTGTCCCCATTCTTTACCCATGAGCACAGAGGCATTGGAGGGATGAGGGAGTCACACGAGCACCCCTGGAAATGCAGTGTCGAATTGGGCAGCAAAAGTTGCTGTTTAATTTGGAAACCCCTTGCTGGGAATGGGATAATTTTAATAACTCCTCATTAAGACTCAGTGACAGGAAGAGGCGTAGGTGTCTTTTGCAGCTCTAGAAAGATGAAGAGAACAGCTTGAGAGCAGGGAAATGACAATGACTGGAAAGAGAAAATAGCAAGAGCAACCAGTGGCACAGCCTTGGGTGAGGAACAGAGCGTAGACTAACAAAATCACTGCTGAGACGTAGCCTTGATTAATCCCTTCCCCATCCCACATCCATATTAGCAGTAGCAGCCATAGCCAGAATGAGGGTCCAGGGACATCTGCTGGGTGGGGTCTGCAAATGGGACAAAGTAATGCCTGCACTCCCTGCCGACCCGCTATGGTTTCCCTGCAGGTTGTGTACTTCACTGCCACCTTCCCATACGTCATGCTGGTCATCCTGCTGGTGCGGGGAGTCACACTGCCTGGTGCTGCTGAGGGGATCGTCTTCTACCTGAAGCCAGATGTCTCCAGGCTAGCAGACCCGCAGGTGAGTGGGGCAGGTGAGGTTCTGGCTTCCTGCTCTGAGGGGAGGCCTTCAGACCAGGAGGGCCTCGTTACAGGGTGAGCAGGGCCTGGTCCCCACATTGTGCAGATTCTCTGCTCGCATCTGCAGCGTATGGGCATATTAGGTCATTGCTACTCATGGGCTCAGCAAAATCAGAGGAGCGCATGAAATATTCAGCATGCAGCAGATGGTTTTGCTGGGTCTTAAATACAAATAATTAAGGAAAGGTGGAGGGGAAGCAATCTACTACTTTCCATCTCTTCTGGCCCACCTAGAGCTTTGTTTGCCTGGGACCAACCACATGCCATCAGTGCACGTCCAAACATGCAGTCAGGTCTCTCCCCCTATCCTCGTGGGCAGCACTCAGGACCCCCATCCCAAAGACCCCAACACCTCTCCATCACAGTAGGTCGCTTTCCTTTCCCAGTGGGCTCAGCAGTGCCTGCAGGCTGCGTGTGCCATTCCTCCAGGGTGCTAATGCAGCTCCCCAACCCCGAGGAGGGTATTTAAATGACATTGCTGCTAATTATTCTGCTGCTAAATCTTTTTGTGGAGGCAGCCAAGCAATATGCTTAGCCCACAGCCTCAGCTTACCTCCCGCATCTTCCCAGATGGTTGCAGCCCCAACTGCTCCCAAACCAGCTGCCAAACACACTATCTTCCCCCAAATGGCTTTCAGATACAATTATGTGTTGTCAATACAAAATCTGTGGTGTGCCGAACACAAGAGTCAGCCGAACGTAAATGGCATTTTAATATTGAAATAAATAACGGGGGGGTGGGGAGGTGGGGGGGCAGTGGAGGCTGAGTGTGTTCTATTCATGCCCAGAGCTTATTCACTGAAAACCTCCCAATCTTTTATAGCCTAAACAAAGCTGACGGGGTCTTTCCAGGCTGCAGCATGGCAGCATAGCAGGAGTGAGGAATCCTGCTATTGATTTTAGAGAGTGCAAAGCTTGGGTGCAAAGCTGGATGTGTGTGTGAACCCATGCCACACACTCCTGTGGATCTGAGCAGCAGTGCCCAGGCGGGGGTTGTCCGCAGGCTGTCAAATTGCAGGTGCCTGGCTGTTTGCTGCGGCTTAGAGGAAAAAGAGAATGAGGGGGAGTGTACAGACAGACAGAAAGAGGGCTGTGTTCCCTCCTGCCTGTTACCCTGAATCTCTGACTGGGAGTGGGAGCAGTGCTGGAGTACACCCTGAAACACTCTGGGAGACCAACGGACCTTTCATGGGGAAGAGGAATGGAGCAGAGAGGAAGGAGCCCACTCAGCATTGGCCAATGCCCTTGTGTCAGTCTGATGTGCAAACACCATCCCCACAGGAGCCTAGAGGTCTTTCTTTTCATCTGATAGTTCAGTTTCCCACAGATGTATTCCAGTTTCTGCATCCATTGTGTCCCCCTATCCCACAAAATTTGTTCAGCTCTGACGGAGGGGTGTTTGCTGGGCAGGCAAGATACTTGTTTATTTTGTTGCCAGCTCTGGAGACTACTGACGTTCTCTGTTCCAGGTCTGGATGGATGCAGGCACACAGATTCTATTCTCGTATGCCATATGCCAGGGGTGCCTGACAGCACTGGGCAGCTACAACAAATACACCAACAACTGTTACAAGTAAGAGGAGCCCAGGCTCCTTGCATTCTTCTGGATATTTGCTCAGAGACGAATAGCGCAGGGCTGTGCCTGATGAAGGGAGACCTTTGGGCAGTGCTATTTTAAATAAGGACTCGCTCATAGTTTGGGATGGACTCAGCATAGGGATTGAGATCGGCTAGGGCAATGCAGGAGCTCCAGAGAAGTGTTTTAGCAGCCCTTTCCTGCATGAGTCAGCTTGGGAATTGGAGAGACTGGAGGAGGAATGGATGTGGAGCATGCCCAGCCACTGTGATGATACCACAGACTGTTTTGATGGGGTGTGTGAGCAAGGGCTCCATGGCTAGCTCTGCTATCACTTGCTAGGTAGGGGAAATGGTACAAAGCTGATGATGGCTGGGCCCCCTGTCTCTAGTTCTTCACTAAGAGCAGGGTAATGCATTGCAAGTGGCATTTTGATCCTATCAAGGACATTAATCAAGTCTATCTGGCCTCTTCCTTTACCTTGAATTACAGCTCTATTTTCTCCATGGCCTGACATGAAGCTCAGTAAAGCCATCAAGACCATTTCTGACACATTCCTCAAAGTCCTGTGGAGATGGGGCTCTGTTATTATTTCCAGTATTGCTCCAGCACAGATGGGAAAATTTTACGGTGCTCTGGAGACATCAGTCATCTCTTCTGCTCTTCTCAAAGAGGTGCTGCTGTAGCTGCTGGCCAGGCAATTAATACGTTCCCATGGCACTCCACAACGTATCTGTCACCAATGGAGCAGTGTGTTGACAGTTTCCTCTAGCATCTTATGTGCCTTGCACTGTCAGCATAGATCTAGATAGCTCTCCAGCCCAAATGCACTGTATACCTGCACTTCTCCATAGCAATTGATGCTTACTTTGGAGGGAGCTGAAGAGCAGTATTGACACTGTTCAGTGCTTGGGGAAGCTGAGTACAGAAGTGACCCTAAGTGGGCCCACTGTGCAAAGGGAAACAGTGTGCTCTCTCATCTCCTCCTGCAGGGACTGCATTATGCTCTGCTTCCTGAACAGTGCCACCAGCTTTGTTGCTGGCTTTGCCATTTTCTCTGTGCTGGGCTTCATGGCTCGAGAGCAGGGTGTACCCATTGCGGAAGTGGCTGAATCAGGTAGGTTTTTCCAGCAGACTGAGGAGTTTGGGGAGGGGGGCTTTTCTGAAGTGAAGCCCAAGTTGTTATCTACATCCTCTGTTTCTGTGCTGTCTGCAGTGAGGTCTGCAGGACCAGTGCTTTCAGATGTGGTCATGTTGCTGTCTGTTGGCAGGTCCTGGCCTGGCTTTCATAGCATACCCAACAGCAGTAACAATGATGCCTGTGTCTCAGCTTTGGTCCTGCCTCTTCTTCCTCATGCTGATCTTCTTGGGACTGGACAGCCAGGTACAGCAAACTAACCCTCCTTCTCCAACTCCTAAGTGCCTGTTGCCACTCTGAGCACCTCCTCATGCATGTGGGAAAGGATTAGGTGGCTATATGCTTTGCTGGTACCTCAAATACATTCTCCACACCGTTCATAGCTCTTTCACACCATGGGTACTCACAGCCAGGGCTGAAGAGAGGCCAGTGGGTATGTATGGTGGCATCTCTGTTTGGCATCCTTATGCTCACATGTATAAGGATACATGTGAGTGTGTCCCAGCACATCTCCAGCTGCAAGGGGGAATGGTCTTGCATCTATGTCTTACCCTCCAGTACTCCAGGGGGAAAACCCAGCAGAACAGAGTGAAACCCTGGTATGCTGGCTCAAGGGGAGAGGGGGTGTCCTGGCCTGGCTGCCCAGCAGGGCATTCTGTTCAGGCTCTACTTTGTAGCACCTAAACCTTTGAACCTTCATTTCGCTTTGTTCTCTGAATCAAGGTCCCCTCTTGCCTCACCCTGTTGATTGCTCTCCTTCATGCTGGCCTAGCTGTCTTGGGAAAAGTCTCCAAGTCTTGAGGAAAAAAGGACAGTGAGCATGTTCTTGGGGAAGGGGAGACGTTGGGCTTTGTGACCTGTATTCTCCTGCAGTTTGTCTGTGTGGAAAGCATGGTGACAGCTCTTATTGACATGTTCCCGGGAGTGTTTCGAAAGAAGGGACGTCGGGAACTGCTGATCCTGGCCATTGCAGTGATGTGCTACCTGCTGGGATTACTGCTGATCACTGAGGTAAGGAAGGTGGAGCTGTGCTGCAACCAGGCACCAGAAACCCTGCATGACTGCTCTGGAGGAGCACTTAGAGGTAGCAGGCTTGTCTTTGATGCTTTTGTTTATCCTTCATTTCCAGTGCATTAGCAGGTGTCTCTCAGCCAGCGTTGTTGATGGTATGATGCTCCTGCACCTGCTAGGAGCCACAGAGACAGTCCTGCAGCTTGATAAGCCTGCCTTATGCAAATACCACCTTGCTCAAACAAGCTGAGCTGCGTATTCAGAAGCTGTTCTAAAGGCAGTGATCATTTGCTGGCTGCTTTGCATGAGAAGCAGGCTGACAGGAGGGAAGGATGGGGTAATGAGTGCAGCATCACCTTGCCTGAGCCAATGGAGAGCCTGTTGTCTCTGGGACCAGAAGCAGCAGAGTTGTGTTGATGCAGTGCTATGCATGTGTTCAAAAGAACTTTGACTGTGGGAAGCTGAACTCAGGAATTCCATGGATTTGTTATGCCCCTTGTGTGGAGGAATTTACACCCATCGTTGCAGGACACCACCTTGTATGTGCTGGGATGAAGGGATTCCACTACTCTGTCAGTGGCTGGAGTCCTTCAGCACCCTTGGAAAGCATCTGCTTGACTTCCGTTGGCATGGCTTTCTCTTTGAAAAAACACATGAAAAGATGAGGGAAGACTGAATTGTAGAGCTAGCTGATAGCAAGTAGACAGGGCTCAACCCAGAGGTAGGGGCAGCAGGAAGCGATGTGCCTGCCATCGTGGGGTGTGGACCTTGACAAATGTGTAAACATGGATGCAGCCAAAATAAAGTCCCATCTGAATATCCTCACAATCAGGATCCTGATTTCTTAGATGCAGAGATTTTCACTGCCATTTTGTGTTTTGAAGTAATGCTGGAAACTTGCTAGGAGATTAACAAACAAACCCAAACCAATAACAAAGTGTTCCAGTGGACACAGAAACCTGCCATGACTCCCTCTTCTCTACCTATGTTACAGGGTGGGATGTACGTCTTCCAGCTCTTTGATTACTATGCTGCTAGTGGCACATGTCTGCTATTCCTGTCTATTTTTGAAGTCATCTGTGTAGGATGGGTTTACGGTAAGTAGAGGATAAAAACCTGTGCTGCTGCTTCTCAAGGCTAGGGTTGGGGGTGGAAAAGTAGAGGTGGATGGAAAAGATCCACCACTCCCTTAGGAAGCAAAGAAATGCTGCAATTACCCTCTTTCTTGTCTGGTTTCCAGTGTGTTTCCTCACAACGTTTTTTAACTGCTCCACATTTAGAGTAGAAATTACTTTTCCATCTCTGAAGCTTCCTCATCTTGTGTTATGTTATGTTATGTTATGTTATGTTATATTATGCTGCTCTTTACATTCCTCCTATGGGTTAGAAAACCAGCTACGGAGGAGTGACTGCTGTTTGTCAGACTCTCTGTTTCAGTCTGTACCCTGTGCCTTTGGTTTAATCCTGCCAGTTTGCTTCACATAAAGTGCTGGGATACAGATTTGCTGTGTGCCACTTCTGTGATGATGCATGCTCTATATTTTTCATGGGCTGTTATGGCAGTCCCAAAAGAAATGGATGGGACTGCCTTGGCACTCGGTGAGGACTGTAACCAATTACGCTGAGCTCAGTGAACTACCAGAAGGAAACCAGCTACTTGTTGGTGTGCAGTAAGCAGAAAATCCTGTGGTATCCCATGGAAGGTCTCTGCCTTGCTAAGCAATGCCTGAGCCCAACAGGCTACAGTTTACTGAACAGGTACAGTTTACCACCTTACTGAAGTACATATTGAGGCTGGTGGTTTCCAGGATAAGGGGTTAGTTTTGTGTGTCATGGAGCAGAGGCTTCCTGTCCTTGGTATAATAGAATCATGGAATCATTAAGCTTGGAAAAGGCTTCCAAGCTTATATAGTCCAACCATCAGCCCATCACCACCACGCCCACTAACCCATGTCCCTCAGTGCCACATCCAGATGTTTCTTGATGCGGCAGTTCAGCATCTTCAAGGATAGCACAAAGTGATATAGATGCCAGACGAGACCAAACTGACAGCATCTCCAAAAACAGCACCTGCTGGCTCCTTGCTGCACCAGGCAGTGTGCCCTGATCAACCTAAGGAAAGCACTGCAGGCATGAACATCGTTCATATCTTTTTTTTTTTTTTGATGGCTAGCAGTGGATGCTTAGCGAGGAGTATAGGGGGTAAGTTGGCAATGATATTTTCTTTGAATATTCTTCCAACTTCTAAGAACTTGTAACTCAAGGATTTCCAGAGCCAAAAGTAAAATCTTTCCATTTATCTTCTGTATTTTTTTTTCTACTTGGCTCATATAAGCATTTATCATCCAAAAAAAAACCAAACTACAGCAAGTAGTTCCACAGCTTGGTCTGTTGTGGTATGAGAAATCACGATCTTTTGCTTGTTTTGAACCTACCACCTGCCAGTTCCTTTTTCTGCCCCACAGATCTTACTTCAGAAGAGATAGGAGAACAGTCAGTCCCCATTTGCTTTCTTTGGTTATGGGTGGTTTTACAGAGCTTGCCATGGCTGTAGTGCACTTGCTGATAAAGGTGTTCTCATGTTCTCCAAACACTCAAACCAATCAAACCAATTTCTAGTCTGGAAGGACTTCTCTCTTACTGAAATGGGAGCAGGTTCTGCTGCTTTTGTTTAACTTCCAGGGATGCAAGAAATGTGCGTCTGTAGGAGAGATTTATTCTAGAGAGATATCTTGGGAGGGAAACTCATCTGAGAGCTTGCAGTGCCAGACCTTGGCCAGATTTGAATTTAATCAACTTCTGCAAGTTCCCTGTGAGATTTCTAAGGTGAAGGAGATTTCCATCCGTGCATAACGGGCCTTCACTATCACCACCCTGAGTTACACTAAATTTACATTACGGTTTGCCCATTCTTCCTTCCTTCTGCCCTGCTCCTCATGGCAAGTAGCCATTCCATGGGTCTGATTCTGGGCTGAAATGCAGTCAGTAGGCTGAGACAGGCCATCTTAGTGGAAAAGACGTGTCTAGTGCCAACTACTGCTTTTTTCCCAGCCTCAGATTTGGCAGGACCAAGCCACTTGCTTACACTGTGAAGAATTACAGCGTTTTCGCTAACACAAATACACGCTCTGAGTTTCCCCTCTCCCAGCACATACGCCAGCCGCCCACCACTTGGCAGCTTCCCTCTGCTGACAGGCAGATGCTCTTGCTCAGATCTAAGGCTTTCCTCACGTACTGCTCTCTGCCTGCACAAGGACTTCACAGCATCCCACCTGCCAACCCTGTTTGCTGTAGGGAGGGACAGAGGTGATTTGGTTTCTTCCCCCACCTGTGTCCCTTCCATTTTTGGCAACACAGCCCTCATATAAGTGGGTACTCTTCTTGTGCACTGGGGTTGCAGCATGATGTCACAGAAACATGATGTTTTCCAGTTTTTCAGGCAGTCACAGCATGAACATTAGGATAAGCTGTTGCAGGAAAAAGTGTGTGCCTCCATCGCTGCACGAGAGCTGGGGCTGAAACCATTAGAACTGTTTACAAAGCTAAAGCAAACTGATGCCAGCAGGCACCTGTGGGTGGCTGCAGGGTGAATCTGTGTTGAGCTGGTATAAATCTTCCTCTCTTGCTCACATGCAGTGTGTCTACCAGCAGCAGCAGCGGGCTCCTCCTGGCTGGATCCTGCCCATCAGGCTGCACTAGCTGGGTTTGCTTTATCCTCTTGGATGCACCTGCTACAGGCAACTTCACATTGTTATTTATGGATCGCAAAGGCTCTTTAAAAGCACCTGGTACCCAAATGGTACACAGTTCCTGCAGTGCCCCAGCAAATGTCCTGCCAGCATTTTGCATGGGTTTGGCACAGGTGTGGGCATTGCAGGTTTGGGACAGCAAGAGAGCAGACACAAGCTCAGAGCTGTGGCATGGCACCAAGGTCATCATGTACTGGCTTCCTGTGGATGAAATTCAGTGCAGATGAATGCAAATAAATGCAGCTTGGGAGAAAAGATTTAAAAGAGGGGGTTTGTCATAGGCTCCACACTAACAGTTCAAACAGGCTGTACTGTGTTGTGGTTTAAACCGGCAGACAACTCAGCACCATGCAGCTGTTTGATCACCCTCTCCCCTCACCCAGGGGATGTGGGACAGAAATGGAAAAAGATAGAACTTGTAGGTTGAGATAAAAGCAGATTAATCAGACAGAAAAATAAGAGAAAATAAATAATAATTATCTACAAAACAAGTGATACACAGTGCATTTCTCACCACCCACTGACTGATGCGCAACCCATTCCCTGAGCAGCAGCTGTCCTCCCAGCCAACTCTTCCCCATTTTGTTGTTTAGCATGATACCACATGGTACAGGGTATCCCTTTGGCCAGTCTGGGTCAGCTGTCCTGGTTCTGCCCCTTCCCAGCTCCTTCTGCCCCCTCTGTTCCCTCACTGGCAGGGCAGCAACAGAAGCAGACGTGCCCTTGGGTCTGCGCAGCACTTCTCTGTGACAACTAAAACATCAGCACATTATCATTATTTTCATCCAGAATCCAAAACACAGCACTATACCAACCACTAGGAAGAAAATTAACTATCTCAGCTGAAGCCGGGACATATTGAGAAATATTTCCTGGACTATATACTTCATCTATGAAACTCAGTTTCTGGGTGTGGAAGAAACGAAAAATCTTTGTCCCTTTCAGTTTGGGTATTGCAGTTGTTATAAGCTACTTAGATTGAGAAGGGCTCCATAAGGACAAGAGATAAGGACGTAAACTAATCTCTAGTTGGATTTATATGAAATTTATTCCCATGAATTTATGTAGTAAAATAGAATGATTTTTCGGGAAAGGACGTAGCATCTTTGAAAATATATGCTTTCAAAGTGTATGATACTGGTATGTATGGACAACTGCCCCGAGCCTGTGTAGCAACTCCTTTGTCTTGGGATACTGGGTATAGCAGTAAACCTCCTTGTTCTTTCCAACAACAGTCTTTTTGGGGAGGTCTTTAAGGCATTCCCTGCATGAAATCTATCCAATCCTTCTAATATTCTGTGAAGGAAGGGGGACTGCATAAATCCTCCAGCTTCTAACTTGAACAAAAAGCCAATGCTGAGTGACTGAACTGATGATTTCTTTAGCTTGATTACTTTTCCATATTCTGTGAAATGCAGAACATGTAAAAGCTCCCATTCATGTACGTTCTGAGGCTGTTCATGTCAGTGTCCATTGTGTTTCACCACATCACCCTGCTGTTTGCCACAGTGGTCCTGGAAACACAGGACCTGATGGGAATACTACAGAGAATAGGGGTGGGGACAGGTGGACTCATGCTGTTGTTTCCTTCACAGAGAATAGACTTGTGTTGTGTCTTTCTTTTGGCCTGGCATCTTTGTGTTTCTTCAATCACTACGTCTCTCACTAGACCCTAGATCCAAAATTTGCAGTGAAACTGACTTCAGCCGTCAGTGTGAATTAATTTATCCATCGTGTATCTGACATCATGGTGTGTTTCTGTGGAAACACTGTACGGTATAAGAGACTGCACTGTGCTGCAACCATATCATTTATCTCACTCTCCTTTTTTTTCCACCCCATGGAAGATTTTGGCTTTGTGGCAGAACATATTTTTATATTATTTCCCCTTCATCCCCAATATATTTTCAGAAACATTATCCGAAGCCTCATGGGATTTGTAGCCGGGAAGTTTTAGGGTCCTGTTTTCTGATGTAGGCTGGGCTCCTACACAAGGCTGTGTGTCCCTTGATATGCGCAGCTTGTTTTTGCTGGAGGCTACTTGTTAACTTGCCAACTCAAGATGGGAACCATGAGGTATTCAAAGATTGTGCTCCTCCCCATCCTTCTTTCCTAAATGCTTCAAAAGCTGGTTTTAAGGGAGCTTTCCTGCAAACATTAGTCATGGGATACAGAAAATAACACAAAGAATTATAGAAAAGAAAAACATGCTTAATATGCTATTGTAGAATTCGCACAAAGGAAATAAGATCTTGGGACTTGGTTCTAAGACAGAAAAACATAACAGAACACATTAAACCCTAAGCACTTGGTAATGTGGCAAGTCCTCTAGGATAAATTTTTGCCCAGCCTTCAGGTGTCAAGATGCAAGGGAGAAAGGTCTCAGCTCATTTGCAGATAGGAACCCTGGCAATGAGTTCACAATGGGATGAACAACCCTAAAGGCAGAAGCCAATCTTTATCAGCTAAGCACTATGATAAACCTTCAATAAGATAAATACAGTAACCCTTTCTATGGGCAGGTTATCTCCAGCTTTTTGACTAATACTGTTGCCCTATTTTACCTGAGAAAGTCTGGTTTAGTATCTCTCGTAGTTAGGAATATCTTAGTGCATTCTTATGAGTGACTTTTTGATTCTCTTGAGGATCTTATTCCTTGAAGACATCCTAGAGTTTACTAGGTCTGTTGATTTCCACTTGTGTTATGTTGTCTCCTCTGTATATTACTGCATGCATTTAAAGTTTATGCTTTGGTTTGAGAAGAGTCAGTGGATAGGGTCTGATCCGTGGAATGATTTTTAGATGCTCTTTACAGGTACATCCTACTCCAGTGCATCATGGGGTTCAGGTGGGTGCAGGCTACTACTGGCTATGTAAGAGAAGATGACTTATTTTTAAACCCTGTCATTAACTTGAACACACTGAATATTTCTTGAACACAGGGTCAGATCTTTCCATGGTGTTGTGTTGCCTGTACAAAAGTTAGACTTCAATTCAATGGGCCAGTCATGCAACTTAGGTGAACAATGAGAGAAGGAAGAGATCAGGCATCCACAGATTAACTTATATTGAACAGAACAGCAATACTTGCAGATGGAAGACTTATTTTCCAGCAGAGTTTGGATTTCCAGGTCTCTTGGTTTTATGCCAAAAATAAAATATTCTGTGGAAAGCAAGCTTTTCATGACAGGTAAAACGCCCAGTTCAGTGAGGATTCTTGACATAAACTCTTTGATGTGTTGAGCTGGTAAAAAAGAGAGGGTTTTATTTGGTGTTCCCTGCTCTCTTTGTTTCTTACATCACTCTGAGCTCACACATTCCCATGTGCTCCCTTGTTGACCTGTAAACCAAACGTCCCTCATGCCAGGGGCTGCATTCTCTGACTTGCAGCTGCTGCTGTCTGAGGGACAGGTTATTTATTTTATGTCAAGCTTTCTGGAAAGTTATGGCTGAAATTATGAGCCTCCATCTGTATTTACACACAGTTGAGCATTCTGGATACCAGGAAAGTCTGTCATGTGCTGTTTTTAGGGTAGCCATGTTTTTTGCCAGGATGAAACACTGAGGATAAAGAAATATGGGATCTGATGTGAGTTGTGATTGAAGGAAACAGCAATGATCTTACCTCCTCACCTCTGACTTTGTCTCTGTGCCGGCTGGTGGCCAAGGTGCCAACCGCTTCTATGACAACATTGAGGACATGATTGGTTATCGTCCATGGCCCTTGATCAAGATATGCTGGCTGGTGTTCACCCCAGGTCTGTGTTTGGTAAGTATGTGCATTTATGACAACATACCATATTATTCTGGGTCCCCACATTCTCTGTAGGAAAGTCTGATTTGTCTTCAAGGTGCTACTGTCATTTCATCAGACTCCTGTAGAGAAGTGCAAATTTTTCCATAGCTGAGGTGGCAGCTTGTTTCCTTTGTAAAGCCTTATCTTTTGCCTGGAAAATTAATTAAGCCTGAAACGCCACTTGTTTACTGATAAGGCAATGGAAAACGTATCCTAAAAGTCTGAAGAGGTTTGGTCAAGTTACTTTTGAATAGAAGACTGGTGGGTGTTACACTATTCCGAAAAACTTGCTTCAGCCCACATTCCTGCGACCTCCCATGGCTCAGAAATATCTTTCTATGGCCATTTGCTTTCTGTGTTATTAAAACTCTTTGAAAACTTCTCAGACAACTGTATTAAAAACAAAACAAACAAAATAACAACAAAAATCTTCAACAGGCATGTTCCTGCCTCTTTCAAGTTCATGTCCAGTCTTACTTCACTGACATTTACAAGTTTTCTGTGCCAAATTCTGATCCCGCATCTGATCTTGTGATTTGTTTCCTTTGACATCAGTGGCAACACAGACAGGATATATAGCTGCAGTTTACATAAAAATTCTGTTCCTCTGTCCTTGGAGTCCACTAGGAATTGAAAATCGGGGGAATTTTCAAAGTTAGTCTCATTCAGCCCAAATTATTTGAGTGTTCTGTGGCTAGAGACCCCCAAGATGGATGAATCTGTGCCTGGTACTTCTGGAAGGCTTCTGAGGAGGACAGCAAGTTTCTGACCTCAATATGACTAAATTTCTGTCTCTGTGCTCCCAGACCCTCAAATCTGCTGCCAATTTTGCTTAGGTTGAACCCACAGTGAGCCTACAGAGAAGCCTGGACCTGGCTGAGATAACCATGCATGCAGTCAGCATACATCAAGCTCTGGCTTGCTGCAGTGAGCAATGGCCGTGCTAGCTCATGCAGAACAGCACACTCATTGCCACCTAGCTGGCATGTGCAGGGGCTGGACTGCTTGACTCCCTCTGCTCCCTATGCCCTGGCTATGTTTGTGTTCTATGTTCCCCAGGCTGTCTTCTTGTTCTCCCTAATCAAGTACACACCCTTGAAATACAACAATTCTTACGTGTACCCACCCTGGGGCTACGTGCTGGGCTGGCTGATGGCGCTCTCCTCCATGGTCTGCATTCCTCTCTACATCATCTTCATACTCTTGAGGACCAAGGGATCCCTGAAGCAGGTACTGAGATCGTGGTCACAGGGTGAATTGCTGCTGCTTCCCCATGACAGCTCCCAGGAAGGGCTCTGGGGAAAATACACATCACACATTTCTCCTCTGAGAAGGCAACGAGAAGTGTGAGTGCCTTTTCCCCAGAATGCCCTACAGCTATTGTTGACAACATGTAGGGCTTGGAGGGTCACAGCACAGCTTTCAGTTTGATCATCAGCTCTCCAGGGTTTTCCATGAGACGCGGTGCCACCATTCATGGTGCAATGCATAGACAGATATGGCAACATCTCTAATGCTGACTCCACTGAATGACAGAGGACCCTCCAGTGTGTGCTATCTGAGGCCACATGCTGACTGGTTTGACATGCTGACAGTGTTAGTAAAGATGCATGACACCATCTTTTTCCTTCTCTTCCTTTAGTGACTTGTGCTAGTGCAAATCAGGTACAAAACCAAGATCTGTTTTACTTTTTTTTTCTCCCATGTTTCCTTACCCCTGCTCCCCTTTTAGTCCTGAGTGATGATTGCGTTATTTTCTTTGAAGAAACTGCACATGACTATTAAAGAGGAGATGCTCACAGACCTACAAAGGTCTACCATGGCCGAGCCTGTACTCATCTAACTGTAGGGCCTCTTGGCCTCATCCTGGGACAGCTGTACAGGAAGTTGTGTCAGACCTGGTTAATGCCTGTCTCAGGCTCGGAAGAATTTCCAGTGAAATACTCGGATGGGAAAAGTGGTGATGAAAGTTCAGTGAAAGAGTGAGAGGGGAATAAGCCAAGCAGGCAGGGAGGTGAAGGAGGAATACAGTTCTATTTAATATCTCCCTTTTGGCTGCCTTTAGCCATGATGCTGATTGCTGTTGGTGACCATGAAGAGGTGATGAGGTCGGGAGGGAGCTGGCTGCTATACCTCTTGATAAAATGGCTTAGTGGAAGATAAATTGTAATTTCTCTTCACCACTGAACACAGATTTAAGGAAAGGCACCTCAACCTTTCAACTTTCCTAGTTATTTCAATTTGAAAATGTATCCCTCCTAATGCAAGACACTATAAGTGAATCTTGTGGCAAGTTGCTGTGATATGTTCACAAGTTCAGATCTGGAATCTCCAAGTTCAGATCTGGAATCCTAGCTCTCCTAACCCTGTCTTGTGCTTCAGACCACTTAGCAGCCCTGCACCTTTCCTACCCCATGGCCAGTTAGAAGTGGGTCAGGATGACTGACACTGCATCTGACTCCTAACAGCTCAGAGACTTTACATGCCTTTATGAGGACTCAGGGCTGTCTGAGAAGTGGTTGCCTAAATGTCCTGCTTGCTGAACAGGCAAGACACCTCACTTGTTGCAAAGTTCTTTGAGTCCTTGGACTAGAATGCCACTGTAAGTGGTGCTAGTGCTTATTCTACAGCACATCCAAGAAATCGCTTCAGCCAATTTCAGACTGTAGTGTTTTCTATTTATTTGCCCTGGTTTACGTTATATTATCTGTAATTTTCAAGGACCTCTCAGTTATATTATTATGAAGAAATTTCCAAATGGGTGCTTGTGGCATGCAAGAAGGAGCCAGCTGCCAAGCCTGGGCTGATTCAGGGGAGAATCAAAGCCAATCGCATGAAATCTCCTGGAATATTTGCTTCTGTTTTGTAAACAAGCTTTCTCAAAATATACCTGTTCCATTTTTCCAGTCACACCCCATAAATGTAATGAATTAATTTCCTGACACAGCTGCTTCCAGGTACAGTGCCTTTTAACTGAATATTGCAAGCCGTTCACTGAAAGCGAGCTCTTAACTGGCAATTATGATCCGTTGCTGCAAAAAACCGATTCCTCTTGCTCCACTTGACTGATCAAGAAACACAAATGTTGTTGCTTAATGTGTCTGATTAAGACAGCTCAAGTCCCAAGCACTGGAAACCTGCAGTGAGTTGCTCACAGAGAAGCTTCAGGCCAAGGCTGGTTTCACAAATCATGGGGCAAATGCTTTTGAATAAATGAGTGAAATCCTGCATCCTGGCAGGCATTTCACAGCGAGGAGAAGTACTGAAATTAATCAAACGAGTCATGGATGAGTTGTCTGCTCTGCTGTGGTATGCTGTGTAAGGGAGGAGCATGCCGCAGCCCGAACAGCTCATGAAAGAACAACAGCTGTGACTGAGCTGGGACATGGCACACCAGAGGGGAGCTGTGGGCAGAAGCCTCCTGTCCCTGTGTCACTCTGGTGAGGGACTGAGAACATCACCAAGGGAGGTGTCACCTGCCAGCCTGCCTCCCACCAGGACAGAAGGTGCCCAGCACTTCCCGACAGTGAGGACATATGGGAGGCTGCGCAGCCCCCATCAGACTTTTCAGGAAGCACGGCTACTTGGCATAAGGAAAAGAGTAATTATACTTTACCCTGTTTTTTCTATGGTCACAGAAAGTGTCTGTGGGGTGAATCTCTAGCATCTTTCAACCCAGGAATCTGTCTGTGGGGAGCCGTGTATGTCAGGTTGTCAGTCCACAGCATAAATCTGAGCCTAGGGATGGACTAACTGTCTGTGTGAGCAGCTGAAGTAAGTGAGCCTGCCCTGCATCACTCCCTTCCACAGCCACCCAGCAAGAGAGGAATGTGAAGCTGTGAGCATCAGCTTTACAGATGCCTTTGCCCCCAGCAATGGTTGTAGATCACTATTGGGTGCTGGTTTGTTTATCAGCTTAATTAACAAAGTCTTCCTCTCCGCAGCGGCTCGCACAGCTGATTTCCCCAGCAGAGGATCTGCCACAGCCCAGGAAGCACGTGGTGGCTCTCTCCAAACAGAAGCTCAAGGAGCAGTCCCCTCCTGTCCAGGAGATGCTCAGCATCACAGAGAGGGAAACCCATTTCTAAGGCACTGAGGATATCACCTTCGTACTCTGAGTTGATTCGCTCTCTCCTTCCTGAAGTGGTTTCTTTTCCTGGACTCTTCCCTTCTGTCCTTCACATGGGACACCCCTGACTCCTGCCAGCTGTCAGAGGGGTCCTCAGAACTGACACTGATAGAGAGGGAAAGAAATGCAAAAAATGAAGTATAGTAACAAAAAAAGAGCTAACCCCCCCCCCCCCCCCCGCCCCCCCCACACTCACATAAAAAAAACACCAGTTGTGTTGGGAGGAGGAAAGGAAACCACAGTGGTGAGAGAGAGCAGAGAATAAACGTGTGCAGGAGCAAAGTTAGGGATGCAAAGACACAAATAGTGGGATGTTAGCTCAGGAAATAAACGAGTTGGTTCAGAAGTACATAAGAAGCATGAGGATGACAAAGGGAAGTGTTATTGCTACGTCACCTACATCCAAGGGAGAGGTTGCCAATAAGGTATTGCAGGCTGCAGTGTTAGTAGTGATGGCTTCAGAACAGGAAGAGTGACAGGGCACTGGGTGCAAACACAGCTATTGATGCTGGATCTCACAGCAGCCTCTGGGTGGAAAGGGGGTGAGGGCTAACTATCCCAGAGGTGTGCTCCCAGTCAGACCCACACTGGCCAGTGAACATGTATCTGAGAGTGAAACAGCTGAATCTTTGGTGATTCTCTCAGAGAAATCACAGAGTGAAGGCAAAGTCCCAGAGCAGGTTGGTTAAAAATGAGCTGCAGCACAGCAAAGAGAAATGGGACCCTGGGGACTGCACGCCCACAAATTTAACTGCACTGCTGGGGCATTTTATGGAGGAATTAATGAAGGAGTTGATGGGCCTGTTTCTGTGCTGCAGAGTAGCTTTGGGGCAAGAGTGGGAGAAGGATTGCGCTGCCTCCACTCTGCTGCCAGTAACTGCTCAGGGGACATGGCAGGAACAATCGGGCACAATAATCATAAGCTCAGAAGAGATAAAGGGATAATTAATAGCTAAGATGACTTCATTGGCAGCAGACTGTGTCAAATTAAACATTCCCTGTTGCCAGGGTGGTCATGATTGCAGTGCGATGGCTGGGAGAGATGTCAGGGGGATGCGATGTGTGGAGCCACACAGCCCTGTCTCGCAGAGGCTGTTATGTCACACGTGTGGCCCGAACACTCAGTGATAAATCCTACCTGAATGCCCATTGAGATTTCACAAAAGCCAGCAGCAATATCTCCCCAGACCATTTACCACGGTCCAGGGAATGCGCACTGGATTTGGGTCTGCCTTGCAATAGTGCCATATCGCAGCACGCGGGAGAATTACCATTAAAGAGAATCGCAGGTGCCACAGGCTCCTTTCCCTTGTTCCTCCTTCCAAGTAATTGCTCATCCCTGTGCTGTGTGGAGATAAACTGCCAGTGCTGAAAGAAAGTGGGGAAATCAGGTCTCATCTGTGCAGTGCAGTCGCTTTTCCAATTGCTATGGGAACCTTATCTTTTGCAGTCTTATGTGAGTTTAACTGGTGAATTAGCATGGGGGATTTTTTTCCCCCATTTAATTTCCTTTCCTTTAAAATCTAAAAATTGTTGGTGAAATGAACACTGAAAGTCAAACATCAGAATTTGTACCTCTCTGGGATATTTTCATTTAATCGGAGATGATTTGCTGTAGAAGGTAGAGACAGCTGGCAAACCCTGTAGTTCTTCACTATGAAGGACTGCAGCACCACAGAAGGCACCGTTTATTTTATTTTATTTATTAAGGAGCTAGATGTTGTGTTGCTGCAATGGTCTTGGGAAGAGCTTAAAATCCAGACTCTTGCAGCCCTGCCTCACGGTAAACATTTTGGTCTTTTTCCCCTCCTGGCTAGCAGTACTGCTCACAGTTTGGCAGAGTGAGCCATCCTCTACAGTCCCTATCTGTGGCTGGAACAACAGCTCCTGGTGGCCAAAATTGCAAGGCCAAGGCACGTGGCAATGCAGTGGTGGTTCAGCCTGCTCATCTGGTAAAGCCACCAGCCCCAAGGTGTCCATGAGTGCTCTCCATCAGCCCCAAAGGAGAGCTGTGCACACAGGGACTGGTTCTGGTGGCAACCACCATCAGAATAGTGGCATTGGTTTTGAGGGGGAAATTTGCTTTCTCCAATCAACACAAGTTCAGTAGCAGGACTGTGTCACGGCATCCAGATTCAGTTAACGAGGGCTTCTTGTGTGAGCCTTGGTACGATGCTCAACCCCTAGGCTCCTGTTGCCATGCCTTTGAGGTGTAAGATAGAGTCTTGCTGCCAGAGAAGCGGTGGAGGTGTGGCCACTCCTTTTCCTGTGGTAGTCTGAAAACACTGCAGTAATCCTAGAGAGAAACAAATCACCTTGCAGTTTTGAACACAGGTGTGGAGCTGTGTTACTGCAAATAAACACCATATGAACTGGTTTATCTGTTGCTTATGTATAATCTGATAGCAGCGTCCCAGCCCTGTCAGGAAGCAGCCTATTTTAACAAAGTCAGAGGAGGAACTGCTGTCATCACTGAAAGAAATTACAGAATTTCCAGCATCAGGAAGTTCATCCAGGCACTTTGGATGGGATGGATTGAGAGAATTGCAGGAAGTTTAAGGGAAAGATCCTTGTCATCTTGTGAGCCAAGCACACCCAGCTGGGGTAGAAAGGGAATATACCACCAACGATTATTTGCTGCTATAATCCCCCCCTGCATGCAGACGTAGTTAGAGATCAACTACTGAATGGTGTGTTGAACTCACACAAACATCTCAGGCACTGCTGCACGCATACTAAGCATCTGAGAGGTCTTTATCAGCCTCTGGAAGATGCCCACACTGTGGTCAGAGTTGAGCGTCTGTCTGAAGAAAAGCCACAACGGTGCATATGTACCATTAGAAAGGGTGGTATGGAAAAGAGGGAGTGATTTTGTTTTCATGTAGATGTTGATAAGACGTCAAAGCAGTGCATTTGAAGCTGAAATCCAAGGGAAGTTACCTAATGGTCATTCTCTGCTGCTCCTCCCAGTCAGAGAAGAGATATTGTATATAGAAGTGAAGAAAGATGTCTGTAAAGCACCTAATTGCCAGGTGTTTTTTTTACCTTTCTGGGGGGGACGGCTGTTTTATTTTTCATTAGAAGTTCATTCATCCCGCCAACTCACTCCAGCAAGGAAAATCAGGAAAAACATCTTTTTTTTTTTTCTTTTTAAATAAAAGAGGACAAAATGTCTTGAATTTTCTTCCTTTTGTCTGTTTTGTTTTGTTTTGTTTTATCTTTTCCTTCTCATTTTTTCCTGTTCTCCTGCCTCCTTCCTCCCCTTTCTGGTCTTTCTTCCTTTTCTTCAACGATGGCAAATGGAAAAAAAAAAAAAAAAGGACATGACAGATGAAAATTTTTACTGAGGAAAACAAACAAACAAACAAAAGTAAAATAGATGGTAATTGAGTTTGCTGGGCACTGTCATCTAGCTCTCAGCATCTGGAAAGATTGTGTCCGCGCTTGTGTTCTCCAAGCAAGCCCCTTCCCAAGTCCTTCTGGCAAGTGTTTTTCCTCAGAGAAATGTGTTGTTCTTGAGCCTCTTCCCTTAGATCCTCATGCAACCAAAGGTGGATCCTGGTCTGGCAGGACTGCAGACTCCAGGAGAGGAAGGGGAAGCCATGGTGTCCCTCACAAGGCACTAGGGCTGCAGCCAGCAGGAGCCAGATGGGGACTCCTTATGTCCTGCCCCTGGAAAGCTACAGCCAGGCTCTGGAGGGCTTCTGAGAGAAATTCCCACATTCCTACCTTTGTCTAGTATGAAATAATATGCATATTCTCTCATTTTCAGGATCTCTTCAGCCTTCTTGACTTTGGCCCTCCCCATAGTTTTTTGTTGTTGTGGTTTTTTTTTTGTTTGTTTTTTTTATGAGGAGGAGAGTTGCAGTCTTCTTTCTCACCACAATGCCATCAGGCAAGGAAAGGAGTTGTCCCACTCTGCGCTGCGCTGTGTAGCCTCACCTCCTGCACTGGGTGCAATTTGGAGTGTCACAGTACAAAAAGGATATAAAGCATCCATTGGTGTTAGAGAAAGGTTCTTCACCAGACGGCAGTGGGCATGGAACAGGTTCCCTAGGGCAGTGGGCACAATGCTGAGCTGATGGAGTTCCAGGAGCTGGATTCAATGATCCTTATGGTTCCCTTCCAACTCAGGATACTCTATAATTCTGGAGGAGCTTGGATCTAAGGCCTCTCCCTGCCCTTGGTGACCATCGTAGCCCTCATGCAAAGGACAGTGATCTGTAGCTCCTGATGAGATGAAGATGCAGCTGTGTCCTCCCTCCACCCCTCAAGAGAACCTGTGCCCACCGTAGACTTAGTGCAGTGGTTAGTTTCATTAACTACCAAGGACTTGGAGCCTTAGCAAAGCTATTGACTTTGTCTTGATCCTATGAATGTATTGCACTTTGCCAAGGGCCAGGAGAGGAGAGAGGATTGTAAAACCATTGAACCATACAATGACTTAGGTGAAGGGAACCTTAAAGATCATCTAGTTCCAACCCCCTTCTGTGGGCAAGGTTGCCAACCACTGAATCAGGCTGCTTAGTGCACCATCCAACCTTTACTGCCTCCAGGGATGGGGCATCCACAACCTCTCTGGGCAGACTGTGCCAGCAGCTCACCACCCTCTGAAAATCTTCCTAAAATTTAGCTTAAATCTCCCTTTTAGTTTAAAGCCATTCCTCTTGTCCTATCATCATCAGACTGTGTAAGAAGTTGGTCTCCCTCTTGGTTGTAAGCTCCCTTCAAATACTGGAAGGCCACAATGAGGTCTACCCAGAGCCTTCTCTTCTGCAAGCTAAATAAGCCCAATTCCCTCAGGCTTTCTTTGTGGGAGAGGTGCTCCATCTCTCTGAGCATCTTCATTGCTCTCCTCTGGACCTCCTCCAGCAACTCCACATCCTTTCTGAGGTACTGGGGACCCCAGGCTTGGACACAGTACTCCAGTCAGGGCCTCATGAGAACAGAGTAGAAGGAGACAGTCCCTTCCCTCACCCTGCTGGCTACTCCTCTTTTGGTGCAGCCCAGGATACAGTTGGTTTTCTGAGCTAAAAGCACTTACTGCTGGCTCATGTCCAGCTTCTTGCCTATCCAGATCCCCACGTCCTTTTCTACAGGGTTGCTCTCAGTAAGTTCTTCTCCCAGTCTGTACTCATGTCTGGGATTGTCTTGATCCCAGTGCAACACCTTGTTTTTGACCTTGTTAAACCTCATCAGATTCTCACGTGCCCGCTTTTCAAGTGTATTCAGATCCCTCTGGATGGCGTTCTCCCCTTCTATTGTGTCAACTGCACCACTTAGCTTGGTGTCATCAGCTGTCACTTGCTGAGGGTACACTCAATCCCACTGTCTATGTTGTTGATAAAGATTTCGAAGAGCACCAGTCCCAAGACAGAAACCTGGGGGACATGACCAGACTCTACTGGACATAGAGCTGTTGACAGCAACCCTCTGGCTATGACCATCCAACCAATAATTTATCCACCAAACAGTCCAACCTTCAAATCCTTGTTGCTGCAATTTAGAGATAAGGATGTGGAGCATCAGATCATCCTGTTGTTCTTTGGTTTATTAGGCTACACGCACTTACAAGTTTACCTTGTATTAATTTGCTAAAAAGGTTTGAACAGGATGAGGAGGGATTAATGTTAATCAAATGAGAAGATAACATAAGCTTTCAGAACGTGAAGATTAAGATGTGAAACCTGAGGGACTGGGAAGATGTGTGCATGCTGCCATCCACTTCCCTCCACAGCGCAACAAAAAAGACTTTATTACTGAACATCTTGCTGCGGACAAGGGAAAAGAAATATTTCTAACTGTGCTTGGTGGGAGCTGAATTCATTTTTTTCCCTTTTGTTTTTAAGCCTAGAATAAGCCCTGCCCTCTTGACTGCTCCTGGGACATCATCCTGGTCTGTTTTGCATGCCTGACCCACAACTGTCTCTGCACAGGAGGGCACATATTTTTGGAGCTGTCTGTTCTGGTTTGTCAAGCCAGCACATGAAAATCTATGTGGAAAGGGAAAGGATTCCCAGGGAGAAATGCTTTAAGAATCTGTGCAAAGCCAATTGTGGGCAACTCAGCTTGTCTTGCTTTTGGTGACTTGCCAAGATCATGCTGTGAAATGCGGTCTCTTCAATTTTTCTTCTTTTCTGAAAGAATTCTGAAGAGCAATTTCCGTCCCAGCCTGGTTTATGGCCAGGGCAAGGAATGTCTCCCCATAGCAGTCTACGATGGTTGCTCTGGATCGGAGATGGACTCATTCTCATTCCTTATTTGCCAATAGCCAGCAGACTTTTCTAACACATGCTTTATCAAGTGTGGGGCCATTGTGCCATGGTGTGGGGAATGGTCTCTGGAGACAGAAGAGTGATGAAAATCAGTCTTCTGCCTCTCCCAAGCTTGTACTTAGCAGTAGATGAAATGAGCTTCTTTTTCACATGGAGAAATAAACCCACTCTCCAAACAAAAAGCAACCTGTCACTTTCCCACACCCTGGAGAAGGGCCATAACCACCTCATTCAAAGCAAGCATCCCTCCAGTGCACAAAGTTCTCTAGCTTTGAGATGCCTTGAGAGCTAGAGCTTAGTATTTCTCCACCAGAATCTCTGGGATTTGTGCTGGGACACTGCAAGCAACATGCAGGCATGCTGAATAACAGCAGAAAAAAGCGGGTTAACCTCTCCACGATGGCAGAATGCAGCCTGGCAGTGGGAACTGGCCCAGTGCTGAGGTTTAATCCCATAACTTTGGGGAAAACATACTCATACTGTCCTAGTTTTCTGTGTTACACTTTTGGATGAGGCATGAGTTTCCCAGATGGGCTGTGGGATGGTGGCTCCCATTGGCACCAGTGCAATGCAGATGTCACTCCTGTTACGGGAACAGCAATAGAGTCCTCTCTCCCATGCCATCATACAGCCCTGCCCCATGGGCATCTGTCCTGCTGCCAGCACTGGGCTGGCTCCTCTCCTAGGGCTCAGCTTTAAACCTTCTGCCAGCAATGGAGTAAGATACTAGATAAGTGGAACTGCAACCCAGTGACAGCCCTCGGTCATTGTGTCCCATGAACCTTCTCGCACAGGAGCCCAAGCATGGCAGTGCATGCCTCCAGTTTCAGGCTTGCCTAGCTTTTGTCAGAGCCTGTGAGTGCAGGGTGCTTAAGCAATGCTTTGAGAAAATGTTGATTATGCGGTGATGAGATGGGACAATGCCAGGAATTTTATTTTTAGTTTATTTCATTTGGTGAATTACCTGCCCCGGCCAAGTAGATACAGATTTTAAAAGTTATTTACTGCCTGAAGTTTTACATAGTTCATAACATAATTTTCTATATGAATCAAAAGACTCTCATCCCAGCCTCTTCTGCAGATCAAGACAGGGGGCATTTCCCTGGTAATTGGAGGTGGGAGAGCTCAGTCTCACTCTGCTGCTTCCCAGGTCTTTCTTCGGTAGGGGCACGGCTTTCTTTAAAATGGCCAGGGGTTGCCTGCTCCAAACACCTCTCCTCTCCAGTTTCTCTTGTTCATCCCATTTTATTGACCCAAACAGAGGTGTCAGCAGCACCTTCGGGTTGTTCTGGCCAGGGTCCCTTGTCTAGGCTGACGTATGAATAGCCCATCGAGCGACGGCAAAGCAATTTCCCACCGTCCAATTCTATTGATAGGAGCAAGTCCCCCAGGGGATCAAATATATGATTACTGCAAACAAAGGATCGCTTTGTGTGTGTGCATCACGTGGGCAAGCAGCAGGAAGGCAGGAAGTACTTTCCCTCACCCATGCCTGCACTGCTCCGTCCCTCCTGCTTGCACATGTGTCAACATTGTAATGCACGAGTGTGAGCACTGACCCTTCCCTTGCTGCGTACATGAGGTTGCATCAGCAGAGCACTTCGCAGAGGAGACTGGCCTTGGCTTTTCCCATGTTAAAGACTCTCTTGGTATTTTCTCTCCTCCTTATTCACTGACAGTTTGCTCCAATAACCAGTCCTGGAAGGACTCACCCTACAGAGAAGAGCAGGAACTTCTCCCATGGACATTTCAACACACTTTTCTTAAAATACTGTGGTATTTCAATGACTGAACTTGTCTGTGGGACATTTCTGAGTCACGAATACAATGCTCCCCAAATATCCTGAATGCTCTTCCTCTTCTCCTTCACATACTACAGACCTGGATCCTCCATTTCCACGAGGAGGTGTGTGCATGTCCCAGCACTAGCTGTGGTCTTTCATTTTCTCTCATCTCTCCTGCTCTTCTTCTTTCTAAGGATCCTCTGCTTACCACAAAAGGGGTACCTGTGGTTGGCATTGATTAAACTGCCTTTGTTGTCCTTTTCCCTTGGCTTGCATCTCCTACCCAAATCTGCCCTCTTTCTCCTCTACACCTACCACAGCAGCTCAAGTACTCCACAACAAGGCTTCTTCTCCCTGTTGGAGTGTGTTGCTGCACGGTTGTAATAGGAAGTGACAGAAACTCTACCAGTGTAACTGCACTTCTGCTGATTTAAAGCATCCACCTCGGAGCTTTTATCAGCATAAGCCTCTTAATAAAGAGGGGGAAAAAAACCCAACCATCCACTCTCCTGGCAGAGCTATGCCAATGATGTAACTGAACCTAAGGGTGCATTTACTTTAAAGTTAGGTGGCTTAACACAGTATGTGATTTCAGTTAAATCTTCTAAAGCGTGTGTGGACACTTCTATTTATGTCCCGTTCATGCTGATTTTAATTTATATTAAGTCCATCAGGATCATGTCTAAGCTAAGTTGAACACAGGTTACATTTCACACTGCTTTTGGTTGGATTAGAAGGACTAGAGCTAAATCATTGCCGTCCCTTCTGGGAGCAGTTTCACTGGTAGAAATATGTTTGTGTACTTTAACTACATTTAGCAAAACAGCCTATAGACACAGGCATGCTTGCATCAACATGACTGTGTCCAACTATCACCTAAATGGTCGTTGAACTGTAATAATCCTGCTCGCAAAGTGGGCTACTCTTGCTTAATTTAACCTAGCTCCTTCTGCCAATGGATAGGTACTGCAGTACTGACAGAAGTCCTTTTTCCCTGCAGAAATCCCACAACTGCTGTTTGGTTTAGTTCTTTTTTCTGGTCCCTGGAGCCTGGTGACCCTTTTCACTGTTCACCAAGAAGGGCACATCACAGATATACCAGAAACCTGAATCTCCTCAGGTATAAAATTTTCTCCTGAACCCCAGGCACATTGGAGCTCTGCTCTGGGGACTCCTGCTTTCAGAACATCTCTGGGGAGAGCTGAAAACTCACAGCCAGGTGGCATACCCTTGCCACTGCTTGGAGATTAACCAGCAAACATCCCAGGATCTCATTAACCCTTGAGTTTTGCTGCCGATGTCTGCACAGGTCCGTAGGAAGGGCAATGCAGATCCAGCTTCAGCCAGCAAGAAGTTAAACTTGAGTCACAGTGCTACGGTGTGGCTATCAGCACCATCAGGCTGGGCTGCCCTCCAGTACTGGCCATCCTCATTTGTCACCACCAGCTTGGCTGTGTCAGAGAAGGAAACGTTATGGCAGTGCTGAGGTCTGAGCTTGGTGCCGTGCTTCAGCAGTTAACAGTCAAAGGCGTCTAACCCCCTGTGAAGTACTGTTTACCTTCTGTCAAGAACTTCCCTGTGTACAGACATTAATTCCTATCACGTGGAAAAACTGGTCACATACCTGAGTATCCCACTGGAGGTGAAGGCTATTCATCCAAAGGACAAGCAGGGAAAATGCCACGGTGACCTTTTGAAATAAATGGTTTTTCTTTTAATAACCTAATATCCCTCTCCCGCCCAGAACCTGCCAGACTGCTCTTCATTTTGTGCTGGAGGACACTTGGTCCTCCAGGTCTCACCTGAGATCTAAAAGCTCAGTGGCAACAAATCTTTAGTGGAGGAAGTTTTTCTTCCAGGTTTTTCTAGACTACATGAATTAAGAAGATATACACAGGACAAAGAAGTGAAAAAAACTTGGAGCTTAAAAGAACCTGGCCGTTTCACAGCTGCTAAGCCTTACTGACAGGATTTCCAGCTGACGTCTTGCTGGTTCCCTGTGTCTCCATAGTTTTCCAGGGGAAAAATGCATTGGTGAGTTCTGAACAAATGTGCTCCAACCTAATCTGTTTTCCTTTTGCAGGTCACTTTTAATCTCCATCGGGTGTAAATTCCTCTTCTTCTGTTGTCTTTATTGTCAGTTTTGTTCTTACTGTATTGCTTCTATGCTTTTTTTTTTTTTTCTTTTTTTTTTTTCTCTTTTTTCTTTTGTTCCTCCACCATGTTCTTCCTTTTGTTTGTGCTGCAGGCAATGGAAATGATTTAAAAATGCCTGTTTTTGAAACAAGCGATTTCCAGACAAAATTACTCCCAAGGCCTCCTAGCATCTGCAGAGACAAGTGGCATAAATGTACTTTTAAGATCAGTGGGTGAAAGCAGTTGTAAATAACAGGGCTAACTGCAGAAAGTACTGGACATGTTTCCGTGGGAAGGACATTTCCAAGAGGCCATGTGTCCCAGGAGCACGGCCTGTGAAGAACTGTGGACGTACGGGGCAGGGCCTTCCTCTGTGCCATAGGACTGGTTGATCTCAGCTTGAGATCACAAGGGGGATCACAGAAGGTGCCCAAGATCAGAGAGAACCCCAGTCCTTGTAGCTTTCCTGGGGAGAAGAGGGAGGCAAGGCTGAGAGATTACACTGCCAAATATGAACAGCCTGGATGCTGCTGATGAAGCAACTCTACACCCTACCAGGTGAGTTTTAAGCAGTTCATCTGTGTTGAGAGTCCTGTATAGCACTTGTGAGTGGAAGATGAGAAGACTGAGTGCAGGAATTTCTCTGCTTCACCCACCCTGATCTTAGATATTTTTCCTATCATCTGTACCCTGCTGACCACTGACTGAGCAAGGATGGCTTGGGTGCTAAGTGCCAGAGCAGAGCTGAGCACAGACTGCCCAGGATGGAAGGAAGGAAGCTGGCCAGCCTGGCCCCAGTGCTGGCTGTCAGAGTCACCGAGGATGTGGAGGAGAAGGCTGTGCTTTAAAGCAGGCTTCCAAATACAATGGCTGCCAGATCTGCCCTAATGGCCAGGTTTGCTTCCCTTGGAGCTGGTGGGCTGGAGGCCTTGTTCAGAGCCAGGCAGCCTAACAGCTGGCAGCAGCTCTTTTCAGAGAGTGCAGCACTCTTCCTCTTTGCAAATTATCCTCGAGTGATTATACCTCTGCTTATTTTACAATGATTGTGCTAATGATTTTTGCAAACGAATTTTAAACTAAGAGATGGCTAGCCTGATTATTTGGCTGCTTTTCCTGCTGTCATCGCATCCAATATCTGTTATTCAGAAAACACTCTTTGCACTTGTGTTTACTCACCCAGATTATACGGTGGGGTTGGGCTCTTTTGCTGGATAACTCCCAAAGCCTCCGAAAGCTTTGGAGGTGGCAGCCCAAACGCTTCAAATACAAATACTCAAGCCAGCAAGTATCCGTCTGAGTATCTGCCAAACTCTCATTTTCTGTGAACATGCTGGTGAATCAAAATCTAGTCTCATGAATGTTTATGGACAACAACCAAAAGAACAGCTCCAAATCCCATCCTTCCAAACAAATTCTACTTCTCTTCTAAGGCACATTCCCAAATTCATTTGAGCTCACCTGCCCGTGACTATTTCTAACCAAGTATGAAATATCCCTGGCCTCTCCTGTTTGGTCCCACTTCCCCTGGAAAGAAAAGCTTTGCTTGTGTCAGGCTGAGAGAAACTCTTGCTCCCCCGTGCCTTTGATACCGACTGCTTGTTTCTGCCTCTAACTCACACAGCTAACGTTTTGCAGAAAACATTTGTTGCTTTCAAATGCATTTTTTATCCCTCCAGTGGAAATGGCTGCTTTGTGCAGTGGTGTATGAGGTGTGGAAATGGTTTATCATGTCTCCAGTGAAAGCATTGCATGTCTTTGCCTATAGTAACTCGTGTTTGCAACTGAGCTGCTCAGGTGGTCTTCAGTCAGGGCTGCAAGGGAAGCTATAAAAACACATATTGAAGGCTGGTTCCCTGAGGTCTGCACCCACCCTGCAAGCAAGCTGCTATTGAATTCTCTCTCTCCAATTTTTTTTTTTTTTTAGGAGGCATTGCATCAATAATGGGACTTCAGGAAAGGTTGATGACCAAGAGGGAATAGCAATGGGCAGGCTAATGCCAGGCATGGGAGCAGGTTGTGCTATCTATCACTGCAGCCACATTTCCATTTATTTTGACAAATGCAGACTAAGGACTTTGCTACTGGCTTCCCACTGAAACTGCCATTTGCATGTACATGTTTTAATGTGGTTTGCTTGGCCACAGTAAATCTGACTTGGTAACACAATGACATATTCAAATATCCCTTTCCCAACCTTGAGACTCAGGATCACTGCAAAGCAAACTCAAACCTGAGCTGAGCTTCCTGGTCAGCCCAGCATCTTCATTGCTCTCTGTGAGCCCCACATTCATAGAATCACTGAATTGTTTGAGTTGGAAGGGACACACAAAGGCCATCTAGCCCAAATCCCCTGCAATGCACAGGGACACCTACAGGTAGATCAGGTTGCTCAGAGCCACCTCCAGCCTGGCCTCGAGCATCTACAGGGATGGGGAGACAGAGTCCGTGAAGAAGCCCTCTGCAAGGCTGAGTGTTCTGGGTCACTGGGGCCACATCATCCCACAGGGAGCTTTGCCATCACCTCACGCTCCATTAGTGCCCACTTACCCTGAACATGATATTCAAACGTTACCCTTCAGAGGACATAAGAAATGTCCTTCAGGCATAGGAAAGGACCATGAACAGCAGCCTCAGCAAAGATGTAAGGTTGTGTCTTTTCCTTCCCATCCATACAGGTTAAGGGCTTTGGTAGATCAGCTGAGGTAGGTTTAGTTGCAACTGGTTATAGAGTGATTGCCTGCTTCAAGGGGGCACACAGGCTTCTTTGAAGAAAATGGGTTTTGCCAATGAGAAGTGAAACATGTGGATGCTGGGGTGCCTCTCTGAACTCCCAGCAGCTGAAAGCCACTAAGCATATTTTTGTCAGTAATTGAAGCACACTTATCTCTGCTTTCCCACAAGGAGAAGAGCTGCTGAGTGACAAGTGTCATTTTGTCAGAAATGCAAAGTGCCCTCCCAGTGCCTTTGGAAGGACCTCACTGGTGCAGCGGTGCTTGCAGGATAAGGAGCTCCTCCCACATGCAGCCAGTCTATAACATGTGGCTCCTTCCTTGACCCAGTGGTGAGTACACTCCAACAGGTAAGTGTCCCTCACCCTCTGCCTCCTCCTTTCAACACCCAAATCCTGACCCACCATCAGCAAGACACCTAGCTGGTGACAGCATGGTGAGCCCCGTCCTGCCCTGTCCCCTTCCTGGAGCCACACTGTTGCAAGCCTGGCCATGCTGGGGAAAAGGTGTAGGAAAGCAGAGGAGGCTCACAAGTGGACACCCATCCTCCCCAGCAATTTTCGGCATCAGGCCCTTGGCCAGCACTCCAGCCCATGCCCTTGGAGCCTCATCTCTCCCACCACTGTGTATTTTTCCAGTGACTCTGGGTACCCCCCCGCCCGCGACATGCTGGGTGTTGATTTGACTGGACGTGAGCGCAAAGCTCATTAAGGGCTCATCAATACGGGTGATGAGGAGCTGTGTGGGGTGAGGCTCATAGCTCCCCTCTGTGCAAGTGAGCAAGTCAGAACGTGCCTCCCTGGACCAGCATCTTTGGGAGCAGCTCTGCACACCACAAGCACCCAACAGGCAACCTGAGGTAGGTGGGACAGCAGAACCTGGACGTGGGGATGGGAGTTTGGGGATCAGAGAAAGGAGTCTGGCCGTGCATGAGCATCCTTGGGGAAGGGTGGCTGCAGGCACTGAGCTCTCCTCCATCCCCCTTAGTTGGATGTAGGGCAAATGGGACAAAAGCATCCCTAGGACATGGCTGGATGAAAGACGGAGTCTGCCTCCCTATAGGTGCTATCGAGGTGAACAATGAGGGGCAGACCCATCTGCCTGGTGCTCCATTGGTGCAGCATGAAGCAGGCAGGCTGCCAAAAGAGGGGGCAGAAGTTGCCTGTACAATGGCCTCAGCTGCACCGCTGCTATGCCTATATTTCTTCTGCCAATTGCCATTCCAGTTGTGATGTTCTTCTGGTCAGGAAAGGCACCAGTCACTGAGAAGGCAGCATTCTTCCTCACAGCCACTAGCACACAGAGCCAACTGGATTTCCCTTGGTTCCAATGGGCCTCTGACCCACTGAGGAGATGTAGCGAGCTTAAATTCTGGAACAGCAGCTAAGTGGAATCCTGGGCAAGTTTCCTTGGTGGGCTCTCTGCTGGCAGGAAAAAGCTGCAGCTTGGCCACCAAGGGCTCCACTGTTGGCTGGTGACCTTGCTGTGATTCTGCTGATTTCTGGTGGACATCTCCAGTACATTTTATCTTGGTTGTCTTCCCTATATTTCCATCACTCTAAGAGAAGCTCTGACATTGCTTGGAATGCAGAGGAGAAGAACAATCAAATCCAAACCAGCAAAGGTATTTTCTTCTTGAGAAAATTAATGGCCACAAGGAACAAATGACAAACACCTGATAGTGGGGACTCTCCATAGTACCGACGGCAAGTGACCACCATGCCTGCCCCTGCAGTCTCTAGCTGTGGAGACAACGGCACAGCAAAAGCTGGCCTGGATGGCTCTCCTGGAGACTTGATGCTGTTCTTGATAGCTGCTGCTATAGTTCTCCTCCTGCCTTCATCTATCTCCCCTCCGTATGCTGAGTGTGTTAGCGGAGGCTTTTGAGGCAGGGCAGGGTTTTTACCTGTTTGCCCTACTTCAGGAGCAGCAGGTGCTTCCCAGCTAGAGGGGTAGAGGCCAGATCCTTACTCCCCTTGGCCACACAAGAGGAGGGGAGATCACTCTCTTGACACACTAGAAATGAGAGGCAGCATCTAGTCACCCTCACGTTTCTATTCCTTGTCATTTTTTTTTTTTTAATTCATTTTTTTCATTAAGTTGTGACAGTTCAATCCAAGGTGACCTTCTCAAGTGAAGCTCAGCACTTCCTGCTGCAAGATCAATTTCACCCAGATCTCTGTTCGATTACTTCATTAAAAAAAAAAAAAAAAAGAAAGAAAGGAAAACCAAAAATAATATCAATTCCACTGCAGCAAATAACCACTGGCATTACTTGAAATGTCTCTAGAGATATAGTAAATCCAGCTCTATGTGTATAAAGCTATTTCCCCCCTCATGCACAAGATAACCATATTTTTTGCACAATACTTGACACTCCTGGTGAGATGGGGAAACACCCCTCTGAAGGCTGTGGTCCCACTGAGGTACTTCTCTCTCTGTTGCTTCATTTCAGGTTCCCCCTGCTCCCCAGCCTCTTCTTCAGTGCTCCTACTTGCTTCCAAGCTCTTGGGAGCTGCCCCCTCCCCTCTGCCCCATTCTGGCACCTAGCTGGGCACCCCTGGGCTCAACCCTCATCCCTTTCTCATAGAAACTCTCATTTGTGTCTCTTTTCTCCCTCCAGTCTCTCATTCTCAAGGAACCTGATGTCTTTGAGAGTCATGATCCTTTATTACAGAGGAAAAGGATCTGGAGATGTTAGCAGTCAGCCCGCTGAACGTGAGCCAGCACTGTGCCCAGGTGGCCAAGAAGGCCAATGGCATCCTGGCTTGTATCAGATAGAGCGCAGCCAGCAGGAGCAGGGAAGTGATTGCCTCTCTGTACTCAGCACTGGCGGGGCCGCAACTCAAGTGCTGTGTTCACTTTGAGGACCCTCGCTACAAAAAAGACACTGAGGCCCTGGAGCATGTGCAGAGAAAGGAAATGGAGCTGTGAGGTGTCTGGAGCACAGGTCTTACGGGGAACAGCTGAGGGAACTGAGATTGTTCTGTCTGGAGAAGAGGAGACTCAGGGGAGACCTTATCGCTCTCTACAGCTGCCTGAAAGGAGGTTGTGGTGAGGTGGGGGTCAGCCTCTTCTCTCAGGTAACAAGATGAGTCGGAATGGCCTCAAGTTACACCAGGGGAGGCTCAGGTTGGATATTGGGAAACATTTCTTCTCAGAAAGAATGGTGCTGCAGTGGCACAGGCTGCCCAAGGAGGTGGTGGTGTCACCGTCCCTGGAGGTGTTGAAGAACTGTGTGGAGGTGGCACTGAGGGACGTGGTCAGTGGGCATGGTGGGGATGGGCTGGTGTTGACCTAGATGCTCTCAGTGGTCTTTTCCAACCTTCGTGATTCTATGACTGTACGATTCTATGATCAGGTACACATGAGTGTTGACAGTGAACTCAAAAAGTGATGGGAGCTGAGAACTTTTGTGCAAGAAAGCTGGGCTGAGAATGTCTGAATTGCCTCAGGCACGGCAAAAGAAAAATGTAGCAAAAATGAATAAACTTCCAGTATTGTGAAATTGGCATCCCAGAGTGCCAGTTTGCACTGTGTAAGAAAAGGAAAATGCTTCTTAATTTAATCAGCACATTTTAAATGGGTAGAAATAGGCCTTTAATCTTTTTAGCACACTAGTTTCACTGAGGAGGATGGAGGCAGGGATGCCCTTAAGCCAACTGTTCATCTTTTCCTATCTGGAAGCCCACGGGGGCTGGAAGAGCTGCTCGCTGCCTGCTGGGAGGCTGCTGCAGGAGTGAGCATGGCTTGGCCCAGCCCTGGCTGTGAGACTCAGGCTGGGCCCACATGGCTGCAGGAGTGGGATTCCCCACCAGGCACAGGCCTCAGGCAGATGCATGCCACCCATCTCCTCTTCATGGCTGTGAGAGGGTCCTCAAGTAGGATTGCTAACGCTGCTCTGTGCTGACAGGGGAAAGTGTGCTATTTGTGTTGTTCGGCTGCTTTTGTAAACTAAGGCAAAAAAACAACAACAAAAAACCACACTTTGCTTAGAAGTGCCATCTGAAGTGAGAGCAGTGAAGCAGGGGCTGTGACGGGGAGCAGGCTCTGACTCTGCTTCCCCTGCAGGAAGAGGAACCCAAGGAGGCTTAAGTGGGCATCCAGAGTGGGGGAGGAGGCTGGAACAGCTGACCCAGTTCTTTCTGCTCACATAATGCAAAAATTAAGGTGTTGCTTGACAAAGTGACCAGGCAGCAAGCAGGAGCCAAAGCTGGCAGCCCCGTGGTTCTTCACATGTTTTTCAGGGCTGTAAGGGACTCCCACTGCCCTCCCAGAACCAGGGTCAAGGGATCTGACATGTACTCTGTCTTTCACTGACATCCTGCTTGTTCAATGCCTTCTGCTTGTTCCATGGCTTCAGAAACATGACCCAAGATCCTGTTTCTCCTCTCCTTAGCAGGACAGGGTCGCAGCATGATAACAACCAGACCCTGCCAACCATGTTGTTGGGAGCACCTTGGGTCACAGGTGGCTGCAGGTAGAGAAGGGAGGCTGGGCAACAGCCATGGATCCAACCTGGACATCAACAACAGAAATCTTGTGCAGGAGAGTGGGAAAGAAGGGTGGAGGAGCTTCCAGACTCCCTGTAGAGCTGTTTTTTCTCTTACCATGCCCTCCATTAATACTGGCTTCTCTGTAACCAGCGGTCAGCTCCTTTCAGGGGGAAGGTTGCTGACCAGCTGGAGCATCTCTGTGTTTCTCAAATCTGGGAGAACCCAGTCAGCATACTGTCAGTATCCCAGGCTGGTACAGTTCACACTCCCATCATGCTCTCCTACACTCTCTCCTGCTATTTTCTGTGTGTTGAGAGGAACAGGAGGAACTGCTCTGTCCCTCATTGGTGCCCAGAGCAAGTAGGGGACATGCTCTTCCTTGGGGAACCTGCTACTTATGCAGGAGCCACTGGGGCATGCTGAGAGTGCTTTACTTTTCATGCAAGCATCATACAATACAAACAGCCCGACAGTCTCACCATGTGAATTTTGGCCAAACCTAGTTGCAAAGCCCCCACCTGTTTGTGCTCACCCAACCATAAGCTGGTATTTGACCTCAGAGGCTGGTAGATCTGACCTGTAGATCTGTCCCTTGCCTCCAGAGCAGCTCTGTCACCCAGAGATGCAGGAAGCTCAAGCATATGCTGCTGCTGCAGCCAGCCAAAAATCAGCGCAGAGCCTGCTGTGGCCTGATCAGCTGGTCACAGCTCCAAACATGAAGCAAGAGCCTTGGGGCTACTTGGCTGTCATTAAAATGGTGTGGATAGAAGGAAAAGTTTAATTGAGTGAACAACAGTCCGCACCGTGCAATTAAACTAATTGTGGCTCTACCTGCGCAGGTCAAAAGTGATTTGCATGGCTGTTACAGCCCTGACAAAGAAGAGGTGGGAAGGTATGATAGCAATTTTTTTTTCCCCACACGTTTCCACAAGTAATTTTACTGTTTCATTTCAGGCAATTTTACGCCCTTGAAATTTTTGTTTCTGTCAGATTTGAGGAGGCTGTTAATATTTCACACCAAAGCAGGGGAAAGTGAAAAGGTCACCATTGTTAGCAGTTTCAGGCTGCAACATTTCAAATGGAGGTAATACATTTTCAGGGCTATTTTCTTATTTTTTGAGAAACTACTCAAAAAGGAGGCAGAGGACTATTTTCCAGAAGGCTCTGCAGCCTGGCTTTGCACCCACAGGAGACTATGCAATTGTTTCTGTCAGCCTGAACAACAGAAGACCAGGCTTCCTGCATGCCACTGTGAAAGTAAGGTTGCTGCTTCACCACTAGGGATTTCTGACCCCTTGTTTTAGTGGCCGTTTTGAAAGTCTTGGCTTCAGTTCATGATGCATTTAGAAGAAGCTGAATAAGAAGCCTGCTGCAGTGTCGTGTTTAAACTCTTTGACCTTGTTTTTAAGGCCTTGCCAAGCACAGCCCACCTCCAGCTGGTAACTCTGCTCTTATTGATTATCATTCTCAGTCCTTCAGGCTTTTTGCTGTGCCCAAAGCACCATGTGCTTTTCAGAACAAATAATGTGACATGACAGAGCTACCGTGCCCACTCTGTTTTCTCCAAGCTGTCAACACAGCCCTGCACTTGGGATGGAAGAGACCATGTGGTCAAGCAGAGAAGCTGGTGCATTTTGTCCTGATAGGACTGCTCAACCGGTATGTGAACTTGCGTCCGAACAGAAGTCAAACACTGCATCTGGGAGCAGATGATGCCAGGATTTTTCCTGACCAGATCTGTATGTCCTGGGAAGGGACATGTGGACCTTGCCACCATGGTTGAAGGGCAGATCTCAGGGACGCTGCAGCTCTGCAGGCATCTCTGCTGAGACTGCTCTTCTCAGCACACTCTGAGCCTCAACTGAAATTGCTTTTTAAAACTTCTTTGCTTTATTTGAGATGTTTGGTGAGGTACTGAGACACTTGAGAGCAGATGCATGGGAAATGCAGAGATGGTCTCTTCTCAGCCTCTTTTCCTGGGTAACAGTGATAGGACAAGAGGAAATGGTTTTAATTTGCACCAGGGGAGGTTCAGATCACTATTAAAAAAAAAAATTCTTCTCAGAAGGAGTGGTGAGGCATTGGAACTGGCTGCTCAGGGAGGTGGTGGTGCCACAGACCCTGGACATGTTCAAGAAATGTGTGGATAGGGCACTGAAGAACATGATTTAGTGGGCTGATTGATTGGTGGCTGGACTGGATGATCTTAGTGTTTTCCAACCTTAATCATTCTATGATACTATGGTCATCCACAGACTGGAGGCTATTCAGAGCTTTCTCAAGACAGATGATATGTCCCACTGCTCATACCCCTCACTGAGTAATGTGTTCAATGGTGAGGGAAGAGTGGAAAAGGATTGCCCCAGGGCTAAACGTCTTTCTGACAGATGTCTCTCTGACAGATGGCTGATGGAAGAAAAATCCATCAGACTCAATGAAACCTCAAAATGCAGGTGCAAAACCTAGCTCAGGAAGCTGGATACACTCTGAGAGACATCACTCCAAACTTCTTGTGGTCCTATATTTTTTGTCTAATCATCTACCACTGTAAGAGACAGGACAATAGGTAGGATGGACCTTCAGTGGGTTCATTTCGCTGTTTTCATGGTGTACCTTGGCTATAGAAAAACATACATAAATCTAAGGACTGGCAGAACTTGTTTTTTCCTGTGCTGGAGATGATGGAACTCACTTCACAGGGTAGAAGAAACTGCCAGTATGGTCTGTTGCTCCTTTATCATCCTAACCTCTAGCACATGAAATATAGAGTGTTATCACCTAGGTACAGTATTGCTACCGAGCTGTGGCAGCAAGAACAGATGAAAAGAGCACAGGGAGAGCAGGTTATATATATTAAGATAACAGCTTACCTACTGGTTTTTGTCTCAGGAAAAAAAAAACACTTAAAATGGTTTCTGCTGAGCCTGATTTGTTATGTCTCCAGGCATAGCTAATTATCCTGACTTAGCCCAGCTCTGAATTCTTCCCAGGGGTTTTGGTGCTATTTCTTCTGTTTTGATTTATAAATTGTCTTTATTTTACTTTCCTCCTACATGCTTCGTATAATCTTTTTACTCTTTGCCTTACTGAGGAGCTGGGAGTTGGTGTGACAGTGCTGTTACGAAGTGTAAGATGGAAAAGGAGATCCATTAGCCTTTGTGCTGGGTGTCCAGAAATGCTTTCTTCTGGCATCTGCATCATGGGCTATTTGAAACTGTCTCTTCTCCCCATGACGCACCTGTGTACTGTCACGTACTGCTGGGCTTACCTGCAACCACCCTTGTGCTAAAGGACCTGTGCATCTCCAGGCTGGCTTTGAAGCTCAAAGGGCTTTGGTTACAGCCTTTATCCTACAGCTAGGAGTATTCTCTTGATGTAGCAGAATAAATTATAGTGGAATGAATTACAGTTATTTTCTTTGTAATTGGCATCGTTTTTCTAACCTCCATGACAAATTCTGTAGAGTAAGGAAATCCATTTGCTGCAGTCATGGAGTAAACAGGAGATGATGCTGTCATTTAGCTTGGGTTTGGGAGGGTGTCTCTGTTCAAAAAATTTTAGAAACTCACAAGCATCCTGCAAGGCAAATGGGTACCGTTTGCTTAGGCAATGAGGCTAGCAAGAGTAAAAGGCTCAGGTAGGGCCAGTTTTAACTGCTAGGGTGTGCCTCCTCCTCATAGCATTGCTTTGTTTCTTGATATATCCACCTGACATTTATTTCTGATTTGTGCATCTGGGAATGTATTTGTCAACAGACTTCTCTGGCAGACTGCAGCACTGGTCACAGTGATGGCCCCTGGTGGAGAATTAAATTCACATTTCTGGATAATGGCTTGAGTCATAAGTGAGAGCCAAGACCTTACTGGCCCCAGGCCCATCTTCTGCGCTGGCCAAGGGCAGGTGCTGAGGGGAGAGGATACAGCCAGGAGAAATACAGAATCCTGGCTTGGTGGGATCTCAGTGGCTCACAGGCTGCCCATATCCATTCACATCCTTAGTGCAAGTGCTGTTGCAAAAGCTATATGGACACCAGCCATGCATGGGCAGCTGGGCCACACCGTTTCTCAGATGGGTCCGTGGCTTGTGCCCTCAGTTTCAAGCGTGGATCCAGTGGATGTGTCTCCTCTGATGTGCGCTTCTCCACTGTCTCTTCAACATGCCAGATAAATGTCTCTGCTGGACTGCTCTGTTGGTAGCTCACTGTTACTGCGCACACACATGAACACCAGTACCAGAGCTTTTTGCAGAGCAAGTGTTGGGATGAGGGGGAGATGAGAGAGAGGTGAAGCATTTGCTATATGCTGGTAACAAACAGCTTTAAGCCCATTGTTAGCAGTCTGCGTGACCGTAGATCTTCTGAAGGGCAGAATTACCCTACGCTTTACCTCTGGGGAAAGCAGGGAAGCTACTCTGCTGCGCATGAGTCTATCCAGTGAGTCCACTTCAGCCAAGTGAGGCCCTACCCTGAACCTGAGACACTGACATAGGGTAATTTCTTTCTCTGCTTTCTTATCAGGAGGTTTGCCCAGCACTTCCAGCTTCATCTGAGTTTGACCAGGGCCAAGGCTGCTTTTTCTGCTTTTCCAGCCCTTGAGCAAGAGCAGCCATACATTTGAGTCACCATGGGCAAGATGGACAACACCTCCGTGGAGCTGAGCTCTCCCTCTGAGGTGAAGCAGGCAGCCTTGGAAGAGCCGGAGCCCATTGCCCCCGAGGCCCCAAGCACCAAGAAAAAGAAGATCCCAGACAGGGGCTCTTGGAAGGGGAGGTTTGACTTCCTGTTGTCCTGTGTGGGCTATGCCATTGGGCTGGGCAACGTCTGGCGCTTCCCGTATCTCTGTGGCAAGAATGGAGGAGGTGAGTGTAGCAGAAATGCTAAGTCATGGCTTGATACAGTGATTTGAGCACCTGGTGGGAAGGCAGAGCCAACCCAGGGGAGCTCAGGTACATGCAGCGCACCTGAGTGACTGAAGGGGGTGGAGCCAGGATCCAGCCCTTCCCATATCCCTCATTTAAGGGTTGGCAGTGGAGGCAAGGGTAACTTGCTGGAGATCCCTGTCTGCTTGAGGCCTTCCAAGGATAAGCAAATTTTCTTCCTTCATTTCTCTGCCCATGGCTGCTGCATTTGGGCTTGTCCTCATTTGCTGCAGTCTATGACTTTGCCCCCTCACCATTATTGCTGTGTTTTCCATCGTGTTATCGCACTGCAGTAAGAGAAACATACAATGCCTTTGCTCACTTTTGAGCAGCCTTGTTCCCTGGACAGGCTCTAAATTGTGTGGGTCTGTGCAAGTGGCTAGTGGGCAGATGGAAACAGTGCTGGGCTAGAAATCAAGAGAGCTAGAAGGCCAGCTCCCTCCCCAGCTTCAGACTTTCTGCATGAACTGGATTAAGTCATAAAACACACCCTTGTGCTTTTCTTCGTAAAATGGTGCTGTTTCTTCAGCATCATCACAGAGATGCTTTTGTAGAGGGGAATATGTACTGCTCTGACATCAACAGAGCAGACAGCTCTTCTCCCCCACATCTGCCTCTGTGTTTTCTCCTATTAGTAAAATAACCTTCCCTTCCTCTTTAACATGCTACTTACCTTCTTGAGCTATTCCTCAGAGTTCCCCACAGGTCCAAATTCCTTCATCTCACCTTTCAGGCTGTAAGTATAATTTTATTGTCATGTCAGCCTTCTTGTGCTGGTGATTACTTTCCTCTTAGCTCTCCCCTTCCCAGAGTTCCTGTCATGGAATCATAGAATCATTAAGATTGGAAAAGATCATTAAGCATGAATGAATATTTCCCCCATGTTGGAAAAAAAAACAAAACACTTTTCCAACACGAGAGTCATATTCATTCATGCGGCTCTGAGGGTCTCCTCGCTTAGTTTCTCCACACCTTTTCCTCTTCCCTCAAGTTTCATCTTCAAAACCTACTTCTTCTGTGGCTATCATGGCTGTTTCTCATCTCTTCAGCTCACCCACGCTGTCCCTCCCTGCCATTTTCAGAGCTGTGATTCAAGTTTCCTGAACTTATCCAGCCAGACTCCAGCGCCCATACCTGGTACCAGTACCCACGTTTGCTCAGATATAGCCCATCCTCTGCTCTGCGTTGGCTGCACAATATCAGACACACTGCATCCACGCTGCCCATCTCCTCACATTTAAAGGTGGGGATGGTGATACCTATAATTAGAGGAGAGATTTATTTGAGATAAAATCAATCCTATTTATAAATCCAGCTGAGATCCTAAGAGGGACTGTGCTGCGGAGGTGTGAAATGCTGTAATTAGTCTCAGTAATGGCACAGGGGGTAATTTCTGACCTGGCAGCTGCAGGCACACCGAGGGACCAGCTGGCTGCCAGCAAAAGTGCTGGGCAGGTGTAATAGGGGGACTGGTACCCCTGCTCTCATCCTTACCTCACATGCTGGGCTGTGCAGCTGGTGGCAGCCTGCACCCCTTGTTCCCCTTACCCTGGCCTACTCTGGCTGTTCCCACAGCCAGCAATAAGAAGCAGTGAGCATCTGATGCCTGTAAGGGACAGAAGTGACGCACACAAGCGTCACTGGCTGCCAGTGGGGAGCAGCGAGGGAGGGTCGTGCAGCATCTGATGGCAGCTCCTGGCATGGCCCCAGCAGAGCAGGCAGAGGGTGGGATGCTAATTTTAGCATCCCGCATGTGAACTGCAAGGGGCGTGGGCTGTGGGCTGCTTCCATTACGCACAGGCCAATTGGACTGAATGGAAATACCATGGCCTTGCTTACTGCCATCACATTGTATCAGCTCATGGCTCACTTGCTTTGCGTTGTAATCGGGCGTGTAGTTAGGGGATATTCGCCCTGGGTGCAGCGGCCCTCCATGAGCACCATCCGTTGCACAGAGCAGGCATCACCCCAAGAGATGCCTGGCTCCCCACTGGCTCTGTGTGCTGATGCCCAGCAACGACTGACACTCAGCCCTGTGCTGTCCTTCTGATGTCAACAGGAATTTGCTGGACTCCAAGCTGACTTTAAATGTGGCTCAGAAGGTGCTAAAAATTGTCTATCAGATCCTGAGCTTGAATAACTTGAGAGGAACGTTTCTTTAAATAAGCATCACACACTTCTCATTTGCACTTTGAGATGCCAAGAAAAGGCAAATCAGCTCCTCATCCGTGGGCAGTGTTTGCTGGTTTAAGGTTGCTATACCTCCCCGTACAGCATAAGAGCTGAAAACTGCAGAAGGGTGTGAGGCCAGGCACACAGATTTTAGGTACAAATTTCTGAACTGATGTCACAGCTGGCAGTGCAGCTCTGGCTGTGTTCTTAGAGCCTGCTGAGGGACCTGGCCCTCCAGAGCAGCACCACCACTGCCGATAGCCCTCAGCTCAAGGCTGCAGCCTGGCTGGTAGATTTGCCCCTATTCCAGAGGATTTTTGGTTGAGTCACAGTAGACTACCTGGGTTTATGAGTTTTGGGCTTGTTGTGTTTTTGTTTTTCTTGATAGTCTAATAAAACCTTTCACAAATCTTTTCTGGCCTGCTGTAGATGAAAAATGCAAATCCATCAGGGGAGTGGCCAAATTTCATTAGCTGCTTGCACAGAAGCCAGCCAAGCACTGTGTCCTCACCAAGCTCAGCAGCATCCATGGCCTCTGGCTTCCTCACAGGCCCTGGGGCTGAACCTGGCCCATAGGCAGGATGCTGCATGGGCAGTCTCTCCAGCTGCCACCCTCAAAGCTGTTGGCTCTCCCTTGCCAGGCTGCTGTCGGAGGCGAGAGTTCTGGGGTTGTATGCCAGCTTGCAGTTCAGACTTATGGACACTGAACTGCAGGCCCACAGCATGTTTTCTCCACACCACCCACTGCCAGCTCCTCAGCACAGCAGCTCCCACTGAGTCCCATGCTGGGTTCTGGTACCTGCCTCTTCCAGCTGGGCTCACTCCCTGCTTGACACACAGGCGTCCTCAGCTGAGTGCCCCCGAGCCAGCAGCTGCCACAGCCTTGATGCTTTCCTGCCCACAGAGAGCAGCTGGGGGAGCCTGGCAGGGCTCTGCAAGGCAGCTCTGCTAGCTGCCTCCATGCTTGCTTTCCCTCTAATACCTGGAGAAGAAGACTTGGGCTGACAGCTGGGCCCTCTGGATGGTGCGGACATCAGTGCTACCCTGCACCTGGCCAGCTGCTGCAGCACAAATAGAATATCTCCTCTTTCCCCTGCCAGGATCTTCTGCAAGACTTAGTTCTCCTTAAGGACAATGACAGGCTCCAGCACATGTACCAGGCAGCTGGAAAATGAGCTTTGTGCTGAGTCTTGGAAGTCAGAGTGACCTGAACTCATACGGCCTTTAAATTGCATGGCGAGGCTCATCTATTGTGTTGCTTCTTCTCATACTGGGGTGCAAGTAATCTATCTGCTGGATGGCCGTAGTTCTAATGACAAGATGACTTCCATAGGGTCCATACTAATAATAGAGTCCATAGAAATAACGTTTTCACTGGTAACTTTAAGGATAAATCCTAGAGAAAGAGTGGGGAGGTGTACAGGACTGTTATAAGAGCAAATTGGGTTTTTGTCATAGATTCCCTAAAGGACTGAAACAGCTGTGAACATAGAAAGTAGCGCCAATGCCAGATATTCCTGTGTCCATTTTCTCAAGGTGAAAGCACTGCTGCAAGTAAGACAGAACTTCAATGAGAGCAAGCTACCAATGTCAGCACCTGAGTGTTTGGTTTTGTTGTCATACTGGATTTAGCAGCACCCAAGTGTCTATCAAATAAGTGAGGCTGATATCACTAGCTATGGTGTATGTATTTATGTTTATATGAGAGATAAATATCTACAGTGGTATGAGCACAGAAGGGAAAGACAGTGGTGATCTCAGTAGGAGACTTTCTGAACGCATCAAGCCCAGTTGCAAACTGTCACCTCTGAGCAAGTCTGTTCGTTGTCATGTGGGTGCTGATGGAGAAACAGGGAGCCATCCGGTAACACTGCTCCTTCTTTCAGGGGCCTTCCTCATTCCTTATTTCCTGACGCTGGTGTTTGCTGGGATCCCCCTCTTCCTGCTGGAAACTGCTCTTGGCCAGTACACCTCTGTGGGCGGACTGGGAGTCTGGAAATTAGCACCCATGTTTAAAGGTACTGTGGTGTAAGTTGGCAAAGGTGGTGATGTGCCTACAAAGAGCCTCCAATGGTTTGGGAAGCAAAGCCCTGGGGACTGAGGTGGGGAGCAACTCAGGCATTTTTTCCCCTGTCCTTAACCCTTAAAATCTGGGGAAGTGATCAGATCCTGCTTGTAAGGAGCAATCTAGCATACTGAAATTTTCACCTGGTTGAAATGGGTGGATGAGAAGCTCTCTTGAGGGCACAATATACCTGTGCTGTGTGCCACATGTGCCTTGTTTTTTTTCCTGGCTCTGCCACAAAGCTTTCTGTGATGCCCAGGAGCTCACCGAGGCACAGAGACCTAGACTGATGCTGCTCTCTGTCTTCTTTTGCAGGAGTGGGGCTGGCGGCTGTGGTTCTCTCCTTCTGGCTGAACATCTACTATATTGTCATCATTGCTTGGTCTCTCTACTATCTCTTCAACTCTTTCACTGCGGTGAGTCACAGTCACAGACTTCTATGGCGTGGCATTGGCTGTGCAGTCCTTACTCTCTGCTTTCTTGGGAACAGTTTATAACACCATGAAGATACATCTTAGGATGCAGCTTTTGTTTGTTCAGGTATCACAGACCTGGCTGGTGACAGGGTTGGTGTCTCCACAGGCAGCTCCAGGTGCTGGCTCACAGCCTTTGCTTTCTCCAGAAAGCTCCTGAAAGGTGCCAATCACAGAGCTTAGCTGACATCTGTTCCCTATCCCTCCTAAATCTGAGTAGGGGTATTTTGAACACAAACAGGGAACCCATCTTGCCCGCTGCAGCTTCTGTCATCTGAGATCCAGAGGAAATAGAGCAGCAACAAAAGGTCCCCATGCCAGCCCCTCCTAGAAGTGCTGTGCTGCATCTCTGGAGTGCAAGGCACTTGGTTGAAGGGCTGCTCTGCGGCTCTGCTTGAGCCACTGCATTTCCTTCACAGCAAAATCACAGGATGGATGCAAATAGCTTGAGGGGGCCACTGGAGCGTTCCTGTCAGTCCCTCCGCAGCCCTTGTGCAGAACCAGTGTGCTCCTTGCAGGGTCTGATGCCACAAAGCACTTAAAACACAGATAATATCTTAAAAAGGGGATTGTATTCAAGTTTGGACAGGAAAGGATGCAAATATTCTCAAAGACTTTGTCAAGCTGGAGCCCAGAGCCTTGTCAACAAAGGGAAATCATCCAGAATAGCCCTTCTGCATCCATCTACATGTCTTGGTCATGCTTTCTCTGTGCTTGGGAAACAAGACTGCTGTGTGCAGGATGTTTCTGAGCTGCTTATGCATGGCATGACGGGGCACAGGCAAGCTGCCTGTGCGCTCATACAGACCATGATGCTGAGATTTCATTGCTTGCAGCTCCAGAGCTGACTGTGGTCAATCTGCAGCAATGCACTGCTACTATGCTGTTAGCCACAGCACAGAAATATCCAGGAACTCCTCTGTAATGCTTAAAATCAGGGGAGGAGATGACATGAAATAGCTACAGTGCTTTATATTTACTCCCAAGCTTATGTTACAATAGTTTGTTCCTATAAGACAGACTTTTAGCCTCCAATTTGCAATACTACATTGCTTTTCACATGTTGGGGCTTGGTATGAGTGGGAGATAAGGAAAAAATCAGTGTTTGTTCTTTGTGCAGAAAACTCCAACCACTTGTTTTGTGAAACTAGCCAAAAGCCATAGTGATTCTAAACACAATATCCCTTGGTAGCTATTTTAATTAGTAGCTATTAATTACCAACAGTTAATTGGAAATAGCTTACTATCCGGGGAATTGCTACATTTTATTAGAGCTATGACATTGCCCTAATCATGTTCTTGATATAATTTCCTGGAAAAGCCTGCTTCACACTTAATTAGTATTTTGGAAAACCATTTTATGCCTTTTGCTGCAAGGCTTCTGCCTATCCAGATGAGCTGCCCACCCCCTTTGCAAAAACAACCTGTGTCTGTAGTTTAAAAAAAAAAAAAAGACAGGTTTCACTCCTTGCTGGAGATGTGATGCTAATGACAGCCATGTCCCCAGGACCTACCGTGGCAGAGCTGTGGGAACACCTGGAACACTGACCGCTGCTTCTCCAACTACTCCCTGGATGACACCACCAATCTCACCAGCGCCGTCACCGAGTTCTGGGAGTACGTCACAGCCTGCCTACACCAGGTTTCTCCCCACTGCAGCCATCCCACCTGTCCACTGGGGCTGCTGCCCTCCCTATCAGCTCCTGACCTTGGAGAACTGGCCTCTAGCTGGGGCGGGCATGGGATGGGGAGCACTGTGCAGTTGCATGTCAGATGAATGGAGAGTAATGGCCTCACTGCATCTGTCCTCCTTCCCTTAGCCCCTCACCATGTGCCGCAGGTCCCTCTATGTCTTGTGGGCTCTTGTGCACGTCTGCATCTGGCCCTTCGCTCTCCAGCCACCACTGAGATCTCCAATCATTATACCCCCAGGGGTCAGACTTCCCCTTAACACAACCTCTCCCACCCTAGGAGGAACATGCACCAGATGTCTGGGGGCCTGGGTGAGCCTGGATCCGTCCGCTGGCCCCTGGCTGGCACACTGGCCCTGGCCTGGCTGTTGGTCTACTTCTCCATCTGGAAGGGTGTGGAGTGGACAGGCAAGGTATGGTGTGAGGAATGGGTGGTTCGGTGCTGTCAAAATGTCCTCCAGACTCAATTTAGTCTGAGTGTCTGTAACTAATGTTACGGTGCTTCAAGGCTGAATAGCAGTAGATGCTATTAAATTCTTGACATTTACCTTGCACGGCTATAAAAATTGCTACTATGTTCACGGTAGCTTTCAATCTAAGCGTAGAGAATAATTCTTCCCCGCAAAGTCGCAGGTCCACGTTCTCAGTCTCTCTGAAGATTTGGGGAGGAGATTTTCAGAGATGACTTACATTAACCCACATCAGGACAGTTCTCCAACATGATGAGGTCTCTTCTGGGCTCCTCCCTACAAAAATAGCGTCTCTTGAAATGCTGTGGGTTGAAAAGCACTCACCATCTCTTTAGAAAGTTTTTCTGCTGCCCTTCAGGTATTGGTAAGATACCTATGGATCAGAAGCATATGATTATTCACTGTGTAGCATTTCAGACCAGCAGAGTTGAGAGGTAATTGCTTAGTTTATTGAAATGGCAATGCTGAAATACTGAGGTGTGTTTTTTAGAGTACAGCATGATGTTAGAAGGACAGCATTATGAAAGGAATAATCTACAGTGAAGATCAGAAAGAAGCACTTCAGAGGGAGGTCACCTCAACCGCTGACACCCCTAGGGGTTCTCAGATGGGGTTTTGCTACACAGTCACAGCAAAGGCCCAGTGACTGCCATTACCTGTTGAGTGATAGCACATGCTTGCAATTCTCTGAAGAGCTGGAGTCAAGAGAGCTAATGTTCCTTGATGCATTGGACTAGTGGAATGCTGCCTTTAGCTCTGCAAAATAAGGATGCGATGACTTAAAGGGATTATTCTGCGGACTAAATTTATCCTTCTGCAATCCCCTTGTCTTTGGGCAATCCATCTAGAATTCTGCCTGCTGCTTTTGCTATTAATGCATCCTTGCTTGTCTTTGGCAGAGAGAAACAGCCAGAAATGTTACTTGCATTGGAGCGGGAGGCGGAAAACACTGTGCAGGTTGCTCTCTCCATGATTACAGGCTCAGCTGTGAGCAGAAGTGCTTGGGGAACTTATCCCCCTCTCAAAGGTGGTGGGAGGTACACAGTGGCTGCAGTGCCACCATGGACAGAAACGACTAACTGTATCTCTCCCATGGTGTCTCTTGTAGGTGGTGTATTTCTCAGCTACCTACCCCTACTTCATGTTGTTCATCCTCTTCTTTCGGGGAGTCACACTGCCCGGGGCCAAGGAGGGCATCCTCTTCTACCTCACACCTGACTTCAAGAAGCTCTCTGACTCCGAGGTTGGTTGCGTGGCTGTAGCTGTCCTGCTGGTAGTTCTGATGCCCAGCTACTTCCACATCAGTGTTTCCTTCAATACTTTAAGAGAGAACTAAAGCTGAAAAGGAACGTCTCTCCACTCAGGTAGTCGTTACCCTCACAGCTTGAGACAAAATTCAGGTTGTTTATGGGTGGAAAGCTGTGAAGCATCTCTGTTGTAATCAGGTGACATTGTCCATGAGGGATGAGAAATTACCCCAGGGAAGGAACCTCCCCTCTGGGTTAGGAATGCCTCATGGCTGAGCCCCCAGGCCCACACTGACCCTGTGTAGCAGGTCATCAGTCCCTGCAGGGAGGGAGAGATGGACCAGAGGCTGGGTAATGGCAAGCTGAGTCCACCATGTTGACTGCATGGTGGAGGACAGATACAAAGCGTGCTCCTTTTCTTCAGGTCTGGATGGATGCAGCCACACAGATCTTCTTCTCCTATGGCCTGGGGTTGGGGTCCCTGATTGCACTGGGGAGCTACAACACTTTTCACAACAACGTCTACAGGTCTGTTGGACTTTCCTGGCTCTGTTGGGTTTTTGTGGTGGGAGCAGCAGAGAATCGTGCATTGTGACCAACATCACATGTCCAGCAGAGCCCCCCCTCTGCTACTGCCCTGAATGCTTGCAGGGATAGAGGCATCACAGCAAGTCTGTGTGCATGGCCTCTGCTGTCCACCTCTGTCACTAAGCAGCTAAGGGGCACGCTGCCACCTCCCTAGAAGGGAAGGCTTAGTCTTCTCTTTGCCCACCCTTTGTGCCTCATCTATTTGGTGGGGACTTGAAAGTGGCTTCTTTACTTCCTTTCTCTCTTCCAGAGACTCTATTATTGTCTGCTGTATAAACTCCACCACGAGCATATTTGCTGGATTTGTTATTTTCTCTATCGTTGGCTTCATGTCACACATCACAAAGAAGTCAATTTCAGAGCTGGCCTCCTCAGGTGAGCAAATATGGCAGCAGTGCCAATAAGACCCAGAATGTCTTTGCCTTCCCTGATCCCCCAACATCACCTCTTAAGGTTTGTATCTCTCTGCATTGTTACTCAGGCGTTGTCCTTGAGTTACAGTGCAGGAGTCAGATCTTAGTATTTTCCTGGGAAACCTTTATATGTTGTGCATGTAAAGGGCCAGATTCTCTGGCACTGGTATAATGATAGTTTGTGTATTGGTGTAGCCAGTGCCACTTCACGCACTTGAAGATCCACCGTGGGAAGTTTCCACGAGTCACCCAAAATAGCAAACCCAGGTACAAATGCAACAGCAGCCTTTTTAGATAAATTTGTCCATGAGTGTGGGATGCTGCCAGGCCTTTCTTCTCCATGACCAAGCTCGCAGTCATCTTTGTATGCCCTCTGCCCAAGACCAGTCTGAAGCACCAGACATTCACTGCACACCAATTCCTGCTGCAGGGAGCATTCCTTCCTGCTTTTAATGCCCACCTACTTTCAGTGCTGAGGTTTTATGAGCTTTAGCTGCAGTGAAATATTTTGTCTGTTTGCTTTCTGAAACCTTTCTTGGAGAAAGAATGCCTCCTCACATACTGCCTATGTTCTCGGTAGATGTGATCAAAGCTTGGTGTCCTTTTTCCATGCAAGATTTTGAAATTGTGATCTCTGAATAATTTTTTTTTTTTAAAACAAAGATAAGACTGTGCCTTTTTGCCCAAAGACATATTTTGAAATTGCTGTCTTTCCAGAGAAAGCTTTTATCTCAAGCAACAGCATTACGTCATGGGGGGCCGGGGGGGGGGGGGGGGGGGAGGTAGAATAAAAGACACCAGCACCATATTTTATTTTATTTTATTTTATTTTTTTTAGCAAAGTGCTCTATCTCTATTTGATGACAGTGATTTGATGACTTTCACTGGCAGGAGAAAAGGCAAAGCATCTCTCCAGTCATTGCTGCCTCTCATCCTGCCCCTGTGCACCCGACATGGTTGGTGTGTCATGGGTAACATCTCTTGTACTAACTTCCTGCAGTTTGTGCCTGCCATCGCTGTTTCTGTTCACTGTTGCACATCACTATGACTTTCCACCAAACACTTCATAAATGTGGACTTGTCTCTTGTTTCACTTCTACAGGCCCTGGACTGGCTTTCCTCGCCTACCCGCAGGTCGTCACCCAGCTACCCCTGTCCCCTCTCTGGTCGATCCTTTTCTTCTCTATGCTGATGATGCTGGGCCTGGATAGTCAGGTGAGACAGCCCAGAGACAAGGTGCGGTAACATAGAAAGATATTTTTGGATCTCATGGTGGTTTTCCCTTCTGCACCTTGAGTTAGTGTTTTTTCACAGATTCTTTCACAGGAAAAAAAAATCTCTTTTGTGGTCATCACCCCCTCACTCTTCTCATATACTGCAAGTGGGGTGGTATCTGACCAGTCAGCCTTATGAGAAGATCGCCACCTCCCTGCAGAAGGATCTTTGGAAAGCTGTTCTCCATTCAGAACAGTTTTGGGTGCCAGAGAAGTGTTGGTACTGTTGCATGGATGCAGTGTGTCCTGGTCTTGCTGGATGGCCCTGGTGATTGAGCTGTCCAGTAGCACAAAAGTTCTAAATGGAACTAGTGGGAAACTAGCCCTGCCAAAATGCTTTGGGGCAGGAAAAAGGAGAGAAAGGAAAAAGTATATATATTTTAAGCAATTACTGGTTTTTGTTTTGTTTTTTTTCCCCAGTAAGATGTTAAATGTTTTCCTAGAAATAGGAATGCAAAATAAGGAAAATCAGTATTAACTGCTACATTTTGTGTCTACATAATAAGAGTCTGTGGACACTGCAGTCCTTGGTATTTTGTGAGAAGCTGATTTGGGATGCTTTGGATTTTCTAAGGTGTCATGGAGCACCTTTACCAACCTACATTTCCTGTGAGGCACAGTAAGAGAATGCCATTACTTTGGCTTACTGTTGCAGGCTGGAGTAGAAAATTCCCAGCACATACCAGTCTCCCACCAGACCATATCTCTCTGCCATGGCACTGGGAGGTTGCACTGAGAAAAGCAGCGATGCAGGATCTGAAGCAGTGGGAATAGTGGTTTGGTGCAGTGTTTTGGCACTGTTTTTAATAACTAGCATAGTCCTGAGCAGAGATGAAGTGCTCTGCTGTTTGAGCTCCTGGACTGGCTTCATAGTGAGCAGGTGGAAAGAAGCCATGCCTTGGGAAAGTCTTGCAAAACAAAACAGTATGGGCTCTGTATTTTTTTTTTTTTTTTAATTATTTTTAACAAGTGATGATGCTTTTTTAATCTGATAATTTAGCATAAATGTAGCTACCCAGTGAGGCAGCCCCTCTGGAGCCGAGGGTGCAACTGAAGGCTCCTTCAAAAGTGTGTGCTTGGTCTGTCGCATCCTTCCCTGGGGCAGCATGGTCCTTCCTTGCTGTGCAAAGCCTTAGAACAAAATGGACTCTCTCCTGGGTTACACATAGCCTTCATAAACCCAAATCTAATTCCTGTTCAGACTCAGGCATATCCTTGACCTGTCATACCTGGTTTCCAAGAAAAATACAATCAACCATACCTGCTTTTCAGTTACAGCACGCTCTCACAGAAACACATCCTGGAGCTTTCAGCTGCATTACCACAGACATTATTTGGCAAATAATTTCAAATAATGACTAAACGCTTCAAAAGAAGCTCCATTTACAGAACAAAAAAAATAAAAACCTCTCTCCATGGATTATTCACTCAGCTCTAGTAAATAGTTTGAGACATGACAATAAGCCCTCAAAGCACTGTGTTGAATTTATTTGCTGCATTTGCTTCTCAAATACCACTTGAAATTCTCCAGGTCCCTCCGCCAGCCGGTCTCGGAGGGCGGTCAGTCTGTGGGGGGCTATCACTGCCTGGAGGAGGAGCGGGGGAAGGAGGCACCAAATGGAAAGCAAGCTTTTAAAGAAGGGCAGATAAATAGATGGGAAGGAGCTTTCTGCATGCATGGTGGCACTCCGAGTCAATCACACGATTTACAGAACGGCAGCTTAGGTGTATAAAACAATGCACGCACAAGGGCTGCAGTTATACATGCATTTTGAAGTATCCATTTAAAAAATAAGGACAGTTTTGATACGTGCTTGTTTTAAATAGTGTTTGTGGTACTTGCAGATGAGGAGCAGCTGCTTTCATTAGGACACAGCAGGGACCCTCGCCACCCTCCAGGCATGGGTCCAGAGGGGTATGGGAGCCCGACCAGCAAGGGAAGGTCCCTTGCCGAGGTCTGTATTTGTGATGAGACCCATCCTCTCAGCAGTGCTGCAAGGAGGTCCACTCGTGTCCACGAGCCTCAGCAAAGAGCTCAGCAGTGCAGCTCCTTCTGCCTCTCTGCCATCATGCTCATCTCCTCTGCGGTGCCTTGAACACGAGCAGTGACCTACATTGATGCGTGTACCTCCCTCCTATGCCCCCACTTGCTGCTCGTGGTCCTTAATGTTTGCTCTGCCTCTGATCCACTCTGGCTTTAGCTCTCTTGCGTCTAGACCCTCTTGCATAACATGCTAATGCTTTCTTTTAACCTACCAGTTTCCAGGTCAGGCGTTTTTCTCCCCAAGGGAGCTGGCAAGCCTTGTGACTGCAAGCCTGCATCTGTCCTTTGCGAGACCGCCTCTTGCAGGTTATTAATGAGGATTTGTGGCTGAGAGCAGTGAAACCAAATCTGCATATCTGGCAGCTATGGTTAACTTGCTCTCAGGTCCTGGTCCTGGTCCTGCTCAGGCTGGGATTTTCCTTCTGGTTAGTATGGCCAAAGAAGAATAACACACCCCTGGCACTGTGAGGATGGGGGAGAGACTGCCAAGTCCAGGTCGTTTGACCCAGCAGCTCGTGATGGTGATTAAGCATCAAAACGGGAAAAAGAGAGAAGTGACTGGAAATAAAACCTTTAGGAGAAAAATGTTGTTGTGGCCCAAAAATCACAGGCTCTCCTCACTCCCAAAAGCAGCACGGTCTCCCCCAGCTGCCTGCTTATCCTGGGGAGTGTCTAAGGTTAGGTATGTGGACTGGGAAAGTAAGACCCTGGGCCACACATGGATCTGCAGTCCCAAGGCTGTAAGTAGAGTCCCTCCAGCTCCTGTAGCTGCATCACCTCTGCAGTCTGAGGCTGATAGAAAGTCATTTCCAGTGAATGGTATGAAGTTCTGTTTTAGGGCTAGAACAAACAGCATGGCACTGCTTGGTTCCCCGTTTTACCCATTACATGCTGGAAGCCCCTCATGCCCACACTCTCCCCCAGTCCTTCCCAGCCCTTGTCCCTCCCTGCCTTGCCCAGTGCCAGGTGCTGGCCGTGCATCCATGCGGAAGGAATAGCTTTGGACAGGGTTGGTTTTGTCATGCTGGCGCTTCACACAGTGGTGCCAGCTCTGTCCTGACTCTTGTAGACAGTGAGCCGAGTGGGATGGGGTGAAGAGCTTGCTGACAATGAGTATAAAGACAGATTAACCCATGCTCTAATGGCAAGGGATGCTTTAATAGCACTTGTGTCCAACATAAAAGGCTGAGCTCATTACAAATTCCAAACAAAGCAATTGAGCTTGGGCTCTCTGGGATGCAGCTTTCCACACTGCGGCATGTGGAGATAAAACCCCAGGCAGGAGTATTGCTCTTTGCCTCTCTCTGTGCCCCACAAGCCAACGGGATGTGAGCTCCTCTACCATCCCTGCCCAGCAGCAGGAGTGACTCAGATGTCTGGCTTTGCTTCCATAGATTTTTCCAGTGCTCTGCTGCTCCTTTTAGTCTGCGTACCTCTACCTCTACCTCTATTGATTGTTTTCTTTCTTCTTGTCTCAAATCTGAATCTAAAAATGTCCCCACTTCCTCCAGCACTCTCCAGGGGGACAGAGAAGTCCCTGATACCCATCTTCACTGCCATTGCACTGGTTTGTATGTTCACTGAGGGTGACCGGGGATATCAGGGGCTTGCTGCTCTCATTAACTTCCCAGTGCTTTTGCTATGGGCAAGATGTGCTCTCTGAGAGCTGTACGTTACCTGTGGTTCCTAGGAGTGAGACCTGAAAGTGAATCTCATAATTTAAGAGGAAATAAATAGGAGAGAAGGATGTGCTTCACACATACATAACTTGCTATAGGGTAGATCATGGTACAGACAGCATTAACTCACTGTGCCTAGCACAGCACAGCTCTAGGAAGACCACATGCTGTGAGGATGGCCTTTTAATGTACTACATGCATTTTAATACAGTGCTTGAATAAAGGGAAATAAACTCAAGGAGCGGGTAGTCAGAGATGTTGTTGTTATGTACTTGCATGTGGGACTGGACAGTGGGTGATACAGCAACATACTGAGTGCTTTAGGTGGCTGAAAAGCACAAGCTCTGCTGCAGTGTGCTGAGAAGAGCACAACTGGGAAAGTATGAGCACATGTGCCAGAAGCAGCGCTGTTGCTGTGATGCAGAGGCTGGAAGAGCTGGGGAGCAGGGCAGCAGTGGGGTGGCCCTTGAGAGTTTGAGGGGAGGCAAAGGTGGAGATGATGTATTTCAGCTAATTTTAGGCATCTAAGCTCAGAGTTTTTAATTCCCTGTATAATCAGTGAAGAGAGAGAGGTACTTTCAGGACGTGATTCAGGCCATCTCTGTGCAGAGCCCTTTTTTCTACTGTCTACAGATGACACAAAGTAATGAGGCTGTCAACACTGGGGTTAAATGTAGGTGGGGGTGATGTCAGGCTAAGATGCTCACAGATGTTTCCTTGGTGTGTGTCTTTTGCTGCAGTTCTGCACGGTGGAGGGGTTTGTTACTGCCCTGATGGATGAATATCCTCATATCCTGAGAGCCAGGAAGAAGATCTTCATTGCAATAGTCTGTTTCATCTCCTATCTCGTTGGATTCTCCAATATCACCCAGGTACAGAGAGCCATGTTTGTATGTCCATTTGTGGCACCTGTCCAGTCACTCATGCATCTCGCAGTAGCACTGAAGGCTTTAGGAGAAGTGACAGCACCTGTAGGAGCCATCCCAATTCTGGACATACGGGCTTATCATTGCTGTCACATCTAAAGTGATGCCTCCATGGTTGCTGCGGCCATCCTGTAGTCAGCCTGGTGTGTTCTCTTGCTATTTGCAATAAGGGCTCAGGCCAGCAAAGCCCATGCTGAAGGAACACTTGATGCAGAGGGTTAAGATAACATAAAGAAGACCAGTCTCTTGGAGCCCTGAACCTCTGGGGCTGAAGCCAAGGGGGGTTATATGTGTGAATATAGGACTGAGTGGTCTGTAGATTTGTGAGGAGCAAAGCAGCAAAACTCCTGGGAGGGGTAGAGTGCAATAAATTAGCTGGCTCCAACTAAAACAGGGATATGTAAGATAGCCTCACGAATCCCTGCTTTTTCTACTTGCCGTTGGCCGTACCTGAACAAGCTGGCTAATTGCCTTCAAGAGCACACCAGTTTTTCTTCTGGGAACCTGATTCCAGTGGAAACATTGCAGCGTCTGCTCTCCTGTCTGGAGAAATTAACATTAGAGCCAGCAGATGTAGATAGTAGCAATTCAAGCAGCTGGCTGATATTGTCGAACATAATCCATAACTAAACTCCTTGACTCTGGCTTTGTCTCCTCAGGGTGGCATTTATGTCTTCAAGCTGTTTGATTACTACTCAGCCAGTGGCATGTGTCTTCTCTTTCTTGTCTTCTTTGAGACCATCTCAATCTCTTGGTGTTATGGTAAGCAAAAAAAGACCTTGTTTCTTTCTTGTCTCCACGGGCAAAGCGAGATTTTTCAAAAGCATCCAACAGCGAAGGCAATAAAAGATTTGCAACTGAAAACAGCCGAGGCTGATAATTCCAGGAAATCCAGAGTGGGAGGCTGTCATCTCGCTTCCCCAGGCCACCACAAAGACCTGTGCACTAACTGGCAGATGCCCATGGTCCTGCCTTCAGGTTTCTCCTGAGACACCAAGAACGTGCAAAATGACCTTGTGTTTGTGTCCCCATCCTCGGGCCCTCCAGATAATGGCTCTGACACCACAGCACTGTCACCTTCTTGCTGTGGCTGGCCTTTGCTCTGTCATGAGGAGAGGTGAAGCCCAGAGGCAGCGAGATGGGATACTTTTCTCAATGGCCTTTTCTTCTTCTAGGTGTGAACAGATTTTACAGGAACATCGAAGAAATGATTGGCTACAAACCCTGCATCTGGTGGAAAATCTGCTGGGCATTTTTCACTCCTCTTGTCTGCCTGGTAAGAACAGAAGGGTCCTATCTGAAGGAGTGGATCCAGAAGGGCCTCTTAGTTTGGAAGGGTTGTAAGGGATACACTACATTTTCAGTCCGCTATCGGTCTGTCCATAACTGCAAGGTACCTGGGATGGGCAAAATACCTGCTGGAAGTAGTTCATAAGAAAGTCTTCAGAGTTAATTGTTTAATCTAAATGATGCTCTCAATTCTTCTATCTGAGATGTCAAGAGATAAGAAAATAATTTATTGTGTTTAAAAGCTGTTATTGGTAGAAGAGAATGTTCTCAGCCACTGTGGCTCCTGCCCTGGTGCCTAATAGGCTTGTCAGTGCAAAAGACACCAGCAAACACAGTACAGCTGATGGTGGAGCAATTTTGCTTTTGCTGGTTCTCACATTTCCAGCGGCGGTAGTACAAAGAATGGTGTGAGAATGCCAGTGATAGGAAGTCAAAGGTTCCTGAGGCCAGCTGTGAAGATGCTGTCAACTTGGTTAGGAACTGCTTGCAAGGGCAATGCTTATCTGAGCAGTCTGGTGAAGAAGGAGATCAGGGTTATTCTAGTTCCAGCTTTCAGCAGAGGGTAGTCAGGGGGGAAATGATGGAAAATGAAGAGACGATGGGCTTCTAAAATAATTTAAGGAGCTGCTGGATTGCTGTAAGACTGTTTGGCATTAAGAGGGTGATGAAGGAAAAAAATCAATGGATGTTCTCTAATCTTGCACATCCTCACTTGCAATGGCTGGTGTTCTTTTCCCAGGGTGTGTTTTTATTCAGTGTGGTGGAAATGACCCCTCTGACGCTGGGAAAATACATCTATCCCGCATGGGGACAAGGTATTGGTTGGCTCATGGCACTGTCCTCCATGGTACTGATCCCAGGATACATGCTGTACAGCTTCTTCACCTCAACAGGGACTCTCCGGCAGGTATGCATGGCTTCACCACTCCTCTTCTGTGGAGAAGAAATCTTTAAGATTTTGTAACACAGAGAAATCTCAGTTCCCAGTGGTTCCTGGCTGTGAGCACAGTTACCTGGCACTTCTCAGCAGAGAGATCAGCATCCTCCAAGCATGAAGCTTGAGATAACTCAGGGCTAAGACCTGCTAGTGATGGAGACAGCATTGTTTGACGTGTGCTTTGCAAACAGCAGTCAGGGTATGAGGGGGATAAGAAGCGAGGCAGAATTCTGCGCAGAACCCAAAATACCTACAACTCTTCGATCTTGCTTAAAATATATTTTTTGTCCTTGATTGGAGCAAGGTTATATGCAGCAGTGAATCACGAGTCTCTGTATGTCATACATGGTAATTGCTGTTGAGATCTTATTTACAGTCTCGATGTTCAATCTTGAGAGCGCTGTGCACGAAGTCCCCATCTTGATGCTGACTGCTGTGAGCTACAGGTGTGAGCAGTCACTGCAGGGGTGCTGCTGATTTATGACTTTCCCAGCCTGCCTTCAACAGCCAGCTGGCGCCATGTAAACCCCTCCAGTTTACTTCGTGGATGTCATGTTTTGAGTAATGTTTAAGTCCAAATGCTTTGGCTAGAGCTGCTGGGCTGAGATCAGCTTTGGGCCCGCTGCTTCTGAGTCAGGTTGCAGGTGGATTTGACTTTCCTTCCTCCTGGCTCTCTATTTAGATGGGATCTGCTACAAGATCTGCCTGGGTCTGATGTCTCACATGGGCTTTCAGTTTCTGGTCTCTCATTTGAGTTTAGTTTCTGATTCTTGCCATTTGTCTTGGGAGCAGCCTTGAGGTTCTGCAGCGCTCAAACCTATGTAATGCTAAGCCACTAGGGTGATGCTGGATTGAGGGCCAGCTGCGGTTCCACTAGGAAAGCCTTTCTCAGATGTCTAGAGGGCTTCTTAACCCCTCGTGATAGGAGCTGGAAAAAGGGGAAAAGGGAATTCTGGCAAACACATAGGTTTTCAATCCTGTTCCCGTTAGGGATGTGACAACATGTCTTGGCATCTGGGGGAGCCAAGCCAGCCCGTGGCCCTCCTGGAGTAGCTGCACTCCTGGCTGAGGGCTTCTGCTCCTGGTGCTCATAGATCCAGTGAGAAGCAGCAGATGGCAGCAGGAGGGAGGCAGGTTTTTGTGTATGTGCTTGCATGTGCCAGAGAGACGGAGAGAATTTTTGGCCTCTTCTACGCACAGATCCTGGATTAGTTTGTAATAGAGCTGAAGCTGGAGGGAAATTAGATGCCGATGCTGAATAAAGTGGTTTTGACAGACAGGGAAGATTACAAGTCATTTTGATCCTACTGAGCATGAATATGAGGGGAAAAGAAAAGACCATGAATGGCAGAAGCAGCTCAGTGATCATTTCAGGGAATTCACCCAGCAACAGCCACTTCAGCTGTGATGGAGAGCTGGAGCTTGTTTCCCTTTGCTGCAAAGAGCTTCTTCCTGGCTTAGTGATGCCTATTCAGGTCGAGCTCTATCCTCCTCTGCCTTCTCTTTTGCAGCATCAGTCCCACTCTGGCAGACAAAGTGACTCATAAGCATTCATCACCCCCGATGCTCAGTCTGCACGCTTCCAGTAATGACTTGCCCCTCTGTACCTTCCTGGGTTCTGGCTTCATTTTACTGCTCTTTACAGTTTTCATTTGATCAGTTTAGGGCAGTGGGAATCACTGCTGGTGCAAAGGTTTGTGCAGGTGGACTGGTCTGATCCACATTAGAGTCACAGACCGTGACCTGTCAGCACGCTGCAATTGGTTAATGACATTTCACAGGAAACTCTAGCTGCAAAAACGGGGAAGCTTGGAAAATGGCTCTGCTCTGATGTCTGTGACATTACAGCTCTCCCTTGCTCCCGTTAGCAGCTGGCACTGCCTGGTAGCTGTTTCCCCATGTTATAAAGGTGATCCCTGCACTTCAAGTAGAAGTGCTCTGCACAGCACCAAAGCAGGGGGCTCGCATGGCCTGGCAGCAGAGGCGGAGAGGTGCTGCAAGGGCATCCCCTGCCATGTCACCATCCCCTCGCGCTGGCAATGGGGCCACCCCAAGGCTGGGGACCTGAGATCCCAGTCTTCAGCTGACATCCTCTCTCCCTTTGTTCCCGAGCAGCGTTTCCAGCAGATGACTCAGCCCCGGCCGGATGTGCAGGTGCAGAAGAATGGCCTCCAGCCGAAGACATCCCTGAATGGCAGGGGATCAGATGCTGCCGTCTAGGAGGAGAACCAGAGCTCCTCGCCCTGTCCCGTAGCTGCCCACACCATCTTGTCCCTCCAGCCCCTCTGGCACAGCCTGCTGTCCCTGGCTCTGCAGTGGCTTCACCTGAGAAGACCCAGCAGAGGAACTCCAGCACCTCTTTTCCCCCTGGCTGACCCTGCGTCACATCATTGACTGTCTCCATCATGCAACAGTCTGGCCCAGGCTCTCAGAGAAGAGCAGCCTGTAGCCTCTCAAACAGAGGTGATGTTTCTAGAGAGCTTATACTGATGGTTCACTGTTTCTCTCTTCATCTTGCACTCCATGTGATCCTACACTCTTAGGTGCCATGTTTCAGCCCTGAACATCTCCAACCATTATCACCTACCCAGCAGGTTGGCCCCATGAGCCACAGCCAGGCGCAGAAGACAGCCCTTCTGTCCTGGAGAGCCCTGCCCTTTGCAGCTCTGTGCGGCAGCCACACCTTGACCTGAAGATCTGAATGTACAGGCTGGATCTGGTAAAGCTGAAAGCCAAACACTAAGAGCTGCAATCACAGTTCATCACAATTAATCTCAGCTAGTTACAGAAGTATCATTCTTCCCTATCCTGTAATTTTATGCACTATAGCGTATCTGAAAATTTGTATTCCACTTTCACCTATGTATATAAACTGGGCAATAAAGGAGCCCATCCTTCTCATATCCTTTGAGAGGGACATCTCTGCTGAGGGCAGTTCATAGAATCACAGAATCACTGCTGTTGCTCTTTGATCTTTGCATGAATGACCTTTACTACAAACCCTGCTTTTACCTGTGCATCTCAGTCACATCACCTCCCTCCCCTTAAATGTAGGCCAAGATCTTCAGAAGTGGGTAATGGGCAACACAGTCAATGATTGTGCTTTTCTAAGAGTATTGGTGCAGCCCCAGCCTGAGGTAGAGGAAACTGGAATCAGCAGTCCTTCAGGTTGGAAACTCTTGGCCAAGAGCTCCCTTGCATATGCAGGGCTTTACTCCTGGGGCAGCAGTAGTACTACCCTGCACTTGCGTTCTCAGTGTAACAATACGCAGTGAGAAACAGACATCCACTCTGCTTCCTGCCCATTATTTTCTCTTTGGCTCTTGCTTTTGTCTTGCTTCTTTTGCTCTCTTGCCATATTTCTTCCCAACTCCCACCCACCCAGTGGAAATGAACTACTTCAACGAGCTTTGTCCTCCTTTTTTTTTTTGCTGGTACTGCCACCAAATTGCAGCTCTCCCTCCCTTCTCTTCCTTCTACTTCTATCTGTGTTTCCAGACTAATTTCTCTGATCCTCGCATATGCCCTCCTTCCACCCCTGCCACTTTCCCCTGCCTGTCTGTGGCTCAGCTATGAGCTCACTCAGCCCTCTTCCCCCAGCAGCCCAGTCCCTAAGGTCCTGTACCCATCCCAATATCACAATTATAACCTGTTCCAGCTGTCTTATTTCCCTCCATAAACCAGAATGAGCTGTGCCGAGCAATATTATTCCTTGGTATTACTAAGAGAAGGCTCTCAAACCTTGCTCCACCAGTTCCTTGCAGAGCTGTGTCTGCTCTGAAAGACTTTGTGGCCTTTCCTGATTTTGCACTGTCCTACTTTCACCACAGGCATTTGGATCTGCCAAGTCTGGTGTCTGTGGCTGTGCAGGGAGGATCTCACCCTCTGCCGGCTCTGCCACAGTGGCTGATTTCCTTCTCGAGCACTTCAGCCCTCTCACCTCCATCATACTCAGTCTTCCCGGTCAATGGCAATGCAGGGATGGGGCTGGCTCCATCACCTCACCCCACACCCCAGAAAAGCCACCCATGTGCAGACACAGTGAAGGAGCTGCATGCACTTGGTGACTTCTTGGCTCCAGGTTTCTGACACCAGCTGAAGAGCTCGTGACTCCTGTAGCCCCAGTCTCCTGCCCTCCTGCTGCCCCATGGCACTCAACACCTGCTGGTGCTTGGTAATCCACCCAAAACCTCTTAATTCTAAGGAGCTATTTAGGGAGCTCTGCTCAAATCCCTTCAAAATCCTCTTTTTTTCCTGAGGGTTGCAAAAAAAAAAAAAAAAAAAGAATGCCTTTGCCCCCACGCCCTGTAAAGCAGCAGCAGGAGCTGTGGGTGATGTAGAAGGCCTTAGGATGGCTTTGATGCTGCTCAAGCACCACAACCCTGGAGATGCAGGGTCGATCCTCCCCAGGACAGGGGAGCTCATCCTGCTACCACCCCCCAGTGTGCTCCAGCAGCTGGTCATGGATGTGTGAATGTGTGTGTAAGGTGTACAAGCTTCGTTCCACTCCTGACACACCTTTCAGGCCTTTGGGAAAGGGAAGGGGAGATGGGAGACTTTGACTGATGGCTGAAAGATGAGGGCTCCCATGGGGGCTAGCCGCCAGCACTCCTCTGCCTGCATGGCTTGTGCAGCAGCCCTTGGGTCAACCCCTGCCACTCCTTCCTGCCCTTTTTTCCCCTTCCTCTTCTCTGCTTGGCATCCTCTCGATCTCCTGTCTCACCTTCTCTCTTCAGGGAGAGGTATATGCATTTTAATAACTTTCCTCTTCTTTCTGCGTCTCTAACCGCACGTTCAAGAGGTGCTTGTGCTCAGAGGTGCAGGCAGACTGCGGCATTCACACTGTCACAGCAGCACAGACATTGCCACCCTCAGCCCCCCACCTGGCTTCACCCCACCCAGAGCAACCTCTGCATCGGTGTCAGTCCCTGCCACGGCCCTGGAGACTGCATCTCGGTGGGGACGGGACGAGAGAAGGAGAGGGATGAGTGCTTTTGGTGGGAGGTGGGCACATCACCCTCTACCCCTGCCTGCCCTCCTGATGGCACTACCATACCCATAACTGTGTCCCCTGCAGCACAAACACCTCTATGCATTTTGGTCCCATAGGACGGAGAGAAAACGAGCTGACATCTCTGTCCGTCTGCACTTCTTGTCAATGAAGGGATTAGGAATTATAATCCCCGATTTGCATTTTAAAGCGGCTTTTCAGCTCTGCGTGGAGCCTCAGCCCAGTGTCCCCGAGGAGCCCAGTGGCACAGCCGCTGTCACAGCCCCAACAGCCGCTGTCATAGCCCCAGCTTCAACCAGAGGTGTGTAGCTGCATGGTCCCCACGGCCACATTTGCACCACTTGCAATCCTATGGTCCTAGGCCCCAGCACAACTCCTGCTGCGGGGGCTTCCCTGCAGAGCAGAGCGCAGGGTCCTGTAGTGCCCGAGGGCCCCATGGCTGGAGCCGCTCCCAGGACACTGACTGCTAAATCACACTGGTCCCCATCGTCCCGTGGCCCCTGGAGGCTCCCACTCCCTCCTGAAGCCCCAGCCCTCTCCAAGCAGTGCACGCTCCCTTCCCTGCACTTTTCCCCTGGCTCCTTCCTTCACCACACTGGCAGCAGACCTATGTGAAATGTTAGCGAGCTGCTGTTTGCTTCTTTTCCTTGGCATCTCTACTGCCTTTCCCTCTGCTAATTGCTGCGGCAGTGCCTCTTCTAGGGCAGGCTGACAGATGGCTGAGGTTTATCTTTGAACAAGCCATTTAATAAGAGCTCCCGCTTTTCCCTTGCACATTTCTTCCCCAGCCACATGTCCCGGGCTGCTGCTCAGGCTGTCCTTTTCACTGGGGATGCCAGGAGATGTGGCAGAGGCTGAGGGCTGACGTCAGACCACAGGGGTCACCAGGCTGAAGAGCTGGGAGGCAGAAAGAAGCTGTGAGCTCCCACTGGCTCTTTGTGGCAGTGTCCGGGAAAATGCGCTGATGATACTAAACTGGGAGGTTCTGCACCAGAGGGTGGTGGGCACGGAAAAGGCTGCCCAGGGCAGTGGGCACGGCCCCAACTGCTGGAGTTCAAGGGGTGTTTGGACACTGCTCTCATAAAAAGGGTTTGGATTTTGGGTGGTGCTGTGTGGAGCCAGGAGCTGGACTTGACTGTCCTTATGGATCCTTTCCAACTCAGGGGATTCTGTCCGGGATGAGTGGCAGCAGGATGGTGGACACAGGGAATGAGCATGGGGATGCAAGAAGTGGGTGCAGAGTAGGGACTGTCTGAACTGTATTTGGTCAGCAAACACTCAGCCTGAGCTTCTGAGCATTTCAGACACAGGAGAGCTGAAGCTTTCTGTAATGGGTGGGAGTAGAAAGGTGTATGTTTGCTATCAGGATGGACACATCTTAGAGAGACACTTAAAGTGTTTTTTACCACTGGTTTTGTCCCTTGAGTCCTGTGGACAAAGAGCTTTCACATTCTCCTTCCACTCCCTTTTGTTGAAGTGAAGTTGGTACTGTTTGAGAGCATCTTCCCTCAGGAGCAGGAGGGCTGAGGGAGACAGAAGGGCTGGAGCACAGCATCACACAACTTAAGGCCTCACTCCACACACTTGAGAAGAAGCCCAGCTCATGGCTTGCATGGACTAAGGCAAAACCCACAGCTTTTAGCCTCAGCTGCACTCATTAGTTGCAGGAAAGATTCTCTGAGACCACCCAAGTGTGATAGAGCTCCTGAACTGACGGAATCGCACAGCCCTGCTTGCCAAGTCAGCCTCATTCTTGAGGAACCAGCTTATATCCAGCTGTCTTAGGTAGGGCAGCAATGTGAGCACGGCTCTGGCTGCACTCAGGATCTAGCAGTGACTCTACAGAGGGACACATCTCCCTCGGCAGCTGTGGTGACAAGAAATCTGAACCTTGAGGGAACCGTGGAGATGACTGTGACCAGCTGTCCCCAGAGCCCCTGAAACCCCAGCACAACTTTCCAGGCATTGTAGAAAGGGGCCCATCATGTCCTGTACGCAACAGCAGTACTACAGGCCCTGTCCCTGATTAGAGACTGTGATGTGGCAGTTTTGGGCTTGGGGTAAGGATCCTCCTGCCTACTGTTCCCACAGGGCCCCAGTGTCTGTGTTGGCCTTGGGACGAGACACTGACCCAGGGCAGGAGACAGCAGGGCACACAATGCTGAGGTCAGTGGCACTTCTCCTGCGCCTCGCTCAATGAGGCAGGGTGGGACCTGCTTATAGGAAGAGTGTGAGGGATGTGTTTAATTTAAAGTCCATCTTGAAAGGATCAGAGAAAACTGCATCTCAGAATTCTCTGTGGAAAAGAGTGGCGTACGCTGAATGCACTAGGGCTGTGTTATTCGTATACTATGTAGACTGTATAGCTATAACCGTACAGATGCAGCATGACAGTTGTGGTGTATGCTTTTTGGGTTGTAAACTCTCTGTATTGGCACTGCCTATGTGTGCCTACACGCTATCCATGGCAAAGGGTCTTGCCATCTTCTTATTAGCAATAGCTAATACATGCACAGCAGAGTAAGGTAGGAGTATAACATATAGACAACCTGTTTTTATTGCTTTCATCTTTACAGCCAGGTGTGTGATCTAAACAGCAGGCAGAAACTTCTCCAGATAATTTACCTGTTTCAAAACATCTTAGAGAGTGGATGTGTTTGGGATGGACCGATAGATAACACATCTGTGGCACGCAAAAACAGAAATGGAAGCCTCTGAATCCCTGGGAATTCCTATCTGTGTCTCAGGGATTTCTGCCCTCCCAAGTGTTTCACCACAGGCCTGGGGATCTGAGGAATTATTTGAAGCCAGCAAAGAATGTGCAGCCCACAGACTGCTTCCTCAGCAGGTGCAGTCCAACCCCAGCTGCAAAAATGTGGGCTGCTGTCCCCCACCCGCTGCAGAGGAGAGCTTCTTCGTGTGCACGTGTTTGTTTCTGATCATCTCTCATCCCCGCGCGCAGCTTCACAGAGGTTGGTTTCATTAACCCCGGGGGTTACGCCTTGTGTAAATATGCATGTATATCTGATTTGCATGGAAAATGTCATTTTCCCTACACGTCCCCCATCCAAATGCTAGTCGAGCCTGAGCCTATGTAACTTACAAAGTGTGCTGTGACGGTAACTGCAGCCCGCACAGCTGTCCTGCTCAGGCAGAGCATGGCTGCACACACCTGACATTTCGTACGGCGCGTTCAGCCGCGTGGATAGCAGAGGTGCCTACACATGATCTGCCATATAGTCTTACATGTTGGCAGATGGTGTGCGCATTAACGCGCAGTGTGCGCTGATGTCTCTGGGTGAATGAGTTTCTCTGCAGCCAGCTGGCGTACAACACATGCATTGGCACATGCGGCGCGCGAAGTTGCTCTCCTGGCTGCAGCGTGCACACACGGCAGCACGCGCTTGGCACTGCACGTGGGCTCCTTCCCCAGCATGCAGTGTGGGCAGAGAGGCTGGGGCCGGCCCTGCTGCATGCCAGCAAGGTGCACGGGAAGGAGATGCGGTACGGAGGGCTCAGCCTTTTGCCGTCCCGCTTTCCCCTCTGCCTCACCGCACGGATGAACTGCACATTGGACACGATTATTTCTCCCTAGTTTCCTCTGGATCCGGTCCTTCAAGGACCCCGAGCATGGAGCTAACTGATGAGATCTCAGCAGTGGCCACAGAGGGCTGTCCCTGAGGCCAGCGGGAAGCCACGGCGCTCAGCAGCCCTTGGGAGCACAGGCCTGGTGTGTCAGCCGTGCGCCTGTGCACACCAACGGAGCCCTGGGACACGGGAGGGGGCCGAGGCAAAGAAGACATTGGCGCACAAGTGACATATCTCAATATAATTTCTAAAACTCTATTATAATCGAACAGATAAAATACCTCTGATCTATTTCTGTTGGTTTGTTACAAAATAGCCGTTTGGACTCTTTAGCTAGGTGTGACCACACCCCTTTCCCCAAAGGAAGCTTTTCTCGGTGATATTTACAGCAGAAAACAGGTACAGACAGACAGGTGCTTTCAACAGCCTACACACAGGTAACACGTCTGTTGTTAACTTTGTTTTGTTGTTGTTTTTTTTGTTTGTTTGTTTTTTTTAAAGACACATTCAGATGGGGTGGTGACTAGTGCTGAACAGCTGGGTGACTCCAAAGCTGCTGTCCCGGGCATGGCTGTGGCGAGCAGGCAGGACGCGGACAGCTCGAGCTCACAAACACAGTCCTGGAGCCCACACGGGCACAGTGAAGCGGCGGTGGTGGTGGGGGGGGGGAGGCAGGACCTGCTCAGCAGCTCTCAGTTCAAAGCAGGGACTCTTCCCAAGCAGCAGCTTGCTGGATATAGGGCTCAGATTTGTTTCGGAAACCTCACGAACACGTGTAGGTAGTCACTTTCTGAAAAACATACAACCAAACTCTTCCAGCTCAGAGGCCCTCGAATGCTTCCAAATCTTGAAGTACTTTTTTTGTGAAGAAGACTGACTATTGGTGAAAAGCTGCTTGAGGACCATGCTCACAACTTTCATCTACAGGGATGTGTGAAAACACAAGCAGTGCTTTGCAGGTCTTGCAGAAAACACTAACTGCTGCTACCACAGTAGCCCAGTCTATAGTATTAAAAGCACAACAGCAGCAGACAAACACTGCATTAAACTCAGCTTGTTTGTGCTAAGCCTGATCCTACTGCCAGATTTTCCCCACCCCTTTGCTCGTGCTATAAACAAATCAATTTCACTGGACCTGCTCCAGCAAGAGCAAGAGAGAATCATGACAGTGATGGTTTGCATAACACAGCTGTGAGACCTCCCTGACACCTTGCTCTGTTCTACCTTCCAGCAGAGCCACCTTCCTGCCCGGCCACTGAGCACCAGACACTTGCTGTAGAATGTTCCGCATTGGCTTCCTCCTTTCTCCCCTCCCTTCCTCACCCCCCCCCCCCCCCCCCCCCCCCTTTTTTAAATATAGAAGGATAAGAACTCAGAAGCAAAAAGCCACCGTTCTTTAGGGTTGACCTGATCTCTGCGGCACCTTCGTGCCTGATCCCACCACCTGAAGGGTTGCGCCAGCTTCACCATCAGAACCACTGCAGCCAACAGCTGGTGATTTTTCTTTGGTGAGCTGCAGTGCATGTTTTGTCCTTCATGAGGCTGTCACTGATATGCTTATTCTTGCCTGCGCCCCGTCAGCGACTAGTTTGTGTGCAAGGGTGTCTACTCATACCACGACAGCTACACTGCGTCTGTGTCTGCGCTTGCATGTGGGAGGGCTGTGGAAGCAGACAACCCAATAGATCAGATGAGGTGCTGACATGCTTTAAAGTGCTTGTCTTACTTCTAGACCAACCTTCCAAGGGAAAACAATCCGTATTTCGAAGTGAAGTCCGAAGGGCTCAGCTACACAGTAGAACTTAGGGCAACCTATTCCACCTGACCCTGAAATGAAGTGGTTTGGTATCTCTCTGGCCAATCCCAACAGAAGATGCGAGAAGACAGCAAAGGTTCTCTCTGCTTCTCTGCCCAAAGCTGGAGGCCAGCAGTAGCCTTTGCAGGGTCAGGAAAGGGGATCCATCTTGCCCGGAGAGACGGTTGTGCCGCAGGTATTTCGGCTCTTCAGTTAATTCACATCCGCGCTTCACCCAGCACTACGGAGGGAGTCTCACGGAAGCTTCCTTCCTTCGTTTTTTACATTCCTTGTTGCTTTCCCAATCAATTATTAAAGCAGCAAATCTCTCTTGTAGGAACTTCATAGACATTATAAATATTTCATCCCAAAAAATTATTTCATCAAGTACCTTAAGGTTTTTGTTGTTGTCACTTCGTGTTAAATGTCAAGTAAAGCCTAATTTATTTAACACACACACGCACGCACACATACAGACCTTCAGTGGTTCATTGCACTCTGGGAAAAAAATAAACAACCGAGTACTGCCATTCCTCTCAGGCAAGGAAGTGACTGCTGGGAAGACAGGGCAGGGCTGCTGCCTCTTGGATACCCCTTTGTACCTCAGCAGGAAGCAGAACATGGCAGCCACACGTTGCGTTGGCCAGCCAGAGGCAAATGCCACACGTAATGACCTTAGTGGTCTTTTCCAATGTCTGCGATTCTGTGATTTGGCGATTCTATAAGCTTTCCCATGAAGCTGCAGGTGGGTCAGATGAGATCTCAGCTGCTGTCTCATGGCGTAGTGCCACCTGGGATGGATCCAGCAGCAGACCAGGGCAGCCATGTGTCACAGCTGGATGCAGTCTGAGAGACTGATCCCTGCCTGGAGCCATGTGCCCATAAAGCGGGCAAGGACCTTACAGGGGGCTGGCTCAGAAAGGTGGAGCATCCTTGTCCCTGGAGGCTGGGTAGGAGAAAGCTTCTCTGGTCTGAAGGGAGACTGAGCTTCTACTCAGGGTTTTCTAACAAATCTTTCAGTCTTCTGCTTCCACAGGCCTCCCTGAGGCTATGCCTCTTTGTTCTCAATCAATACATCTGCTACTGCATGTAAAAGGATCGGTCTGGTGCCCAGCTCCAGACAGCTAAGTAAACAACCAAGACAGGTCTGTTGGCAGATCTGGGTGCAGGGGTCAGGCTCAGAAACCAGCAGACCTGGAGCTGAGCAGGCCCCTGCCCTGGAGGACTGGCCAGCACAGGGCAGCCTTCACCACAGCCCCTCCCTGCTTCTCTAACCCCAGCTGGGCATATGCCCAGGTCACATAAATGAATTCTTTCATCTGAGTGCTTCAGCAGAGCCAAGGACATCCAAAGAGCACTGGTGGGGGGCAGGCCCTAATGCATCCTTTCACTGGTAATAAAGTCCCAGAGCTGAGAATCCTGGAGTATGGCTGCTGTGTGGATTTTACCATACAAAGTAAAAAATATATTTCCTGCATCTCTTTACCATCCCTTTTCCCTGATATTTTGCACATCCACACTACTGTCAACACTTCTCACCTCTCCTCACCCAACCAACAGCCAGTGCTCATGCCTCAACCTCATTCAGGAAGGAAGACCATTTCTTTCTTTCCCTCTTAAAATAAAAATAAGGGCCCTAAAAGGCATACTGTCCTATTTTAATATTTAGGATTGATCTTCTTAAGCCTCGAAGGGAGAGAGAATGAGTGAGTGAAACCAAAGCCTTTAAGCTAATTAATACCTTCCCCTCCCTACTGCTCAAAAAGATTTTTTTTTCTTCTAAAAATACAGTCATGGCTCATTTTTAATGCTGTCTTCTTTCACATCAATGTCCCCAATAAAGAAGAGAAGCTGAGCTGTCATCTCTATCTCAAGATCTTCCCCTCCCCTCACTTAGAAGCTGGGATAGAGAGGAAGAGAGGATAAGGGGCCTTGGTGTGCAGCTTTCCTATGGGAAGAGCTGAGGGAGGCAATGGCATAGCCAAGCAAGTGATACAGATGGCAGCTCATGTGAGTGGGCTCCAAAAAACCTTTTCTCCCTAGCGCAGGAGGAAGAGCCCAAGTGAAGGAACCATCCACCCCCAGGAGGTGAACGTAACACTTAGATTTGCTTTCAAAATGTGTAAAAGCAGACAGGAAGGAAACACAAAGCCAGCTAGAATGAGAAAAGCAGAGGTGGGTCTGTTTCTTGCTAGAAAAGACAATCTTTGTGTGTGTGTGTGTGTGTGTTTTGAGGTGGGAGGCCACCTCTGGTGCCATCTCTTTGGAAAACTGCTCATCCATCCCAGGGGAGATCCCCGGGCTTAATCATCTCTCCCTTCTGCTCTCTCAGAACTGCTCAGTGTTTCCTTTAGTAAGCATGCGCCATACATACTCTACCATACAGGTGTATTTACACATGATGTGGTCTGCTAGGTCTCAGCAGAGGTCTCTGGTACAATGCTCCAACATAACAGAAACAAAAAGTTTTGGTGTTCAGAGTGAGGCCATCTATGCGTTGTACTGCAGCTTAGGACAGTCTCTCCTCCTCTCAGGCTCTCTTCCATTCTTGCACTCCCTTGCCTTGGAACCAGCTGCTGCAAGGAGATAATATTTGAAGAGCGATGAGGAGAAAGCATGGCAAGTGGAACAGGCTTTCAGCTCCAGCTTAGCAGGCAGCAGCAGTGGTGGCAGGGGGAACTCCACCCCTGGGAGTGCCCCAGCATCTTTCCTTGGCACGGGTGAGTCAGTTTCTCTCTGAGGCTGGCAAGTTTCAGGGTGGGTATAAACCTATGGCCAGGTAAATGCAAGGCAGGGAAGAAGATCAAGGAGTAGCAAAAGGAAGACACAGTGCCTAGAAAGCAGCAGGTCATCAAGCCTCTCAGGAACAGGGCAGCGAAGTGCTACATGGGGATGGCATGAGCACAAGAGGCCAGCAGGGCTGGCAGGGTGTGAAGATATGTAAGCGTGTAGGTTGGCAGGTTCTATAGATGGCTCTTCATGATTAGCATCATCTTCAGGGGAGACAGGGTAAGAGTTAGCTCTTTCTTTTTTTTTTTTTTTTTCTTCTTTTCCTTTTACTAAAAAATAAATCACAAACTAGATCTCTGTAGGCAGAAAGGGTCCCAGGGAGGTGGTGGGGCTGGGAAGCGGGGGAGTCTGTGCTGTTCTGGTGCTGGTGGTGTGGCTACACGAGGCTCCGCGAGCCACTGGAGTACCTGCGCCTCTGAAGCAGGGAGCTTGGGGGGCAGTACTGGTGGGGGTGGTTGTAGGGAGGAGGTGGAGGTGGCAGGGGAGGCTGATGGACCAGCTTCATGGGGGTCCCGGGGAGCCCACTGCCCACACCGCGCCAGGGGGTGGAGGTGCAGGAATCGGAGGTGACGTAGCGTGTCAGAGTCTGGTTGAGAGCCGGCTCCATTCGAGCCAGGCACGGCTTGTCCAAGACAATGACTTTGACAATCTGCTGGCACTGTACAAGTGTCCCCGCTGAGGCGGGGTGCGAGGGCACCAGTGCTGTCTCCAGCCGTTCCCGTGGCATGTTAAGACGCATGCTGGGCTGCATTCCACTCTCGGGCCCCAGGGCGGAGTTGTGCTGGTACGTTTGAAGCCTGTTGTGAATTGACACCTATTTTAGAAACAGTCAAAGAAGCATTAAATGTTACAAGACTTTTCCCATCTGCTGCTACTGGCTGCCCTGAACCCCCGCCACTGATCAGCCTTACATGCATCGAACCCTCCCCCCTTGAAAAAACAGAACAGGCACAAGCCCTGGCTGCATCCCTCTCTCCCAACAGCCCCATCATCCTATCTAGGACTTAGTGCCCTTGTCCTTTCCATCGCATCAATGGCGGCAGGGCTGGCGTTCCCAAATGCAGTGCAACTTTGATTATCCAAACAGCATAGGGAACGCAAATCAACTCAATGAGTGGAGGCATCCATAAATTCTTGTGGTAATGAATAGACCTCAGCGGTCATGCCTTTGTCCCCAGCAGCAAAACGAGGGGGCAAAAGGGACAACCGGATAGCAAGGTTTCAGATAATCGAGGTTGTACATTTCTGCAAAAATGACGGTAGCTGAATCTGAGATAGAGAGAGAGAGACTCGAGCCTTTCCCAGCTCCCTGCCTTTCCGAGTATGAAGGTACACCACATGACTGGCTAATCTGTTTACAAAGGAAAAAAGCAGAAATCTGACATACTCTAGCAAAAGGCAGCTCCCTCTGATCCATTTGATGGTTTGTCAGTGAAAGGAAATGATTTTCAAAAAAGAAAAAAGAAAGAAAAAAATGCCCGTCCAGCTCATACAATGATAAAAGAAATTCATGATGAAATGGCAGCAGATTAGATAATCTCAAAGAAATGGAAATGCTCCTCTGCTGGCAGAGTATTACGTGGGCAATGGGAAGGGGGGGAGGGGGGAAGGAGGAGGTCATCAGGGTCCCCACAGAGAGATGCTGACAATAGAGTCGCTCAAATAAGAGAGCTCACTGAGACCAGCTTGAAAAGGGAGCTGGTCTGGACTAGAGATCCCTGAGGGGGAAGCACAGCAGTAAAAGGGTGCTTCCTGGATGGTGACCAGAGTCATAGTTCCTCCTGGCAAGGACATGGGCTGATGGAGTCACCAGAGCACAGCAAGGTTGCTGTTGAATGTCAGTCAAATGACAAATCCTGGGCAGGATACTACTGCTTGGAGGCTGGCACAGCACTTTCAGCAAGGCAGGGGTACAGATGGGCAGATTGGGCAGTGGGGGTGCCCTGATGGTCTGTATGTTGGACAGCAGAGCCAGCAGTCATGAGGAGGAGCTGTAGAGTGACCAAGCCTCCCACCATGCTGGAACAAGGATGAGCTGTTTGTCCCTACCCAAGCATGGAGGTTGCTCAGGCCCACCATCCAGCAGGACTGCGTCAGTACTTATTCAGGCAGTGAAACACACCTTTGGAAAAACTGGTTGTTGGGCCGTGAAGTGCTAGTGACATTAAAATACATGGAAGTCATTCTCTACAAGAAAACACAATGCCCAAAAGAAATTGGAAGTTGTCTGGGAGAGGCACCTTGTCCAGATAGGGGGTGTCAGCAGGGAAATGGGTGTTCTTCAAGGAATATCAGTGACACGCACTCCCCACAGAGAAGCTGAACTCCTCAAACAAATATACTACGACAAGAAGGGAAAGAAATGCCCTGGAAAAGGGCAAATTCAGGAAAATGGAGATATTCCAGACATGGAAAATGTAGGAAGTAGTAAATAAGATTTTCAGTGTGAAGACAGCATTTTTCTGTTTCCTTACAGGTAGCGGGAACATGGGTGTCTGTGAAGAAACAGGCAACCCATGGGTGCTGGACATCCCTGCAAAGATAGAAGCATACAGGACAGCCAAGCTCCCTATCTAGGAAGGTGAAGCTCTGGGAAAAGTCTCTGATATCAAAAGGCCATGCTTAATCCCCTTCAAGGGGGATGGAGAGACAGCTGCAGAGATTATGCAGGAAAGCTGGGCTGCAGGGGAATTTGCATGTGATGCTGCATGGAGTTAGCATGTCAGGGAAGTCTTTAGTGGGGTTCTCAGTCTCCCCATAAGCAGTGGGGTGGGTTAGTCTACAGCGTTTGGGAGCTTGGTCCATGAGGGATGTTACAGTTATAAAAACGGACTGAAAATGCTTTGAAGTTTAGTTTGGATTTGAAAGTTGTATTACCCGTCCTAGCAGTAACTTTTAATTGTATCTCTGGAAATTGGTAAAATTGTCAGTCTGGCTGGGGAGGCATTGATTAATACCTGAGAAAAGAAACAACAGAGAATGTGAGAAGAGCTGAAGTGAGAGAGAATTACTTACCTCAGCTGCTCCGCACTCTACTTACCTCCACTGTGCTGTCCGAGACCTTCTCCCCCAAATCCTTCTTGCCTTTAAAAGAAAAGAAAAGATCTCACTCATAAAGACTGTTCCTCAAGTCAGGAGCTGGCCCACATAGGGTGGACTGGAAAGCTCAAGGAAGAGGTACAGGGCCCAGTAAGACTCTTGACTGCAAGATAAATTGAATTCCTCTTTCAATACATTAGCTGCATGGCGGTATAGGGGAGACCCTTATGGGGTCCTATTCTTAGGTCTTGACATTGAAGTGAGTTGGTAGCCTTTCATCAGTGCACTTGTTTTTGGCTGGCATGCAAGAACACAAAACTTCTACAAAGAAGCTGGCATTGCAGAAGCGGCAGGAAAGACTCTGGAGGAAATATATAGTGCCGTTACTGTGCTGCATTAGTTTGAGGAAGGAAAAGTGGGCCATGCTCCTTCAAGAGAAGTTGGCTGACTCTTTACCTGTTGGTGAGCTCTGCTTGGACTGTGGTTCTATCTGGGCTCCATTGCTCCGTAGAGAGAGAGTCTTTGCCCCTTGCTGTTTCTCCAGCTCCCCTGCAAGACAGATGCCTGGCAGTGAGTGAAAAGAGGGATGCAGGGAAGAACCAGGGTATACTGAAGGACTAACGTGGGAAGTCAGCAAGAATTAATGTAAGAATATGACAAGAGTCTGTCAAGAAAGGAAGGAGAGAGGAACAGCTAAGAGAGAAACAAAAACTGGAGAGGACTTGATATATGGAGGATCTTACATAAGACCTCTGTGTATGACCTGTATTTATAAAGAATAGGTTACTGCTGCACAGAAGGGGTACCACTGATGCTGAGCTACTTGGGCTTGTCAGTTTATACATGGGAACACCATTAAGGTCTACTTGGACCTTATGCTGCATAAGACAGGCCCCAGAATGACATGGCACAGACTGTTTTTCTCCCAGATGTCCCTGGAGTGAGAGGACAATTCTGCTAAGACTATCATCTATCCTGCACTTCCCAGATATCTACAGATAGTATGTGCATACTCAGAGGTGTATGAGACGGAAAAGTCTTCTGGATCTGATAGTCTAAACTTCTCTACTTCAGTCTACTGTCTCATACACTTTAATTGATAAGGACCATAAGTAGTTCTTCCCTTTCTCCTGCTCGTGAGCGCTCACAAAACCTGGCTGCTTTTTTACTCTATTAGTGAACACAAGAGCAATCCTGGGAAGACTTCCACAACTCATCCTCTTTGTCACTCTTCCTGAAGAACCCACTGCTTTTACATTTTCTCCCTTGCATACACATGGAGTATGATGGCATCAGAGTCTGAATTGTATTAGAGGTCCTTACATTCAATACGTATCTGCTCCAGCTCTGTCACTTCTGCTATTGACTCTTTCAGATCTTCCACAAATTTCTGCATTTCCTCAGCTCCCAGAGCACAGAAGTGCAGTACCTGTTTCTTCTCTGAGCCCGAAACTGGAGTCACCAGTGTGATGCCATGGGGGTAATCTGTGAATAAGATGTGTGAAAATAACAGAGAGGCATTAGGAGAGGCTGAGAGAGAGGCATTAGGCATCTTTCTGTAGAAGTTTGCTTTTCAGTCTTTCCAGGACAGAGAATTTCAGTCCAGAGGAACTTAAGAGTTTATCGCACTGTAAATTGTGAGAATTTGCAGCACTGCAACACTACAAGGGAACAGCATGGCCAAGGTGCAGCAGCAAGGCAAGTTACCACCACTACCACAGTGGTGCCATAGTCAAAAACCTCAAGCTCTTCGTTACAGTTAATGTAATGTCAACGCTAAGAACCTGAGCGCAGACATGAGACTGTAAAGTCTTCCTGAATCTGCAGAGGAGTTAACAGTATATATGATGCCAGCAATACTTTTTCTCCTCTGGGAGTTGCAGCCTGAGAAGTTGGCTGCTGGACTCAGAGCCATTAATATCCTTAGATACAGGACTTCTCTCCAGTCTCTACTTCCACCAGCAGGGAACACAGCTGCAGTGTCAGCATAGCATGGGTAGGGAGCTCATCATGCTGTGCTGAGAGTGCAGTAAAGATAAGGGTGTGGGTTTGCAGGTCTCTGCCTAGTAGTCCCCAAAAGGCAAAACACTCTGTCAGAAATGAAAATGAAAAAGAAATGCCCTGAGAGAACAAAAGGCTTTATGATTTAAAGATCAGGATGTGTACATGGAGGACGTGGCTGCAGATTTTCAGTCTTTCCAGTCTTTCAACAGAAGCTGGAGAATAAAGGTATGCAGAGAACTTGTTAAGCTTGTGACTGGACTTTCTCTGTCTTTTGGTCATTGAAAAGTGGTTTCTGTCTCTTTTCTCCTTCCCTCTCTTCTTTGTCTACGTTTAGTTTCTTTCTTCACCTGTCATGCTTTCTCTTCTCTACTGCTTCTGTATGTCTGCCTTCCCCACACTCTTCATTAGCAATCTTTACCAAACAAGTCAAAGGACCAATCTTCTGTTTTTTGCCAGCCCTTAACTCCCTCTGTTTGTGTCCCAGTTCTCTTTCCCCACCCTGTGTCTTGTCTCATCTGTTAAGATCACAAGTTCTTTCAGACATCTGCTTTTCTGTCTCTGCAGACTATACATAAAAGAATGCCTTTGCCAGCACTCCAGGATAGTCATCATACCCCTGAAAGTAGATCTCAGTTCCAACAGCGTGTCTTGGGAATGCCCAGTTATAAATGGCTCTTTTGTACATTGAGAAACGTGAAAAGCACCGTGTGCTGTGGAGGGTAGGGAATTGAGATGATGACCCACACTGTCCATAGGGCAGAGCAAGGATGTAAGGAACTCAGTGTAGCCTCAGTACTGCTGCAGTGTTCCCTCCTTGCATCATATTCTGCTAGTGCTCACAAAACCCTCAGTAGGCATAAGCCATGCTTGCCTGAGACCACTGTGCATCCCCTTTGCCTTTGCCAGCAGGAAGCCTGCCTGTTTCTGGAATTCCTCCACCACACAACCAGCTTCAATCATGACACATCATGGCTCTATTCCCAGACCATCAAGGTCAGGCTGACTAGGGCTGGCCTCTCGCCATGCTTTGGTGGGTGCTGTTCCAAGGGCTCCGCTTTAATCTCAGGAATCTCAGCACAGCACAGCACAGCACAGCACAGCACAGCACATCATACTGCAAGAAGACAGCAGCAGAGATCAGCAGCCTCTCCTCATCACACTGTACTTGCACAGTAGTGTCCTCAGCACCAAGCTTGTTTTTTTCTTCCCTCTTGTTTTAACCCTGATAGAATCCCTACTCTGATGAAAGATCTCACTGGGCTATGCAGCCTCCTCCTTTCTTGTCCTTTTCCATGCCAAACCCCTTCAGGCTACCAAGGAGAATCAGACTTACATTCATTCTCAAAGAGATGGAACTGCATGCCCAGCAGGCCAACAGACTTGCAAAATGTGTAGGTCGAGGAGCTTTTCTTCTTGGGGCAAAGCTTGAGGATCTGTTGGAGGAACAGACACATCATTGGGCAGGGTGCTGGTGAGCAGTGAAGCAAGAACAATACTCAAAGCACAAAAGAAAAAGATTTTTACAAGCTGTGTTAATTGTACATGGGATGAACACTTGGTGACTGACAAGACTCTTAGCCCAGAAAACTGCCTGGCAGCAACACTATGAAATTCTGTATGTATAGCCCTGGGCCCCTTCAGGTTTTGTTCCCCAGGAATACTGGGGATGATTTTTGGATGCCCATGTTTCTGACTTTGCAAGGATAATTCTTTTCACTAAATATCCAAGGTCTGGGAACCAGAGTACATGTGCATGCTGTGTTGCCCTTGCTCTCTCAGCACTACTCTTCATTAATCTGATTTATCACAAGGGATGGAGGGCTAGCAAGGAATAGACCCTCTCCCCACGTTCACAAATGGTTGCAGAGGAATAGGTGAGGAAAGTTCTCTTGTCCTCTGGGACAAAATGGCTTGGCTTTGGCCTTAATTTTGCAACATCCACAGCTTCCTTTTGCCATTAAACTCAGGCATTTTCTGCCTAAAGCAGAATATCCTTCTTGACTGCATCCTCCTTGTCTCAGCAAACCTGTGTTCACCCTTGTAACTGCATGAACTCAGCTGCAAGATCCCTAGAGCAGGACACTTTTTAAAGTATTGTATGCATTTCAGGCTCCACGAGGTAGCAACTACTTTTCTGCAGCCTCTGCAATAGTAAAAGGCAGTGGTTTAAACATGTCTGGCAGGAAACCTATAAAGTGCACAGGAGTGCTCTGCCTACCATAGTACAAACAGCCAAATAAATGTACTTCGCTCTCACAAAATGAACCTCCCTGGTAGCAAAGGGATGAGAGATAGCAATGACATTACTTGGCTGTGGGACATGACAGTTTGTCTTTTCAAGGGTCAGAGGAGTTTTGGGTTTGGTATGTTGTTAACAGGGAAGGATCCAGAGCTGTGTCTTGCAGTGTTGATGGATCAGGAGATGGTCTGTCCTTAGGACGGGGGAAGTTGATGTTGTGGATTGCTTTTATATTTCTTTACAGACACTCAGGCTAGTTTTATCACTACAGTGCCTGAATGCCAAAACACACTCACCACTAGCAGGTCATTGAAGAGAAAAACTTCCCTCTGGTGAGCTGCTTGCTTCTGCACTTTGTTCACATCAGTCACTTCATACAAGCGGCTGCAGCAGACCAATCGGCGATGGGGCACAGAGAGAACCTGCAGAAGATCCACAAGAGTGTGTGGGGGTTATGGGAAGGCGCCAGCAAGGTTCACCAGCACTCTTAACTTACACAACCCTGCCAGGTGACAGTGGCACAAGAAGGTTCTGCCCACTGCCTACTCTAATCATTTCCTCACAACCACTCCTCACCATCAGTCATCTTGCTGGTCCCATAACAGAGAGAGCCTTCATGACTTGGATAAATCAGGGGAGTAGAACAGTCTGTAGGCAAGTCACTTGTTCACATATCCTATCTTCATATACCTCTGTCTACAAGTCACTGAGTGACTGTTCATCCTTTCTCAGCCCACTGGACTGCCCATGTGGTTCCAGGACAGTCTTTGCATTTGGGGAGTCTTGTAATCTTCCTTATAACTTTGTCTTTCACATCCTACAACCTCAAAAGGCCTGAAAATTCAGAGCACTGCAGAGCTATCACTGAAGTATTGGCAGGCAGGATCTGCATTGGCAAGCAGGACCTTCAGTGAGATTCTTGGGCATTATTGCACTGGATAAAGCAAACTCAGGCCAAGTAAATCCCAAAGAATTAAGAAACAAAGAGAAAGCAAGTGAGAAGGTGTTCAGAGAAAAATGCAAGCAAGGGAAGCATTATGGTAGAAGAGGGTTGGAGAGGAAAATGGCAGAAAAGGGGGGCAGTGATGGAGGTGGGTGTGAAAAGGGTGACTAGGTGCCAGCAGGGTTATGGGTGCTCACCGTTTTCATTCCGACTATGGACTTCTCCACCTTTGTGACATAAGTCACATGGTCCTCATTGGATTTTAGTTCTTTCTGCTGGATCCTCTCATAGATCCCCACCACCAGCTCCCGTGGGATGTCAGCACCATCATCCACTCCTGCAAAACACAGAAAATGTTGAGCAGACTAGGCAGGGAGAAAAGGAAAGGGAAGAACTGTCATCCCTAACAGTCAGCTACTGCCTCTGCTCAGTGCAATGTTGAGAAGACAGAAAGGAAATATATATATTTTTTTGTTTTAGACAGAATGCACCAGCAGCAGAGACAGTCACATCTAAGACCAATGCTGAAGATTTCATTATTCCACTGCTCTGCATGGTGGCTTCTTTCCATGTGTTCCCTAAGGTTTTATAGCCACAATTTCACATTCATATTTCTCGGGCCACTCAGTAGCAACCCCTGCATTGATCTCTTATTATTAGAAGTGCTAGGCGTAGAGGATATCTGCAATGCGATCCAGCTGGTCCTCCTGCCAATGCAAGCCTCAGATCTCCTATTTACTTGGTAACCTTCAACATTTTCTTTCTGTGATGTCTCCTATGCTTAATACTTCCTTGCTATTCTACGTGATTTCTCTGTCTGGGGTCTGTCCCCCTCCTCATTTGTATTTGCTTAGCTAATTCTTCAAATTTTGCTATTTGACCCTTGAAGAGTCTGGCAGAAAAGTTCTCCTTCCCCCTCCCCTGAGCCAAACACCACAAATTGCCAGCCCTTCCTCCGACATTGAATTTCTTCAATCATTTTACACTGGTTTTCTCAGCTTTCCTTCCAGCTCCCTGGTCTGAGGCAAACTACGCTGCAGCTGGGGAATTGCCTGGGAATGGAGAGGCATTGTCCTCTTCTGGCTCCCTTTTTTATGACCTTGCAAACATTGCCTGAATTCTCTGTGATTTTTTTAGACACACGCCCATGAAGCTCCTGGTCTGTGTGTTGGGCTGAAGGTGAGTCTGGAATGAACTGTCTCCCCTTGTCTGCAACTTGGTCCTCATGTTGGCTGAATTTATTGTGATGATAACTGATGGTGAAAGTTAACATTAATAAATAAAAAAGAAAGAAAACCTTTTGGGTTAGTTCTATCTGCCATGATATTGAAGGGGTTGATGGCAGAAAATAACTTGAAACAGGGTCTTGGTGTCACATTATTGCACTCTGAAGTGGATGGCAGACTGGGTAAGGTGCAGGAGACTGGGACAACACTATCTGAACAGCCATAAGGACAAGAAAACAAGTAGGAGCCCATAGAAGTTCAGGCTCTAGATGGAGATTTACACTGGGAAAACTTTGAAGGAAGTTGATCTGAATTGCAGATGTGCAATAAGAAACACTTGGAAGATGGCTGACCTAGGAGTGAGCAAGGCTGGGAAACTGGACTTTGTCTAGACATTGTGTCAAAAAGGCAAAAGAATACTGAGCTGCATTAGCAGATCTGAAAATGAGGAGGAGGTGGTGGTTCTACATATAAGTATGTTGTGACCACATCTGAAGAAATGCTTTTAGCAACCTATTACTGAGATAAGGAAGGACCTTGAAAAGTAGAAGAAAATGGATTTGGGGAACTGATGTGTTAGAAATTGCTAAGAGGTAATACATGCATGAACTCTGTCAGGCTTACAGTTACTGCAAGCAATTGCAAGCAATTAAGAAAAAGAAGATTTAGCCTGAATAGAAAAAAAATATGTTCGTATATTTAAAGCAACAAGGAGGGAAAGGGCTTGCTTAACATAATTGAATGGGATCTAGGAAGGATGGAGATGAACAACAGAAAAATGTAATAAATGGACTGCTTCCAAACAGTGAAAACCATTAAAAGATGAAACCATCTCTCAAGGAAAATGGTTAGTTTGTGAAAAGGCTGGACAGCTTTCTGCAGAGGACAAAGCAGAGATTTTCCCCTTCCCCAGCATGGTAGAGGACATTTCAAAGCACTCTCCTCCATATCTGGCTTACAGAGAGCACCAGAAGCCCTGGAGAAAGGCAGCTTTGCTAGATTTTTGCTGCCTTCACCTGGGCAGGATTTAGAGAAGCAGGAGGGCAAAAAAAAAGCCAAGTGGAATGCTCACCTCTCAGATTGCGAATGAAGTCCTCCAGCATCATCTTCCTGTCAGGCTTGATGTTGGGGCTGTACATGTCCGTGTTGAGAAGGATGATTGCAAAGGCCAAGATGAAGATGGTGTCTGGGTTGTGAAACTGCTGGACCACATCTGGATTACACATGCAGTACCTCTGGCTGCAGCAGGAGGGATGCACATACTTAACATAGAACACTGGAGTACTCTGCTCAAGGGTAGCAATGACTTCCTCATGCATAGATCAAATTCCTCCTTCCACTCCAGCTCTCACACAAATGAGAAGGAATTGCTAGCACTCTGAAGGCCAATTTACCAACAGCTGAAACTGGCCACTAAAACTTCAGCTTTCTTGTTCTCAGAAGCCAAAAGAGCAAATGACAGGTAGATAGACTACCCAACCTGGGGTCGCTATGCAGTGGTAATACCAGTATCTACTCCAGTCTGTATTGCTAAAGGTTCCTCTGGATGCAACAAGGGAACAACCCAGCACCCTTGCAAGCCCCAGTGCTGTTTTTCCTGTCAGTCACCAATGAACAAGGAGTCCTTTGCTGGCAAATATGGCTGGACTCACTCTGACCCTTTGTGCCCTTCATGCCACTGAACATCCATCAAGGATGTGGCTCTGTGGCTGCAGCAGAACAGTGGACTTCCACAACCAGCTTCTTTAGAAGGGAAATCCCTGGCCATTCATTTCATTTGTGCTGCATGTTTTCTGCCTCGGGTGTGCTGTCTGCTTCCATCCAGTTGCAGCTGTGTGGCCACAGGGCTCTCTTTCTTACCTGAAGGCCTCAATTAGCCGCTCGACCTTCTGTGCCTCCCCCTGCACACGGATATGGGCCTGGAATTTCCGCAGTGCTTCATCCAGCTCCATGCCTGAGAAGTCCATCTCGTCCACCACGCAGCTGTGGGAAGGGGACATAGCCTTTGTCAGCACCTCCTCCTAGGCAGGATGCCAGGTTGACTTGTTCAATGCAGTGCCCAGGCTGAGTTTCCAAGGGAGATACCATGGAACAGGCCCTGAGATAGCACTGTATTTGTGTTGATATTTTCTGTATCTGTACAGCTATAGATATATAGACATCTATAGTGATGTAGACATTTAGACTTCTATATACCAGTGTGAATACAGAGATAAATCCATCTATTTTGGCCTCTTTTATCATCCGGCAATACTTCACACCCTGTCCATTCCTAACTCCCTCCCAGCATGTGCACTTGTTTACCACCCATTTATCCATCCTTCTCTGACTGCATCCACTGTAGTCATCCTCTCCTCACCTTCCATTCAGTCAAGCATGCATCCACATTTGCAACCCAGACTTTCTCCACTCTTTGCTCCTACCCAAATGCTGCAGCAAAAATGTTCACTACACTTGTAAAGACTAGAGGCCACTCAAAGAAAATGTGAAATGGAAGCTCTTGTACAGAACACTACAACATCAGCTGGCTTGTAACATCAAGGGTGGTTAAAACTCTGTCCATTTAGCCAGACAGCAGGATCCTCAACAAATAATTCTGTCCTAACTACTATTCATTCCACACATTTCTTTCCACACAAACTTTTCCACTTCCACCATAATTCAGTGCCATGCTACCCTGTCAGCAAAGAAAATATTTCACCTCACACACTGGTATTGCTTTCCCTTGATAGCAATACATTGCACACTGGAAATTCATAGCCATCCTCAAATATGGGGATCACTCCTCTCTTGCTTCTCATTTATATTCTCATCTTACAGAAGTCCTACTGCTAATCTCAGAAATCTACTGCAACCGTTCTTTCTGTCTTCATAGTTAAATCCTCAAGTTCTTATCGAATGATATTTTGGTCTTCATTTGTAATGACAATACCTTCTCTATGTGGTTTCAGCACATTTTGTTAGCAGACTCCTATCATCTATGTCCAGGTCATTGCTACAAACATTCACCAAAAGGCTAGGCTCAGGAAACTCCTCATAATATCCTTTAAGTCCATCTTCCTATTTCAGCAGAGTATGTAGGCACTAATGTCTGCATCAGCCAATTCTCTTCCCTGTTCATGATTCCTTTGCTAATATCTTTCTCTTCTACACTCAACTAACCACTTCTTGTGTCAAATACTTTGCTGAAGTTTAGAATTATCTTCTGTATGTTCCTTATCTAGAAAACCAATTATTTATCAAAGAAAGACAGAATTAATCTGTTCTCCACTGGCGCTAGTATGTACCATTCACTTTCTTGTCTGATATTATTTTTTCCCACAAATGAATTCTCAAATCTGACATCATATCTGAAAGATGAAGAAATGCACAGGTGCCAAAATTCAATTTTCTTTAAACTCTTCCTTAAATACAAAGATACTAGCTTGCTAATATTCAGCAAAACTGCACCACCTGGACATCACAAATGTATTAAAAATTCAGTGACTTCACATTTTCTGCTTCCACACCCTTCAAGTGCTAATTCTATCTTTCATCCCATTTATCTCATCTTCTGTATTACATTTAGTTTGGCTTTCTCTTGTAAAGGGTAAACTGATCCCAAGATTAGGACTGGGAAGAAATTTTCCAAAAGACAGGTTATCTGGGACTGCATGACGAATGTAGAGAATGAGGGATGAGGCAAGTAAATTAAAGGGAGAGGGGATTAGCTTCCTTCTGGATTCTTCCATTTTCTAGGATCATCTGGAAATTTCACTAAACATGCTTTTGCTAGTAAAAACATATGCTATAATCAGGTTCTTCTGCTTTCTTTCTGTGATATCCTACAGATTTTGCTATTAGTTTTTCCTATAGTTCTGCAGTTTGCTGTAGGTTGTTGGGCAGTATTTTGTGAAGTAGGCTGTTGAATGTCACAACAGCAGCCGTGCTAGAACAAAAAATTATTGCGTGTATCTCTCAGATGGGTAAGGGATAAGATTCAAATGCTCAGAGAGCTCTTTTCCTTGTGGCATTCCCCTATTAATTCAGGAGCCAAGATATCATTGCTTAAGTGGAGTGACACTCACAGAATACCCTACCAAAAGCTCTATCTGAACTTAGGGTGTTCAGTATCTTCTATGGAGTAGTTACAATCTCAGACAAGAAACATGGACTCCTTCCTCACACAAATTCCAGATAATCAAAGCATAGAAACAACTATTCGAGAGCAAGGGCAGAGAATCAATGTGGATGCTCTCAGAGGAAATCTTACACAAAATCTTCATTTTCCTCTCCAAGAGGTGGACTGCAGAAACACTCACAAATTGATTCTGGCAGCAGTGAAAACTCGCTCTACTGCCCCTTTCCTTTGTTATTTTTATTTTTCTCATACTTGCACTCACTTGTCCCTTGGGTTGACATCAAGGCATTCTGCTTCTTGGAATTTATCTTTGATAGTAAGAAAATTTTTTCTCTGGTTAGTCATTATTGTGTTCACAGCTGCAAACATCTCTGCAGTTGGCCTTCTGTTATTATTTTTTAATCCCTTCTGATACATGATGTTTCTCAGCACTGACCCCAATGATTTTGCTATTACTATCTGCTTCCAGATGTGTGAAAGCAAGAGTCCTTGCACATACCTTTAAGACCTGCTGAGGTCACCCCCGTAGACCAATCCACCACCATTAAATTGTATCTTTTCCTTCCTCCCTCGACATGGTATGATCTAACACATCTTTTCTTTCAAGTCCGAATCACAAATAATAAAGTCAGTGCTCTTGTCTCTTAGGACAAGTATGGAAAGTCAGTTGTTTACAGTTCTTTTCAAACTCAAGCAGGTAGAATCATTTCCACACCTTTGCTTCATACTCACTTCAATGTCAACATCATCTTTTCAGACCGCCTTTCTGCTGCCATCTGTCACACTGCAACAAAGTGTAATGGAATACTGGGGGAAGGTTCAACCTCTACTGCTGTACCACCAACATCCGCCTCTGGTGTCATGGGCCAACATAGGAGGCATTACTTTCAGAGCAGCCCTCAAATTACTGATGTTGCCCGTTCAGCTAATCAGAAAAGATTCCCAACATCTGCCACACAATCCACATTCCTGTGCTGGAAAAAGGACACAGTAAGTAATGCATCAAGCTAACAGGGACTCTGAAATTATCCTTAGGTAGTACTAAAGGACAAAGCAAGACAGAAATACTCCTGAAATTAGATTCTGTAACATTTTGGGGAAGACAGTACCAGGAACTGCATAGGACTAGTTGAAGAACAGCCTATTTGTAAAAGAACATGTGACCATAAGTACAACATGAGCTCAAAAACAGAGTAGCAGCTTGGAAATACACCTAAAACCATAGGTCATTTCTGAGGCTTGTTCCTGACCTGGATTGGCAGAGCTGAAATGAGCAGCAAGGTTCACCACTTTTACATTTTATATGTCAGTGTATGGGCCATCCCATGCTCTCAGGGCTGAGGAGGGCCCTGGATGCATGGCATCCCAGGGCAGCGTGAGGGAACCACCTTTGGTTAGCTTTGAGAAGGCTCAGGGAGAATCTGAGTGTTGACTACAGCTGCCTGCTGGGAGCATGGGAGATGAAACCTGGCTTTTCTCACAGGTGCTCAGTGGTGGAAGGATGAGAAACATCAGACTCGTGCTGGAGCACGGACAACTGCCAGTTAGGCAAAAGGAAAAGACTGCCATCACGAGGGTGCTCAGACATGGAAACATTGCCAAGAAAGGCTGGAGGTCTCCATCCTCCCCAGGGTATTCAAATTTAAATAAGCTTGACTGAATTAATCAAACTCACAGAACAAACTATCAATTCTCTAAATGTGTCATCTGCACTAAAGGCCTTCTCAAAATGGTATCAGGCAAAGAAGATCTGCAAACAAGATGAGAGGTGACACCTGCCCCCATAGGTCCACTGGACAGCTTGAAGCTTAATAGCTGGTACTGCCTCCTACACCTATACAAGGCATGAAAGCAAAACACTGGAAACAACCAGGAAAAAGGGACACAATGAGATCACCTGGTACCATGTTAGCATAGGTACAGCAAGCCATCACCAGAAATACGAGTACGACTGGCTTAGCTCTTTGTTCAACAACAGTCTTTACATTTTCTTGGCACATCATTTGTAGTTTAATCACTGTGCAGGAAACAAACATCTCCCTTTCCTAGTCACCTAATGTTACAGTCTGAACACTTTCATGTTGCTAGAGGTGCGGAGGGGTTAATTGAAGGGGAACAGCCACCTACATAGCTTTGCCTCTGTACCTAAGCTCTCTTTTCAAGATCCCTATTCTAGAGATTGAAGAGATGGAATCTGCCCAAACTACTTATGAAGAGGCATGACTGATATCCATGGAGGGCCTGGCTTCACCTTCAACTGCCCATTCTGTGTTCATGGAGCGAACAGGCTAAGGATAGCAAACCCTAACTGGCCTTCTCATCCTCAGAGTGGAAAGCCTCGCCTCACCTCACCTCACCTCACGAGCCCTCCAATGGATACTTCCTGCTGTACAGCCACCCAGAGGACATCAGGTCCTCTCCTCCCCACTCCAGTCCTTTGGGGATCAGGGCAGCAGAGATGCCACCTTCTCATGCTCCATGAGTGGGAGTGAGGGCTGGGAAAGGAAATTCTGAGGCATCTCTTGAAACTCAACAGTTTTTAATAATTGCATCCTCTTGGTACATTCTTGCAACCGTCTCATAGAAAGAGCCATGGGTCCCAGCACCCAACTGTTATGTTTTGGTCACCACAGTAAACTCAGAATCCCATAGCCATGGCCACCTTCTTTTACAAGCCCTGTAAATACGACGACCCTGCATCCAGAATACCAGCCACTGAGCTGTCAATGATATCTTTCTCCATGTGAGATGCACAAGAAGTTTTCCTTCAAGGACAGAGGATGAAACATCTGCTTTTCAAGAAGAGGCAGCTGGTGGAAAGAGGTAATGACATTGAGCCCATGGAGGTGGATCCATCTCCAGAGGACATCCTGATGGAAGTGGGTCCACCTCCACTTGGGCAGACCACTCAACATGCCACCATGCCAAGAGATTGTGAAGAGACAAAGGTTAACACAGAGATGGCTCCCTGTGTCCAAGTAATAAAACAGCAACTTATGTGTATGTGCTAAATCTAGTACAAACAGCAGCATGCCTGTGAGATGCCTATTCCTAGACAACCAGGAGGACCGAAGGACAACAAAGCAGGAGTGGAGCAATCGCCTTACAAAATGTCCTCCTGTTAGGAGGACTTTGGACCTTTGGTTCATGTTGCTGAAGTAAGTGGGAAAGGTGCTGACACCTTGCTCATAAACCAGGTGGTGACACCTGTATTCATGAGTAGCTTGGTCTGTCTCAATGCATAGAGCAGTCAGGTACCTCGTAACTGCAGAGAATTGCATTCCTGGTGTCAGGTGATGAGACCAAAGAGTGAGATCCTCTTTGCATCATTTTGCCCCATTTATACATCCATGGTGGCTGTGCTGCCTCCTAGGCTGCAAGGCATGATTCCCCCCAAAAATTGGTGGACACAGAGACATCAGGGCTGTAAGGATTTAGCGTAGGGCTAAACACGACCAAAAAAAAAAAAAAAAAAAAAAAAAGCCTTGTGGCAAAAGGATTCAGAGAAGGCAGGAAGCAGCTGTATCGTGTGGGGCTGGAATCTGCTCACCCATGCGTAATGACCTATTTTCCAGCTTTTCCACTCAGGTGACAATGTAGCATGAGCTGGGCTGCAACTAAAAGCATCTGTAATGAACCTGCAGACCATGCTCAGGGAGGAGACACAGGGGGAGGCGGCGAGGTGGAAAGTTTAAGGCAAGGCATGGAAATACTAATAAAAAACATCCCTTTTCTCAGCATCCCTGTGCTCCTTCTGAAGACAAGCCAGGCTTTGAGAGTACTGCAGAGGAAGAGATCAAGCTCCCTGGGAGGAAGCTGCCCTTGCAGGTTTTAGCTAAGGCCCACAGTAAGAAAAGCAAGCAGGGCTCAGTGCCTCCTTGCACAAGCAGGCAGGGGCTTGTGTCCCAGTCCTGCCCTCCACACAGCACCTCTTCCTGCTGTCCTCATGCTAGAGTTGTCTCACAATGGAGATCATGGCCTTCAACTGCTGCACTCCCTTCCTAGGGGGTACAGCATTACATGTATTGCCTGATCTCTGGGGTTGCCATGCCTACTTGCCCTCCCAGGACTGTTAGTACTTACTTGGGCATAGTGAGAAACTGCTGCCATGCCTTGGGACAGAGCTGTATTCCAAAGTAGAAAGTTGCTTCCTCTCTGGACACTTTGGCCATGCAGGACAAGACCCTGTCTAGCCTTCTTCACCCTCCTGGAGACATTAAGAGCCTCTGTACAAGGGAAAACCATTTCCCCAGGAATCCATGCAAGTTCAAACTGTACTTTCAGCCCTTGCAGCTTGTCATGGGAGTCACTCTTGCTCACAATTCGGATCTGTGCCACAGCTCTGCTTGCAGCAGGAGGTCAGAACTGCCTAACGTTCTTCTCTCTGTTCTCTGTTTCCATTGCATCATTATCTACTACTCCTCAGCACAAGCAGCAGCACTGTGCTGCTCAAATCCTCCTGTAATACAAGTCCCCTATTGATCCTCTCTAATGTCCTTAGTGAGAAGGGGAAGGTAGGCTAGTTTGGGGCTAACCTGTCAAGTTCACTCTGCCAGTCAGAGGAAGCTAACACTTCTTTAAAAGACAGCCTCTTAGCTGGGTTTCCGTCTCTGCTTTTACACTCCTAAGAGCAGCTTTTCTCTCTCTCTGACTTCCCATGAGAAAAAGAGAAGACACTAATGGCTTGACAGACAGGAGAGCTGCTCACCAACAAGGAGAATGTCTAACAGTAACTTACAGTCTGATAGGAACAAGCCCCCAGATCAGCACACTGTCCCCTCTTCTTCACTATCTGCACCTGTCTCTTCTGACAGCAAATGTACCAGGACAGCCACTTCCGCACATCGGAGTCCCACGACCTGAGTACAAACCATCCGACACCAGCAGCATAGCTGACTCGATTCACGGTACCACGCACATTATCTTGCTCATGAATGAACTATAAATGGATGCATTTCCTGAGTCAGAAACAGGTGGAGGGGAACAATGAACTAAAGAGAAGGGAAGGATGAATGAAAGAGAACAAGAGCAACAAATAAACTTAGGGTTAAGAGTGCACACAAATAAACAATGCATCTGAATATGTAATACAAAAGAAAGGAATAAAGAAAAGATGTAAGAATGATGCTGTACCTTATTAGAAATGTATGCACTGGCCCTGACTTTTTCAAAGTAACAATATGATTTTTCTGTCACATTTGACAGGTAGATTTGATGAAAACTGTCCAATACCAGAACAGAGTTTTAATGGATCAGGCTCCCTCTCTACAGCTGTATTTCTTGGACTGACAGATGCTGAAACCCTAGAACAGGTCCCCGCTTGCTGCAGGCAGGCTGTGGAAGCAGATTCTCATGAGGAGAAGCTGGATCTTACTGTGGGGTGCTGGATCTTTCTGCCAGATGCTTAAAATTGGCTACAGCTGGGATTTATCCCTGTAACATAAAATGTTTAAAAGCTAGACATCCAGGCAAAAGAGGCACACAAAAAAAATGGCACTCTTAAGGGACCTGTATCTCTCCATTGACTAAAGGGATTCATAAATTGATAGATGACACTAAACTTGGTGGTGGTTAACAATAGGGGAGATAAATCCTGCTCTTAAAGATTGAAGCCTTGTTTGCAAGAGGAAATGACATATTTCATCTCTCTAACAAAAGAGGAGTGAGCAGTTCAGTGTTATCAAAGGATGAGTGCCAATCACAGTTACATACTCTCGAAAATCCCCTACTCTCTCCCTCATTCCTCTGGTTAGTGCGTGTAATTACCTGTGAGTTACCCAGATATATTTTCTGAGTTCCAAGAAAAACAGCTAAGGGTTGAAAGACAGAATAGGAGGATGGAAGGGAGAATATAATTTAAGGACTTCTAGTAGTTGGATATGCAGATGTGAGAAGGCAAAATAACAAACTAAAGGGCTTAAGCCTCGTACCAAGTTTATCCTCTTTCACCCTTAACCATGCATATGAGGCTTTGCAACCAGTCTGATGCATCTTTGGAGTTCTGCATTCACTACAAGGGCAGTAAAGAGGGATCCTCTTCCCAGCACCAAGCTCAACTGTGCGCTTCTAAGCTCTTCTACCTGACTCTAAGAACAGGCAGTGGTTGGCTTGTTTGCCGTCTAGCATGGCTCAAATACCCATGGAAGCCAAGAGAAGTTTGCAGAGTATCAACTCATGGCCGGACTTAGAGCTGAGTCTGGAATTTAGAACCTGGGCAGCTCTACCCAGTATCCAAATGCACAATGGAGCTGCAGACTTTTGCAGATTGTTTTAAAAGCTTTGTTTTAAAAGCTGTCTCATTATTTATTTATGCAGTTGGGTTAATTCAACCTGGCTGCAATTGAAACAATGCTTACAGTACACATTTCTAACACAAGTTTTCACATCGAGTGGAAGCTAAACTAACACAGCAAATGACATCAATAATTGAAATTGCTCTGGGGAGGGATGGGATGGTCCAGGAAGGCTCCAAGGCCATGTCTGGGATGTGAAGTAGCAGAGCTGTCTCATCCTGCACACAGGCTTATTCACTGGAGGTGGTCAGTGCCTACCAATGGCCATTCTAACCAGGCACTGGAGCTTATCAGGACCAACAGTGCCAAGGAACTGAAGGGTCACTTGGGCCACAGAAAAGAGAGTGGAACTGGGAAAGTTATACAAATGCTATGTAAAGGCTATTCTGACTGCCACGTGCTCTCCAGGGAATACTGTATCTCCTAATACTGGCTTGTTAAGCATGGGTATATGTCGGGACTGCAAGACAGACACTGTCCCAACTTGTGCAGTGTTCCTGACCTAATTTAATGGGAGTTGTTCCTTAGTTACACCAGCGGAACAAGGAACCAGATTAGGACTTTGTCAGTCCTAAAATGCTAGAATGCCTTTGAGTTGCCTCATGCTCACATACAAACATCTCAGAAGTTGCGACCAGCCCACAAGCACTGGAAAATGCCATCATACTGTCATACCCTGCCAGCCTCTGTCAACCCTCTTCATCCTCATGCATAGACAGAAAAAATATCCAGGATGATAATCCTGTGTGAGGTTCTTTTCCAGCAATGCCTTTTTTCCATGCATGCCACACTGTTGTGTGTGCAGCTATTGACCAGACAGCTCTCACAAGAGCTGACGAAATTTTGCTTGCAAAACCCGCCAGTCACTGCTATCCAGAAGCTCAAAATTTATACACAAGTACCTGCAAACTGCACAGCTGCTACGAGCTGAATTATCTGGCAATCTTTCGTTCTTTTCTTTCCTGTTGTAGAACATTTTTTTGTATATTTTAAGTCTGCTTTTACATTTGCCTTTAAGGAAAATGAGTCAGCAATTTATCTGTTGTTTGAAGCAATGAGGTACAGCTCTGAACTCCAAATTTAGATTCAGCTTCTTAAAGATACGTAGATGCAACCTTAACGGCTCACTTCCCACTTCTGAGCTTTGCTTCCTCCATCTGTAAATAGGACAGTAGGGACACTCCTTCATAATATATTTGTAGTGCTACATTGAGAGGTACAGTGGAAACAGAAAGTAATGACGGGGTATGGCCACATGCTTTAATAGCTCTCCTGCAACATTCAGAGACAATACAAGCAACTACATCACAGCAGCTCCTGGGCGCTGAGACTGGGAGACTGACATCAAGCTTTGTAATACAGACTGTTACCAGGTGCTGCTGACACAGTCTATAGTCACACATGAACTGGAAGAACGTGGTCATTTGCAGGAATTGAATGTAGGACTACAAAGAAATGCTAGCCTATTGCTACTGCAGAGGCTGTCTGTGCAGAGGCTGGCTTTGGACTTTAGCAGTGTATCTGTCAGGGGAAAGCAGCCCACACACTGCTGGAGAAAAAGAGGCAATTACTTTTAATTGTAGCTCTCAGCATGAAGAAACTGGAGACAACATGTGTTTCATTGCTGTTCTAATCAATACCCATACAGCATATTAAAAATATGGCTGGATCAAAGGTCAGGAATGGGCAGCAACAGGCAGCAGCAGTTGCATCAGGAATGGAGTTTTAAATTTGGACCCAGATTTGGATGCTGAACTGGCATACTCTCCACCTGCAGTACTGCATTCAGCTCTGGGGTCCTCAGCAAAAGGGAATGGACCTGTTGGAGTGATTCCAGAGAAAGCCATGATGATGGACAGAGGGCTGGAGCACCTCTCCTATTAAGACAGGCTGAGAGAGCTGGAGTTATTTAGCCTAGAAAAGGGAAGGTGCCAGGGAGATGTCATTATGATCTTCCAGTATTTAAAGTAGTCCTCCAGGAAAGATGGAGAGGGACTCTTTACCAGGGAGATGTCATTATGATCTTCCAGTATTTAAAGTGGTCCTACAGGAATGATGGAGAAGGACTCTTTACCAGGGATTGTAATGATAGGACAAAAGGTAATGGCTTTAAACTGAAAGAGGTTAGCTTGAGATTAGATATTAGAAAGAAATTATTTACTATGAGTATAGTGAGGCACTGGAACAGCTTGGCCAGAGAAGCTGTGGATGCACCATCCCTGGAGGTGTTCAAGGCCTGGCTGGATGGGGCCTGGGCAGCCTGATCTGCTGGGTGGCAGCCTTGTCTCCAGAGGGGAGTTGGAACTAGATGAACCTTAAGGTGCCTTCCAACTCAAATTATTCTATGATTCTATGATGATTCAATTATTTTTTCCCAGGAGTAGAAGTGGTGTGTGTGTTGGATTTAGGTGTTCTCTTTGGCTTGCTTCAAGATAAGCCACTGTGAAACTGAAAAGATTTATCAATTTGGAGACTGGGAAAATATTACAACGGATACAATACAAAGGACTGTTCCTCATGGAAAGGCAGCTCTCACCGAGAACTGTGCTACTGCCTAATGAAAGAAAGACCCGGTTGAGTGCTGATCATCTCTGGAAACAGGTCTTTGAACAAGCTTGTTGCGCCATGACTACACATGTCACATTACCATGCATGGCAGCACTTGCATTTATACTCTGGTGAAAACTCCCCCTCTGCCTTTACTGCATTGGCTCTCAGGGTGGCAGAAGCATTATCCCACTGCTTTACACCATGCAGAGCTGTGCTTTCTCCTTCTCCCTGATCAGGGAGAAGGAGATCAGGGCCAAGCAGGAAATTAAGGTTCATCTCAGTTCCCCAGGATCATCTTTGCAGAAAGCCTATCATCTTGGAAAACATTCAGAAAAATGGGTAATATGCTTTTCTGCCAAACATTTCTACTTTGCTCCTGTGATGCTCACAGTAGGGGGATAACAAGTTAGCAATATTTAGCAACATGAAAGGCAAGGCAATAGGCAGACACTGAGGTAGCATATATAGAGTCTTGCACCTAGGAAGAAATAATTGCATGCACCAGTACAGGCTGGGGGATGACCTGCTGGAGAGGAGCTCTGCAGAGAGGGACCTGGGCGTCCTGGTGGATGACAGGTTGGCCATGAGCCAGCAGTGTGCCCTCGTGGCCAAAAGGGCCAATGGCATACTGGGGTGTATAAAAAAGAGCGTTGCCAGCAGGTCAAGGGAGGTGATCCTCCCCCTCTACTCTGCCCTGGTAAGGCCTCATCTGGAGTACTGTGTCCAGTTCTGGGCTCCCCAGTATAAAAAAGACAGGGATCTCTTGGAAAGAGTCCAGCGGAGGGCCACAAAGATGGTGAAGGGCCTGGAGCATCTCCCCTATGAGGAACGACTAAGTGAATTGGGTCTGTTTAGCCCTGAGAAAAGAAGGCTGAGAGGGGATTTGATCCAGGTTTATGAATACCTGAGGTGTGGGGGCCATAGTGGTGAGGCCGGACTCTTTTCAGTAGTGTGTGGGGAGAGGACAAGGGGAAATGGGATGAAGCTAGAGCATAGGAAGTTCCGCACAAATGTGCGCAAGAACTTCTTTACGGTGAGGGTGACGGAGCACTGGAACAGGCTGCCCAGGGGGGTTGTGGAGTCTCCTTCTCTGGAGATATTCAAGACCCGCCTGGACGCCGACCTGTGTGAGCTGGTGTAGGGAACCTGCTTTGGCAGGGGCGTTGGACTCAATGATCTCAAGAGGTCCCTTCCAACCCCTACAGTTCTGTGATTCTGTGATTCTGTGATAGGTCTTAGGTGTTCCCAGGATTTGGAGCCCAAATTGCAAGGCTTGAAAAAGAAGAGAGACGTAGGCTGAGAGATGCATGGCTTGTGTGAGCAGGAGGTAGCCACAGTGAGTGAACTGAAGGGAACAATTCAGCAAAAGCAGCTACTGAAAAGAAGCAGGTAGGAAACCTAAGACCTTGCTGAGAAAAAAGACAGCTCAGTCCGCTAGAGTTTTTGGAGTGGGGATATTCCTCAATGCTCTGTGACTATAGAGTAAACTAATTAGTAGCAGGTTTCTTCGTGTAGGCCACTTCATTACCACCCACAGGGCCAGCTGCCCTCTTATTTTCCTTATCGAGCAGCTGGAATAATTGAAAAGCCCACCCATTACAGACCTGGACAGCAAAAGAGCCATGTGCATAGACAGCACTTGCTGTTTCCTGCTGGTCTCACAGCAAGGAGCAAATGCTTTTTCTCATCTGCTTCTCTTAGCACTTCCTAGAAAGCATCAGGAGTGCTTTGTTTGGATGGGGTGAGACATGAGTCACAGACTTCTTCAGACACAAAATCTCCTGGAGTCACTAGTCTTACCCCCTATGGTGCTGAACTCCAGCTGGATGATGGCAGGCCCTTTGGGAAGGAGAAACTGAAATGACACAGAGAGGCAAATACATTGCTGGGAAATACAATGAGGGGCACCAGATTGGAAGTAGAAATTGTGAAGTTCCCACAGAAATGGAGGGCATGGAGGACAGGGTGCTTGCTGGTGCAGCTAAGGGCAGGGTGGGCTGGTAACTCCGTAAAAGGGCAGGAAGGAGAGGAAGAGGTTTCCATACTTACTCCAGGACATCCCTGTTGAACTGTTTTTTGCTGTTGCCCAGGAACTCCCCAATCATCTGGCGGCTGAGGCCCTTCCGCTGGAGCAGGAAGTGTGCCACCCCAATAGGAGTGTCTGGGATGAAGCCCCGGGAGATCAGGAACTGGATCCCTTTGTCTGGGTTTCTGAAAAGGAAGGACAAAAATATGGTGAATTGGCATGAACTCCCTGGGACATCAGTACCCCTGGCTCATCATCTGTCATACCAGTAATACAGCCCTCAATATGTACATGGGCTCCTATGAGTTCATGTATGTGACAGGCATGGGACTGGTGCAGGCAGGGAACAGACTTGGGAGAGTTCTCCCCAGATGCTGATGAGTGCAAACAGATGTCATGGGAGCCACTGTGTCACCTGCAGCACCTGCTGTCATGTGGAGGAGACTGGAAGTGCCTCTTGCCACAAAGGATCTTGCTGCTCACCAGTGACTCTCTTCTGCCATCCCTCTGCTTCAGGATCAAAATCTGTTGCACTGTACCTACCCCAGCTTAGCTTGTTTAGGGTGCCTAATTATGACCCTTTGCTACCGTCTCAGGAAGCTGGGGTTACACCTTGTGCAGGACACACAATTGCACAGAGAAAAAGGTGACTGTGAAGAGACTTAGGAGGCACTGCTTCCATGGGCTATGGGCAAATGAGGCTCAAGACATGGAGTGGGCTAACCAAAGATGGGGCACTTTTTTCCTGTAAAGAAAAATTCATTCTCTTTTTCATGCGTTTTTACTGCTTGGTGTTGAGTGACATTTCTTCCTTCCTCACTTGAGTCTGCTGCTGGCTGCCTGAATAGAAATCCCATTCTCATATTTGCATTATCCCTTCCTCCACTTCCCCCACCCGTAGCTGTGTTGTTCTTCTCTTCTCTATTGATTTCCCCCCTCAGGCAGAAATCTGCAAGTGTGGGTGGATGAGAGCATGCACCTGGAGAATGCCTTGTCAGAGCTGGGAGAGAGCTGCATGCAGCTCCAAGACAGAGCACAGAGGGTTTTTCTCCCCCTCTGACTGTGAGCCCCCTCTGAGATCAGGCTGGGTGTGAGTGAGCCCAGATGCCTGTCTGAGGGAGTGCTTTTCTGCACAGTGGTGTGCCAGCATCTGTGCCCACATCCTGGGGGGGTACTGTGTGCCTCCACAAATACACATGTTCGTGTGTGTATATCCCCTGTACATGCAGATTTCTCCTGCATCATACATTTTCCTAGGAGACCATCGTGTCCACACGTTTTGCCTTTCTCCTTATATATCCTATAAGCATGCAAGCTACTGTGCAACCTGGCAGCAGCTTTGAGTCTATGGCAGTGCCTGTCCCACAGCACACTCTGGAATGAGTTCTTATGTGTGCACCGTGTAGGAGATTTTCTTCCTGTACCTCGGACTGTGCCACTGAAGAGCCTCAGTCATGATGCATTCTTGCTGAGGGGAGCTCGTGCAACGTGGAGGATTTCCATGTTCCTTTCATTCTCTCAGCTGGTGAACAGGGAGAGGTAGCATCCTCGTGAAGGAGAGGAAAGGAAAACATACTTCCACCATTAACCCAAATTCAGGGATCTTTGTCAAGGCTCAAGGGCCAGGTTTGTTCAGGCTGTTTTCTGGGGTGAGGAAAGGATAGGATGAGATCTCCGAGCATGTGAATGCATGATATGCACAGGCACAGAGTGTGACACTATCAGGTGGTGAAGGATGTGGGTGAGCAACATATGTCTAGCTATAAGGGGATTGGCATTCAGGAGAATGGCCTGCTCCCTACAGAGGCCTCATGGTATACTAACAGAAGTTGGGTTGAAGATGTTTCTGCTTACTCTGTCATGTCACTAGGAAAACATCCTGGGCAGAGTGGCATTGTCAGGAAGAGTGCCTGGGAGAACAAGTCAGCTCATTAAATTTATGAATAGGAGAGATGCAAGATCTGAAATTGAAAACCTAGGACTTGTTAAAGGAAAAGCAACAGAATCCCTTCTATATCATCATACAGATCTCCAGCTTCACCTTTGAAGAGCACAGGCAAAGTTCGCAGTTAAATGCAAGGGTTAAATGGTCATGGGTGAAGTCAAGATAAGCAACAGAGATTCAGAAAATGGACCTCCATGTGCATATTTTAGACTTTTGGCCAATGCAATGTTCAAGGCAAGACCTCAGTCACTGATGTGACTCCAAAGACACTGGACTGACTCTGGATTAGATCCAGAGGAGATGGGAGCTGGATGTGCCAGGAAAATGTAGTTCTAATACAGATTGGCATAGACATGCAGATTTTAGAAGGGATGGAACAAACAAAGCAAGAGGATGTAGAATAAGACAGTCCAGCTCTGACAGCCCTTTTTCACTGCATAGACTAAAGCTCAAATATAAATGAACACAACTATTTCACCAACAGCAGCCTTACATCAGCTTTTCCCAGGATTCAAGTTGTTCCCCACAAAATCTTGGTAATGATACAGCATCTCTGCCACTGAACACCTGCATATGTATCCCGTACATTGCAACACACGGCTTTTACCAGATGTGCAGCAAGCAGCTCCATTTCTTTCTCTCCTGAGCTCAGTCCTTGCTATATTCTTCAATATTTCAGGGGTGTTAAGCATGGCCAGCAAATGCTGTGGGATTCCTCACGTCCTGCTGGCTTTCCCTCTGCCCACGCAGCCAGCTGCCCACACACACTGAGTTATTACAGAAGTGCTGCATAATGAAGCACTCTCCGTTCCAGGGATTCCACCCCCTCACTGTGGAGGGAGGGAAGGAGAAAGTGCCACAACAGTGCAGGATCGGTCTGTTCCCAGGGGCCTGCTCCAAGCCAGAGCTTACAGAAAAGCAGTGCAAGGCCAGACAGACTATGGCAGATGGTGCTATCAATTGGAGGCTTCCAGCTCTTGGTCCAGCAGAGCAGCCAGCAAAAATATGTGCATGCACATACTCACAGCCTCAGCTCCATGCACTATGGGTCAGTGATTGCATCACACACCCTACAATGGTAAACCATCTCCTTGGCAGGGAGACCAACAATCAAATAATTGCACTAAGCTGAACGTGCATGAACCCCCTTGCCACCCCTTGGGTTATGGTATATTACAGTGTTACAAGAGAAGCTACGTGTCCCTTAGTTCCTGCTCATAGAATTAAAGAAAAAAAAAGCCTTGCTCACCAGAGCTAAGTCCATTCCCTTTCTCCCTACCCTCCAATGTTTTGTCAAGAAAATTGAGCCTCACAAGTTACTGGCACATTGTTTCAGCAGCTAGTTTCAAGGCAGCAGGGGAGGACTGGCTGGGAAGTTGTGTTTCAAAGCACCGTGGTGTTACTCAGCTTTTGATCCCACAGAGATGTGCAAGATGCAGGAAACTCAGGTCACTAAATGAAGAATGGCAAAGCTGCCCCAGAAGACCTAGTGTTGTTAATCTGTCACATGAATGTGTGCCAGGCAGACTGGGGGAGGCAGACAGGCTGGAAAAAAACACTTTCACTCCTGTTTTATGATCACATCAGTACTCATGTCAACTCTGCATGAACCAAAGGAAAACACATTGGGTATAAGAACTCCTGCCAAACACGACTGAAAATACTGAAACACTTGGTTTGCAGAGTTGTGAACCCTGTGTCCTCCTCCAGAAGGACACCAATCCCAACCTAAGTAACACAACATCTTTGTGGAGCTGGAACTGTCATAATCAGCCCCCATCTGTTCCCAGTGCCCACCTTCTCTTATTCCAGCCTGCTCTCATCCATTAGGCAAATGTGTGCTGCCACAGCCTGACTTTGATATATACAAGTGAACCCACCTGTTCACAACCTACTGAACAGAGTTAGTAAAATGTCCTCCTCAGTATCTCAGGCTCTCTCTGAGTCCCAAGTCTGTCTGCTCTTGTAGAATTTCAGTTCTGGATGTGCTCTGCAGCCAGCACTAAAAACCTTTCAACCACATTCCTGCCTTCTGGGGCCTACAGTCTCTGTACTACACATATTTAATCCTTGTCTGTGCAAAACTTTTGTCCACAACGGCATAAACTTCAGTCTTTGCTCTGACCATAAGGCCCACACTAATACGTGGTAAAACATTCTGCTTGTATGAGTGCATTATGTTCCCAGCACCTTCATCTGGGATTCAAATGGAAACCAAGACAGCATGAGATAAAATCCCACTATTTCTCATGGGCTCTTTTGATGAGAAATGTCTCATCAAAAGACAACAAGCAAATCTAAAGCTTCTTATTAGAGCTCAGCTGCTTTCTGCCAATCTAAAATATGCATATGACCCTTTGAGTTCACCCCTTCTGACTGTACTCTCTGAGCCACTCTGCTTTACTTTCACATCTAAGGCCTTTTCATAGGATATCAGATTCAGAGGTATGAGAGACTAAGATGACTAAACCTGTTCTATTAAGACAAAAAAAAAATCTACTCAAAAAAACAGAAGGAAAACAACAGCCAGAGCACTCACACCAGGTTAGCTAAGCTCAGCTCTACTTTTCTCTCTCTTTCTCCTTGGAAATGTTCCAAATTAAGTATCTGAGACTGTTATTACATCCCCAGATATGCTTCTGCCTTTTCAGCAGACTGTGGCACGATCTCAAATGGACTGAAATTGGGATTGAAGGTTCAGAATTCAGGACAGCATTGTTCCTTGATTGGGCAGAAGATCAGACTAGCACTTCGGAAAATTTAGGGAAAAAGCCATTGGGCAGACATCCCATGGTCTAAATCTGATATTGAGAGGGTCATACCCTTGAATATGAAGAACTTACTTCCCTAGAGACAGATCTAAACCAAGAACTTGTCTCCACCTATTCTTGTGAGGCATTAAGCAGTTTAGGAAACACAAAAGATGAAGAGTCACTTACATATTAAAGAGATTCAGCCCAATGCGGTAGAGGCGTTTCCTCATGGTGTCTGTGGAAAGTGTGGGGGACTTGCAGCTAGCTGGGTTCTCACAATGGTACCGTGGGAGGCTGAGGATCATGGCTTGCAGTGCTTCTTTTGAGGACACCTCAGAGGCTGACTTTGCTGAAGTGGAGGTGCTGCTGCTGCTCAGCTGCTCTGAGTTGTCTGCGTTCTCAGATTCAGAGCCTTTGCTTTGCCCTGTCTCATTGTTAGCATCAAACTGGAGCTTCTGCACTGCCATCTGCCCAGGCTCCTCATTGCTGTCCCCCATGCCATTAGTGCTAATGTTCACTTCAGTGAAAGTGTGGCTGTTCTGGAGAGCTTCTGTCTCAGGTAAACCCTCTGGGGCAGCCTGCGGTTCACTGTCTTCTCCCTCCCCTTCTCCTGGGCTTTCTTCAGACTTGGAGGCTTGAGAGAGCCCAGCCTGGGCATTGCTGCTCAGGCAGTTTGCCATGGACACCGAGGTAGACGATGAGACAGAGATATTCTTGTTGTCAATCTGGACTGTGACATCTCGAAAAGCCATCATGAGAGTGCTGCTGCTCTTAGGTAGGGTATCTGGCAGAAGCCCTTCCTCCTTCTCCTTCTCCTGCAGCTCAGCTTCTAAGTCTTGATTTGGTTGCACTGAACTGGCACTGAAGGTCTCTCTTATCTGGTATGAGCCCCCATCCTGCAGTGAGCACATGGTCTTCAAGCTCCAGGTGCTCAGAGCATCATCAATAGACTTGGCCAGGGACTGAACTTGTTCCGTGAAGGAGTCCTCCAGCTCAGTCAGTGCTCCACTGATTGTGGCTGGCAAAGATGGGGACCTCACCAATGGGATGCCCACAAAGTTGTACCCCTCTACTAGGGCTTTCTCAGCAGAGAAGCTCTCAGAGTTCTGGACCCGGACTTTCCTCAGAGAGATGCGGCGTGGCATGCGGCTCTCTAGCAGTGAGTTGCGGATCTTCTCAAAGTTTTTGCTGAGCTGATATTGTCGGAAAGCAGTTTGGATGGTGCAGGCTGCCCTGCGAGATACCAGGTGACCTCCGTATTTGTGCTCTAGCATTTCAATCTGAAAGATATACAAACAAGAGGTTATTTTTTCTTAATTGACTTCTGATGGCTTTACATGACCCCAATTGCTATACTGATCAGTCTATAATGACTAGCAAAAGCACTTTTAACACAGAATTAATCTCTTGCATTGCTGTGCCCTCAGTATCAACAGAAGGCCTTCCTTTACACACGACTGGTTGAAACATAAGCATTGTGAGCTTCCTTACACCTGTATCATGACCATGCCTCCTCCTACAACGTCACCCATACCAGCTGGAACCAGGAGGCACCGCTCCTTTGCATTTCCACTTCTGGCAGCGTGATTAAGCAGACAATTCCAGAAATGTGTCTTCTTGCTCAGCAGTGCTTTGATAGTATTATAGAATGGCTAATGTTAGAAGGTACCTTAAAGATCATCTAGTTCCAACCTCCTTACATGAGCAGGGTTGCCACCCAGAGAGTCAGGCTGCTTGGGGCCCCACCTAACCTGGCCCTGAGCATCTCTAGGGATGGGGCAACCACAGCTTGGCCTCCCTCCTTTTCATAAGCTCCCTTTCAGTACTGGAAGCCTGCAATGAGGTCTCCCCAGAGCCTTCTCTTCTCCAGGGTGAACAAGCCCAGCTCCCTCAGCCTTTCACATTAGGAGTGGTGTTCCTGTTCTCTGATCATCTTTGCGGTCTTCCTCTGGACCCGCTCTAACAGCACCATATCTTTCTTGTGCTGGGAGCTCCAGGCCTGGACGCAGTACAAAGAACATTGCTTTAGCAATGTTGAGGATTTTTCCTTTGTTCAGAGTGCTTCTAAACTCTTTCCATCCTTATTCACCTTAGGAAATACTGACAGGAGCAAGAAGAAACCATTCAGAATAAGGAAAGAAAAACTGACTTCTAAATGCAGAAAATGCTGTCTTGGTCATAGGAGCTAGCAGGAAGTATCCATTTCCACAGAAGTCAGTAGAGGTTGTGTTTGTTCTGTGTCTTTTAGCAAGCTGTCTGAATCCCGGAGTGTCTTCCTTTCTGGTCTCTGAGTTTTTCAGGCATTAACCAGAAGTAAAATGAAAACAACTCAAGAAGAGAAAGACCATCAGGTTTGAAAGGTAAGAAATTCTGACTACAGACACTGAGACATGACATTAAGAACAAGTGGCAGCAGGATTTTCTCCTTCCTGAACAGGTAAAATAATACACACGCATGTAAATACATATACACACAGCTAAGTAGCACCCCAACAGGCTTCAAAAAAGCAAGTATGTATGGTCTTTTCCATACGACTAGTATTTGTACTTCCTAGTATTGCTCTCCCTCTTGTTCTGCTGCTGAGCCTTCACTAACATGCTGCAGGAGAATGTTTGTTTTCTTGGTTCCAGGGAGTAACTGAGAGCTGACAAGTTAAGATGATGGTGAATGATGGGACAGGAGGAAAAAAGGATGAATTCAAATTACTTTCACTGAAGTCTTGTCTGAATGATTTACTGAACTCTACATTGTCTACACTTGATAGTGCAGAACACAGGTGTAGACTGTAGTGCATACATGCGTGTGTGTGCGCATGTGGAAAAGCCCACCAAAGCTGAAGTGCTGGGCTGGGAGCACTGATAAATTCAGTCTTGAATTAACAGAGGATTGGTTACATCATTCATGTGGTGAGTATCCTTAAACCCAGATACACACTGCTGCCCCTCAAGGTATGCCTTGCTAGCCCATTATTCACAGGGTGAAGGACTGAGCTTCCAGAAAACCTAAGGTTAAGTGCAAAGGCAGAGTGAGATGTGAGCCCCAGCTCCCAGAGACATGTGATGTAAACTGCTTCCTTCTTCTTTTCCATTTTTTTAAAAAGCATGTAAGTTGTGGATAAAACCATCAGTGAGTAAACTGGGTACAAGTGAAGGTCTGGAATGATAGCTGTGAGAAGTGCAAATCACTCCAGGCATCTTTCCAGTATTAACTCCCCTAAATGCAGGGGATGATTATAAGATTTTGGGAGATGACAGGAAGAGACAAATAGTGTAAGCCCATTCATTCTGTTCCTGCACTGGTATCCTGGCTGTTGGAGTATGAATTGAAAGCCTTGTCTGCCCACTGCCACCCCATCACTCCAGGCAGCAATAAGTCTAGGTACCCTGCTGCACTAGATGAAAGGCTGCCATTTCTTGGAGAGAGAGGAGAGATAACATCCTTTCATATTCTTCTCCACAAAAATGAAGAAGGGATCCTTTGCCTTGTGCTTGTTTTTTGTTTGTCTTGCTGCTGAATTCACATATGCCCAAAGCAAGCATCAAAGCCCAGCACTGGCAAATTCTAGCAATTTACTTAGCAATAGGGTCAGTAGAGGCAGCTGGATCAGAGCTCTGCTTATCCCTAATTTAAAAAATGTTGGCCTATAATTTGCCTTGCTGCCCTCCCAGAACAGATCTATAGACTTGGTGCTAAAAATCAACTACACAAAGATCACGGATTCAGGTTCATTTACTACAAGACTTATCAGTAAGTTTTTTGGATAAAAAAGGTCTCTGCTTATCCCTGGAGTTCATTTAATATGGCAAGAAAGAGGAATACAGGGACAAGAAGATATTCTTGGTAGTCAGTAGAAGGGTTCTGCTATGTTCTCTAACTTTATTTCCTAAATGACCATCTTAAATCCCACCACCAATCCAGCACTTCTGCCACATCTCTTCAAAGCTTGGTTCTTTGTCTCCAGGAGGAAGCCTCATGTAGATAAATGCAAATTAAACTCAAAACCTGCGCACACTCAATCCAGACAGTTACTGCTGACAACTGACCGTGAGCACTTCATATAACCATCTAGTTAATCAAAATGTATAGCTAATTGTGTTGAGAGGGAAAGAGGAACAAACGGGAGAGACAGACACAGCTATCTGAGGAACAGAATAATAGTAAGATACAAAATAAAGCAGAAGCAAGAGCCTTATAATTACCTGAGGTTTCCAAGGAGGTGACAGCCATTCTGAAAATGTGAAATTCATATGCTCTGATCTTATTAGAGGCTAGGACAAGATGTCACTGCTGATCTGAAGTAAAAGGCCAATTTCTCTCATGCAAGGACAGTTCCCAAAAAGACAGACTTTAATAACTATTAAGCAGAGAGATCTTTCTAACAATCTGAAGGAATGATGCAAACTGTCAGTACCTTGACAAAACAATCATGAGATTTTTGCAGTCCATTATCTCAGCCCTCTCAAAGAACTAAGGCATTACAGAAAAGAACAATATGTAAAGTGAGAGGACTCCCAACATAGTCTGTTCTCCAGTTTGTACCAGGAGCACAACGACAGGTTCTGCAAGTGGTCATACAGTCCTTACCAGCAAGGGGCATCTTACAGTGTTCTGCAGCTGGCACAACAAGGGCCCAGAGACGTGAGATGACTAAGTGTGTCTAAAGGATGTTTGAGATGGCAGGCAAAGCCAGAACCAGCATGCCCATAAAGCAGTGCCCTCCCCTCCCCACTGGAGTGGGTCTTGTTCTCTCCCCCTTTGATGTAGCCCAGCCATTTACGGTTTTCTGATGTCTGAGACATTCACATTTGCTACCAGGGCAAGCAAATTGACATTCCAGAGGAATTAAGGATTTCACACAGCTCTTGGTCTGTTTTCTTCCTCTCAAAAGGAAGAAAGGGCATCCATTAGCACACCCCAGCAGTCACAGGTAATGGAGATGTATGTCTGGCTTGCTGAAGGAACTTTCCCTGCCCATTTGAGAGGCCAGCAATGATTGGCCACCTCTCACTCCTAATAAACCCTATGAATCACAAGTAATTGCCTACTTAAAGATATTCTTCTCTGGGGAATTATCTGCCAGCCAGAGCCAAAGAAGGGAAAAGCAAGAGAAGGGTAAGGGGGATTTCAAAGTATAATTAGCTTAACAAATTTCTGGGCCTCAACATGAAAACGCAGCCTGAGCAATTCAGGCCTTGTGGCAGAATTACAAATGGCTGGGAAATATCCGTGGCCATTAGAGATTGCACACGAAGGGAGCTTAATAAGGTCAGCCTAAGGCAAACTAAAGTGTCAGGCCTGGATATGGCGAAAGAGTTGAGGTATATACCCCATGCTTTTGTTGCCGAGAGACATAAAAGCAGAAGTCTGCCAGGATACTCTCAGTTGTCACTAGTTTTTCAACCAGGTAGCCACTGAGAATGGCTACATGCCACCATGTTAGTAAGAAGACAATCAGACTCAGAGACAGAATCTGAGTAGCTTGAGTAAATGTATGCACTGTAAATAACAATAGTAATATAGAACATACATGTTCTCTATCATCCCTTCTTAACATCTCTCCCTCCCACCAAACTCTCACAATGAAGTGACATTACTACAAAGGCCACGTGTTAATGGGATATTTTCCTTCATACATGAGACATCTGCCAGACCTTCGGCACAGAAAGCTCTCTGTGATCTTCATTTTCCCTACTGTCCCAGCAGAGCATAAACTTAGGGGAACTTAACCAACCCTGTAGCTTAATGCTGAGGGGCAATGACTGGTAGATGAAGCCTTCTACCATCTCTCCAAGCCATACAGAGGAAGTTTTGTGCTGCCCTCCTTCTTCAGCAGCACTCAGTCCTCTCCCCAAAGCAAAATGTGAGTTCAACTGCACTGTGAGACTGAAAATGCCGTCTTCCACCTGTTTGTAATACATATTAGTAGAACTTACACTAAGAAAATTTGTGCTATCACTAGGGAGCTACTGGAATAGTAGTGCTGTGACAGGTAATGTAGTCCTTGTTCCCATTCAAGAGAACTACTTAACAAGTAAGTTGATAGAAAACCTATGAAACCGCATACTACAGAGTGTAAGACTGTATGTAAGATTCCTCACCATGGAAATCTCCCCTTCCAGAGCAGGAAGTAGTTTGCTGAAATCATCCATCAGGCCTGGAGAACCACACATATTTTAATCCCCCTCTGCTGTGGGAAAAATGGTTCTACCTATGAGACAGGCAAGGTTCCTGCAATGTCAGTACTGCAAGGCACCAGAATTTAATGAACAAGCAGCTAACATGTTTTTCTGTCTCACATGCATCCAGGGCAGGTCTGGCCTCTGCTGCAACAACAGTGATGGGACAAAATGACCTTAAAGCTAAAATAACACAGGACAGACACTCCCAAGAACAAAAGCAGAACAACTCTAGGACATAGAGGAGGCTAAGCCCATATATAGCAGCCAAGATCTTGCTCACCCTGAGGATAGGTCACATCAGTTTGTAAATCCAGTTAATTAGTCTCTCTTGTTTCTGCTCTCTGTGTGAAGCAAGAATTCTGGATATGCAGTATATGAGAAAGACAAAGAGCCAAGGCTTCTTTTCTGCTCAGGAATTTAGTGGGCCCTTGATCTGAAATGTCTGTTTGGGACAGCAGCAATACCTTGAGGGAAGAGGCAGAGAGATGTCCCAGAAACAGCAGTTTCTTCTACAGGAACCTCGTTAGCTGAGACCCTTCATCTGCAATAGCATAGCTCCCACTGAATTCTCCCATTGAATGTAATATGGATGGTATCACTAGCCCTTGTTTGTCCTGTCCATCTCACATCCTGCAGGGTCTGTATATTAGACAGCCTCCGGTTGAGCTGCCAATCCAGAGAAAAGTCAGAAATGATTCTTCAGGTTTTTGCTTTGCACAACAGCTCTCCTGGACTGTAAACTGCAGAGACACAGGGTGGTGAGGGCACATTCCACCTCATTGCCTTTGAGTGAAGAGGCCAGCTGCCATTAGCCCCTGTCCCACTACCACTGTTTGAGAGCCCTATTGGGAAACGCAAACAAAGATGGGTAGACTGTGGTCTGGAGCTAGTCTGTAGTCTCAGGCACATGAGGAAAGGCTTGAAACTTCCAAAACTGAATCACTGTCTCAGTCTGATAAACCTGCCTGCCTCTTCAGCATCCTGAAGGCAGTGATGGCAGCAATATGCTAACACGGTGGTAGACACTGTGCACGACACCTCCTGAATAAACCTCACCTCCCCTGTGAGCTCATGCTGTGAAGAGACTAACATGAAAGTGCACATGGGGCCTGTCCAGGTTGATCCAAGAGGGTAAGATGGCTCTTGGAGACCTCTCCCATGAGGGGGGCTTTTTGTGACAATCATTTGCAGGGAGGCCTACAGGGACTGCGTGCTTTTGTGCAGGCAGAGTCTCTGGATGCCTCACTCCTCAGCTGCCTACAATCCATCTCTAAACCTGCAGTCGCACCCGAGTGCCCTTTTGGAACAGAGTAGAGCAGGCTCGGGTGAAAGATTATTGCAGTCAGAGGTGGGGAAGTTACTTCCTCCATCAGCCCCACACAGCCGAAGGGCCAGGCCTGCTCAGGCTGAGTGAAAGCTCTAAGCGAACAGAAGGCTGAAGTATTTGCAGAAACATGGGCACACCACAGTGTGAACACAGCCCCTCCCACCCCATCCCCTTCTCCCACAGCCTGAGGAGGAAGCCTCTGTACCTGTTTATTCTTTAGGTCAAGGGAGAGCTCATAATCGGAGGCAGCTGCATGGGAACACGAGGCCGTCCCTTTGCTGCGCTGCACTCTCACTGGTGAGCCCGTGTGGTGGAGGCTCGCCTTCTGCACCAGAGGGGAACACCCCGCTGCCTGCTCTTCTTGGAGCTCCTCATGCTGGGCTTTTAGCGTCTGGGTGTCGGACCTGCCTTCCTGGCCACTCTGTCTGCCGGCCTCCTTCGGATCCTCCGTTTCACACCCGGCTTTCTTGCTTGTGGAACCGCTGGGATCATCACTGTGAACAAAACGCAACGTTTCTCTTTTTTATTTGTTTTTTTTTTTTTTTAAATTATTATTATCATTATCATTATTTGTATTGTTTATGATTACGTTTATTATTGTTCACTACGCTCTTTCACTGATCTGCATTTTAAATGTTGAGGGAGCCTGGGCTGTAAAGGTTGTCTCTGGGGATGGAGCATCCCGCAGTCTCATCTGTTTCGGAGCCTGGTTCCCACGGATCCAGATTGCCCCTGGATTTTCTATGAGCATGTGGGAAATTATATAAGGACAGCTGAATGCTGCAGATTTTCCAGAGAAACAGTGTAAGAGTATGGAGTGCTGAGAGTATAAAGATACAGCAGAGCCAGCCAGCCAGCCCTGAGGTCCTGAACCTTTAAAGCAACTCTGCAACACAGCCACAGCAGGCTGCAGAACTTCCATAAAATAAGTCCTTTCTTTCTGACCCACAGGACAGTGCTGTGCCTCTGAGGGCTTGAAGATAAAGCAAAACACTCTTTTCTCCTGTCAGTCACAGAAGTAATTGTATGAAACCAGGGCTTGACAACTGTGCGCTCTAAGGGAGTTGACGTGTTGCATTGAACAGGGTGGGATTCACATACATCCAATCCATTGAAGTGCTGAGGAAGTCTGTTGTTAACCTCTCTTGCCAAATGTTTTCCATTTGAAACCATCCAATTTCAAACAAGACTTTGAGGGGCTGCTTGAACTATGGGAGTGTTTGTTGCCACATCCTTCCAGTAGCTACAGATGAATAATTTATGATTTCCCAGAGAGGCCAAGCCAGTCCACATGGACTCAGCTCTGCTGCATAGTGTACACCAGATACAGTTCCACTCCTTTCCAAGGGACGAGTATTTAGCTGATGGCAGCATTGAGTTTGGAAATAAGTGCTGCAGAACCAGTGCATTTAATTTCATTGAAGTCAAAGTTGTGTACTGTCTCCCATATTTAAACACCATTACATTCTTTAATTCACTTCTAAATAATATTTCTTTCTCTTGGATTTGCTCCGTATGTGATCAATTCTGCTGTTATCTAGATATCAAATTATTTTATGATTGGTGTTGATGTCAGAACAAAATCAGGGAAATTAGTTGCAAATATCATCTTCTGTAGTGCCCAAACTACTTATAAGCATTTTAAACTCATTTTCAAAAGTGCTGAGCACTCCCAAGAGCCCAGGTCTTCTAAGTAGACCTGGGTTCTCCATCTGCTAAGCACAGGATGACTTTTAAATACTTACTAGAACTTTGAAATGAAATTTGTTATCTCCAATAGCATTTTAACAATTAAATTTAGACATATTTCTGTAGTTTCTGAATGGACTCTAAATTTGATGAGTCAAACACAATGCCACAACTTCAGAACTAAGAAAGTAGAGTTTAAAGGTAGAAAGGTTCTACTTTCATACACATGTATGTAGTCAGCACTCAGATTTAAAAATTAAATTTAAAGAAACCAATGTCTTGCATTAATTCTGTGTAACCAACTTTGTCAACATTTGACATAGCTGTACATTCATCAATCAGGAAATACCTTCATTAAAATGAGGCATAAAACTATATGTAAACTAAATTCCAGTTTTTAACTCTTTCTGTTTTATGTCTCTCCACATTCCAGGAAACATTAACAGACTTTTCCTTTATGGCTTTCACTGTGACACTTTCATTGGAAGCCTCTGTTCTGCCCACTCTCCTTTTAACCAGCAGTGTAGAAATGTTTTTATCCTCAGCTAAAGGGATGACCAGGTGAACACAGATTTGATCATATTTTCTTTGCAGTGCATGACAAAAAACTCACAACTGTTTCAGTGGGAACTGGACTGTGTCCTACAAAGCAATTTCGGCTAGAGTCACAAGCTCTGATTCAGTGAGCCACATATCCCAAATTGCTTTGCTGAGTCAAGGCCACAGTGCAGAGTGTGTTGTCTTTAGTGCAGGTCAAAACCTGAGGCAGTGAGCTAAATAGCTAGCAGAATTCTCTGGGAGCATGAATGGGCTATAAATGCCAGCAAACATTCCGTGACATGATGATCTTCTAAACACTCACATATTTAAATATAAGGAGGAAGTTTTTCACACAGAGGGCAGTGACACACTGGAATAGGTTGCCCAAGGAGGTTGTGGATGCCCCAGCCCTGGTGGCATTCAAGGCCAGGCTGGATGTGGCAGCCTGGCCTAAGTGGTTGGCGACCCTGTACACAGCAGGGGGGTTGAAACTAGATGATCATTGTGGTCCTTTTCAACCCAGGCCATTCTATAATTGTATGATTCAGTGATTCAATGATTCTATGATTTGCTTAGCCATATTTTCAGAGCACCTCCACTGATAAATGTGAAGTGTGTGCATAAGATTTTGCAGCGTTCAGGCCCATTGCTGTGTGAAGTTGTACGTCACCTCCAGCATCATTGCTTTGTGAAGCCGTATGTCACCTTTAGTGTATGCTACCCACTTGGTTTTCTGTCGCACACAGTTTAGAGTATGAGTAACATTCATAGAAACAGTATATCCTGTATGCATAGCAAATACAGAGGAGAAAAAAAACCAAAGTAGCCTTTATAGAATCATGGAATAATCTGGGCTGGAAGAGAAGTTGGGAAGTCTCTGCTCCACTTTCTGCTCAAAGCAGGGCTATGTTCAAAGGCAGATGTGATCAGAAGCCCTCTTTACTGTCATTAGACTTTCCAGGTACTCTTCATGACAGAGAGGAGCCCTAAGATTGCAACCACTAAGTGCACACATTCAGTTACAAGTGAGTGAGAAGCACTACCAACCTCAGTGTTCCCACTTACAGTACATGACTGAAGCCCCTAAAGATACTTTGCTAGGATGAGAGCATAAACTAACCACATGTACACATATAACCTTGTCTTCTTCTTCCATGCATGCTCTGAGTCTAGTGAATACACTCATACAGAATGTATTACACTTATGCATGGAATTTTCTGAGGGTCAAAACTCGGTCAAACCAAAATCAGATTCCACTGAAGCACTCAAAGGCATTTTTCAGCTAGATATTTTTGTGCTAAGTACAAACTTTTTAACCCCCTGCTGGTTTGGATGTTGCACTGTTCAGAAAGCAATAGCAAATACTCGTGCTGAAGTGGGAATAATGTCTGCATATTTTTTTTTTGTGGAAAAAAAAATAGAAATAAAAATGGCTGAACCATTTCTACTTAGTGGTAAAAGGAGCTCCAAAATACCAGACAATTCTACATCACCTTCAGACAAGAGACCAAACCTGGAACATTTCAGCCTGATCTGGAAAAAATCAGTGACGTATAAGCAATAGTTTGTTTAGTCACCTGAGGCACCATTAGGCCCTATGGGTCCTCTCACTGCCCTTTATTCCTCCTGAGTTTACACCCAGCTTCAGTCTGTTTCTGCAGAAATGCCCTGGGAAGCCTAACCGCTGTTGTCCCCTAGCAGCAATAGATGAATTTCCCACACTGCTAAAGATCCAGACTAATACTGCAGTGAAATACAAACTAAAACCTTAATGATCTTACCTTTTTCCACTGTCCTGCATGACACAGTTGATTTGCATTTGTAGAGAAGTTTTATTAATAAGTGAAGGCTCCTGGGCTATTATAATCATAGTAACAACAACAACAACAACAAGAAACAAAACACAAAAAAAATGAGAAAAATAAAGTAGGGAAGGACAGACACTACAGTATGGTAGGTCTCTGGAAAAAAAAGTGCTATTAAGTAAATTACCAGGATCCCTTGCCCAGTGAGAAATCAAACACTGACTGTGTGATGAAGGGGAGGAATGGTGTGATTGCACATTGTTTCTTAGATTAGACAACTTTTCTAGCCACTTGTAATAATTAAAAGTTCCCCACAGAGTCTAAGGTGTGAATCCCAATGCCCTGGCCAAACTCCAACTATGTTAATTTAGTTCTGTATCCCACCATCACCCCTGCAGTTTCAACTGTAATCGATGTTCTTTACTTGGTGTTTTAAAGTATCACATACTGCTGTCTGTCATATTTTTTGCAATTACTCTTTCATGATAGATGAAACAATTTTCTGCTCACGATGCAATCAGGTAGGGAAGGTTTGTAATGCCTTTGAATTCTGTTTGATCTGAAGCGCTAATATTACTGTAAATCACTTGCAATCACATAAAAGAGGAAGACTGAAAAAACAGATGTTCTGTTCTTCCTAGATGTTCCTGTGCGACTTTTCTGACCCATAGCAACTAGCTCAGTTATTATTACAAATAGATATCACTGACTTAAGAAATCTTCCCTCCTTTTGCACTGCAGACTTGTCTACTCCTGCTGCCATCAGAAACCTGTTTGTTGACAAAGATGGCGACTATGGACAATTCAATTCAGGTCTTAAATGAAATGCAGTAGCTAGTCTAGCATAAGGCATATATCAAAACAAGGGTATCAGGGTCCTCAGCTGAATCTTAGTGTTTGTTTCAAGAAAGCAGGATGATGAAAAAGCTCTGAGAGTTCAACTTGATACCCATACATATTTCTATCAATGTCTAGAGCATGTAAATGAGATTTATGGGATTTAGCTTCTATGTACAGATTTCTAAGGAAGGTTTTCCACAAGAAGTGCACTGTGGGAAGAATGTAGAGAGATACTAGATGTAAAATCAGTGATATCAACCCAAATCAGTGATAACAGACTATTAAGCCAGAGGGGTCCACCAGCCCATTCCTAGTAGTATCAGCTCCCCATGTCTGTATAGAGCTTTGTATCGTTCTCTGTCCTGGGAGAGATCTGACTGCTTTTCAGTTCTCAGAGATTGCGAAGGTACAAAGGTACACTTCTTTGCATCCTCCTCACCAGCTCCTTGCTGTGGGGAACATACATTTCCAGCTTAGTAAGGATCTGCACTTCAAACTGCCAGTTTGGGTGCTGAACTATGGTCATTCACTGGCTCCTGTCTGTCAAGTTTAAACATTCTTAAACTTTAGAAAGAATATGCAACCTGTTGTCGCCATGTTTCAAGACAATTTTAAGCTAAACCTCTATGCAGGAGCACAGAAGCTAAATGATTCAAATGTTACATTCCATTGCCCTTGCTGACAAGTACAAGAATCAGTACACAGTAATTTTCAGAGCTCTCAGAAAGATATTTACAGGGTAGCTGAATGACTAAATGGGAGTGTAGGGCCAGGAACACTACTCTTCTCAAGGACAGTAATGTTAGACCTGTAAGAAACTAAATCTGAGCTTTCTCGCTGACTGCTCCATAGCTACATAGCTCCCGTGTGGTCAAGGCACAAAAGGCATCTCTTTGCTCCTGCTGTCTCTACAAGAAGAAGAAACACTGCAGATACATAAGAGCAATAACAGAATAACAAAAATAGCAGTGTCTCTCCCGAACTTGCATGGAGACATAAGAAAGCAGTCACCCAAGAAGAGGATGCTCAGATGCCCTGTTGGCAGGTACAGCAGTGATGAAAAAAGCATCCAGTTAATTGAATTGGATTTGTGTCTCTGTGTCTGTCTGTGAGAAGATCACATTTCTGTTTCATATATATAACTTGCCAAACACCTTCTTCATGGTAGCCAAGGTTGTTGCACAGGACTGTACCCTTTAACTGAGGCAAACACTACATAGACTACTTGTGAAGGACTGCAAAAATTTACGAATCCATCACTGGGATTTTTATGATGATCAGTTGGTTATTGCATATATGCTGCTCTGAAGTGCTGCAAGTGATTAGTATTATCATGACCTGAGAGCCACAACAGACTTCAAACTTCCAGAGATGTCAGAATAAAGACCCTTAGATAGTACCATATAGAGAATTAGAAAAAGAGGTCACTAGCAAATGCCAAGAAAGTAGAGTCCAGACCTCAAGTCAGCAAGAATATTTCCTCACTATGTCTTAAGAGACATCAGTATCTCCCCTGTCCTCTTTCCTCTCCCTGCTCAGGAGGGAAAAAAAAAAAAAAATGGAAAAAAAAAATCAACTGCTGAGTTAGCAGGGTCCAAAGTGCCTTTTCAGTTTATTTCATTTCAGTGTTCCCTGAGGATACCCATAACATATGGTGAATGGGTTGATCAGAATTCAATGAAAAATGGCTGAGACAGGCTTGATAATATATTATGGGATCTTTTCAAGGTTCAGAGATTTCTGACATGCTGGGTGCCTGAGTGCAGAAGAATTGCTTCTGATTTGCTTTTAAGTTCAGGTTTTAGGGTGACTTGGAGGCAATGCTCTTTGGGAACATGCTGAAAATGATGGAAGGCAGAAGTGTCTCCTGCCAGAGAGGCAGGGAACTTGGAACTTGATCTTGGCAAATCATCCACTGCCAGCCGAGCTGCAGCTTTCTCAGTCTCCCCCAACAGAGGCCAAAATAGGAACAAGATTCTGATTTTGTCTACATTCACGTAACACCTTGCAAAGCAGTGGCATCAAGCCATCTTCTCACACTAGTTTTACCCAAGAGGAATTAATGATAATTAACCAAGCTCATTACCCATCCCAGAATATATTACTTCTTTCATAAAAAGTCTGGCACACACACCTGTAAAATGGATTTGACAGTACAGTACTGTTAATATACTGGAAATGAAATAAATTCAACATCCTTTAGCACAGGCTGAAAAAGGCAAAGTATTTTTAACACTGCTTAAAGTGGTTTTAGTGAGATGTATATTAAGCAGATGGAAAATGTAATAATACTAAAAAATGTCTCCAAATCCCACAGGGTCCAACATGCCAAAATCAGAGCTTCCATTTCCGATTCGGTAATTAAACATGATACCCACATACTGTGTAACTCTCACATTATTGTGCTGTTTTGTCTGCTGCTGCAGAATAGTACTGCAGCAGCTAAACTTTCCTGGTGCACTTCCCATTGTGCAAACATGGTTTTGGAGGTATCCATCTGAACTGGCTGCCTGTCTGAGGGCCAGGATCTCCATGGCTAACTTCAGCCACCTGAGGACTAGTATTTCTGTTTTTTCATGCAGGCAGACAGGCTCCTGCAGAGGATGACTTGGAAGAGCAAAGATTGCTTGAACTGAATGAGAAGTGGTGTGAAAGACTGGCCATGCCTCTCACTCAGTTTTTTTCTTTTAGCTCCTTTTTTGTCTGTCTGGGTGACACCTCAAAATGACACTAGGTCCACTCCTACTCCCTTCCCAGCCATGCCTCCTATTTCACCAGCTGCCAGAATACTCAGTCAGTGGAGCACAGCCCTTTTTCTCAGCTGCCTTCCAGACCCTAGGCCATGGTTGCAGAGCTGTCTCTGCAGGTTGGACTGAGAGGAGGGCCTGCAGCCTGTCACTGCAGAGGGGTTACTTGTCATTGCCTCAAACAGGGCACCTGTGTTTATCACTGAGGTGTGAAAAGCACCAAGTGGAGAGTGAAGGCACAGGAGGCCCCTGTCCTGCATGGTTTAATTACTTTTGCTTTAACCTCAGACCTCTCTTGCCTCTGCAATGTTTGGTAAACACGACCTTTTAGAGGAGGAAAAAACAGATGGCATCCTGCATTAGTGTAACTGCCCGCTCAGCACCCCGGGAAAGAGAAACTTGGCTTCTCAGCAGCAGTCTTTCTGCCACTTCGACTCAGATCTCTTGGCTCCTCATCCCTAAGGCAGGTTTAAACATCACTGAATTCGCTGACAAAAGCCTGCCGGTGCAATCATGCAGAAGATAGAATTTTACTGCTAAAATGAGATGAATTCAGGGCTGGGAGACAGCAGAGCCTCTACAAGGGATGGCAACCTTGCATATCCCCTCAGCCCATTGCTCTCCTGTTTCAGCTACCTGAGATCTGGGTCAGAGACACAACTCTTGGGATTTATAGACCTAGGCAAGGGCTTCTGTGATCTCCTTTTTCCACCTGTTGTTGCAGATTGTGGGTTGGAATTAATCTCTGGGTTCCTTTCTAAGGGTCTGGAGACATTGATTATTGAAGGCAGCAAGGGAGCTACTTCACAAGAAGACTTTTGTGTAATTCAGACACATTTTGTAAATGTTCTCAAATGTAATATCAGCTTTTTTTTTTTTTTTTCTTGTGGTCACTGCAGCCCAGTAGAAAGCCACTATTTGTGTGAGACCAAAGAGGAGAAAGCCCAGTCTTTCTCAACATAGAGAGTAACAGACTCAGATCACCATCCTCAATACAGTCAAAACACCATTCATTGGCTTTAGGAAATCAGATCTGATCCAGTGTATTAACATCCCCAGTAAGTTCAGATCTAGGGTTTTGGGGTTGGCCTATGGCTGAAGACCAAGATGGAAACAGCATGGTTAGCATTCCTTCCTCCTTTCTCCCATCCAGTGCCTACCACCACAGCCTTGAGCAGTAGGCCCAAAGCTCCACTTTTCCATGTTCTAACCTACTTTCTCACTGCTGCTTCCTTCGCATCCTGATCCACTCCATGCAACTTCTCTTTCTTGAGGCCTGATTCCCTTTTCTATCTTTGCATTCTTATTTGGAAAACAGTATCTTAGCAACTTGCTCATCCGGTCACACAAGCTCAGATTCCTCCAGGGCCACTACAGCTTTTCCTCCTTTTGAGGAATGAAAATGTTTTCTATGCCTGTGCTTTATACTCAGACATGAATCTTATTGGACAAGATCACTGAGAAAAACAGGACTTTGTCTTGACACATCCAATGCTATTGTGTTCTATTGTGTTGTTGAGCAGAACCATGGCTGGTATTGAATGCCATTCCATCAATGAACTCAGACCCTCTATAAGCCAATGGAGGATCTTTACCTTTAAAAACATATTTTTAAGATAACTCATAACATGCTTATTAGATCCAGATGTGCTATAACAGCATAGCAGTAGTTTTCACAGCGCAACTCTGTACCATCCATATTTATTTATTTTTTGCGTCTTGATCTACCACTCTCACATAAGTGTATTGTGAGAAATTACAAGCATCTGTTACATTCTGCAGTCACACTAGAAGAGATGTGCAGAAGAGTAAATGTGCAGAAATGTGTACATACAGAAACCTACCCTCATCTTCCCTCTTTCCCCAAAAGCTGAGAAAAGAGAGATAGCAGTCAACTCAGATAGACAGGCAAAAATAACATCAGCGCAACCTGTTTATGTGAAAGCTGCAACATACCAGTTTGGGACATAAAAAGGTTACACATAGTTCTTGTCACTAGGCACATGGAGTTCCCTGTAGTATGATGATACAAAATATATATGGAAAGAACTAAATTACTAAGAAAAGATCATTAGAAATTGCTAGAGCACACTTCCATCTGTGTGGCCAGAATTAGGTTCCTCAGTCTAGAATGAAAACAGTCTAATTTACAGTCATGCAAACTGGCCTTTAGTTTACACCTCACCTTAATGAACTTTGTGAGGACTTGACAGCTCTGAAGACCATGACCATTGGGTATGGACTAAATAACCAATGTATCATTTTAGTGACCTGTCTTCAAATACCCAGGATATAAAGTTGTAGTTTTGCAGGAAGTGGGACTTAAATCTATAAAATTAATAGCACTTCTACTTCATCTTAAATACAGTATTGGCAGTTCCTAAGAAAGGGCAAAATCTTGCTGTCTTACACTCCAATGTTGTCATCCTCAGTACCCTCAGTAGACATCTTAGGAACTTTTCTCTAACCATGAGTCATAAAATCATAGAATGGCTTAACTTGGAAGGAATCTCCTCTCCGTCTCTCTCCTCATTTTCCCCTCCGCACTAACTTTCCATTTATCCAGTACAATGGCAGGTTACCCTTCAGAGCAATGAAAAGAATCACAGAATCACAGAATAGTAAGGGTTAGAAGGGACCTCCAGAGATCATCGAGTCCAACCCCCCTGCCAAAGCAGGTTCCCTACACCAGGTCACACAGGTAGGTGTCCAGGCAGGTCTTGAATATCTCCAGAGAAGGAGACTCCACAACCCCCCTGGGCAGCCTGCTCCAGTGCTCCGTCACCGACACCGTAAAGAAGTATGCCATTGGCCCTTTTGGCCATGAGGGCACACTGCTGGCTCATGGCCAACCAGTCGTCCACCAGGACACCCAGGTCCCTCTCTGCAGAGCTCCTCTTCAGCATGTCATCCCCCAACCTGCACTGGTGCATGCAATTATTCCTCTCTAGGTGCAAGACTCTACACTTGCTTTTGTTAAACCTCATCCTGTTTCTTACTGCCCAGCTCTCCAGCCTGTCCAGGTCTTGCTGAATGGCAGCACGGCCTTCAGGTGTGTCAGCCAATCCTCCCAACTTTGTATCATCAGCAAACTTGCTGAGGGTGGCCACTATCCCCTCGTCAAGGTCATTGATGAAGATGCTGAACAAGACCGGACCCAGCACCAACCCCTGGGGAACACCGCTAGTTACAGGTCTCTAACCGGACTCTGCACTGCCGATGATGACCCTCTGCGCTCTGCCAGACAGCCAGTTCTCAACCCACCTCACTGTCCACTCATCTATCCCACACTTCCTCCGCTTTGTTATAAGGATGTCGTAGGAAACAGTATCAAATGCCTTGCTGAAATCAAGGTAGACTACATCCACTGCTCTCCCCGCATCCACCCAGCCAGTGACAACATCATAGAAGGCTACCAGGTTGGTCGAGCATGACCTTCCCTTGGTGAACCCATTCTGACTACTCCTGATAACCTCCTTTCCTTCCAACTGTCTGCAGATGGCATCCAGAGCAAGCTGTTCCATCACCTTTCCAGGGACAGAGGTGAGGGTGACTGGCCTGTAATTACCTGGATCTTCCTTCTTGCCCTTTTTGAAGACTGGAGTGACGTTGGCTATCCTCCAGTCTTCAGGCACCTCCCCCATTCTCCAAGACCTCTCAAAGATGATAGAGAGTGGTTCAGCAGTCACCTCTGCCATTCCCTCAGCACCCATGGGGTCCCATGGATTTATGAACATTGGTGTTGCCTAGGCGCTCACGGACCACCTCTTCCCTGACTAAAGGGAAGTCTTCCCTAGACGCTCTCACTAACTTCCAGGGTCTGGGAATCCTGAGGGAGAGCTTTTCCACTGAAGACAGAAGTAAAGAAGGCATTCAGTATCTCCGCCTTCTCAGCATCCCACGCTACTAGAACACCCCCCTCACTAAGTAGGGGACCCACATTCTCCCTAGTTTTCCTTTTACTGTTAACTTAAAAAAAGCCTTTTTTATTATCCTTTATCACTTTTGCCAGATTCAATTCCAGGTGGGCTTTAGCCTTCCTCGTCGCATCCCTGCAGGCCCCGACAACATTTCTATACTCTTCCCAAGTGGTCAGACCCTTTTTCCATATTTCATGGAGCTTCTTCTTCCCTTTGAGTTTGTGCATGAGCTCCTTGCTCATCTACTCAGGTCTCCTGCCACCCTTTCCTGATTTCTTGCTCATCAGAGCAAATCAACTCAAGAGTTGTATGGAAGGCTTTAGGAAATGGGCTAGGCATTTCCATTACTAGAATATCTATGGGTGGGGATCATCAAGTTCTTCTCTACCCACAGAGTCCTACTTCTTGCCACTTTTTTATCCCATCCTTTGCTCCTCTGACGTCACTAGCAACATTCAAGAGCACTGCATTTCACTTTCTAGGTCCCATCCATCTTCTACATTCGTAAACTCAAAATGGAGCGTGGGGGGATTTTGGCACCCAAATCTCACTTGGTCTGAGTTCCTGTTTATGTCTTGATGCTTTTGTTCAGGATGATCTTTTCTCACAGAAGAAAGAGGTAGATCTCAGCACTTCTGCAGTGCTTCTAAACAGGCAGGATGACAGTCCCCAAAATCTGCCATCTTTTTTACTCCTTCTCCTTCAGCTATCCAGCTAGCTGCAGAGCCCAAAGAAAGAGGCTTTAGCAGTTGTACAATGTGTTCCTCTTCAGCATCTCAGACTTCTCAGTTCTTCCTAAAGAATCTGAAAGCTTGCCAGGCAGAAGAAAGAACATGGGAGCACAGGCATGTGTTTCCAACAGGAGAACACAGAACTCGCCCATGGGGCTGGTCAGAAGATCAACCTGCATAGGAGTGAGTTAGTATTGCAGAGTACAGAAAAAAAGAACAGGCCTTTGGATTGACACCACACTGCAAGAAACTGTGTGATGAACAGCCAGAACCTCATTGCTGTCACTGCCAAAGAATGTTGGCATAAACTGGAATATTTCTGATTTATCTCCTGTTCCTATGTTCTTGTTCCCTTCTCTTTCTTCTTTCATTTATGCTATTTTTTTAACTTCCGCCTTTTTCTGTTACCTTCTCATCTGTCATTCTCTTTGTGTAGCATGTTTACCATCGTTTTTCTTTTCAGTAGCTCTACTTTCTTTCTTGGGTTGAATCCGTCTTCCTTTCTTTTTTCAGTGGCTCTTTTTTTCTATCCCTTTGCCAAATTCTCTGCCTTGTAAGCCATGAAGAAGTGTGTGGACAGAGGGTCCACAGAAACCACCTGCTGAGTTCAACAGAATACACCTCAGTGCACAAAAGATCTGTAATTTTAGCAGTGGGGATAGGATCTTGACTGATGCAGATCAGGTCAGTTGATAGCAGTAGGGGATTACAATGAATGGCGTTAGCTCCAATGCAGTCCATCTGCTATTACTTTGTCAACCGTCTGTGACCATTTTTCAGTGCTAGACACAGGACTATTTCCAAAGCAGTCATTGCCTCTTCTCAAGCAGCTCTGTGGCGTTATCAAACCAAAAGCACAGAATACAGAAGCTTTTAATGTTGCATTCCACTGATACTGAGAAGTTGTCATGTTATGGACAGAGAATTCTTTGCAATACAGGGTGGAGAAGATGATGTTCATCTGCAAGTCATGAGTGCATCACCTAGAATTAAAACAATAAATTGTTCTAAACAGCTAGTGAAAGTGACTCTCACAATTGTGTGGTTTGGCTATGATCACCTCTATTTTACTGACATTACCACTCTTTGTGGCCCAGAAAATGGGAGGTGCTGTCTCATGTGGGAGAAGAGTACTTGATTGCAAGCCTGAATTCCTCTAGGGCAGGATCCATAGAGGCAACAGAAGCAACAGGGATGAAGAAAGGATTGGAAGGACACGTGGCCACACAATGTCTGGATAGGCCCTCAGTAAATGTGTCTAAAGTTATCTTTGCAGTTTCTAAAGACAATACTTCAGACTGTTTTCATTTGACCTCTTTCTCCTGCCATCTTCTTAAAGATGTTGACAGAGGTCAGACAAACCAACCAATATGTGATAGGAACACTCCAACTGCTGTAAGAGATTTTTTTTGAAGAGCCCACCTAATCCTCACTATACCTCCTCACCTTCGTGTTCTCCATATTTGCCTGAAAGTGGCTGCATCAGCTGTTTGAGACAAGAAGCAGAGAAATGCCTGTGTGGAAGATGATAGTGTGAAAATGTTCAGTCCTGCTAAATCTCCTTTACAGAACAGAAGCACTGCATCTGAAACTCACCTCCTGTTTCTTTGGATGCTTCCAGAAGGAGTCATTCCTCCTAGGCCATGTAGCAGACTTGCCAACTATATTTCCCTGCACAAGATTCCCAAGGTTGTTGGTAATTATAATGTTAGGGATGTTCTCTGAAACATTTCTTGCTTATAGTTGTGTTTTCATATTTCCCCTAAATCTACATCCACTAACTACCCCTGTGGTTCTGGAACTAGGTTTCTGCAAAGCAATTAATACTGCTGGTCATGCTTGTATAAAACACCCGTAAAAGCTTAGGAAGAGTTCCAGTCTGGTATTTCAGTCAGATATTACTCCTGACCCACATCTCCGTGTTAAACTGAAATCAAAACTCAGGCAACTGTGATCCTGGGGAATATTTATGTGAACTTTGCTGACCCATCCCTGCCTGCTTGAAGCATCTCCACAAACTCCAATTGTAATATCTTGAACAGAGGATTATTAAGTCCATAGGGAGGAAAGAATAAGAAGTAGATGAGCTGTTAAGAAGCAGAAAAAAATCCTCTCTTCATGCCAGTGACCTCAATAAGGAAAAGAAATGAGAAAAGAAGCACAAACCGGATGTGCTAACAAAGCAGAAATGTTGCTCAAACTCCTCCTGTGTATTTTCAAAAACAGTGCTGTGGAGAGCTTCAGCTGGAATGAAAGTCAGACAGAAGAGCTTTGCATATAAATTCTCTCGTCTTCAGAGCACACAAGGAACAGTCTATGGGCATGGAGGCTTGCTTGTCACTGGCATGTCCAGGTGCTATAAGCCTGACTTGGAGTGTTCTCTATTAAGAATCAGAGGAGAATTCAGCCTCCATGATCCACTAATTCTGGGAGCTTTCACTTGACACTGCAAGCTGTGGGGCAATTAGCCAGTTATTGTGCTGTTCTGTGTGATAGGTTATAGATTTGATTTGATACAGACTAGAATCATTATCGTGCTTCACACCTGGGCCACAGCCACCGAGTGCTTCTGAGCTGAGATGAAGCACTGACCTTCAGGTTATACACCTAATATCTTGCCTGCAATCCTAAGCCAGAAAGGCTCATTTCCCGTTTCATGAACTGGATTTGCATTCTGTCAGACAAGGTCAATCTTTCACAGGTTCAGACACAATGTTGTGCAGCTCAGCTGTTTTCCTGTAATGCTTTAAGAGTGGTGGATACTGGTGGAAAATTATCATTCCCCGACAGATTATTTTTTTCCCCAAGATGCTTTGGCGGTATTCTAAAAGGAGAAATAACTTGGAGAGCAGTTCAATTCCCATAAAATTAATGGCCCTCAGTCTTAAGGGTTACTGCAGTCACAAACTGAACACAGTGTTGTGGCTTTCTCAGGAGGATCTGACTGGTAGTGCATTTAGCATGGCCCAGGATACAGCAGAGGGGAGCTAAAGAGGGACATGATGCTGTGACTTGTGCAGTGGATAATATTCATGGCTCTTTTGTGTCAGTGCCTTCTAGAAATACTTCATTGGATACAGAATCAATGCATGTTCTCTCTCTGAACAGTGAGTTCAGGTAAAGATTTATGAAGAGCCAGAGACAGGAGATGTCCAGAAGTAAAACAAATTAGGTTTTGTTTATAACCACGTGGGTTTTTTTTAAGGTGCAGCTTTACTGTGATGCAGCTCAGAATGCTGTGAGGAAAGAAGTCTGAAGGTTTGATTTCAAAGAACTGTCTAAAATCCGTCCATCCACTTTTCACCCTCCCACATGCAGCAGTGGAGCAACAAGTAAAAAGGACCTCTTCCAGCAAGAACAGATATTTCCATTTGAATACTTTGGTAACAGTCAAAACAGGACAATAGGGAGTTTCATCAGAACTGCAGGGAAGGATGGCTTGGAGATGCATCCAATGATTTTCATGTCTCCTTACCACTAATTGGTGCTGTGATGCCAAGCAGTAACCAATCTGTAACAGCAACTAATTCAGAAGGCTCTTTAGAAATGAGTACACAGCTGTTTGAAGTTTAAACTATATTGAGTTACAATTTAATTGGATCATAATCATGAAGCAAACACTTGCCAGTTGCGCTGATTGTGTTTCAACCCTGAGCTAAGCAACACTGTCTGTACTGGAAAGTTACATCTCATGAGAAAATGTTGTGCGCAAATGTGAGCAGAGCAACGCGAGCAGAGCCTGCCTAACTTTTCCATAAATGTTTCAGATCCCAGCTCTTGTTTAGACCCCTGATCTCCTCTCCCTGGGAAGACTATGCCTCCTTTCCTTAAAAGTAGGTCAGGTCTCACCAGTACTTCCATCAAATAGCAAGTACCATACTTCTCCCACAAACACAGGTGGAATATCACTCCTTCCCAAAGAATTTTCTGAGGTCTGATACTGCCCTTCAGACGATTATACTCAGATCCCATCTCGTCACCTGGATGGGATCCGAGAATAATTCAAACTTCCAGTGCAGTCCCCGTGTCCATTGCCTAGGCAGACCTGCCCCAAGCACTTAATGTTTTATGTAAAACATTTCCCATGCTGGAGCAGAGGTGATTTTCTGCTGATTTCCTATTTGGCACCACAGGCAAGTCAGAGGCAGGTACCAAAAACCCTGTGAAAGGCAACTGAATGAATGTATTCTTCCCTCTAATTGTGACTCCACCATTTCCTCTCATTACACTAATAGAAACAAATCTTTCTCGTCTCAGCACTATTACCTCACACAAAAGCAAATGGTATGTAATCCTGTTAGAGCTGGGCTGCTGCTGGACACATTTTAAAGTCATTGTTCCGGGACACCAGTCTCCACTGTGTGAGACTGGGAGAAGTGGCAAATGCAATTATGAGGCTATTCAAATCCTTAGAATGAAACCTTGCCACTAACAGGCAGAAGCCAGCAAGAAAAAGAGAAGTTGCTTTATGAAATTATAGGGTTTAGCTTAATAACAGTCTAATCAGCACCTCAGCAAAGGAGTAGGGTTAGCCCCTACTGTGCTTTCATGGAGTCTCCTCATTCCCCTCAGCCTGATCTTGGCATCTCTAGTGGAAGGCCCAATCTGAAAGATGGGTTATGATCTTGAAGCCAGTGGTGCACAGGTCCAATGCAAAAAATGGTTGTCTGTGCCCAGTGTTTGCACAATACTTTGAAATAGGGAAGCCTTAAGCGGAGCTCAGTGACAGCAATCTGCCTGTTGCTGCCACCACGTCACACTGTACTTTGTCTCTGGGCTTCCTCGGGGTAGACTCTGGCTTCACATCTGTCCCCTAAAGCTCCTGTAGCATCAGCTCAGCAGCCAGGTGGGAAATTCACATTGCTAAACTCATGAAACTGCAACACCCAGCTCCATTACCCACAATGATTAATTCATGTACTGGGGGGAAGAAGGCAAGTGGCAGTCAGTGAATCAATGCTGAACAGTACGAGTGAGAATGATTGCAGCTTCATCAAGTTGGCTTCTGCCGAGTGGTTAGATGCTCGTCTGTTCCCAATCATTCCCACCCACGTGAAGCCAAGGCTTTTTCAACTGGATGGGTAGCAAAGAAAGAATCAGAAATCTAGTAGGACAAACAACAGGGAAGACAACACAAGAAGAACAGACGATGACTGTTATAAAACACAAGCAGAACCAAGGTTTTTTTTGCAGGCCAATGATTGTAACAACCAACCTCCTAGTATTTCCTTCTCCTTCTGACTCACTCTTGAGCTGTGTGGCTGCTCTAACTCATCTGTCCTGAAGTCAGGTGATCTTATTGCCTTGAATTAGACTCTTTGTGTTCACCTTCCCTGCTATGCTATCTCCTTGCTGCCCCTGTTCCCTCCGTCCCCTTAGATGAGGTTGGGTTCTCACTGATAGCAGGACTGTTCTTGCAGGTCCCAGAAGGAGATGATGTGGGCTGAGGTAAGGTTTTCTGGTAGAGGAGGAGACATCAGCTGATCATTGCTGGAGTCTCCAAGTCCCTTGAAGAGACAAGAGTCACTTCCCTGTTTATGCTCTTTATTAGTCCCTATTCTCTTTAATCGGCTTAGACTGATGAGCCGAGGCAGCGGTAGGGATCAGCCAGGCTGTTTAATTAAAGGATTGCAGCTCAGCCCTGCAGTTTGGGGGTTTGTGTAAATGAGCTGCAAGTCCATTATTTAATCTGCCGCATTGAGAGGAGTTGGGGCATTAATGAAGCAAACTCTAATTAAAACTAGACTGTTGATGGTTATTAGTGGCATCAGTTCTGACAGGATTTATCTCATTTAGGGAAATGCCTGATCAAGGAGGGGAAAAAGAAAGAAGAAACCCAAGCTGGTTTATCAAATTCACCACAACACCACTTGTGACCAGTTGTCCTCTCAGTGGGACTCAGGACAACTGCACAGGGAGATGCTGTGTCACAGGATCTCCCACCAGGAGTCCTGATGGTCTTATTTAGGGATATTCCTGGCTCACCCAGGAACTGATTGCCTATTCAGGCTGTCTTACCCACATATTTCAGACTCAACTGACTTTTGGTCTGCCCTGTATATACAGCTTCAGGAACCAAGCATGCCCATGGAAGACTGCAGGACCTGGCAGAGGCTAGGAGATGTGTTCTGTCCAACATAAATTTGAGCAGTGAGCTTAATAGTCCTGCATGTGCTTTGCCTTTTTCCTGGCACAGTGTGGGAAGCAGGGATAATCTTCTCACCTGAAGCCATCACACACAGAGATTGCACGTAGAAGCTGCTCTGCTTCAAAAAGCAAAAATCTGTGTGACTGTTTCTTGTCTTCAAACAGTCACAGTGGCTTCAATCATTTTTTTTTTCTCTGCACAGAATATTGAGCCACATACAGACAGGCTTGGGGCTTCTATTTGGGCTTAGGGTATTAGAAATGGAAAGGAAAAGAGAAAACCTTGGAAAGAAAGTAAGGAAAGCAGGAGGCCTGCTACGAGTGAGCATGGGAACAAGCTACAAAAGACAGTCTAGGTCACAGAAAAAAAGGACAGATGAAGAGCAGTATGAGAGGCCTCTCAACTGAAACCTCAGATGCAACATACTGTAGAGGTCAATTTCATTCATCTCCTCTTTTGACTTCCCTGATTCAGACTCATCTTTGGATGCAACTTGCCAAGTTGTTAAATTACTAGAATAAATTATTGCTTCTCTTCGATTTATCTGCCAAACCCTAAGTGGGAAATTAGGTGGTTCCCAGAACAAGGAGGGCAGACAAACTGAGGCTTAAGGATGGACAGGGCCTTTGGAGTGATTAGCCCAAAAACCTGATATGTCAGCATGACAAAGAATACCCTAGATCTTAAGACGCTGAGATAATGGCAGCCTTGTAGAATAAGAAAATGCTAGAAACAAAGGGAGTTGATCAGAAATAAGATGGGGGCTGGGACAGATCAGAGTCAAGGATCAGGGTATAGTGATGGCCAGCACCTCCTCATCTGCTATGAGATACAGCTGCAAACATCTCATGAGGCTATCACACAACCTTTACCAATGTTTGAGAGTCTGCAGCATAGACATCACAGGGTGTTAACCCTTCCATCTTCATACACAGGTGGGCATGAGGGGTCTTGCTCCTTTACTCTTTCTCCAAGTGTAGCTTAACCCTGCTTTTGTATATATACACACATGCACACCTGTTCTCTTCACAGCTCTCCAGCACCCACACTTTTCCTTGGAAGGAAATCAGAAACCACAGCCTGCTCCAGTGTGGAGAACAAACAAGAGAAACATCATTTCAAAAATGCTGTAGCTTTGCTACTGCAATTCAGCTTCCCCATTCTGTTCAGAGCCCTTCCCAGTAACTCAAGCTTCTTATACCAATGCCAAAGGCCAGATGTAAAAGTCTAGCAGTGTGATGTGGGAAATCTCCAAAGAGAAACCTGTTTACTGTTGACAGGAGGGTGATGAGGCATGAGAAAATGGAGCAGGCCTGTGAAATTGAGGTGTAAGAGGCAGAGAACAAGGTGACAGGAATGGAGGGACAAGGTGAGCATGGAAACTATCCAGTACGTGAATCCTGAGTGCCTTTGATGCTCCTTGGAGCCCTTGGTTTTGGCACCATTGTCCTTCACTAATGAAAGACAGCTGCAGCAATTGCTGATGTGCCCAACCCTGGCTGCATTGAATAGAAGTTGGTAGCAGCTAATAGCCCCAGTCTATAACTGACCATCAATGGCAAGTTCAAACCATTTCAGCTGTGTGTTCTGTGAAACTGTGCCCCTCTGCCTCAGGCTACCTCAGTCCCAACAGTCGTTGTGGACAAATTAGACCTCAGCGGAGCATTTCTGAGAGATCAGCTCTCACTCCAGGCATGCGTGGGAGAAAGGAAACGGATACCATATATGCCCCAGTGTGAAACAGAACCCTGAGTTTATTTGATGACTTTTACTGTACGTTAAATGCTACGGGTTTCTACCACTGTGTGCCCAACCAACTTATAATGCAGGGTAACTACTTTGAAGGAGAAGAGTGAGGCATGTGTATATAACCGTTGAAGTGATGAAGGAAAGTCAGAAAATACACAAATGTGGATGTGGGCTAATCAAAGCAGATGTTGGAAGAAAGGTTGAAAGTTTGTATTGGAGGTGCAAGGATAAGTGTGAGTTGAGACCAGAGGGGGTTCTAAGCAATTACGCTGAAGGAGTAATATCTGGGAGTGAAAAGGGAGGGGCAGTAGTGCCAGGGGATGCGGTGCATAAGGGAGGGTAGAAGAGGATCAGAGCGTATAATATGTGAGTTTTGTCTCCCATCAGTGAGACACTGCTGGGAGATGAGAAAGCAGGAGAAGATGAAGAAGAAAGGTCTATCTGGCAGTAGTTTCCCACCTTGGTGAAGAGTCTGGAGATGAAGACTTCTGCTCTGCATCAGCTGCTGGGCAACAGAACTGGTGCAAAACAGTTTCATTCCTGTAAGAAAAAAACAAACACAAAACAGCAGTAGGTTAGTATTCATTTCATTCAGCAGAAAACTAATAGGAGAATGTCTTTCCCAAGGCTGTTCCACGGGGACAGTAACACCCAATAGTATTGAAAAACAAATCTGATTATTGCATGAACATTATGCAATAATGTTATAATATTAACTCTGAGATGGTGGGGAGCCGGAGAGAAGTGAGCTGACAATTTTTTCCTCTCCTTCACCCTTCCTGCTGCTGATGTCAAGCTGTAGAGAAGAGGCAAAACCATTCAAACAAAAAGTTTTCTTTCTGTCAGTATCTGTCTCATGATCCCATACATCTCAAGAAAACAGTTTTGCTAGGTCTAATGTTTATTTCATTTGGGAGACAAATATTTCCTTAGATGTGTTTTTTTTAGATATGTTTCCTATACATTTTAATGCAAAGAAGTTGATTTTTTATCATAAGAATGGCTGAAGTAACTACAGATATTTCTCTTGAAGCCTCTCTAAAGCACAGAAATTGCCTCAGCACATCAGTATTGAGCATTGCCTATAATAGCAGTGGAAAAGTAGCATAACAAACATAAGAGGGTGTGCTGTGATCATGAGAACAGAAAGTAGGAAGACATCACAGACAAGAAAAACAAAAACATAAGTAACAAGCATGAGGAAAACAGGAAAACAAAAAGCTAAAATTGTGTTTATTAGATGAGAAAGGCAGAAGAATTCATCCAAAGGAAGAAAGCCTAAACTTGAGTGACTTGCTCTTGGGTCCCTTGTCTGCAAACATTTGAAAGGAGCTTGGTCTTCAGAGGTACTGGGCTCTTATCACAGCACTGGAATCCAGTAAGAGCTGCTCAGCATCTCTGAAAATTAAGATAGTTCCATGTGGACCCTTAAGGTGCCAGATGCAGCATGAATCAATAGTCAACTTTTAACACCCTGACCTTCATCGGTGAAAGGGATTCACTTAAAAGAGACACAATGGCAGGGGAAAAAGTACTAGAAGAATGGTAACCACATAAGAAGAGGAGAAGAGAAGGAGACACAAAGCAGGCTGATCCTCAGACAACACAAATCACTCTGTCTCCAAGTTGGTGGAATAGCACTTGGAGCTCCATTCTCAGCGCTACTGCAGAGAGCCAGAGCTCAGATGGTGTCATCTTTAAAAAATATTTTTGCAGCTTCTAACCAGGACCTAAGCAGTAAAACTAAGTCTCCTGGCTTGTCATGGGGTCCCAGGTTATTTTGAAGGCTTTGGAATTTCTGTCCTGAAATGTGAAATTTATCACCTCTGTCTTTCTCAAAATATGATGGAGATGGCCACAAAGATAGCTAAATTACAGACAATGATCCTGTTCCCAACCATCCCCTTTCTGCCTCTCAGCTAGCTCAGTATAACAAACTGCTTAGTTCTTAGTTAGGGTACTATGGTTAGGCTGCAGTTGGACTTGATGATCTTTGAGGTCCCTTCCAACCTGAGTGATTCTATGACTCCAGTGCCCTGTCAAAAAGAATCTTTCCTTAGAAGCAGCAGGATTAGCAGAAGCAACACAGCAAAGTGAAGAGGGAAGCATTATCTTTACCTCACTGACCTCTGTCCATGCCCTAGGTTCCTGCCTGTGACATGCAGCCTGCTGGAAAAGAAGGGACATGTTTGTGTGACATACCAAATTCATCTCCCGATCTTCCATTTCTGCAACTACACAGATCACATCCCTTCTATCCTGCCAGCCTGGTTATTGCTGTTTCTCATTATCTTGTTTCTAATTCAAACTTATCGTATGGCAACTACCTGTCTGTCTAGTGTGTCCATAAATTACCTGTGTTGACTTTTTTTCTGAAGCAAGTGGTGGGATCACTTTTGAGCCTACATTCAAGTAGACTCACACAAATAGTCAAGCTCCTACATCTTGTCATTCTGCTTCCAGCTAGAAGTATCTAGAAAAAAAAAAGGAATTTTCTGATAAAATTTTGGTTTTGCAGAAAATGCCGAATCATCAGACTGAAACTATCTGGTGAAACTATCTTGGGTTTGACAAAGATTCTTAAAATCACAAAATTTTGCCTGGATTTCCTGGCAGGCTGCTTGACGCTTGTACCTCCATATCCCAAATCAGTAGCGCGGCCATGCAATACAAGTAGTCCCTTGGACAGGGGCCATCATTTATCCAATATTTCCATCCACTTGGCTCTCTGATCTACCCAACTCCCAAGGCAGCAATTCTGAGAGCTGGCTAGCCCAAGAAGTGTGGCAGACCTGTGCCAAGGCAGTCAGATCTGCAGAGCAGGCCTGCAGTCATGGACATTGTCATCTGCAATGTGAAAATGCACAAGGCTCTCAGCTGAACCAGCAACAGCTGAGGTCCATTCTGAGAAGCATGTTTGGTTTCATAAGTGTGATACATTGTCATTTTCTACTGAATTTCATTTCCACATGAAGTAGGGGGAAAATAATCTAGTTTCAGATAAAAATAACAACACGTTTTGCGACACCGGAACCTTCCAAAATACAGATAACCTAAATTTCAGCCATCTTCAATCATAACACTTCCCTAAATGAGCTACATTGTCCTCTGCCTTTATTCTAACATCAGGTGCATCAGTCAGATTGCTAATTGCATATAAAGAAAGCAAACAATAAGGAGGAAAAAGCACAGAAAAAAAAAAAAAGGTATGGACAAGTAGTGAAAACAAGAACAAACAAACAAAAAAAACCCCAAGAAACAGAAGTTTTTCTATAGATGAAATGCCTTGTTAATCAATCATCAGGATAGAAACAAACAAAAATAAAGGGAAACAGGTGAAGGAAGAGTGGTGTTAAGTTACAGGACTTCAGACTCTGTGTTCTGTGGATATTTTAAGAAAAAAAACACCTCATAGATACTTTTCAGAGAATCAGGATGTACTGAGCATTGCAGCTGTACAGTCAGCCATTGGCTCTGGTTCTCATAGTCTCTTGTGTTTGTTTAACGATAACCTTGGATATTTTCTGCTCCAACCAGAGTTCTTTTGAACTTCTGAGATCACAAGATCTCAGGAGTAGTTGCACATCTTACATACCACAAACAGATGTTGATTATGCCTACAGACATAAATCGTTCTCCAGGCCATTTGGAACCATGACACCCAAGGAGAAGTCCCCATGGAGATGAGCAGTAGGCACTGCTTGGTAAATATATGCAGTGTAAATGGATGTTCCTAAACAGCTGAAAGTTCTCCTCACTGGGGTAAGAAAAGATATCTTCTGACTGTTATTATATCTGAGTTCCCCAAATACCCAGGAGCAGCTGCAACTTTGGGTCTGTTCACATTCTTCTTTCGCAGCTTGCATGTCTTTCTCTTTTATCATACTCAAGACATCGGGAGCGGGTTCCATCTTGGACACTATACCCTGTTCTTTTTCCTCTTTCTTTTCACCTCTTGATCCAGCATGTATCTGATGGTTTGCAAATCTATGTAAAAACAAGGCCTTTAACTTTGCAGCATGGCTTGTATTGCCCAGACATGAGACGGGAGAGGAAGAGTTAAAGGCCTACAGAAGAAATGGACCTGCTTTCTCCCTCCTCCCCCCCCCCCCTCCCCCCCCCATGAAAAAGACTGTATTAATTGCTAACTGGACAAAGCAGTTCTTATCTGGGTGTGAAAGGCAAGTGCCCAAACTAAGTGTTCTAGGAAAGCAGCTGTTGTTTTAACGCATTTAATGTCATGTTTAATGTCATTTTTGGTGCTGTGACTGAAGAGGGCCTTGCAGGATTATACTGGCTGGCAAGCAATGCACCTGAGTGACCAGGAGAGGTGGAGTCAGGATCCACCTCATTTAAGGGTTGGCTTACTGTTATGTTAGTGTTACAGTCATCTCTTCGGCGGCACCCCAAAGAACACTTGCGACAGAAAATCCAGCTAGATGGAAGGGTGTTCTGGGAGAATGAACAGGTATTAAAGAGACAAGAAGAGAGGGAGAGAAGTGTTGAAGTGCCTATGAAGGTAAATGCTACCAGCATCTTGCGAGTTACAAGCCGAGGAGCAGCAAAGGACAAGGGTGAGCGAAGTTGCAAGAGGAAGACTGGGAACAGCCTGAGCCTGTCAGAGCTTTGCTCTGTCTGGCTGGGACACATGCTCCAGAGGCAAGGATTTGACAGTCCAGACCTATCTTAAATGCAGAGGAAGCTGTGTTTGACCCAGTAGTAACCTGTGTTGTCAATTGAAATGTTACCCTCCTCTCTTCTGAGAGAAAACAACTGACTGAGTTTTATTTATCTGTCTTTAACATTGCTCCTGACAAGAAGTATCCTCCAGCCAGCTGCCTGCAGCTTCAGAGGAGGGTATCAGTGAACAAACTGTCCGGACATAGCATGTCCTGTTCTGTGACAAACTTTAGAGAGGCCTATGCCAAACCTTCTGGCTAGCATGAGCTGTCTAGCTGGCTCAAGAGTTCGTATTACCTTTCTGGCTTCTTAGAAAGCTGGACTGTGCTGCAAAGAGGCCCTCTGACCTTGTTACTTAGTCTTTACAGCTATGAATCTCAAAGAGCCAAGCCCCTTTTCTCTTAAAAACTGGTGTTGTGGAGGATATGAGAATTCAGCTCCAATAACTGAAAGTTTCTGTAGCTACCTAGATTGTAAACCAAAGGGCCAAGTCTCTGCAAACTTTCCCAAAATTGTCATAATGCTGTATCTTGCCATTAAACAAGCATTTAGGGCTTTCATTCATTCAGTCTTACTGCCCATCTTAAGCATCAGTGCCCCCTAGTTTGGTATTAATGGTAGATGTTCTGGGATAGAGATGTTCGACTGCTGAGAGCTGTACTAACGTAAACAAGTTGTCACCTTCTCCCGCTAGCCAAAAAAGAAAACCCCCAACCCAGACAGCACACAGAAATCTGTGTTGCTCCGTGTTATCCAGAAGTCAACTTTAATTAAACAAATATCCAATATGGTCTGTTTGTATAGACAAAGAATGGCTCTCTGTTTTCCTGCATTAGCAATTTTAGACTACAAGATATGCTAGAACAATACAGACTGAAAATTGCTCTCAGTGGGAGTACACAGAGCATGCTTTTCCAATGTGCTACATCATCTCTCTGTTGCACAATTACTGTTGCACTTGTATATTTATGCCCGACCAATCTAGCGGCTTTCTATAATGCAGTGATACATCAATAGACAAAAGAAGGGTGACTGATGTGATCTACCTAGACTTCAAGGTCTTTAATATGGTCCTATATCACAGTCTTATCTCTAAATTAGCGAGATAGGGATCTGAAGAGTGGACTGTTCAGTAGATAAGGAACTGGTTGGATGGCCACAGCCAGAGGGTTATGGTCAACAGCTCTGTGTCTAGATGGAGCCTGGTGACAAGTCGTGTCCCCCAGGGTTCTGTCTTGGGACCAGTGCTCTTAAACATCTTTTTCACTGACCTGGTTAGTGGGATCGAGCACATCCTCAGCAAGTTTGAACCACTCACTAAGCTGAAGGATGCAGATGATAGAAAAGGAGAATGGGATGCCATTCAAAGGGACCTGGACAAGCTGGAAAAGTAGGCACAGAAGAATCTAATGAGATTAAAAAAAACAAAGCCAAGTGCAAGGTGTTGCAGTTGGGTCAGGGCAATCCCAGATTTGTGTACAAACTGGGAGGAGAACTTACTGAGAAACAGCCCTGAAGAGAAGGACTCAGGGGTCCTGGTGGATGAAAAGCTGGACGTAAACCAGCAGTGTGTGCTTGCAGCCCAGAAGGCCAACTGTACCCAGAACTGCATCAAAAGAGGGGTGGCCAGTAGGGTGAGGGAGGTGACTGAACCCCTCTATTCTGCCTTGGAGCGAGTCCACAGGAAGACCACAAGGATGATCAGAGGATTGGAACATCTCTCCTTTAAAGGAAGGCTGAGGGAACCAGGCTTGTTCTTCTTGGAGAAGGCTTCAGAGAGACCTCACTGTGGGCTTCCAGTACTGAAAGGGAGCTTATAAGCAGGAGGGAGACAGATTTTTTACGCAGGCAGATAATGATAGGACCAGGGGGGAACAGCTTTAAAATAAAAGAAGGAAAAATTATTTTAGATATTAAGAGGAAATTCTTTACTCAGAGGATGGTGAGGCCCTGGCACAGGCTGCCCAGAGAAGTTGTGGATGCCCCATCTCTGGAGGCATTCAAGGCCAGATTGGATGGGGCCCTGGGCAGAGTGGTCTAGTGGTTGGCAACCCTGCCCATGGCAGGAGGTTGCAACTAGATGATCTTTAAGGCCCATTCCAACCCAAGTCATTCTATGATTCTGTTTTATATAGTATCTCTGGAATGACCCCTACTGCAAAGACTGAAGACCACTGGGTTTTCCAACTGATGGTGCTTGTCTGTCTTCAGTAGCCTTGTACTTGGGCTCTACAAGCCTTCATGTTCAGTAGCGTTGACTTTGGCACAAACATGCATGAGTCCTTAAAATGCTGATAATGTTGAAAGGCATATGGTGCTTCCTCAAGCAGTGTTATGCTAGTAAATAAAAATTACAACTTACATGGTTTATCTTTAAAACTCCACCTTTTGAATAAAAGCTAGGGGGATCTTGACCCAAAGAAATATATATGTATTTTTGTAACACTGGATATCTCAGATTTCCTGGAACCTATCACTGTTTGTCTTTTTTCATATAGCTGCCATGAGAACAGATGGAGTCACAGAAAAGCATAGCCTAGAAGGAGAAGATTAAGGCAGAAAGAATCAAAGGAGAACAGAATTCATCTCATGTGAGGTCTTAATAGCTGTTATTCTTTGCAAGACAAGGGCTGGAGAACCATAAACAGGAACTGTTTAACAGTGGTAAGTTTATGAAAAGTCAGTTGCAGAATGCTACTTCTGTCTCGCCCCAGATGTATACCTCAGTGCTACCCTTACCAACAGAGCTGTGATATAACCTAGCTAAGATTAGCTGTAGGTCTTATTCCTTCTATCACTTCCCACTTGTGTTAGATCTATTTCTGACTCCATTAAACCTGTAACTTTATAGGTGAGATCTGATAGAGGCTGTGTTTTCAAAAGAGTACCTTCCAGCAACTAGATGTTTCTTCCCTGTCCTACACTACTCATTCCAAAATACCCTTGCTGAAATTTAAGTTGTTTTAATTTCTGTTCTGAGTTGTAAGCCACTACATTGGTGTTGTGGAGGGAGTTGAGTATGGACAGAGTTTACATCACAGGGGAGCTATGCATAATTAAAAGAATCCTCAAGGTAATTTCTGGACTTCAAGTTCTTTAACTGCTCTGAAGTTGGTTGGAATCCATGTAGTTATTGGATTCTGCTGATGGCAAGAATGTGACAAGATTCAGAGAGAAACTGGACAACTTAAAAACTATCCCATTAGAACGTTTAATGCAGGTCCTTTCCAAAGTCAGTATATAGGACTAAACCTTTTCAGCATTAGAAGGCTTTTATTGGTACCCCATGGCTATCTACTGTGACTTTTACTGTTCTTTCCTTTTGAACATCTGATGTTGGCTGTCTCTGAGAAACAGCTACACAATCATGAATCTGACTGCCTGATAAATCCTCTGTTAGAGGACAAGGGTTTTAGAAGCCAAAATACTGCAAGAGTGGAAATGCAAGAAAAAAGCTGTAATTGTCATTTTATTTTACAATTCCAGTAATAAAAACAGTCTCAACCTGAGCATACATAGGATACATCTTGGGAATGGACTGATTTAGTAATCTTCTCTAACTTGCCAAAGACTTCTGAAGTCAGTCCAAATATGCCCCAGTGTTAATCCCCAAAGAGTAGAATGAGATTGAAGCAGTCTGAAGTCAAATTTACATGGTAGATTGCTGAAGATGAAACTACAACAAAAGAAGCAGGTGGAAGAATTGTGCAAAAGATGATGCTTTGGAAATTTTGTGGGTTGACTCAGCAAGTTTGAAAAGATACCTTTTGGCTAATTAGCTTCTACATGCCCTTTTCTAATGTACTCAGTATTTGTAGCTTTTATGGCTGTAGATTTACTGTGCTCTTCAAGTTGTTACTGCTTCCACATCTTCATTGGAAACCTCTTCGCAAGTAGCAGTGATTATCTTTAGTCAGTACAGGAAGGACGTGGAGCTCTCAGAGCGGGTCCAGAAGAAGGCCACTAAGATGATCAGGGCTGGAGCACCTCTCCTATGAGGAAAGGCTGAGAGAACTGGGCTTGTTTAGCTTGGAGGAGAGGAGGCTCCAGGGAGACCTCATTGTGGTCTTCCAGTACTTGAAGGGAGCAGATAAACAGGAGGGGGAACAGCTGTTTACGAGGGTGGATGGTGATAGGACAAGGGGGAATGGTTTGAAACTGAGATAGGGGAGGTTTAGGTTAGATATTAGGAGGAAGTTTTTCACTCAGAGGGTGGTGACACACTGGAACACGTTGCCCAAGGAGGCTGTGGATGCCCCATCCCTAGAGGCATTCAAGGCCAGGCTGGATGTGGCTCTGGGCAGCCTGGTCTGGTGGTTGGTGACCCTGCACATAGCAGGGGGGTTGAAACTGGATGATCATTGTGGTCCTGTTCAACCCAGGGCATTCTATGATTCTGTGATTCTATGTTGAGGAAATGGAGTTTCCTGCACAGAAGGGAGATCTGAGCCAATGCTGGTGTGATCTGATCTTTTTTTTTTTTTTTTTTTTTTTTTTTTTTTAATTGGTTGACTATAAGAGATATGTGAAACATGCCATTTATATCTGTGGCAGGCATTTCTCCTGTACACAGCCATTCTTACCTAGAAGAAGCTCTTGGGTAAATGTGAGGGCATGACTTACAGATGAATGCAAGGATTTTGGGAGGAAAAGTGGAGTGTTTCGCCTCTTCTTCAGTGCAAGAATGGGACTGGTAGGCATCCAGTATTTTATGTACTAAAAGGATAGTGTGAGCTCACATCCACAAGTCGACTAAGTTAGAATCAGTAATATGTCAGGAGACAAAGAATATGAGCTGTGGCCTCTTGTTTTCCGTCTCAGTAGGGCATGCTCCCCTGCTACAGACCTAGATGTTTTCCTTCTCTTTTCTTGTGTTGGTGACATCGTACTTGACAGAAATTTCCTTCACCAAAGATCTGGGCTCCAGACCGCTATCAAGAGTGAGGAAGACTGGAAAGATGTCACCTGCACACTCACTTTATTCAGGGAAAATTGCTGCTGACAAGTCCATTTTGTTACCCTGAAACACTTGAAGGAAATCTAATCCATTTGTTAAGTCCGCAAGGAGAGGCTGGGCTGACTGCCAAGATTTCCCCTACGTGCTAGAAATGGGCAAGAGCAGAAAAAGGAATGGAAGGACCTGCTAGCATTCATCCAGGCCCTGGGAGTCAACCAGAGAGAGAGACCAGTCAGGCTTCTGGGTTCAGTTTTCCAGGCAGCATCCTCGTGACACAAATAAGCAAAGAGCTGGACCCACTGTCATTATTTCTTATGGTGTGTTACTCTTTGTGCAGTTGTATGCACAGGTATGGTGTGTGACTCTTGGTGCTTCAGCTTAAGTAACCTACTTAAGGTGAGGTAAGGATGATATGCTTGCTCTCGGTTATCTATGGACTAACATTCCTATAACCAGTCAGAAAGCTTAAGATCAAGTATTTACTGCACAGAAACAAGTCTGTCCTGTAAAGCAGTGAACACAGCGTAGTGCACACACACACACAGTGCATTTAATAAAAGGCAGCAGCTTGAACAAAAACAATCAGGTTTGGGACATGTGGATAGTCTGGGAAGGAGATAGCTACTGAAAGCTCTCTGTAGAAGGGGAGTACTTTTATCTCTGATGTAGCTATGTTGGTGTCTCTTGTAGAATTACTATCCAAGGAAATTCTCTTTAGGTTTACAGGGATGATTCTCATGCTCTCCTATTTGCCAGCAGAAGCAATTTCATCAGCAGCTTCTCTTCTTTCTATTAATTTCTTTCCTAAGGCATAGTAGGAACAGGGATGAGGGAAGTGATTGTACTTGCTAAGCAATTCCCAGAAAGAAGTTTCCACGATGGAAGTGAGTTTGCCACCAGCTGCCGGAGGGCTTGGGGGAGCTGCCTCTCCTGAAGTATCATTGAATCACATGTCAGTGGGGAGTCCATCCACTCAATTTAAATTGGATTTCTCTTCTCCAAAGGAAAGCCAACTACACAGAGTGTGGCTGTCTGCTAATTGTACTGGTGCTTTGGAAGCACTAAGAGGAAGAATGCAACACATTTGTGGTGGGAGAAAATGCTGTATGTTAGACTATACAATAACCCAATGTACACTACTAGCCTTTTTTAGATCCCCTGTCAAAGGGTAGAAACAGTTGATAACCAACTGTGATAGACAAGCCACAATACCTTTTGCTCTAATTTGCTAGCAGGGTGAACAGTGGTACTGAGGAAGAACAACTACTGCATTAAAGAGCAATCTGATATTCTAACTGTATATGCACAGCTGATCACATGGAGAGAATCCTCTAGTGACACGTGTAGCATTTCCAGGGTGTGAAGAGAGGTTTAATAAGTTGTAGCCAAAACTATATTTCAGATTTAGATAGCAGCTTCCTATTTGTGGTATCTGAAGTGTTTGTGAGGGGGAGGTTGTGTAAGCTCCAGAAATCACTTCAATGAAATAATTACCATAAACAGAAGTTGTATTGATTAATTTCTTAATAGAAATATGGTATATGTGTACAACACTACATTCCTAAGATGGTATCTGATCGTTTCCAAGACAGCATCTCTCAATTTCAACTGTCTTTAATACAATAATTTCTTTTAAAGGTTATACATCTAATAGAATAATTACATGTCTGCAAATGCATGCTGGTAGAGTCATTTTGTAGCTTTGAAATATCTTTTCTTACCTCTTCTGTTTTGTTCTACACAAAGGCTCTTTCTTCTTTGTTCAAATAATAGACTTATAACTACATAAAATGGAAGTAGCTGGCAAAAGCTCGCTTTTAATTACACTGATGAGCATTCCCCAAATACCCTCCAGTTCTTCATATAGTAATTACAATTTGTCAGCCTAACACCAATGAGTATGTAGTTCTCCTAAACAGACCTAGCACTCTGCCCGAATGTCCTGCTAGCAGATTAAACACCTTTTCCTGTTCTCCTGTTTTGAGCTAATTTGTATGAACACTGTAAAAAGCTGAGGATTGTATTAGTGAAATTGACAAGCCTGGGGGGTTGCCAATTACTATGACTGTGAGATACATATATGGATTTTAGGTCTCTTCCTGAGTAAGAATAAATTATTTTTCACTTTTTGCAAGTGTCAGAATTGGGCTCAGTAAAAGGGTGTTTGTTATGAGTGAGTACTAGACCTGTCTTGAATAAAGCTTAGACTTTTACTGGCTGCTCGCTTACGTAGCTCATGTTTAACTCCTTAATACAGGAAGAAAGCCCTGGAATTTTCTAGAGGCTGAAATCAAACTGTCCCTCAGCACTGAAGAATAACACAAATCTATACGAGAGAGTACAGTTCAATACATTCATAATCCAATAAACATGAAAATTGACTTCATACACAGAAACGGCTCATCACTGAGCTTTCTGTGCATCTTAGCAACAGTGCCTTCTGCAAACTTGCCCCAGCAAGGAAATGCTTGGGTACATATGTCCACGCCTTACTTGATGCAGCAGGGAATGTGACCACTGAGGATAAGGCGAAGGCTGAGGTCCTCAATGCCTTCTTTACATCTGCCTCTAATGGGCAGAACAATTATCCTCAGGGCACCTTATGCCCTGACCTGAATGTCTGGGATAGAGTGCAGAATACACCCCAGTGATTCAGGTGGAGACAGTTAAAGAGCTCCTCCTCCACCTGGACTGCCACAAGTCCATGGGACCGGACGGGCTTCACCCTCGGGTGCTGAGCTGGCAGAGGTAATTGCTGAGCCTCTCTCAGCCATCTACCAGCGCTCCTGGTTAACTGGAGAGGTGCTGGAGGATTGGAGGCTTGCCAATGTGATTCCCATCTACAAGAAGGGTCGTAAAGGGGATCTGGGGAACTACAGGCCTGTCAGCCTGACCTCGGTACTGGGGAAAGTTATGGAGCAAATCATCTTGGGTGAGATCACACAGCAGTGCGTGGCGTCCAGGGGATCAGGCCTAGCCAGCATGGATTCACGAAAGGCAGGTCATGCTTGACCAACCTCATCTCCTTCTATGATTGGGTGACCAGACTGGTAGATGAGGGAAAGGCGGTTGATGTAGTCTACCTTGACTTCAGCAAAGCCTTTGACATGGTCTCTCACAGTATTCTCCTGAGGAAACTAGCCGCTCGTGGCCTAGACAGGTATACCCTTCTTTGGGAAAGGAACTGGCTAGAGGGTCGTGCCCAGCGGGTAGTGGTTAATGGAGTTAGGTCCTAGGCGACCTGTTACAAGTGGTGTCCCCCAGGGGTCGGTTCTAGGGCCCATCTTGTTTAACATCTTCATTGATGGCCTGGATGAGGGGATTAAGTGTACCCTCAGTAAGTTTGCAGATGACACCAAGCTGGGAGGTGGTGTTGATCTGCCTGAGGGTAGGGAGGCCCTTCAGAAGGATCTAGATAGGCTGAATTACTGGGCTGAGGTGAATGGGATGAGGTTCAACAAGGCCAAGTGCCAGGTCCTGCACTTTGGCCACAATAACCCCATGCAGCGCTATAGGCTTGGGGGTGAGTGGCTGGATGACTGTGAGGAGGAAAGGGACCTGGGGGTGTTGGTTGATGCTCGGCTGAACATGAGCCGACAGTGTGCCCAGGTGGCCAAGAAGGCCAACAGCATCCTGGCCTGTATTAGAAACAGCGTGGCCAGTAGGAGCAGAGAGGTAATCATCCCTCTGTACTCAGCTCTGGTGAGGCCGCATCTCGAGTATTGTGTTCAGTTTTGGGCTCCTCACTACAAGAAAGACATCGAAGCCCTGGAACGTATCCAGAGAAGGGCAACGAAACTGGTGAGGGGTCTGGAGCACAAGTCTTATGAGGAATGGCTCAGGGAACTGGGATTGTTTAGCCTGGAGAAGAGGAGGCTCAGGGAGACCTCATAGCAATCTACAACTTCCTGAAGGGAGGATGTGATGAGGAGGGGCTTGGCCTCTTCTCCCAGGCAACAAACAGGATCAGAGGAAATGGCCTCAAGTTGTACCAGAGGAGGTTTAGATTAGACATAAGGAAAAACTTTTTCTCTCAGAGAGTGGTCAGGCACTGGAATGGCCTGCCCAGGGAGGTGGTGGAGTCTCCATCCCTGGCAGTGTTCAAGAGGCGTCTGGATAAGGAGCTAAGAGATATGGTTTAGTGGTTTTTCAGTAGCTATGGTATCGGGAGGACGGTTGGACTAGATGATCTTGTAGGTCCTTTCCAACCTTGTGATTCTATGATTCTATGATTCTATGATTTGCTGCTTGTATAACTGCAGTCCTGTGACCTTGCATGCAACTCTGAATTCACTGCTGGATGTAGCATGACAGTGAACTGCACCAGCACTGCAGTGCTTGGAAGCTTGTTGCTACCACACTGGACTGATGCACTGTATTTCTGTAGCTATTTTATTCTGCATACTCACCAAAGATTAATAAGATTGTTGTATGGGGTAAATCCTACTTCTGAGCTGCTCAGACACTACTGTATGTTGAGGCTTGACACTACACATTATAACAAGAATACTGTGGTTGAACATAGTGAGAAAGAGGTTTGGCTTGCAGAACAATGTTTCAGGCTCTTGGTTTGGGGCCTTGGCTTTGGAAACCCAGTTTCTATTAGATCTGCAACTATCTGGGTCTTGTACACATTGCTTCAATTACACCTACACTTGAAGGTGGAGTGGTTTCCTAACAGAGAAGTACAACAAGAAGAAATAGGAACTTGCAGGACATTACAAACATCACAGATACTTGCATTTGGTTTAAATGGAAACTTCACAATTTCTTGAGGCTTTATAAAGACCTGACCTTGCTAGAATAGCAGAAGAGCATGTGGGATTAATGACATGTCCTCAGACTTCAAAAAGCTATGAAAGGTGTTCCCTTTCCCTATCTTAACTGCTGAACAACTCCTAGGGTTTAATACTATTAGGACATAAAATATACAGTCAAGTGAATTTATAAACATGATGACAGTTTATATCACTCTTAATCCCAGGAACTGGATTATTTTATACTCTGTCTGGTGGGACAGCACTGGGAAAAATTCACCACAAAAATGGAGAAGACATTACCTCTTAACCAGATGCCTTGTATATGCTAATTATTCATTCATGTCATTTCTCAGAACTAAGATACAAATGTCAGCTTACACTCATATATGTGGCCAAAAGATCAGTGTTTCAGTCAGTAATGACCATAGAAACTTATGTAGCCTGCATCTGCAGTCAAATGTAGAGCTCATCTTGAATTAGATGATCTGCTTACATCTGTCTGTATTACTGAATCACTCTGTAGTGCCTTACTGCAGCTACCTAGTGCCTAGTGGGGAATCTTAACTTACAAAAGCATCTGAATTAGAAATCCACTGCTATTGCCTATTTAATAAAATTTTGAGCATCCCACCAGGTGCTGGAGTCCTCATGTCTTTTCCTTCATTTAAAATAACTAACTAACTAAATAAATAAATGAATAACTGAGGTGGTTCTGGAAATATAAATTCAAGATATTTTCATGAACTACAGGTGACTGGCTTCTGCCAAGATGTTTCAGGGAAGCTGCAAAAACAATTACTGGAAATCAGAGTGAGGAGCCGTGGGACTGATGGTGTTTCTGCTCCTGAAACATGATGGCTGACGCAGACCTTCTTGTGGTACTTACAGCTGGGCAGGCTCCTCTAGCAACTGAGATTTAACAAGTTTGCATCAGTACCCTGGTGCCAACCAGGGCTGTAGCATAAGCTGATGCTATGTGGCTCAGCATAAGCTGGCAGTGCTATTTGTGCTTTCACACTTTAACTGTGAAGCTACATCAGAGATGGTTCCAGACCCTACATGCTGGGAATGTGACTTCCCACTTTGGGAAGAAGCAATAGAAGTGGCAGTACTGGCATCTGTTGTTACTTTAGCACTACGAATCATTGAAATTTTGATCCTGTTGATGAGCAGATTCTACTTAGACTCTAGTTTAGCCTTAGAAGATGTGTGGTGGGGGAAATTCCACTTTTGGCGGCAGCTGTTCCATGTGAAGAGTGTGTAGTACATGAAGAAATCCCAAAGCTGAAGAAAAGGTAGTGGAAAGAGACAGCTCAGACTTGTGGGAAAAAACAGCCTAGTAAAAACCAGATTTTAATCAAACGTGTCAAAAAGTGAGAAGCCCAGGGGTAAGCAGAGATACGAAGAGGAGAGAGCAATTATCACGTTCCTAGGCAAGGTGGGTCAGCCTTGCTTGTAGCTGAAACATGTTCTCAGTGTAACTTCAGAGCAAACAAATTGTGACAGAGATTTATTAGTCACTGCATTTATTGATGAAATAAGAGTTTATAAAATGTGCCATGGAGACCAAATACCCTCCCTCTTGTGCTAGAAGGAGTACTCTCTCCCCAGGGTCATTTAGTTCTATGTCATTTGCATGCTTTCTGCTGCTTGAGCCCCACGCTACCTTACAGGGAGATATGGTTCCTCATGCCATGTATTCTGATTCTGGACTATCAGAATTCCCGTCTTCTCATTGCTGTTGTTTCCTAAAGGGTTAATACCTGATTTTCTGCACTGCAGAGACCAGTACACTCACACAGCAGATGTACTCCTGAAATGTATGAATAGGCAGGGAAGCCATCAAGGGTTACTTTTTGTGTGCCTTTGAGAAAGGTGGAATTCGAGTTGCTGCTGTAGACCAGTGTATACTCTCTACAGACCAAGACTTCTAAGGTCATTTAGATACTGATCTTGGGACACACTGTAAGTGAGAATCATGCTAGACAGTCAGCAGTCACCTAATAAAGAGAATCAAAAGCAATTTGTAATGGAGGGCAAGTAATACTGAATAACATCCATTCTCACAGCAAATTGACAAAAACTCCTGAATAGGGCGAAGAAGGGCATCCTTGTTATTTTTGAGATAAAAGTTGTTCTGCTTTGCTTGCAAAATTAATAGGCACATAGCACTAGGAAACAAATATACATTTTATATCCTCATCTTCTGTTTGAACTAGAAAATCACCTCCTCGTGACTTCATTATCTCTGCCTCTTCCCTGGTCATGACTACTTTGATATACTGACCAACAGCATTGTAATGGAAATGCCCAGTCATGGCCTGAACCAGTGATTGAGCACCTGGTGGGAAGGCAGAGCCAACCCAGGGGAGCTCAGGTACATGCAGTGCACCTGAGTGACCAGAATAGTGGAGCCAGGATGCATCCCTTCCCAGATCTCATTTAAGGGTTGGCAGTAGAAGTCAGGGTTTCTCTCTGGAGATCCTTGTCTACCTGAGGCCTTCTAAGGGTAAGCAAATTCTTTCCTTTGTTTCTGTGCCCATGGCTGCTGCATTTGAGCATATCCTCACTTGCTGCAGCCTAGGACTTCACTGCTCTACTATCATTGCTGTGCTTTCCATCATGTTACTGGCATGTACAAATTAGATGAGAATGTTTGTGCTGTTAGTTCCGTGATTCTCAGCTGATCTCTCCATCATATAACAGATCTCCAGCTCAGTATAAACTTATCTCTCATTTCATTTTATTCCTCTTCTCATTGTACCTTTCATAACAGTTGTTGCTCAGTTGAAAGACAATGTTTACTCAGGCTATATAAGCTCATACGTAACTGATACGCTTTTTTTCTCCTTCTAGAGAGCATATTTTCAAATTAAGCTAGAAGGAAGAATCTTTATATCTTTGGTCTGTGTGGCAGCAGTTAGGCCCACAAAACCTGAGATATGGACCTTTATAAGGAAGAGGTACCTTGGCAACAGTGGGTACTAAGATTATGTGGTGGTTTACTGTGAAATGCAGTTTCTATCAGGAAACTTCACTTTTGTAAATGAGGATATATTATGTGGTATTTGCAGAACGAGCAAAGAAATGTCATGTGAAGTACTGGTGTATGTCTGTATGTGGTACAAGGAAACGGTATGTTACAGTACTGATATATAGGCATCTCATATAAAGCTGAATACTAGAGAAAAAAATGGGGGGGGGGGGGGGGGGGAAGTAAGAAAAAAAGTAAATGTAATTTGTGGAAGTCTCAATTTTCTCTCAGTTATGACATTTCAAAATTGTGCTGCTATGGAATTCCCTCTGTTGGTGCCACTCTCTCTCGTTCAAGGAAGCATGGCAGACTGGGAGGGCTGGGGGCAATAAGTACATAAAAAGCTTTGGGCTTTTCTTTTTGAGGAAAGAACAGATCTTAAATCCTTTCCTCTTCTCCTTGCAAAATTATCTTCTAGTTAACTGTGGTATTGACTGTTTCACTCTTTCACTCCATAACTCTGTCTGTAAAGGGCAATGAGATACTTGGCTGTGTCTTATTTATTATTTCTGCTTTTCTCCTTTACTTGAAGCATATCTTCCAAATTTCCAAGTTCAGAATAATTGATGCCGCTATGAATTTGAGGGTGCTTGCTAGAGTTTTGCACCCTTGCACGGAACAATTGAATTCTTCCACCCTTCTAGGCATGTTGACAACTCTGTAATGCTTACCACCATTTATTATTTTTCAGAGTAAATTAAAGCAATAACTAGAATTCATTAGACACTTCAAACACGGTTACCATGTCTTCAGTTACTAGGCACGCTAACTCCTTTACGTCTAGGAACAACCGTTGTCTTAATTTATTGTGTCTTAACACTTGTTTCTGCTCTTTGCAGTAACCAGACAGTGAATATCATATTGCCAAAGTATGAATCCAGTACAGACCAGCTCACTGGAAGAGTATGCTGGGTTATTCCAGAGGGATGCTGTTTTGAAATCTGCATGGTTTAAGCATAGCAGTTTTTCTTCCTATCTTGCAAAAGTAATGCTCTTCAAAAGCCTAAGTGGAAGAGACTGTCTCTTCAGATCTTGTCATGGCAGGACTTGGATGCTGTTCCCACTTTCACTTATGAACAGTGACCCATTCTTAGATGGACAGAATTTCCTGTCTACAAAAACAGGTTGCATTAGATTAAAAACTCATAGTTTGTGCTTGGAATAGGCCATTATTTTTAGCGTTTATTGAGATTTCATAGTGATTACTGTCATAGGACAGCTCAAGCTTCTTTGCAAAGCAGTGCAGAGTTGGGTACAAGGCATCAATGGAGAAAAAATAACGGGCTTTTTTCTACTTCAGCCACTGGGTGTAACTGTATGCCTTAATTCAATTGCATGGTTCAGGTACCACTGTTAAGATGTTGTCTGGGGTAGTCAGCTTTCCCTGTTGACATAGCTGAAATTGCTGAACTTGTTTGTGTTTTCTAGAAAATGATGCTTTTAAAAAGAATATATAGTCAAGCCTAGGATGAATTTGTGTTAGTGTGAAATTTCAGACACCAATGGGAAAATGGATTTTGTGAAGAACAGTCATCTAAAAGAACACTTAAGACAAAATAGAACCTTACTGCAAATGTATTGGCATCTATGGCATTTACACAGCCTATGCACGGATATATCTGGTTTGGAGACTTGTAACTCCTATCTGATCAACAAGATCAATGGGAATGTCAGCTCTTGATATCAGGAGAAGCAGAATTGTGTTCTTATGCAATAACTAAGCAGATGACAATAATTGAGTCATTTTATAAATTGGTTTATTTGCTCAGCTACAGAGTGAATAAAAAGTAAAACTCAGTGAACTTTGTGATATTCTTCATTCTAGAATCGTTTTGTCCAACTCTAATAATTAGAGAACCTCATAGGTGGTCCTGTGGCAATGTTTCTAAGCAGTCAACTTACCAACAGTTCTGAGACAGGAATGGAGACAGTAGCGAAGGGTTATATTAGGAAATTCCTCATTAGAAAGAAATAAAGCAAAACGTGTCGAATGACAGAGGGAGATCTGTATGGAATCCAAGGTATAGAACATAATAGGGAGCCTGGAGATCTCTGTGCAGTTTTTACTCTTTAAAGGGGAAACATCGTAACTGTTATCAGTGTGCTAGCCACAAAAGTGTAAAAAAAGCTTTTGTCTTTGGTCACTTACTCACTTAAGTGGGCATCAGTTCTCCATCTAATCATACTTTGTCCCTAAAGTTTTTTCAAGGAAGAATGCATTTGACTGAAATAGACTGCACTCTGGCTATATGCAGTTTGTCAGCATCTTAAATTAATCACTCCTATTAAATTGTTAATATTTCTGATACAGTGAGAGAGACAGAGAATGCCCCAGAACTGGGATAAGGGGATATGTAGATACTGTTCCCAGGCTTTCTAATCTTTTGCAGCGCATACAAAAGAAGTAGATGGCCAAGAGTAAAGGTTGAAATGGAATCTGATTGTTCTTCATCTGGGATCTCCTCCAACTCCTACTAAAACCATATTTCCACTGAGTTTGTATACAGTCTGATTTCAAGTCTCATGCAGTGAATCCTAGCCAATTCAGCTCTTAGGAGTTGCCCTAACTGAAATACTATCTGTATTCAAATTAAGGTTCTTCATTTTTCTTTCTACTTATGAACAGATCTTATTCTTGTTCCTGTTGCATGATAAGTGCCACTTACTGCCATTTCAAGCAGGATAATCAGTAAACAATATGGCTCCTCATGCAGACAATGTCCTTTCTGTCTTTCTATTTCATTACATTTTGATCTTAAACACTTTCAAATTGGAGTACTTTTCTATGGGTAGCAAAATCAACAAAATCTGATTCTAAGAGCTCCAAATGATTCTATGCTGAATGCTTCTCAAACTTGTGTTTAGTGAGAGTTTATGTATATAGGAATGCAGTTATGGGAAATCTGTTCCTTATATATCATCTGCAACATACAATCCAGCAGGAGCCACAAAAAGACTGAAGCAACAGCAAGAGAAGTGTGAACTGTCCCACTTAGCCATATAGACTATCTGTGCCAGCATTACGAAGTTCTACATGACTTACTGAGTTCTCTTAAGTTGATGCTGAGAGCAGACACAGCCTGCAGTAGAAGGAGGTGTGTGCTTTACTTTCAGGAAAAAAAGAAAGAAAGAAAGAAAACTTGTCTGCCTTATCCCCTGAGATCAGTGAATCTCTTGCACATGCTGGGCACATCATTTAGGAATACCTGGAAAGCCCTTTAAGATCCTTGGGCTGAGGATGCTTTGAAAGAGCAGTGGTGGTATGCTGCAGAGATACTATCATCCCTGCGCTCCTGAGGCATGTCCCTTTGGGTGAAGGATGAAGATGATTTGTTGAGGCATTCTATGGAAGCCTGCGTTTGTTTTCTGAGGTAAACAGGAAACCTCAGACCTCAGTAACGTCAATTCTGAACTTCTCACAAGGGCTAAATTCTGTCTGAAAGGAAAAGAGCAGCAGGAATGATCTGTGTTTAGTTATCTCATCTCTTGTCTTACATCATCCTCTCATGAGTGTGCCAGAAGGCCAAAAGGAGAGCTCCGATTGTCTTGTATGACCAGCATAATGGGTTTTTTAGTTGTTGATACTGTGTGTGGGAGACAGTAAGCTGCATTCCTGTTCTACCTAATTCAGAGTGACTGGAGAAAAAAAACCTTTGCTCTGAATCTGCAGGGACTTGAACTGATGTCTCTTTCCATTCCCAAATGAGCTCTGAATTAAAAAAAAAAAAAAAAGAAAAACTTACCTGCAAAATGCTAAATTTGATGTGAATTTCAGCCTCTGAATTTTTTTTTTCTTATTCTTTTCACTGGCAAATTGTACTGGTGCATTTGGAATGTCACACCCATCTACAGATTTAATCATCAAAGCATATTTAAACAGAAAGCAAATTACTAATTTCTGCAGGAGACTAGCAGAACTGTCTCACTGCTTTTGTGTTCTTTGACCATTCCCGAGCAATTCTTGACCCTTCTCAGGGTCTTTCTTTGTTTAACCTACAGGAGAACACTTACTGGGATAGGAAACCAAAGCAAAGTGCTGGCCCTGAGGCAGTGCCTGTTGCTCTGGAATATTTCAGCATGGCTGCCTGATTCAGCCTCTACTCTAATTTTTGATGTTGTCATGCCTTATATCTGTCTAAATTAAAATATACTCTTGCATTAAAATGATATATAGAATTCAACTTCAAAAGCTGTCTCTGGAACCGTCTCCCCTTTGTGACAACAATGCACAGGCCCACTCATTTCTCTGCTGTGCAAAGTTCTGTCAAACGTGTCCAGTTGTCGAGCACTAACTGCAGCATAACTGTTCATCTTTCAAAGGCAGCAGACTCAAAGCTCTTTATAAATACCACTGGCAGACACCTCGTGCTACCTCCTGCAAGGGAAGTGAGTAACACTCCTCTAGTCATACACGGGGAAGCAGAGGTAAAGTGAGGCAATTCAATTTGCCTGCTGTCTGTCTGTAGCACGAAGATACAACCTTTCTAATACTTCAGTCTTGGTTTCTAAGCAATAGTCCAAGCTTCCTCTCAACTCACCAGCTCAAATTGCTGCAAAAGACTAAGTAGGAACCAGAAGAATTAATTTCAGAGGAGGAAGAAACCAGAACAAAGAATACAACAGGTTATGGGGTGGTGGGGTGGGGAGTGGAGGGAAATATGTACTGATTAAGAGACAGAAACAAACTATGCTGAACTTCTAAAGCTTGCAGCTGTCAAATATATCCCTCTCGTACTGCTTTCCCTTGCACTCATTTGTAACAATTTGCAAAGAAAAAACCTTTTAAAATGAACAGGAAACTTTCTAGTGAACAGAGTGCAAGTCAATTCTGCCAATTGCTCACTTGGCCAGATGCTCCCTTAAAGGTAATTGTAAGTTCCTTTACTGTATAGCAGCCCCAAAGAACAGAATTGAGCATTTTACCCTGAAAAGAATGGCATGTGAACCGTGGTGCACTTCTACATAGCCTAAACTGTGGTCCCAAGAGAATATGTCTATCTCAGAAGCAGTGTGCCTATTTGAACTGAGTATCATCCTTGCTCTGGCACAGCTGTAGATGGTACATTACCTGTCAATGGAATATTGAAAGAGCTTGCATCATCAAAAAGGGAAATTCAACCTGAACAGTGTAAATCTGGTTCTTCTGAGCAGGTCAAACCATTCATATGTAACTAGGGAAAGCTACAGAAAATGGACTGGAATGGCCTCACAGCTCTAATAAACCAAAGGAATAGGAATGAACCCAACTTGTACTGATTGGTTGATATTAATAGGCCAGTTTCAAAGGTATTCTAACCAGCCTTCTCTCCAAAAGAGAACATATAGCCTCACTAACACAGCCAGAACATCTAGATATTTGTCAGCACAACGAATAAGCTGCACCACTAAAGCTCACAAAAATCTTGCAACAGCTGGCAAAACATCAGTCTATGTGTTAAGAGTAAAGAAACCAAGCACTCTTATGTCTTCCTATGGAGAAAGAACCCTCTTTTGATAAAAGAGGATATCTGAGAGGTCTCACTGGAATAATTTCCTCCAGTTTCCAGGACTATTTAATCAAAACACTCTTCATCTCTCCTAGTAGACAGCAAAAAGTAGATGGTGCATATGCACAAGGAAACTAAAGATAAAGGATATATCCAGAACTTCCATGTATTTCATGGGGTCATTAAAAGTGGTAACATTCCTCAAGACATACATTAACAGTCTACAGGAGTTTGCATATCTTGTCTGTCTCCATTCAGATGGAAGGTTTATCATTAGGTGGGAAGTGCAGCACAAGCAAGATATTTAATTTGGGTTGATTTAGTAAAATAACCAGACCGAAAAGATACAGCATGCCCTAGCAAGCAACAATATCTCTCTCTTACTAATTGGCTGTCACTAATAGGCCCTGCCTGCAAATGAAAAAGCAAAATGGAGAGCCAGCAAAACGGATGCCTCAGACAATCAACACAAATAATTGCCAGCCAACTTTCACACAAACATTTGATAAATTGTCTCTTTATCAAACATAAGCAAATAAAATGCAGGCCCCGCATAACGAGATTTATCCCCTCCTGGGATCAATCGTAACACATATTCCTCATGTATGTTGAATTTCCCATATGAGGGAAAAACATGAGAGCAAATGTCCATATGATGCATGCAGACTGGGAAGAAGTCTTCTTCCTTCTTCCATGTTGGTCTAGCATTTAGGTTTTAGAAGGTTTTTAACCTTTGCAGATTCCCACAGGCATGAATTCTTCTGGAGCATGCCAGTAGGAAGGCCCACTTGCTATCACTGTGCTTATTCATATGCAATAGTTAGGAGTTTTCAACACATTGTCACCAATCCTGAACACCAAATTCACATCACTGTTGTGCAGGCTTCCTTCTGCAGACTAATCTTGCTGCTTGGGAGAGCTTTCCGAGCTGAGGAGTATTGGCATACTTGAGTTTTCTTGCTTTGTTAATGGGTACAATTAAAGGCAAAACTGTGCCATTTTCTGAAGCTAACTCCAAAGATGCCATAGCCAATATCACTTCTACTTGAAGCCAAAACAAGAAAAAGCAGTCAAGTTTTGGTCTGAATGACAGCTCATCAAATGACAACTGGTCAGAATTTGCTAGAGTCCAAACTTGCTCCTGAAAATAAGTGCTTTTTTGGCCCAGAAGAAACACTTTTATATTTTCCATGTTGGTGTACTTTTTTTTAAAGGCCTTCCAAGCGAAATGGAAAATTCTACCTTTTTCAATGGAAAATCTAGTAACAGAACCCAGTCTGCTCATTCTTGTGTGTCACATTTTATTGTAAGACAGGTTCTCATGAGACCTTATCATACGTTGAAAACATGTAGGTGGTTTCTTAGCCAGTTTTAGTGTTCATAAATATTCTCAAATGGTGCCAGAGAGAGAGTATAACAAATCCTTATGTTTCTGCTCAGTGGAAAGGGCTTCTGAATTCTAAGCTGTGCTACTTCCTACAGCGGAGAGGCTATCCTCTTGGAGGTGCCATTCTTCTGATAGTGCCAAGCATAATTCCATCCTCATGGAATTGTTAAACGCAGTTCTGCGAACAGTGATCAACATGCAGCCATGCTTTCCATTTTGTTACAGGAATTTGAGAATAGGTTTCAAGAGTGCTGAAAAAATATCTTTTTTTTTTTTTTTGGTGTGTATATTTGCGACTCCATTTTCAGATGACATAAATATATTACTTGTGAATTTTCAAATTGAATGTATTGAGTCGCAATCAAAAATTTGATCCTGTCTCTTTACCAGACCTTTATAAGCCTCATTTTACCAGAGAGAAAGATCCCCCCCTTCACAATCACTCCTTGTTCATGTCATGCTCACTTTTGACAGAACGTGTATTTGTGAACAACTGTTTTCAAAGAGGAAGCACAGGGAGAGTAAATTTCCATGAAAAATCTCTGACAAAACACCTCAAGGACTCACTAAGAATTGCAGCCGCTACCATCAAACTAGACTGATGAGTTAGTTTCCCAAAAACAAGGTCAAATGTCCCACTAGCTTTATATTTTTGTTGCTCCCCTTTTTTTAGGTTTTAATACAAAAATAAAGAGTCTTGTTACTTATATATATTAGCTATATCACGTACTCCATGAGGGCTGCCTTGAAAGTAATGTCTCCTATTTTATTCTGTTGGCCCATGGTATCAAAGGCAGATGTTGGTAATACGGCAGTAGGGGTTGAACCTTCTCAGTGATATATATTCCCTTATGTTTTGTTGCTGTGCAAAAGGTGGAAGCAGAAGGGCAGTCTGACAGAATGGCGTCTAACACGGAAGTGCATATGAAGCAAAGGTGTCAACCTGAATTCCTCCATGCAGAAAAAATGGCACCCACTGACACTCATCAATGCTGTCTGAATGTTTATGCAGACCAAGCACTGGCTGTGAGCACAGTGAAGCGGTGGGTGTTGCATTTCAGCAGTGGTGGCAGTGACAGTGGGTCACTTTAGCTGGTGCAGATTGTTATGAGTACAGCAAGCAGGCTCTTGTTCATTGCTGCTGAAAATGCATAGCTCATGGTGGTGACTGTGTTGAAAAAGAGTGCTCTGTAGCTAAGAATTTGCTCTATTAAATAGTATTATTGTGCTTGTTGTAGTTTCCGTGGAAATAATTAGGAGGCATTACTTTTGGAGCAACCTTCATAGGTGCAGCCGGAGACGATTCCTCTTCACTCAATGCAGCCCAGTCAAGCCAAACGGTTGGACGCCCATGATTTAGGGTTTCAAGTATGCCCAGGAGGATCTAAATGCTCCTTTTCCATGAGACTTTGGAAGACTCAAACTTCTTATTCATTCAGAGCAGATGGGAATGCTGTTCTTCAGATTTCAAACTAGATATTTATTGCTACCTAGTGAACTCCTGAGAAACCAGTTTCTTTGCTTTGGAACTGAATTCTCTTTGAAACTAAGTGCTCATGTCACTAAGCCATTTTGGGTAGGAACTGAAGACCTGTCCTGCTTGACTATATATAGATTGCAGGTAAACTGAGGATCCCATGGATGACTGAAGCACGTCTTCAAAAACCAGTGGTCCTTTAAAGATGGCTGGTGTCCTTATGCTTATCCTACTGTCTGAGACCAGTAGTATGGGATGGATTACATGAGTATGTAAGAACCATTGTATTGCTTTTAGCCCTTCTACAACTTTCGATGTGATATTTACTTTACACTATTTTCTGCATTTGTGACTAAATTGTTGAAGTTGACCTGATAACAAAAAGGAAAGTTATCCCTTCATATGTGTTTGACAGTTTAGTTTCCTATCACCAGTACAAACCACAGCACAAGGAGCCTTTATAGAAGAAAAAATGTGAAAATATTGAGAATAGGTGCACACTGAGGCTAATTTAGTTCAAGACTAACAGATGGAAATGCTTTAGGAGCAAAACTAGGCATTGCGTGCATTGTATTCCCTGCCACCTGCAAGAGTATGGTTCTCTCCTTTAAAAATAATTGAAGCGAGATCTTTGCATTTAGAACAGTAAAATTCATAGCAAAATCAGAATCAGGGTGACTCCAAAGCAAACAGACTGTGACAAGTTTCCACTGCAGTTGCTAGACTTCCTTCACTGAGTTCAAAAAGAGTCAGTTTAGCAACGCTCAATGGCCTACAGCAACGCTTCTTCAGGCTGCACTCATGTCAACTGTTATAAGCTAAGTGATTCAGTCTAGGCATACAGTTGGACTGCAGACTTCCAAGAAAAATTGAAAGGCATGCTGCAGCAGGTGCTACTCTTTTAGCAGAGTCTACACTGAATCAATGCCATGGCATAGTGCTGTAAGATCCAGTGTGCCCAGCTAGATGTAATGCCAAAATCACTTGGATTAGTAAGACTAAATGGATACTTCTTTAGTTTCGTGTTAGCACGTCTGAACCTGGAGTCTTCTGTCAAATTTAATTTGGTTAATGGAAATCACTGGGGCTACGCCCATATACACTGTCTGGCCTGGTCTCACTTGGTTGGCCTAACACCTAACAACAGTTTTTGTGGAAGGAACAGTAGCTCTGATCACAGAGGAACGCTGCCTTCTGTCCCTGAGCCAGCTGTGTCTCAGTGGCAGGTAATGATCAGTCAAGAGTACTTAGAATGTAGAAAGGTTCTGTAAATGGAAATTAATATTAATCTAGCTTGGAAACAAAGTACAGTGCCCCTCAGGGCAAGAAGGGAATTCCAGTCTACAGCCATTATTTGATGGAACTGTTTCCAATTACAAATCTTCTGAAGTCTTTAATTCAGACTCCTTTTTTCTAAGTGGGGGTACACACCTGAAAATCCTCATCAAGGCTGTATATGGAGTGAAAAGTTTTTTAACTGCTTAAGCTAGTGCTTCAGTGCAGGGTATGAACGCCAAGGACCTCTCTGATAAAGTCCACTGTATGCAACAGCCGCAAACTAATGGAAATTGAATTGCACTGCAGTGTAAGAGCACTTGTGAAGAGCACACCAAAGCCTCTAGCAGACCATTAAACTGGGATCTTAGAGAAATGGAATCCACTGGAATGGATATGGAAACCTAGAGGGCATGCTTGGAATAGGAGGTATATGATAGTTGCATCAAATGGATGCTCTTCAGATAACCTTTGGGTTACTGATAGTGGCCATGAACACAAGGGAACTGCATGCCAAACACTCCTTTGAAAATAAAATAGCAAAGATACTACAGGATAAGCTAAACTTCCACATGCTGTACAGTTCTTAATTATACTGATTCTGGAAATCTGTTTTGAAATCCAGTGGTGGCTAGCAGGAATGGGTATGATAGCAGGAATGATTGGTGTGATAGCTTTACAATTTCCATCACAATCTTTAAAGTGGGAAAGAAAATTATCTGTGTCCTTCCCTATCAATCACCCTCTACTCCACAACCAAAAGCTGAACTCAGTCTGTAATTAGACTGACTTGTCAACTTTTAGAAACTAAAACACAGCTGAGGACAGGAGATGCTAATGAGACATTAGTAAGCAGAGAATGAGTGATCGTGTTTGGAAACACTTTAGGTTGTTGGGTTTATTCTCCTTTATATAGTACCCGAAGTATGGTAGTCTTTACACAGACATGAAAGATGAAGGCCATCTTAGTCCAACTAACAGTTTGGCCTCTTCATGTGCCAAGTGCTCTGAACAAAATCATAGGAATGTCTAGAAAAAAAACATAGGTTCCTTAATCATGTTCCCCTGAGATAATCAGGATGGGGATGGGGGGTGGAGTTTGATTGTGTCTGTCACCGTTCTGCCTTTTTTTTTGGGGGGGGGGGGGGGGAGGGAGGGAGGTGGAGATTTTAAACCCAAAGCATTTGTCATATTATTTAATGCAAATCCTCAGGCTCATTACTTTAAACTGAGACAGGGGAGGTTTAGGTTAGACATTAGGAGGAAGTTTTTCACTCAGAGGGTGGTGACGCACTGGAACAGGTTGCCCAAGGAAGCTGTGGATGCCCCATCCCTGGAGGCATTCAAGGCCAGTCTGGATGTGGCTCTAGGCAGCCTGGTCTGGTGGTTGGTGACCCTGCACATAGCAGGGGGGTTGAAACCAGATGATCATTGTGGTCCTTTTCAACCCAGGCCATTCTACAATTCTATGATACTTTCCAATATCCCTCTTCCCAATGGACACCATGGCCTACTTTCTAGGGTAATCAGCTTTTATTTACAACATCTCAACTCTGTAATAATTAAGACGTGTAATATTCTCAATTTCTGCTCTCTTTCAGCATCGTTTCCAGGTTAAGTTTTTTGTTCTTTTGCTAGAGGTTGCAAGTCTGTCAGAAAGTGTTTTGTTGCTTGCAGTACAAATAGAACAAAGTTCTGTGGCTTTTTTGTTAGTAGACATCTACTGCATGGCTGCTACTGTCTACAAGGAACAAAAATCTGTGACTTTGTAAAAGCTGATACTGAGACCTCCAAGAATCAGGATTAAATTAGTCTGCACTTCGTTCCCTTTCCTTAGTCTTCCTATTGCTTATATAGGCTCAGAAAGACCGTGGCAGCCTCAGCATCTCACAAAGGTCAAGAGGATGGCACTTACATTTATTGTTTGACCTCAAACAATATAAAATTTCTGTCTTTCTGGCTGTGAGATCTCATGGCCAATGGAAGACTCATAAGAAGAAAAACCTCCAAGGAGAATGACAGGAAAAGAGTAACAGAAGTACAAGAGATGCATGTGGAGTGGTATTATAGGTTTTGGGCATCCCAATTCTGCCTTGGCAGCTGATTAAGTTACATCTTTTAAATCAATCAAGGGAATGCTCCAATGAAAGATGAGCAATTGCTAATTATAAAAAGAGGTAGAGGATACAATCAGGGAGAAAATAGAAGAATTGTACAGCCTTATAGAGTTTAAATTCAAACACATCTGGAGGCTATTCTTCATAGATGAATCTACAGACTTCTCTGCTGATGGGATCCATACAAAATACAATAGTCTGTGAGGTAATTATGAGCCTCCAGGATCAAGCAATACTAGTACATTTGAGAATGGAAAACATTCCACATCACCCTTAGCTTTCTGTGAAACAATAATGCCGGCATCTAAGAATAGATTGTTCCACATGCTTCAGCAGTAAGACCATCTGGCCCAGAAGCAGCAACTTTTGATGTCTAAATGCCATTCTGAAGAACATGTTGAGGTTTTGTTGATTCCTGGGTGGCATGCACCTCTGAAATGTAGTAAGTGATCAGTTGATAGTACTACTACTACTACTTCGTGTTCTCCTTCTAGTTATTTATTCTTTTTGCTTTATTTTGTTTAATAACAATAATTTATTTTGTTTAATAAACCTAGCCTTCAGCAGGAGAGGTCTATGTGGCAGTCACTCTTCTCTTTAACTTCCTTCACAAAAACATCGGCTGTCAGGTAGTGTTGGGTTTGGAGTGACTGCAAGATCCTTTACATAAGTTCACCAATATATGTCTTGACTCATTTGTCTTAACAAGTTCTTGTATCAATGTTCTCTTTATTAGGTCTCTTGAAGGCTTTCAAGCTTGTCTCAAGACCCTCAGTCTGTTAAAAAAGAAGACAACGATGACAACTGAGTAAGTACACTAAAAACAAGACATGACTAGACATAAACTGTAAATGCTGTCTAGTGAAATGTAAGGCAAAATAACATATTTTGGGTTTTGCTCCTTTAGCATTTATAAAGGTTGCCTTCATATGACACATGGGTTTCTAATTCATACCTTCTTTCATCTCACAGTTTTTATTCAACATTACTACCTTTTTCTTCTGTGTCAGATCCTTACAGAAAGGAACCTGGTAGGTTTTTTGGTCTTGACGCTGTGCGTTGGGGAAGAAGTTAGTGATGGAGGATGAAAGTAGGATAAAGTTAGGAAGTGTTTTGGTGATGATAATTTCCTTTGAGATTTTTTTTTTTTTAATGTATTAAAGAAAAATTAAATACTGGAGTGTTACATATACAACAGATATGTCACTGATTTTCCAATAAACTTTAAAAAAGGAGTTAACAGGAGAAGGAAGAATTCTTGCTTTGAGTGTTTGAAAAATACAAATCTGTTGGGCCTAAAAAAGGCCAGTAATAATAATAATAAAAAAAATGTTTTTCTATGCATCTTTGCCTACTTGTGATACAGGCAGAATGGGCATGAACTTTGAGATATGCATCAGTGCACAGAACAGCTGCTATGCCATTGGGACCCACGCCATGTCTATTACTACAGCCAATTGTTCTCTTACAAATAGGCACCACTGAATACAGTGCTACCCTTCTTCTTGTTTGCTTACTCAAGATAATTCTTAGTTAGCAATGCAGCCTCTATTTCTACTAAATCTGAAATAGCCTTTCCTCTTAACTTTTCAATCCACCTACTTAGAGTTTAATTATATCTGCATCTGTTTTCTGTGAGCCCAACAGAACTCCAAGGACCTCTGCTCTCTCCTCACTTGTATTTGTTTGTTCATGGCTATGGGCTTTCATTGAGTTGTTTTTCTTGTCTTGAATGGTTATTCTCCATTTATGCCAAAATAAATCAAAGAGGAATTATTTACAAAGTGTCTAGGAGACATCTGAAAGAAAGAATATGAATAATTTTGTTCTTTGGATCTATAGTTACTCTGTAGAAAATCTGTTTCGAATACTGTTTGGGAGATGGCTCGATCTATCTTTTCTTGAAAACCTATTATTATGAAATTAATAATTAACATCATCAAAAGCCTTATTGAGAAAATTGGTTCAGATTCTCCACGGTCAAATCCCCAAACAGCCAATGAAGGCATACCCAGAAACTCTGCATGACAGAAATTCAGCAAGCCTTTAGGCCCAGGAGATTTTCAGTTGACAATGGAATTGCTGTGCTTTCTCCACCATCACAATTATGATTTGGTGAGCAACAGGGGGCATCAGAATGTCTCAGGTGAATAGACTGTGTGTCAACATGCAGTTACATAAATGGGTGCAAGCATTCCCACTTGTGTGCCAGCACTGTGCCATAAAAACAGCACTCCCATCTTGCAAAAACAGGCAAGAAATATTCTCAGTGGATGGATTTGCTATTATTAACTAGAATATCTATTAGCAAATGAGGCAATTTCTCGCTTGGTGCCAATGGAAGCCAAAAGGCTGAAAAGACAAAGAACAGCTTGAACTGTTCAGTGAAAAGAAGTTCCCTGAGAAGCAGAACCTTAGAAAGCAAGAGGGATAGAGAAGGGTCAGGAGCAAGTAATCTACCCACACTTGTACTCATCATCATGATGGGCATGATAAAATTGAGATGTCACTTTTCCAGATTCATATCAAGTTCTCTTTTATCTAAGTTCATAAATATGAAGCTAAAGAACCTTTCCTGCTGTATTTGAGAAACCTTTTTTCATAATTTAGATGAATATCAGTGCTTAGGGAAGTGAAAGATTAATAGCAACTGCTTGGTGCCAAGCAGAGTGCAGGCAAGGCTTCCCTTGTGCAGCTCTGCAGTTTCTTCTTACTTGGAGCCTATACCAGCCTAGTCCTGAGCACCAGTGCAGCTGCCAGTACAACCAAATTCCACTAGCCCACACCTATCCATCCACACAGCTCTGCCCCATGCTATTCAAGTCTTGCTCTTTCAAGCAATGTCTCACCAATACTGCTTATCATAAAGCACCTACTAGCCCTTTGCACAGCATACTGTCTTCACTTGAGTCCTGTAGCATCATTTCCTCCAATTCTCTGTTTCCTCCTCATATCGTAGACCTTACTTTGCAAATGAAGTTCTGGACCTGCATTGTGTCTCTACTTTTCTAGCTTAGCAGAGGCTGGTAGTAGTAGTAGACAAAGTGTACCGTTTCAGTTTAAATAAGAACATCCCCTGCTATAGTGTTAGTATCAATAAATACATCTTAATGTTTGAGATGAAACAAAGCTGTGACTGCTGAGGATCTTACAGCACCAGCCAGACTGCATACTGCTCAGAAACAGTAGCAAAGGACATCATTGTTACATCTTTTAGCTCCATGGCCCCTGGTCTGACGGATCATTCTGAAATAGGCTACGTTTGCTTTTCGTAGTATCAGTTCTCTGATATGCAACTATGGCTCTTAGTTTCATTTGAGAGTAGAAAAGACAGCATTTTGTTTGCCTCCTGAAGCATTCTCAGTACAGGTTCAAAATGTGGTCACTTACTCTTTGAAGCACAAAACACAAGCCAAAAGAGCTATTTTTATTTTCCCTGCAGTCATGACCACAACACTAAACAAAACAGTCAAATGTAAGTTCTTATTAAAAAGTGATTGAGAAAATCTTTCTTTCAATCTTTCCTTACCATTGATTTTGTTAATTCAGTGGGTTCCTGAAATCCATTTAAGTCTCCAGATGAAAAAACTGGATGTATGTGACGTGAAGCACATCTCACTTGGACTACTACCCAGCTAGTCATGAGTGAATATATATGTTGATCTACTTCCGCACCTCTGATTCCTTCAGACTTCACCTCTCTGCACAGAGATGTATATCTAGAGGAAGATGTAGAAGGAAGATGTATTGTCTTGTGAATTAAGGTGTATCAGTTACATGCCACTTCACCCTACTGATTAGCTGTTCAGTACCTGCAGACACAAAATGACGCCCATTCTCCCACCAGCTGCTATCCTGGAATCCAGTCAGGGAAGTCTTCATCACAGCCTTGCTCTCGTCAGTGTTGTATCCCTATGCCATCATCACAATGCAACTGCCATCTATGTTACTGGCCTCTTGCATCAGAGCTGCAAAATGGAGGCTTGTGGAGGAAAAAGATGTAACTGTCAGGAGAAAAACAAATGGGCTGGGTAAGTCAGAATGAACAGGAGGTTCTGCCTGGAAGGAGCCGGTAAAGCTGGGAGAAGGGGCCCAAACTCTCTTCCTGGGGGCCAGTTTCATTCTTGCTAGCATCTTTGCAAATGCTTCTGTTGCTATCAGGAGCCACATAGGTCCTGAATTTCGTGCATGATGTTAATAAATGGAGTAGTAATTGAAAAAATGCCATGAAAGGTGATACTTCAGCTATTTGTGAGGTATCTCCAATTACCCTGCATCCCAAGGGACAGTTACTAATTGTGCCTCCTGCTAGTGTTTACCCCAAGGAATTAAAAACAGCAGCAAATAAAATCAAAATGGAAAAACAAAACCAAATAGAGCTGGAAGATGAAGAAAAGAGAGTGAGGTCCTGATTCTATGAGGTACAGAGTCCCCTCAAACCGAGGAAATCAGTATCCTCTTCCAGTGCGTGCTGAGAGTAACCAACATAAATAGCTCCTTGCTAGTAGGAGAAAGGAATTCCAGAAAAATTCAATCCACATTCACATCCTGAAGGCATTCCTGCCCTTGTTGCAGCTCTCTCTCATCATCTCTTGTAAGACAAGATCCTGTCCAAAGAGACAGGAAGAGATAATCAAACTGAGCTAATGGAATATTGTTACCATCAAGCACCATACTGAAAACTGGAGGGATTGGAGAAGGCAAATGCTCTCCTTATTAGTGGAGATGAGAATCTCAGCCCAGAATCAATTAAGCCACATAGATTCTTCTTGCCTCATCCAAGGATATACAACATAACAAGACTTTGAGACTGTCTGCGTGACTTGGTGTTTGCATGTACTGCTGTAATTGTGTCAGAGGAAGTAGGGATAGAGGCATCAGACCCCCAGTATGGCTCTGAATTTAATAAGAGAAGGGGGGGAGAGAAAACATAGCTGTGGGAAGAAGGAACTATATCTTGCTATGTTGGGTGTTTTGGAGAAGGCACTTCATCAACTTATTCACGTGCACAGCTGTGATAATTACTTTGCACTTCCCTAGCTCACATGCAGTGCCTACCTCTGTGGGAGGCTTTTCCTTTAGCTCCCATGAGAGGAATGATTTTGGTGTCCTCCACATGCTTCCCGAGCTGTCTCCCATCAACCAGACTGAAACTATAGAGACCACGGACTATTAGCTTACCTACTTTTGTTACCCCACCCCACACCATTCTCCATAACCTGTAATGACTGATTGCTGCAAGAAACGAGACGTGCTCCAGCAACTTAGGTATCACCTTTTCAATCAGACACACTTTCTTGCTCAACCAGATACCTATGTAAACTCTGCTGGATTTACACGCAATGCATATTCACAGCCCTGCCAACTTGAAACCCACGTCTTAGTTCCTTAATTCAACTTTATCTCAGCTCCCACTGCTCACTGTTTCTAATGTCTATATCTGACACGAATAATGAGTGGCTGTTAAGGATTTTTGGCCAAGCTCAAGACTGTTATCTGGGCAAAACTCTTCCTGATATCAAGCTGTCCAGAGAATGAATCAGATTTCAGTATTTAGGGCAACGTTATTTATGCCAAAGAAGTGACCTCATAACATTTAACACTTCTTGTCCTGTTTGTCTCCTTCTTCCAAGGCACTACAGCTTACTTGACAGATCAGTGCCCTGGGACACAGGATTTACTCTCAGCTTTGGATAGCCATGTGAACTCAAGCAAAACATTTTCCATCTCTTCATCCTCTTCTGTAAAATGAGGGCTGCCCCTGTAAGCACGGAAGGGTCTACTGATAAAAGAGTAATGCAGAAGAGTTAGTGGTATTATTGTTTCTTATTCTTGCATGGTCTTTCTATCACTCATCTTGCAGCAAGATCTTGCCATGGTGAGCAATGTGCTAGAAGAAAAGCTTACACAGTTGCTGCTTGCTGCCATTTTAGACATTGGTAAGAAAATACACTGACAGTATCCCACTTGCAAACAAGTACATTACTTCCCAAAGCACTATATAAAATGTGTATATATGTGTATATATGCTCATCTCTGAAACGCAGCTGTTCCTGGTATAAGATATGAGAGTTGGCCGTTGCAGTTTGCAATGAAGCCTGGAGCAGAACGGCTCTGATTCCTTACTGCTTTGTAAGTCATATTGTCGTGTGTGCTTGAGGTATTGGGATGCGAACTGTTCAGTGAGGATTTCCTAGCATCTCAAACCAATGTCACAAAAGAGAAAATAACTTCACAAGAGAAAAACAATTAAGAATGTGCCCAGCTGTCAATTAGACAAAATAGTGAGAGGAAAATGATGACAGATTTCCACTGGCATGTGAACAGGAATAATACCCTTATTGTTTGTGTGTGCAGCCTGTGAAGGGACACAGGTTGGTAAGGTCCCTAACATCTGCCCTGAAAAGCGGGTGCTCACATCCCACAGTGATGAGAACTAGTCACATACACTCTGGGCTTACAGTAGCATGTTCCTTCCTAGAGCACAGGACTCAGAGATTGGGAAGTTGCCTTCAACCAGTTAGTATCTGTTAAGTGTAATGTTCAGTATGTGTTGTTTATTATTAATTTCTCCTGAGTAGGAAGCCTCATGAAAACAGAACATAAACCCCTGTCATTCCCTCTCTCCCCCTACCTACATTAAGGTAGCCTTACAGTCATACATAAATGAACCAGGCATTTGAAAATTTGAAAGCCTCTGCAGGATAAGGTTTCTGGAGCTTCTGGTACTCCTGCATTCTAGTTTCCAGTGGGCCCTTTCTCCTTGCCCTTCTAACTCTGCCATGCTGCTGCCCTCTCTTCTGTTGGTTTATATCTCCCTGCACAGACAACCTCTGCAGAACCCAGAAGAGTGGTATATCCTACTCTACGACTACTGCACAGAGTTGGAGAGTATGTAGATGCACGCATCCAAGATCCTGAGGCAATGCTTCCGCCATGTTTTCAGGCTTGGGATTTGAAGAGCAGGCTAATATGGACCTAAAACCAACCTGAAGGTTGCCCATAGCAGTGTAGAGACACGCTGTAGACTCCTCTATTCCTCTTCTCCTCTTCCCTTGTCACTAGTCTTTCCTCTTCTACTGATCCATAAAATAACTTGCTGAAAGCAAACAGAGTCTGATTCTTCTCTTAAAAAATAAGAAGATACTTTCTTTCACATTTGGGAAGATAAATATCTTTAAATATCTTGAGACTGATTTATTTATTTATTTATTTATTTATTTATTTTTGGCCAATGCTTTTTATCCATCAAAGATACACTCTGGTATTCCCTGTCCTCTTGGCTGTATAAAAGCCATGGTAAAAGAGGTGACAGAGGTGGTACAATAGTTACAGACAGAGCATGTCTACTGAAGTCAAATATTTATGTGTTCAGCTTGATAAACTCAATCCTTTCTTGGCAGGAACAAGGGACCAGCAGTGGATGTTGCTGCAGCTAACATGGAGATCGGTATTTTCCCAAATGAGTAATGAATTCTTGGGGGAAACATTACAGCCATTCGCTGCGCCATCCCAAATGATTGATACAGCAAGTATGCACAGAATGTGATAGACTAATAGCTAACTCAGACTGACTAGCCCCAGTAATAGGACGTAAGGCAGTTCAGGAAGAACCATAACATGCAACGATACATACAAGTGTTCCTTCTCATCTCTTCAAATTTGAAGCTACATAGTTAAGTGAGTTCAGCCACTTTCATTTAAGTGATAATAGAATCTGGCTCTTAGACTTAGCTGGACTGCAAAATAGTATAAATTACCTATCAGAGCCATTCAGTCTACCTATCTTAGGAGTTTGTCTGGATATAGATTTATTATCACAAGACATTATACAAGAAAACTGCTTGAAGAGAGGTCTTTGGCATGAGAACCAAGGAATGACCAGGAAACAGAGAGATTCCTCAGACACTCTGCAAGTTCAGACGAAGTTTAGTAATCCAGTGTATGTGGGTATGAGCACAGGCCCTGAGGACAAATCCAGATACTCCATTACTGTGGTGAAGGGGGCCATGTGAGTACCTAGGCAGATACAGGCAATTCCTTGGTGTCCTACTGGGAATGGACTTGCAAATTAAAAACCAGCAAACAAAACAGAAGGACTCTGTGAGAATGCTGGAATGACTGCAAGGATGAAACTTTTCCTGGAACAACCCCAAAGAGACAGAAACAGTGTTTCTCTTTGGAGAGTAGGGGGGGTAAAACCAAGGAAGGACAGGCCTGAGCTTGGTTCCATAACTGAAGTAGGAAGAGAGGTCATAGTCTCTATAAATCTGGAGAGGTCTTTTGGAAAATGCCACCATGTATAAAGTCCACTAAGGACCTCAGGGCCAAAACCGCACCTCTCCAGGAGGCAGATGTGAGAATGTTCCACAGAAGTGCTGTCCATGCATGCTCAGCAGCAAGAAGATGCAGAATGCTGAGGCTGAAGGAGGTACTGTCAGAACAACTCTCTCACTGGACCAGAATAGTGTGAATCACTTTGGAGGACTGCCTGGAAATCTACATGACAGAGACAAACAGATTGACAGCAAGGTCCTGAATGTTAATAGAAAGTTCAGAATTTGAAGAAAAAGCGTCCAAGTACAGAAAGCCTGAAGAAAACCCCAAGACTCCTTAAGATTCATAACATTCTAAGTGTCAATTTTGTACTATACTTGAGAAAGATGTAGATGCTTTAGTGTGTTTCAGCAAATATAAATCAAACTGTTTGGTAGCAACTGTCTCAACAGCAGCTTACGTCCATGTAAATATTGGCAGGTGGATTAAGATGATCCACCAACTTCATACGCAAATCCAGGAGGAGCAACAGTCTCCATTTGGCAATGGTAGATCTCCAACTAGGTGCCCATTGGATTCCTACAGTAATTTCCCAATTCTTTCTAACTTTAATATTCCAAGACTTTTAAAAGGCATACACAGAACATTAGCTCTGTAAAAGGGTCACAGGTTTGGAGTGGACTGTTCGGCCACTTTGAAGTACTGGTAAGCTAATTTGAAAAAATTATCTAGGGTTTTACTGCCTGGATTCCACAGCAAAATATGTTTTCTGGGACCATACATTTTATTTTTTCTTTCAAAGCACGTACCTTTACCTTTCTGTGTGTATGTGTGTGTGTGCATTAGTTCCTACTTTGTAACTAAGCCAGGTTTGAGTGAGTAATAGTCATCTCAGATGGGATGGAAGGAAGAGAACTTTGTAGTTTCCACTGCGGAAAAGGATTCAGAGTGAACTGAACTCATTACATAGAAGTGTTCATGTTGGAGACAGATGTTATAAAAGCCTCAGCACCAGGAGAAACTTAGATCAGATCTCACATCTTGTCAAGCATTGGAAAACATCACCATGACACAGGACTTTTGCAAGCCAAGCTTCATTAGCTCTGCAGCTCACTGACCCCCTGGTTCTTGCCTAAAAGAGGGCAGGAAGGACAAGTTTTGTCATTTTTTCTTCCTTCAGAAGCAGCTCCATTGCCCCAAAACATCCCTGCTCAGATGTGACTAATCACGGAAAATATTGATCCCATCCTATCCCTGTCAGAAAGTTGTAACTTCAGAGTACATGAAAATAACAGTTGATCGATGGCCACAATCTTAGCAAAGGCAATAAAAATAATACCTGAATAAGAAGCAGATTGTGGGTTCACGCACAGAGTACAGGGGGGAAAAAAAAACCAACACATTATAAAATAGAACAAATATATCTTTATAATCCTGTAGTACCAAAACTCTGACCTTACATTAAAATACCGTGAGAAAACATTGCAAACCTATTACATGGAGAATCAGAATGTTGCTTTATGGCTTTCTCACTGTTCAATGCCATCCCTGCGATGAGTCGCTATTGCTATTGTCAACACTCATTTACACTAGCGAATGCATCTGTATTGGTGTGTGAGGACAGATACACGAAATCTGGTACAGATCCTCAGGTGATGTAAATTCCCATGGCTGTATTGACGTCAGTAAAGATACACTGATTTCCTCCAGCTGACAATTTGCCTTTCTGTATGTAAAAAGCACAGAAGCTAGGTGCTGTTTCAGCTTTGCTCTTAGACAAGCTAGACAAATGCTCATGCAAATACATTCCATCTCATACGTGCAAACATACATATTGCCTTGCGGTACGCGTGCAAGCAGCAGCGGGAGATTTATGCTTCCTCCTATGCTGAAATGTATAAAAAGGACTGCTCCCGATCTGCCTGCCCAGTGCTATCTGTAACAATATATCCCCAGCTGCTTTGCTACAGATCTTAAAATATACAGAGATGAAAGGGACGGTCCAGCATCAGAAGTCTGTTAAAAATATATTAGGAGGAATTGAACTTTGATTTTAAGACTGCTCTTACTAAGAGATCTTTCTGCCTCTTAAGCAGAGCCATTGAGCAGAACAAATCCAATAGAAAACACTCTCATTTTCTTACCTAGAGCTTAACTAAATGAAATTGCAATCTGCAGTATAGATGAATACAAGAATATTACTAGTTTGTTTCAGGATACCCTTCTCTGGGGGAAAAAAATTACATATAATTTTTTAAAACTGCATGAAAAAGAAAGGGAAAAAAAGGTCACATTTCAGGCTCTGTCTCCACAAATGACTCTTTTCTCATTTACTCGTGCTCTTACATGGTGCTATGGAACGCAGCCCAAGTAATGATCAGAGGCTACAGGTAATTTGTGGCAAATGAAATATTTTCCATCTGTTTCGCAGAGGAATATTTCTGGCTATCTATAATGTTTTTCAAAGGGAAAAATAACAAAAGGTTTCACTCCAGAGAATGAAGGGGGGGGGGGGGGAAAGAAAAAAGAAAGAAAACATTGCTGAAAAATAGAAGGAAAGTGGGGGGAAAAGGCAACAAAACAATTATAGGGAAAAGAACAGAAAAGCAGAAGGTGTATAAACCCTAGGTACAAAAAGATTAACTCTTTTAAAAGACTTTAAAAGCCCTTTTTTTGCTGTTTCCACTTTTATTCCAGGGCAGAACAAATAAAATCTAGATGGTCAAGATACGGAAATCACTACAATTAAACACATCCGTTTGTGCACAGGTGCTTTACGTGCAGAAATACACTTTGCTTTATCAGGTAAGCAGTTATTTTGAATGAGTAGAGAGAAAGCAAAAACTAAACAAAAACCAAAGTGCCAGGTGACAAGGTCTGCTCTGGTGTCATCACAGGACTAGAAAGGCATCCCAAGATTACTGCAGCTTACTCTGAGTAAAAGTGCAAATAATTTCATGTACGGTACAGGTGGGGATGTGTACTATGCCTCACAGAAGTAGCCACTTGCTGCATGCATGAACTATGTACCATGCCTAAACTGTGTATTCCTGTGTGCGCATCGTTTTGTGAAGGACATGGAAATATCAGTCGCTCGTTGCAGTTTGAGAATGGGTGTTCTTCTACTCGCTATGTGATGCATAGTATGGAACAGCCCACCTAACAGTCACCTGGCACTGAGTCCCTGGCAGGAATTGTCAAGGACATTTTTAAAACCTATTTGTTTGGGGGTATTTTCCCTTTTATAAAATTTGCAAACAGTCAAGCAAGAATTCTTCTGATGGCTAACAATGATGCCATATGAGTCCATTGCTCCTGAAGTCCATTTGTGAGCCTTAAACTTGGATCTGCCTCAGAAGTGACATCAAGTCAGACAATACAAAATGTATACAAGAAAGGCACCCTTGCTACCAGAAAAGAGCAGCCTGGCTACAATAAAGCATATAACTGAGTGACATAAAATTTTCTCTACCTAACAAGAAAAACAAAACAACTCATTTGCACCCCTCCATTTAAGCATTTAAAAATGCACATCTTTTGCTATTGCTTTCAGCCTCAGCCTCTCTTCTTGAAAGGTCAGTATGAGTCTTTGTGAGCACAGGCTCTGCTCTAACAGGGCTCAGGACTCAGAACCCATCAGCATCTGTCCAAAGCACCACTAGGCAGCATTTCACACAGATTCCTGCCTTGTTACTACCTCTTGAGGCTTCCAGACAGCCAGAGGGATTTCCTATAACAGTACTTCTAGGCCTTGATACCGTGTTGTTCCGGCCAGGATATTACACGGCACCGTACAGGTACTGTCCCTGTGGGTGGAATTCCTCATGCCACCTTTACAAAGCAACTTCAAACCTATGATTTCATCCTGAGATCTTCCTAAACTGAGACTTTTTCCTTCTCTTTCTTCTTCTGTGATTTCTTATAATATTGTTATGAATCATTAATTTCATATTCTTTTTCCTGGGACTTTACCAGTCCTGATGCAGATGTGACGCAGGTGTGTTCATACCATAAAGAAAGTCTTCGTCTGATTACCATGTGAATGGAACCAGTACAAATGCATCCTAAAATGGGACACATTCACAGGATCTACTTTCTTTTTTTCCTCTCATTGTGATCTTTATTTCAGTCTCATCTAAGCAGGGCTTTAGCATCTATGCAGCTACACCAACGTAAACCTCTGTTGTTTGAAACCAGCTTACAGCAACGTAATCCAAATAACTTTTGATGGTGAAACTGTGCATCGCTCACAGACATCTGCAGAACCCAGGGCAGCACCAATGGAACTATTTCTGCTGTCTGAAACTTCAGGGGAATTGAACTCTGAAATAGGCTGGGGGAAATACGAATATGAAGAATGAAAGCAATGAGCAAATCACCCAGAGTGAAAGGAATGGGTATCTAGGGTATGGAAGTAATTCAGAGTTCCTCTGTCCTCTCCTTTTTTTCTTTTCTTTTCTTCTCTTTTTCTTTCTTTCTTCTTCTTCTTCTTTTTTTTTTTTTTCCTGGTGCAATGCGCAAATATAGCAAAATATGTTAATAGTAAGCCATAATATTTACAGTTATTGTTAGTACCCATTGAAATCAGTGGGATTTTGTCTAATGCCTTTACCCTGGAGATAATCCATAGAATAGAACATTAATGCATAGTTAAAAGGAAAAAATTATGGAAAACAGCACCTCTGAATATGCAACATCTTCAGTTTAAAGTTACATAATTGAGCTTTTGAAATTAAACAAAAATATAGCAAACAGCCTCAGACCACAATGCCAACTAAGTGAGCCTAAGACTGTCTTTTAAAATATGTCTCTCTACTGAGATAAAAAATACTATCCTATCCCAACACAAAATGAAATAGAACAGGTTTCAACCTAATGCAAATGTATACGAGCTATAAGACCTCTGGGAAAATTGTAGAAAAATTCTTCTAAGAGTTTTGAGAGTTTGTTTTGCATGAGGAGATGATCTTATAGAGCAAACACAGACTACTAGTTTAAAGGAAGTATTTAGCTTCTTTATGTTGTACTCTTTCTACACCTTCCTTTCAGTGTTGGTGACACAGTTGAGAGAAGACCTGGAATGCTACGCAGAATGCTCATAAATTGCATCTCTGCCTTTCAATGGAAAGAACTATAATGGAATACTGGCTATTATTGTAATTAAATTAATCAAAGTGAGTTTTGCAGATAATGCACAGGCTTAAAATCCAAAGTCCTTCCATAGGCAGAGTTCCCATGGAGAGACTTTCCCTGACAAAAAGACTGCAGGATTCAGGCCATTTAGAGTCAATGTGCTAAATTCAGCCCTGTGGAACTTCTCTGATACTCAGTGACCAGCAAGATCACTGGAAGATTGGAAAGGAACATAGTTTCCTGATAAAGAAGGGAAGGAACATTTATACTCACATTTGACGATACTTTGGGATGGTCCCTTAAGACAAGAGGCTGCCTAGTAAGGGTGATCTAAGCTATGTAAATTTGGCAACCTGTATTTCTGAAGCAAAACATTCCATGACGAATGACCTTATTTTTTTGTTTTTAAAGCTGTGAGGTGCTTATGCAATAGATTCCTAAGGTAGAAAGAGACAGATGCCGTGGAATAATAATCAGCCTAATTCTTGCCGAGGATCTCTGCAAAACCTTTCCGCTTGTCTCTCCTTTCATAGGTAAGCTCTGTGCCACCGCTCTCACACAATACACAGCAACAATTAGCGTGCCTCTGCAAAACTCAGGAATTCTTCTCTTCTGGAGGATGATTTATGTTTTTTCCTCTTTAAAAATTTAAACAGCAACCACATATTGAGGAAATCTAATAATGAAAATAAGACTCAACTTTTCCTTAAAAGAAGAGAAGCCTCTGTTGTGGCTTTTTCTTGCAAGCCCCTTACAGAAGGCTGCCCTACTTGACACGAATTGTCACGCGTGCCCAAAAGCTCAGCTCTTCACTTCTATCCAGAGCTTGAGGTGAGCTGGGCTGCATAGAAAGCTCAGTCCTTGCTCAAAATGAGCAAAATCCCTCGGCTGCGTCTGAAATGAGAAGGGGCATCACTAGGACATTTAAACACACTGACCAGACCGCCCTGTTTTGTGATGCAGAGGAAATTCCATTACTGACAGGCACCGCCTGGGTGCTGCTTTCGCCACTAATTTCAGCCACCGCATCTCATCAGGTTAAAATATAATTTCTCTTCTGTTTAGAGTGGCCATTTTCTGTAGCGAACGGGCAGTTCCTATGCTCTAGGCTAAGGTGAAAAAATAGAGCACACTGAATTTCAGGGTTCATCATACAGGGAAAAAAACATGTTCATTTTTAGGGAGGAAGGGAGTGCAGATACCTAATCTGTGTAAGCATCCACATATGTGTCCCCTGCTGTCACACAGAATCCAAAATACAACTCTCAGGTTGGCCAGCTGGATCACAAGGGACACTGGGCATGCTGTCAAATAGGTGGTGAAAGATCCTCCGCATCCAAGTTGCTGTTAAGTCAGATTTTGCAGTCTCTTTGATTTCCTTCTAACAGTCAGAGATGAGAGAGGATGCAACTCAGTAAATAGAATCAATGGGGAAAAGAAAGAAACCTGCACGAGTGAGAAATGTGGACTGCTTTGCATCTCTCAAATTTGCTTTCCTACACAAAGATTTTGGTTTGCCTAAGCTATAGAAGGAAACAGAAGCAGTCTATTTTAATCTTCCTGAGTGAAGAGTGCTGCAGGGATTGCTCTGTTATCCCCAGCAGCAGCCTTGACTTTCCACAAAAAGGATACACCTACCTATCTATCCACCTATCTATCTATCTTTCCATCTATCTATCTATCATACAGATTATGGTATGAAATGTCAGCAATCAACAGCGTTCTTAATGCACATCTCTGTGCCTCTGGATATGAAGGAGAGGTCTGTGACTCTTCCCTCAGTCAAATCTCACTGCAAAAATCTCAGATAAGGAGGTATTTAGACTCATGCACAAAAATTGATTCTTCAATCTGCCTAATGACGTATGCTAGAAACTCCGTTCAGAAGAAACGAAAGCTGCTGTTGATATGATGTTTCTAACAGAGCCCTCACTGCAGAGATTCACTATTTAAGAACCAATCAGGTCGATAATGCATTTTTACACAGGTTTCTTACAGTTTTGACTCGAGTGACTTAAACTAATCTATTCTGGATTTACAGCAGTCAGCACGAGCTCTGGATCTGGCCCCATGCTGTGTCTTTTTAAAACTTCATTCATTGCACGCTAAATAAGGGCCAGATCCTGCAAACGCAAATGCTTACACCTGTCTCAGTATTCTCTGTATTAATCAGAACATTCCCTTTAAGATGTGATTGCGACATTGATTCATCACGGTGCAGTATTTTAGGAGCACGGATCTGTCTTTTGGGATTCAAGCGTGCCTTCACTGTACATAATCCTTTAATAGTATTTCCTCAATAGTAATTTCTTTGATGATTTTCACAGAATCATGTGATAGATGCTCTGCTTTTATGAAGTGCTGTAACTCCACTCAACACCAGCTGAAAATCCAGCTCCATGTCGTAGTTACACTTCTGCATTCAAAACCAACATGAGAGAGAAGGGGGCCTTTCATTTAAAGTGTCAAAAGAGATGCAGAAAATATTTTGCTCCATACAGTGTGCTGCACACTTTATGTGTTTTTGACATGTTTACAAGCAAAACAATAGGACTCATTCTAGGAAAGAAACGTGGATCTAGTTTTACTACTTACTTTAGCTTCTTATGTAAAAGAAGCCACATTAGAGACTGCGCTCCTTCTCTTCCTAACTTCACTCCCTGGATTCAAGTAGAATACATTCCCCTGCTTTCAAAGTGCCTCGACGTAGCCCAGTACAGCTGTAATTACCAGCTGGTGAACCGATGGCATATACTGGATATGTAACCCAAGAAAATGTGACTCTCCCATAGTAGCTTCTTCCACCGGCTATCATCAGGAATGCTCATCCTTGTTTACTAGACACGCATGCACAGGGACCATTATCAGTATTCAGCCCTAGTAAGAAGCTTTCTTCACTGGAGAGGAAAGACCAGCAAAGATACTTTGTCCTTTTGAGGAGCTAGATCAGTATTAGGGACCGCTCACCAAAAATATATACATTAAGGCAACCGACACAGAAGTGGGAGATACATCGTATACGTCAAACATAGGAACAGCATCTGTATCACTCTGAACCCACACACATCACGTGCAGCATAATGCATACCCGAGACCCCTGCATCAGTGAGGGCAGGAAATCCCAGCTCTCGGGAAGGAGTGGGGATTTTCCTTCCCGGGATGATGGCTTTTTGACAGGTAACGGTGACTTAAGGCAAACAGAAGCTGCTGTCCTTAGCAAAGCTTCTCGCCGCCCGGGCTGCACCGCGCTCACCTCCTCAGCGACCGATTTATTTACGACAGTCAATGAGGGCACGGTGCTGTGTGTGAGCAGCGCGGGTGAGCGGCCCGCAGACACCCGCAACTGCACACGGCAGCGGCGCCCGGCTCCGGTCCGCGCTCTGCCCTCTCTCCCAAGGAGGGATTCCCCACCCACCCACACACCGCCCCCTCTTCCCTCCTCACTCACTCCGGTCTCCGGCTCAGGATGCCTTTCCCGATGGCCTGGGGGGCCTTGTGCTGGAGCAGCGCGGAGCAGCAGCTCTTCTCCCTGCCGTCCTTCTCGGCGGGGTGCTGGTGGGGCTGCGCAGCGGGATGCTGGTGCCCGGCGGCCCGGCTCGGCCCCGCGGTCGCCGCTTTGCCCGCGGGTTGCGGCGCCGGGAGCTGTTGGTGGTGCTGGAGCGGCTCGGGCTGGCCCGGCGGCGGCGGCGGCGGCGGCGGGGGCTGCTCGGCCGGAGGGCCCGGGGGCGGCGCGGGGGCGGCGGGGGGCTCGGCGGAGGCCGGCTGCTGCCCGCGGAGGTTGCGGTTCTCGGTGCTCAGCTCGTCCAGCCGCCTCTCCAGCTCGTCGATGCGCTGCCGCTGGGTGTGGATGAGGCTCTGCTGGTTCTGCACGATGGCGGTGAGCTCCTTCAGGTAGAGCACGGCGCGCACCGGGTTCTCCAGCAGGCTCTCCATGCCCCAGATGCCGGACCGGGCCCCTCTGCCCGGCCGCCGGCGCACCGGCGAGATCGGCGCGGGTTGCGGGGAGGCGCCTGGCCGCCCCACGCGCGCTCACGCACACGCACACACACACACACTCACACACTCTCGCTCACGCTCGCGCCCGCCTAACCGACGGGGCCCGCGCGCGGGCACGCGCGACCAGCGGCCGCTCGCTCACGCGCGCGGGGAGCGAAGCCGGGCGGCTCCGCGCCTGCCCCGGCCCCCACGCGCCACGCACGGCGAGAACGGGGGAAGGAAAGAGGGAAGAAAGGGGCGGGCTCCGCCGCCCAGACCCCGCCCCGTCCCTCCGCGCACGCGCAGGGGGGCGGGGGGATACAGGCGGCGGGGGTCCGTCTGAGGTGCGCGGGTTGGGCCGTGCAGCCGAGGGGCCGTCCGCTCGCCGGTGCCGAGGGGACGGTGCGGCGGGAGCGGGCTCCGCCTGGAGGCTCTGTCCATCGTAGAGCCTGTTGCAGCGCCCTGTCCCCCCCGAGCGGCATCTGTAGATGTTGCTTTGATGCTTGCGTTTGTGTTGTTTTTTTTTCCCGTCGTGCTTAAGTGTCTCGAATGATTTGGGTTGGTTTTGTCTGCCCAACGCTCGTGTTCTTTTGCTTGTCTTGTTAGCGTGCAGAAGGCAGGGCCAAAGCTGAACCTAGAGAGAGAAATGTTGGAAACATCTGTTGCATGCTCATACATAGAGTCATAGAATCACCACGGTTGCAAAACACCTCCAAGATCATCCAGTCCAACCACGCTCCTATCACCAGTATTTCCCACTAACCGTGTCCCTCAGTACAGCATCCACACACTTCTTGAACACCTCCATGGACGGTGACTCCACCACCTCCCTGGGCAGCCTGTTGCAGCACCTGACCACTCTTGGATTGGAAGTACTTCCTAACATCCAACCTCAATCTCCCCTGGTGCAACTTGAGGCCATTCTCTCTCATCCTACTGCTAGTTACACGGGAGAAGAGGCCAACCCCACCTGACCACATCCTCCTCTCAGAGTTGTAGAGAGTGATAAGGTCCCCCCAAGTCACTTCCCAATAGCCCCCATTCCCAAAAGCCTCCAATACCTCTCACAGCTTCACTGCTCTTCTTCTCTGGACACACTCCAGCCTTTCTTGTATTGAGGAGCCCAAAACTGAGCAGAGCACTCAAGGTGCAGCCTCACCAGTGCTGAGTACAGAGAAATGGTCACTTCCCTGCTCCTGCTGGCTGCGCTGTTTGCACAATGGATGCCACTGGCCTTCTTGGCCACTTGGGCACACTGCTGGCTCATGTTCAGCTGAGTGTAGACCAGCACTTCCAGGTCTGTTTCTTCTACACAGTCTTCCAGCCACTCTGACCCAAGCCTGTAGGATTTCTTGGGGTTGCTGTGGTCAAAGTGCAGGACCTGGCACTGAAGTTCTTGTTGAACTTCATCCCATTGGCCTCAGCCCAGCCTGTCCACATCCCTCTGTAGGACCTTTCTTCACCTAGGCAAATTGACACTTCCTCCCAAGTTGGTGTCACCTGCAAACTTACTGAGGGTATGCTCAATGCCCTCACCCAGTTCATCAATAAAGATTGAACAGGACAGGCCCCAGTACCAACCCCTGTGGAACACCACTTGTGACCAGCTGACAGCTGGATTTAACTCCATTCACCACCACTCTCTTAGCCCGGCAATCCAGGCAGTTCTTTACCAAGCAAAGAGTGTACCTGTCCAAGCCATAGGCTGCCAGCTTTGCCAGGAGGTTGGCCACTCTTTGGTCTCTGTCAGCTTCTTAAGAAGAGAACAAGACTCCATGTGGAGTTCTCCTTTGGCGTGCAAGGCTGTGGGTCAGACAAGAGACAGGCAGGGCCTCTGCTGTTTATTGCCATGCAGAGTGTATCCATAGCTCGAGAAATGCCTTCCCTGCTCTTCCTCATCCACAGCTGTAAGAGTTTGCAAACTTGGGTCTGAGAAGCTACCTGCATGCTTTCTACCATATCCACTGACAAGTGGCCTGGCTAAGGGTAATATCCCTATTTACCAGAACTCCAGTGTAGAATTTTGATGATCTTTGTGAAGGGTTAGAAGCAGCAACATTTCCAATAACTGCTGGTAACAAGTAGCCAGACCGGCTCCTAGGCAAGCACATGATTCAACCAAGCATACAAAAGCATGTCCATGAAACAAAAATCAACTATTTTACACAGAGCGTTTTGAGAGGGTATAGCTGCTTTCATTTTGCCTTTTCTCATAAGCATAAACAGTACCGTAGCAAGGATCTCCTGAAGTGCAGAACTGAGAAATGTAAAGAATCTCAGTTTCAGATGAGCAGAAAGGTATATTTACAGTCTTTTCTCTTCACAGATAGCCTTGAGAATGCAAACTGCTGCAAACAGGATCACCAGGATTAGAAACTCTTCACAGATTCTTTCTAAAAAAGAACTGCTGTTCACAGTTCTCTACAGCAAGCACATAGATGGCTTTGGGGCATCATGAAACGTTGTCGAATGTCCCCTGTGTGCTGGAGGAAGACCCCAGAGTGAACTCTAAGGGCATTCAAATGCCACACACTTACAATTTTATTGCAAGATTTGAAGGAAGACCTTCCATTGCCTAGTTTGTCACTTATGTCTTGTGATGGGGCTTTGCCCAAGCAGGAACTTAGCAAGGTGAGAGATGGTTAGAGACGAATGTGAAAAAAGACTCACACAGAAAGACGGGGGGTGAACACACCAAAGATTTTTCTCAAGAAGTGTAAAAAATGTTGATTTGGACATTGTGCTGGCACGCAGTCTCCTTTCAGTGACACAACTGAGCAGCAACAGTTCAATCCTTCCTCATAAGCATGGACTACAGAGAAAACAGTGGAAATAATGTACTTTTTGTATTGACGTGTTCTGAGAAAGAACTATGGATAGCTGAGGGTGAAGTTGTGTATGTACATTTGCACTGGTATAAAAGAGATACCTTGACCCTGTAAGGAGAGACTTAAAGCAGAGATTGGTTCTCTTGCAGGCATGCATCTGTACAGGCTAAGGGCTGACCTGCTGGAAAGGAGCTCTGCGGAGAGTGACCTGGGTGTCCTGGTGGAAAACAGGTTGGCCACGAGGCAGCAGTGTGCCCTTCTAGAGAGAGTCCAGCAGAGGGCCGCAAAGACGGTTAGGGGCCTGGAGTATCTCCGTTATGAGAACAGGCTGAGAGACCTGGGGATGTTCAGCCTGGAGAAGACTGAGAGAAGTATCAGTTCTTATAAATATCTAACAGACAGGAGCCAAGTGGTTGGGGCCAGGCTCTTCTCAACGGTGCCCAGTGACAGAACAAGGGGCAATGGACACAAACTGGAACATAAGAAGTTCCATACAAACATGAGGAAAACCTTTTTTACTTCAAGAGTTACAGAGCATTGGAACAAACTGCCCAGACAAGGTTATGGTGTCTGCTTCCCTGGAGATATTCAAGACCCACGCGGACACTTTCCTATAGAACTTACTCTAGGGAAATCGCTTTAGTAGAAGAATGGAATCGATCACCTCCAAAAGTTCCTTCCAACCCCTACAATTATGTCATTCTGTGATTCTGTGATTCTGTTTTAGATCTCAGGGGCTAGCCCTGTATGCAGTTCTGTTTTCATATTGGACATAATGTTCCTTTACTGCCCAGCTGGGTAAAATCAGTGGTAAAAAAAAAAAAGGGTCATGGACACTGTGCTGGCCTATCTGCATACAATAAGATAGGTTGCGGCATGTATTCTTAAGGTAATAGTAACTAAAGAGAAAAATTACCCTGGTGTGGAATATCAGGGATGGGACAACACAGCTTGGAAGTCCCATGGTGCTTCAGTGTTTACTGGGTGATGTTTTACTGTGGACCTGATATATTTATTCATTTTTTTGCAGCTTTTATTTGCTTGACCGGCCTTGCTAGCCCAGTTTCTACTCATAAATCTCTGTAATAAATTAAACAGACAAAGACATACAGCCACAGATTGGTAAGTGAAAAATAGATAAGCTAGGAGAATCAGAAAGAAAGCAGTTTTCTGTGTGGGTCTGGTGACTGGTAGACAGGAATTGTACGACTCAGCCCTGACCTTCTGGGTTTCTACAGGAAGCACGCGCCAAAGAAAAATGCAACAGAATGCTCTTGTGCCTAATATGAAAGACCATGCAGGGATCTGCTTACAAAATTTCAAGTTACATAATCCTTCATAATAAGAAAATTCAATGAAGACAGTGTATTCATTCAAGACGAATGTGCAAAGATATCAGAAGAAATGTAATGTCTTCTTTTGCTTGGTAAGCAAGATTCCCACACAGCTAGGAAACACCTCCTCTTTTATCCAGCCATCACTGTGTCCCTTTGATTACCTTGCCACAATACCTCGCATATATCGTTTGAAAACTCCGCACATTAGTGAGATAAACTTCACTGTCCGTAGAAAAGGAATGCTAGGGTTGTAGCCATCAGAAATAGGGACATGGGGACACAGAGTGGTTAAATGACTCGTCCAAGGCCACACGGGAGGCAGGACTGGTGGGGACAGATCTCTGACTTCAAGTGTCTTTGGCATTTAGCCCAATCTTAAAGTCATTAAATGCCGCTGTTTCTCTCTGCAGGAAAGATGATATCTAGAGGAAAACAATGACGAACGTGATGAAAGCATGAATTCTGCTAAAACTATTTTTATTATAGATAATCTGTTGGTGTTGTGTTTTACAAGGTCCTCATTCTTTTCGGTCCATTCCAGGGGAAAGAAAAAAAAAAAAAGAATAATAATGGATTAATTATGTTATTATGGAATAAAGTGCTTCCCTTATCCACTTAGCAAGGTGCTTGGGCATTGCACAGACAATTACAATTAAAGTACAGCAGTAATAATTAAAATAAGCGTGCATAATAAAAACAATACAAAATGCAAATGAGCAAAGCCCCGGGATTTAAGAGAAAGGTCTAATACTACAGGATTTAAATTTATATTTATTTAGCTATTTACTTCAGTCAGAGTAGAGTGGATCCAAAAATAAGACTATACTAATAAGCATACATGATGGGGAAGGTAGAAAAATTTTTACTGCAGAGTGTTCTTGTAACTTTTTTCTGAGAGGCTCTAATCCCTCTTCAATTTGCAACAGCTCACTGAAACTTGATGCAAACAAATTGGTCCCGCCTCTTGACAAGTAGAGACTTCCTGTGTTTTTCCATTTGAAATTATATTCAAGGCATCTCCCACTTCTCCATTACATCTATCTCCTTTTCCTGGACAGGAGCTCCAAGAAATCCAGGCATTCTTGTCTCAATTTCTTGCACTGATCTCATTCTCCTGCACATTGTTGGCTGAGGGCTTCCAAGGTAAAACCCTTCTCCTTGTAGTTCAATATCCAAAGTGCTGCTAGTGTGTGATATAGCTTAGGTTCCCAGCTATGATTTTATTGTCTTATTATCATATGCTTATAATAGTGTTGTTGGTTTGTTTGTTATGTATACTTCAATATGACATGTATTTCTATTGTCTTTCTTTTAGGAGAATTATGCACAAGCATACCTGAATACAGCAAAGATTATTGATATCAAGTCTTTACAGCCCAGTGAATGGCATACTTAGTGTTGGCCAACCCACCTGAACTTACATTTTCTCCCCTCTTCTTCCTGTTCCTCTTAAAGTGTGAAAGACCATTGAGTGAAATCATTACAGCCAGTGCTGTTTCCCAATCTATCTATTCTCATTCAATTGTTAAAAAGGACACACAAGGAAGCATTACACAAATAATCTTAAAAGGAAGAAATGAGTAAAAGTGGCAAGAACGTGAGGAGGAGGGAAGGAGAAGGGGAAAGGAAAGGGGAAGGGGACTGGGAAAAAGAAGGAAAAGGGGAAGAGACAGGGGAAGGGGCAAGGAATGGGAATCAGTCTTCTGTTGCCATTTTCCCCTCTGATTTCTGGGAGAAGATGGGGCTTTTCCACCCCCACCTGAAGTCAGCAGCTGTTTGAGTAGAGATTCTTAAAACTACTCGCAAACAGCCTACAGAACAAAAATTTCCTGCAGGGATTAGATGAATAATTTCAAAATAGAAGATAGAATCAAGACAATCACAATGTACTCATACATAATTCATGCATGGGAAAAAAAAAATCTGCATTTCTTAAATGCTTCTTTCACTCAGACTTCTTTCACTTAAGGCCTCATCCAAAACTATTCAGATCAATGAGAGTTGTTTCATCATCTTGAGTCTGAGCCAAGTCAGTATCTGCTTACACCTGTTAAATAGATGGATAAACTGAAGCTAAGACCACGTGTGTTGCCCATGATCACAAAGGTCACCATTGTGGGTCTGTAATCGCAAAGAACTGGAGTCAAGAGCAGTATTTCCTCTACTTTGGATGAGGATTGAGTAAAGGCAGGAGGAGTCTACTGGCATCCTACTTTTGATCCTGCACCAAAAGACTGGGTGATGTAGTCTGCAATCTTACCTATGTTCTTTAAAATGAAATCTACAACATGCTGAACTATTTCTCTCATGTTAGGGCTGTCAAATTGTTAATTTAAACTGATATCACAAAATCAGAAGCAAAGGGAAAATATCTTGTTCTATAAATCAAACATAAAGAGCTGAGACGTGGAAAGCACAAATGCTTCAGTTTCTTTCATTGCTCTTCTTTTTTTTTTTTTCCCTATTCAGTAAAGTACAGCTAAACTGGCATATAAATATTTCAAAACAGCTGCTCATCAAGAAAAAGGTATGAATTCTGTATTGTAGCCTTAGCTGAGATGTGTAGTTCTGACACATTCGAAAACATTCGAAAATCTTGACTATATTTGAAATGTGCTATTGCAGCCTTGCATTATTTACTGCACCTTTAAAGGAGGAAAGTCCCTATTTGGAATGCACTTTCCTTTTAAATGTTGCTAAATGTTGCGTTATTTCCTGTCTTTTTCATGAAAGAAATCTTTGCCCACTCAATTGATTAATTCTAGAGAGGAAAAGCTGCGCGGAGACATTTTCTTCCGTGTCAGTCAGGATTTTGTCTGAACTGACAGTTATTGAGTTTTTTTGTAAACACTGCGGTAAAGTGAAAAAGGTGGAAAATGAGCTTAACTCTCCAAATCTTATCTGACCGGTCCCACTGAATTTAACAGAGAATTAGAGATGGGACAAGTTTGTGTGATCTGACCTTGCATAAGACGCACTGAATAAAAATAATATTTAAGAAAAATAAAATTGGATAGTGTTAAGCCCAACTCTTGCTCCAAACAGAAGATTCTTCTGCAGTGGCAGAGATCAAATATAGTTAAGAAAACAGCAAAAAAAAAAACAAAATACATCAACATGCATGAACAGAATAAATCTCAGTTAAGACTACAATATACCGTATTTCTGATGAGCAGCCCTTCTAAAATATTTATATGCCAGTTTAGCTGTACATCACTGAAGAGGGGAAAAAAAAAAAAAAGAGCAATGAAAGACACTAAAGCATTTGTCCTCACCGTATCTCAAGCTCTTTATTTTTGATTTATAGAACAAGATATTTTCCCTTTGCTTCTGATTTTGTGATATCAGTGTGAATTAAAAATCTGACAGCCCTAAGACATGAGAGTTCAGCTTGTTGCAGATTTCTTTTTAAAGAACATAGGTAAGGTTGCAGACCATGGCACCTGGTCTTTTGGTGCAGAACCAAAAGCAGATTGCCAGAGGACTCCTCCTGCCTTTATTCAATCCTCGTCTGAAGGAGAGCAAGTGCTGCTCTTGACTCCAGCGCTCCCTGATTACAGACCCAGAGAAGCATCCTGTTTCACCTTGAAAGAGTGCCTTGTTTGGTCTGTACTCGTGTTATATAACAAGGGTAAGCAGATGCCTACTTTTCAGGGAAATTTAGGCCAGGGCAAATCAATAAAACATCTGGCCTGACACGTTACATACCGTGTAATCCCACACAGCTACTGAACCTGGACCTTAAACTTATTAATAATAGATCTCCGGAAATGCCTCCGGTACCACTATAAAGGTAGTAAAATGTAGAGAATTTGTCTCATTCCTCAGTGTTATGTCCCGGTAGTTAATCCCTGTCAGTGTCGACAGGTTGGAGTATTCTTCTCATTTGAATCTATGCTTTCTACTTTGCAGCCGTGAGTATTTAAAGAGCTCTTTACTTCTAAAGCTTTACTCTCCTTGAAGGTGGCTGATCAGATCACCTGATGACATTATTTTTAGCAAGACAAACATACGGAACTCTTTAAATGATGCTTTGATTTTTTTAATCTAAGTTATTCTTTTGGATTTTGAGATAATTCTTTGTACTTGCTGATAACACAGTGTAGTCCATGTTAAGTAAGGTAGGCCAAATATTTGATGAAGAGGTCTCCGTTCAAAAGCGCCCCCATCTCTTTTTGCTTATTATTTATGGGATCAGGCCTTCAAGTCTGCTTATCAACAGGATCGCTCTCAGTGCAACATGCTGATGTGTGATAAATATTTCTGTGGTTTATTTGAGGGCCTAAAACAATTTTAAGGAGAAAAATGAAGCTCAAAAAAGGACCCTATCACTCAAAACCAACTCCTGACTTTTCCTTGAGGAACATGACACAGTTGCTTCAGGCAGTTACCACCGTCCACGTTCCTGCAACTGACTCTATACAGCAGGACTTCTGTCTGCACAGCATCTTTCAAAGGATGCAAAAGACCACTCTGTTCTGGGAGGCCCAGCTGTAAGAGCAGAAGGAGGGTCAGATAGTGACAGACCTCTATTTTTTGTGTTTCGTGCATTAACTTAACACAAGAAAGTTGTGATTATGTGCGGACTCTGGGTGCATGCTACTCTGTCCTGTGAATTTCTTCACAAGTGATGGGATTTTGGCAACGGTTGAAGCCAATCTGGTGATAAGGCAAGCAGCTAAGACCTTGCAGTGTTTTAATTTGGCCAGAGACAAAGTCCGCAGCGATTTGCTTGGTTACTACATTTGCCCATTTCTCCCTGTAAAAGCAGCCTTTACAGAAAGTGGGCAGAAGTATATTCTCAAACAACATCACACTCATTTTTAACGGATAGAAAAAAGGAAGAAGAAAAACAAAAGAATCCCAAAAGCTCACAGCAACTCTGCTGCATCTTTTCATCCCATGCAGAGATGACAGTTCAGTTACTCCCTCCCTCTGCAGCACTCTCTGCAGCACTAACCTTGGGAAAGTGGAAAGAGAAATGGCAAAGGATGAGAAGCTTTTTCCCTGGAGGGAGGGAGGGCTTAGGAGCCGGAAGCAGTAATAGCATGTGGATGGTGAGGAGAGAAAAATGATGTGAACTGGGAAGCATGATACATAGGGAGACATGCAGAATTAATAGGGTGCAGGGAACTGAGTATAAATAGGCTGTTAGTCACTGGGGTGGGCAGAACTGAGGCGGGGAGAAGACTGATGTTTGGTCTGCAGGCAAAACTGATGTGGAAGCTGTGGAGGAGAAGCGGATGTTCATAAAGAAGCAGAAAGGTGCAATGGCAGGAGGTTTCTGAAGTGTTTCTCAGAAAACTGAAGAGATTGGCTGAATACACGTTATAAAGTCATGCTGAGTGTGGTTGAAAGGAAGACTCCGAATTCAAAAGTTAGGTTGAGATCCACTGTGTAAGGCTTAAAGGACATACTAAGAAACAGCGAAAATCAGATACTTAGGAAAGATAATTACAGTGGGAGCAGCACAAAGTGATGCTTTCGCCATACATGCCTCCAGCCAGACTTCCTGAGCTTACAGTGATATACTTGCAATAAATAAATAAATAACGCTCAGTGCATTTCTACCAGCTTGGCTGATCTCCTTTTGTAGCTGTCTGAAATGTTAGCATTCACCTCATCCTTTAGCAGGAAGTCTCAAGAATTTTGCTTCAGCTTTACTTACCTAGCAGGCTTTCTGTGCAGAACTGAGGAATGTCGACAACACTGCATACCTGAACGAGGAATTAAGGCCGCAGGAGCAAATAGAACCCTCTCTCCAAAGATGTCACAACAGAGGAACCTGTAGGTACCTGGGGCTGGGTCACAAGACAATGCCAGTCCTTCCATTGACTCCGTCTTAGTTTCAGATCTGTATCCTAAAGTAGCCAGAGTTGTTTGCTGATGTCTAAAGTTATGAGTTGTTTAAAAGCTTCCCATCTGTTTAGGTTTGTACTCTGTTTCATACGCATTTAAATTACTGCTGGACGGATGTGGTAGAATGATGATTTTGGAAACATTCTCATTGTTTTTTAATTTCTTGTGTGCTGTGTTTTCTACAGAGATCAGCACAAAAAGGCAAAACACAACCAACTGTGACAGAATATATAAAACAGCATGAGCTGCCTACAGATAATGAAATGAAAACAGTCCAAAATAGTAGATGCCGATGTGAATCATGACCAATAAGCCTATTTGTAATAATAGACATCATCTATGTCAGATAAACAAATCCCAAATATTTATTAAGATAACAAACAGATTATTAATAGGCAGACATCCCAAATTCAGATCACATCTTTCTGTCCTAGTACATTAGAATTAGCAGCCAAATCTGCCAAAATAAATTCAGCAATCTCACAGAGGTCATCACACCTAGCAAATAAAAAGAGAGAGAGACAGAAAGAGAGAGAGAGAGGAAGTGCATGAAAGAGGAGAAAGCAGATAAGCATATTTTTTCCTTCTACCAATATGACATAGTTTTAGAGGGATCAGGCTGCATTATTGTGACTAAAGATGACACAAACATGACGACCAAAAGAGAAAACTGGAGGCAGGGGTGAGGGAAAGGCTTTCCCCGGCAGCTGAAACTCTGACCCCAATCCTATAAGCTGCTCCAGGCAAGGAAGTACAAGAGACATCATTTTGGAATCAGTGGGATCAGACTACACACAAAAACTTGTCTAGCTGGAGCATCTGCTAGCAGTTGCCTGCTTTTACTAGTCTTTCAGATGCAGATAAGATTGTTGATATTGCATGAGTTTTGCTGCCCCTACTCCCTGCTGGAGCTAATGCAATCACTGCCAGGCCAGTCTGAATTTCAAGGAATTTTCTTGTAGCTGCTTTTTATGTTCATTTGCCTTCTAATAAGTCTTGCTTACTCATTTTGAGCTACCCAAAAGAACTCCACTTTTTTTTCTTTATGTTTATACATTTTGATCCTTTCAGATATTTCTCAGTTGCAGATGTTGTTTTGTGAATGTCCTGAGTCCTTTGACTTACTTCCTTACAAACAAGTTTCTTGCTCCTAATGCTGTTTGACCTATTTGTCCTGGCCATCTACATGCTTAGCCTACTTCCCTGCCTGCTGGAAAGGTCAAGGCCAGACGTCCCTCTCCCCACACACCAACACATCCATTACTACTTACTTTTAATGGCAGGAGTACCTCAAGGCTTTTGCAGGCAGAGGAGACTTGCGTGGTTTCAGCAGTCAGAGAAGGATGCAGCTTGTCATTGTGATTCCAGCTCAGCACCCCTGCCTGGCAGCAAAATACTCTGAAAATAAAATGTATGGAGAGCATTCTCCCCTCCCCCTGAACAAACTCGCTGTATTTCTGAGATTAAACTTGATTTTCTGCATTCAACGTGAAATTCAAGGGCATATTCATGATCTACATAGATTTGAGATCATGTCTCTGTTGATGACTGAAGCTCAGCATAAACTGAGAGGTCTGGAGGTTGGCTGTGGTCCTATCTTCCCTCCTGCAGAAAATTCTTGGTACCTGGCTCATTTCAGTGAATGTGCTCACCCATGACCAAAGGCCATGTTGAAACTGATGAAGTGAATTGTTTGTCATAAATTGTTTACTTGCCAAAATAAGCATTCGGTGAATGCAGAACTATTTGTGAATTTGAAATGCACTCAGTAAACATTATGGACATTTCAAACAATGAGGACAACATTACAGGAACACTAAAATACTTATTTTGTGTGTGTGTGTGTGTGTGTGTGTGTATTTTTGAACAAACTGTTTGGATTTCCCAGATGAAATCATAAGGTTGGGAGGGACGGAGGGGAGAGTTCTACACCATCACCCAGCTGCACCCCTTCTATTTCAGCAGCTGCTGGTCGGGATGCTCACACGGACCACAACAGGCTCACATCACAGAGGTCACAGACTCCTGTCACATGCCGCAAAGCTGTATTGATGTAGTCTATTTCTCAAGGAAGAGGCTTTAACGCTGGAACTTAAGGTGCACCCCCTTCACGCTCCCCAGTTCATAGGAAACTCTCCACACTTGTGATTTTGGAGGGTGCACATTTTTCTAAACCTTTTGTCTCCTCCCAGGAACAGGGAAGAAAGGAATACAAGGGGTAGTTGTTGGCGCTTAAAAAAGTTTATTTGTTTTTAAAAGAATGAGTTACGCAGTTTAGCTAGCACATAGAAGCGCCGTTAGAAATACTTATTAGATAAATGCACTGATTTTACTATGGAACAATGACAAAAATAGTCACTGTTGAAATGGATATTGTGTCACATACAGTACCATTTTTTGCCCGCTGACATCTCTCTAAAATGGAGGAATTAAAGGCTGAAGTGGGAGATGTATATCCTATTGCTTTGCAAATGAAAAAGAAGATTACATCTGTAGCTCTTAGAAAAAGAATTAAGTAAGGACTCAATGTTATAATACAGATGTAAACTAAATTCATGTTTCCAGAGAAGAATCTTGTGCAATTAACAAGGCTTCGTGGTATACAGTTATTGCAATGCTATTTATATAGCATAATTTTAAGGACCACCAGGAGATGTGGCCTGCAGCGTGAAAGAGTTATAGCACTCTGGTACGGTAAGGTTTGAAATGAAAAAAAAAACAAAATGCTTCATGTGAATACTTAACAGCAATAAAAAGCTTTTGAAAGATTGAAATGCAAGAGTGATAACATCACTAGAAATGCTTAATGCTATTTCACTGCTCATTCAGAAAGGGTATATATCACATAAGAATATCAAGTTTTCTCTAGATCTTCAGTTGGGTAGCAATTAGCATGTCACCTCTGAAGGTGATGCCTAAGCTCTTATGTGGATCTAGTCCTTTGCTTTTATTGCTTATATCTGGAAAAGTGTCAGAAGTAATGTTGTCCCCAAACGACCAATAGCTAATAATTTACCCTAAAGCTGTGCTTGTTTGGCTTTGATTTGCCACATACACTGGAAAGCTTGTTCTGGGGTTGACTTGGGGAAAAAGCAGAGTTTAATTTTTAGAATTCAACAACTGCATCAAATAATCAATTATTCACACAACCCTGCCATTTGAACACCCACTTAAATCCTTAAATAGGAGCTCGCGAGTAACAGCAAAGAGTTTGGATGAACTTCTTCTCACAGGGGTGAGTCTTATTCCCAAGGATTATTGATTTCTTTTATTTAGTTTTTAAATTTGAAAAGATGAAAAATTGTTTCCAGCTTGAAATGAACTCTGCAGGAACAAGCTTTTATTAAAGGGTTTTTTTTTTTTTTTCCCAGTTCTTTTCTTTTTTTGTCACGTATTACTTCATTTTCTGAAATGTGCTTCTGGGAGGCAATGTCAAAAGTACAATGAAATGGTACCAGCCTGAGCTCTAAATGATGGTGACAATAATTAAAATGAATTATCTCATCAAAGCTTCCTTTTTTGTTGGTTTTTTTTTTTCTTTCCTCCTCTCATTATTCTGTTTGAAAACAGACTGTCCTAAAGCGTCACGCTGTCACTATTTAGACAAACATTTGTCAATAGACTCTTGATGTACACTAATATTTGTGGAGGCTGTTAATGCAACATCTCTCTCCGGTTATATTTAACTCTAATCTTTAACGTAGGGTCCTACATTTCTTTTCACGCCTCTCTTTTTTTTTATTAACTTCCCAGATATATTCAGAAATCCTCTCATTTGCATCCAACAATGACTTATGTCTCGAAGCATTAAAATGTACATTTAAAAACATCGGAGCTAATAGAGGAAACTGATAAAACGCTATTAAAAGTTCCCGGTTTAACTATACGTGATTTGAAAAACATGAATTTTTGAAAGAGCTATTTAAAAAGAGGAGGAAATGTTCTTGAAAATCCCATTCCATCTTTTTATCCTTTAGGAATTGAAAGTTTAGGAGATTAAAAAAAAAACCACAAAACGGTTGGGTCCAAAGCTGGGTGGAGAGAGTACAATGAATTTTCATCAGAATACTGACATTTATTTGAGACTTTCAGAATAGCCCCCCGAATAATTTAAGCTTCCATCTTTTTGGAACAAGGTCGACTAACTGTTCAGTACCCACGGAGCTCTAAAGAAACTTGGTGGATATGGTCAGGATCAGAAGAATGATGCAAACAATGACTTGCTGACACAGTGAGTCGGTAGTTGTAGCTCCTCAGTTCTTGGGATAATGTCCTCTTTGGGTGGCAGAAGGGGATTCGTCAGTTCGTGGCGACTCCTGCCTTTTGTTGTAGCAATAAAAGAATGGCTCAGCAATGGGCATGGAATCGTGGGTAAACAATTAGTAAGAAAGGACTGGAAAGAGTTTGTACCTGAAATGAGGTAGAAAACATTAGGCGTTTGGGAATGTATGCAGCTCATCTCAAACTTCCGTGTGTTGACTTTACAAAGAAGTCCTGCATGCCTGCTAGAAGCATAGTTAGGAGGATGCCTTAGAATACTTGTTGCTTTTGTCTTACGGTCATGGCTGCTCTTAATATTTCTCTCTTTCCTTTAGTTTTTTTCTAAAGGCCTGTTGCGGGACGTTTGATCTCTTGTCAGCTATCCTAGTGGGAATATTCTGTTCAGTTACACAAGAAGCAGGGATTTGATCCCCAACTCTTGTTATCACGCTTTTAGGAATACACAGTTGCAAAAATAAAAGCATTAGCCTGCAGCCATCCTGCTGTGTGCTGTGCTCTTGTCAGATCTCACATGTTCAGCAAGGTCAGGTCTGCTCAGGACTCACGTGGTAGGCGGGTGCCGTGGGGACGTGGAAAGGAGCCACAAAATAAAAGATGGTGCATGAAACACCTTCCCCTTCTGCACTCCACCTTAGAGAGCTTCTATTCTGTCTCCTCTCATCTATTTTTGTTTACTTTCTTCCTCAGATGTGCCATTATTTCCTAAACGTGTTTTTTTTTTTCCTTTTCATTTTCTTTAAGTGAGCAAAGGCAATTACTGTGCATATGCAAACTGTCACAGCCTGTGCCCTACATGAAGCGCTGCAGCAGTTGTGCCTTGGAGAACAAGCAGCAGTCTGATGAACAGTGTGAGCATGGGGTCTCAGAAGAGCTTTGGCACTTAGGAAAGATAAGTACTGTGATGCTGGCAAGTGGCGTTTCAAGCAGTGAGTTTGGGGTGAGGAGGAGGAAAGTGAAGTAGAATTGGATGAGAAGGGGACTACAAGGGGAGCAGCAGAGAGGAAGGCAACAGGTGAGAGATGGTGCTTTTGTCAACTTCAGGCTCTAGTTTGCTCCATTTCACTGCATCTTATCCCAAATCTTCCTTAGTAGGGTAAGGCAGTTTGAGGGGAGGCACATGGGAGAAACGTCTTGCACAATCTGAGTAAGCAGAAAGCTTGCGAAGAAGGACAGGTGGCTGCTTTTTAGTTCCCTGTAACAACAACACTCGGAGGTAACAGAAATACTGAATGTCATACTTAAAGCATCTGTGGCTTCCTAAAAAAAAAAGTAATAGTGCTTAGCAGGTTACTGTTTCCCAGATGACAGAACATCACTCAGGAATGTGTAATTGCAGCATTCTGTGAGGACTGAGCACCGAGGAGGCACTAGTTGTCACCAGACACAGAAAAAAGGAAGAGGTGTTCAAGCAGTTTCCTACCTGCTCCCCCTAAAACAATACTACAAAAAGAACCCGAAACATTAGAGTAAGGCCTGGAGCAAAACCTGATGTCCAGACACTTCTAAACATTAGGTGAATTTAATCCCCTGACTAACTGCAGTAGCAAAACTCCTCAGATCTGAGAATCTGCAAAATTCTGGGGAGTCTGGAATAAGGTCCTATCTCATTTCTGACCTTTCCCTGACCTCGTGCAGAAGCAGCTCAGCCAGCTCTGCTTGCATGTTTGACAAATGTTATTCAATGGGCTACAAAAAATTTCCAGCACCTTCAAAATACACAGTCACAGCAGCACTCTGCATTCTGCTCGCCTTCCCTTTTTGCATTTTCCCTTCAGGTTCTGAGTTTTATGTTATTAAATTTCGGTGTAAAACATTCTAATAAATAATAAGTAGCAACATTTTCCATCCTAAAGATATCAAAGGTGGAAAAATATTATTGTTTCCATTTTTCTAGTGAGGAAAGTGAGGCAATAATTACTTGCCCAAGGTGACTTTGCTCAGTAAAAGATACTGCAGCAAGAGAAAGAGCAAATTAATTTAATGTTTTGAAGGCTGGGTGCTAGGTTTTTTTTTCCTCAAGAAAAAGCACTCTGGTGGAAAAATGCAGTTTTAGAAAAGTGAAAATGAGTTGAAATACAATGTGAAACTAAGAGAGCTGGCTCTTGCACATAAATTGGTGGCTGTTCCACAACAATAGATGAATGATCAGTCTGTGTATTGCAATCAAGAAATATATGCCTTTACGTGAGTTCTGGGTGTAGCGGAAGGGCTTGAATGTTACTGTGATGGAAAAGCTAACAGACAGAATAAGCACTCTAGGGGGAAAGCAGGGAGAAGACAAGTGCCCCGAGCTGCTTCGGATCAGCCCCACTGCTCACAGTGATGATCAGTATGGAACGCAGAGCCAAGTGTGCAAAGCCTCTGTGCAGCCTGCAAGAAGAGCAATGGGAACAGTCCCTTTCATTTCTCCCACAGGCCAAGGGCAAAGCCTCACCTGAGGGTGTGGGAGGGTCTGAGTCACTACCCTGCCATGGCAGAACTAAGTGCCTGGAAGTGCATAAGCAGGATCTCTTTGCAGCAACCCTGACTAGTGTCTCCTGTTGGTATCGACTTGGGGAGAGGCACTGGGAAAGCTGGAAGGCATTTTCCAAACCAGCAGCTAGTGCATTTCCTAATTGTGTCCCCTGAAACACTGTCATGCATGACTTGGCACACCATTCAATGATTTTTTTTGCAACCTATGAAAACTGACGTCTAACTGACTGTATGGGAAGAAGGACCTCTCTCTAAATCCTCCCTCACCTGGGCAACCATGCTTAGTAGCATTCCCTTTGTTGGGGAAGAAAAATCTTTTGCCTGGTTTTATTTTTCTTTGCTAAAACTTGTCAGCACAAAGCAGAGAAAGGGAGAGTTTGGTGGATGTGAGTGTCAGTCAGCTCCTCAGGGATCCCATCCTCATGATCACAGAAGATTAGGTAGTGAGATGTTACGAAATGCAAATATTAAGGAGAGAGAGGAAACCATGTGCACTGTCTCCCTGGCTGGAGATGGTGCTGCTGAGCCTCTCCCTGCCAGTTGGGTGGGCTGAGAGAAGCATTCAGCCAGAGATCATACTCCCAGCCTGCCTGCATGCCTTCACCTGTGGTGGCACATAGCCACAGCTCTCCCAGTTTGCCTCTGGATTATTTCTGTGCTGGTAACACCTACACATTCCCAGTCACTTAGGTCTTGTCTGCGCAGGGAAGATGTTTGATGTGTGACAGGGTTACACAAGAGTTCACTATGATTTATGGCATCTCGCCCACTAATGCAGTCTCCCTGGTGCTGTGTCCAGTGCACTGCTACACTGCTGTCACTTCTTACACTGGGTTTACCAAGTCTCTGCTGCTTTTCTGCCCCTCCATCTCTCTTTCTCCCTAGCCTAACACTCACTCTCTTCCCTCTATCCAGTTCTATTAGCTCTCTTCCTGCCTCACACTAAGGGATTTGGCAAACCTGCTGTTTCCTCATCCTCAGCATGGCTGGGAGGGGAACATGGGAAGGGGCTGCATCAGCCTGCCCCCACCTTCTGCTTCGTATTAAATTTTATCAGCGCAGAACTGGATTTTTATCTGAGCAGCAGAAAGCATTTGGAGGCCTTTCCGTCAGCAGTATATAAATAAAAATGGATCAGAATAGATTGGATTGTTGCTTCTTACATCCGCTTCCCTATTTTGTCTCTGACAGGTCCTGTCACCCACACACATGCTCCTTGCTCAGACTTCGCTACATCTCCTTTTTTGTCTGCTTTGAGTTTTGGCATGATTTTACATTCCTCCTTCCCTTACAGAGAGTTTTCAAAGCTCTTAGCCAGGCTCAGAGCTCTTAGGCCTTTTGCCCTCACATTCTGCATACTGACAGGCCTTACCAGCCCCATCATTAAAGCACCACAAGGGCGACCACCTGGGCAAGGCTCTGCCATGGGCAAGCCACAGCTGCTCATCTGATCTGGGGTCTGTGAGGTCCACACTGCTCATCCCCAGCAGCCTCAGCAAGCATCTCTGACTGCACTTCCCCCTGCGATGGAGTAGAAAACCAGAAATCTGCAACAGGCATTTAGGTAATGGATTTGCCCTTTTTCCTCAAGTTGAATATGCATGAGCAGACCCTGATTTCTTCACATGTATTCACTGTTTGAAGAGAAGTGCCCTCTTTCTTCTTTTCCTCTGGTGCACTGCTTTTAATGCTATGTATAAATTGCAAGCATTCCCGGTGTGCATTCAGAAACTGGCGTTTGCTATTTAAAGAGTGGTAAGGTAAAACCGTTGAAGTAACTCTTGAAGAACTGTTTCTGATCCTGAAGTGGAGGAACATGCAAACGTCTCTGTCATGTGTAGCATATACTCCTTCAAAGTGTGTTTTTAATATTTACGGATGCAGTACTGAAATACACTTTCCATGAATATTTGTGCTGGAGGAACTTGATCGTTTGAATGTGCACATTAAGGCAGTATAAAAGCGACACGAGAACAAGCTGGGAGAATGTGCTTTAAAAAAAAAAAGAAAGAAAGAAAGAAAACATTCACTATTTTATAAAGTCAAATTTTAAATCTCTCAACTCAAACATAAGCACTGGAGAGAAAACAAGCAAGCGTATGAGTCAGAGATTTCCTTTTTGTTTGCTGTGCTCATCAGCAGATCCGTGGCAGCAGGCACGCAGCGCGGCACAGAAGCAGGGCTGAGGGCAGAAAGAAGCAAGCTCTGTCTGCGGGGTTTTCTCTCAAACGATGACTCCGCAACACACGGGTGAGGACAAGGCTGCAAGCTGTGCCAGCACCCTCTCCCCTCACCGCTGGGGCACTGCTCACAAAAGCACAGTGCTGTGATGGCAGCCCACGGCCTCCCTCACCCCACACCCGGCAGCACTGCACGGCTCTCCTGGGGCTTGGGTCAGGCTGGCAGGCTAGCCAACACAGGGATGCCAGCAGTGCCCGGGAAGGCACAGACAGGGCAGGGAACATGACATCTAGCCCTATGATGCCAGGGATTGAACACAAGTAAGACTGCAGGACGCCTCAACGTGGCGAACGCCCCATCCCCCCGAGCGCCTCCCGCCTCGCTCCCCACGCTCTCCGCCACATTCGTATCCCCCCCCTCCCCGCGTCAGCCGGGCGCTCCAGAGACACAGGGGCTTCCTAAGTTGGGCGGAAGTGACGTAAACTAGGGGCGGAAGTGGGGCTGGGCGCTGCTTCCTTTTTGTTGCTGGGGTGTGGCCGGCTGGCGGCAGGTGAGGGGCGCTCGGCTGGGCCGCGGGGTCGTATCCGTGTTTGGGTCTCTCCTCGCATACGGGGAGAATGCGTCTGAAGTACCGGGTCCGGCGCGTTGTTGCGCGGTTCTGCCCGTTTAATGGCCGGGCTCACAGTACTGATGCGGGGCACCCGGGAGGGCCGAGCTGAGGCTCAGGGCGGTGCGCAGGGGCGAGTGAGTAACGTCGTTCCCCTCTGTTGTGTTCAGGGGGGTGCTCCGTCACCCCACAACCGGGAGCTGGTTCAGAAATGACAGCCCCGATTTGGCTGAATGCACCCTTGTTATGTGCGGGGATCACGTTTTTTCTGGGACTTACGGTGGACTCAACTGCAAAGAGTCAGAGCTTGTAAAAGTTTCCTGCCTTTGCCTTCCTTGCCTTTCCTTCATGCTGTGGCCAGAAGGCTGGCATGAAAAAGAGAGAAGAGTGTCCGAGACGGGGTTAGAAGGCTGCAGGGTGTGGGTTAAGTCATTTTTATTCAAAAAGTGGCTAATACATTGTAGCAGAGTTGTGGGGTTTCTGCCTTATTCTGAGTACCAGATGGAAGCAATCCAGGAGACTCTTGGAGTCTGTTGATAACTTCATGGTCTGAGTATTGGACATACCAGCTAGAAGTGAGGTGTTACTGGACCCTGCACTCACAGATGCAGAGGAGCCCATCTAAGAGGTTAAGACTGAAGGCAGTCTGGGCTGCAGCAACTGTGCTCTGGTTGATTTTGTTATCGTGAGGAATGCGGACCTGATGAAGAGTGAAGTCAGGACACTAAACTTCAAGGATAGCAAGCTTCAGGCTGTTTAGAGAATTACTGGATGGAATACTCTGGTAAAACGTAGGAACAAAGGAACAGAACATGGCTGGCAGTGTGCTAAGATACATTTCTAAGTGCTCAGGAGCTCTCTGTTCTTCAGCAGAAGAAATCAAGCGAATTAAGTAGGAAACTGTCATGGCTGAGAAAGAATGTGCTGATCAAAGTGGGAGAAAAGAAGGAAAAATATGAGCAATGAAAGCAGAGACGAGTGGACTGGATGTAATATAGGGATGCTGTCTGGATGTGTGGAGATGGGATCAGGAAAGTGAAGGTGCAGATGAAATTGAACTTAGGGATGTGAAAAATAACAAGGAAGGATTCTTTAGATATGTTGTTCATAAGAGACAGGCAAAGGAGAGTGTACTTCTGATAAATTGCTTCCATGAAGAAGGCTGAAGTACTTAAGTTCTTTGCCTCTTTCTTCACTGCCAGGTTTCCCACATCTCTCATGTCCCTGAACCTTTAGGCAGGAGTTGGAAACCCACCCACTGGAAGGGTGCAGCAAGTTTGAGACCACCTCGTCAGACTAAATGTGTACAAATCTATAGGGCCAGGTGACACGCATCCCAGGATTTTGAAGGAACTGTTTGGTGTGGTTGCCAAATGACTCTCCGTCATATTTGAAAAGTCATAGGCTGAGGTCCCCGGTGATTGAAAAAAGGGAAACTTCATTCCTGTTTTTAAGAAAGGGAAGAAGGAATTCCCGGGGAACAACAGGCGTGGTGAGTGTCATGTCTGTGTTTGGGAAGATCATAGAGCAGGTCATCTGGGAAGCTAGGTTAAGGCATATGCAAGATGAGGAGGTGATCCATGGCAGCTAGCGTGGCTTTACTGAAGGCAGATTATGCCTGACTAATCTGGTGGCCTTCTACAACAGAGTGATGACTTCGGTGGACAGAGGAAAGGCAACTGATGTCATCTACCTGGACTTGTGCAAGGCCTTTGACATGGTCCCACACCACATCTTTATCACAAGAGGGGTCTGTCTTGGGACTGGTGTTTATTAACATCTTTACCAGTGACACAGATGATAGGATCATGTGCGCCCTCAGCATGTTTGTAGATGACACCTAGCAGAGTGGTACAGTTGGCACAATATAAGGAAGAGATGCCATCCAGAGGTATTTGGACAGGCTTGAAAAGTGGGCCCCTGAGAACCTAATGAGTTTCCACAATGATACGTGCAAGGTATTGCAGTTGGGTCAGGGCAATCCCGGATATGTCTACAGACTGGGAGAAGAATTTGAGAGTAGCTTGCGGAAAAGGACTTGGGGGTTCTGGTGCATGAAAAGCTGGGCATGAACCTGCACTGTGCACTTGCAGCCCAGAAGGCCAACAGTGTCTAGAACTGCATCAGTAGAGGGAGGGGGGGCAGTAGGGTGAAGGAGGTGATTGTCAAGGAGGAATAGTTTTAAACTAAAAGATGGAAGAATAAGATTAGACGTCAGTGGAAAATTTTCACTTAGAAAATGATGAGGCACTGGAACAGGTTGCCCATAGAAGCTGTGGGTACACTGTCGCTGGAGGCACTCAGGGCCAAGTTGGATGGGGCCTGGGGCAGCCTGAGCTGCTGGGTGGCAGCCCTGCCCATGGTGGGGAGGTTGGAGCTCAATGATCTTTAAGGTCCCTTTCAATTAAGCTATTCTATGGTTACTATGCACCATCAACTAGTTCAAAGAATCCCACAGATGATAGATGTAATCTGTAGTCATCCATCAGAGCATCAGCACTGTTCACTATCTAGAGGACTGCCAAATCATTTTAAATATGTATTGCCTTTAAGTTGCACAAGGGCAGTGTTTCCCACTCACAACCTGGTAGCTGTGGTGGTGTAGTTATTGGTTTAATAAAACCACGTTGTTACTGCTTGCAGATGAACCCAAACACTGTTGTGATAAATGCATTTACTATATTAATTTGTTCAAAGTAAAGGAATGAGTCAGCCAACAGTAAAAAGACCACAGGGCTGTTAGAAGTAGCAGTGCATATGGAGAAAGGCTGGCAATGGACGTGGTGAATATTGTGAATCCACATCTAGCACTGACAAGCACTTTCTGGTATTTATTTTAGCACAGAACAGAAGCCGTGTTGTGCAGAGGTTTTCCCCCTTGATTTTTTTGTGGTGTGGTTGTAGAGCACCTAGATTTTCCCAGAGGCTTTTCCCCCACCCCTGGGGGAGAGTAGGCTGGTTCTTGACTTCTGCAACTTAGCTTCCAGCAAAGCATGTGGGACGGTGCCAGCTGTGGTGGTGGCATTTTGTGTAATTCAGGCAAATGTCAGCTGGCTGAAGATGACCTATTTTGTCTCATTTAGGTTGCACTGTGGGCGTTGCTGGCAGTAATCTACAGGCTGTATTGAACTCTCCTAGTAGGTAGAAGCTGAAAGTGTCACTATTTCTTGCCTGTCCACTGAAATGGAGAGACTTCCTTGAGCCGAGAAAGGAAGTGGAGCGGGTAGTGCTGCTTCTGCCAGGGGCAAGAGCTGGAAGCAAACGGACTTTGGCATGTCTTTGTAGAGACTTTGTGCATTTTGGTTGTCCTGGGAATCAGAGATGCTCTGGTCAACTGTCCCTGGACTTCCTCTAGGAAGGTTGGCTAGAGGCTGACAAGCTCTCGTGATACTTAATTAAGTCTGTCTCTTCTGAGTAGCAAGTTGGGATGTAAAGGCTGCCCAGTGTGCCCAATTTTTTGTTACTGAAATGCTTTGGTTAGGGTGGAACAGACACGCCTCCAGAGCCCTCAGGCAGAAAAATGCCTGCAGCACTCCCAGAGCAGCACAGACTGTTCTTGTGTCTGTCCTTTCTCCATCACTTTGGATATTCAAACCGAGCTTTTAATCTTCATTCTTTCAGATAAAAAGCGGTGTTCTTTTCTCTCAATTCTGAAGTTCATTGGTGGGATAACTGAGAGCAGATAATCACTGGGAATTGCTGTGCAGTCAGGCTTCTGGGTTTGGTGGTACCAGGTAGCCATAGTCACCAGATGATCAGTCTGAGTAGTGAAAGAGCATGGCAGGAATTGAGGGCTGAGGAGAATTAGTATTGAGATAAGCCTGAAAGCAAAGCAGATTTTTTTTTTTTTTTTTATCTTTTAAGATTGAAGATGCTGTGCGGAGGAAGAGGAGGATGATGTCTGAAATTACGATATTTCCTGTGACCATGGTGTATTAGCTTGAAGGGAATCGTTTTTATCACTCACTAATCAATTTCTGCAGCTACTCGGATCTGTTTGGACCCCTTCACAAGATAACTGTTGCCAGAAAATAGTCCATCCAGCTTGTTTAGTGGGTTATTGATTCTTCAGGTGTCTCTCATACGAGCCAGCTTTTTGTCAACTCCAGTCATCCAGGACGCTTCGGGGAAGTGTATGGTTGTTGGATTATGCACTTGTTGCAGTGGTTTGATAGGAAAGGAGGGCAGTCTCTCTTTTTTCTGAACCAGACTTTCAGCAGGAGCCTCTGCAGCAGCCCTTGAGCTATCCTGCTGGTGGAACACTCTGACATTTAAGAGAACTTACTGCAAGGAAATGGACCTCAAAGGGACTTTTGACACAGCCAGTAGCTGCTGTGTTGTTTAGGCATACAAAAACAAAGTGCCTCCTTTTAGGAAATTGAATGAACAGATGCATCAGGATGCTTGGGCTGGGACTAGCCTAGCTTAAATGCCTGTACTGTAGTTGGTTCTAAGCTGGTTACTTAGTATTCTTCGGTAAAAGGAGAGAAGAAGGGAGAGGCAGGTAATTAGAACATAGTGCTTTTGGTCAATTTTAGATGGCTGCCTTAGCGTAAGATCAATTATTTGTTGGAATACCTGATTGACTCCATTAATGATGAAAGCCAAAGGTGTTGAGCAGAGTGCGTTGTCTGATTAACAATAGATACCAACGTCTGTCCATCAAAATGAGCTTCGTGTATCCAGCTGAAGGAAAATGTTTTCAGCCTCAGTTTAGAGGTCAAGACTTTGTCAACGAGATGACACAGCTCTGTGCCTGTGGCAGTGAGGGCCATTGCCTGTGCTTCTCAGAGCGGAGCTTTGTGTTAAGAGGAAAGGTTACTGTGAAGACAATAATGGCTTAGAGGCTATTGTAGCCTGTGGAGCTCAGAGGACTGAAGTGCAGCTCAGAATTCTTTAAGTGTCTGCTGTTCAGTTTCTGTTTACAAAATAGTCTCATGTAATAGCATTTCTGTCTTCTGGAGAGCTAATATCATTTGATTTTATGTGATTCAACTTTAAATGTCAAGTATTGTGCCATTTGCCTGGGAGTTGCCATATGCTATATTAAAGCTGGACTCAAAGATCACAAATCTCGACTCTTATTCTTCATACTAAGTGGAATAGGGCAGAGTAGCATGTGGAAAAACAACAAATTTAAGTGTGTCTGAGCAGTTTGTAAGGAAGAGGGAGAGGGTTTGAATTTGAGAATGATCACCCAGTGTCCTAGTGGATTTGTTCAGGCACGTGCTTATTTGATCCAAGAGCTAATGCTGCTGGTGGGAAACCAAATCCTTCAGTTTATGTGCATTGTTTACCTATCAGCAGTGTCTTTACCTTAATGTCACCTTGCTCCTAGATTTCAGCTGCCTTGAGTAGCTGCAACAGTAGTTACTGTTTCTTTCAAATCAAGGCATCTGATTCCAAGATATTAACAGGCTCTGGCTTCTTGAGGAAGGCTACGTTAAGTACAGGGCTCATGCTTCCCCAGTCTGGAAGACTGGGCCTGACTGGCCCAGTCAGACCAGTGCTTTTCCTTTGGTAGCTCTGAGTGCTCAGGAAGGATGACGTACAGCTGAGATTGTCTTTTAATCCAGAAAGATCAGAGTAGGACAAAAGCAGAAGTAGCCAATGATATTGTAGGTCTTTGACCATGTCCTATGGTGTGTCGTGATATTTGCATAGTGCCTGGGTGTGCATGGCACCACGTATATGCCAACTGCCAGCAGGTCTGCACCATGTGGATGTGGAGAACTGCTTTACATCACTGTTAGCAGTGGCTTTGTTAACCTGTGTGGCACAAAAAACTTTTCCCCCAGCTGCTGCTAGGACTGATGAGATGAGATCACTTTGCTCCTGTCATTTCCTAGCAGGATACTGGCCAATAAAGCCAGACTGAAAGTATGGGGCGGTTGATCCTAAGTAAGTATCTCACTTTGTAACACTAGAGCACAGAACTGAACATGGCTTTTTCAGCTGCAGCTGGGTTAGCTTTGTGGTACAGATCTGGCCTTTATGTTTTCTGCTCCTTTTAGAGACACTGATAGCATCCAAAGCTGCTCGGTTTCCAGCCTGGTTCTGTGGCTGAGGAGCTCCAATTCATTGGTTGAGAGTAGGCAGAGTGGGAACAGCTGGAACTGAGAGCTCCCTTGGTCCAGAAGTGATGCTAGGAAGTAAAATCCTAACAGGCACCGGGCCCTGCCATGATGAAGAAACCCTACTCTTCATAGCTTTGTCAAAATAACTACTAGAGGTCTCGAGAGTCAAAACAGTCATGTCTACGATGGAGTTTTGAGGATGCTACTACAAGAAATGTCGAGTAACATGAGCACCCTGGTGGAGTACAGCCTGCTACGGGGCCTAATTATGGTCTTATTAATGCTTTCTTTCATCACTGCCTTCCAGCCTTCAGATGGTGATTAGACCTATTTATAGGGGCAGACTTCCTTAATATTCAGCACAGTGCACCTCTCACCAATCAAATCAGTACCATCTGCATCTTTGATTGCTGCTTAATAACACTGTAGAACATGTTTAATTAAAAAATATAAATAGACTTTTCATCCTCTTAACTTAACAAAGTGGTTCTCTCTTCCTCCCTCCTACCCCTCCCCCCCCCAGAAAAAAGAAAGAGCTTAGCACAGGGGCTGTGATGAAACCCTCACCTCACTCATGGAAATACGTACCAAGTTACTAACATTACTTTCCTCTATCAAAGGAGACAGAGCAGTGTGATAAGCCATACCCCAAACCTGTCTCTGTTCCATCTTTTGGGTGTTAACCTTAACCCACAGTGCATTTGTGCCTTGTTCTATTCCCTGCGTGGAACCATCCTGCTGGTGATGGTGTGGTGGGGGATCTTCATTGCACACTGCAGACTTTTCTTGTCTCTGTGTCCTTGCAGGTAGCCACTGATCTTTTGTTGGAGACCTACAAAGGAGAGGCAGAGGGCTAGGAAGAGTTTGTCACTTCTTCTTGGGGCTGTTACTGCATGTGGAAATTAAAGGCTGTTACTTGGTGCTGCCTTTCCAGTGCAGAGACAGGAGCAGCAGCGCAGCAGTTTCTGAAACAGCTTTTGTATCTTTGAAGAACACAGGCTGATATTTTTTTTCAAAGTATTTAAGTGCTGTTCTTCCCCTGACCCCTTTTTGTCCCTTGGAGCATGTTAAGGAAGCAAGTATTGTTGGTGGCTTGCTTTTATTCTTCTTTATTTTTGCAGCTAAGTACGTATCTGGTAAGTGCTTGTATATATAGCAGTCTCTGCCTGTGCTGAGGGAAGACAAATTATTAATCCATGTGTTTGTTTGTGTTCCCTTATAGAATTAAGGTTTTATAAGGTTGCGAGGCTTTTTTGTTTGCAGATAATCATCTCAGTGATCCCCTCCATGGAGCTTTATGTTGAAGGAGTTTTTCTTCTCTCAGACTCTGTTTACTCTGTAACAAGTACTCCTGGGCTTAGCCTCTATGTAAGGAGTTTCATTCTTGGGCTCGAAGGGAAATAACCCAAGAAGCAAAGTAGGGGGTGTATTTCTCTACTTAGAGTAATCAATTGTAGGCTTTCTTCTGCGGCTTCACTGAGCTGCAAGTCTATTTGTAGCCACTGTAGTATTTATTTGACTCGGCTGTGGTGGTTGAACAGTCTGACTGGTTGCAGGTACCTGGAAAACCTGGAATGCTAAGCCTGTATGTATCCTGGTGCAGGTTTTTTGGGAAGGTAAAACAGCCTGTGAGAGACTGATGTCACCTTTCCCACTGCTGTTTTCTCCGTCAGCTTTTGCTAGTGAGAGTGTTGGAGGTGCGAAGGGACTGGCTTTGTGCATAGAGGATAGTCAGCAGCTCTGACAGCCTTTATCCCAGCTTACTTGAGGTTAAAGGCACAGCTTCAGGCAGCAGTGCAAATGTGAACAATCACTAGCTCGAGTCAGAACTTCCAAATCAGGATATCGCACACGTAAGCAGGAGGTGCGGTGAGAAAACAATCTTTTTCTCATTTGCAGCTTAATAAGGCAAATGTGGCTATTACATAACACAAGAACGCATTTTTCTTGATCTTGAAAGTTGACATAGAAAAAATAATTGAATAAAAGCTGGCTGGAGCCCCCAGATGCTTCAGCTCTTCTCCAGAGCCTCTTTGATCACAAAAAAAGAGCCTCCGTGCTGCTTGCTCTGCCTTGTGTGGCCCACAGGTGGTCATACCACTAATGATGAAATCTCCTGGGTGATCCGACATCTGCTTTTCTGAATCATACTTGCCTTGGGGTTTTATATGCCCGTTTCTCACTGTAACGTCAGAGCATTTCTTGTTGGCCTGCCTTCATAATTCCAGGATGCAGTGCTTTCTGCTGACACATGCTAGCTCCACTTTAAGAATCTGGGTTGATACTGAAACCAGTTTATTGCTCCGCTGGAAAGCGCTTCCAGGTAAAAGATGTGAAGAGTTTATTTGTAGCTTTGGTGTGTGTTAGGTGAAGGCTTGGTGTCCATTGGGCAGGATGGGAAAGCTGAGATATTTCTCATCTGCAGCACTTCGGGTTTTTTTGTAATGCTTGATTGTGATAACAGAGTACACTTAAGGAGATTGGCTGCTCTTTTTTTGCTACTTTCATGGCTGAGATCAAGGAAGTATCAATCTTGCTGAGTGACGTTTGGTCTTTGCTTTCCTCCCGGCCTTTGGTTGGCAATACTTTGAATCTTTCCCATTAAAATCTCCCTTGTACCTGGAGGCCCCTTCTGTTGAAGGAAGCAGTCCTGCTGTTATTCTAAGCACACCGTCAAGCCTTTACTCACAGTGCTTGTAAAACTGGCTTCCCCAGTTGGTTTGCTCACAAAAAATAATAACAGCTGTAGCAAGGGATTTTGCCCTTCTGGTAATTTAGAAAGCTGTTGCTGTTTTTGCTCCTTCTTGCTTTAAACTTATTTATTACCTTGCACACAGAGAATCGTCTCTTGTACCTGACAGCAATTTCTATGGTCTGCCACATCTCTCCGGTATGGTGGATTTTTTTTTTTAGGAAAGGTGAAAATTGGGAGCTCGTGTGACAAGCTGTGCCAAGAGCCTGTGAAGCTGAAGTTTACCGATTGCCAAAATGTAAGAACGCAAGCAGGAACACCTTGGGCTTTTCCTACTTTGCTCCACCAGCATGTGTTTGTTTTTTGCAAGGCAGAACCGGGACCTGAAGGGCAGTCTGTAGCTTCTGAGTGCAAGGAGAGAAACAGCTTGGTAGTGGCTGTGGGAGTGCTGCTTTGGAATATGGACTTCTGTCTGTTGGATGCTGGATGGAGCGTGGCTTTAGAAAGGTCACCAAAAGAATTAGGACTGGTGAGAATCTGGGAAATGATATTGGGACTGCATAATCTTCATCTGGCTCCAGAAGGGAGAAGCTTGCCCCTGTTATCCTCTGGGGCAGGATTACACGGTAATGGTTTTGATAAGCAAGTTTAACAAGTCCCCTTCTTGCCCCTGCTTCCCACTCAGTCTCATGGCTGGGCAATTACAGCTGTTTCTCTGGCTGCAGTAAATTGGGTCATTGAACTGATCCGAGTTTAAAATAGGCATCGCGAAACTCAGCAGTATCGATGCAACAAATGAGTTGTGACCAGTGACAGGCAGGATCATAAACTTGTTTTGCTGCTGAAGCTGAAGTATCTTGTAGCTGCACGCTCTCTGTGCTCGCCTGTCGCTTTGTTCCACTTGGTCACTCTGGTCAGAGATCTGAATGCAAAAGGATTCAAGCTCGGTTATGGTCAGCAAATGGAAAAAACGCCATCTGAGAATTAGCCGCCCTCCTTCTCCGATTAACTTGTATGCTTTACAAGTCAAAATAATAATTTCCTGTCTGCTGAATAGGCACAGTCACGAAGTCTAATCAGTGTGCAAACATTGCTGCTAAAGAGGGTGGATTCAGAGCCTGCTGCCAGTGATGCATGAAGTGAAACAGAATGGGCCCGGGCTTCCTGCAGCAGCGCCAAACCTTCTGATGGCTGGGCTTGATTTTGCAGATTTATTGTCTGTGGAAAGGCTCTCCTGGGCTTCCTACTTCTTTTTCACTTCGTATGATTCATTTTTGAATTAAAAAACCCCCAAAAAGGACCCACACCGCACTTAGACATGGTCTTTCGTAGCTGATACGGTAGGATCAGAAAGGACGAATTCAGAGAGGGTGCTGCAGGAATGGCTGCAAGCGCATCTAATCTGATAGCCTTGCCTTTTGTGCAGCAAGGTAGGGAAATTGAAGACTGTGAAGATCCCTGCAATTTTTACCTGGTTGATGGCGCAGCTGTCTCTTCCAGGCTCTTGTTTTCTGAATTCCTCTGGCCTTGCTTGTGTTTCTCATGTCCTCCTTTGGGAAGGGGGAGAGCCTTCCTCCCTCATTAGTGAGGGCGCAGCATCCGTGATGTTGTTTGCACACCTCAGTGCTCCCTGGAGCAGCTCCTGGTAACCTCCAAATGCCACAGGGGAACGCATGCATCCTGAGACATATCTGTCCATTCCTGATACCTCACATTGCCATCCTGCTTTTGTTTGTTTCCATTTGGCTGAGTGAATATTTGCTTGTGCTGATGTACAGCACCCTGCATGATGAAAACTCATAGTGAGCAGCTGTATGCACACTGTGGGTTTTTTATGGTCTGAGTGAGCAAGACACATACAGACAACATATTTGAAAGGATTTGCTTAGGCCAATAGCAAAGCTTCAGAAAAATGTATGGATGCTCGCCTCTGTTAGATAAGACTGTCCAAGCAGTTTGTATTTGTGAGTTTACAATTTCTAATACGATCAGAGAAACAAATTTTGATACTCCTCTCTATGTCCCAGGAACTTCTTGTTTTTGTGCACTAAAGCATGGGAGGCAGACTGAGGGAACATTGGAGGAAGGGACGTGAGCACAGCTGGCAGCGCAGAAACGTGGATGGTTCATAGTCTTGTCCTGGCTCTGTCGCAGAGCAATCCTTTTGGCTCTGCTGTATTTAGGAGCATGCATAGCGCTGTGGTGCACGCGTTGGAGACAACTGAAACGTTTCAGTGACTTTAGTTCCTATATGTGAAAGGATCCTGAAATAAGGAGGCTTTTTTTCAAGATAGTTACCAAAGAACAAACCAGTCACCAGAAGTAATGAGTGGCTCCTGGGAGTCTCAGAACGGAAGAAGTCTCATTAACCTACTTGGAGCAAGGGCATGTGTGCACATGTATGCCCTGTCATTTTTTTAGCTGCCGTTCTTGGAAGGGAGCAGTGCTTGGGTTTCTTGGAGCAGAAGTGTAAAATGAAATACTGCGTTTTGCTAATAGAGTTGAATGACCTGAAATACATCCATCTGGAATATGAGAATGGGAGGAGAGGACAGGGTGATTTCTGACAAATCTTAGTCATCAGCCTGAACTGGTTTTGCTTCAAAGTGTGGCCTTTGTTTTCAGCATAATATTAAACAGAGAGTTGTTAATGATTATGCTAAAAATAAAATTGTGGTTCCTAAGATCATTCAGACAAGCAAAAGGCTCCCACCTTTACTGTAGCTACGTTGGTTTTTTTTTTAAAAAATCAATACATCAACCTTATAATGAGCCTTCCTTATCAGCTCACTGATGACCTTGCAAACACTTTCCTAAAATAGTTGGGCGGGCAGAGGGTGAAGTCTCTGAGTAAAAGCTGTGATACAATGGAAGAGTGTTTACTGTAATGCTCTTTTTGCTCTTTCCTTTAGGCACAATGACTACAGTAGCCCAGAAGCACTTTCTGGAAGGGCAGACCTATTCCGTCCCCCTGATCCAACCAGACTTGCGCAGAGAAGAGGCTGTTCAGCAGGTGGCAGATGCACTTCAGTACCTGCAAAAGGTGTCAGGTGATATTTTCAACAGGTATGGTTGTTTCATTTAGGGGCTGGGGGGGGCTAGCATTCAACACTTGCAAATGGACTTCTGTGATAAGGCCAGTGCAGTGAAAAAGGCATTGCGTTGGCAGGCAATGGACTTTCAGACCAGGTCCGAATGCACTTCAATAAAAGGTTGTTGGATTCAGGTACTGTCAAAGCTAGGCGTAATCGAATGTCTCATGTTTGCAAGAGGTTGGTTGTTATTAGTTTCTAATTCAGTTGCAGATTCCCACAAATTGCACTGCTGCTTCAGCTATCTTTGGTTCTTTCTTGCTTGTGTTTTGAATGGGAGACTTTGTTATTTGGAGTATTTTGAAGATCTGTCTTTCTGAGTTACTGTACTTAGAGTGGTAGAGTAGAAAATGTCTCTTTGTTCTGGTCTCTGGACTTACAAACTGTTCTTGAGATACTTTTGTACTTCTGTTTTTGTATGTTGTTATGAGAGCAGAGAGCATTAGCGCCTGTTCTTCTCATCATGATCTCATAATCTATCCTAACTGGTGGCTTCAGCAATTCAACCCAGACCTGCCACTTCTTGCACACAATCATCTTTAGGTAGATAGATCTTTAAGACTACTTATATAGCAGATCAGAAAGATTCTTGGGTTTTCTTGCAACTTACAGTTTATCTAGTGTCATCTTCATCTGAAGCCACCTTTGATATCTCAGTGCCTTGAGACAGCATGTCATATAATTGATATAGAAACCAGAAGATCAATGCTTGTCTTCTCAGAAGCTGAGAGGCAAAAGCACTTGCTTTGGTTTCAGTGGGGCTCATCACTGCCTGGTATGATTTATTATGTTGTGAGTTAGAATAGGATGTTCTTTCTTCTTTTGAGTTGTTTCTTTGTTTGATTGCTTTTTTAAGGGCAGGTTGAAGTCCTTCAATTTTTGATAGCAGTACTTTGAGAGACAGCCTCTGAGGGCACGGTAGTCATGAAGGCTGAGCTGAGGTCACTGAGGTAAATTAAGGCTTTTCTTTGGAAGAATCTTTCTTTGGACAGGGGCTAAAGGGCTCCTGGACAGGGCTATGTGTAGGCTGGACTTAACTGAACACAAGACCTCATTCTTTTGTGTGCTTCTCAGTGTGGGAACTCATGACATAAGGATGGGAAAAGACTTTACAGAGCTGCTACAAACATCAGTAGGGCACCCCTCAAGCGTGGGTCTGATTGGGACCCTCTCTGAGGGTCAAATAAAGCTATTGATAAAGCAGGAGTGATTCTTCCTCCTCTTCCCAATTTCTCCCCCGCCCCCTTTTTTGTCTTTTTTTAAGCTCACTGCTTTGCAATGCAGTGCCCTGTAATTTCCCTAGGGAGGCAAGCCTGTTGTTTTGTATGCAAGTCACTTCTGAGTCCTGAGCAGTGACTGCGATGCTGTTTCCTCGTTCTTCGGTGCGCTCATGACTTTTAATTACCAATTTTTTTCCAACAGCAGAGGAGGCTTCATTGGGCTTTTTGTTTGCTTTGCCTTTCCTCTGAGGTCTTGCCTCTCTGATATAATTAATAATGATTTAGTAATTATGCAGGCATCTGATTAAAAGTTCCATGACCTTGGTTGTTCCATGCTAATCAAGGGGCAGAGCTTTCAAGGTGAGAAATTTGCCTTTTAGTGAAGAGTGACCTTTTTTCTTCCCTGTCCTGAGATAAGGCAGCTCTATCTTCCATTTCCAGGAAGGAGCTGCCTTATCTGGGGAAGCTGGCTGCTCTGATCTGCAAAACACTTGCTTGCAATGTTGACAGAGAGGAAACTTGTTCGTTATGGCAGTCTCAGCTGAGTGTGTCAAACTCATTACTTCGGCATCAGAACATCTGCATCTTTGTCGTACTGTTTTGTAGAAACTGTTGGGTTGGTACTGCACTTCTAAGAGTGGCAAGCCAGTTTGTAACTTGTGGAGGGTAGAGTGAAAGAATCTCCCTTACTTTCTGTGGAAATAGGAGTCTTTCCACAGACAATTATTTTATTCATGTTACTTCATCAAAGTTTCTGCTTTGAGTTGTTGCTGACATGGTAGATGAGTATGAATTCTTCAAATGAAAATGTCCATCGAGGGCATTTGTGCGAGGGAGGTGAGCTTTTCCTCTCTTCATTTGGTGAACGACTGAGGGCAGCTGTGGTACTCCTGTGGTTGCAGGAAAAATATTCTGGAAAATTACCTTGAGAAATTTCTGCCAAGCTGTTATCTCTCAAAATGCTCTCAGACAAATTGACTTGGTGTTAGATTTAGCTGTGGCAAGTTATGTGGTGAGTGGGGTACTTGGGGAGAGCTCATGATTTTGTAGAGCTTAAGGGATGTGCAGGTGCAAAAAAATGGGTCAGTCACAGCTGAGACCCAGAGATGCACTGAGGACAGTGCTGGGGAGCAGATCTGGCAACCCTTAGCAAGGTACAGAGGTTTAATTGCTAACAGCGCACCTGGGCTGTGAGCTGGAATCAGTGAGAGGGTAGCATCCCTTTGGATCATGTTCCTAAACCATGGGAACAGAGACCCATCCTACATCCTTCAAATGGAGAAGAGTAAAATACCATGTTCAGCAGGGGGAAAGCACTGACCCAGGCGGGCTCTTAGTTGCCGGGCAGTACAGGTTGATGTCTTCTATCACTACTGTTAACAGTCTGGTTAGGACTCCTAGGAAGTCCTGTCCACTTGGTTCTGATACCAATGTGTGAGGAGATCAAGAGGCTGTGTCTACTTCCTGGGCTTGTGTTTTGGAGTAACGCAAGCTCTTACTTTGCGTACGTTGACTGAATTCATGTAATTAGTCTGCAGTGGAAGCTGCAGAGAGGAGCAAATTCATTGCCTGCAGCTATTGAGATTTTAATATATATAATTACTGCTGAAAAAATAAATATTCTAACAGATCCAATCTGGCATAGTATCTGTATGAGTTTAACTCTTGGACATCTGAGGAGGACTTTTGACATAGGTTACAGTAGGCAGAATGACCAACTTAAACACTCATTTAATCAACAGTACATCATCTATTTGTATCTTTATTACCAGTGTTTTCTGGGTGAAAGCCTGTGTTGGAATCGCATGCTGTGGATTTTTATTTTTTACGAAAGTGTTACTGTGGTATGTACTTAAAAATGGTGATGGAGTTTAGGTTTTCTGAGATGGCCCCTTGGTTAGCGAGTCCTGCCCTTTGGGATTTCTCAGTTTCTGGAGAGAGTTTTTGTTGCCAGGAGATGTTAATAACCTCTAATATGTCAGCTCATTATTCAGACTGTACACTTTTGTATAACAGATTTGTGGGAAATTGCCTATCCGAGTTATCTCATTTACTGTGATAGCAGTAGAAGGAAAACAATTACTTGGTGTGGAATGTCATTATCAAGGTTGTGGTCTCCTTTGCCTATAATCAAATCTTAAGTTGTGCAGTATGCAAAATTTCTCACGGGCAACAGAGCCTTAAGGAAAGTTTGGGACAGGAATAACATTGAGATATAGAGAGGGAGTGCTCTGTGAGATATGTGCCCTGGACAGAGCTTTGACAATGATTGCATGTCAGTCTGGCTTGAAATAGAAAATGCAGACAAAACCTTAATTGTGAGGTGCATTTAGATTTTCCCCACTTCTTTTAAATCTATGTCTGTCATGAATCCAAATCATCAGTAGTGGAAATGAATGACTAAATATCTCTGTGAGAATGTATTTGATTTAGAAGCATTTGATTTGGATTAACTAACGCATTTCTGAACTGCATGTATTAGTTAAGTAGTTATATAAATTTGCAAAGAAGAGTCTTACTGCGATCTGTGTTGTCCTTTGCTGCATGCTGTGTCTTAGAACTTCAATACTGCGTTGCATTTATTCCTCTGCTGACTGTATGGGTTTGATTTTACCAGTAGGAGAGATGTCAAACAGGCTCCATTGTTCTGGGCTCTATTGTGATAGGTTTACGCCAGGAGTCAGTCTCTAGCACAGAGTCACTTTTTCTTCAGATACTTTCATAGAGTCATTAATGTTGGAAAAGACTTCTAAGATCATCCAGTCCAACTGTCAGCCCATCCCCACCATGCCCACTGACCACATCCCTCAGTGCCACATCCACAAGGTTACTGAACACCTCCAGGAACAGTGACCCCACCAGCTCCCTGAGCAGCCTGTACCAGTGCAGCACCACTTTCTGAGAAGAAATGTTTTCTGATATCCAGCTTGAGCCTTTGGTGGTGACAAGACCCTTATAAAGCAGCAGGTCACCCTGTGGTATTCTGAAGGCTTCCCAGAGGCCATCTGAGAGAAGATGCTAGTCTAGTTTAGTTTCAGATCTCTCTCCTGGAAGGCCCTAGATGCAGTCATTCATTGCTGTGAAGATTAAGCAAAAATGGTGACGTAAAGGAATAGGTGAATGGTTTACAGCTATGGGGAAGACAGAGGGAGGAAAGTTGTCTGCAGATGTTGATTATTGTTGTAGAGACATGTCCAGTTAATGTGGAATTTTTGTAAATGTAGCATGCTGTTTGTAAGAATCTGCTCAGTTGTTTTAGATCTTGAGGTTTTCTAGAAGCTGAATTTGAAAGCTTGTGAAGTGGAGCTTGAGAGATGTTCCAGAACTATTGGGAAGGGCTTAAAGAGTTGATGTATGAGAAGGTCAGTTCAGCCTGCCTGGATGGCTGGTGGCAGCTGGCAATAGCAACCATCCCATGCCCTCAAGGAGAGGGAAGCGATAGCGAATGTTCTTTAGAAGTCCAGACTAAGACTTTCTGGATGCTGCTAAAATCCCTAAGCTTAAAATTTCATATGATCTGGGACCAAGGCTCCATTCAGATACCTTGACAACTCTATGGAGTGACGAGGTAGGGAGCGCAGTTACAGCTGTCACAGCTTGAAATGAAATTGGAATAGTAGGAATGTTGAGACTGAATAGCATTAAGTCCTTAAAAGATATTTCCATAAAAAAATGAGACAAACATGATGGACAGAGTTCTTGCTCATTTCATGAAGTGCTGAAAAACTGTGTCTTTTGGACTTTCAGAGATTAAATGTGTCTTTTGAAGGAGAAGAACAGAATGCTAAGTTTGACTCTGCAAGGTTCTTTTTATGGCAGTGTCATTGAAATGTAGTGATGGTTACTTAAGCCCCTGCTCTAAGTCTAACATCAGCTCTTCTACATCAGTTTCTATCACTAGCAGTCTGTTTATCTTTGAATCCCATTCCCCCAAAAAGACACTGATCAATCTGTTCTGCTTTAAGAGGTTGAAAGGCAGGCTTGAACTTGATAAGCTGTAGCCTTCTTTCTGCTAACAAAGCCTTCAGCGTGTTTTAAAATGAGCAATTTAAAGAATGATTGAAGTGCTTCATCCTCAATATCCTCCTCCAAACAGACTTAAACTTGTCACACCTAATAGTAAGTGTGCAAATAGAAGTATGTTTTAATGAATAACTGGGACACTCAGTCTAGGCATTAATACAAAGCATTTTCAAAGCATGAGATGATTTTGCATTAGCACAGAAAACATTCTTTGAGGAAGAAGGGCTCTGAGTGCTTCATTCTGTATCTGAAAACAAAATGAGGGAAAATGTGCCCAGGCTGTTGAAGTGGCTGAAAGGAGCACGAAAGGAAACACAAGTCTTCGCTATGATCTCAGTTACTAACAATAAAATGAGTGGCTTAGGTGCAATCATACTAAACTGATGATGTATCAGCTTGCTGTAAGCAGTTAAAAAAAAAAAAAAGAAGAAGAAGAAGAATTAAAATGCAAAAGTTTCAGCAGTGTTTTCGCACTCCTGAATTTGGTTTCAAGTCTGCTTTGAATAAGAAGTCAGGCAATAATTTCAAGCTTAACAGAGCTCTTGAGCATTTTCTCTCTATACTTCTAGGGGCCCTTCCTGGTGATAGAATATCTAATGGAAACATGAGACAGTTTGATCAAAGCAGGTGGCATGTGTAGTACAAAAGACAAGTGGTAAAGAGCATCAGATAAACATTTACTCTGATCATATGCATATTGTATTGGTTTTCTATCTTGACTTTTATTGCTTTTTGTTTGTAATGGGTTTTTATATATTTGTAAGCTAAAATGAGTTTACTACCATCTATAGATTCCCTACGGCTCAGCTTAACTTCTCTACAATTTTTAAAGAGTTATAATTTTAACATGAGAGTTGCCACATGTAGTAGCTGCCGTTGTTATGTTGTTATTCGCTATCTTACAAAACAGATAAAGCCAATTTCAAAATCATTTACGGAAATAAAAGCTGTGGCAGGAAGACCAAAAGAAGCAAACATTAAACTCATTTGTGAAGGTGAGAAGTAATTATCTTGATAAACATCACTTTCTTTCAACAAATATTTTAAAACACAGTCAATTTGAGGTCAGAACTGTGACTAAGTTGAAGGATGGGTCATTTTGTGTACCTTAACAGCTATAAATTGACGTAAACTTTTGTGAACTATCCTGTAACAAAAAATGCAGAGGTATAATTACCCCTTCTCTTAACCACTTTGAGAAGTGGAAGCCTAAGAGCTAATAGCTCTCTGCTATTGACTGACTTAGTTGCTTACTAAACTTTTTCTGGAAGGAGGAGGTAGCATGAAGTCCAGATACCATGGAATTGTAGCGATGCTTGTAGAAGCTTATGGAGTTCAGAAATAAGTCCAATTTGTTAATGCAGTGAGGTTGTTAATGGCTGGAAACTGTAATATCCTGGAGCCTGAGAGTAGCATATCCAGAAATAATAGTGGTGATGTTGTGTCCATAGTGCTGTGCAGGTATGCGAGAAAAGATTCTCACACTGAGCCCTAAAGCAGAAGGCTTTTCTGCGTAGGAAGAGACCTAAAAGCCCTTTGAGAAATAAAGAAAAAAAAAAAAATTGGCAGGGAGTGGAAATGCTGGTGATCTGTCTACAGTGCTGTTCTCTCTCCTATGAGGAAAGGTTGAGGGAACTGGGCTTGTTTAGCTTGGCTCTGGGGAGACCTCATTGTGGCCTTCCAGTACTTGAAGGAGGGGGAATGGCTGTTTGCATGGGTGGACAGTGATAGGACAAGGGGGAATGGTTTGAAATCGAGATGGGAGGTTTAGGTTAGATATTAGGAAGAAGTTTTTCACACAGGGGGTGGTGACACACTGGAACGGGTTGCCCAAGGAAGCTGTGGATGCCCCATCCCTGGAGGCATTCAAGGCCAGGCTGGATGTAGCTCTGAGCAGCCTGGTCTGGTGGTTGGCGACCCTGCACGTAGCAGGGGGTGTGAAACTAAACAATCATTGTGGTCCTTTTCAATCCAGGCCATTCTATGATAGGATGATTCTTCCCACTACTACCTCAAATCGCTGTAACTATTATTCTCCTCTGGAAATAACCAAGGAAGAACAGATCTTAACAAGTTAGTTTGTGCCTTGCAGCAAAAAAAAAAAAAAAAAAGTCTTTCCCTTTTTCCTTGTTTTGTAGCCTGCAGGTATGGCGGTATTGTCTGATTCTCCCACTCTTTCTGACACAATTGTCAAGTTGTTCTTTTCTTATACAAAGTGATAGCTCTACCTTCTCAACCAGTTTCAGATGCTGGACTCTCACACATGTGTTGGAACCATTTTCTCTTCCTATGGATGAATTCTGTCTATTCAGTCAGCCCTGAAGGAAGAGTTGCAAACAAGTCACTTTGTTTTACAGGCATGACTTCCATCAGGGGTCTAGTGTGGAGAAAACTGTCTGGAAAATAACACCAAGAGGCTTGAAATGTGTTTTACTGACTCCCACCTCTATAGATGGTAGTGTGTGCACTGTGGAGAGGGTTGGGGGAGGAAACAGGAGTGCCAAAGGTCTGTTCTTCACACTTAACTGGCGGATTAAGTTCTTTTTCTGCAGTCCTTTTTGACTAGCTGTGGTGCTGTCATTGGCCTTTTTCAGAATGGGGTAGGTTAGAGTTTGGGTGTAAATGCAGTTGATGGTTGAGACAGAACAGTGCTTTTGGAGGCAGCAGGTCGATTTGCAGATGATAATAGAGGAAAAATAAGAACTCGTTAATGTAAATCCTCCAAATAATCAATTTATTGAGGGAATCTACTGTGCTCTGCCATTAGGGAGAGAGGAGGATGAAGGATTTGGAAGTAATGTGTGTTAAAGAGAAACCCCAGGAGGATAATGTAATGTCTTCTGAGTTCAATGCCATTCTTAATTTATTCAAGAATATGATCCTTATTCCGGATTAATAAATATTTTAAAAGGCAAATACATGGTTTTATTTTACTTTGAGGAATTTAATTTTAGATCTACCGTCAAGGCTGAACATAAGAAATGCTTGAGGGGCCTAAAGAGGCATGACAGGACATTACTTGTAGAAAAGAAGGTAATGCTGTTGCACTTCAGCCTAGCATTAGTGCAGCAATAGTAGCTTCTCTGGTTATCAGTTAAATGTATGTAGCATGCCTGTCATTTCAGTAACTCAGCATCAAGCCCAACTAAAAAATTCTTTTTCTCTCTGTTGCTTTGGCCCAGTGACTAGATTTCTCCGGCTTCACTTCAACAACAGCACTTTTGAAAGCGGCATCTTGGTTCTAGACCAAACTCAGGACTTTTCTATGTGACTTTTTTGAGAGGCAGTTTGAGAAGCTTCTAACTCCTGTTGGGGTACCAAGCACTAGGCAGGACTTTCTTTGTTCTTTCTAGCATATGGACAGTTTAGGAAATGAAATAAATAACAAACCATCGCCAAAATCATACCTTTTATTATGCTTCATGCTTACTTACTTACAGCTGGGATTAGGGGATTAGCTGCTGCTGAAGGCATTGGTCTGTGAGAATATTTATTGTGTTAGTATTTTACAAATACAGTAGACTAGCAAAATCTGTGAATTTACCGTCCTGGAAGTTTTGTGGTGGAGAGGGAGGATTGCAAAGTATGCTGTACAAATTTGTTCTGGTATTACTACAAAAGCAGTATGTCCATTCTTAATGACTGTTTGCAAGTCACCACTTAAGGAAGATGAATTTAAAAGGATGCTGAGGAAAATGAAATCGTGTGTCTAGAACTGTTCTCAAGGTGATGTCTGATCACTGATGTGCCACAGAGTGCTTCATTGAAATGATAGAGCAGCTGTCAGACAAAGCAGAAAGGTTCTGCTTTTCATTTCAGTTACCGAAAGCCCTCTCTCTGGGGCCCAAAGTATTTTGGGGGAAAGTAACCAGAAATCTCTTAGAAGTACTTTAATCACTCAGGAAAGGTGTTGGATGAAAAACATGATAAAAAGTTACTCTTATTTTGTGAAGCACTTAGGCTCAAATTAGCTTGTTGATGGGCGTATCGTGGAAGGTGCCTTTTGAGATTTGAGTGTGAATGCAATTGATTATAGGAAAATGAAGAAGTAACATGAAATAGATCCTGTTTCTGAAGTGCAAATATTTTGAAATGAAAGGCATCGTTGGCAATAAATAAGGAAGTAAATGTTTCTTTTAAAAGAAAAAGGCCCTTTTTGAAAGAGAGGGATATGTTATGAGAAGAAGTTAAAATTGGAAGCATGGTTGAGAAAGGTATAGTTAGCAGTGAAGTCTCTTAGCTAGCAAAGACCTGGTAACTATTTCTGAGAAAGCAACTCTAATGTGGTTGGGCTTATTTTATTTGTAAGGCAATTTGGAGGGCAATCTTGTGAGTCAGCATTGGTTGTCGCAGGATTGTGAGGAGGATCATTGTTGAACAAAAGCAGTGAGCGGCTGTGGTCAGTCCATAATGCTTAGTCTCTGCTGTTCCACTCTCCACCCCTGCACCCCCACGGGCTGCACTCTGGCCAGCCCAGGCTTCTCCTGCAGGCCTGTCCGTGGACTGCAGCTCCTTCAAGCCTCATCTGCTGCTGCAGCATGGGCTCCTGCATGGCTGCACATGGTGCCCATGGGCTGCAGGAGGACAGCCTGCTCCTCCATGGGTGTCTCCTTGGGCTGCACGGAACTTCTGCTTTGCACCTGGAGCACCTCCTGCACTGACCTCAGTGCCCACTGTTTCTCTCATGTTTCTTCACTGCTCTCCCATAGTTGCTGTTGCGCAGCAGATTTTCCCCTTCCTTAAATCTGCTGTTCTAGAGCACGCCCAGCAGTGCTCATGTCTCAGCTCTGGCAGCAGTGGATGCCTTTTGGAGCAGCTTGGAGCTGGCTCTGATCTGACATGGGGCAGTGCTGGGCTGCTCACAGAGGCCATCCTGCAGACCCCTTCTACCAAAACCTTGCCAGGTAAGCCCAATATAATACCTTTATGTCAGTGCAGCCCATATAGTAGAACCTGCAGGGATTTTTTCTAAGTCATTTCTAATCATCGTTGCATAGCTGGATGTTGCTTGCTTTGGTCAGGAACACTGATTTGAAACTGCTTAGGCGCTATCTGCAAAAAGTGGGAATAAAAAGAAATTTCCTGATTATCTGCTACAAACCAGCCTGTCATCTTGTTCTGCACGCTTGAGATGATGTGGGCTTCCTTTCCCATGGTGAGGAAGACTCCGCACATGTCAGTCTTGCTTTCCTACTCCATTACTGTGTTGTAGCAAGGCTGCTCTGGCTCCAAGTGAGACAGAGTGTGGGGGAGCTGCCATGGGCTTTTAAGCGCTAGGCTCCTGTTACCACGTTCAGGTGAAGCTCGTAAGCTTCAGCCAATTTGGTCTGGTGGCTCATGCATTTTTCTCTCACAACCCCACTTGGGAAAAAGCACGCATCGGATATTTAGATCTGGAGTGATCTGTCTTCTCTGACTACTGCTGACAGGAAATGTGGAGTGAAATCTTGATTAAGAGTAAAGGGCGTAATGAAAGAGTTGTTTGTGTAGAATCAGATATGGTCCCAGAATGAAGTCTGTGAAGGAGCTCCTTCGACACTCAGTGATCCAGAATAAGCTGAAAGCTGCTGTTCACCACAGGGTTAGCTAGATTCCACACTGAAGTTTCTTGGGTTTCTGTGCGGTGATGCATAATTTCTGATCTGTGAGAACAGAGAAATCTTTGGCTATTCTAAGAAAGGAGTTTTAGCGAGAGAAAGGAGCAAAAGAAACCTAATGTTTGTGTGCACAGTTGATTAACTTAAGATTACAAGGTGCCAAAACACCTTCTCAAGCTATTTGCCAAATATGATGCGTAACTGCAAGCAACATGGAAACAAAATTCAGTGTTTTCCTTTTGACAGTCTCATAAAATTCTGTCCAAACAAGAAGCAACCTTCCTTTCAGCAGCGATTTAGAAAACCACAAACCAAACCAACCAAACAAAAAAACACCACTTAAGGCTATTACTAAAAAGATTGAACTTCGGTGAGTATACATTCGTGAGAAATTTGCTAGGAGGAGTGAAGACTATATAGCCAGCAGACCGGTTACGCTACTGAAGGCATCTTCTGCCTGGTATTTCAAGACAACTTCTGTAGCTGCCATTCTGGGAAACAGCTCCATAGTGTTATTCAGTGTTTCCTCCCATAGTGCCAGTGGAGGAAATCAAAAGGTCACTTACGAGACTCCAGCAGAACTGGTAGAAGGAACCATTCTTTTCCCCAGACCATCCTTCCCAACAGTTATCGCTGTGAGGGAAGAACCTGTTGTGGTTATACATTCTAACACGTGGAAAAAGTAGTTGGACCAAAAAGCAGGTTGTATAATTAAACTAAAAGACCTACTTACGTGATTTATTTGCAAACACTGTCTTTCAAGTCAATATGTATTTATTTTAAACAGAAGAAAGGCTGTACATCTTGATCAGCCCACGGTGGGAGGCTGAAAGGTTAAGTAAGAACTCGTCAGTGGCCTTTAGGAATAAGAGAAGGCTTTTCTGGGGAGAACAGTGCTGCAGAGGAGCAGGTGCTGCAGTGACAGGTCAAAATTTAAAACAGTTCCCATTTCTGTGTAAACTTAATTCCCGGTGAACTAAGTTCTTGCTTCACCTTGTGAAGTTCCTTTTGGGTGAGAACATGACCTCTGAAGAGCGATGTGGAGCGGATCATGCTGAGGGTAACCTGACAACCTTCATCACCCTCCAGGCTGCTAAACTGTTTGGCATTGCGGGAGTGGGGCAATACGCGAATGCTGGAACACCTGCAAATCAGGCTTAAGGAGCAATCAAAGTGCGATAAACATTAATTAGTATAATACCCAAACCCTTAATGGAGGAAGGAACATTGATTGCACTGTCTCACTTGGGATTTCTTTCTGCCAGAGACGATGTATGATGACAGCTTCTGATTACACTTACTCAGACATGAAATAAGACTTTAGAAACTGCTTAAATATGAAGGAGAGAGAAGAGCAGAAAGCAAACAAGTTGATCTTTCTTTGAGTGGCTGAATGTGTTTGGCTTTCTGTAAAAGCATACGTTTTTGCTTTTTGCCTTCCTGACTTTTGAGGTGAACTGACATTGTGAGCTGGCTTTGAATGCTTCCCTGGACTGCTGTAAACAGTAAACGTTTTAGCAGCTTTTCTCTTGCCCTCTCCGTCTCAGTTCTGCAGTGTTGGTGGCTGCTGGGTAGAGTCATTCTGTGGGAGTGGTGAGAGGGGGACTCCGGCTTCTCACAGTCCGTTTCTGGCTGTGCTGGTTGTTGCAGTAAGGCTGTTTGTAAAGGACACTCTATTGCCTCATGAAACATGATTCTTTGTTAGCCAGCCAGGATGCACTAAGGTATTCTAGCATATCTCTTGGCTTGTTTCGGCCTTAGTAGACTCTGAGCCTAAGCCCTTAGTTACAGGTACCGGGGGTGATAGTTGATCACTTCAGCAACCTGAGGAGCCATGGCCTTCTTCCAAAGAGATTCTTACACAAATTGGAAGTTACTGTTATTCTTTGCTGCAGCATACAGATATTGGTAGAAAAGAATGATGACATATTTCCTGGGACCCAGGGAGAAGTGGGCTCTCCAGCATTAGTGGAAAGATGGATACCTAGTGTCTCAGCACCACCTTGCTCTGCTTTCATCATGGAACAATGTATTCCTTTCCCTGGGCTGCACATGGTCTCTCCTCACCTTGCCAGCCTTTTGGAAACCAGTTGAACCTTTTCCTAGAGGTCTGATGGTATATCATTGGTCAGCAGTGGTACCCTGCTGGTTTTGCTACCAGTAATTTGGATGCGTGGCAGCCAACAGTGTTATTCTTCACTGTTACCCTGTTTAAGCACCAGACTCCTTGTAGAGTCTGGGGATGTATTAAATTTCAAGAACCATAAACGCCGTCCCTTGTGATTCAAGGGAGGAATTTAATAAAACCACTCTTTGTTAGAGGAAGAAGAAAAAAAAAAAAAAAAAAGCAGCTTGACTTTTAGGCAAAAAGCCAAGGGTTTATAGAACAAATTTACAGTGTGTACCTAGAGGTTTAGAATAACAATGCCGAGCATCTCCCTGCTATCTCTCAGGACTGGAGCCTGGGCTGGGAGGAGACCAGAAGTCTGACTTGCTGTGATGTGAGCAGTCCTCATTTCAGGAAAAAAAAAAAAAAGAAGTCATTTAATACTTTGGCTGCCTTATCCTCCTGTGCAACTTCGTTTCTCATTCTGCTCTGTAATGTTCTTTCTCCTTGGTTGATTGCTTACTTTTGTACTTCAGACATGAAATTGAAGTTCTTTGGTATTCCAGAGAGGTTTGTTCCCAGGCTCTACTGGCTCACCTTTCTCATTCACCTTGATGTGGAGTTCACTTCTTCTCTCTCCTGTGTCCTAAGTTTCATCGTCCCTGTCACTTCTGGGTGATGTGTGTGCTGAACACGGACAGCAAAGGGCCTCTTTCTGCTGTGATACATCCCTCCAGCTCAGTTCTCTTTCCTCAAGCTGCTTTGTTCAGTCACCATTCTGGTAACCTGTCAGCCTACCTTCAAACCTGCTCTGATTTTATTTATTTATTTATTTATTCTGATGCTGTCTGATCCCAAGCAAATATAGATGATAAAAATCTCAATTTTAACTTGGCACTGTGGAGTGCTTGGAGACTAAGAGGAATATGTAATTATTACCACAGCAGGTAATTGATGGGAAGCATCTTGTGTCTTTCATGCCAAATCCCAAATGCTTTGTGTCCTTTTCCCGTGGGAGTAAGAGAACAATAATCTTTCCCCTCTGAGCAGGCACAGATGAAGCAGAGGAGATTTCTCTGTAGCTGCCTGAATATGAGGATTATCAGAGAAGTTATAAGGAGATCATAGGAAATGATAAACTCCATGGCTGCAGATGGGCTAGAAGATGCACAGACTGTCAGGGCAGTGGTGAGGAGGGGGGAAATATTCCTGAGAACTGCTGTGGATGCTTGGAGAGAGTCTCCTCTAAAATGGGGAAGAACGTGAGGCAGCAAGGTGAAGTTTTAGGAGAAGGGAGCCCTCAGCTGAAGGTGAGGGGTGCAGGGGGCTTGACAGTATAAAGATTTTAGAGGGACGGAGGATGTGCTCGAGTCAAAGCAGCTGAAAGATTGGCTTTAATATCTGCATAGATAAAAATAAGTCTCCGTGGATTAAGAGGTAATCCACTAGATAGATTTAATCTGCCACATGTATTACTTCCCCAAAGAAAAGCTCTGGGATGGGAAGGTTGGCTTGGCTCTGTGCCCGGGTTTTGGAGGCAGGTGAATATATTCTTTTTCCTGCAGGGCCCCTTTTCCCTTGTCCCCAGTGCAGGGGAGGGCTGTCCCTGTGCATCTCCTGCTTCTCTGCAGCTCTGAAGTCGCGTTGAATCTAGCTGCAGGAGCTCCTGAAGCAGAAAAGAGTACTGAGAGCAAAGTAACACAGCAGTGACTAATAAGATGGGCACAGGGTAGTTTCAGATGGTGGTGGTGTTCTTGGCTGTCAGGGAACAGGATTCTGAGGGGCAGTAACAAACCATTTTCTTAACATTCACCCTTCCTGCCCATCCTGCCATTGCGTTTCATATGAACACCGCTGGGTAACTCAATCCTTTCTAAATGGGGCTGAAGTCCAAATGCAGCACTACTTCAAATGCTTTGCCCGGTAAATCCTTGGGTACACAGCCCTCCAGCCCTTCATGTTTCTTGTCTTTACAAACACCACTTTGACTGTAACTTGAACTGTGCACACATAGCAGTCATACATTCCTAGGAGCCTGTGATGGAATTTCATGGATTAGTTGGATTGAGAGGGTTTAATCATTTTGTGGTAGTTAACCTTGGTCAGCAAGAAGTAAAGCAGGTCTGGTGTGTATTCATTCTGTGTTGTGTTCTGTGAAGGTGAATCTCAGGGTGAAGGTTTTTTGGCAGATCTCCTAATGTCAGACTGGTAAATCCTAGAGCAGGGATCATAGGAGAAATCACAGATCACAGGGTGCTTTTGGGGACAGCCAAAGTAATTTGAAACACCTGAGCTGGCACTGGACAGCTTCTCCAGCTTGTGCAGGGAGCAGGCAGTCCCGTAGTGCCATTCCATGGGTGACTACGGTCTTAATTATCTGGGAGTAGAAGGGAAGGATGAAGCAGTAGTTGAGTTTCTTGGGAAGGGAGAGGAAGAGGTGATACCTGGTGGTGTAGGTAGGTAGTGAGAGAAGAAATTGCCACCTCGTTTGGCCTACTTGCATTCTGGTGTAATAGGGTGGAGAACGGGTACTGGTTTTCAGGCTTGAGCTTGAGTGAGTATTTGCTCAAGATTTCCTTTTGGAAATCCCCTGAGACCCCTGAGAACTGGGTCTGGGAGTCAGCAGAGTGCTGACTAACAGCGTTTGACACCTTTTTTTTACTTTGAGCTTCAGGAAGGCTTTGCTAAGTTCTTTTAGGACAGAGGTCTACTCACAGGTGAGAGGGAGAATTGCATCTTTGATGTGAGGGAGAGAGGCAAAGCAGAAATAAATGACCAGTTTTTTTTCATCTTTGGAGGAAGTAAAAATAGGCAGGTGCCCCCAGGAGCAGCACGGGGAATGAGGTCAATCAATACGATTATGAAACATCTGCAAAAGAAGTGAACTGTGAGGTGGGAAAATTGGCTGGAAAGAACAGTTAGAAAAGATTTAGGTCCTTGGGAAGCGTCTCGTGCTTTAACAAAACAAGGCAATGGGACAGCCTTGTGACACATGGAATTTGCTGCAGACAGGTGCTGGGAAATGCACACTGAAAGGAACAACATAAGCTACTCTGAGAACTATCAAGTATATAAACGATGTGGACTTCCTCCACTGAGTTGGCGGGAGGGTGTGGGAAGGAAACCATGAACAGATTTGCACTTAGTGTTGGCACAAAATACAAGCTGTTAGGCTGCATTTAAAATAAAAGGATGGAGAAGTAGAGGATGCTATTGAGAGGTGGGATCTTATGAGGTTCAGTTTTGCTCGTCTTCCACTCTGAAAAGAGTAGAACAGGCTGTGTGCTCTCCTGCCCTGTGCACGAGGAAGGGTTTTCATGCCTTCAGAAGGAGGGGTGCATGGTTATAAGCTAGTAGAAACACTTAAAGCTGGCTAGGGAAAGAAATGGGGGTCTTTCAGAATGAAAAGAGTTGAGCTGGCTGCTCTCTTGATGCAGCCAGCAGGAGTCTTTAGTGGAGTCCATTTTTGTACCACGTGAAAGTACTCGAAAAGGCAGCTTTGGTAGAGCTGGAAAGTGCTAATGTCACCTTTGTTACTGAAAGGAATTACACAGACAGAGTGAAAAAAAGAGCATAGGAGTTCTCTGCTTAAATGCAAAGGGGGGCTTGGGGGTGGAATTTAAAGAAAAGACCAAGATTGATTTTTACAGGCACAAAATGGTCCGCTGGAACTCGTTGCTACAAAACAATGCTGAAATGAAGTACTATGTCTCCTGAAAGATTGTGTGGCCACAAAAATATTCTGTGCTGGTTTTGCTGAAGGGATGAAGTTTCAGAACAGTTGTTAGCGTCTGAGCTTGAAGTTGGGCTGCACCTAGTAGTTATGTACAGAGGAGGAGGGTCTCTTCTGAGAAGCTTGTTGTCAATTGATAACTGACTGTGGCTTTCTTGTTAGCTGTATCTGCAATGAAGCATGGGGTTTTCTGCACTCACTTCTCCATCTTACTGTGCTGTGCCTCAGCCAGCAAGGAGAATGTTGCACAGACCTGTCTTGTTTTGCATTGGAGCACGTGAGAAACTCTTAACAGGACCAAGACAAGAGTATCTGACCCAGCACTATCTTGCCTTGTGAAACAACCCAGACCGCTGAGATTCGCATCCTTCCCCTTGGTGTGGCCGCTGGCTCTTGCCAAAAAATCTCTGCCTTTGGATTCTTACCCTTTAGCAATGTCCTTGTTCCTTAGGATCTCTCAGCGGGTGGAAACCAGCCGGGCACAGCTTCAGGCGATCAGTGAGAGAGTCACGCTCGCACAAGCAAAGATTGAGAAGATCAAGGGCAGCAAGAAGGCTATTAAGGTAGTGACTCCAGTGAAGGCTGTGTAGCCTCTCTCCTTCTTCCCACTTTCTATCTTTACCCCTAAAGCAAGCTCTGCAGAAAAACAGATGCTGCCCATCCACCTCTCTGTGCCTTGCTGCTGAGCAGGAGTTGTGATGAGAATCCCCATTCTGACAAGGCCAGTTAATGATTCTTAAACCCATGGACCACCCAGCTCCTGGCCATATGAGGCCTGTATAAGTTGTTGCCTTAGCTACTACCTTTGAAATAAAACAGCTTTGTGCTTTGCTATGCCCATCACCCTCTCATTTCATGTTCTTACCATCTTGCATTATTTGAATAGGAGCTGCTGATAGAGAGCCTCCCCTCCAATGCATGTTTATCTGTGTGAGCTGTGTAAAACTGGTGGAAGTCTTCCTGTTACCATTCCTGCTGTATTTAATACAGTGTTTCCAGTTCCCTTCCTGCACTTCTGAAGCCTTTCTGCTTCCTGTTGCTTACAGAGAGAGAGAACTTTTGGTACTTCAGCTTTCAAAATTGATGGCCCTCATGATGGTTTCTGTAGAAATAGCCCTTAGGAGCCTGTTGACTCCAAGGCTCTCCATTCCCACGGGCAGCACAGATCATGTGCCTTAATCTATTCCACATGTTTCTGCAGCAGAAGATTGCTTAGTTGCTGGGATTTTGAAATCCCTCCTTGTCTCTCCTCAGGTATTTTCCAGTGCCAAGTATCCTGCCCCTGAACGGCTGCAGGAGTACTGTTCGATTTTTGCTGGTGCAGAAGATCCAGCTAAACAGAAGTGGCCGAGACACAAGATCCAGAGCAAGCACCGAATGCTGGATGAAAAATCCTTGCAGGTAAGGAGGAGGAGGAAAGACCATGAGATGAACAAGAAAAGAGAAGTATCCTTGATGAAGTGGACCAGAGTTTTAGGTATAGGTGGGGAGCTGAATAGCTGTTATCTGCAGCAGGTAGTGTTGAAGGAGGTGGTGTTGTCGAGTTCCTTTCTTGTTTGTGTACTGAGTGACAGGGAGATGCTTCTTAGGATGGTCTGAGAAGTTTGATGTGAAAGAGCACCCCAACAATTTGGGTCAAAGTCTCCTTGCCTGGATTGGAAAGAAGAGAGGACAAGTCGGTATCTGTAAAGGTTAATGCATGTGTGCTGTGCTAGGAGTAGCAGATGTGCTCTTCCTGGCAGGTCAGGGTTCAAGGTGTCAGCTTCCGTGCTCTCTTCCCCTTAAGAGACTTGCTTCCACATCCTTGTATGCCTTGGCCCAAAAATAAACCTGCCACTGAATGTTTTATCACACTAAACCTTCCTGAGTTTTAATGGAGTTGAGGTCTCTGTACAGCGAGGTAGTTATGAATATTTCAGCCAGGCTGGGAAGCGGGGTTGCTGGCCGAATGGACAGCTGGCACACTTGGGCAGCTTTTGTGCATCCTTCAAGGCCTGGCAGTAGCCCAGGACAGAGCCGCATGGGACCTGTTGTCGGCCAGCTGGGGCAAGCCAACTGCTGTTGTGCTGGCAGTCTGATGGTCCCATCCCATCAGACAGCCTGCAGGGAGCAGAGGTACACAGGCACTGACAAGGGAGGGACTGGTGCTGATGTACAGACCCTCACACAAGGGGGAGACTGAAAAGAGAATTAACTGGTAGAGGCAATGTCCCACAAAGAGCAAATGGCGTGCCCATTCGACTTGCCTGCTGGTAAGCTCTGTGTGCTCTTCTTTGCAGCCTATGTCACTCGCCTGCAGTGCCACCCTTCCCCTCACCCAGGCGATCTCTGCTCCGCTGCAGAGTTCTGCTCTCCATGATCAAGGCTGCCATCACCACAGGGACTTTTGCAGACTCCATTGGATGTTTGTGCTTCTTCCCCTCCTCCTGTGACTCAGTTGTCTCTTTGAACTATTTCTTTTTTGGGAGAGCCTGCGGCTTTGTCACCCACAACTCTTTTGTGGGGTAGGACAGTGCTGTGCTGACAAGTGGCTTATGAAAGATAGAAGCATCTGCAAGAGTGGCAGCTGCTGTGCAGTGGGGCTCAGTGTGGTCCAAACACCATCCAGGGGGACAGGGCCTTCTTATCTACAGCTGAGCATGAGCCTGATGTGCCTTGCAGTAATGAAATGTGACAGAGAGAAGTCTAATGTTTGCATTTATACCCTCCTCAATTATTCAGGGCTTTCAGCAGAGGCTCACCGCCTGTTTTCACTTCTAATGAGGGCCTCTTTGCTGGGAGCAGTCACAGTGGCCTTCGCTAACTTCGCGCGCACACACACACACATTCACACCCCGTCAGGAAAGCAAGCTCTGCTCCTGTCATTTTGAGGGTAAGTAATGGCAGCCTGTGCTGAGTGCTTAGGGTTTGTGCTTTGGGGCAAACTGTATGTGGTTCTGCAATTTTATTTTAAAAATTCTTCCCTTCTGGGAGATTCTCTTATGCCCTCCACTCCACAAGCAAATGAAGACTCAGCTGGTGAGAGGACAGAGGCATAGGTTGGTAATGTAAGCACTGACAGATAGGAACACTGTAGATGGGGTCCTTGTGTTAAGCCTGACTCACTTGCTTTGCACGTGGCTGCATTAGCAGCTAGGCACTGTTAAATGTGAGCTGGCTGCAGCCTTTTAGGGCTTCTGAGGTGCTGGGCACTGCCTTTATGGGTGGGATGCCTCTGAGTGCTGAGGTACCCTTCGGGAGGCTGGAAAACAGGGTTCTCCACTGGAGAGATTCATCTGGGACCGGGGAGAGGTCCCAGGTTACTGGAGGTACCTCATTAGACTTCAGCAGTGTCAGTAACCTGAGCTGCCCTGTGTGCTCTGCGGAGTCCACCAAAAGCAGAGGCAAACACTTTCTAACCTTTAACTGCTTTTCCAGCTACCCTCTATTAGCACGAGAGAGAAGGGGGTTTCTGATGCATCACCCCAATTCCCATCATAAGATTGCGAGTTAATTAAACTTAAGAACCAGCATGACTTATGTATTGTTAACCATAGGTTCTGAGGGAAAAAAGTGTCTAGAAGTGCACCGTACGTGATCCTGCTAGGTGCCAAATCACCATGTTACAGGTGTTGGAGCATTCAAGCTCACTCCATGACTTCAGTTCGTTGAGGCTGTTGAACCTTTGGCTTACAGTCTTCATGTCACTTTAAGAAAACTCATTCTTAAATGATGTGTCAACTTGTGGAAATCACAGTTGCAGGATATTATTGATGACAGGTACCTATTCTAAATATCAAAACAGATCCAGATATTTTAAGGCTTGCACTTTGGTGGCATTTAAATTAAAAGGATTTACATTTCAGAGTAATGCACTTGGTGCTTTTATATCTGCCTTAGATTAGACTTATAAGTAAATGTAGGTAATGGTTGGTTTCTCGCTCCGCCTTTGAAGTGACGCACAGTCTTCCAATGCTAATTGAAATCTACATAGAGAGAAGTAAAGAAAATATATATTTGACTCGAGGGCTAAGTGTGTGTGAACGGTTCTGCAGAAACGTCAGTACTCCCTCATGCTTAAAAAATTAAACATTGCAAAATGAATATTAATGATCAAAAAGAACCTTTGTTTCTGAATCTCTGATTCTAGAATCTCTAAATAACAATTCACTCGTGTGTTTTTGCCTGTTTGCTGCTGCAGAAATGCAAGGTGTTCATTTCAGTGTATATTTCACAAGTTGGAATCTGTTATTTGGAGGAAACAAAAATCAGAACCTCCCAGTATTTCCCACAGTGTTTGTAGACTCGGAGCACCATACAAACTTGTGGTGGATTTGCTGAGCTGTGACTAAGCCATTTCCCAGGATTTCTGACTACCGAATTCAAACCTGAAATTTCCATTAGTGGAAATTGCTTATGTTGCTGCGCTGCGGTCTTAAAACTGAACCAGCAATGGTCTCCAATTCCCCCCTGCAAGTATAAAGTACATCTGGTGATGCTGGAAGTAGCAAGGTAGTAAAAGGCTGTGGGCAGCGTTGGAAGCTGTATCAGCACAGAGCTGCGAGGCTGCTGCTTGTCCCAGTTTGACTGAAGAATGAGTTGTGAAGGTGCTGATGAGGGATGTCGGGAGGGGTCTAGGAGGAGAGTTTGCTGTTTCATAGGCTCTCTCTGGGTTCAGGGACAAATTCCTTTCCTCCCTGTAGTGCCATGCATGCAGCAGTATGTTGTGGTCACTGAACATCATCCCCCAGAGCATCTGGCAGCGGGTGCTGTCATGCTAGCTGAAACGCTGGTCTGATCTGGGATGGCAATTCCTGTGCTCTGTAAAAGTCAAGCAGTTCAGATGTAATAAGTTCTTTTCTAAAGGGAGTTCTATATATTATGCATGAAGTTTTAGAACCAAGAGAGAGGAGATTTCAGTTCATTAGAGTTGAAAACTCCTGCAAATCCCTCAGGCTTTGCAAAACCATCTGGCACGTTCCACCCTGCACACTCCTGATCTCTTGCCTAGTGAAGGCATGCAATTTTTCCCTAACCTTCCTTTGCCTTCTCTGCATACCCCACTAGTGGGATCACCTTGCCTAAAACATCAGGTGAAGGCAGCAGAGGGGAGGTTACAGAGATGTCTGGGGGCTCTGCTTGCATGAAAATGTCTGGTATCTCCCAGCTGGAGACGCTATAGCAAATGCTTAGTTCAGACAGAGATGTTCAATCCCTCCCTCTGGTTATAGGAACTCAAATAGCTGTTTTATTTTGATGGATTCTTGCCACTGTCTTCTGTCTCCTGTCTTCTTGCAGGAGAAGCTCAAGTACTTCCCTGTGTGTGTGAGCACCAAAATTCACCAGGAAGATGATGCAGAAGAAGGTCTTGGCAGCCTCCCAAGGAACATCAGCTCCCTCAGCTCCCTGCTGCTCTTCAACACCACGGAGAACCTGTGAGCTGGCCCAGTACTGTGCTGGCCACCTGTCTCTGCTTGTGCTCAGGGGAGCTATCCCTGCTCCAGGGCAGCTGTGCTGCTTGCTTTCCTAGGGATCTTGCTTAGCAGACTCCTGATAGGACAGGGTTTGGTAGCTAGCAACCCTCACTCACTCTGCTCCATGGGTGGAATCCTCCACTCACCTGCCTTCAACCCAGCTTAACACTTCCTTGTTTTTTCCTGTTATCATTCTGTAAGTTCTCACCAGCCTTGAGAGCTGCTGTCACTTATCCTCTGCCCCATGTACCTACTTAGGTACCGCTCTTTCTCCTGTTGGCTCCTCACAACAACACTTGACCACTGTCACTGCTTTAACATCTCCATTGCCACATGCACTGCACTTCCCTTTTCCATCTGATTTCACCTCATGGTTCTTCCTTCTGCCCGCACTGAAGGCCTTCTTTAAATCCTAGTTGAGCTTTCCGCTGCTGGACCTCCTCTTTCTTCCCAAGCCACTGATTATTTCCCCCTTTTTTTTTTTTTTCCTCCTCCCTTAATAAGGCACCTGGAGAGGCTGTTGTCTTGCTGAAGGTTTTGAGGCAGTCTCAGGCCGGAAAGTGGGAGGTGAGCTAGGTAATGGTGGCAGTGTGGTGGGGCTTTGCTGCAGGATGGATGTGTGTGCTGGAAGAATGGAGAACTGATAGGCTTCTGGCTGTGGAGGAGTGAGGCAGGAAGAAGGGCTTGAAGAAGACTGAAGGAGGGCCCAACGCGTTCCACCTGCTTGAGTAACTTGGGAGCTCTCCTTCAAGTCCTTCTTGGCTAAAACTGTTTGTTGAGGTGGCCTCACTAAAATGCTTGCTTTCTGCCATAGGTACAAGAAGTATGTTTTCTTGGATCCGCTAGCAGGAGCAGTGACCAAGACCCATGTGGCTCTGGAAACAGAGACAGAAGAGAAGCTTTTCGATGCTCCTCTCTCCATCACTGAAAGGGGACAGCTGGACCGGCAGGTGAGATGTAGCTGAGGGGATGCAGTTGCTTCCCAGTCAAGGTATGTACTTAGCTTTCTGAGAGGAGGAAAAAGCTTTTGTAGGGCAGAGAACAGTAGTGGAATGCCCTCCCCCCGCGGCTTCAAGGTAACTTGCTTATCAAAAAGACCTTGCCTATTTTTGTGCCTGCAGTCCTGATTTGTGCTTAATGGATGAGACAAAGCCCTTAAACTTGGCAGGTGTCTCTCAGTCATTTGCTGGATGGTATGAGAAGTGTCATGTAATATGATTCACCTTGCTGCTGGACCTCAAAGTTATAGAGGAGTTTGGAGACTCCATCACTTGATCATCTGTCTCCCTTGTGCTAATTCCTGTAGAGGAGAGGGTGTGAGATGCCATGGCTGGAAGGTGCCTGGGGGAAGGCTTGTGCCCTATTGTTCCTGCTGGAAAGGGCCACTTGCTAATGAAAATGGAAAGGCCAACCGGCCTGAACAAAGGGGTGTGGTGCTTGGTGTGGACATGGGACAGGCAGGGCACCAGTCTATGCTGCTCCCGCACGACTGACCTTGTAACAAACACCCTGTAGTGATCGTACCCGGGGCTTTATTGGTGTATGGTTGAATGTGTGGTTTGGGGCTGGAGAAAGAAGGCTGGGAGCTTGTTGGGTCAGACTGGAGAAGAAAGCATTGTATTTAGAAAACAAGAGCATAGAGTTGTATGGCCAGCTGAGGGCCAGCCACAGTAGCAAAGCCCACCTGAGAGCCCAGTCTTGACTGCCATCCAGGCTATTCTCTGCAGTGCCCCTGCTTGCTGCAAGGGAAAAGGAGTGCCTTCACTGCACTGTCTTTTTATTTCTTTTAGGTAGCTGAAAATTACTTCTATGTGCCAGATCTGGGTCAGGTCCCTGAGATCGATGTGCCATCCTATCTGCCAGACCTGCCTGGCATTGCTGCAGATCTCATGTACAGCGCTGACCTGGGCCCTGGCATCGCACCATCCGCTCCAAGCAGTGCTATTCCAGAGCTGCCCACTTTCAGCACTGAGTCAGTGGAGCCTTCACAAGCAGGTATTTCCAATCACCATTCCCAGGACCCTGTGAAGGATGAAGTGGGGAGGGTTCACTGAAAGAAGGTGGAACAAGGCAGAAAGTTCCTTAGCGAAGAGGTCAGAAGGGTGCATTTGGGTCTAAGTCAAAGCTGCAGCCTGCTCAAGCGCTGGCCAGACTCTGGACGCCTTGCCTCAGGACACTGCAGGGACCAAAGAACAGTGTGCAGGGAGGGACTGGCCTCAGGGCAGCAAGGTAGGAATCCCTTGGGTGAGCTGGACAGGCCCAGTGGAATGGAGCTGGGGAACACAGTGAATCTCAGCCCTGCTGTAAGAGATGCTACACAGGGTGAGGGTGCGTGGTGCTGCATGGTGCATGCTGAGGGACTTGTATCAGTTGCTGCTGAGGCTTGTGATGCTCACAGCTGAAGCTCTCAGATTGATGTCCTCTGAGATTGTTCAGATGCAACTTCTTTCATATTTCAGACCTTCAGGATCCTGGGCTTTTGCCACCTCCTCCGCCACCTCCTCCCCCACCTCCTCCTGTTATGCCAACTATTGTGCCTCCCCCACCGCCCCTGCCACAGTCTACAGCCCCCTCTGAACCAGCCCGGACAGCAAGTGAGGACAGTAGCAAGGCTGTGCCTGCAGGTAAGGGCTGCACACCTCCCATCTGCTTCACCAGCAGGATCTAACTCAACTCCTTAGGTTCAGTTCATGCCCTCTGTCCCCTTCCAGAATGGCCTCTTGGCAGAGGAGGGAACTGTTCCTGCCTGCCTGTGGGGGCTGCAGGCCTTCAGATTCATCTTGGCAGGCCTCTTTCTGGCTTAGCTGAGTGTGAGCCTGTGACTGAAAATGTCTGTGTCAGGCTCACAGTCCCAAGAAGAAGATGGCAGGGCATCAGAGCAGCCCTTTCTGTGGCGATTTGGCTGGGCTTGCAGCTGTACCCGGGGCTGATGCATGTCCTTCCTGTCCCTGCAGCTTCAGTCCAGGGAGCCCCGAAGGAGGTGGTGAACCCCTCAACTGGGCGTGCCAGTCTCCTGGAATCCATTCGCCAGGCAGGGGGCATTGGGAAGGCCAACCTCCGCAGTGTCAAGGAGAGGAAGCTGGAGAAGAAGAAGCAAAAGGAACAAGAACAAGGTGCTGAGGCTCTTATACAAATCTCATCTTCCTTTCTCTTTGCCCTGGGCTGGGGAGGTGTAGGTCTGGAGGAAGACTGGCATCCAGGAGCCCAAGGACTATACAGAGCAGAGAGGTGCTCTCACAGGTTGCTATAAGGCCTCCATTTTGACAGTGCCCTGTGGACTTTGTACGCTCCATCTGCCAGGCAAGCATACATGTTCCGAGTGGACACCCGCTCTGTCTTAGGATATGCTTAGAAGTTCACAGGTGCTGCATGAAGGACAGTGAAAAGAATCCCTGGAGCCAAGAAAGGGACACAGTTGAGCTGGTTTGAGCACATTGGTTTGGGTGGCTGCTGAGGGTATTTCAAACAGTTGATTTGGCAGAATGGGACTGCAGATGCCCAAGCCCTCTTGTTTCTAGAGCACTTCCATACTTAAATTTCCCCAGAGAATGTTGTTATCCCCCTAGTGCCTGGCTTCCTGATGTGAAACTGGGCTGTATTGGGAGGGGAGGATAGGGGTTGTGATATGAGGCTGAAGACTATTATTTTTCCTTACTCTGAAAAGAAAATGCTTTTACCTTACTGCTAGGCTCAGACTAACTCTTCCTTCTCATATGACTCTTGGGGTTTTGCTCTGTTTCAGTGAGAGCTACGGGACAAGGTGGAGATCTGATGTCAGACCTCTTCAACAAGCTGGTGCTGAGGCGCAAAGGTACTGTCACACAGGGTGGGCTGCTCCATCCCTCTAGGAAGGAGGTAGAGCTTTTTCAGGCACCTCAGTTGTCAACCACAGCCCTAGAACCAGGGGCAGACTCCTTCCTTAGGCCTGTGTGCCACAGCATAGCTGGGAGTGCATTTAGAGGGGGATGTCTGGGGAACTTCCCTTCTCATGATCAGCTGGAGACACCAGGGGGAGATTGTGTGCTCAAGGCAGATAATGGGCTCTGAAAACTGCCAGGGAGGGGCTCTGCAGGGTGAGGGTGAGACAGCAGTATCCCATAGAATTTCATCAGTGCAAGGAGAGCTGGTCCCCTCACTCACTCTCAGAGCATCTGTGTTGCCCACAGAGGGCAGGGGAGGGCATGGACCTACTCAGGTGGAACTTTGCTGAAACAAGCCCTTGCAGGGAGCTGTGGTGCCGTTTAAGCACATCTGCCGTTCTGCTTGCTTGGGTCAGCTGGCTGCTGAAGGCACAGTGCCACGAGGCATGTGTTTCACTTCACCTTCATTAAGCCTGCGTGTTCTCTAGGCCCCAGGTGCCACTCACTGGAGCTTTTCCTTCCCTCCCAGGTATTTCAGGGAAAGGCCCAGGAGCCTCAGGAAATCCCGATGCTCCTGGCAGTCCCGCTGGTGCCTTTGCTCGTATGTCAGACTCGATACCACCCCTCCCACCCCCACAGCAGCCCCCGGGTGAAGAGGATGAGGATGACTGGGAGTCATAGATGGTAGCAGTTGTGCATCAGCATGAATCCCAGGACTCTTGAACTATGCACCTTTGAGTCACCAGTCTGGAAGGACCTACAGAAGGTGGGCTCTGGCATGGGAGGGGCACCCTGTCATTTCTTCTGGAAGAAGGGCAGCAGGAACTAACCACAACCAAGTTGTTGCTGATGAGGGGTTTTGTTCTGCTGTCTGCTGGTCTCCACCCCAAGTACTACAATCCAGCTCAAATCCTGCTGCAGCTTACAATGAATCAATAAATCCTGCCTTAGCTGGAGGGCAGTAGGGCAGCTTGTGCTCAGAGGATCAGAACAAGTATTGTTCCTGATTTCAAGGGCCCTTCATCTTGCTTAATGTGACTGGTGATGACTGCAGGAGCATCATCCCTGGCAGACAAACAGTCCTTGCCTCATTTGTCTCTGCTGCTTGCTTGCTGAAGTTCATGTTTGTTTGGGTGTTGCAAGTTTTGAGTCCTTGAAGATGAAGCTGGATAGTGGTGAGTGAGTGAATGAGGGTGGAAGAGGGAGTCTGTCTGTCCCTTCACGGAAAAGTCTGATTACTGGTGCCTCTGTACTTGATGGTTTCTTTCTGTCCCTGGCTTACGGCAATTCCTTGGCTGTTGCTTTCTGAAAAATTGCAATAAAGCTCAAGGAAGGAGGTCTTAGCAGCCTTCACTCTGATAAAGGAGGGAAATGTGCTCAATAAAGAGTAGCTTAAGGGAAAGCCTACTCTCAGCTCAAGCTGGGGCTGACCTTACACCACCACCACCAACCACAGGCCAGGAGGGCACCAGCTGTTTACAAGCCCCCCTACTCCAGCTGCTGATTTCAGTGAGATTCAGACAGCGCTTAACCAGAGTGGGAGTCCTATGCCCACAGAAGGAGCAGGGGACTCAGAGCAGAAGTTTGTGAGAATCTGCTGTGTTTTCCCCTGTGGGGCCAATTAACACAGGGGGAGCAGGTACCAGCTCCATGTCTCAATTTAAGTGCTTTCTTCACTGTGAAGTGCCTTGAGAGACAGCATCCAGTTGCTGAAAGAAACCGGCAAGGAAGCAAAGCAACCTCTCTTGTTTGAGATGACAGAAAGAGCTGAGAGCGGCCGTGGGATTACACAGCCACCCCTGTTATCAGTTACCCCCAGCCCAGGACACGGAAAAGAACCTCTAGAAAACTGCACCAAAAAAAGTTTGACCATTTTCCGCAGAAAGTTACCATGAGTACAAAAAAAGCCTGTATGCAGTAAAAAGCACAGAGTGATCCTATGATTAAGATCCTATGATTAAAAGTGATCAAAGGAGAAGCGGTGTGCTGCGTTATGGCCATATCATTATTGCCCCCAAAAGAATGATTCAGTCCTTCAATTTAGTACCAGCTTGAAGCAAGGTAGAAAGAAGGAGATTAAAAAACTACCCCACATCTTACCTGTCTCACTGTGTAATTCCAACACAGTACAAACTAATGGCCTGTTACCTTAAAGGTAACAGCTAAAAAATTCCACAAGAATTGTAAAGTTTGGTCGTCAGACACCCTAAAGTTGGCCACTGATGTGACAGAGCCAATGTGTTCGATCCAAATAATCATAATCCCCACACTTAAATGTCTGGGTTGAAAATATTTAATAGACTTACTTACATAAAACCTTAACAGCTGTAAACAAATAGGAGCCTCCTGCTACCTTCACCAGCGTTGGTCCTGCAACCAGTTTCTCTCCTGGCTGCGTTGGTGAAGGCTAAGTGTTCATTCTGAACAACAATCAAAGGGGGCAGAGAGGAGATTAACAAACTACTTGGAACAGAACAGGAACCTGCGTTGCTTTGGGTGTTCTTCAAAAGGTGTGGATCACAGAGTTGACCTACAGCTTGCTTTTCTGGTCTGCATCAGTCTGATTTCCCTCGGTGGAACTAGGAACACACAAAACCAGATAAGGTCAGGGACAAACTAACACTAAAGCACCAAACTGAAGGTTTGAAGAAAGTACAAATGAATACATTGGGAAAGAGTTTCTGCAGCAGTATGTGAGAAACAAGTTCTGACCTTTCTTAACTCTGCAAAAGCTGATCCAAAGGCAGATTTGACCTGGATTCTCTCCCTGATCCACTGTGGCAGCTTGTTAAGGATGGCAGGGCGTGCATACCTGTGGTCCAGGAGCAGGATGCTTGCAAAGTCCTTCTGGTGGCGAATAGCTCTTCCTGTACAAAGTGTGCAGCTGTGTTAAACTGCAGTACTGAGCTCTTTGTTCCCAGGCAAGTAAGCTCATGTATGCATCATTTGTAATCAGAATGATTGGTTCTGCTTCCTTTTTCCCATCCTGCTTTGGTGCAGCCACATTTTGTATCCCCCAGCCTGTCCAAGGAAGGATGAATTACCTATTGACTGGTTTACTGCCTTCATGCACAGGTTTTCAATCAGCACTCTGCTAGGTGCCTGGCTAGCAGCTCTTGGCTGGAAAGGAGAAATAGGTCAGAGTGAACACGAGGGTGATGTTAATCAAACTAGGGAGAGTCTTCATGAAGAAGTGAGGTAAACAAATATTTTTATCCTGGCAGAATGAGTGGGTATCCACACAGACCCCAAGCTGAGTGCAAGGAGGGACAGAAGAAAAGCTGCAGTTATAGAAAATCATTTTGAGCAGTCACAGAGAGCCAGCCTGAGGCCCCCTTGAAAGCAGAGCACTTGTCCCTTGCTGCTCAGGAACAGCATCTCCAGTGGGCAGTGAGTGAGAACAAGTACGCCTAGAGAAGTGAGCCCGGCATACACTTTCTACTGCCTTGCCACCTCCTCTGCTGTGAAGGGACCTGGCTCCCCTTGGAACACGCTTCCCGGGGAGTCCTGGTGTTGCTTCCCTCCACTGACCCTTGTGCATAGGGCTTACTGTACACATGCAGTATGGGGATGGCTGTGCTCCTGTTACCACGGTCTGAGAAACATGGAAAAGCTCAAAGGAAAAAGAAGCCTTTGAAGGCAACAGTGGAACTCGGGTGCCAGGAGGGAAGTTAGTAGTAAAAATCAGAGGTAAAAAAAGCAGAGGTGTAAGTGTCTGTTACCATTGTTTTATCAAGCCAAGTCATTTTCTCTTGAAGCTCTGGAGATTTAATGTTGGGGTAAGGCATTCCCACCATAATCACACACCTGCAAGGGATGAGGGAGGACCGCGTTATTCTTTATGTCTCATCCTAAAGCACTTTGCCAACAGACTGATAAATTAGAGGTCACTGTACCCCTGAAAGACAGCCAGCCTTGAAGACCAAAGGCGGCAGTAAAACACAGCAGTCTGACAAGCACACTCTGAACTGGAAGCTGCAGAGGGATTCAGGGTGCCAGAACAAGGAATTATCTAGCACAGCAAGCCTAACTGCACTACTCGCATGAAAAGTACGCTGGACAAGTGAGTTTTACATTACCTGCAGACTCTGTCCCATTGGCTCGAGCATCAGCCCAAGCCACGTGATCCCCACACTTTCTATCTATGCAAGTACCGATGTGTCCATCCTGCTCAGTCACTGCACTGCAAGCCAAGTGCTCGCCTCAAAAGGAGGCCTTACCTTCCCAGGTCGTCTGAGAAGTTGATCCCTTCACTCATTTTGCCTCCAACTACAGAAAGCAGCAGGGCCCCCGTCATCTGGCCTCCAGCCTGGCTGCACCGCTGCAAGAGAGGGACCAGCAACTTAGACCAGAGCAGGGAATATTTGTGTGCTTCAGAAACACACACCTGGACTAGAGCCCTCTTTCCTAGCTAAAAGCTGCAGTGCTCTCTTTATCAGCGCTCCCTTCCGTAGATGAGATGATTCACTCCCACCACCCTGCCAGCTCTGCTCACCTTTATGCACTTGGCGTACTCTGCCAGCACCTGCTCCACCTGGTTGGCTTTCTTAGGTTCCTGAAAGATCTGCCACACAGTGCATCAGTTACAGCACCAGGAAGCAAGCAACAACAAAACAGATCATTTTATTCACATGCCATTAAATAGCACATGGAACTAAGACCAGGAAAGGGCAAGTTTACTGTAAAAAAACAAAAAAAACAAAAAAAAACCACTTAACCAGCACCTATCCCCTGTACCCCTGGAAAAGCAGGGCATGCTCACTACAGCAGTTCTCAGCTGGGCTCTGAAGGGAGCAGCAGCTTCTCCTGCCCTCCAACATTCCCTTCCATCTTAGGCAGCTTTGTCTAATGCTACAAGAAGTCGGAAGTCATCCAAGAGATGAAAGGCTGGAAAACACATGCCCTTCTTCCAGATAGAGGCGCAGCAGGATGGAGAGACCCTCCAGCTGAAGGGTCTCAGAGGACAGTGATTGGACCAACTAATTTGAATCACCAGTTAATTCCATGTAATGGTTCCTTTGCCCAGGAAATATATTAGTTTTCTATGCACAGAGTAATATTTCTTTGTGTTATTCCAGCATCCCTAATGGAGTTATAAACTAACAAGTTACTGAAAGTCCTTGCAATTAATTGAGCCTGGATCTCAATAGGTGCTGCACCTTGGCTTAAATCACAACGTATTGTTCTGGTAAACAACAAATGCAGCACCTATCTTTTCTGTGACAGTAAAGAACATGCAGGATGGGTTTTCTTTGGTTAGCAAGGAGTGCTGTGAGCATTTTACCAGCCAGAGGCAGTCTTTCCGTACAAAAGTAACTGGCAATTACAAACGTAAGCCAAATCTATTTAATTCATTAAACAGTAGCTATTTAATCCTCTGACTTAAATTAATTTTTCCTCTGTAATTTAAATAGAATCTCAGTGTGATCTCACCACAGCCACCTCAGGAAGGACTTTAACCTTCCTCTTCTATGATATGATCTTGTGTGTAGGCAGCTGAAAGTCACACTCTCTGCACTGCTACCAAATTGCTTTGCTAACGCATATCCAATTTGCTGGAGACTGCAAAGGCCAAACAAGAACAGATCAGCTGAAAGGCAGAACAAGTGGCATGACTGCGGTGTGAGCCCGTGGAGATGCCAGACAAACCATAGGGACTCCCACAGAACGCACCTGAAAGACATTTTGAATGACGGCTGTGCAAACGTGGAGAAGCTGAAGTGTGGTGTTTCCACCACAAAAACCTACAGGCAGATCCATATGCCAGAATGCCTGCACCAAGGCTGTGAAATACTGGGACTGTGCTCTGTTAATGCATGTCGTAAGTTATCAGCTTTTGATAAAAGAGAAATCACATGACAAGATATCTGTCATTCTCTCTTTTCTTTTTTCCTGGCACATGACCAAGGTCCCTGCCTCACCCCCCAGGACAGTCACACTGCCTGAGCACCCAGCCTTCAAGTACTTGGGACAGTACTTGCACAGATTTCATATCTGCAGTAATCTCCCTGTTTAATGTTTCACAGTGCTCTTCCAAAAGCAGTCACCACTGCTGGTCTTTCAGTTCTCAGCTCTACACTTCTACCAGAAAAATACTAACAACGTTTGTCCTATGAATTGCAGGCTAGTACAGTTCCGTCTGCCCCTTGGCCACACTGGTCTGTGGGCAAGGGACAAACAGCTGAGTCTGGGAAGAACCAATTCCCTGTAGCAGCTCAGCTCAAACAGCTCCCCAGCTGCAAGGGAACAAGCTCACTGGCTACAGAAAGCGGAGACTGTCTCCCCCCATGGCCACTACAGACTGCGCGCTTAAAGAATCTATAGCTGCATTTAATCTAATTTAGATCCCAGCTCCGTGATCAGCCGCCCGGGAAGTATCATTTATTCATTACTGGAGGGATTGGCTAGATAAACATCCGCTCTGCTCTGCTGTGCAGAGTATGAGAACAACTCGGGGAGAGGCCTGTAATGCATAGATAATTGTTTGACTTTTGAAGCTCCTATTTGCAGTACCAACTGCCCCTGGCTGCACAATTACCTTCTTCTTAGTTGCCAGGCGGGTGAGCAGCCCTGCTTTCTCCCAGTGCGCATACACCTGCTTCTCATAGTCATAGGAGGGGAAGAAGCACACCACACCCCCTGGGACCACATTGCACAGGTTGCAGAGGATTCGGCCTGTCTCATCCATCTGCAAGAGAGAGACAAGAGCATATTGCAGCTGACAGGAGCTCCAACTAATGCCACTCCAATTCTGTGCACGATCCCAGGACCACACCTCCCCTATGGCATGCATTGGTGGAGGAAAAATGTGGGAAATACGTGAGGCCTGAGTGCTGCTAAGGGAGCTGGGAATTGCTGAAAAGCTGTTCACTGCTTGGCTTTTCCTCCTAATTTAGAGTTTCCATTGCCAGTGTGGAGCAGTGGTCGCTCAGGAGGGTCTGTGTTGTACCAGTGGATGGAAATGTCTCGTACTAGAAAAGATGTGGAGAGCTAGCTAGCACATCTGGTGGGATTCAGAGCAGACCCAGCACCTTGTGCTGGGTGCTGACTGAGCAAAGGAAGGGAGGAGCGCAGAACCATGACAATGACCAGCTCCGAGCTGCCTCTCCTCTAATGCACATCGAGGGATTTCTCTCGGCCCTCACAAACGCAAATGAAGACAGTTGAGTCATTCTCAATAGGCAAGTTATTGGAATAGGAGAGCTGGTGAGAGGAGTACATGACTTACAAACTGTGTTTAGGGCTGCACTATGCAGGGCTGCCCTGCTCCACTGACAGAGTCCTCCAATCTGGGAAGTAGTCAGACCTCTTTCTGGTGTCCAGCCCACAAATGCAGGATCTCAGTACAGCTAAACATCTGCTAGTCTTCCTCACCTCCAAGAGATTCTTCTGAGCAGGCAGCTCAACACCACACTCCTCTTTCCCAATTACCTGGCAACACACCAGCCCCAAATCCCACGTATTGCCCCTCCCATGGCCTCTGATCATTACATCTTTCGGAAAGTACTATGAAACATAGTCAAGTGAACCAAAATACAAAAAGACACTTCAGAAGGGAACAAAGGAAGACTGACCATCTGGGGCAGGTCTCTTGTCTGGTAGGTGAACTCCAGCTGCTGGTTGGAAGGACCACTGCAGAGGACTATGGGTAAAATGTTTTCTGGAGGGATCACGTGTCCTGGAGACAAAAAAAAAGCAGTGAGAGTCAACATCACTGCCCTGTGCACCAACACTGCTAGCTGAGAAGCATCACCTGGGTGCAATGACACAGGCATGCATTTGTCTGGCTAGGCACTCAGCTGCTCTGGCCTCTGCTCCCCAAGCTCCTGGGAAGAAGGCAAGGTGCTGCCTGCTGCTGCTGGCCAAGAGCACTGAGGAGCTCAGTGGGAGGGAACAAGCACCCCTTTGCTGCCATGACTTCTAGGAAAGATGCCATGTTGCTTAGAGTGCTGACAAAACAGCACCAATGGCAGATGGTCCGACACAGATTATGACCCCTCCCTGTTCCCCCAGCACACCTACCACAAGAGAACTCCACAATGCGTGCGGGATCCACACCAGCACAGGACAGCAGCTGCTCTCGGAAATCAGCCACCTGTGGACCGCAAGCCAGAGAGAGATGAAGTCCCAAGGGACACTGCACCAACAGCCCGGGTACTGCTCCTTGAGCATCAGTGCTCAGACAGCTGATGAGCTCAGTAAGGGGGGCTGCCAGTAAGGAAAGGAGATAAGCTTTCTCCATGATGTGAAAACTGAGAGCATGAGAATGCTCAGCCAGCAGCCATTCTCTGCTCCCACGTTTTTGGGACCTTCTGTGCCCCTGCCTTGCTGTCTTCTGCTCAGGCTAAGCCAAGTGCTCAGGAGCAGAATCTCAAGCTGGCCCAAGCAGAACAGGAAGCATGAAATGCAGGCAAGGTGCCTTTTAGTGCCCGTGCTCCTGAGTCTTGCTGTGGCCCTGCTGTGTGGGTCAAGTTCCCTGTGTAGAACCCCCTCCTCTCTTCATCCTACTCCAATTTCAGACCTCCCCAGGCCCAAAAGCCCACTGCCAAGGCTCCCAAGCACTGTACAATCCACATCATGGATTGCAGCTATATCCTCTCTCTGAGTTGCAGACAGAAGGGCTCAAAGTTGGAGTGGAGGCCTTCCAAAAAAAGGCCACCGCTTCTCCAAGGTCCTGCACTTCACAACTTTCTTCCATCCCTTGTCTTCACAAGAGCAAAGAGAAGATTTCAGGATATTTCTACCCAGAAACAGGAACGGAGGAGGAGCAGGAGAAATCTTTTCCCACACACAGCACAGGAAGTGAGAAGAGCATGTCCCAGTGGGACCAAGCTCTTCTCTCTCTGTGCCTGCTTGTAGATAGCACCAGAGATGTCCTTATTCACTCACCGGCTGCATGGTGCCCCCAGCAATGATTACAGCACGGCATTCTTTCACCACCTTGGCAAAGTGGACAGCTGGATTCAGCAAGAGGAATTTGAGGCTGCTCTGACCAATAGTGTCTGGAAAAAAAAGAGAGGTGGCATTGTGAACTACCTGCGAGAAACAGGGATACAAGAGATACTCCCTCTTGCCCTGGACACTCTGGAAGATCCCTACCTCTCAAAACAAGGTCCTGCTATTCAATGCTGCCATGGCAGCAATGGGTAATGACAACCTCAAAGTTACTTTCCATCTCCTAGTCTTCCTGGAGCTGCGAAGAGGCACACTGAATTGCAAGATAAAAACCAACATCCAAAGTGGGAGCTGAGATCTGCAAGCCCTAGCTCCAATGCCCTTGTTAAGAATTCCTTTGGAATCGTGAGAGTCCTCGCACAGCCTGAGCCTGCCAGCCCCAGTCAAGGCTGCACAGGTACGTTCTGGTAGGACTACAGGCTCACAATCGTCTCCCTCCTGCTGGTGAAATGGACGGTTTTAAGTCATGTCTCCTCTCACCAGCTCTCCTATTCCAGTACCTTGCCTATTGAGAATGACTCGACCGTCTTCATTTGCGTTCGTGAGGGCTGAGAGAAATCCCTCGATGTGCATCAGAGGAGAGGCAGCTCGGAGCTGGTCATTGTCAGCCTCCACGGGAGGGCTCTGGAGAGGGCCTGATGGCCAGAAGAGAAAGAGAGAGGCAGGCAGTGCGAGCTACACTTCTAAAGGCAGTTCTGAGTGCTAAATACAGATGGAACACGATATCCAAGTCCCATGTCATTGCTAACAACAACATAAAAAAAAAAAAGATCTGGTTTTGTAGCTGGAACCACTAAACTGTTACCGATGATAGCTCAGGTTACAGAGCCAGCAGGTCACAGCAGTGCAAAGCTTAAGTGCATTCAGTATAAACACAATCACATCACTCCACTTGGTAGGGACCTCAGGAGATCTAATCAAATGTATAATTGCCAAAGTCATCTAGTCAGATATATTAAAAACACCTCTGCAGTACACCTCCTGCAGTCTCTCACTCTTTGGTTCTGCATTCCCTTTCCCCCATGCAGACGCACGTTCCATATTCTCACTTTGTTCATAAATGCACAAGTGGAGGATGTCTGAACTCACCCTCCTTATAAGATCCCTGCTGGAGAGTCATAAGAAAGTTCTGCAAACCAGCCAGCTTCTGGTTCTCCTTGTTGGTCTTCACAGCTGGGGCAGGATTGCCATATCGCTCCACAAATCCAAAAAGCTGCCAAGCAAAATCCAGAAAGGCTAAGACTACTAACAGCAGGAAACAGATGAGACAGAAACAGGTTTTCTGGCCTGGTGCAGATAACATTCCTTGGCAGGTGTTCACAAACCTGCCCAATCAGAATCTATCAGCAAAATCCCATTATTTTTCCCATCCATCAAATCAAAACCAAACAAGTCATTGAGCATTGACCATAAAGCTGCAGGAGCAGTACCTTCCTACTGATGAGGCTCTTCTCACAGTAACGCTGCACCTGTTGGAAAAAGACAGCAAAAATAACTGGTGCTCAGCATCCCACCTCCCATCCTGCTGCCCTCAGTCTGTGCCCAAAAGGAATATCACTTGCTGTGCTTGCTGTTCTCTTGGGGAGCAGTGAACAGTTCTTTGTGAGACAATTTATTGTCTCCAAATTCAAAGGCACTGCTTCTAAAGAGGAAATCTCTTTGGTTAAGGCCCTGTGTTTGGAGATTTGAGGGATGGGTTAGGTTATTGGAGTAGTAGTGTTTGTTTACACTCAACCTTTACAGTTTGGCTTTGCCTGCAGACAGCATCTGCACTCATACACGTTTAATTGCTTGTTTTCCTCTGCCCCAAGATCACCCATCCAACTTTAATGCACTGCTAACCAGACAGTAGCAGAAGAGTTCTGTATAACAGGGAAGCATGAGCGAGCTGCTAGAAAGCAGATGCTGCCATGTGGCACTTGATCCTACTTCCAGTTCTCACACAGGCTTCCTCATAACCTTGAATAAGCCATCAGCTGTACCCTACAGAAGACACTTGTGCTACCTTGAAGAGGTTGATATTGTCAATCTGGCTCTGAAACAGGAAGTCATTGATGGATTTCAGCTCTGTCCCTAAAAGAAAAGGAAAAAACAAAAATAAAAACCAACTTATCAGCTGCTTGGCCTGCATCATCTTACTTAGTGCCCACATCCATGTCCCTGCCCAATGGTACTACCTCAGGTGTTTGCTACAGTCTTACCTGTTTGGGAAACTGCCTGGCAGCTAGGATTTTGATTCACATTTCCTGTAAAATATGAAAACAATTAAAGGAAGGCTTACTATGAGTCTGTCTTAATGTTGAACAAGGAACTTTAGCAAACAACTGAGCCGAAAGCACAGCATAAGTACAAAAAAAAACAAAAACCTCCAAAGAATCAAGAATCAATTTCACATCTGGAAGAAGCAGCTATACAGAGAAAATGACAGCTCCCACTCAGTTTTCCCTTCCCTTGCAGGATAGCCCCATGCTGTAGGACAAGTGTGCTGCTGCATCCTAAGAAATGCTACGTACATTCCTTCTGTAGCAGGAAGCAGCAGGTAGGGTGGGTGCATACAAATGCTCACACAGTCATCGTGTTGCAAAGATGAAGGGACAGGGACTGCAGTGCATCCCTCACCCCTCCTCAATGCAGCACCAGGAGCTGGGAGGTGCACAGGCTGACGGGTGATTGGGAAGAGGGGAAAACCTGAGGACAGTTCCACACTCAGACCCTGACAGACAGAACAGTATTAATTGCTGCCATTCACTGTGCTTTATGTGCCAGTGTTTAACACCCACCTCACAATTCACTTTGCAGCCTCGATCATGAAGCTGTACTCAGGCTGCAGGCTAATGAGAGCACTGAGCCCAGTATGGGGAAGGGAAGACCAGCAGGGACTCGTCTGAGAGAAGGGCACAGAGCACCAACATGCTCCTGCACCAAAGAGCTGCTTTTTCCCTGTGTAAGAGGAACTTCTTTGTGAGCTTATGGCAGGCTCCCCTTAAGGCACACTGATGTATAGAAAACAGCGTGTTACAGGAGAGGAGCCATGCGAATGCCAGTAGATTTAAAAATCACAGAAAGGAAAGGCACCTCTCAAGAAAAGAAGAAAAAAAATAAGAACACTTTGCAGAGGCATGCCTGCCACAGGCAGAGGTCTTGCCGCCAGATGACACAGAAAGATTATTCTGTGCAGCTTTTGTGCAGTGCTGATTACTGTCACACCTCCTGTATTCCTCACTTTGGACCACAGCACCTCCCCATTCAAATCAGATCTGAAAATCACACAGGAAAAGGGGAACTGCTCCTACCAACTTACAACATCACCTGCTGCTCCTCAGCTAATGAAAAAAGAGAGGGGTTCAGGCAGACACCACGTCTTTACGTTATAAAACAGGCTGAGAAATGATAGTACTGGCACCAAACATGAGCAGCAACTCCTCACAGCTTGTGCAGGAGCAGGAGGGACAGTATTCCAAAGGAACACCAAATGCCTCTGAGTTTCTAAGCATCCACAGGGAGAGAAATGGCTTGCTTACCTCCCAGCATGACTACAAACCGCTCCAGCAAATACAGGATCTGCTTAATGTACATCAAGTTCTTTGCCTTCAAACGTTTCCTATGAAAAAAAAAAAGAGGTATTAGGCCCCAAAACATCTTCAAGGACTAACAGCTCCCTAAGCTATAGAGACAAGTAACTGAACTCCCCTCAATGAGGCAGAAAAGAACCAGACAGCCGCAGAAGAGATCTATACACTGGGGAACCATGAAGAAGCAGTTAGGAAGCAGATTCTGCTACGTGGCACTTGGCCCTACTTCCACGCTTCACACAGGCTTCCTGATAACCTTGAACAAGCCATCAGCTGTGTCTTTCATAAGACATTTGCTCATACTCCCTGTTTGTGACAGGGCTCTGAACACCCTGCTGACAGCCACCCCCAAGCACTCACCCATGCAGCCCAAGTACTTGGCTGTTCCTACAGACACCTTTGTCCTCACACACAAATTACACTGGCAGTGATGCCCCAAGTCTCTGCCGTGATAACATTGTGCAAATTCAGTTATTAGCATCAAGCACAATAATCAGCCACTGCAGGTATGACAAGATGTGAGATTTGGTCACAGTCAAAAAGCACAGAGCTTCCTCCTCCTCAGAGGTTCCTGCCTCTGCTGTAATGCCAGTCAGCGCACAAAAGGTTAAGATCCAGGAGATGAAAGACTGGAGCTTTCATAACTCTGCATCACAAAGCAGGAATGATTAGAGAGAGATTGGGAAAGAAACAGAGTGTAAGGAAAAGCCAGAATCCTCAGGGTATCCCCTTTCTCACAGCTTAATACCAGCCCCAGGAGTCTGACTTAGATGGGTTCTAGACAGAGATAATGATGCAAGCAGCTTTTCATCTGCAGAAGTATTAATGCAAATAACCTTCCTCTGGGAAAAAGCAAGAAAGGCCCTGCAGACATGAGACAAGCCACAGCATCCATCCTGCCTGCTGCTGTTACACTCTTCTCTGAGACCCTCACCTGTATCGCTCCATGTACTGCAGCAGCTGGGAGTGGGCACAGCACAGCTACAAGAACAAAAAGTAAAGCTGATATTATAGAGGAGCCGAGAAAGGGTGCTCACCCACAGTTAACAGGCCAGGCCATGACTCACCTGAGAGCCACTGACCTCCACACTATGGATACAGGTCATGGTATCTATGAGGTTGTGGGCCTCGTCGATGATTACAACCTGGTCCTTCAGGATGATCCCTGCAGCGCTCCTGGTGGCCTCATGCAAGAGCATCTGGTAGGGCAGCACCACCAGCTACAGGGGAACCACACGCTGCCCTGATTCCAGCTCTCGTCCTGATGGACTTAGAGCTCTCACCAGCAGCTCATAATAGGCCTACATCAGATGGCCTTGCAGAATTCCATCAAGTTACTTACTCATTATGGAAGAAGTAGCAAAAGAGACAGGAGAACATGCTTGAGAGGTAAGCTGAGGGAAAATGATTGTGCATACCAATTCCTGAACTAGTTTGACCCCCAAATAATTATGGTAAGAACAGACTAGAAGTGCAACTGCAAGTTCCTAATCTCCTTCCAAGGACTGAAAGTGTGTCTTTTGACAGAGAACCAAGCAAGGAAGAGCAGTGGCAAATGCTAAGACTAGAGCATAAGACTAGAGCCTGTATCGCCTCAGTTACTGTACATTTCGAGTATTTTGGAATGCTTGACTCAAAACTGAGACACACTTATAGCCTCCCTACTAGCTTGAAAGAGATACTCTCACTTTCCTTTTCTTTTTCAGCAAAACTAAACCTTACAGAAACACAGTCTGTTTACAGACTCCAAAAACAGTGTGCAACAAAGTGCTGGTTTGCTTTAGTAATTGGTTTATTCTTAGAGATCCTGGCACTGATTCCCTAAGCAGTGTCCACACCTCACCTGAGCAGCAGGAATGGCGTATCGACTCCCATAATAGGGGCAGGCTTTGGTCTCCTTTCCCAAAGTCACCAACTGCTCAATATCCTTCACTTCCACTAGAACTTCATCGCGGAGAAACTGCATTTGCTCATAGGAATAAAATGGGCACACAGTGCGACTCACACGTCTCTTCTTTCCTTCAACCTCTGCATCACTCTTCTTTTCTGACAGCAGAAATCAAAAGCAAGCCGTGAGTACCACTGAAAAATCTAAACTCAATACTCTGCACCCTTGTAGTGGTACCTTCTGAACTTCAAAGCAGGATTTGTCACGAGTATTGGATCCATCATCTATTGAAGGAGTATTAAAGCAGTGACATTTTCACCCTCACTGTGGACACTGCTCTTGCTGGTTAGATTTAGTCACGGAACATTTCCCCACATTTCTAGCAGTAAGTTACAAAGACAAGCATCCTTCCATTGCACAAGTCCTGACCAGTGCAAGACATTTAGCAAATATATACAGATCTGGGTGTGCTAACCTGGAGTACAAAAGGTAAAAACACTAAGGACCCCTAGCTCTGTTCCCCCAGCTTGCCCTTTTCAGACTCCTACCGCTCTCCTCCTAGAACCGACTGGCAGAGAGCACTGCCTGCAGCGTCTCACCCCCACCAGCTTTATCAGCCATTGTTTCCCTGTGCTAAAGTGTTCATACCATGTTTGTTCTTCTGCATCTCCGTGCAGCGATCATTGATGAGCTGCAGAGCCCCCAAGCGGCGCACCTCCTCATTCACACACAGGTTCTTAGACATGCAAAGAGAGGGGGCAGCAGGTTGAAGAGTGCTCAGTGTGCACCCTTCCCTGTAAAACAGACTTATTTAAAGCAATCCCAGGCCAGATTCCAAACCAGAAGTCAGGCACTTTGTGTATTTGCTGCAACAAACATGCTCAAAACCCCAAAAGAAATCAGTAAGGAGACAAAATGAGGAAAGGTGTCCTCAGATGGCTACACAACTTCTAAAGAAATGCAAGCAGAATTAATATCCGAAAGAGTGCCTTCCCAGTGACTCAGGCATCTATAATCTTCCACATCAGAAGAGGGAAAACAGACTTTTGCATTTACATCAAAGGGCAAATGGCCAAACGGCTCAGAGAAAAAGGTGCATTGCACGGATCTATATCATGACACATAAATAGCTTTTCCAATGGAAGACTCACCTCAGTCCCTGAGATGCCTTCTGATGTGTCACATCCCCACACCTCCTAGCAAAGTCCTTCATACTGAATGAACACACACTCTGGGTCCTTTGTGACTGTACCACATACCTGCCTGGATCCCAAGGAGACCAGACGCGTGTCTTTGCCAAAAGGACTTTTCTGCACTTCATGGACAAACTGAGACAGCTGGGAGTGAGTGCGGCTGCAGTAGTAAATCTACGATGAAGAAGACCAAAGAAAGATGAGAAGAATATGGAAGCCAATCATCTCCTATTCTACAACCAATCCTGCAGGGAGGCAGCCAAGTACCTCAGCAACATTAATCTTGCTCAAGCCTTCATAACACAAAGGAATGTATATGCTGGAATGTCACCGTCCAACTGCCAAGGCCAACAGCCTTATCTTTCTGCTGTGCATTTGTGCTTTGTTTCCATTGAATTTTCCAAGGCCTTATAATAACTGGGACTCGTTGTAGAGTGATATGTGCTTCTTGCAGCAAGCCATAGAAAAATTTCAGCGATGTTAGCAGAGCAAACTGCTTAGGCAGCCAGTATAGTCCAGAAGGAGATGAGAGCAGCAGAACTGGTTGCTATGATCAACGAACTTGGCAGTCCTTGGATGCCACTTCCTAAATCCCTCCATACTGCATTACCCTGGGAAGGGTGCAAGGAAGCCATAATTCTCTCACACTAATCTATCAGGTGGCACAATCTACCCTCCTCATCTCACCTTCGTCACATGCTCTTCTTCCAAATCATCATCATCATCTTCCTCCAGCCTAAGAAAAGACAAAGCCCAAAGAGTTTCCTTTCAGCAGATAGTCACCGGGAGTTAGAAACAAAGGATGCTCTACCACAAGGCAAGGATCTCAAGGGAGGTGCTTGTGTCATCAGGACGTAAAAGAAAAAAAATGACTTTCTAAGAATACTGTAGGTGGGCACAATCATGCCAGCTTTGCTCTTTAAAAGAAAAACGTCTGTAGGGTTGTGTCTTTAGCAGCTTCAAGAAGCATCTTAAAAATAAATAAATAAAATAAAAAATCTGGTGTTTTCTAAGCCCCAGGCATAAACTAATCAGAGCTATACTATCCTTTGGTGTGCTTATTTATTTATTTTTATAAAGCATTCCCCCTTAGAGACAATTTACCACCCTCAAGCTGTTGCATGAAGAAGAAAAAGTTTCAGGAAGATATTTAGCTGCCGTACAATTCCTCAAAGGCAACAGCAGTTTAATGCTTAGTAACTGCTTCATTTATATGTAGCTTAAACGCTTTGCCATTTTAAGGCAGGAGGATCTGCCTAGATACTAATTAGTAAATTTGTATTTCAGACGTATTTGACTTTTCATGCTGAAGTCTGGCTCCTGGCTTTCTGCATAGCACAGGAGAAACAACTGTATGATACAGAAAAGCATGCACTTGGTTTTCGTGCTGTAGCTCAGTCTTCAAAAACGTGACCTTCTCTCCCTTCAGAATATCAAAAGATGTCATTGCTAATCTGCAGAACTGATAGCTTCCTCTGATGCCCTAAGGAGCATTTTGCTTTTCTAATGCAAAGAAGTTCATCCCAAGGCATTCACCCAGCATCCTGAGGCACCCTCTGGGAAACAGACGTGGAAAAAGGCAGGAGGTTGTCATGCATTTTAAGAAAGATGTGCTTTCTCAGAAGACACTTGAAGCTGACCACAGCGAGTGGAAAAAAAAGAAAAGCAACAACAACCAAAAAAAAAAAAAAAAAAAAAGGCAAAAAAAAAAGAGAACCCTCATGAAAAAACAACCTACCAACCAACCACAACCACAGCTTCAATGGGGGAGAAACTCCAGATGTGCACAACACAGAGCCACCTATATATCCAACAGCGTAAGATGCTCAAGAAAGCAATCACTACTGAACAGCTGAAATCCCTTCAATTAAGGCAAGCCAAAATTGATAAATAATACATTTCTTTGACAGGGAGCCCCTCAGCCCCTGTCCTTACCCAGATGCCACTTTCTTTTCCTCGTCACTCTCATATTCAGCAAGAATCAGCTCCTCCTCGTCGTGATCCAGCTGCTCTGGGACAGCTGCTCCTGCTCCCTCTGACAGAATCTCCTTGCTGAGCTGAAGAAGGCGCTTTGTCTCATCCTCCTCAGATCGCTGAAAGGAGCACGCTATCTCATTATTTCTCACACAGGGAAGCAGCACTTGCATCACTTTACGCCACCAGCAGTTCAGAGGAAAGCTCAGACCGTTCCCCATTGCACAGAGAAGGGATTGCTGCGTGTATCCCCAGCAGGACAAGCAAACGCACCACAACTGCTTGAAGCAATTCAGTGCCACGCAGTGCAGGTGGCAGCAGCAACAGAAGACTCGCCCACATAAAAGCCTTCTTTGCAAAGGACCCTCTAAACATCTAACTCCTGAAGTGACCATATCCCTATAATCCAGATTGGTTGCTCAAATTAGCCCATAAAAATGACTGCCACAGAAAGAAACTCTGTAAATAAAAAAAACAACAGCCAAGCAAACACATAAGGACATAATCAAATAATCCACAGTTAACCTAAGGCTACAATAAACTCAATACCTGTTTTAGAATACAGAGCACAAGTTTTCTCTTGTCCTTGTTTTTTCCCCCGTTATGTGGTCCTTATTGGAACACAGGTCTATCCCTCTGCACAAATTCTATTAAACTGCTGAAGAACAGTTTTTTATTAATTTTCTGTTCTGACAAAGCAAAGTTCCTTCTTCAGTCTGAAGACAGTATGTTCTAACTATAATGAGCATCCCATGACTGTGGCATGATAAAGAAAGGCAGTTTCCAGGTACTACAGGGTACCCAAAATAGCTGCTTTTCCAAATCTGTGTAGCGTTTCTGAAATGTGCCTTTGTCCTTTTTACCATGTTTCTCATCTCCCATGCTTTTTATCCTCCTTGAAGAGAAAAGTTTTTTTGTTCTACTTGGCTTTGATTCACCATTCACCTCTGAACCTTTGATATTTATGCTACATCCTTTTGTCAGGAGTTGACACAGCACTCGAGATGGAGTACACAAACAGCCTGGCTGCCTTATAAGTGCCTGTTTAGGGACTTCGAGAGGGTATTTCTGGGAAGATTAAATCATACCATCAAAAATCTCTTCAAGTTAAGGTTATTGGAGCCAGTTCACTCAATTAAATGGCAGGAAAATATATGTCGGCTTTCTATGTGTAGAAAAGAGACACTTCTGGACAACATGATCATGTTTACACCGTATTACAGAATCAAGGTTGGAAAAGATCTCTAAGACCATCCAGTCCAACCCCAACCCAACAGCCCCGTGCCCGCTCCCTCAGTGCCACATCCACACGGTTCTTGAACACCTCCAGGAACAGTGACTCCCCCACCTCCCTGGGCAGCCTGTGCAGTGCAGCACCACTCTTTCTGAGAAGAAATGTTTCCTAATACCCAACCTTAGCCTCCTCTGGTGCAACTTGAGACCATTCCCTCTCAACCTATCGCTGTTACCTGGAAGAAGAGGCCGACCCCCACCTCACCACAACCTCCTTTCAGGTCGCTGTAGGCAGTGATGAGGTCTCCCCTGAGCCTCTTCTTCTCCAGACTGAACAATCACAGTTCCCTGTGCTGCCCCCTATAAGACCTGTGCTCCAGACCCTTAGAATCATAGAATCACAGAATCACAAGGTTGGAAAGGACCTACAAGATCATCTAGTCCAACTGTCTTCCCATTACCATTGCTACCACAAGCCACTAAACCATATCTCATAGCTCCTCATCCAGATGCCTCTTGAACACTGCCAGGGACAGCGACTCCACCACCTCCCAGGGCAGGCCATTCCAGTGCCTGACCACTCTGTCAGAAAAAGTTTTTCCTTATGTCTAATCTAAACCTCTTCTGGCACAACTTGCGGCCATTTCCTCGGGTCCTGTTTGTTGCCTGGGAGAAGAGGCCCCTCCTCATCACAACCTCCCTTCAGGAAGTTGTAGGGTGCAATGAGGTCTTCCCTGAGCCTCCTCTTCTCCAGACTAAACAATCCCAGCTCCCTCAGCCGCTCCTCATAAGACTTGTGCTCCAGACTCCTCACCAGCTTCGTTGCCCTTCTTTGGACATGTTCCAGGGCCTCAATGTTATAAGTTGCTTTTCACATCAGTACTTTAAAAAGATAACGTAATCAAAATTTCAGAGAGCCAATTCAGCAATCCAGTATAAAGAGCTCCCCAAATACAGGGGCTGGACAATATAGAGACAAGTCACAGGTACAAGCAAGTACGACCAACACTTGAGATTATAAAGACAAAGGAAAATGGTTTAAAACTAAAGGTTTTAAATTAAAAGAGAGGAGGTTAAATGGAAGGTTTTAAACTAAAGGGGGTTTTAAAGTACATGGTTTTAAACTAAAGGAGGGGAGACTTAGATTAGACGTCAAGGGGAAGTTTTACACTGAGAGGGCGGTAAGGCACTGCCATAGGCTGCCCAGAGAAGCTGTGGGTGCGTCATCTCTGAAGGTGTTCAAGGCCAGGTTGGATGGGGCCCTGGGCAGTTGAGCTGCTGGATGGCAGCCCTGCCCATGGCAAGGGGTTGGAACTGGATGGCCTTTGAGGTCCCTTCCAACCCAAGCCATTCCATGATTCTATGATACTATGATTCTAACCTCTGCAGGCCAACTCACCTTCCTCTTTGCTGCGTATTTTAACTGCACATTATGGCGGATTTTCTCAAGACGTTCTTCTCTCTTCTTCCTCCTGATCTGCTCTTCCTGAAATGAAGGGAGAATGATGGAAGGATGAAGTCAATTTAGTCCTACAGAACAGGCATAATTACTTTCCTATTACCTGGGAATAAAAAAGAAAAGAAAAATAATCCAACTCTGAAACAAAACTGTCAGCAGTCCCTTTGTCCTTGCAGTCCTATGAACGTTGCTATGTTGACAGCAACCATCCTATACCTTATGCAACTTACACAGGAATGCCTCATCCCCCTTAAGTGACATGGAATCCTGACAAAGGTGATGACCATGAAATCACCACCCGTGATGTCACCCATTCTGCTCCTCACACCTTGCTATTTTCCCCCTTCTCTACACACGAGCATTTCTCAACCTTCAGTTTGTGCACCAAATCCTGCTCTTCTTTCTTCTGCACAAACGCCGTGATCCAGTCCGGTTCCCCAGATGCGTCCCCGCTGTTCGGACATGCCGGCCCACCAGAAGCCAGGGGCTGCTTCTCTTCCTGCCTGCTGCCCTCTGGAGCCAGAAGCCGTGCCTCCTCCTGCTGCTTCTTCTCCTCAAAGTCTCGGAGCCAGGAGAGGGCCCCGCAGATGAGGCTTAGTGACTTTCCCTGGTATTGGAAACAAAGAGGACAAGCCACACACGGTGTCACTGCTGTCACCGGCTCCTCCACAGAGAGGCACCTGGCAGTGGTTCCAGCTGAGTGGGACCTGGCCAAGGCCATGCACAGAGATACCGATGTCACACTGTACGACCCTGCAAGCGGCACCTTTCTGTTTTCTACCCACAGTTCCAAAGTTGGCACCACAGAGGTGGCTAACGCATCTTGTAACAGGACCCCAGATTCTGTGCTTGTGCAGGGAATGAGCCCGGCCTGCCCCGTCCCCCCTCCCCAAGCACCACGCTGCAAGCAGCCCTATCACGGTGTCATCCCCCCCGCGCCCCCGCTGCTCACCGTGCCCGTGGGGCTCTCGAAGATGCCGACCCGCCCGGCCTCCAGCGCAGCGTACAGCGCTGCCATGAACTGCTCCTGGATGCGGTACGGCGTGTAGGGGAACGGGAAGCTGGTCCGGCCCGGGCCGCTCACCGCCTGCGGGCGCACAGACAGCCGTGAGCGGGCATCAGACAGCACCCGCTCGCTCCCTCCCACAGCCCGCTCCCCGCCAGCTCCCAGCCGCCAGCCCGCCGCCCACCTCTGCCGTCCCGCCATCCATCCCGGCCTCCCCGCTTCGAACAGAGCGCCGCGGGAGCCCCTCCCGCTTCCCGTGACGCGAGGGGACGGCCGAGCGCGGCGGAAGGTGCCCGGCGGGGCGGGCCCGGCGCCTGGGCTGACTCTGAGTGTAGGATTTCCCCTAACATCTAACTTAAACCTCCTCTCTGTTCGTTTAGAGCCAGCCCCCCTTGTCCCTATCACCACCGGGCTGTGTACAAAGCCGGTCCCCTCCTACTTGTAAGCTCCCCATAAGCACTGGAAAGCCCCAGTGAGGTCTCCCCGGAGCCTTCTCTTCTCCATTCCCATGTATGCGTACACAGTGACACAAAACAGCATCATAAAGAGGAAAAGAAAAAAAAAAAAAGGTTTATTTAGGATGGAAACACATCCCTCGTAACAAAACACAGCAATATAGAGGAGGTTTCTGTAATGCAGTCGTTACCACAGTACTACGTGTAAACATAGGAATTCCTAACTTAACACTGAGCTTTACACGTTACTGAAGCACAAACAACGGAGCTAAAGAAGAGTTCTCTCACAAAAAGAACTACAAAATTGCAGTCTCCTGACTACCAGTAGGAACCCATCATACATGCTAAGTATAACACACACACGTCTAGGGGGAACCCTTTTTTTTGGTTAAACAAAGTAAGGCCACCATTTTGCCCACCATTTTGTTGATGTCCCTAACAGGAAGGTGTTAAAAATCAAGGAGGACAAAGCTGCCGAACACTGCTAATGGGCAGTGTTCCAACTGGCTACATTTGCACATCCAAGTCTTGTGGGAACAGCTCTGTCAGTTTTGCTTTACTCAGCCATTTTGTCACCCAGATGCTGTGTATGGAGGTAGGAATTCACCATCCCATGTAGGATTTGGAACAGAGGACTGAAAAACAGAATGGGTTGAGGTTCAGCTCCTGAGTTTTGGACTGAAGGAATAGGAAGTGCTGCTCAAACATGGGGTCAACTCAGCATGTTCATGGAAAATATGAGTTTCTAAGTCTACTGCAGTGCCTAACAAGCCGGAGTTTTGAACGAGAGCCAACTTGGACCCTTTAAATTTGATCTTTAACTTAGTTGAAAAGTTCTTTTGAAAGCCCAATTCTTCTGCTCGTATTCTACCGCGTACTCACAGTCCCCAGATTGCATGGAACTTGTTCTCAGCTCTCAGCACTCTTTCTAAACTGCCAGTACACAATCCCTAGGATGAGCTCCCTGACCTCATAATTTAACATAGCACTGGGGTTAAGCACCCAGCCCTGACACTGGAGCTGCTACAGTGTCTCCTTAGCCTTTTGCCACTGTAATTCTCAGCACCCATGTTTTTCATGTGCCCTCAGACACAGTCAAATTCTGCTTTCATTTCCAGCTCCAACCAACCCTACGGGAGAAGAGAGCAGGAAGAGAGAGTCCTCCTACCCACAGTACATTTATAAGGTTTCTTGGCCACGTGGATTTTCAAATGCACTTTAAGAGTCGAGCTTTTCCGGAAGCTTTTCCCACACTCACCACACTCGTAGGGCTTGGATCCCGCATGGATCCTCAAGTGTGCACCCAAAGCTGAGCTATGCCGGAAGGTCTTCTCACATTCCTCACATTTATAGGGTCTCTCCCCACGGTGGATCCTCAAGTGGACACTGAGTGCTGAGCTCCTACGGAAGCTGTCCCCACACTCCACGCAGATGTAGGGCCGCTCCTCCGCGTGCGTGGTCTGGTGCTTGACGAGAGTGGGGTGGTCACTGCACCGCCTGCCACACTCAGCGCACTGGTAGGGGCTGGGCAAGAGGTTTCCATGGTACAGGGGCAACACTTTTCCCCCGTGGATGCGGCGATGCGTGGTGAGTGCCGAGCTCTGGCTGAAGCTCTTCCCGCACACGGGGCATTTGTAGGGTTTCTCACCCGTATGCGTCCGCATGTGGGTGACCAGTGAGGAGCTCTGGCGGAAGGTTTTCCCACATTCGGTGCACTCATAGGGTTTCTCTCCTGTGTGGATCCTCTGATGCCGAATGATGGCTGAGCTGTCCCGGAAGCGTTTCCCGCATATCTGGCACTTGTGGGGCTTCTCTCCGGTGTGGACCCTCCGGTGTATGATCAGGGAGGAGCGGTCGCTGAAACTTTTCTCACACCGGGGGCAATGAAATGGTTTCTCACCTTTGTGGCTCCTCTGATGGACAATGAGGTGCGAGTTCTGGCTGAAGCTCTTCCCGCACTCATTGCACTGGTAGTGCCTCTCTCCCGTGTGGGTCCGCTGGTGCCTGAGCACGTTGGACCTCTGGCTGAAGGTCTTCTCACACTCGCTGCACTGGTAGGGCTTCTCACCTGTGTGGATCCGCTGGTGTTTGATCAGGTCTGAGTTGCGGGTGAAACTCTTCCCACATTCAGAGCAGCTGAACGGTTTCTCTGCCAGGTGGATCCTCTGGTGCTGGCTGAGATACGAGCTCCGGCTGAAGTTCTTCCCACATTCGGGACACTCATAGGTTTTCTCCCCCACCTGCTGAATCCAAATGGTGCCGTTCCCACACATGGGAGGGTCTGGCCTGTCCCCAGCAAGGACAACCTTGCCAATGGGAGTGCCACCACCATCCTCGCACTCCCACACTGCCATCACAGAGGGAGCTCCCTTTCCCTGCCTCTTTCCAAAAGACAGCTTCACCTCGTTTTCCATCTCCAGCTCCTGCTTACAGTCTGCTCTTTCATCAGAGTCCCGGAGGGTATCTGCAGTGGGCCTTCTGGAGGTGAATGGGTGCAAGTAAGCTCTCGCGGGCCTTTCCTGATGAGGTTGAGCCTTCTGTATGTCACCCATGGCCTGGCCACCTGCTGGAGTGAACAGAGGAACTAGCGATGAATAAGCCCCTCTGTCTCTTTTCCTGATCTCTGTGAATCACTGCTGTTCTCCAGCATTCCCACGCTTAATCAAGGAAGGAAGCAGACAGCACCACAGAAACTGTCCCCTGCTAAGCAGAGTACTTTTCTTCTTTGCAGTCATAAACCTTGTCCTTACAAAGAAAATCAGACATATTCTGCAGCAAATTGTATCTAGATTTTGTCTACAGAACAGATAGGCAACTGAACAGAATGATAAACTGTTTTATTAATCAAGCATGGAAATGTACATTTAGACAGAAACATTTTGAGGCTCCTGGTTTTGCATTAGTGTGGAGAACACAACTGGGAAATGAATCCCAGCAGATTAGCTGGAGGGCACTGCTTACAGAGCCAACATCATCATCTTATGTGTGGGAGGTCAGAAGCTGAGCAGAATGCAGCAGGATAAGCCCCTCAGGTTTTGAATTGGCTGATCTGTTTATTTGGGAAGACAACACCACAATGGTTATACCGATGCCCAAAGTTCTGCTTATAACACTCAGGGATGAAAAGCATTCACAGTACAAATAAAATAACAGCACTGGCCCCCAACACAGACCCCAGGACAGCTGACTGACCAACAACACACTAAAAATATTGTCAGAGTAAAAGGAAGAAAAAGCCACATAGTGGTTATTTATGCTTCCTAATATTCCAAGTACAGATCTTTGCTGAAGAAGACACAGTACTTGATTTAGTTTCAGACAGACTTCTCTTTCAAAGGGTATTGGATTCCCCAGGACTGGGTTTCACTTTTGCATACCCTGCCTGAAAATCTTCCTGAGAACAAAGTCAATGTAGTACAGGAGCTGAGATGTAGGATGAGCATGCAGCATGCAGCACAACAGAACCCGATTTTCAGTATTCACTCTTTTATTTCTTCCCCAGGCATGCGCTATTCAATTTCTCACCTTGTGAGCAGTACCTCCACTGTTTCAGCGTTCAGTTCCTCCTGTACACGGTGCTGTTTCTCTTCACTCTATCCACGAGGTTAAAGAAAAGTCAGGGACAGCAGCTCCTGATCAGAGAGGGAAAACAGATGTAACAAATACCATCAGTTCTAGTAGCAGTGTTGAGACTGAGATTTAGGAAATGAAAGCATCCTGGGCCAGAGTAAAATAATGCTCAGAATCACAAGTTGGGGTCACCGATGTTCTGCCACACACACTGTGACACTGCTGGTGAGGTCTGCTAGCCAGGGCCGCTCACACAGCAAAGACGGGGTTGGCTGCACATACTACAGAAAGCTGCCTGTCAGCTTGCTGAGTTCTGTACAGAAAACAGAGATGCCTGAAGCTATTTTCTCCCTGTCAAATTTCCTCCCGGTGAGTTAAATATGAACACAGTACAGTCCTGCTGAGGCAGAGGGAAAATGCTGCCCGCACGCATGTGCTGCCTTCTGCATCTGCCTGGAGTCTCCATTGCTTTCATGGAGGTGCATTTGCTCGGTGGCTCAGCCAGGCATCCACAGGGCTGAGAGAGGGATTTTGATCTGTTCACACATTAGCAGCAGCAATAGCAGACCAAAGGCAGAATTTCCCATCCTGTTCAACAAAATGACACTGTGGCTGCCTCATTCCTGACAGAGGAATGAGGGACACAGGGCTGGAGATGAGCTGAAAAATGCAGCTACACACATCTGTGAAGGAACACTGACATCATTTGGTTTGGGCAGTTTTTGAGTGCCAACATACAAGGACTTCTTTACAGAGCAGAAGTACAGTGTACATGAGTGGGTTTCGTGGGATAGAAAATTAGGTCACCTATTTAGCTCTGTGCTGTGTTTGTGCAGCAGACCGAAGCATTTTAAGATGTTGAATTCTGAACATCCAGAAAGGTACAGGTTAGAGAAAGAAGATGCTTAAAAACTGCACATGTGAATACCAGCTCTGCAATGGCACTGCATCATTTCAGTTACATGACTTCGCATCGTCCCACTGGAACACAGCAGGGAAGCTGAGCCCTCCCTCCCCACGTGTCCCCCTTCAAACAACAAGGCAGCAGGTAGGCCTGACCCTGCTGAGACATCCTGATGGTTTTCGGAGAGGAGAGTCACCCTTCTGCTTCAGTCCCTTTCTGCTATCACTCAAGAGCAGCTCCAAACACATGGTCAATATGCATCCCAAAATGGTGCGCACCTGCAGAAGAAAAAAGCAGATACAGAAGAGAGTTTACTATGTGCAGAGCTGGGAATGTGGCAGAAAAGCACACTGCTTGATGACTGCCATAAAAAAGGTGGAAAGCCTGCAACACTACCAAGTACCCAGGCAGGGACAAAGTGCTGGTCTCCAGAGCAGCCATGCCTGGACAGTGCCAAGTCCTCAGGCAACATCGTGGCTGATGAGACATCAGTTAGACAAGGGAGGAGGGAAATAAGCTGCACTGAGCTCCTGACATGATTGGCAGAGGCCTGAAGGGACAGCCCCATAAAGGACACAGCTGGCACAGGGAGCCACCGAGACCCCAACCCTTGGTGAAGCAAAAGTACGGAGAACAAATGTCTGACACAAACCCAACTAACAGCCGCTGTTGGGTACACGGGGTGAGAGGAGAATTGTGGGCAGGAAGAAGTAGGGGACAACGGAAGCAAGGGACAACAGAGCAAAGAACGAAGGCGTCTGTGACACCACACAACATCACCAGAAACGAGGGAAGCACACTATGCTCCCAACTGCCTGTCCAAGCAGCCCTGGTACAGGAGGGAGGGCACAGGCAGGCCACAGGCTAGCTCAGGCAGCACGCACAGCGCCATGTCAGCCATACATGCTCTCCTGGTTCTGTTAGGTGAGTAGAAAACGTCTCCCCTTCAGGTCAGGGTGTGAGGAAGCATGGCTGACCTGGCTGCTCTTTGCCTCCTCACTCCTGGTGTACTCTAGTGGGGGCACGCTGGAGGTGAGACAGAGAAAAGGGTACTGCCAAAAACCATCAATATACAGATCTCGGCTGCTTACAGTTTTGTCAGTCTTTATACACTGGAGCTGGTATGTTATTCATCAAGGAGAGACAGGGAGGGACTGCTGAGCTGAGGGAGGAGGGTTTGGAGCTGGACACAGTTGGGCAGAGGCTGGAGCAAAGGTGGAGTCTGGAGACGTGACACAGCTTGGCACACAGACCAGAAATGAGAACAGAGACTTGGGGTCGAACCACCAGCCAAGAAGGGAAGAACTGGCCAGATGAGGAGGTAGGGGAGGCAGAGGGAGATGTGAGAGAGGACCTTGGTTAAAGGCGAACAGGTATTGGAGTTGGAAGAAATGGACAGAAAGGCATGGCCTACCAGCCTGCATCCTAGTGAGAGGCTGCGGAGGAGCCCCATATTTCCTGGTTTCCTCATTCCCCCACTTGCTGTAGATCTCCACAGTGACTTGGTTATGTCTCATTCTCATCTAATACTGTTTCACAGAAGGCTCAATAACCTCTATGGTCAATTCAAGGGGGAAAATTACATGTTTTTATTTGATCGTGCTGCATCTACAGGCACACAGATGTTAATAAGACAGCAGAGATGTTAACAAGATGGAGGCCATGTAGAAATGTTTAAGTTTGCCTTTACAAAAGAAAAAAAAGAAGACAAAGATTAACAGACTACTCCAGAGGTTGCAAAGTCAAAGAGAATGCTTACATCATCCCTAAATTGCATTCATTTTGCAACTCTTGATTTGTTCCCTCTGTGCACACAGCAACACAGCTCTCGCTTATCTTCTTTTCACATGGATTATGGCTGTGTTAGTCCTGGGATGGACAATGCCTTTGCAATGAGCAGCTGTTCAGTAAGCTGCCACTCTTACTGTTCTGTGCTTGATTTATGTGCAGATCCCATTTAAATGACTCTCTTCCTTGTGAACTTTCTATACACTCTGCATCCTAGTGCTTCACAGCTGTTAATTCGTTTATAGTGATTTTGCGAATAGCAAAATGAGGTCAGAGGATTAAAGTTAAAAATACCCACTACTTTCAGAATCTCATTTTGAGATGCTTCAGCCCTGTCATCTCGGAGTAGATGCTACTGTAGCACATGCATTCAAAATACAGCACACGCAGTCTCCAAAACTCTAGGAGACCTCAGCTTTCATATAAATGGCAACCCTCAAGATAAGGAAAATTCCATCAACGACACGCTGAGAAGAAACCTGGCACTTGCCTAGCATCACGCAGAAGCCTCTGTGGTGTAGCCAGGAATAAAACCTACTTCTTAGAAGAGCGCCCACAAAACTACCCTTCCTTTCTCAGCATCTTCCTGCTTCCTTATTCCGTACCCCCGTGGGAAATGAGGCAGATGTCCTGAATGCAGCACAAGCCTATCTTACAATTTTACTTCCCCACCTGGTGCAGGTCAAGTCTCTACAATGAAAGGACACTGAAGTCCTCAGGAAAGAAGAGTAGCTTGCCGTGCACTTAAATAATGGATAGAAAGCATATGCATAAGGAAATTAAACTAAGATTGCACGTGGCACTTTCATTCGGGCTCATCTAGCCTCCAAATGTTTGATTTCACCAGTTTTTATAACGTTCTTTACAGGGAAGAATTGGCTTTAAGTTTTGCACACGGGTTCAGTGAACGCTTGGACCATTTTAAGTGCATATCCATACCTGTTGGGGCACATTTCATCAACTCAAGAGATCACACACTTAACAGAGGAAGAGAATTCGCACACACAAAAGTCTTGAAAGGAATCCACCTCCAAGTCTGATAGCAAAGCTGCATTCTCAGTTCCAGCCATGACTTCCTAGACCTTCCTCCCAGCTCAGGATTTCTATCTCCAGAGATTCTGGTGAAGGCCCCTCAGCCACATATTGTCTCCGAAATATTATACCCCTGTTAGCATGGGCAGAGCTGGTCCCCTCCATGCCTCAACTTCCATTTTTACCCTCTCTGGACCCCACATCCAGCCAAGGCAACAGAGGTCTGGGCTCACCCTGACAGCTCTCCTGTCTGGTTAGCATTTCCTCCTCCTACCCCCCTGCCTTTCATGTCTCACCAGTGCTGTCATGCTGGGGCTGCACTGCTGGCCCTTGGGTTGGAAAGGCACAGCAACTGGGCACACCACTCTCCAGTGACGAGTACCGCCAGTTCTTCAGGTCCCTTCGGACCGCTCAACGTGCCAGCACAGCCTGCCACCTCCGTGCACTGTACGGCTGCCAGAACCCCATGGTCCGGAGACTGGATGAGTATGAAAACCACGGAGTCATCCCAGAAGGTAAAGGCAACCACAACTGCCGTGGGAAGGCAGATGGATAGGGGTCCTGCAGTGCTGGCACTGCACCTCTGTGCTGGGAGGGGACTGACACTTGGGAACTGGTAAGGGAGAGGACAGGAGGCAATCCCAGGTAAGGAGAAGGCATCTGTTTCTGAACCTTGTCTTACACCTGATGGCAGCCACACATACTTAGCATCAGCCTCTTCTCAGGGCTTCAGTGGAAGAGATGACCAGGAGGCAGTAGAGTTTCTCCCGAGCACATGAGGTTTTCTAATGGACAGATATCTTTGACAGGGAAGTTACTGCTGAGGGTTGGTGGGACCTCCACAATGGAGTTTACCACCAAGTCCATGTCTTTATTTGCCTTTTTCTAGGACCCATATGCTCCGAACTGCCAGAAACTTCCTTCTTCCCCAGCTTCTGTGCATTTGCTTTTTATCGCTGCACTACAAAAAGGTATTTCATTAAGGTGAGTTATTTAGCTATTTCCTGATGACCTGGTGCATTGTGCTCTGGACACTGAAATACGAAAAAGAGGCTATAGACAGGGAAGGTAGAGGAGAGCTGCGGGCAGCCCACTTGTCAGGGGCACCCACACCAAGCTGACCAGTCTACACAGGTGGCACCTTTAACCACCTGCCAAAAAGGAGACATTGGGGAAGGTATTCTTGAAGAAAATGAGCCTCTGAGAGCCACCTCTGTCTTTATGTCCAGCTCTCATTCCCAAGCAAGGTGAGATAACAAAGCTACTGCAGGAGGAAGGGTGAGTTGCACAGGCTTCACGGGAAGATAACTGGGAGTCACAAAAGGAGACTTACAGGGAGACATGATCAGGAAAGCAGGCTTCTTTCCCTCCTTGGGCTTAAGGGAGCTCATCTTGGCAGGGAATGGGAAGAATGGGACAGCGCTGTGAGTACCAATGTCACACTGCAGGCCAGGTGCCTGTTCCTCAGGCCCACCACCTCTAGAGGAACGTTTTTCTCTTCCACAGCGGACTGCATGCCCGGGAGAGCACAAGGCCAACCTGGGCAGCACACAAACTTTCAACAACACGGCCCTGAGCAGCGATGCAGCATTGTCTGCTATCTTCAGACCCCAGCCCATTTTTCCCACCTCACCTGCAACCACCCAGCCATCCAGCTCCAGCCCTAACAAGGAAGGAGCTGACATCTCCAGCTTCTCACCTGACGGTATGCCACTGCTGGGGAACACGCAGCCTTCCACCTCACATCCCACAGAGACAGTCAACGGCCAGCAGCAGGGACAACTGCCTGCCACAGACATTGAGGATCTCCTCCTCAGGCTGCAGGACAAGCACGTGCAGAGCTTGCTGCACACAATGCAACAGCTGCTGACCATGGGAAAGGCAGTGATGGAGGAAGAGCTGCAGGCTGCTGCCCTGAGGCTGCTAGTGGCCCTCAACAATGCAAGTGTGTCTCAGGGGGCAAAAAGCACTGACACAGGGCATGGAAGATAAAAGTGATCAGCAAAAGGGATGAGCCATTGCAGCTCAGAGGGGATGTATGGGAACAGAGGAAGTAGAATCCTCCTTCCCAGGCCTGAGGCACCATCAAGACTGCAGCACTTCCTCAGGCCATGGGTGAGAAGTAGGGAGAGAAGGCCTCTTCTGAGGGCGAGGGAAAACCCAGAATTCAAAGATAAAGATGCTATCTTCTCAAAAATAATTGTCTCAAAGATGCGTTGTTCTTTCCTACACAAACTGTTCATCCACTACTGTTTGGTCTGAACATCCCTATCCTCAGACATGGCAAGAAGTAACACTTTTCCTAAGTGGGGTTGTACCACTGCCATCTTTAGCTGTCCTCTACAGAGAGCTGGAGTTCGTTATCTCCGTCAGTGATTGCACAGCAGAATGCTGACCTTTCCTCACCGAGGAGAGGTGTTTCTGCTCAGAAGCATGAAGGGACTAATCTTTAGACATCTGTGTGTGAATAAACACACGCAGAGACACAAGGAGTGCTCTACCTGCAGAAGGCATATCCCCCTGCAGAGGAACTGCTGGTCCAGCATTCTACTGCACCGGTGCTGGCACACGGTTTGCGGCTATTTCTGAAATAGATGCTGTGCCATACGGGATAAACATTCATGTTAAGGAACTCCTCTTGTCTCTCAAAAAGTAAGTCGCAGAGTCTCATTCATGAGAACTCTGGCTGTAGTGCTGCTCCTTTTACAAACGCCAGCTATACGTGTAAGACCATACGAAGCCACCCGTGCTAACAGCAGGGTGAAAGCTCTCCGGTGACCAGCTGAGGTTTTCTGCACCTCCACTCACTGTGCGTTCAGAGCTGCCTCGAAGCTGCTCAGATCTCGTGCAGTCAGCTTCAGCTCTCAAGAGAGCACTGCTGAACAAGAACCCTTGTGCACCTTATCCCACACAGGCCTTATGTAACCTCTTCCTCTGTAAGGAAAGAAGAACAGGGACGAACAACACCGGGCACGCTGCCCCCTCAGGGTGGGGATGGCTGCACTCCCTTCACCCTGCCTGAGTAACACAGACACGGCTGGGTAACGTACAGAACATCCGTACACAGGAGCAAGCCCTTAGAAGAGCTCCCTCCTCTCAGACCCTCCAGTGGCCCCGGGAAAAGGAACCTTTCCCAAGGCCCATGGAGGTCACAGCCGGGACCGCTAAGCGCAGCGCCAGCCCGCTTTGCCCCACGCAGCGCTCGTTGTTGCCGAGGCACCGTGGCTGCGGCACGACAACCCCCGGCCCCAGCACCACGGCTGCGCTCACCTCCCCCGGCTGCTGGCCAGCAGCCCACGCGCGGGCCGTCACGCCTTTCTGTTCCGGATTTAGCGATCCCAGCGCTAATTCCCTCCTCCGCCGGCTCTGACCGGGACGAAGGCAGCCGCGGGGCCGCCCCCTATGCCCGCGGCCGGCAGCAAGCGCCGCTCCCGCTGCTCCCCCGGCGCCCCCCGGCAGCGCCCCGTTGTTCCGCGTCCCAGCGGGCGCGGCCCCGACCCGCGTGCAGCTCCCCCCGGTGCCGCCCGCGCCTCCCCCGCCTCGGCGCCGCCCGCTGTTGTGGCGGCGCAGCCAGACTTACCGCGGCAGGGCCATGTGCGCGGCGATGCGCCCGGGCCCGGACGGTGCTGAGGGGCCGCCGGGCGAGGGGCGGCGCGGCGTGGCGCGGCGCTGCTGTTAACCCCTGTGTGCGCCGGGGCGGTGGGAGCGGAGCCCCTCCGCGCACCTCTGGCGACCGCGGGAAGAGGCAGCGAGGAGACAGCCTGTTGGGTTCCCGTTGTCCGCGTTCCTCACAGCGTCTGTGTGTTACTGTGCCCGGGTAAAGCCCGACTGCTTTCTGTCCTCTTGGTGACAGGACGGTATTACCTTCTTTCATACAATCACGCAATGGCTTGGGTTAGGAGGAATCTTAAAGCCCACCCAGCCCCAACCACACTGCCGTGTGCAGGGCTGCCACCCAGCAGCTTAGCCTACCCAGGGCCCCTTCCAACCTGGCCCTGAGTGCTTCCAGGGATGGGGCACCCACAGCTCCAGGAAGCCCATGCCAGGGCTTCAGTGCCCTCTATGTAAAGAATTTCTGCCTAATATCTTCAATCTCCGTCTTTTCATTAGTCAGTTAGTGGTAACTTACCCCAGAGGAAGACAAGAAGCCTGAGCAAAGCTCAGAGCAGCCGCCCTTCTACCAAGGGAGGACTTTGCACAGACAGTGCATTCCTGTGAGCCTTGCCCTGGCCCCACCAGCCTCGTGTGAAGAAGGCACCTCTCCCTTGCACACCTTTCCCTAGCACTTTGTCCTCTGCCTCCCAGGAATGCACCTCAGTGAGCACCCTGTGTCTCACCAGTTGCAACCTAAGCTGTCAGTGGATTTTCCAAAGTAGTTACATGAATGTTAGCTAAATGCCCTTGATCGGTTTAAACACTACTCAGAAAAACCTGATTTTATAGAATCATAGAATCGTCTAAGTTGGAAGGGACCCTTAAAGGCCATCTGGTCCAACCCCCCTGCAGTGAACAGGGACACCCACAAGTAGATCAGGTTGCTCAGAGCCTCGTCCAGCCTGACCTTAGGTGTCTCCAGGGATGGGGCATCCACCACCTCTCTGGGCAGCCTGTGCCAGGGCCTCACCATCCTGACTGTAAAAACTTATTCCTTACATCCAATCCGAATCTTCCCACGCATAGTTTAAAACCGTTTCCTCTTGTCTTGTCACAACAGACCCTGCTAAAGAGTCTGTTCTTTCTTTCTTACAGCCCCCCTTCAGAAACTGAAAAGCTGCTCTCAGGTCTCCCCAGAGCCTTCTCTTCTCCAGGCTGAAATGCCCCAGCTCTCAGCCTGTCCTTAGCTATTCCATCCTTGGGATCATTTTTGTGGCCCTCCTTTGGATGTGCTCCAACAGGTCCATATCTCTCCTGTGCTGAGGACTCCAGGCCTGGACACAGTACTCCAGGTGAGGTCTCACCAGTACAAAGCAGAGGGGCAGGATCACCTCCCTGATCTGCTTTTGATACAACCCAGGATACGGTCGGCTTTCTGGGCTCGGAGAGCACACTGCTGGCTCGTATCCGGCTTGCCATCCACCAGTACGCCCAAGCTTTTTCTGGGACACTGCACTTACTCCGTAATAAGGAGATTTTGCTGTGTGTTTGGGCAGAAGGCATCTCCACACCTTTCCAGTGCTGACAGCAGTCCCACAGTGGGACGTCACCAGGCCCAACACACATGGCCCAAGCAGGCAGCTCTCACACCATCGCACAGCAGTGCTGCCCAGTTCCCTTGCTGCTAGCAGCTGCATGCAGCAGGTACAGTTTCCATTCTCTGTGAATTCAGCAACAGCTGTCGTTGCACTTTCTCAAAGTGCCATTTACGGAACATTAAGCTTTTGCAGAGGTTTATGCATCTCTGCTTTCTGTAACTCCTTTCTCAGTACTGTGACACCTGTGGACAAAACCAGCAGAGTTTGCCATCAGACAACAACAAATGGCTTTTCCAAGCCATATTACCTCTCCTTCCTCCTACCTTTATCGCAAATCAAGTCTTACAATACTTTTTCTGAAATTGAGGGCAAGGGCTATTAATTCCAGAGAGCAGTGTCACACATCAGCTGCCACTGATTTTCTCTCTGCCTGAAGGTCAATAGCAACAGCAGCTATATCATACTATATGGTAAGGGGGAGAAAAGGGCACATTAAACATTACAATTTAAACTAGAACTGAGGAAATAGGCTGATAAGCCTTACCATGCTTCTTCCTGACTGTAGAAATATGCCTGAATCGGTCATAGAATCATAGAATATCCCAACTTGGAAGAGACCCATAAGGACAGAGTCCAAATCTTGGCTCCACACAGCACCACCCAAAATCCAACCCTCTGAGAGCAGCATCCCAACGCCCCTTGAACTCTGGCACTTGGGGCCGTGCCCACAGCCCTGGGCAGCCCGTTCCATGCCCACCGCCCTCTGGTGCAGACCCTGTCCCTGACCCCCAGCTGCCCCTCCCCTGACACAGCTCCATGCCGTTCCCTTGGGCCCTGTCGCTGTCACACAGAGCAGAGCTCAGCGCTGCCCCTCAGCTCCCTGTCAGGAGCTGCAGCTGCCATGAGGCCTCCCCTCAGCTCCGCTGCTCTGGGCTGAGCAAACCCAGGGCCGTCAGTTATTCCTCCCACGCCTTGTCCTACAGACCTTTCTCCATCTTTGTAGCCCTCCTTTGGACACTCCATCTCCTCAGACTGTGCTGCTCATCAGCACACATTCTCACCCCTCTTTTTTTCTTGCCCCCCCAAACTGAGCAGTAATAGAGACACTGTTTTCTAGTTTGCTTGGTTTGGCAGCCTCACAGATCCTAAGAGTATTGTCCTTCATTCAAAGATTCAAGTCTTTTAAAAATCTTTGTTAATTAAGAGGGGAAAAAAAAAAAAAAAAAAAGTCCAGCCCACCTTAAGTATCCTGAAAACCCAAACATGAAAACAGAATCAACAATTCAGTGAATCCAAGTTAATTAGCATTTTATGCCAGTATTTTGCAACTGCTTCTTGAGTTTTTCAAAGCTCGCTAAAATGGAGCCGATTATTCCAGCTCCTTCTGAAATGAATGTTTTTTGTGTCTCAAGTTGGCTACAGATGGCTGGAAATCTTAATTACTTCTTTGCCCATTAGCAATAATCTTTCAAAACAGGCATCATCTGACTTTGTAGTTTACAGGTATGTTGCTTTAGAGATTTTCAGAAAACTAAGAGATGTGCGGATGTATCAACAAGGAGTTCTGTTTTCTTTGCAGGTGACTTTCAAAGGAAACAGAGCACTAAAATATTCTGAAAGGCACAGTAAAAAGTTTCTCAGAGACCTTACTCTGCTCTCAGTGCAATGGTTTCAGGACTGGAAGAAAGTCAGATTTATTTTTCCATAAGCGTAAGAAGCCAAGCTTGTTTTTCCTCACTTCCGTGTGTACGGATGAGGAGTCTCATTATTTTCACGAGTAGTAGGAAAGTAAATCTCTGATTTGGCTATGAGGCATTCGAAGTCTCTGGTTATTCAGGTGTCAGCAGCCAAGAGCAGCAGTTGCTCCTGCAGAATACCAAGATGCATAGCACAGAAGTGATGCAAGTGGAAGAAGATGGTGCTGAAAAAATAAAAATACCTTACAGACAGTCCACAAGCTGGCAGGGCAGGAATCCTAGAGCCCCAAATGGCAGTGAAGTGCATGCCTTCATCACTGGAACATCACCACTTCAGAGAAAGGAAGCGGTGGTACAAGATGGGAAAGACAGTTGGATGCTCTGTTGGAGTTTTGTATGTAACACAACAAACACCCTATTTATCCCCATATTGCCCTGTGGCCGCGGAGTTCATCTGGGAGCAATATCAAAGGTATTCTCCAAGTGTATTTCCTGGAAATACAGCCTGATACAAAGGGACATCGTTTCTTTTCTCCAAAGTGAAGTAAGATCTGAAAGTGCTGTTCACCAGATCTGAAAGTCCTATCGCCAGATTCAGCACACACCTGGCAAATAAAGCTCACCCCTCCCGACCTGAGCATCACTTCTGCATGAGCTGCTTTAATGGTGGTGCATGAAAACCGTGGCTATAAACAAAGCCACCGTTCAGCTACAGCCAAAGATGAGACATCATAATCAGGCTGAATTTAAATGTATTCCCAGCATTACAGTAAGCACAGTTTTCATGAAGACTTTTGTACCATAACACCTTGCCACAGAATCCAGAACACTGATGCCTTTACCACAATGACACACCTATGCTGTACACAACCTAACCCAATCCCTGCCTTTCCCTCCAGAGGCTGACCATGGATAACCCCTGTGCCTCTGTCTCCAGCAGCCTCAGCAGGGCCTGCTGTTCTCCAGAGAGCTGGCTTGGTCTACTGAGGCCAGAGAAGAAGAGAAGGGCCACTCTACCCCAGTTCTTCTCAAGTCTGATCCTCTCAGGCCAGTTCTCACTTTAATCCTCTTAATAATAGCATGTGTTACATCTCCTTTCTTTATTTTCTTTTCTTTTGCTGTCATGGTTCTTACAAATAATAATAATAGTAATAATAATAATCATAATAATAATAACAACAAATAAAATGGCATTAGCTGTCTTAAAAGCAGATAAAATGCCTTCTAGGAGCTTCTACTTATTCTGCTCAACCTCAGTGTCTTTTCAGACTCTACATCTGGTCTGATTTTTGGGTGGTGCTGTGTGGAGCCAGGATTTGGACTTACTTATCCATACGGGTCCCTTCCAACTCGAGATATTCTATGATTCTATGATTTGCAGGCTTCATCTCCATATTGTTCTTGTCTCCCTAGAGCCTCTCCTTGGGGAGCATGCATTCCAAAGGTGCCAGAAGCGTTCTCCTTGGCAGGCAGAGCCCTGAGTCCGTGAAGCTTCATCCCACATGCAGACTGCCTCTCCCTACACTTCAGTATCCTTGTTCCCCATGAAATAGAGTGACTCTTGCATGATTTCATCTGTATTTATAGGCACCAAGATTAGTCCTATTCTGGAAAGTCTGCTTCTCAGCTGCCTCTTGAAATAAAGGGAGATAGACCATGTTTTAAGGGCAATCTCTTAAGCTCAGCAGCAGAAGGATCTCTTTCAGACCCAGTAGCTTTTTACAGAAATCTCAAATATCTTAATTCCATTTTTCAGTAGACTTTTCAATATGGGATATGTAGGATTAGAAGTCAGAGGCTGGAATCCTCCTCATCAGCCCTTACAAATGGTTGGAAATCCTGGCCTGAGCTGCAGCTCCTTGCTTAGCCCACTCTGTGCTGCTGCCTGGCACGGTAGATGTGCTAACACTACATTGCCTATAGTACTGTCAAGGAGAAATGCAAATAATGATGCGATGCTGCAGTATAGTCTCTGCAAGAAAAACAATGTGTAAATGTATCAAACCACGGCAGTTATTCACCCTGATCTAGCAGCGTGGATTCTATTGTTTTCTAGGTTGATATTTTGAACAAACAGCTCATTCTTAGATTATTTTTCTAATGTTTGAGTCTTTTAGGAGGCTGCTGCACGTACGTACCCTATGCTTTTCATTTGCATTGCTCTATACCCACATGAGCCTGTTGAATTCTCCAAAGAATATCAGATTGCAGTGCACTTTGCTTAGCCATTCTGTTCCCTCCAAAGACCAGGCCATTCTTCACAGCAAACTCCAGTCTGAATTGGTAATGAGAGCTTGCTGTGTAATTCCCTTACTACTTTACAGTGACAGCCTTAATGCCTTTTTACAATCTCTCATCTTTTACTGTGCCTCTGCAAATTTATTCCATATTTCTGAGAGCAAGCAATTCCCTTTTCTCATATTTATATGCATTATATTTCTGGGTTTCTTTATCTTGTGTAAGTCATGTTTTCAAACCTAATACTGGCTCTTTTTTCTTTTTTTTTTTTTTTCCCCCAGCAGCTATAACAAACTAAATATATAGCAAAGCATATAAGAGCAGGGCAAATATACATCTGTGCCTGACTTGCTCTCGCTGCTCCTCCAAGGGGGCAAAGTCATTTTCTCCACAACGCCTTCTAAGTGGCTTTGCAGGTTTGTTACATAACTTGCATAAGCAGCTGTTGTTATCGACGTGATTATTTGAAACATAGGCATTATTGCGGCTGGGAGAACCATTAAACCTTGTGTCCTGCTTATCATAGACTCATAGAACCACCAAGGTTGGAAAAGACCTACAAGATCATCCAGTCCAATCGTTCACCTATCACCAATATCTCCCACTAAACCATGTCCCTCAACACAACATCCAATCGTTCCTTGAACACCCCCAGGGTCGGTGACTCCACCACCTCCCTGGGCAGCCCATCCCACTGCCTGGCCACCCTTTCTGAGAAGTAATATTTCCTACTGTCCAGCCTGAATCTCCCCTGCTGCAGCTTGAAACCATTGCCTCTAGTCCTATGAGGAGGACCATCCTAGAAGCAGTTTCCATCAGGAATTCTGTGGATTTTTAAAGATTTTACATTATATTCTAAATTTGAACTTTTATCCAGTTGGGTGGATAAACCAGCAGTTAAGCTCTTGTTCCTAGAATACTTAATTCAGTCTCTTGTATAGCTTGGTGACATTAATTATTTCACTGTCTTGGAACTAATCCACATGTCTAAGCAGTCTGCAGATATATTTTGTAGTACAGCCCCTATGAATTCCCAGGAACAAAGTGGAATGAATCATTTATTTTCTCACTAACATGTTAGCTGTGCCTATCAACAAGTCTCTGTTCATCCATCAAATCCAGGCTGAACAGATACTTAGGCAGGAACAAGAACTGCCCTGAACACACGAGTAGAGGTTCAAAGGCCATTGTATGGTTGTAAATATGTTGTATGGTTTACCCGGGAATTTGATGTCTGGTTGTCTCTCAACAGTCTCCAAACTGATAGGTTCAGTAAGTCCCACCTAAGCAACTAAAGACTGCTGTGGTTTCACGTTCCTTACAGTGCAAGCATAAGGCCAGATTTTCCTTTTCCATGTCAACATCAAGCGTGAAATCCATCGTTTTTCTTTCAGTTTGGTTACTGTGACATAATTTCATGCATCACGTTTGCATGCACCCCCTCTACTGGGTTTCTGAAGTGAACCTTGGTATGAATTCTTCTGATAGTTTCCAATCACAATCCAAATTTTTGCTTTTGCAGAACAGGACACAGCTGGATGACAGAGACCTGCTAGGGACCAGATGGATCCCAGGTTGTGACTACTACTCAGGGATTGTGTAAAACAAAACCTGTTGCTTCCTTAGAAACCCCCCTGCAACTTTTTCTCTGAGTTGGGACACAAGCTAATTCTGCGCTGTTTAAAGGCAATGCTGGTAGGATTCCTTACCAGAACAAAGTCTTTTCCTACAGTAGTGAGAAATTGTCTTGTTAAGACTTCCAATATGGTTTACTCCAATTTTACTGAGCTAGATCTTACTGTTAGTATGATGATTTTCTCTACTTTTACTATAGATCTTTTCAAATGTAATAGAGGAATTAAGGTTTCTGCTGGTACCATGCAGTCACAGGAGGCTTACATTACCATTCATTCAATCATTGCAATTATTTTAGTATTGGGTTTTACAGGAGCTTTAATAAGGTCCTCCATTTCTCCCACACAAGCATTGCTGGGAGCACTGCAGATTATTTCACATGTATAATACAAAATGTTTTTTCCTCCACACGTGAAGTGTCCTCCTAGCACATAGCGCTGTCTTTCCTTTACCGAGTATTTTATTGCTTGAAGCATTACTTGATTGTCTGGAATGTAAAACTTGAGAGTTTTTTCAAAGCTATAGGGTACATTTATAGTCTTTCCTAGCAGTTTATAATCTTAAACCACAAAAATTGACACACAGACTGAAGCAAAAAATACCGTGGCAGGAGTGCAATGCTCTGATTCTTATTTGTATATACCAGAGTATCCTCATTTTCTTGTTATAGTTATCCAATGGACTATCTACCGTGGTTTACTGCCTGCTGGGTAATGGTTCCTTTCTAATCAATTTTGGATTATTTTTCTCCATATTTACTCCTATCTTCCTTCACAGCCCTTTTAAACCAAAATCAATTTCACTTTTGCCTCAGTCATCCTGACTATGTGTGGATAGACTCTTGAAATTCATTCCTGGAATCCCACTTTTAGAGCCTGTGCCATATTTGTCTTGGTCCTAAACACACTCGCACAACACATTCAGCTTGTCGGAGAGCCTGACCAAGGCACTATGTCACCATCTGTGATTCAGTTCACAATTGTTACATCTGCACAGAGACCCCAAAAAACTCTGGGGCTCAATTCCGTGTTTCAAGCAGCCCAAGTCTGCATTCACACACAACATGATAAGCCCATGCCCAAGTGCTTTTCCAGTATCTTACTATGACCAAAATTAAATTATTCCTACTCTGCCTTTGTAGAGGAGCAATGAAAGGTGGGGAGGAATCCTTTCATGCAGTATTGCCTTAGGGTACACTCTGACATTATTGGAGCCATGTGCCTTCCAAGGAGACAACTTCTACCAAAATTCCTGAGTCCAGCACCTCTTGCAGCAGCACCCAACACAAAGGAAAACCACAGGACAAAACACAGGCTACGGGGGAAGGGTCAACACAGAGGCATGTGCTCCTCTTCATGCAGTGAGGGCATCTCCAAACCTTCTGGAGGTGTGTGTATGTCTGTCACTGAATTCCAGTGAAGGGCTGAGGTAACAAATATACATGCAGGCTATAACTTACCTATGGACTCTTAGTTGTATGGAACAGTGATGTACAACATTTGCATGAGCTGCATCCATGTAAGACCAGTGGTTATTTTTGAGAGTGCAAGTCTTTAGATGGAGCGGAAAGAAAACCTAAAAACCGAAGTTTTCCTAAAGATTGGCAGCTCCTGGATGTCTCAATGCTGGAGTTCCTTCCAAATGAAAGCTGCTTTCTTCTCTGTGGTAGGGAAGTTAAATAACTGCAGGGTGAATGAAAACATTGCTGTTGTAAAGAAATCTAAAAGAGTGAGTCTAGACTCCAATGGCAGTGCAAAGACAGACAGATTTCATGTAATGGATGGAGAGAAAGAGAGAGGGGAAAAAAGCCAAATCTTCAGAGGTCTGAATAAGTTAGTAAGAGAAATGTTGTTTATGTGTATGCAGGCAAATCCTACTCTTATTCTCCATCAGCAACTTACTGTAATAAATTACGGGGAATGGTTGATAAGACTTAGAAGTACAGATACGTTGATATTCTCTGTTGTTTTTCCTGGCCAGCCATAATGATGTCTGTGTCCTGAGATAACAAATAAGGGAACTGGTTTGACAGTGAGAAAAGATTTAATCCTGACTTTCCACCTAAGCACCATTTGGGCAAGAGAATGGAAGAAGCTCAAAAGCTTATTGGTCCTTAATATGCCTCAAAGATCACACTTCCTTTGTTTGGGTGGGGGATAATGCGGCAAGAATACTGCAGTTTTGAGTGGATCCCTAAAACTTAGCCTGACAGCAGCCAGCCTCGAGAAAACCCGTAATC